>OY971437.1:5904583-7226666 GCA_963853865.1 Helleia helle
ATAATATAGCTTATCAGAATAACACATAGGCTAGAATTTATCTCTGTACTCCCACGGGAATGGGAAGTACGCGGGTGAAACAGCGGGGCGTTACTAGTATTTTATAATAATATAATTATTACCATAGCTAGAACACCCAAGTATATTAATACTAATATGAAACATCCTCGCTTAATTTCGAGAAAGATACGAAAGCGAGGAAGCTTATCTCCCCCTTCTTTGACTTAACTCATTACGACTTAAGGATTTTATTAGTCCATTGTTAGCGGGGTTTGGAAGTTTTTCTTGCGCTTAGCGAAGGTTATCTATACGATTTGGAAGCTTTTGGAAGCTTAGTTAATCATCATCATCAGCCTTTATCCAACAACTCCTGAACATAGGCCTCCTTTAATGAACGCCAAGACGACCGATCCTTCGCCACTCGCATCCAACACGGCCTCCACTCTTGAACCTTATTGGCCCATCGGCCATGCGTTCTTCGCTTCACTCTCACACTGAAAACGTAACATTTACTGGCAAAAGGTTTTTTAAATCAGATCAGTAGCTTAGAAGATTACCGAAGCATTTTATTATATTGATTGGTATACAATATAACTTTGTAAAATTCTTTATTAGACCCTACTGCTGGCCTTTTTTATATCGTAGGGAAATCCTTATGGATGCAGCCAAGATCTTCAGGTAAATCCTGACCTGAATGGGACTTGCACCTGGGAGTGCCCACCCTAACTAAAACCTTTGCGAGCGCCTTCAGCCGCTTTTTGGGAGTCCCGGATATGCAAGCAACAGACAGGATTACCTCAGCGACAGGTTGGTCCTGGCGAAGGCGAGACTACTCCTCGTAAGGGGGTCTGCCCCACTGCAACTAAGCAGTCTCCACGACGTCGTCCCATACAGACCCAGGTTCCAGCCCTGAGCCCGACACTAACACAGGCGTATTACTGGAGGCGCATTAAGTAGCGCCTCCTACGCACCCCCGTTCGTCGCCCGCGGAAGGAGGCCTCGTCAGCCCCTACTGCTGGCCTCTATAAATGAACGCTAAGACCAGTTTTGACTAATCTACCCCAGTAAAGCCAGATAATGCATAGTATAAATACATTATTCATACATAGCTTAACAGCTTGTCAACTTCGAACAAGAACAAATTAAAATGTTAGCATTTTCATAATGATATTTTCCTTTCAAAGAAAAGCGAAGCTTTAAGGAAAGATTTTATTAAATTTCCTAGCTATATTGATATTTTCTTTAAATATAATAACCACATGTTATGTTAGAGACTGGCAAACGACGGTAAGCGGTCAACGGCACCCATTCATTACCTATCCTGAGACGTAATATGGCAAGTATCGGAATGATTACACCACTTGCTACTCAAAGCTATTTTAGTGCCAGTAATTATACCGTATAAGTGCCAGTAATTACACAATATTAGTGCCAGTAATTACACAATTTTAGTGCCCGTAATTCTACAAATGTTGTACTAGTAATTACACAATATTAGTGCTAGTAAGCTAGCAGTCGGGCAGTCACTCAACTCGGGCCAACCTGTCGCTGAGGTGATCCTGTCTGTTGCTTGCATATCCGGGACTCTCAAAAAGGGGCTGAAGGCGCTCTCAATTACACAATTTTAGTGCTAGTAATTACACAATTTTAGTGACACTAATTCCACAAATTATGTACCAGTAATTAAACAATTTTAGTGCCAGTAATTCTACAAATTTTGTACCAGTAATTGTACAATATTAGTATCAGTAACTACACAATTTTAGTGCCAGCAATTCTACAAATTTTGTATCAGTAATTACCCAATATTAGTGCCAGTAATTACACAATTTAGTGCCAGTAATTGCACTTCCTGCTACTACAAGCTATTTTACGTAAGGAAGAAATAGAATGGTGGCCTCATACAGATTGTTCAACGTGTAACGCGAAATTCATAATAAAAATGATATAATTATTTTTATTATAATATAACATTTGAAAGCAGTAATCATACTCAAAGATCATTACAATAGCACACGAGAAATATCAGGATAAAGTAAATAAAAGTAAATATACCTCAGAAAGTTCAGAATGTGTGTGGGAAATCTTATTATAATATATTGTATGTATTTAAGAGAGAGAATAAAACATTATCTATCTATATTTCTACACATTTCGCGTAACATTTGTCCACGATGAACTGCTAAAATCATTATAACTGACCCTTATAATAATATGTCCCCTTATGTCCTGGACACGTGTCTCCTTCTCTCATATATAGATATATGAGGATAATAGGCTCATATTTCACATATGCTGGCGTCCTGGCTGGCTAGTGTGTGATGCTACATTCACACACCTTTTTACTTCATCAGGCATGCAGGTCAAGCCCATACCCACATTTACAAAACAGCCGCAAAATTTGAAAGTACAATCTTAATTTATTAAAAAAAATATACTATTTTTAAATTATTTTGGTATATTTAAAAAATATAATATATTTTATAATTAATTATAATAATATTATAGTTTAACGACCTCTGTGGCTCAATGGTTAACGCGATGGCGCAAGCCGGAGGTTGTGGGTTCGAATCCCGACAGAGAACAAAAAAAAACTGAGATATATTATGTATAGTATAAAAGTATTAAATATATTTCCGTAGTCTGGTACCTACGTAGATTGTGTGGGGTGTAAGTGTCCATAGATATTATTATTTAAAAAAAAGTATATAAAACATACACATATAACCAATATATGAATAAACAACAATTATAATGTGCACACGTAAGTACTTATAACTAATACAATACGTTATATATAATATAAAACACACATACATACACTTATGATAGTTTTATTATCTATACAGATAAATAAAATTGGAGTGTCTGTTTGTAATATTAAATAACTGCTTTTTATTAAATGCATATGGATGTATACGCGGTACATATACCAAAATAGCCTTTTTTTACAATTTTTGTCTGGCTGTCATTCTGTCTGTCTGTTTGTTCCGGCTAATCTCTGAAACGGCTGGGCCGATTTTGATGGGACTTACACTGGCAGATAGCTGATGTTATAAGGAGTAATTGAGGCTATTAAAATAATCATCATCAATTCGGGTACTGATGGAAATTTAAAGCAAGCCAGTAAGCGCGGGCGAAGCTGCGGGCAACAGCTAGTATTTAAATATGTGTAACGAACCCTTCGTGTGCCACACGAACTTAACCGGTTTTAGTATAGCGAAAGAAACCTTAAATTTATAAGTTAGTGTTTTCGTGCAGCTGAACATAAAAACCACCCTCCACTTATGGAACGCGGTCAAATGGGGGGGGGGGGTTATTATTAAGTTTATTATTATTTCTGTACCGAGGAAAACCTGTAATGTACTATGTAGCGATGTCATCTAAAGTACATTTATAGAATAAAGGTCTCCTAGAAATAAGTCAAGGAGAGTATAGTTGAATAAAAGAGGAATAGTAACTAACTAATGTACTGTATAATTAGCCTCCGACACAAAAAGAGTGGTGCTATAAGTTTGTGTGTCTGTGGCACTGCAGCTCTTCCCCACCATGGTTCAAGCCTTGTCGTGGCGGTGGGGCTCAGTAACCTATTGTGACGAAAATACTGTATTCCATTTACAAATACTTTACTTGATAAGTCTACAATATGAAACACTTCCTCAGCACGGATGTCCGATCAAACACAGTTGAGTCTCCTTGTTCGCAATGTAATCCGGCAGAGTAACGTCCTTCTCAAAATATACTGGTAGAATGCCCCGCAACACCACCATCGGCGTCCTTTTATACTAAACTGACAATAGACAAACCTACAACTACCAATACCCACAAAATCGATATTAATATAAATAATTCAAATTACTGAAAATCGTGACGCACAAAATCGATATTAATATAAATACTACTGAAAATCATAACACTATGGTGTGCCCAGCACCTTGGGCGATGCTAATTGAGCCGAGGAAGGTGTTCTTTGTACCCCTCTTATAAAAAGAGGGGACAAAAGATCAGGAGGACAAGGAGCGAGGATGGGAACCTCACCCCATTGTACTGTCCTGACGTTGGGAGGGGTTGTACTGTGGTGCGGGGCAACCACTCTGTGGAGGTATCGTCGGTCCCCTGAGGGACTGACTAGTCGTCGAGGTGCCCTGTTTGCTCAACAGATCCGGAGCATCCCACCAAAGGCGGCATTGGTGGCACTCGCAGGGTTTTAGTGGGTATAGTTGCGTCCACCTTACCACCTTTCGGGCGCAGCGAGTCCCACATACCCGCCTGGGGAGTCCCCGCGGGACACCTCAGAGCATTTTGCGACGTAAAAGAAAAAAAAAAGATTTTCACCCGTAACCGGATTGATGATGATTATTTTTACAGCCTATGTCCTAATCCGAGGTATAAGCCATCACCATTTCAACTTTCAGCCAAATCAGTTCAGCCGTTTTGCCGTGAAAGATGAACAAACATCCAAACTTACAAACTTTCGCCTGTGTAATATCAGTAAAATATATTTGTTTGTGTGCCGCGTTATATTTAAATATAAATATTGATCGCGTTAGTTTAAAACAATTTATTTTTCTTCATATTTCCATCTGTTTAATATGCGCGAGAGGATTTTAATTTGCGACCCGTCGGATGCTTAGTTATTCCATTAAAGTGTAATGAACGAGACTGCAAAAAAGTATTCAGGAAAAATACAGGTAATTCTAGAGCTCTAGTGCTCCTCAAAATGACCATATTGACGCATGTCTGTCAAACCTGTGTGTGTCGTGTACCTTACGGCCCGTGGCTGGGTGACGGGGAGTGGCGGTGTTCCACAGGGCTCCGTCTTGGGCCCACTCCCGTGGAACATCGGCTACGATTGGGTCCTCCGCGGCGCGAACTTACCGGGCGTCAGCGTTGCCTACGTGTTACGCCGACGACACCGTCGTCACCGCACGGAGACACGCATTCTGGCGGTAGCTGTAGGTAGCCCCATCCCCGAGTGAATGCGCAAAGCATTTCCACTGCTTAAAAAAATCAGTATCTACCCGAAGATTCTGGCTACTAATAAGTAATTGATCGCCAGTCAATAGAAATATTGACTAGCAATCCTACTATCATGGATACTAATCATACGTCTTGTCGTTCATTGAAGGAGGCCTATGTTCAGTAGTGGGCAGATAAAGGCTGATGATGATGAATCCATCTAAAACTTCCCTGTTCCAAGTTTTGAAGTGTCCCAGATACCCACTCACAATGAAGACGAAGTTAACGCCTCTTAAACTAAAATCCAACAAACTGTTTAGACAAAATATGGCATGTTAAAGAGATAGACAGTTACATACATTCGAAAAACATAGCCTTCTTTCTAACACCGTCGAGAATCTGACCAATACAAAATAGCTTAAATTATTTTTTGTTATTTTACACTGAAACATTTTGTAGTGGGCCGAATGAATCTAAACCATTCTCGAATCCACTTGAACAGACACAAATATTTCATCAGAATCGGTTGGTTTAGGAGTTTAGTTTATACACACACAGAAGAAATGATATATAAAGATAAATCCTAACCCCTTACGATAAGTCTATCAATACCCTTATCAGGGCATAAAAACAAAAGGGCTCCAAAGTTATAAAGGGATCGGCAAGTTTTAGATTAAGAAGCTTAAACCTCGATGAGATCGTTTTAGTACGGAACTCGACGACCGAAGTTAGTATTGGAGATAAAATTTATATAACACCTCCGAGGTTTTCTATGTTCTAGAACTAAAGATCCGTGGAGAATTTTTTGTTTTAATTTTTTTTTACCTTTTTTGTACCTTTTTTGTTTTTTTTTTTTTTATAAAGCATATTAGGGCAAACGAGTAGTCGAAGCGATTTGGCGACTATCGACGCCCATACACATCCGCACAATCAAAAATTGTATTGCCTCCATTCCCTATCCCCCTATGGGCCACCGGAAACTCACAAACCGTACGAAACGCGATAGCAAAACTGTCACTTGACGCCGGTGCTATGTGAGCGTGATGTGCTACCCCGGTTGTGCCGGCCCAATTCAGCTGCAAAGCAGCATGTCACTACCTCTCCCTAAATGAACGATAAATGAACGAAAGCTGGAAAACTTCACCTGCCTCCGAAATTATGAGGCAAAAGATGGAAATTATGATGCGACAGGAGTATTGGGATGGATATTAAAAATAAAATTGATATAACACCTCCAAGGTTTTCTCTGTTCTGGAACAAAAGATCTATAGAGTTTTTGACGTGACAACGTCTTATAATTCGATGGAGCCGGCTGCAAGAACGAAAAACCATGACGCATGCGGCGTTACCTCGCTCTGAGGCGTTCCATTTTCTTATGACGTCGTCACGTTCAACTATCGTCAGTAAACCGACTTTACAGACAACAGATTTTTTTAGCATAAGATAAAGACTAGCTTAGTAAATGATTATCCACCCACAGACGCTTGCAAGTGGAAAGTGTTCCTTCCATATATCTGCTCCTACTCTACCTAACCTACCTTCTGAGGGTGGTAAAGGTACTAATTTACATGGACAGAATGGTACCAACCTTTTGGGATATCTCAGGGAGTTGTGCTATTAATGTACCATAAGAATCCTACGCTATTTGATCTTCTCATTTTCTAGTAATACTTATCAGAATATTTTTTTATGTTAGTTGGCAGACGTTGGTAAGTGGTCAACGTCGCCCAAGAACATAAACTATCTGGAACTGGGCAACTTATTTATGTGTTGTCTATCCTGAGACATAAGATGTTAAGTCTCGGTGCCAGTAATTACACTGCCTGTCTTGCCCTTCTCTTCGAAACACAACAAAGCTGTTTGACGGGAGAAACAAGCAAGATGGTGGTACCCATGCAGCCGTGAGCGCGGTACAGCGCATCCCCTCCATCGGTAAATATAATATAATATATTATACTCCGATAATATGATTTTACCACTCAATATTTTAATTGATTTCTTAGATAAGGAGCTTAAATAGTATTGGGGTCGTTATATTGCGGGACTTAAGCGGTGTGGGATCAATAAAGTTATGATTATACCTAGAGATAAGATTTATAGAACATCTCCATGGATTTTTCTGTTCTACAACAAAAATCTATAGAATGTTTTTATGTTTATTCAAACAGAATTTCTTTCACATAATATTATATTAAGTATGTGAATTAGTGATAACGAAATTGATATAGTACCTACTACTAAAATGGTAAAAAAAATCTAGATCTTTTCGTTCTTGCTGTTTTTGGAGGTGTTACCCACTCTAGAATAATATTTAAAAAATTAAAGTATTCATAATATTATTAGGAAATTCCGAAATTCAACATGAACTGTCAAGTACAAAAAATATTTTTAAATCCATCTTTTTCGACTCGACGAAATTTCGTAGTTTGGGATCCGTAGCTTTTTTTGTTAATAAAAAATTAAACAATTAAAATGAGATACTTCACTAATTTATGCTATACATAAAACATATAGAATAATAATAATATATAGAATAAAGTACTTAAAACATTCATACTTTGTTAGCTTCAACCAATTTATTTTCGCATATGGGGCAAACGAGCAGTCGGTTCATCTGACGGTAAATGAACCCGTAATACGAGTGCCAGCCTTTGCCAGCCTTCATGAGTATGGGTCCTTGAAAGAAGACGTATCGTTTGGTATATAATTCATTTTGAAGATAACCCACACAAAGCCATTAAATCCAATAAATAAGAACTATTATAGAAATACAAGTTGTATCTCGTAAGTTTTTTTGTTCTAGAACAAAAGTTTCATAGAGTAGTATTATATATTTTTTATGTACCTACTACACATACTAATGTAAAAACCTTACATATTTATGAAAGGGTTATCAAATCAGTTGTCATGATAATAATAATATCAATGGACGCTTTTACACCACGTCCATCTGGTCTCCTGGTAAGTTCTCGAGGAATCAGATAACAGAAATATATTTAATACCTTACTATACATAATATATTTAAGGTTTTTATAATATAATACACATATTTACACATCCATGACCCAGGAACATAGAAAACTTTTTTGTTTCCTGGCGGAATTCGAGCCCGCTACCTCCGGCTTGGCGCTTGGCCAAGGCGCTAAATATTGAGCCACAGAGGTTGTGGATAATATAGTTAATAAATGATTCATATCAAAAGATATCAAAATATACAATTACGAAACAACTCCAACGTTTTGTTTGTCTAAAACAAAAGTTCCATTGAGCATTTGTTTTTATTGATGTACATATTATATTTATTTTGTTTTCTTAAGTTTTTGTTACAAAAGAGCGCTATAGCAATGTTCGTCAGTAACCTTAATTTTGTTGTGTCTAATGGATGATGTTTCTAGACTTTTCTTTAACTTGGAATTACTTAAAGTTTCACTGATAGATTTATATACCGTATTATTCGACTACGGCAATGCCAAAGGAGTCGCTTATGTTTGTATTTTCCATCGCAGCACCTTAACTTCATCATCATCATCATCAGCATTTATCCGTCCACTGCAAAACATGGACCTCCTTCGTTTAGGTAGAAGAAGTATTGGTCGGCCATTAACCAGGTGGGAGACGATCTCGGTACATTGGCTGGTCCGATTTGGATGCGATTGGCGAGGGATTGGCCGTCTTGGCGTTCATTGAAGAAGGCCTAAGCTACTTATTCAATTTTAATAAACGACAAATGCGATATTAAGACTGTACTACAATTTTGAATTAGTTGAAACTCGAGACAAGCGTTTACCACCTAATGGTAAGTTGTGACCGTCACCCATAAATGAGTCTACCCCTGATTAGCCTTATAGTCAAGACAACTAATAGAACCCCTAGATGATACGTTGTCAACCTTTAAGTGATTGTACCAGACTCAAAGTGAGAAAAATAAAACAAAAATATACAGCAATAAAAATGAATGCTCAATAGAACTTTTGTTCTAGAACGTAGAAAACCTTACAGTTGTTTTTTATAATTTAATTTATTTGACATACATTTCTTGTAAGCTTTACCTGTAAAGTATATTTGTTTTGTTGTACCGACACTTAACATCTTATGTTTCAGCATAGGCAACATATTAATGAATTGTCTTTTTTTTCTTTAACGCCAGGATATGCTCTTCCAGACGGGTATGTTGGACTCACTGCGCCCGAAAGATGATAAGGTGGATGCAGCCCTACCCACTAAAACCCCAAAGGCGGCATTGGTGGCACTCGCCGCTGCTGAGCGTGCCAAATATTTGAAATTGGCGCCAAAAAACGGCCATTTTTTTAATTTTGATATTCCCAGTGTCAATCTGACAGTAAATACGAATCTAACGACACCTCTCAAGTTATCCATCGAGCCGTTGAGGCCACATATTTAATTTTAATATTTCCAGTGTCACTCTGACAGTAAATACGAATTTAACGACACCTCTCAAGTTATCCATCGAGCCGTTGAGGCCACATATTTAATTTTGATATTCCCAGTGTCAATCCGACAGTAAATACGAATCTAACGACACCTCTCAAGTTATCCATCGAGCCGTTGAGGCCACATATTTAATTTTAATATTTCCAGTGTCACTCTGACAGTAAATACGAATTTAACGACACCTCTCAAGTTATCCATCGAGCCGTTGAGGCCACATATTTAATTTTGATATTCCCAGAGTCACTCTGAGAGTAAATATGAATCTCACGACACCTCTCAAGTTATCCATCGAGCCGTTGAGGCCACATATTTAATTTTGATAATCCCAGTGTCAATCTGACAGTAAATACGAATCTCACGACACCTCTCAAGTTATCCATCGAGCCGTTGAGGCCACATATTTAATTTTAATATTTCCAGTGTAAATCTGACAGTAAATATGAATCTCACGACACCTCTCAAGTTATCCATCGAGCCGTTGAGGCCACATATTTAATTTTGATATTCCCAGTGTCAATCTGACAGTAAATACGAATCTCGTAAACCTCTCAAGTTATCCATCGAGCCGTTGAGGCCACATAGCGTGCCAGTTGCCACTAAAAACATAACCCACCTCCTGGTGCAGTCGGGTAAAAGGGAACAATGCGATTCAGTGGAGCAAAACTTTTGGAGCATCATTAAACTGACTTTATTAGGAATTCTATAGATATTGGTATGAATGGTAAAATATTACAAAAGAAATGTTCGAGTTATTTGAGACAAGGAAATCGGGCGAATCCTTTTTTAAGGTTCCATTATTAAAAATATCAAAACGGAACCCTTATACTTTATAGGAGTTATCCGTCTGTCTGTCAAAACAAAGCCTATACGGATTCGTTCCACTGAGTTTGTTTCGCCGGTTCTTCTCAGTGGGCTTGCCTTGGAACCGGTGGTAGATTCGATTGACGTTCAAAAAGACTAAATACTTTATTGGTACTATTTTGAATAAAAAAAATGATTTTGATTTTTGTTTTTGGTACTTTATATGGAGATAAAATCGTGAAATTTTATCAGAACAGTCTTACCTTTCTTGATTAACATAAATAACTCAATTCACAACATAAATAAAATAAAAAATTGGTTGGTTATCTGTAAAGTTCGTTAACGGACGATAGTTTTACGTGATAAAAAAACATAGATGAAAAATTAATTACTTTTTTTGCCGCTGTTTTGAGAAAAACAGTTAATTGAAGTAAACAAAATGAAATTAGACTGAAAATTATAGAGGAAATTAATTACATCTTATTAAATTGTAGAAATAAACATAAAAACACAAAACACGTTGTCACGTATTGACATTTGTTATAAATTATGGTTTCCAAGCCAACGCTTGGATCGGGCGGATGGGGCCTGTATCGTTTGACAGGCTCAGGCGGAACGGGACACTTTTTCGTGTGCGCTGCCGGTGTTCATGAATTTATAAGACGTTATCGCGACAAAAAAAGGCAACCGTTAATTTGTGGCATTAGATAAAACACGTTTTCCAGAACCCTCAACGAACACGAGATGCTAAGTGGTTACCGTCGCCCATAACCATAATCTAAGTAGTTCAGAGTACCAACATTATCAATGGAATGGGATTAAGGAAAGAACGTACTAAAATGATATATTATTGTCATTATGGTATTGGCGTCGGCGCCGTGAGGCTCCAACTGCTCCCCCACCATGGTTCAGGCCTTGACTTGGCGGTGGGGCTCAGAAGTCTAGGGTGAGCCGCTGTACCTTGGGCGAAGCTAATTGAGGGGGGCTCTTTGTACCCCTCTTATAAGAAGAGGGGACAAAAGAGCAGGGGCCAAGGGGTGAGGGTGGGAACTTCACCCCATTGTACTGTCCCGACGATGGGAGGGGTTGTTCTGTGGTGCGGGACAACCCAGTGGAGGAGGCGTCGGTCCCTTGCGGGAATGACTAGCCGTCGAGGTGCCCTGTTAGCTTAACAAATCCGGGGCACCTCACCAAGGCGGCACTGGTGGCACTCGCCGGGTTTTAGTGGGTAGAGCTGCGTCTAGAAGTGCGGAAGACCGTCCATTTACCACCTTTCAGGCGAAGCAAGTCCCACATACCCAACTGGGTACTCCCCAGGCGGGATGCCTCAGAGCATTTCCCGGCGTAAAAGAAAAAACAAAGGCTCCAACTGCTCGTTTGCCCCCTAATGACATTAAAAAAATGTATTTATGAAATAACGAGAGTGTCATATCGGCACGCCTCACACACGCCCAAACCTTCCCTACACAATAATGTTGAAATATTGACCTCCGTAAAACAAGGTGGAAATCATCGACATCGACAAACAACCTTGTTCAATTGATATTTGTTTTATTATATTACTAGCTGGTGCCCGCGACTTCGTCTGCGCAGGATAAGATTTTAGTTTTTTTATAAAAAGTATCCTATGTTACTTCTAATACCTCCAAGAATATGTGTACAAAGTTATGTAGTTTTCGCGTGAAAGCGTAAAAAACTTCCACGCTTTCACATTTATAATATTAAAGTAAGGATTTTTGGTATTTTTATTTTCCATAAGTGTCGAATGTGACGAGTTCGGTATCCACAAAATAAAAATATAATGATATGGGATATAATTATTTATGTTCAATCATTAAACTGTAACGTATCATTTTAAAGTGCCATTAGGGGTGCGATTAGGGGTAGTTAGTTCCTGCGCGAGATCGTTAGGAGTGTGGGGGAGGGGTCACACATTCCCTGTCTTCTCAAGATGCCTTTGTTTAAAAATGATTACTCTCAAGAAAATGCTTGTCTATCAAGGTATACAGTTGAAGTTTAAAGTTTTAAAACATAAGAACATAAGGATTGATTTTAGCTTGCGACGCGATAACAGATTTAAAATTTTCAAGGGATTTTTCCATGGCTAGATGAGTCATTTACGCACACACACACACACGCACACACTCACACCCACACACACTCACACCCACACACACACACACCCACTCACACACACACACACACACACACACACACACACACACACACACACACACACACACACACACACACACACACACACACACACAAGATCTGGATCTTCGTCTTAATGCCTAATAATTAAATTGTCAGAATTGAGCAGGATGTTGGTACCTATCCATTTGGCCTGTGCCAGTTATAGCCAACAAGTGCCTTTTAGGTGAAAACTTTTACTTCATCTGTTTCCGGACGTATATTGAACTCTTGGTTAAAATTATGAATATTGGCTGCAGTTCCGAAAGTCGGAACTTTTTTAGGAAATTACGTTTTTAATTTTTTTTCATATTTGAAATATCTAACATTGTTTTTGACATAAGAGAAAAAAACCAAACCCCTTTTTTAATTTCTAATATCTTTAAAACTTTTGTAATTTTTCCGAGGGCATCTTCAATTTCTTCTCTACCCTACATGCGATCCCGAATCGAACGACATCTCAACAATATTTTTGGGAGGCGGAGAAAAAGTTTTCAACTTATTGATACAAGACAGGAATAAAGAAATAGCCGTCAATTAAATCAAAGAGAGGGCTAGAAAAAACAACAAAAAAGAAATTAAACAATGATAAGACCGACGCAAGAGCCAATAGATAGATATAACGGATTGCCTGTAGCTCCGAGACCCTCAAAAAGCGGCTGATGGCGCACGCAGTTGTTTTAGTTAAGGGTAGGGCACTCCCAGGTGCATGTTCCACATAGGGTCCATACCCGAAGATCCTGGCTATATCCATAAAGGATTACCCTGCGATATAAAAAACTGCCTGTCTTGCCGTCTCTTCGAAACACAGCAAAGCTGTTTCACGGGAGAAACAAGCAAGATGGTGGTACCCATGTAAATGGGATATAGGCTCTGAAACTATTGCACCGATTTAAAAAACTCTTTCCCCTATAGAAAGCCACATTATCAGCAAATAAAATATTATATAGGCGACGCATTGTTCAACAATAATTCTAATACCGGTTACGCGCCTGAGGGGACAGAGCGTCCTGAGCGGGGTGAGACTCTCCATACGCGCGCGATCCAATAACTAAAGGACGTAAACTACAAAATGGTTTTTGTTATTGTATTGCGTTAAAAACGATAATTGTAGGAATCCCTTCTACAATTTTAAAGAACATGTACAGACTCATCTACGAAGAAAGTTAACAGGCTTTAATCGTGAATTTAAAATGTGAATCTCTTTTAAAAAAGAGGTAAGTTACCAACTTATAATTTAATTCGTTTTGGAATTACTGAAATAAATTGAAATTATTGACGCCAAAATTTCCAATGCGTCCTCTTAAAGGCTATAAAATGTTTACCCGTGCGAAGCCGAGACCAGCCGCTATAGCATATAAATATTATAGCCATTGTGGAAAGCAAATAGACAGAACGAAATGCAAAGCCGCGGTATCGTATTAGTTTTGTTAATCCCTGTATTTAGCCGGGAGCACGTCCGTACTGGCCTTGCCCGCTACCCTTTCAAACAGGGCTTAAATATTAGACTTTCACTAAAATATCTTTATTCTGTGGGTTTTATCAAACATCGAAACAGGATAAAAATAAAATATCTCGTTTGAAATGCGCCTGACTCAAAAAGCGCGAAAAGAGGGATTGACGTTTTTCCGAAGTAACTGGAGAGCGCTTTCAAAGATGATGCATAGCATAGGCTTATTTTCCTTGAAAACACTTTCAATAGCCGGCTGCTCGATTGGTCAGGCCACTGGGCAGATAAATGTAGCACCGAGCATATAACCGGATAGAATAATAATGTGAGCCAAATTCCAAAACTGGTCAGTGATTTGTAACTGACGTAATGGCAATTCAACCAACCAGTGATCTGTATGTACATCCCATCTGTCAATTATCCATTAATGGCCATCAGTCGGCCAATCAGAGAGAACCGGCGAAACGTTGCGGCACAAAGTTGTCGTAATTAGTTTTCATACAAAGCACTTATCATTACCGTTCTATTCCGGTTATATGCTCGATGGCGATGGGACATAGACGTATGTATATATTTATATAAATTTCTTAAATTTATTTCCGTTCCCGTAACACAAGTTCTTACGAACTTATCACGGGGTTAAGATAACGTGATGTGGTTGTAAAAAACCTACTCGCATCACGAACGAGTCCTTCACAACCTTATCGGTCTACCGTCAGTTCTTCAAACCATCGATACACGAAGATCGTTATTAGTAGTTGGAGGTCGACGCAAAAGAGGTTTCCTCTCCAGAATCATAGGGTGCGTTTCCACTGAAGCTGGAGGAGACGAGCGGATAAATGAGCCAATCACAATGCTAGAAACCTACACTTTACCAAGCTCTATGTCAGAAACTAAGCTTTTTTTTTTATATTTAACACCGGGAAATGCTCTGAGGCATCCCGCGGGGGAGTGGGCCACCCACGCGGGTATGTGGGATTTGCTGCGCCCGAAAGCTGGTAAGTGGACGCAGCTCTACCCACTAAAATCCGGCGAGTGCCATCAATGCCACCTTTGGTGAGGTGCCCCGGATCTAATGAGCAAACAGGGCACCTCGACGGCTAGTCAGTCCCCCAAGAGACCGACGCCACCTCCATAGAGGGGTTGTCCCGCACCACAGAACAACCCCTCCCAACGTCGGGACAGTACAATGAGGTGAGGTTCCCGTCCTCGCCCCTTGCCCTCTGCTCTTTTGCCCCCTCTTCTTATAAGAGGGGTACAAAGAGCCCCCTCGGCTCAATTAGCTTCGCCCAAGGTGCTGGGTTCACCCTAGGCTACTGAGCCCCACCGCCACGTCAAGGCCTGAACTATGGTGGGGAGAAACTGAGCCTTGCCACTTGATATGAGCTCTTCATTGTAAATCAACAAGCAAAGTCAAGGGAACCAACTAGTAATAAATCCGTTGTTTACTAATTACTCTCATTAGTTAATACGCTTATCAACCAAATTATATAATTTGAATCGACGCTTAAATTAGCTTACACACAAGTGTAATTAATTTGCTAATATCGAAGTGCTCGCAACTGGGTGTGGGTATATCGAGTACGAAGTGTGGTACACGGATTTTGTGTTTAGCTAGCTGTTGCCCGCAGCTTCGCCTGCGTTGACTTTTACGGCCCTACCCGGAATAATGATTTTTATAGCCTATAACAGTAGAGAACTATAACAGTTAAGATTGTACGTATGTTCTTACCCTACCAAAATAGGTACATAAATATGAAGCAATAAAAGTCTAAAATGATTTTACTGTGAAATGTTTTTGCTGACTGTACAAAGTAACAATGACGTCACACGGCCGATCAGCTTGGATCTGATCCAAACCTGATCTAAAATGTATAAATCCTATCTTTTGGGAATCCAATTTCTTTTTACAATGTTATAATAATATGGAAAAGCCACATGCTCTTTTTCCTGATTATACCGTTTCAAATAATCAAATTAAGGCGGGCCTTTCCCGATAAACGCCATTTTGAATTATGTTTTATTTAGAAACTAAGCCGATTTAAGTTTTGAAAAAATTATATCTCATTTAACACTCCTTTATATAATATTTCGGTTTTTCGATACACGATAACTTATATTTTGCTACATTAAAAAAAATTGCAAAGATAAGTTAAAATTGAGATGAAAAACCCATTTTATTTGAGTAATATCAGGTTCTGTACAATAAAACTTACACCATAATAAACCTTGTAGAAAATGTCGTCGTTGTCGGTCGTCATAATATTTTTTTATAAATCCCTCCCTTCAATTAAATAAATATGTGGTTTCACTCGCTGCCAAAGCGCTCGACGCGGTTTCGAGCTCCATACTAAATTCAGTTCTCGGACAGCCCCGCCTTAAGTTAGTGATGTGAGTCGCATTCACGCCCTCGTTCCGTATGATATTCAAAATGTGTTGCGAAGGATCAGCCGTCTTGGCGTTCATTAAAATATTTGATCAGCAGTGGACAAATACGGAATATTACTAATATTATAAATTTGTATGTTTGGATGTTTGTAGATCTTTCACGGCAAAACGGCTGAACTGATTTGGATGAAAGTTGAAATGGTGATGGCTTATTCCTTGGATTAGGACATCTATACTAATATTATAAAGCTAAAGAGTTTGTTTGTTTGAACGCGCTAATCCGAGGAACTAATGGCCCGATTTGAAAAATTCTTTCAGTGTTAGATAGCATTTATCGAGGAAGGCTATAGGCTACATAACATTACGCTGTGACTAACAGTAATTAAGTTGAGTAAGTTACCGCGGGCGACGCTGCGGGCAACAGCTAGTATTGATAATAAAATTCATAGGTAATTTATAGAAATTATAACAGAACATTATTATTATCATCATAAATTATAATAAAAATATAATAATATAACCCTGTCACACTGCTGGGCACGGGTCTCCTCCTCGAAATCAGGCGAGGAGGGTCTTGGGCCATAGTTCACCAATGTGCTGACCCAATGCTGGTTGGTGAACTTCACACCTTCAAAGACTTTTAATCTCATCGGGCATGCAAGTTTCCTCTCGATGTTTCCTTCACCGGTGAACAAGCGATGCTCTCACGTTCAGGTGCAGGTTCGTAGAAAATTAGAAAAACCCATTTCTAGGCATGACAGGTCTAGGTCAGGATCGAACCCGGACCTCTCGCCTCTCACTCAAGAGGCCGAGCCCGTACCCACTAGGCCATCGTCGCTCACCACCAATATTATATACTTTGTTTACCTTCAATTCTGAACAGTAAAGGCTGGTTTTTTTTTTTAAACAATAATTTATTTTCACTTTTTTTTAATTCGTTGCGCCTTTTTATATATTTTAAAGTGAGGAATCCTAAATGGCGTATTAAAAATACTTCTATCAATTTTATATACCGTGAACAATATTATAATCTAATTAAGATCAAAGAGCCCTTAAGGGTCGAGGGTTTTAAGGGATTATAATTTAATGTGTGTGTATTATAATATCTACTTACAAAGCCTTCCAGTTGATGCAAGAATTAAATGGATCTACTGTGATCCATTTAATTCTTGTATTGAAATTATTTTCAAATTTTTAGTTTGGTTTTCTATTAAAGCGTGATTTTTAGTTTTTTTTTTAAACTATAACTTATTTTATACTTTTTAGTATCGATTTTTTTTATAAATTTACACTACCCAAGTACTCAAATTACGGCAATCACTTCAGAATGAGTGAGAGACTAAAAACCACACAAGTGATGTAGGTAGCTTGCGCGCCTCATTGTCATCGCTCCTAACTAGCATTTTTAACTAGCATACCGGTGAAGCCATAGGTGAAGCTAATATAAAGCGTGTAAAAACTAGCGTATTTATACATCAAATATCTTTCTCACGACGACCTCCGTGGCTCAATGGTAAGCGCGTTGGCGCTCAAGCCGGAGGTAGCGGGTTCGAATCCCGCCAGAGAGCAAAAAGTTTTCTGTGTTCCTGGGTCATGGATGTGTATTAAATATGTGTATAATATAATAAAAGTCTTAAATATATGCATAGTATAAAATATTTCCGGTGTCTTATACCCGTAACACAAGTTCTTCGAGAACTTACCACGGGACCAGATTGACGTGGTGTAAAAGCGTCCATACAATATAGATAGATATAATATATAGATAATTCTTAAAACGACTCTACATATATTCGCTTGTAACCATAAAATGATCTCGTGAATCTCTCGCGTCGTGAGGTCTATAAATTCCCAATAAATTCACAAATCTGACTTCCAGATGATGGCTTAATATTCCGCCTACCCCTAGTATTTACGACCAGGGTTACCCGCTCACTAATTTATTTACCCCCAACGCTATATTGACATCCAATTTGACGACGATGTTGTGGTCAATCCTGGACATACACACACACATATATAAGCGTTATACTTATAACACTCGCTATTTTTGCGTTGGGGGGTCAAAACCCTATATTTTGGGATTTTTTTTAATGACTGTCTTGATGCCCTTTGTCATACAAATGATCTTTTAATTTAGCATGACCATAAATATATAAACCCTGCGTAGTGGCGCCACTGTATCTTTTATACGTCAACACATATTATCGTCCATACAGAAATTAGTTCCGAAAATTTCCGCAATATGGCGAAGGTTTTTATTTTTCTGGTCAGGCTATAACTAATATTATAAATGCAAAATTTTGGATATTTGTTACTGAATCAGGTCAAAACTACTGAACGAATTTTGATGAATCTTGGCAGTGTTGTATATACCAGAATAACAAATAACAATTAAGCTACATTCTATCCCGAAAAATTTGCTACGGGAATTTTAATTACCTAATTGAAATTTCAAAAAGGAAGTAATTGTCAAACGCACAAAATGTAAATGGCCGAACGCAACAATTCTTTCAATATAGTACATAGAGCTGTGTTACATTAACATACGTTTGCATTTAATAATATTACACCCTCTTTTTAGGGTAGTCTGGTAAAAATATTTAACCCACCTCTAAATAAAACTACCAAACATATCATTCAACTCAACCCCCTTAGCAAACTTTTCAAATAAAAACTAGTCTAAGTTGCAACACATCCCAGCTAATCTAGGAAATAGGTCGCGGTAGAGTTGTAATCGTTTATTGGACAAAAATATCGATATCGACACTTTTTTCTTTGTGGCGCTCTCTCGCTCACACAATATTGCCGTCTCACACGCGCCGCATTGACAGCGAAAAAGCGAAGTCTTTAAATTTATTATAAATGATAGTACGAAAAAACTTAAATCTTTAATAATTTTTTTTTATGTTAGTTGGATAGGCAAACTGGCAAACGTACCACCTGATGATAAGTGGTCGACGTCGCCCATGAACATAAAATAATATACCTGGAAGGACCCCAGGCAACTCATTTATGTGTTGCCTATCCTGAGACATAAGATGTTAAGTCTTGGTGCCAGTAATTACACTGCCTGTCTTTCCCTTCTCTCCGAAACACAGCGAATCTGTTTCACGGGAGAAACAAGCAAGATGGTGGTACCCATGCAGCCGGGAGCGCGGCACAGCGCTTCCCTCCCACCGGTGTGGGATTATGGTGGGTAATAAATTGAGTTATATAATAATAATTAATAAATTTAACCGAAATAATAGTTCCAAATGAAAAGCTTAGTTTCACTAAGTTGGTTTCACCTTTCTATGGTTTGCCTTGCAACCGGTGGTAGATTCAATCGCCGTTCAAAAAACTACCTCATTTACGCTTTCATGAAACACTGCGATATTTTTTGTTTTTCTTACAAATTTATATCCTATCCTAAAAATTAGAGATACTGATTTTATTGATGAATTAGAACTATAGTTCCCTGTAGCGCTAAAACAATAGCTATGTTGTGAAGCCAAACTATTAAAACATGCGACGCTAGATCGCTTATAGAGTATAGATATTTCGCGACCAAAACGTCATAAGTCATAACGCGTTTTATTCAACGTAGTATAACAAATCGGCATTCATCTCACAAGCCTGGAATTGTAAACAGCTAGTACAATCTATATAAACACGAGAAAATGTTCTTACATAAAGAAATATGTCCAATTTAATAAAAAAAGGCGTAAACAAATATAGTTTTTAAAATTCCTGCTAAAATGCTCTAAGCTGTTATGTGACCATGATTACGTCACAAACCAATAAACATACACGCGCTCTGTAAAATTTGCAGTTCGCTGGTGACACATAACTTGGTTATGACAGCTATGACAGTTTGTTTACTGGTCAGTGACGTCATCGGGCGTTCGCAATCACGTGAAAATTTGTGGTTTTTAGCTGAGTGTAATAAGCTTTAGCATTGCTCAACGTCAAGTCGATTCGACGGGAATTGGATTACAATAGATATAAAAACTTGTGAATTAGCAAATCTTCCGAAAAGATTTACCTTTCAAATTGTAAAAGGATCTAAAAGTGTGTGCTCTTTGGACGGTTACTGTAAATCCAAAACGTCGGAACTGTAAAGTCGTAATTGCGAAGCAATCCATGAAATTTATTTCATTATATTTGAAAAAAGGATGCACATATTAAACTTATTTTGTTTTTTGAAATAGTATTGTATAGATATGATAGAGTGCGTTCCTTACGTAACACCTGATGTGTGTATATATGTCAAATATATACACACGTCAGGCATTTTGACCAAAATGACACTCGACCGCTCTCCGTCTGAACCCGGTATAAAGCGACAATCCGTATAACAATAAATCCTATATTTTTTTGACAATATCGATATGTGTCCCATTTCTAAGCTAAACCAAACATACTCTAAAACTATTTAATATAGGTCACATTCACTGAAAATAGATGACCTGTAACTTTATAAGGCTTTAATTTAGAGACTACTTTCTATTTTTTGCCATTATTATTATTTGTGATATTGCATTGTACATTACTTGTGGCGCTTATGGATCGACTACATCATCAACCCTTATAATATGTCCCACTACTGGGCACGGGACTCCTCCTCGAAATCAAGCGAGGAGGGTGTCCGATGCGATCGATGCCCTGACCTAATGAGGGTGAACTTCACAAACCTTCAAATACCTTTAATCTCGTCAGCCATGCAGGTTTCCTCACGATATTTCCTTCACCGGTGATCAAGCGATGTTGTCATGTTCAGGTGTACGTAGAAATTTAGGAAAGACCATTTCAAGGCATCACAGGAGTTTGGATCAAACCCAGACCTCTTACTCAAGAAGCCGATCCCATATCCACTAGACGGCCATCGTTCTACCTCGGTCAAAGATGACCTAAATTCTAAGTGCCTATTCCTTGATTAAATAGCTTCTGCGTAAGTCGTACTATTTGATCCAATCTCGTGACAATGGACGAATGCTAAACATTAGATGTGTACGAAAGTAAAACGTTCAACGATTTTCATTTAAAAATCGGTAATATCGGTAAATATTTTTCGACTAGCAGGTCAGCGGTTTGGCATTTGAGAAAAAAACTTTAAAATAAGTAGCCTATAACTTCAATAATTAAGCTATCAGATACAAAAATATTTGATTTAAACCAGACAAGTAGTTCTTGACACTAGCAATCAAAGAAAGAAAATCTATTTATTATATTAGTATAGATCTATCGGTAATATTCGATATTACAGATTTTTCGGATTTATCAGTAATACTTAAAAATTTACGATTCATCAACACCCATCCCCATCTGAATCGGTAATGACTAATGCCGATAAACATTTCCGATGTAGTTATATCGATATGTTTTCGATTCACCAGTACTATCGATAAATTTTACGATTTTTCGATAATTTTCCCATCCCTAGCGCTGTCACGTGGAAAATATTATTGGCAAACTTGGGAATGGCTTAGGTGTGGCTTAATAAACGAGCTTACTTGAAGCAGTTTTATTATTAAAGTGGTGTGAATGGTCCGGTACATGGGATGGAACTGATATGAGAGATGAGTTTATTTTTCAATTTAAACTAACTGGTGCCCGCAGCTTTTCCCGCGTTAACTTAAATTTAAGTCTGTTTGTGCATCAATATTTTCTAAACTACTCAACGGATTTTGATACGGTTTTCACTGTCGGCTCTGGTATAAACTAGAGCAAGTTCTTAAGTATGAGAAAGTGTGTTTGTTTGTTGGTTTCGAATTAACTCAAAAACTACTCACCTGATTTTAATAATTCTTTCACCGTTAGAATGCTATGTTAATACTTGAGTGGCTTTAAAACAATTATCATCAATCCAGATACGGCTGTAAATATAAGTTAAAGCGGGCGAAGCTGCGACCACCGTCTAGTGTTGTATATTTACAAAAATAGTTATCGAGTTTTAGGCCTTACGTAAACTACGCATTTAGGCAAATATAATCGTGAATTACTAATAAACATATTATTAATGTCAAATACATTAATGTGTTAAACATTTCAACAAAGGCGCAGCTCCACCATGGCGCACTGAGAGGCTACGCTCGTGTTTAAAATGTCAATTGCAAGAAAATGACAATAATTATTGTGTAGCGTGCAGGTAGTGCCATGGCCATGGTCATGGGCCGGCACGACCGAGGTGGTACCTCTCGCTCACATAACACCGGCGTCAAGTGACAGCTATGCTGTCGCGTTTCTTGCGGTTTGTGAGTTTCTGGTGGCCCATTGGGGGGAGGGTATAAGGAAAAGGATACGCATGGGCATAATCTCTGGTTGTGCGGATGTGATGGGCGTCGATAGGCGTCAAACGGCTATGACTGCTCGTTTGCCCTCCTATGCTATTGTGGTGGACCAATCAGCGCCACAATCCTAAGTCGCGCTATCGAAGTTCCACAGTTCGGCGCTATATATCCTACGACAGCTAAAACGATAGTAAGTGGGCTTCGGCCTGAATGAGCATACCATCTTGCTCAGTCGGAGATCTCCCTTACTCACACCTTATTTCCCACATTGGTGACTCTCGACAGGACGCGGAGGCAAGCTACGAGCAAAATTTCAGACTTGCCGGATCACCAGCGACCTTACTCGGTGGTTTAAAGTACGCGTACTTAGGATAACACATCAGCGTAAAAGGTTGTCCAGAAGTTCGCGAACTTAATTGCACGTCTATCACCCCCGGCTACGACTTCCCATCGTCCCGAATAAAAGCTATCAACAAAGAAAATTCTCTCGAGTAATAATATTGCTGTCAATATGACATAATAAAGATATTGGTCGACCTCCACAGGAGCTCACTTTTATTGGCCATTCAGTTATATGTATGATTACGTTCACCATCATCACTTTGTGTCTCCTGAAGGTATTTTGAGCGCTAGAATGTTATTTACACGCTTATTTAGATTCACCTTTATATCTAGGCATGTGTATAATATAATAATAATACTATACGAGCACGCCGCGGTTTTACACGCCTATTTCTAAAAACTTACGAATTGCTTTTATCAACAAAATTATAACATATAATTTATACATAATAATATATTGAAACCCTTAAGAGCGAATATCTTATTCCCAAGGTATCTTCAATAAAATCTCTTGTGGTAATTTCACAAAATACCAATATAAATATATTGTTTATATTGAATACCTGTGTTCGTCAATAACGTCACTATATTCTATGTGATTTAAATTTACGTCAACGATGTGGAATAATAAGCTTAAGAGCTAATAGGCGGTTAGTGAACTTACGATAACTGATTTTAGTCTCTTTTTTATTTTTATTTTTTTCTCTTACGCTGGGAAATGCTCTGAGGCATCCCGTGGGGAGTGGATCTCCCCAGGCGAGTATGTGGGACTTGCTGCGCCCGGAAGATGGTAAGGTTGACCCACTAAGACCTGGCAACTGCTACCGCCTTTGGTGAGGTCCCCCGGATCTGTTGAGCAAACAACAGCTAGTCAATCCCTTAAGGGACCGATGCCATTTCCACAGAAAGTTTGTCCCGCACCACAGAATAACCGCCCCAACGTCGGGATAGTACAATGGGGTGAGGCTCCCATCCCCGCCCCTTATCCCCCTGCTCTCATTATAAGAGGGGTACAAAGAGCAGCTCCCTCGGCTAAATTAGCTTCGCCTAAGGTGCTGGGTTCACCTTAGGCTACTGAGCGTTTTAAGGTCCTGCCAGTTGCTAGCGTCATATAAAATTACTGTGTCATCCGCAAAAGATACAATCTTTGTATTATTCATTGTAATTGAGCATAAATCATTTATATAAATCAGGAACAAAGTTGGCCCCAGGACTGATCCTTGAGGTATACCATAGCATATATATTTTTTGTCGCTTACAAAATTTCCGAGCCTAACAGACTGTTTTCTATTACTTAAATAGTTTTGGGAAAGCTGCAAAACCAAACCTCTTACTCCAATCTGTTCCAATTTTCTTAATAATATGGGGATAGAGATAGTGTCAAAGGCCTTGGCTAAATCCAGGAAAACCCAAGACACTTTCTTGCAGTATCGAGTGTATTTACTACATGCGTGGTAACCGAGACTATAGCATCAGTAGTACATTTTTAGTACGAAACCCAAATTGATTAGGGAAAAGTATTTCGTACTTCTCAAGGTAGCTTAAGAGTCTAGAGCCAATGACCTTTTTTTAAATTTTTAATATGGTAGGTAAAACAGAAATTGTTTTATAATTTGAAACGCTACCTCTATCTCCAGATTTGTAAATTGGTATTACAATAGCTTCTTTCAGAACAGTAGGAAATACTCCATTTGACATGCAAACGTTACACAAATGTGTAAGGGGTTTTAATAAACAGGGACTTATTTTTTTAATCAATTTGGGGGAAATACCATCCCATCCTGATGAGTTACTGTTTTTTAAATTACAAATTATTTTATTGATTTCATATTCGTCAGTTGGCAAGAGTTGGATGGAGTGACTAGGTACTTTATCAAAACTTATTGATGTTGCTAAATCAGTTTCTGTTGTTCCTAATTTATTAATTAAGTTATTAATTGCCAACTTCTGCCCAATACCTATAAAATGTTCATTTATTCTATTTACTGATTTGTTATGATCCGAGTCAATGTGTAAAAGTTCATAAGGCATACCTTCCCTGTCGGGTATATTTCCTATGCCTTTTATAGTTTTCCACGTTTTTTTAATATCATTTCTATTTTGCAGTAGTTCATTATTTTGAAAATCAGTTTTAATTTTTTTTAAGTACATTGTTGCAGTAGTTCCTATAACGCCTGTATGTAATTTGTAAGTTGATATCATCTGGGCTCCATATCGTTGTTTGATATGGAGTTTATCCCTAAATTTTATACAGCGCAATAGTCCAGGTGTCATCCATGGTTTGGAACAACTTTTGCAATTTGATATTTTGTATACACTAGTATGTCTATGTACAGTTTTGTTGATATTTTCTATAATTGATTCTGTAATATAGTTTGCGTCTTAAGAGGAGGTAACAAGATTGACGTGGAGTGAAAGCGTCCATAGATATATTATTATTATATTATATTTTTATATCATAGGAGGGCAAACAAGTAGTCGAAGCCTTTTGGCGACTATCGACGCCCATACACATCCGCACAACCAGAGATTATGCAGATGCGTTGCCTTCCTTTTCCCTATCCCCGCCCATGGGCCAAGGGAAACTTACAAACCACACGAAACGCGACAATAGCTGTCACTTTACGCTGGTATTATGTGAGCGAGGTACCATCCCGGTCGTGCCAGCCCAATTTGGCTGCAAAGAAGCATGGCACTACCTATTCAAATGCCTTCTTATACCCTAAGGTGTGAAATAGTATGTACATAGCTAGCTTGTTACCTAGTCGCTTAAAAGCTACAGTGCTACAGCAGCCAAACTCACCCGATTCGGAGGACATAAATAAAAATTACCATATGCTTCCCTAATAGTGTTCAAATGTCTGAACCCTTGAATCTAGATCTTGCAGCACTTAACATTAATCCTCCACAAATTTGAACCCAACGACATAATCTTGCTTAATCTGAGTTTGGCGAGTTGTCAAAGATCTGGCGCTAGACTTCAAATTACTGTAGCTTTGGTTAGTATCACAAGTTAACCTAGGATTATGTGTACGGAGATACTCGCTTTTAACCGACTTCAAACAGGAGGAGGTTATCAATTCGTCGGAATGTTTATTTTTAAATTATTTTTTTATGTATGTTACCTGATTACTCGAAGATGGCTAGACCGATTTGAAAAAATATTTTTTTGTTCTAAAGGGTATACTTTCCAAATGGTCCCATGATAAGGAAAGCAGGATCTGATGATGGCATCCCAGAGAAATCGAGGGGACCTTTCGAAAATCATAGCGGCGACTAGTGCGTTTGATATTTTTTTTATAAAGTGTTTTGAAGGACTACAATTTAATGAAGGTCTAGAGTCGATCTGATGCTGGAGCCGAAAGAAAGTCGAGGGAACTCCTCAACGATTTACATCAGTAACCTTGTGTTTGGGCTTGATTAATTTGTAATGATGAGAATTTACACCTAGATGGGTTGTGACTGTTATTAAGGGTCTGATGATGAAGACAAATGACAGTTAAGGGAACTCCTCAACAGTTTACAGTAGCTACCTTGTGTTTGGACTTAATTAATTTAAATTGATGAGGACTTTGCACCCATATGGGTTATAAGCGCTATTACAGGTGTGATGATGGAGACCTTACACAGTCGAGGGGAATCCTCGACGATTTACAATTTTTATTGAGCTTAGTTCATACGGCTAAATAATATGCCAAAATCATGTAATTTTGTTTAATTAATTTTATTTTATTTTATTTGTCGTTGTTAAATGAACAAAAAATAACTGTGCCTTGGAACATCGAATCATAGTATTTCAAGGTCATCATTATATCCATTCTATACCTATATATTGGTGATGTTCTATACCTAAATGTAACTGAATTATTTAATGAATAGCAGCAAATCAGCTGTGATTGCTTTCAATTACATGTATATAAAGTTTTCACAATTCCATTTCGGTTTGTTCATTTGTTATGTAATGAATTAAACCCTTTCTACATTCATCTCATCAATACAGCGCTATCTAATCTGAGCAACACGTTTAATAGTTCTACCCATATTTCAGACAAATAAAATCAGTTATCGAATTTCGCAATCACTAAAAATTAAGATATAAAAGTTTTTAAACAAAAATTAAAACCGTGCATTTACCACGTCATTATTGTTACTTTTGAAGCCGGTGTCGTATTCGTTGATGTACCTACCTCCCTACCTACCTTGGCTGACACCGACTCCAAAAGTAACAATAATGACGTGGTAAATGCAAAGATTGTATATTAGTAGAAGAACAAGTTGATTATAAATTGTAGGCACAAAGATTAAGGAAATTATTTTATTACTTTTTAGTTTCTTTTAAATTTTGAAGTCGGTTTTAATTTTTGTTTTGTACTTGTAGATTGAAGATTTATTATTGTTTACAAGTTATTCCTTATTAGTTTATTTTTACGTGAAACGTCTCTGCTGTGTTTCAGAACGGTGAGGACAGACCATACATACTTTTAGGATGTAAAAGATACACAATGACGGCTCGGGGACGTGACAAAAAATTGTATATACATGTGTGAGTGTAGTGTATAATTTTGGGTTATTACGTCTTAAAACGACACGCTCACTCACGGAACATAGACACCATAGTTGCACATTTAATATTTTTATTATTTTATCGCACGAATAATATAAAAAATCATAAAATACACGGCGACTGGGCCGCTATGGCCTCTTATTTCTCCAAAAACATGACATATCTTTGCTTCATTCACTGTCTCTTTTACTCTCGGGTGGTTTGTATTTGATTGGAATTTCTCGCCCCCACACTCTGTGGATCTTTTTGCGTAGAAAAAAAATCTATATCTATGGGACAGACAGTCTACTTACCTACTCCAGACTCCATCTAACGTTTTATATATTATGTACTAGCTGCTGCCCGCGACTTCGTCTGCGCAGGATAAGATTTTAGTTTTTTTCATAAAAATCCTATGTTACTTCTAATACCTCCAAGAATATGTGGACAAAGTTTCATGATGATCAGTTTAGTAGTTTTCGTGTCACGTAGTAAACAAACTTACTTTCACATTTATATTATTACTAGGATTCTTGAAGTAATAGGAGAGTGGCATGGGATCGGCCGTCTTGGCGTTCATTATCCCTAATGCATGGCATATGTTCAGCACAGACAGGGGCTGATGATGTTGATGAAGTAAATACCGGATGAATATGTTTATGGTTAAAATGCAGGCGAGTGCAGCGACGCATCCCTTCCATCTATGGAACATCCGAGAATGTCTAAAAACGGTTTTATCATCATCATCATCATCAGCCTCTATCCGTCCACTGCTGAACATAGGCCTCCCTCAATGAACGCCAAGATGGCCGATCCCTTGCCACTCGCATCCAACACGGACCGGCCTCTGTACGGAGATCGTCTTCCCACCTGGTCAATGGCCGACCAACACTTCGTCTACCTAAACGCGGCCTCCACTCTAGAACCTTATTGGCCCATCGGCCATCCGTTCTCCTGAGTGTGTGACCACTTTAACGAGCTGATTCTTTGCGTGATATCAGTTACCTTAGTTCTCTGACGGATGTCTTCCTTCCGAATCCTATCTGTCAAAGAAACACCCAGCATAGCACGCTCCATAGCACGTTGAGCTACGGCAAACTTGCGGACCAGTTAAAAACGGTTTACTAAACAGTAAACACTATTGTTCCGAAATTTTCTAGAAACAAAGATAGCATTTATGGACATTTTAGACTTAATTTAATGAATTCATTAGACGGATAATAATCTCCATCGAGATAAATCGTATTACTCTTCGGAACACAATGGCATTTGAATATCTTTGTGATTCCTAATCTATATCACTATTTAAATTACAATAGAAAATTGCTGCTTCAAATATTGTTAAATATTATAAACGCCAAAGTGTGTATTAATGTTTGTTACTCTATCACGCAAAAACTATTGAATGGGTTTTAATGGAATTTAACTATATAACATATCATCAGCCCCTAGCCGTCCACTGCTGAACATAGGCCTGCCTGAATGAACGCCAAGACGGCCGATCCCTTGTCATTCGCATCCAACACGGACTTCGTCTACCTAAACGTAGGCCACTCTTGAACCTGAGCCAATAGGCTTAACACGCTGTAATTTATCCCCGTACTCTCACGGGAATGGGAAGTACGCGGGCAAAACCGCGGCGGCTAGTTTAATTCTATTTCCTTTTTGTTATATATCTATACTAATATTATAAAGCTGAATAATTTGTTTGTTTGAACGCGCTAATCTCAGGAACTACTGGTCCGATTTGAAAAATTATTTCAGTGTTAGATAGCCCATTTATGGAGGAAGGCTATAGGCTATATAATATCGCGCTGTGACTAATAGGAGTTAAATTTAATTAGTTAACGCAGGCGAAGCAGCGGGCAACAGCTAGTATTGTATAAACATAGTATACGTTAGAACAAGCGTCTTTGTTTACGCTGGTCAACTTTTTTTTTTTGCTTAACGCCGGGAAATGCTCTGAGGCATCCCGCGGGGGAGTGGGTCTCCCCACGCGGGTATGTAGGACTCGCTGCGCCCGACTGCTGGTAAATGGACGCAGCTCTACCCACTAAAACCCGGCGAGTGCCACCAATGCCGCCTTTGGTGGTGCCCCGGATCTAGAAAACAAACAGGGCGCCTTGACGGCTAGTCAGTCCCGCAAGGGACCGACGCTACCTCCACAGAGGGGTTGTCCCGCACCACAGAAAAACCCCTCCCAAGGTTCCCATCCTCACCCCTTGCCCCCTGCTCTTCTGTCCCCTCTTCTTATAAGAGGGGTACAAAGAGCCCCCTCGGCCAAATTAGCTTCGCCCAAGGTGCACCGCTCACCCTAGGTTACTGAGCCCCACCACCACGACAAGGCCTGAACCATGGTGGGGACGCTGGTCTACCTAGGCCTGCGAGGTTTCAGCTTCACCCGAGTTAAATGCATGACCGTAAACGGATTGATGATGATTTTTTTATAGCCCAAGTCACTCAGTTTTAACATGGCATTCTAACGGTGAAAGAATTTGTAAAATCGGTTGAGTAGTTTTGAGTTAATTTGTCACCAACAAACAAACCAACTTTTTTCCAAATTCTATGATAAAAAATATTGGTTTATCATACTTAGGAACCTGCCCTAGTTCATAAAGAAACCGACTACGAAAACCGTATCAAAATACGTTGAGTAGTTATTAAAATATCGATGAACAGACAAACCAAAACAAAAATTGACTTTAATATACACTATATAAAAAAAGATTCCGATGAATTGATAACCTCCTACTTTTTGAAGTCAGTTAAAAATATACAGACGAACATAGAACATAGAACATAGGACGAGCCTTTTTTGAAGTCGGTTATTAAAGATAAAGAACACGGTGTACGTTTCTCGCTAAATCCGAAGATCACTTTCGCTTCATCAATTTAACACCAAAGAAGTTTTCACTTCATAAATTAATTTCATCTTGGAAGCTTTTGCTCATCTGTTTACCTTCTACAAATTTCATCGTGGTTTATTTTACATTACTGACGTTTCGGATACTTTACATTGTAAAGTATTCATTTATCATCACAAATTCTTTTACCGCTGTTCACTAATATTAATAATATCACTAATATTAGTAATATCACCAATATCACTAATATTAATAGTATCACCAATATCACTAATAGGTATTAATCATATCACTAATCCCCCTAATAATATAATAATATAATATAACAATAGTATCCCCCTATAATCGGACACAGACATATTACCCCATCTTGTTGGATAGGTGCCTGCAGAAACTGCTGCACCAGTAGCCCAGATGTCATAATATATCGACGCTACTTTACGACAGTAGCGCTCCCGTTTGCTTGGGTACCACCATCCTGCTTGTTTCCCCGTGAAACAGCATTGCTGTTTTTCAGAAAAGGGCAGGTTAGTGTAATTACTGGCGTCGAGAATCATCCTACGTCTCGGAATACGCAACACGTGAAAGCCTGGGCTATTTTCAGGTCTACTTCTTTATTCCCACCACGGTTCAAGCCTTGTCGTGGCGGTGGAGCTCAATAGCATAAGGTGAACCCAGCACCTTGGGCGAAGAAAATTGAGCCGAGAAGCTGCTCTTTGTAGCCCTCTTATAAGATGAGGGGACAAAAAGAGCAGGGGGACAAGGGGTGAGGATAGGAACCGCACCCCATTGTACTGTCCTGACTTTTGGTAGGGGTTGTTCGGTGGTGCGGGACCATCCCTCTGTGGAGGTGGCGTCGGTCCCCTGAGGGCCTGACTAGCCGTCGAGGTGCCCTGTTTGCTCATTAGATCCGGAGCACCTTACCAAAGGCGGCATAGGCGGCACTTGCCGAGTTTTAGTGGGTAGAGCTGCGTCTATCTTACCACCTTTCAGGCGCAGTGAGTCCCACATACCCGTCTGGGGAGACCCACTCCCCCGCGGGGTGCCTGAGAGTATTTCAGAAGGTCTACTTGTTTATGTTCATAGGCGATGCCGACCACTTACCATTAGGTGGCTCGAATACCTATCGGACTGACATAATAAAAACTTCACATAAAATTATCACCAGCATTTCGTACATAAGAAGGATTAAATTATTGGAAAAACCAAATTAGCAGGAAATTTTACGAGATTTAGAAGATGTTAGCTTCAATTATTATCACTACAATTCAAAATATTATCATATTTTGTATGTTAATTGGACGGACTAACAGGCAAACGATGATTTATGTAATTACAGCAACCATGTTCACGGAGGGTTGCTGTAAAGTATCAGAAACGTGATGTAAAAATCTTAATAAGCCGCGTTAAAATCCGTAAAAGTTGTATTTGCGTATTTCACTCATTTTATTGAATATTGAATAAATGCGTAGACATCAGAAAACAATAATCTATACAGACAAATAAAATTGGAGTGTCTGTTTGTACTCGTAATATTAAAATAACCGCTTTTTATTTAATACATATGGATGTATGTACTCGGTACATATACCAAAATAAAAAAAATAAAACTTTTGTCTGTCTGTCTGCATGATTGTTTTTAATCTCAGAAACGGCTGGTCCGATTTCGACGGGACTTTCACTGGCAGATAGCTGATGTTATAAGGAGTGAGATTTACTACAAAAATAATCATCATCAATCCGGGTACGTCTGTAAATCTCAATTAACGTGGGTGAAGCTGCGGCCAACAACTATCAATTAATAAAATCATATACATACATAAATTATATTCATTCGTTCTTACATTCGTTCCTTATTTTCATTCATTCATTAATCGCTTTGTTTTTCATACATCATTCACTCATTGACCATGAAGTGAATATTATAAAAGCTATTGTCATGATGCCATTTACCTGTCTGTAAATCTATATAAGTTTTTTTAAATAAATCATAAAGCTATATTTTGTAAAAAATCGGTGGGAGCCACCATCTTGCTTGTTTCTCCACCATGGTTCATGTGGCGGTGGGGCTCAGTAGCCTAAGGTGAGCCCAGCACCTTGGGTGAAGCTAATTGAGCCGAGGGGGCTCTTTGTACCCCTCTTATAAGAAGACGGGACAAAAGAGGTGCAAGGGGCGAGGATGGGAACCTCACCCCATTGCACTGTCCCAACGTTGGGAGGGGTTGTTCTGTGGTGCGGGACAACTCCTCTGTGGAGGTGGCGTCGGTCCCTTGGGGGACTGACTAGCCGTCGAGGTGCCTGTTTGTTTATTAGAGGCGGGGCACCTCACTAAAGGCGGCATTGGTGGCACTCGCCGGGTTTTAGTCGGTAGAGCTTCATCCACTTACCAGCTTTCGGGCGCAGCGAGTCCCACATACCCGCGTGTGGAGACCCACTCCCCCGCGGGATGCCTCAGAGCATATCCCGACGTTAAAGAAAAAAAACCTGCTTGTTCCATTTGTGAAACAGATTTGCTGAAGGCCGAGATTTAACATCTTATGTCTCAGAATAGGAAATATGTAAAATCCTGGGATATTTTTGTAAGAGGGAGTGTCATGCTGCTTTGCAGCCGAATTGGACCGACACAACCCGGGTGGTACCTCTCGCTCACATAATACCAGCATAAAGTGACAGCTTTGTGAGTTTCCTGTGGCCCATTGAGGGGGATAGGCAAAAGGAGGGCAACGCATCTGCATAAGCTCTGGTTGGGCGGATGTCTATCATGGGTCACCAAAAGGCTGCTCGGTTGCCTCCTAATGGCATTAAAAAACCGACACCACAGTCGTGGGACGCCAGATAGGTTTTTTATGTTAGTATGTTATAAAAATATTAATATTCATTATATAAATATAAATTATTATAAAAATATAAATTTCCAGTTCTATTTGAGGTATAAACAAAATAATAATTACTCGGGTATACATTTTTTATTATGATTTATTTATTGTAAAAAATCAGAGCATTTCCCGGCGTAAAATAAAAAATAATGTCACCTGAGATTTGTGGGGTTTTTTACTAAGCAGTCCTAAAGTGTAACACACAGCTACCGACGCAGTGATGGGTCAGTCGCAAATTGTATTTCAATGGTAGATGGGCAAAATCTTACGATTTTATTTAACGTTACGTAGGCTAGGCTACCCGTAACGCCGGTAAGTACCTGTGCCGGAAGGCCCAAAAGGAGCCGGTATGTCACGATTGTGGCGCGGCGGTGGACTCGGCCCAGCACACTCTAGAGGTGTGCCCGAGATGGGCGGCGCTGCGTCACGATCTGACGTCAGTTATCGGAGGGGACTTGTCTTTGCCGAGCATCAACACCGCGATGCTCCGCAATGACGAGTCCTGGACGACGATGGTCTCCTTCTGTGAGGCAGTAATGTCCCAGAAGGAGGCCGATGAGAGGGTGAGAGAGGAGGCCGCCGACGAGGCCTCCTCCCGCAGGCGACGAACAGGGGTGCGTAGGAGGCGCTACTTAATGCGCCTCCAAAAACGCCCCTGTGCTCGTGTCGGGCCGAGGTTGGGGTTAACCTGGGTCCAGATAGGCACGACGTCGTCGGGGATTGCTAAAAGTATCGTGAAAACGAACGGCCGAGCAGTCCCCCCTTTCGAGGAGGAGTCTGGTCTCTCGCCGGGGCCAGCCTGTCGCCGAGGGTCCTGTGTTGTTGCAAGATCCGGGACCCTCAAAAGGCGGCGGAGGGCGCTTGCAGCGGTTTTAGTGGGTAACGACACTACCCAAGTGCGAACCCCTCACACGGCTAGGTTTAAAACCAACCCCGGTCCTTGCTATGGTTTGGGCTGCAAATTTCCGCTGCAGAACAAAAAAAAAAGGCTACCCGTAACGCCCCATGAGGAACTTTCGATCACAAAAGGTTATTGTTCAGGGGCGATGCTGACCAATCACTCGGCTCGTCTGCACGTTGGTCAATACAACTAACACAAAAGGTTGTATGCCCTTGATGGCCTGATCACCAAAATATTGTGTTAACAAGTGTGTCACGATATGTCACACTTTCCAATCTCAATTAGCACCGTCACATTCCGTGTGAAGTCGTGACACCTTCATGGTCTACTGTCACACTTCGTCACACGAAGACAAGTGATTACAACGACGTTAGCGTGTAGTGGCTTTTCATTCATATCATTCATTTCTTCATTCATTAATATAACTATTTTATTATAAACGACGATCTCTGTAACTCAGTAGTTAGCGCGTTGGCGCTCAAGATAACCTCTATCTAATAACATGTATGTGTGTATTGTAGTAGAACTTTTATGCCGTCGGTACATGATATTTGTTTAGCAGAAAATCATAATATTTGAACGTATTTCAAAATATACATTCTACCTAGTTTTAAATTTAGAAACTTGGATATTTGGCTATTTGGGAGGAAGGATGAGAATTTCATCATCATCAACGTGTTCTATGTTATATTATATATCTGACGACCTCTGTGGCTCAATGGTTAGCGCGTTGGCGCAGAGTTTCAGCATCATCAGCGTTGTCTATATATCTGACGACCGATTGGTAGAGTGGTCAGTTCTTGTCAGCTTACGCAGCGGTCGCGGGTTCGAATCCCACCAGGGAAGAAAAAGTTATCTGTGTTCTTGGATTATGGATGTGTATTAAATATGTGTATTATATAATAAAAATCTTAAATATATGTATAATATAAAAGAATTAAATATAATTCCGTTGTCTGGTACCCGTAACACAAGAACTCACCACGGGACCAGATTGACGTGGTGTAAAAAGCGTCCATATAGATATATTATTATTATTAGATATTATTATTATTATTATATTCATAAATATATTTATTAGAATGCAATAAGTAATTATTTTTAAATATTAATTTAATTTATTACTACTAAATCAGATTATCATTATTTAAAAAGATGTTATCGATATATAACGATATATGAAGATAGGAAACGATTTTTAGACAATACAGTTGTTCCCTACGATTCCATCAGCCCAAAATGACATTCCTTTTAAATTATGAATTATATTTAACTAAAAAACACGCTAACCGAACTAAAAATTAGAAAATAATTGTCAATATATATAAATACTAGTGGCACCGACAGACGTTGTCCTGTACAAAAAAATTTTTTATGAATCTAAACCATCCTCGAATCCCCTTGAACTAACACAAAAAATTTCATCAAAATCGGTCCAGCCGTCTAGGAGGAGTACAGTGACATACACACGCACACAAGAAATATATATATAAAGATTTCTTCGGTAGATAATTCTAAAAGTAAAGAGTGGGAAGGGATCGGCCGTCTTGGCGTTCATTGAACGAGGCCTTTGTTCAGCAGTGGATAGAGGCTGGTGATGATTATGCATGTATTTTCTTATATTAGTCTCGTGAAGAGGGAGAGTATTAAGTTGTTTATTATTATTACTTACCTAATAAAAATTCAATAAAGAGATCAAAAATTTTTGCAACATAAAACCACATAGGGTTTTAACACGTGCTAAACTTAAATGTGCAACACATTTTTCGATAGTTAGGTACGCGTTAATATATTTCCTTACCTTGTTAAAATCCAGATGCTGGAAGGTTGAGATGATATCTGCAACCAAACACAAAGTTAATCCACCAAAATTGCTTCAACTAATAGCTGTAGTTTAAAACTTAAGTCGTTAAGACAATTGTATAGTTAAGTATATAGTAGATAGAGTAGTTACAAAATTAACGTAAATATGCTATAACTTACAAGTGCCCGTGACTTCGTCTGTACAGGATTAAATTTTGAACAATCCACACAATCTATACAGATAAAATAAAATTGGAGTGTCTGCTTGTAATATTAAAATAATCACTATTTATTAAATGCATATGGATGTATACACGGTACATATAATTATATAATAACATTTTTACAATTTTCATTATTAGTCATAGCGTCCATTCTTTATATAATATAATATATAAAATTTCCATGTCACAATGTTAGTTACCATACTCCTCCGAAACGGCTTTACCGATTTTTACCAAATTTTATATGCGTATTCAGTAGGTCTGAGAATCGGCTACTATTTATTTTTCATACCCCTAAGTGATAAGGGAGGTCAACCCCTCAAATTTTAAAAGTTAACGCGGGCGAAGCTGCGGGCAACAGCTAGTATAATATAATTTTTATCTGTCTGTTTGTTCTCTATTCTTTTATCTAATCTCTGAAACCGCTGGGCCGATTTTGTTGTGACTTTCACCTGCAGATAGCTGATGTTATAGGGAGTAACTTAGGCTATAAAAATAATCATCATCAATCCGGGTACGGCTGTAAATCAAAGTTACACGGGCGAAGCTGCGGGCAATAGTAATGTAATACTATATTTATAGAGGCTTTGGCTAACGATGTTTATGTGCTTAATATCTGGGTTCTCGGCGACTGTCGTTAGGAATTTAATTAAAACACTAGCAAAACTTCCAAATTGAAGAAATAAATAATAGGGTTGCCCTTTAGGGTACGCCCTATTATTAAGGTCCCTTTGAAAGTATAACTAGCCTGCACCTTTCCCAATTCAACTCATTTCTCCTGTGTAACAACTTTGCTGTGTGCGAGAAGGGTAAGGCATTTTTTTTTCTTTTACGCCGGGAAATGCTATGAGGCATCCCTGGGGACTGAGGCTCCCCAGGTGGGTATGTGGGACTCGGTGCGCCCGAAAGATGGTAAATAGTAACAACCCCTCCCAACGTCGGGACAGTACAATGGGGGACAGTTCCCATCCTCGCCCCTACTCTTTTGTCCCCTATTCTTATAAGAGGGGTACAAAGAGCAGCGGCCTCGGTTCACTTGGCTTTACCCAAAGTGCCGGGTTCACCGTAGGCTACTGAGCCCCACCGCCACGACAAGGCTTGAACCGTGTTGAGGACATTGAAAGAGGCCTAGTGAACGCATGATAAGTAAGAATGATTTCCACGAAAATATATCCAGGCAGGTTTTTTTTCTGAAATAAGACCACAAAGTTTGATAACAGCAACTTTTCAACGTTTCAATTTCCGAGTCATCGTTTAATATGGAAAAATTGGGCAATTAATAAAATTCAAGGAAAATTCGTTTGAAGAATATTTATAACTTTTTTAATATAAAGTAACCGCGGCAAGGCAAGGATCTTAGACTCTGGGTTCGAATCCAGGAAAAAACCAAGAGCGAGTGTAAGGGTCCCATAAAAAGTATTTGATCTATTATAACAACAAATTAAGACTTTTAAATTAAATTAGTTTTTTTTTGCAAAATGTTATGATTCTTTGTCATTTGGAAGTTTTCTTTTCTTTTTGGAAGGTCTCAGTAGTTTTGCCTTGGCGTTGGTTACAGTAGTCCAGTTTTTTACAACGGTGGGAAGGATGCTGCGCCGTGCTCCCGGTTGCATGGGTACCACCATCTTGCTTATTACTTACGTGAAACGCCTTTGTGGTGATTCGAATAGGGTAGGACAGGCAGTGTACTTGATAAACATAAATGAGTTGCTTTTTTTATCGCAAGGAAATGCTTTTTAGGCATCACACGATCTTGGGTGGATGGACCCTAGCTGACTGAGCCACAGAGGTCGTCAAAAATTGTTAAGAATAACTGTTACATTTAATATATCAAACACCTCACGCTTTTTACTCTGAATTGAATTATTCTCGTAATAACTTTTTTATTATTTAAATTTTATTGAGAAGCAATTGATTGTTCGATCTTATACTACTGTAATATAAACTCTTTGTAATTAATTTGGAATTCTGACTGTCGCCTCTCAATACATATTAGAAAATTTACTGTATGTCCGGAAAAACATAAATGAATTTTGTAAAAAAAGTGATATTCATAGTAGGGATACACGTAATAGACACAGGTTACATGCACCAATGATTAGACTTTCGAAAGTAAGCAATTCTTTTAAAGGCAACTGTATACGCTTGTGGGATATAGGTGAAAGGCGTAAAGGGAGATCTCCGACCGAGCGAGATGGTATGCTCGGCCAGGCCGAAGCCCACTTGCTATCAATTCAGTCGTTGTATGTATAGCGACGAGCTGTGGAACTTCGATAGCGTGATTCAGGAATGTGGCGCTGATTGGTCCGCCACACGCTTTTACAATAGGATCCCAGAAAACGTTCAAAAACTCTCCATAAAAAAAATTCAAAAAAGTTGTTAAAGAGCGTTTGTGTGGTAAAGGATATTATAAAGTAAAAGATTTCATGGAAGATACCACACCCTGGGAATAAGGCGTTCCTCCCAGGCATTTCAGGATAAGATGTTAATATTGTTATATAATATTATATATTATTTGAAAAGATTAGTTCCACTGAGTTTGTTTCGCCGGTTCTTCTCGGTGGGCTTGCCTTGGAACCGGAGGTAGATTCAATTGACGTTCAAAAAGATACTGTATTAGTACTATATATATTTATTATATTTACTATTTTGAATTTTTTTGATTTTGATTTTATTAAAAACTAGCTGTTGCCTGCAGCTTCGCCCGAGTTACTCAACTCCTATAAGTCACAGCGTGATGTTATATAGCCTATAGCCTTCCTCGATAAATGGGCTATCTAACACTGAAAGAATTTTTCAAATCGGACCAGTAAGTAGTTCCTGAGATTAGCGCGTTCAAACAAACAAACAAACTCTTCAGCTTTATAATATTAGTATAGATTATTTTCTACTTTTTAATTCGATTAGCTATAAAAGCGTGGTTTTATTTTATTTTTTTAAACTTTTTTTTCCTTTAACGCCGGGAAATGCTCTGAGGCATCCCTCGGGGGAGTGGGTCTCCCCACGCGGGTATGTGGGACTCGCTGCGCCTGAAAGCTGGTAAGTGGACGCAGCTCTACCCATTAAAACCCGGCGAGTGCCACCAATGCCGCCTTTGGTGAGATGCCCCGGATCTAATGAGCAAATAGGGCACCTCAACGGCTAGTCAGCCCCTCAGGGGAGCGACGCCACCTCCACAGAGGGGTTGTCCTGCACCACAGAACAACCCCTCACAATGCCGGGAAAGTACAATGGGGTGAGGTTCCCGCCCTCGCCCCTTGCCGCCTGCTCTTTTGTCCCATCTTCTTTTAAGAGGGGTACAAAGAGCCCCCTCGGCTGTCTCCGGTAAACTATGCTTTATTCATGGGGGAACACTTACCATCAGGTGGCACATCTGCCAGTTTGCCTGTCCAACTTACATTAAAAGTGTACTAGCTGTAAATGATGATCATGAATTTGGCTTTTAATTTTTTTTAAATAGATTTATTTTGAATTTAGAATGGTTTCTGATTCATAACAGTTCGGGCCACTACAGAATGTTTGTACAGCACGCCTGTCGGGACCGATATGAATTTTATCAGCGTATTGCGTCATGGTTTTATGTCACAACTGATTGATGGTAGGTACACGAGATTTATCTCAACGAAAGGCAGAGTAAATAACACCTGAAATATTAGAGGCTGAAGGTTACAAAGTATATATCATTTAGAAGTGATCTTATCAATTAATGAACACCGGTAGCGTGCACGAAAAAGTGTCCAGTTCCGCTGTCAAACATGGCTTGGAAACATTTTCTGTAAAAAAATGTTAATACGCGACGTGTTTTGTGTTTTTGTGCACAACAATTTAATAAGATACAATTAATTTCCACCATAATTTCGTTCACCTTCATTTTGTTTACTTTTATCAAAACAGCGGCAAAAAAGGTAATTAATTTTTCATCAATGTTTCTTTATGCCGTTATCACGTAAAACTATCGTCCGTAAACCGACTTTACAGACAACCAATTTTTTTAATAATGAAACATTTTTTACGGATTTTATCGCGGTTTATTAAGATTTTTACAAGCCCGACGTTTCGGGTACTTTACAGCAACCATGGTCACGGGAGGACTGAGGTGTCATACGTCCTATCATTACAAAGTTATTCGAAACTACCCTATGATACATCAATATTTTGGTCAGTCCTATCTACGCAGAAAGTGCTAACTGTATCTTTAATCTGTGACATATTATGCTTTAGAACACCGAATCCAACCAAGGATGATCCGTGAGGCTAATGAAATTAAAAAACATCCTAATTTCAATAGAGAAGATGGCTGGTCCTACCACCTGCTTGGGATCCCATTATTAATATTATCAAATAAGCATTTTGACCTTGAGGGTCAAAATAGACCGTTTCTGTGTATCCGTCTGCGGCACTTTAGCTGTAAAGCGGGTTTATAAGTGTTAAAATAAAGGTTGAATCCTGTTTCCCAAAAATATACATAAAATTAAAATTATTAAACGGTTTTTCCTTCAATTTTCTCAACTGCATAGCAATTACAAGGGAGTTTTACAAAAGTTCCATCCCAATACAAAATATTTGCAAGCGGGCGAATTTTGTACGGTCTCCCTTTGTGAAGAAATTGAGTTTTACGAACGAACAGGATTCATATATAAAAAAATGTTCATATATAAATTTCGGGTTACTTTCACGTAATCATCATCGTCATGATGATGATAATGATGACGACGATGAAGATTGTGATTACATATGACGGTGATGATGATGATGACGATGATGATGGTGGTGGTGGTGATTACGTATGATGGTGATGATGATGATTATGGTGACGATGATGGTGATGATGATGATGATGACGATGATCACTAATGGGAATATTTTTATGACTTAATATTATAACATACAAAATGATTTCGATTATCGATATCTCGTACCCTCGGGAATCGAATCAGCAACTTAGAACTCATATGGAATATGCATTAGTACAAAAAACTGCAACTGCATATAAATTCATCCTGTCAAACAGCTGACTGATTGATACTAGTATGCACATTTCTTATAATTTTAATATTATATAAGAATTACACTGAAAAGTTTTTTTAATTTATTTATTGTTTAAATTTTTATTTCTTTAATTTTTTTATCAATGGACGCTTTCACACCACGTCTATCTATTATTTATATTAATAATATTATTATATGCGTTTTCAATTATTCTTCACTAAATATAATAAACATTAGTGCTTAAGAACCTAGTGACTCTTTAAAAGACGTCTAATAATTCCGCTCTCAGATAGCCAATATATAGAGAATTTTCAGCGTGGGATCCTTATGGATCAATTATATACTGTAGGCATAAGCCTACAGTATATAAATAATTTTCATTTCATTACATTTCCAAGAATGTTTATAACAATCGTTTCCATCTGCTTTAATACTAAAAATAAATCATGACGTCATAACTTCACTTTTTTTTTATTTACACAACAACTTGTTGCAAAGACAAAAACATTTTTACATCTGAAACCAAAAAAGATTGGGAAGCAGTCTGTACATCAGGCATCAGCGCTCCTCGTAAGAAAGTGAATCTAAGTAAACACATTGTGCTAACACACGATTAGAGATCCAATATAAAAATTATAGTTTAAAAAAACTAAAAAATGCGCTTTAATAGCTGTGTGTGCTCGATATTCATTGTTAAAAATATTTCATCGGTATCTATTTTTAAAAAGTGAAGTTAGTATAAAAACTTAGTTACAAGCACCATGCTTTTGTACCATAAGTAATATCATTTATTTATTTTGTTAACCCATTTAATGCTTCTATTAAAAAATATTTTCAAATTTATAGTTCGGTTTGCTATTAAAGCGTGTTTTTTTAGTTTTTTTTAACTATAATTTATTTTTTAATTTTTGGTGTCGATTTTTTTAATTAAAGATTTTATTAATTTAAAGTACTCAGCTAATGGTAATCACTTTAGAAATGAGTAAGAGACTAAATACAACACAAGTGATGTAGGTAACTTGCGCGCCTTACGCCTTCCTAGCATGTGCTATCCTGATTATCCTGATCAGGATATTGGAATAATTTTATCAAATTATTGTATTGTTATCGGTCCTCGATAAATCTACAAAGTTTGAACGAAATCTGGCCGTTTAAAGTGGGTCAAAATCGCGCCCAAAGAAGTCGGTTACAAACATACAAACATACGTATACAAGTTAAGCTAATAAAAAGCGTGTAAAAATAAACAAAATAACATTAGCGTTAACCGCTTCATAATGATAAACCTTATTTCATTATTAACGGTACAAGCGTCAAAATTCATTAAGCACTAATTAAAACTTATGAAAGAAAGATATTACCAATTAATATCGTTTCCCACTGTAGCGATAATTTTTAATTAATTTACAGAATATTACTTGTATTAACACTACTGGAATGTAATAAACAATAGTTATGAATAAACAAGAGTATAACGGATGATATACATCAAGATATTGTGACAACCCTGTAACAATGACGAATGTCAACACAAAATCGACATTTCGCGTGTTTTCGAACGCGTTGTCCCATTGTATGTTCCTTACGCTGTGCTTGTACGCAGCCTTCTTTTTTAGTAAATAATAAAATCGATTATTGACTCGAATCTCAACCGAGTTCAATCCTAACAGCACGACACTAGAAATCCAATCTTTCTACTTCCAATCTTCGATCTGTGCTGGACAAGATTAGTTCTTGGCGTGTGCAGTCTATTACGTATAGGTCATCTGTACGCTTCCTCGCTTAATTTCGAGCTTTTAAATTAATATTATGTAAATTGGGCTATATAAGATAACCGTCCACGTCCCCACCATGGTTCAGGCCTTGACGTGGTGGTGGGGCTCAGTAGCCTGGGGTGAGCTCAGCACCTTGGGCGAAGCTAATTGAGCCGAGGGGGCTCTCTGTACCCCTCTTATAAGAAGAGGGGACAAAAGAGCGGAAGACAATGGGCGAGGATGGGAACCTCACCCCATTGTACTGTCCCAACGTTGGGAGGGGTTGTTCTGTGGTGCGGGACAACCCCTCTGTAGACGTTGCGTCGGTCCCTTGCGTCACTGACTAGCCGTCGAGGTGTCCTGTTAGCTTAACAGATCCAGGGCACCGACCAAGTTTTAGTGGGTAGAGCCGCGTCCACTTGCCATCTTTCGGGCGCAGCGAGTCCCACATACTTTCCTGGGGAGACCCACTACACAGGCGGGATGCCTTGGAGCATTTCCCGGCGTTAAAGAAAAAAGAAAAGGTAACCGTCCACGTGTCCGCGCTGTACGCATCGTACGTACGGTAGGCAACGGATTTTAGTTCTTTTTTAAGAGGGGTAGAAAGAGCCCCCTCGGCTCAATTTGCTACGCCAAAGGTACTGGGTTCACCTTCGGCTACTGAGCCCCCACCGCCACGACAAGGCTTGAACCATAGCTTGAACCAAATCTGTACATTTGCACATAGACCCAAAATTCACTTTTCGTAAAGGTTTGGTCATCAACTAATAACGCTTATCACAAACATAGCCTCTCGCGAGTGTACCGGTTATCAATGTTTTACGTGTTATCTGATAGCGGGGATATGCCACTGTTTCAATATTTAATGAAACAGGCGAAAAATCAATTTTTGTGCATATTTTCGCGGTTTCAAGTCACATTTGTAGAGAAACTTCTCTCTATGTTAGTTTTTTCTATTTAAAACGGGATATTTACCGTGTTTTGAAGATGTTACGAAACTTCGTACCTTCGTAACTGTCGTAAATAAGACAATAATGTCGAAGTATACAGCTTCACGGAACAAAAGTGAAAAGCAAGGAATATTTTTAAAGATATATATCTTACTAATATTATAAATGCGAAAGATTGTATGTTTGGATGTTCGTTCCTCTTTCACGGCAAAACGGCTGAACTGATTTGGTTTAAAGTTGAAATGGTGATGCCTTGGATTAGGACATAGTCTATAACCCCACCATGGTTCAAGCCTTGTCGTGGCGGTGAGCCAAGCACCTTGGGCAAAGCAATTTGAGCCGAGGGAGCTGCTCTTTGTACCCCTCCTATTAGAAGAGGGGACAAAAGAGCAGGGAGACAGCGGGCGAGGATGGGAACCTCACCTTGGGTTTTAGTGGGTAGAGCTGCGCCCACCTTACCATCTTTCGGGCCCAGCGAGTCTCACATACCCCCCTGGGGAGTAGAGAACCATTGTACCCTCCCCCCATATGGAACCCTAAAAGCATGGTTAATATCCCGTTTTAAATAATTTTAGTAATGAAAATAGCCATGTTAACTTAAAATCTTATATACTTTTCCCTATAGTTTTTTCTTCAGGGCCCCATTTTTCTAGTGCCCATAACACAATTGGTTAAAGAAAGTATAGCCACTAGATCACAGGAAATCCTACCCAAAACCAATAAAATGCCTATGTTAGTACGATTAACGGTGGGCAAATAAAAAGATCACATTTTATTGCCTCACCTTATTGCTTGGATGTACGTATAAACCTATTTTTGAATTTCAAACGAGTTTTAATTGTGAATCGAATACTGAATATACCCGACCACGTGGAAAGGGTGTTTTTTATATCATAGGAGAGCAAACATACACACACACACATCCGCACAGCCCGAGATTATGCAGATGCGTTACCCTCCTTTTCCCTATCCCCACCAATAGGCCATCGAAAACTCACAAACCGCACGAAATGCGACCGTATAGCTGTCACCTGACGCCGGTGTTATGTGAGCGAGAGGTACCACTTCGGTCGTGCCGGCCCAATTCGGATCTAAAGCAGCATGGCACTACCTCTTACAATGATTTTAGTTTGTCGAATGGCAGACTTTTTTGGACCAAAGCCGAAAATGATTATGATTCAGTCCATTAATGTTTTTTTTTTATAGGAGAGGGGGCAAACGAATAGTCGGTTCACCTGATGGTAAGTGAAAAGCGACATCCACAGACACAAGAAGTTTTCTAAGGGTTACGCGTTTTTCACTCATTAATATGATTTTTTTACGGATTTTTGAGCTGTTAATTAAGATTTTTATTTTCCGATTATTTTTTTAAGTTTTTAAGCTTGTTACTAACATAGTAGCTTTCATCATCATCACCCGTCCACTGCTAAACATAGGCCTTCTTCAATTTATTAAAGCTTTATTAAAATTAACTAGGTTACACAAATCGCACATCTTTCCATATAAACGCAGAACAGTAATTACTACAATGTTTGTCGTTGACCATCAAAAACTAAGTATAAAATAAATTGATCTAGTCATTATCTATGTCTGTATGCGCCCAAAATCGTATAAAAAATATACATTTAAAAAATACAAGCTTCTAAACTTTCGTATTTCAACACTGATTTTAGCCCAACTTTAGGCGAAAATAAAAAGCATACGGAGCCCGAAAGCTCAAAAATAAAGCCCGTACAGACATAGTTTAGTTATTCAAAAGTTGAAATAAATTTATTTTTAAAAGATACAATTAATAGTTTTTCTATAATAACTGTTTTGCTAAAAGGACATTTTCGGAATGTATCATTGGGCATTTCATTCTAGCACGCATGTTCGCGCACTATGTCAGGTGAGATAGCAATCATTTTGTTGGAGTTCGCGCCGTCGACTAGTTCAACCTTAAAGCTTAGAGAGAACCAAGGTAACCTATATCACGCAAAGAATAAGCTCGTTGAAGCGGCAGTGTGCTGGTCACACACTCAGGCGAATTGAGGGCCGATGGGTCAATAAGGTTCAAGAAGGCCATGTTTAGGTAGACAGTGTTGGTCAACCATTAACCAGTTGGGAAGATGATCTCCGTGCGGTGGCCGGTCCGAATTGGATGGGATTGGTAAGGGATTGTTTGTCTTGGCGTTCATTAAGGTAGGCCTATGTTCAGCAATGGATGGAGGCTGATGGCGATGATGATGATTAAAGCTTAACCTAAAATCCTAAATAAACAAAAATTCCTCTTCATACATACATGTTACATAGATATAATAAAGTTCTACCGTTAACTTTTTTCTATTAAACTGAATCTACATGTCAAACGCCTATTAGTTTTTATATTTCAAATGTTCATAAGATCTATTATATTATATAAAAAATGATCTGTTTGAATAGGCCAAAATAACTCGATATCCTTTGAGAGCCGAAAACTTTTAACAAAGAGTTTCAAAAGTATAAAATTGTTAGAATAATATTGCACTCTTCAAAGAGCGCTTGAAATGTGCTGTAATATGTAAAACGTTGGCGCGCCTTGGCAGTGAAATGGACTTTAATGGCTTGACGAATGGCATGATACTATTATATATTTTGCTTCATCTTTCTTTATAGATCTTTTTGATTATGATTTAAAATTCGATGACCTCTGCGGCTCGATGGTTAGCGCGTTGGCGCTCAAGCTGGAGGTAGCGGGTTCCAATCCCGCGAGGGAACAAAAAAAAATGTGTTCTTGGGTCATGAATGTGTATTATATATTTAAAAAAATCTTAAATATATGTATAGTATAAGAGCATTAAATATATTTCCGTTGTCTGGTACCCATACCACAAGTTCTTCAAGAACTTACCACGGGACCAGATTGACGTGGTGTAAAAGAGTCCATAGATATTATTATTATTATATAATTTGAACACTTGAGGTGTGCCCTTTCCAACAAAGACCCTTTATTCCACATTTCTTATGACACGGAAAAATTTACATCATTAAAACTTATGCTTCGATAAACCCTGATTTTAGTGCCAAGGCGATCTAATAGTTCCATAGAATAAAGTTTTCAAACAATATTTTCAATATGAACGTCGAAAAAATTCACCAATCAGTGTTATAGACGAAAATGAAATTTATTACGAATTTTATAGACGCTACAAAAAATATCGAGTTTTTAGTTTTTCGCCAATCGTAAAAATAAAGCGGTATTTTATATAACTAGTAATAACCGTGGCCATCATCGACCAGCTCCAACCTTTTTTTCCTTTTCCCGCGGGGAAGGGGGGACTCGCTGCGCCCGAAAGATGGTAAGGTGGACGCAGCTCTACCCACTAAAACCCGCCGAGTGCCACCAATGTCGCCGTTGGTGAGGTCCCCCGAAACTGTTGAGCAACAGGGCATCTTGACGGCTAGTCAGTCAGACGCCACCTCCACAGAGGGGTCCCCCTCCTAACTTTGGGACAGTGCAATGGGGTGAGGTTCCCATCCTCCCCCCTGCTCTTTTGTTCTCTCTTCTTATAAGAGGCACCCCTCTCCAAACCAAAGAGCAGCTCCCTTGGCTCAATTTTCTTCGCCCAAGGTGCGGGGTTCACCATAGGCTACTGAGCCCCACCGCCACGACGAGGCTTGAAGCATGGTGGGGATCCAACCAGTACCTGTACTAAGTGTAGTCAACCCACCTTCTGTCATCCCGTCGAATTTATATTAATACTAGCTTAAAGTCGACGTTATAAACATTTTGTAACGGACCGAATTGTGAATCTAAGCCATTCTCGAATCCACTTGAACACAGACACAAAATCGATCCAGCCTCTTAGAAGTTTAGTGAAACAGCACGCACAGAAGAATCATATATATAAAGATTTCTATGAAAATAATTTGACGACCTCTGTGGCTCAGTGGTGGTAAGCGCGTTGGCGCTTAAGCCGGAGGTTGCGGGTTCGAATCCCGCCAGGGAACAAAAATATTTTCTGTGTTCCTGGGTCATGGATGTGTATTAAAATGTGTATTATATAATAAAAATCTTAAATATATATATAGTATAAAAGTATTAAATATATTTCCGTTGTCTGGTACCCGTAACACAAGTTCTTCGAGAACTTACCACGGGACCAGATTGACGTGGTGTGAAAGCGTCCATAGATATTATTATTATTATATAATTTGAACACTTGAGGTGTGCCCTTTCCAACAAAGACCCTTTATTCCACATTTCTTATGACACGGAAAAATTTACATCATTAAAACTTATGCTTCGATAAACCCTGTTATTGTAGCGGGTCAAGTAGGTCTGACAGGATTGGATGAAATTAAAGTTGGTTTTTAGTTGGATAGGCAAACGGGCAGACGAGCCACATCCCCACCATGGTTCAGGCCTGGACGTGGCGGTGGGGCTCAGTAGTCAAGGGTGAACCCAGCACCTTGGGCGAAGCTAATTGAGCCGAGGGGGCTCTTTGTACCCCTCTTATAAGAAGAGGGGACAAAAGAGCAGGGGGCAAGGGGCAAGGATGGGAACCTCACCCCATTGTACTGTCCCGACGTTGGGAGGGGTTGTTCTGTGGTGCGGGACAACCCCTGTGTAGAGGTGGCGTCGGTCCCTTGGGGGACTGACTAGCCGTCGAGATGCCCTGTTACCTTAACAGATCCGGGGCACCTCACCAAGGCGGCACTGGTGGCACTCGCCGGGTTTTAGTGGGTAGAGCTGCGTCCATTCACCATCTTTCGGGCGCAGCGAGTCCCACATACCCACGGGATGCCTCAGAGCATTTCCCGGCGTAAAAGAAAAGAAAAAAAAATAAAAATAAGCCATCCCTATTTCAACTGTCAGCCAATTCAGTTCAGTCGTTTTACTGTGAAAGATGAACAAACATCCAAACTTACAAACTTTCACCTTTATTATATTAGTAAAAAATGACGGTTGAAGTGTTTCAATTGTAGTTTTATTCGGCGTAAAACATTTTCCTTGAAATTTTCACCCAGCCTTGAACCCAAACATTAAACCATACTTAAACACTAACTTGAAACTGCAACGTTGCATTTAAACGCCAATTTAAACTTTACAATATTGGCACAAGGTACAAATTTACTTTTACTGGAAAAACTTCGAGCTTAGCAAAATGAACATCTGCCCACTTAGTATAAGTGCAATCATTGAATAATTTTAAAACTAGCTTTTGCCCAGATCCGCTCGGAATCTAGGTTTCTAGGTTTAAAGTTTAAATCAGCAAGTTAACCTAGTCTCATGATAAGTTCGCAAGAACTTGTGTTACGGGTATGTACTAAGAATAGAAAATACAGAACATAAGAATTAAATATATACATATATACATGACCTGGTGCAGATATTCAATACACAAATTATTTGCACTTGGGATTCGAACCCGCGACCAGCCGGCCGTCAGATATGATAATAATAATATCTATGGATGCTTTTACACCACGTCAATCTGGTCCCGTGGTAAGTTCTAGAAGAACTTGTGTTACGGGTACCAGTCAAAGGAAATACATTTAATACTTTTATACTATACATATATTTAAGATTTTTATTATAATACATATTTAATAAACATCCATGACCCAGGAACACAGAAAACTTTTTGTTCCCTGGTGGGATTCGAACCCGCGACCGCTGCGTAAGCTGACAAGAACTGACCACTCTACCAATCGGTCGTCAGATATATAGACAACGCTGATGATGCTGAAACTCTGCGCCAACGCGCTAACCATTGAGCCACAGAGGTCGTCAGATATATAATATAACATAGAACACGTTGATGATGATGAAATTCTCATCCTTCCTCCCAAATAGCCAAATATCCAAGTTTCTAAATTTAAAACTAGGAAGAATGTATATTTTGAAATACGTTCAAATATTATGATTTTCTGCTAAACAAATATCATGTACCGACGGCATAAAAGTTCTACTACAATACACACATACATGTTATGTATTTTAAACATGCTCGTTTCGGATACTCTACAGAAACCATGATCACGGAAGGTTGCTGTAATACTCCCACCATGGTTCAAGCCTTGTCGTGGCGGTGGGGCTCAGTAGCTGAAAGTGAACCCAGCCCTTTGGGCGAAGCAAATTGAGCGAAGGGAGCTGCTGGGGACAAAAAAGCAGGAACTGCATGGGGCAAGGATGGGAACCTCATCCCATTGTACTGTCTCGAAGGTGGGAGGGATTGTTCTGTGCGGGACAACCCCTGTGTGGAGGTGGCGTTGGTCCCTTGGGTACTGACTAGCTGTCGAGGTGCACCTTGGGCGAAGCCAAATGCATCGAGGAGGCTGCTCTTTGTACTCTCTTATTAGAAGAGGGGACAAAAGAGCAGGGGGACAAGGGGCGAGGTCGGGAACCTCACTCCATTGTACTGTCCCGACGTTGCGAGGGTTATTCTGTGGTGCGGGACAACCCCTCTGTGGAGGTGCCCTGTTAGCTTAACAGATCTGGGGCACCTCAGCAAAGGCAGCATTAGTGGCACTCGCTGGGTTTTAGTGGGTAGAGCTGCGTCCACCTTACCATCTTTCGGGCGCAGCGAATCCCACATACCCGCCTGGGCAGTCCCCCCTCCCACGCGGGATGCCTCAGAGCATTTCCCTGCGTCAAAGAAAAAAAAGGTTGCTGTAATCCACGTTGGGATTGTAAAACTAAATAAACCGCGATAAAATCCGTAAATGTTAATAATTATGATGGAATTCGCGTAAACATTGAGAAAAGTAGCTTTATTACATTTTTTTTTCCAACCGTACACCGCCTAGTTACCTGCGTGAATAGTTTTTTAATTCCATTGCTTGTTTACAAGATCCAACGCGACGTCAGAGCGCTTTAAAAACACATTCGGGTACGGTCTGCAAAAAGTTGAATGTGCCTTGACTTTTAAACTTGACGATTAAATTGTTTTTCAGTTGTAAAACCTTTTTATTATTTATAAAAAGTTTATCATATGTGCTAAATAACCAAAAGAAAGGTAAAGCAGCTTAGGTTTTTAAGTCTATGTATGTTTGTATATACTTATATACCACTGTAACCTAAAGTACTTTTTTGACGTAGTGGAAATGCTTTGCGCATTCGCCCAGGGATGGGGCATCCCCAGGGATATGTGGGACTCCTGACGCTCCTAGACTCCAGAACCAGTATAAGACACTAAAGTTTTATGTCTCGGAGACAACCGAGCAGTCGGAGCCTTATGGTGACTACCAACGCCCACAGACATCCGCACAACCAAAAGTTATGCAGATGCGTTGCCCTCCTTTTCTCTATCCCTCCCAATGGGCAAATTCACAAACCGCATGAAACGCGATAGCATAGCTGTCATTTAACGCCGCGCCGGTGGTATATGAGGGAGAGTTACCACCCTGGTCATGCCGGCCTAATTCGGCTGCAAAGCATGGCACTACCTCCTACTAAACCTATTTAAATCTGACCCTAATGTGAGTAGGGTTTTGCGAGAGTCCTCACCCCTGTACGTAGGACTTGTGAAAGTGATATATTTTCTTTTCCCCCGACATTTGTTACACGTCCAACGGTAATTGATTGTTGGGGCCAATTCACACCAATCTGTAAAGTAAGTCATTTGTGTATATAAAGCTATAATAATTCATAGTGTGTCCACTTCAGTTTTGTCGAAAATTTAACAGGAAGGCCAAACCAAAAAATCCTTTGAAATATATCAAAATATATTCAAAATTCAGCGGTGCTCGATATTTCGGCACTACGAATGCCTAGTTCATTACCCCCTACTAATATTATAAACTAGCAGCCCAGTTCCACCCCCCACCACGGTTCAGGCCTTGTCGTGGCGGTGGCGCTCGGCACCTTGGGCGAAGCAAATTGAGCCGAGGGGGCTCTTTGTACCTCTCTTATAAGAAGAAGGGCAAAAGATCAGGGGGAAAGTAGTGAAGACGGGAACCTCACCCCATTGTACTGTCCCGACGTTGGGAGGGGTTGTTCTGTGGTGCGGGTCCTCTGAGGACTGACTAGCCGTCGCCGGGTTTTAGTGGGTAGAGCTGCGTCCACTTACCAGCTTTCGGGCGCAGCGAGTCCCACATACCCCGCCTGGGGAGACCCGCTCCCACGCGGGATGCCTCAGAGCATTTCCCGGCTTCAAAAAAAAAATAAAAAAAACCATTTCCCCCGCGTACTTCCCACCACAGGGATAAATTATAACATATTTTTTTCTGATGTATAAACTATGTTATTGTAAAGTTTCATTAAAACCCATTCAGTAGTTTTTGAGTGAAAGAGTAACAAACAATACCTACGAACTCTCGCGTTTATAATATTATAGTAGGATGTGAATGTGAGTTTGTTTGTTACGCTTTCACGAAGAAACTACTGAACCGATCATCATAAAACTTTGTACACATCTTTTCAAAGGTATTGCGAAGGATAAAAAATACTACTACCTACCTACTCACAGAAGTCAAAAAGTTGATATTCGTCCCGTCGCTATAGTAAATTCCTTTGAGATGGGAGATATATATAATACTAGTGGCACCGACAGACGTTGTCCTGTACAATTTTTTTTGTGAATCTAAACCATCCTCGAATCCCCTTGAACTCACATAAAAAAATTCATCAAAATCGGTCCAGCCGTCTAGGAGGAGTTCAGTGACATACACACGTACACAAGAAATATATACAGGGTCTGTCGTAAATAATGGATAATCCGATAAGTGGAGGTAACCCCGATGTCAGGCTACAATAAAATCTAGTTTTTACGTCAGTTTTACCAACAGTGTAAAAATGATGCATACTTTTAGTTTTTTTCTAAATTTTTGCTCCTTTGATCATTCAATCGGTTGCCATTTCTTTAAAATTAGGTATTTTTGTGTATTTTTTTTGGCATCGTACTCCTAAAGACTTGTTTTATTAAATTTAATTACATTTATAGCCGTTGTTATCGTAAAATATTATTAAAACTAACATTTTAAGTAATTATTTTCCGTTTTTTTGTAATTACTTGTAGTTTTGACCCTTGAATGTAAAAAAAAAGTATGGTGCTATAGCTGCCCATTCTCTTAAAAACATGGCTAGTATGTTTAGATTCTAAAAAGGTATGATAGTGGGTACCTTAGCAAATAATATTAGCTCCAGGAGCAAAAGAACTAAGCTAGGTCGGGATTTCAATTTCTCAAGTAATGTCATAATTTTCGTGATTTAAGCTGTAACACACCAGGACATTATTTTATTCCATTAAGAATGCAATTTTAATCTAAATAGTATCTAATCATCTGTTAATTTGCATTCGTAAAAAATACATGCGACTATGTGTAACCAGTTACTACAAGTTTATTCCAAATTCAAAGGGATCTTCAGGTAAAAAAAAAAACAACAAAGACGGTTATACAAAGGCCTCCTTGCGTGTGAGAAGGACATTGATATTTATTGTTAGTAAGAGAAGCATTACAATAAAAAACAAGGTTATTTCTGGTCAAAACATTTCGCTTGTTTAATAATAAACCGTAATAATTTAAAAAACCAAGATTTCGAGATTTATTCATAAAACGAAATATCTCCACGTTAAGTATAGGCACAATTCAACTCCGGCTACATTTGGATGCCAGGGAGCGAGATAGAATATCTTGTATCTCTTTTTGTTTGGCGAATCGGCCCAATCAGTATTTAAAAAACGGCTTCATGTAGTGTTGCACCGGCAGTGATAAAAACGTGACGTGTTTATGTGTGTTCTAATACTCAATAGTTCGTTTTATTACAAATAGGTAAGTGATGAATTTCTTTTTATTTGAGTCTAAAATTGAAATATTAGGAATTGTTTCGTTTTATTTTTAAACGATTGCTCTTTTCTATGACGAAATTTAGACTTAATTCATTTTATCTGTAAATCCGATGAAAAAGAATACGAGCTTTTACTAGTTATTACGATTTATTTTTAAAAGATTTTGATACATACCAAATTATTCGTAAATAGTTCTGTATCTAACTAAATATTTGATATTTAGAGTTTAACTTTGTGAATTGGTGCGCTTTATTGCTAAATCAAATAGCTAATATTGTTTATTATTTTAAGTTATTTCATTTTTGGTTCATCAGGATATCAAAAGGTAGTTATTATGTCACATAGAAGCCAAAGAGTTTTGAGCATGGCTTTAGAACCTGAAGCTTGTGCAGAACAATTAATGGCTTCAAGCTCGTCAGATCTGTAAAACAGCACAACGATGACATTGTAAGTATCTTATAATTATCACGGTCCGTTGTCTTACCTACGTATCGCTATCGTTACTCGTTAGTTATAGACCAGGTGTTTTAACGCACGAGTCAGCGCAAGTCCGTGCTAAGCAGAACATTATAGTTATTATAGAAGTATGTTTTTGTATTTTAGTTGTTGATTGTATATAAACATATTACATACTAATGTAGATGTTCTTTTTCTGCAGCCAATTTTACAGCAATGCATAGGAGATAATTTAGAAGAAAACAATTTGAAACCATCAGTTGAGGAAGTTAAATTTTTAGTGAGTACCTGCATAGTTATTTTGTTTTGATATTCTCTATGTAGATCCGTATGAAGTTTGTGTTCAATGTAGTACAGTATAACTATATTTTATATTTTGTTCCAGGAACTACATAATGTTACTGAAAACGACCTGTTTATAGACAAATATATCGCTCAAGATTCAAGTGTATTACGTGATGACGTATGCTTTATTTAGTAATTTAATTTGCTAAAATAATGTATTATTTAATTTCTTGTCATTAATTACCTATTCAACATTTTCAGATACTTGCAGAAATAAATATAACTGAGTGTCTCATCGAAACTGATTCCCTTTCCCCTGTAACTGAAACCAAAATAAAACTTATGGCAGACTATGAAAGGTACAAAAATACGATCATAATGCGACAATTATCTTCAAGCTCGTCAAGCTCTTCTTCCGATTCGTCTGCGCCTGATACCTTATCCTCTTCAAATATTACTGACCAGCAAGCTATGAATTCATCAATATCTACATTGGGCGATTGTGAGCAAAAAATTGGTCAACATGGTATGTTATGTAAATTTATGTTGCTAATATTTTAATAGTTGTGATGGCATAACTAAGTTTGCAATAATAAATGAAATGTATTTGTTTTCAGATACCAATTGAAAGTCAAGCACGCGCATCTACATAGGCTGCACTAAAAGTATCGGGAATGGAATATTTCCACTGTTCCTGTCATATTAAAATCTTTTTAATTGAAAACTCCTTGGTTTTAAAAATCGAATACCATTTATTTATTTAGAAAAAGATTCTTGGTCTTGTCACAAGGTCTTGTCAAACTTATTTAGTCGTTGAGAAAATGGAATTGACTCGAGAAAATTGTAGAGCGATGATTTATTATGACTTTCGAAGTGGTTTAACACAAAAAAAGTGTGTTGACCGGATGATTTCTGCATTTGGTAATGAAGCCCCATCCAAAACCACAATTTATCGCTGGTTTGCTGAATTTCAACGTGGACGTGTCAAGCTCAGTGATGATCTCCGTCAAGGTCGTCCAAAAACTGCAGTCACCCAAGAAGAAAACGTTGATGCTGTGCGTAAGCTAATTGAGGAAGATCGACATGTGACATACCGCGAAATTCAGGCAACTTTAGACATTGGCATGAGTCAAATACAAATAATCTTGCATGAACAATTAGGTGTAAAAAAGTTGTTTTCCCGATGGATTTCCCGCATTTGCTTTGTGAAGAGCAAAAAGCGGCTCGCGTTACTTGGTGCGTCAGAACTCTCGAAAGATTCCACGCAGGATCCTCAAATGCTGTATACAACATCGTATCAGGTGATGAATCCTGGATATATGCGTACGAACCCGAAACAAAAAACTAGTCACGAGCTTAGGTGTTCGAAAATGAGTTAAAGCCAACAAAAATTGTTCGTTCACGGAGTGTTGCAAAAACAATGGTGGCCACGTTTGTCTCCAAAACCGGCCATGTTGCGACTATTCCTCTTGAGGGACAAAGAACGTTTAATGCAGAGCATACCATATGCTAGCATTTGTTTGCCGCAGGTCGTTTCTAAACTCCGTGGAGAGAACTGCAACCGCCGCATCATCCTCCATCACGACAATGCGAGTTCTCACACCGCGCACAGAACAAAAGAGTTTTTAAAGCAAGAAAACATAGAATTATTAGACCATCCGCCGTACAGCCCCGACCTAAGCCCTAATGATTTCTATAATTTCCCTAAAATAAAGAATAAATTGCGTGGTCAGAGATTTTCATCGCCTGAAGAAGACGTGGACGCCTACAAAACGGCCATTTTGGAGACCCCAACTTCCGAATGGAATGGTTGCTTCAATGATTGGTTCCATCGTATGGAAAAATGTGTCAAATTTCGCGGAGTATACTTCGAAAAGCAATAAATACATTTTAAATAGTAATGTTGTGTCACTTACTTGATTCTCGAAATTTTCAGTGCCGCCCTCGTTGTTCGCGAGGACCAAGACAATATCGTGCTAGAAATGAGCCAATCATAATTTCCCCTCGATTTACCGATGAAAGTGAGGTAGACGATGATGTTATTGACCCTACCTACGACATTGGAGACCAACACGCCGGTGTATCTGGTATTAGACGTAGGAATTACTTGTTTCCGTCAAACTCTAACATTAATTCTAGTTCTGATACTTATTCTTTGATTATAACTATTTTATTTTTGATTGATCTCAAGTTGATCTCATTTTAAGCCAATGATAATTAGTCATAATTGTGATAGTTGATTTTAGTAGAATTTTTTGTTCTTTTTTTTTTAATAGATGTGTAACTACGTTCGAATTTATAATTTTAGGTATTGTTAAAATCTGTCCAATTGCGCACCTAATTTTTATTCTGTGAGAGTAAAAACTTACAATTTTATAAGAATTTTATGTTGAGAGTTAATACTGAAAGAAGGGTAAACTGTAATAGGTTTCCAAGCTTCTTATTTTATTGATTGATTTAATAAAAGTGTTTTATTATAATCCTATGATGTTATTTTTTTAATTCCTTTAATATTAAAGAGGTGCATTATGAAATAGATCTAACATTTTAACTTCTTAGAAAGTAAAAAAGCATTATCCCGTAATATATGAAATTTGACAAACTATTAGTTAATAATAAAATGCATTAATATGTTTTATGTCGTAGGATATTTTAAATACTAAGTTACATTTTAATCATAAAACGAACTAAGTCACTAGTGTCTTTTTACAAATACTGTATTTTTTAATTTATAATGAATACTTATTATATATACATATTATTTGAAAGATTAGTTCATATACAATATATATGATTTACCATTCAATCTAGATTGCGTCTAATATTGAAGAAATTAAAGCTTTTCAAGACCGAGTCGACGTTGCGAAACTTTGAACGCGATTTCCCAAAAAACATGTTTTTTTAATTATTGCAGTTTATTATTCAATGGGCGATTTATTGCTTCGATTACACTAAATGTTCAAAATGTCCTCCGCGTGCAGCATTGCACGCTCTACATCTGCTAATGAAGGATCTTTTAATCCGGCCTCCATGGTCAGCTTCTTCAATTTTACGAGCCGCATCTTGAATACGCGCTCGCAACTCTTCTATTGTATTTATTTCTCGGCTGTATACTTTCTCTTTCATACAACCCCAGTAAAAGAAGTCCAATGGGTTTAGGTCTGGCGATCGTGGTGGCCATAAAATTGGACCCAAACGCCCTATCCACCGACCGGGGTACTCATTGTTTAAATGGTTCCACACAGAAATAGCGTAATGCGCAGGACATCCATCATTCTGTAACCACATCATGTTTCGAGTCTCGAGTGGCACATCTTGCAGTAACCCGGGTAACGTACTTTCTAGAAAATTTAAGTAGATTTCCGCGTTTATTGTCGCTGGAAACTTATAAGGACCTATGATTTGCCCACCAATAATACCAGTCCATAAATTAATTTTAAATTGATACTGCGATCTGTCGGCGCGTATCAGTCTGGGGTTTCGTAGCTGCCAGCTGTGTAAGTTGTGGAGATTCAAAAATCCATCGTTTCGGCACGTTGACTCGTCACTCCATAACATTTTGTTAAAGAAATTTGTATTTTCTCTAATTTTTCGTAGCATTGAACGACAAAATGTAACTCTTAATTCTGAGTCCCTTAGCAATAATGTTTGAACCCTTTGGTAATGATAAGGGTAGAGTTCGTGCCTTTTTAAAATTCGGTGCACTGATTTTTTAGGTATACCAGTACGCCGCGAAATGGCACTTATGGACGTACCAGGGTCTTCCTCCACTAATTCCAACACTTCAGCTGGATTGTGTCGTTGAGGTCATCCTTCTCTGGCTCCGCCAATACCACTGCCAGGAAATCTTCCTTCTGAGAATGCATTGTGCACCCTAATGAACACTCTGTAGTCGGGATGCCGAGCATTTGGGTATCTTTCACGATAAACTGCAGCTGCTCTAGTAGCGTTGCCGTTGCATTCACCGTAAATGAAATGCATGTTTGCATATTCGGCCGGAGTGTATTGTTGAGGCATTACTCCCACAAATAAACAAAAGCAAACTCAAAGTCCGTTAATAGAGCACAGTTGTCAGGGTCACACGTTAACAAGTTCAAAACAGAAGGCAAATCAAAGTCCAGTAAGAAAGCAAAAACGGTTAAATGTAAATACACAAAAAACAAACGTACGCATGCGATAGTCAAAATCACACTGAGGTCAGGGAGAGATTCGCGCCTTAAGGATAAAAAACCAAAGCTGATGCGCTGTCCTTCTCTCACGCAAGGAGGCCTTTGTATAACCGTCTTTGTTGTTTTTTTTACCTGAAGATCCCTTTGAATTTGGAATAAACTTGTAGTAACTGGTTACACATAGTCGCATGTATTTTTTACGAATGCAAATTAACAGATGATTAGATACTATTTAGATTAAAATTGCATTCTTAATGGAACAAAATCATGTCTTGGTGTGTTATAGCTTCAATCACGAAAATTATGACATTACTTGAGAAATTGAAATCCCGACCTAGCTTAGTTCTTTTGCTCCTGGAGCTAATATTATTTGCTAAGGTACCCACTGTCATACCTTTTTAGAATCTACACATACTAGCCATGTTTTTAAGATAATGGGCAGCTATAGCACCATACTTTTTTTTCACATACAAGGGTCAAAACTACAAGTAATTACAAAAAAAAACGGAAAAAAATTGCTTAAAATGTTAGTTTTAATAATATTTTACGATAACAACGGCTATAAATGTAATTAAATTTAATAAAACAAGTCTTTAGGAGTACGATGCCAAAAAAATACACAAAAATACCTAATTTTAAAGAAATGGCAACCGATTGAATGATCAAAGGAGCAACAATTTAGAAAAAAACTAAAAGTATGCATCATTTTTACACTGTTGGTAAAACTGACGTAAAAACTAGATTTTATTGTAGCCTGACATCGGGGTTACCTTCACTTATCGGATTATACGTTATTTACGACATACCCCGTATATAAAGATGTCAATTCGGGTCCCCAGTGTCACTTGGTTGTCAAATATTCATAAGAGCGTTCAGAAATTAATGAAATCCTAAAAAAAAACTATTGGTTGTCAAATCAATAGTTGATCTGTCATTCTGTCAACATTTTAGATGCTAAAGCAATCCTAATGAAGGGCGTAATACTTTAAAAAAAATGCTCTACCCGTCATACAGCGAACAGACTTGATCTATTTCTTAATCTAAATAAACGCGAGCGAAACCGCTGTTAAAAGCTAGTGTGAAATAAAAATGAAAAAAAAAACATTTTCAACCGTTGTAAATAAAAAATAATTAATTAATTAAAAAAAACTTAATGAAAACCAAAAGTACCCGTAAACGCCAAACTTAAAGCCAGAAAAAGTTCTCGGAGATTTACTCTCATCTTACCTGGGAACGACAAATTCATTCCATTTTCAACAAAAGTTTTATCTCAATCCGAAAGACCTTATGACATTCGTTAAGAAAAGTTAGGCCGCTTTTAATTAAACTGGTATAAAAATAGAACAGTGTGGGGGGTCATATAGACCCAATGTATAAAGCCAATTACAGGTGGGAGTGTTGTGCAGTGCTCCCGTCTGCTCCCTTCTCCCATGATACAGCTTTGCTTTGTTTCAGAGAGACGGGCAGGATAGGCAGTGTAATTATTCGAAAAAAGATTTAACATCTTATGTCTCAGGATAGGCAACACGTCCCCTCTATAATGGTTCAGGCCTTGTCGTGGCGGTGGGGCTCAATAACCTAGGGTGAGCCCAGCACCTTGGGCGAAGCTAATTGTACCTCTCTTATAAGAAGAGGGGACAAAAGAGCAGGGGGCAAGGGGTGAGGATGTCCCATCCACCAGGTTCCCACCTCACACCATTGTAGTGTCCCGACGTTGGGACGTGGTTCTGTAGTACGGGACAACCCCTTTTAAATGATGAAGAGTAAGACAGACCTTTGTTACATTTTTATTCCTCAATCTCATTGCGCGAATGAACATTTTGCTAAAATAAAATGGCCGTAGACTAAAAGTAAAGACCATCGGATATGTAAAGGTTTAAATCTCAATTGGCCATATTTTATCAATATTAACTTAACCCTTCAAGTGGCAAGGTCATTTGGCTTGTTTTGGCGCACTCGGATTATGATAATGCGGGTGGCTGTCGCCGTCTTGGCGTTCATTGAGATAGGGACGTGTTCATCAGTCGACGGATAGAGACTGATGATGAAGATGATAATGATTGTGATGATAATGATGATGCTGATGATCGTTTTAATCAAAAACCTTTTCCAAAATGCAGGGTCTGGGAGACCTCAAATAACTCATAACGTCGAACATAAATCACGTTTTACGAAGGGTTGAGTACTCTTAGCGTTACTACTAAAATCCGACAGAAAAGATAGGTTTTGGTTTTCGTTGAGAAAGGCCTACGTCCTGATACGTATTTATGTATTTCTTGTGTCATTCTCATGTCATGTATTTCTGTGTCACTGAGCTCCTATACGGCTGGACCGATTTAGATGAAACTTTGTGTGTTCAAGTGAAGAATGGTTTACATTCACTCGATTCTGCTAGTTGTTGAAAAAAATAACCAAGTTAACCTCCGTAGGGTTACCTCCTGAGAACTTGTGTTACTTGTGTTAAAAGAAATACGGGGATCATTCACGCGCGAGAGAAGGTCTGAGCTGCAAGGTACCCTTCGTGTTCAGAATGCCTTGCCAGCAGAGAATGCCGAGGAGCACAGTCGGTAACCGTCGTGATGCAATCACACTTCCCGCGCCGGGCCAGCACCAAGAGGAGTTTTAGTGCGGTAAGAGTATTAGATTTCCCTTAATCTAAAAATAAAGGTAGGTTTGTCACACCTATTTTTTTATTTATTTTTATGTGATCAGGGGGCAAACGAGCAGTCGGAGCCTCACGGCGCCGGCGCCCATACACATCCACACAACCAAGACCACGCAGATGCGCCTCCCTCTTTTTCCCTTTCTCCCCCCAGGGGCCACCGGAAACTCACAAACCGCACGAAACGCGACAGCCTAGCTGTCGCGACCTAGGTCACGTAATAGATTTAACACAGCAACAAATACGACACCGACATCAAAAGTAACAATAATGTCGTGGTAAACGACGCTTGTACATTAGTAGAAGTACAAGATGATTATAAGTTGAAGAAATGCGATTACTTCATAATTATTTTATTGGAATTTATTTTATTTTTTCTATTACCGTATCCAAATTCTATTTCCGTCGTATGAGGTAGTGGCATACTTCTTTGGAACCTAATTGGGCCGGCACTACTGGGGTGGTACCAACCGCTCACATAACACCGGCGTAAAGTAACAGCTATGCTATCGCGTTTAGTGCGGTTTGTGAGTTTCCGTTAGGCCATTGGAGGGGATAGGGAAAAGGAGGGCAACGCATCTGCACAAATTTTGGTTGTGCGGCGTCTATGAACTGTATGGGCATGTATGGCACCCGGCATATGGATACCCGGCGCCGGCTACCCGGCAACCGGAACGTGTGAAAAGGGGCTAAGGCTCCGACTGCTCGGTTGCCTCCTTATGAGTTATGACATAAAAAAACAAACACTCTTTGCCTTCGTTATATATTAATGTAGATTATATTATTTAAATATTTAGGAGCGTAAAACAAAATTGTATCTTCAAATATGGCTTGATAAAATATGTACAGTCAGCATAAAAAAGCATGCGGCTTTACCATAATATCATAATATTGTAGAAAGAAATTGGATTCCCAAAATATCGGATTTATACATTTTAGATCAGAGGCCTTAGACAAAGTAACATCAGAAAAACGATAACGAAGTTCTAAAAGAATAAAATGTATGGGATTGACATAGGCCGTCGTCAATTATGTCACTCGTTATCGTTATCGCAAGTTGGTAGACAATGTTAAAATTCGTAACAAAATCATAAGCTGTCAATTGGTTATCGAACACTTATGTCAAACTTATGTTATTTTATTATTGATATTGATTCGTTATCCGTGGGCGTGGGCCATGGAGGGCAACATTTTCACAATTTTTATGAGTTATAGTGTGTATGAGGTCTATTTACATAGAAATTAATTTTAACTTTTTGGTCCGATTTGACACTTCTTGTCGAACTTTGTTGACACTTGACAGTTGTTGTCGTTGCGCTATCACCATCTTTGATTGATCATTGGCTAGAAAATTATTATCGTTATCTCAAAGATGATAACGAATTTCGGCTACAAAGCGATATCACTTTGTCTACAGGCCCTGGATAAGTTCCAAGCTGATCGGCCGTGTGACGTCATTGTTACTTTGTACGGTCAGCAAAATCATTTCATGTTTAATCTTTTTAACCTTGTTTTATTAGCTTAACAAATTATAATGGAACTTTTTTATAGATTTTAATGTATTTTATTTAGTTTAACGTCGGGCATATGAAAATCTTAATAAGCCGCTATGAAATCTGCAAACGTTGTTGCATACTAATTAGTGATCGCCAGGAGGCCGTGTGGCCGCAGACGTCACGGTTGGCGGGGAGCAACCCCCCCCACTTTTACAAACCAAAAGTGAGCCAAATAGGCTCACACTAATCCGATGTAGCATTAGGGCCTTTGGGCCGTTAGCATAGATCATTCCGAAAAAAAAATTGTGATCGACAAAAAAGTTCGGTTTTAATTTTGGTTTCAGCCAGTTAAAAAAAAATGCCGAAATATTCGGCCGCACTTTAACTCAAATCGTTCGTTGTTTATCATGCTCGCTCAACCGCGCGAAAATAAAATCAAGTAAGTACCTAATAAAATCTTAAAAATATTGTGAACACAACAATTAAGTAACTGAAATCATTGTTTTTGTTCCGTCTGTCTGTCTGCCTGTTTGTCCCAGCTAATCTATGAAACAGCTGCACCGATTTTGACGAGACTTTCACTGGCAGATAGTTGATGTTACGAGGAGTAGCACAAAAACAAAATAAAAACCAATAAGTAAACAATATCCGATTCAAATAGGGAAGTATTTGTTATACTTGGCGACCTCTGTGGCTCAATGGTTAGCGCTTTGGCGCTCAAGCCGGAAGTAGCGGGTTCGAATCCCGGCAGGGAACAAAATAGTTGCATGTGTTCCTGGGTCATGGGTGTGTATTAAATATATGTATTATATAATAAAAATATTGCATATATTATGCAAAGTATAAAAGTATTAAATTAATTTCCGTTCCTAGTACCCGTAACAAAAGTCCTTACAAACTTACAACGGGGCTAGGTTAACGTGGCGTTGGTTCATATTTATCTATTTAAATATATTTTATATACTTAGTGTTAAAATAAATGCAAGTAACGCCGGGTGGACGGCTAGTAAAAAATAAATCGATAAACCACAGACTAAAGTTAGTTGGTAATTTATGTTGTCTCCGGCGCTGGTGACCTAGATTCAGGCTAGTCTATCACGTGTACTAGATGTCTAGGTAACTTCGTCATCAACAACATCATCGACCCTTAACTGCACCCAGGGTATTGGGTTGGTCACGAGCGCTTTTTTTTTATTTAACACCGGGAAATGCTCTGAGGCATCCCGCGGGGGAGTGGGTCTCCCCAGGCGGGTATGTGGGACTCGCTGCGCCCGAAAGCTGGTAAGTGGACGCAGCTCTACCCACTAAAACCCGGCGAGTGCCACCAATGCCGCCTTTGGTGAGGTGCCCCGGATCTAATGAGCAAGCAGGGCACCTCGACGGCTAGTCCGTCCCCCAAGGGACCAACGCTACCTCCATAGAGGGGTTGTCCCGCACCACAGCACAACCCCTCTAAACGTCGTGACAGTACAATGGGGTGAGGTTCCCGTCCTTGCCCCTTCCCCCTGTTTTTTTGTCCCCTCCAAAGAGCCTCCTCAATTAGCTTCGCCCAAGGTGCTTGCTGGGCTCACCCTAAGCTACTGAGCCCCACTGCCACTTCAAGGCCTGAACCATGGTGGGGTGGTCACGTGCGCTGACCCAATACGGTGTACACACCATCAAAAACTTTTAATCTCATGATTTGTAAGAGGTAGTGTCATGCTGCTTTACAGCCGAAATGGGCCGGCACGACCGGGGGATCTCGCTATACCAGCGGCGTAAGTGACAGCTATGCTGTCGCATTTCATGTTATTTGTGAATTCCGGTGGCCCATTGGGGCGAATAGGAAACAGGAGAACAAATCAACGAAATAACTTTTGGTTGTGCGGATGTCTTTGGGCGTCGGTATTCACCAAAAGGCAGGTTTACTCACAAGGTTTTCTTCTTTAAACAAGCGATGTTAAGGTTAGAGAAATTTAGGAAAACTCATTTCATGGCACCAGCCAGGATCGAACCCGGACCTCTCCTTCAAGAGGTCATACCCACTAGTGACTAGAGCATCGCTCATCCATCATCAACCCATGACAGAAACTATAACTTGGCTTCGCACATGAGACATAAATAATGTTTTGTTTTACTCGACCCAAAAATAAAAAATAACACCAAAATAGGTAAATAGATAGAAAAAATACACCTTGAAAAGACGAATTATAATTTAGGCAGTTACACGAGAGCGTCGAATTCAAGTTGGATTTATTCAGGACCCGTAAGCGGTAATGGGCCGGTAATTACGTGTTCCATAACTTAATTTTATTTTTGGATTTCGAACAGAGGTCCTTAGTCGATAAATAATTTAAGATTTTTTTTCGATTCTTAGGGATCAGTTCTTCAAAATGATAAACCGAAACCCTTATACTTTGTTGACCGTCTGTCTCTCCGTCCGTCCGTCTGTCAAACCAAAAACTATAGGGTACTTCCCATACACACATACTCAAGAAATTTGGGTAAGAAGGGTTTGTACGAGGTAGTGCCGTGCTGATAGGCAGCCGAATTGGGCCGGCACGACCGGGGTGGTACCTCTCGCTCACATAACACCGGTGACAAGTGACAGCTATGCTGTCGCGTTTTCTGCGGTTTGTGAGTTTCCGGTGGCCCATTGGGGGGATAGGGAAAAGCAGAGCAACGCATCTGCATAACTTTTAGTTGCGCGAATTTCTATGGGCGTCGGTAGTCACCATAAGGCTTCGACTGCTCGGTTGCCTCCTTATGACATAAAAAAAGAAGCTGGTCTTCTTACATAATTAAAGGAAAAATCTTAAAACCGTTAATTTATTGTTAAATCACATAAAATACACATTTCGGAACACTATTTTTTCTTTAACGCTGGGAAATGCTATGAGGCATCCCGCTGGGGCCGGGGTCTCCCCAGACGGGACTTGCTGCGCCCGAAAATTGGTAAGGTGGATGCAGCTCTACCCACTAAAACCCGGTAAGTACTACCAATGCCGTCTTTGGTGAGGTGCCCGGATCTATTGAGCAAACAGGGCACCGCGACGGCTAGTCAGTCCCTCAAGTGACCGACACCACCTATACAAAAGGGTCATCTTGCACCACATAACAACACCTCCCAACGCTTGAACAGTGCAATGGGGTGAGGTTCTCATCCTCGCCCCTTGTCCCCCTGCTCTTTTGTCCCCCTCGGCTCAATTTGCTTCGCCCAAGGTTATGTGTTCACCTTAAGCTACTGAGCCCCACCGTCACGACAAGGCTTGAAACTTGGTGGGGACATTTCGGAACCATCAGCGTACGATGTTACTCGCATTTTTCCGGTTTTTTAACACCCAATCGCCTATAAAATACCAACCATTGTCAAACAACTTTGGGAGGACTATCCGTCTTGAGCGTCGTTGCTGTAAAGCCCACTGCTTTACAGCAATTCTTTTTTGTTAGTTGTTGTAGTCTTTTTTTTCTTAATTGGTTGTCAGTTCCAAAAACAAGCATTCCAAGTGGTCCGAAGCAATCCTAATGAGATAGGTGACGAGTTTAAGTGAAAAACTTTAAGTGTAAATATTCATTGTACGTTTAGGTAATTTAACTATGTACGAGCGACGATGGCCTAGTGGTATGGGCTCGGCCTCTTGAGCGAGAGTCGAGAGGTCCGGGTTCGGTCCTGACCTGTGATGCCTAGAAATAGGTTGCCATCGCTCACCGGTGAAGAAAACATCGTGAGGAAACATACATGCCTGATGAGATTAAAAGTCTTTGAAGGTGTGTGAAGTTCACCAACCAGCATTGGGCCAGCGCATCGGTAAACTATGGTCCAACGCCCTCCTCGGCTGATTTCGAGGAGGAGACCCGTGCCCAGCTGTGGGACATATAAGGTTTCATATTATTATTATATTATATTAGGTATTGTATATTATCTCTAAGGCAAGGTGGTCTAAAAATTTGAAAATAATTTTTAATATATTTTTTCTAATGCTTACGCGAATTTCACTCATTATAATGAAACAATTTTTACGGATTTTATCGCGGTTTATTAAGATTTTTACAAGACCGACGTTTCGGATACTTTACAGCAACCATGTTCACGGGAGGACTGAGGTATTGCATACGTCCAGACCTTACAAAGTTATTCGATATTTTGAGTATTCAACCGCAGCGGTTTTGGTTACATTTGTTCAATAAATTCTTTTTTTTTTTTTTTTTTTTTTTTTTTTCAAAATCAAATTTTTTTATTCAAAATAGTACTAATACAGTATCTTTTTGAACGTCAATTGAATCTACCACGAATTTTCGTAAACGATATCCTTATTAATGATACTAGCTGGTGCCCGCAGCTTCACCTACGTTAACTTAGATTTACAACCGTATCCGGGTTTATGATGATTATTTTTATAGCCTATGTCCTAATCCAAGGTATAAGCCATCACCATTTCAACTTTCATCCAAATCAGTTGAGCCGTTTTGCCGTGAAAGAGGAACAGACATCCAAACATACAATCTTTCGCCCTATATTAGTAAGATTTATTTTTGGGAAAGTTATTTTACTTTGGGACAAGTAACACCGCGGGTATGGCTAGTATATTGTACAATTCCAAATATGTTGTGATGACGATTGTTTGCACATCATTCTTATCATTCTTATCACCGATCTCTGGTGACTCATCGGCTGACTAACAAAAAACAATCGATGGTAAAACATAATCTCCGTAAGAGGTAGCGCCGTGCTATTTTTTGATTTTTTTTATGGAGAGCTTTTGAACGTTTTCTGGGATCCTATTGTAAAAGCGTAAAAAGAATTGCTTACTTTTGAAAGTACACTCACTGGTATATCTAACCTGTGTCTATTACGTATATCCCTACAAACATAAAAAATAAATAATTAATATAAACAAAAAAAATCATTTATGTTTTTCCGGACATACAGTAAATTTTCTAAGATGTATTGAGAGGCGACAGTCAGAATTCCTATTTCTTTAAAGTTTTCTCTCAAAGATGAATAGGGAGGCAACTTGTAAATTGCACGAATAGCCCGCCTCTGCAGCACAAAAAAGATGTCCGCACCTTGCAAGGGGCGCGGTTCATCGCGCGCGCTGCTCGGGAGAGCAGGACTAGTCAAATCCGATACGGTCAACGAATCTATTACGGTTGAATTTAACCTATCATCATGAGGGCCGGCCCTCATCCCTCCCTCGGGAGAGGGAGTCGGGTCATGCGCGGTGCCCAAGCAATCTAGCAGTAGCGTAGTGCTACTGCTGTTAACGCGGTCTGGGTTTGTGTCTACTCGTATCGGATTCGAACCTAAGCTTTCGCGATCGGTCCGGATCGACGTGGTTTCCATATGTAGGGATCGACGTCGCTTACGACCCCGAGGCCCAAGAGGTGTGCAAGTGTACCTAGCACCGTTTGTTGTGATTATGTGTATGGTGACGTTCGCGTCGCGTTTTGCGCCGCTCATTAGTAGCTGAGAGATTTCGTCAGCTGGATCTGTTAAAACATGCTTAGGTAACCTATGTCTAATTGGAACTAAGCTATCTGGGGAATACTTTGCCGCGCTTACGATGAGCGGGTTTGGGTGGAGGAGTGCCTATTCAAAGTGACGTTCTGACGTCATTTTGAAGTGGCCCCTAGTAAATGCTAGTAGAAAAGTAATAAATTTTACATCGATAAATCACGTGGTCTTAAATGCCATTTCCATACATTTATCAATTATCTACTAGCGTTTACGATTGTAGAATGGCATCTTGGCTAACCCACCAGTCCTCCCGTGACATCGTAAAGTATCCGAAACGTTAATAATATTAAAATAATCCACGATAAAATCCATACAAGTTGTTTCAATAGCCCTACCTAGTATCTTCGCTCGTACACTACAAAGTTATTTACTTTTAGTCATAATTCTCGGCGAGATAGCGTCCATCCATCACGCGTAATTGACGTGGTCTAGATTCGACCTGCTCGACCCCCCCAGACCCGAAACCCCCTCTGTCCATAAACGCATTTTAATTGAACTACAAGTGAAGGTCTTGCAACAGTTGATCTATACGAAGCGGTCGCGGATTCGAATCCCGCCAAGTACATAAAGTTTTTTTTTAAATAAGGAATGAATTTTGAATAAGGAAATGCTGATTTTTTCAAAATGGCGAAAGTGTTATGTGACCCTAGAATCCCGTTCGAATAGATTCCGGTTTATGAAATGTTATGTGTGGTCCACACTCTAGTACGGCTGCGAAACGTGGGTTCTAAGGTGTGGGATATAAGTGGAAGCCTCAAAGGGAGATCTCCGACCGAGCGAGATGGTATGCTCGGCCAGGCCGAAGCCCACTTGTTATCATTTCACCTGTCGTATATATAGCGAAGAGCTGTGGAACTTCGATAGCGTGATTCAGGAATTTGGCGCTAATTCCGCCACAAAGGAAAGACACATGCAAAAGACTGCAAACGTTTGAAATGTGAACTCTTCGAAGAATGTTTAAAAGACCGTGGACCAGTTTTACTTCGAACGTCAAAGTGCTGCAAGGAGCGAACCGCAGACGAGAGCTGATGTCGACCATTGTTAAAAGAAAAGTGGCCTTTCCTCCTCGAGCAAGATACCGGGTAGAAAGCCACCAGGAAGACTAAGCCGAAAGTGGTTTGACGACATAAAGAACTGGACCGGACTAAGTTACCACCAGATGGAAACAATATCCCATGATCGGACGGAGTACCGAAGCTGACCAAACTTCAATATGAAGATGGCAACCCAAGGATGATGATGATAGTTGGATAGGCAAACGGGCAGACGAGCCACATGATGTGGTCAGCGTCGCCCATGATCAAGTTAAGTCTCTGTGCCAGTAATTACACTACCTGTCCTTCTCTCCGAAACACAGCAATGCTGTTTCACGGGAGAAACAAGTTGGATGGTGGTACCCATGTAAACGGGAGACGCGGCACGGTACAACCCTCTCACCGGTAAATTGTCAAAAGGTCCTGAATATAATATTCACTAATATAATAAAACTGTTTTTTTGAACGCGTTAATCTGCTAAACTGTGATTTTTTTTATTTTATATTTGCCCAATTGTTGAAGTTGATTTACTCTCTCTTTTTAACGTTAGAGTGAAAGCGGCGGGAACAGTTAGTTAAAATGATAAAATACTAGCTAATGCGGTAACTACAAGTTGCCGCAGCTTCGCCTGCGTTAACTTAGACATAAGGCTTACGATAATAATACCTCACCCATCAAATATGGTGAAATTTTTTAATAGAATGAATATTATAATATATAGCCCCTACATCCAAACTCACCAACATTAGCTTTTTTTGTCATAGGGAGGCAAATAAGCAGTCGGAGCCTTTTGGTGACTACCGACACCCATAGACATCCGCACAACCAGAGATTATGCAGATGCGTTGCCCTCCTTTTCCCCCAATGGGCCACTGGAAACTCACAAACTGCGCAAAACGCGACAGCATAGCTGCCACTTTACGCCGGTATTATGTGAGCGAGAGGTACCACCCCGGTCATGCCGGCCCAATTCGGATGCATAGCAGCATGGCACTTCCTCTGCACTTAAAAAAACAGCTATGCTGTCGTGTTTCGTACTGTTTGTGAGTTTTCGGTGGCCCATTCGGGGATAGGAAAAAGGAGGGCAACACATTTGCATAATCTCAGGTTGTGCGGATGTGTATGGGCGTCGAGATCGTCAAAAGGCTTCGACAGCTTGTTTGCCCTCCTACATAATAAAAAAATATTTCAATACTTCTAACAACAGCTTGCCTATTTAACTAACTTAATAATATATAACGAAATCACCGATCTTTCCAGAAGTCTACGAACAAAAACGGAATAACCGATCTTTCCAGAAGTCTACGAACAAAAACGGAATCACCTATCTTTCCAGAAGTCTACGAACAAAAACGAAATCACCCATCTTTCCAGAAGTCTACGAACAAAAACGAAATCACCGATCTTTCCAGAGGTCTACGAACAAAAACGAAATCACCGATCTTTCCAGAAGTCTACGAACAAAAACGGAATCACCGATCTTTCCAGAAGTCTACGAACAATAACGGACTCATCGATCTTTCCAGAAGTCATCTTAAGAGATGACTTCTGGATCCTCATCGTATAAACTGGGATAATTCAATATCCTCAATTCTATTTTCCCTCCGAATATCAGCTGTCATCTGCGACGGCATATTGATGACAGAATTATGTTACGAACGTATAAAAGAATATGTATGGGTTTCTATATTTGTGAACGGGACCCTATCGTTAATATTAAATATAAGCAATAATCATACCACGATAAACTAGTCGTGATAAGTTCTTAAGGTTATAATGTCACAAGTCTCTAATGTTTCCATACAAATATTACAAACACAGAACAGTAATTACTACAATGTTTGACGTTGATCATGAAAAACTAAGGATTATATAAATTGATCTCGTCGTTATCTATGTCTGTATGTACCCAAAATCGTAAAATAATTATACATTTAAAAATACAAGCTTCTAAACTTTCGTATTTCAATACTGATTTTAGCCAAACTTTGGGTGAAAATAAATTGTATACAGAGCACGAAAACTCAAAAATACAGCCCGTACAGACATAGTTCAGTTATTCAAATGTTGAAATAAATTTATTTTAAAAAGATACATTAAATAGTTTTTCTATAATAACTGTTTTGCTAAAAGGACATTTTCGGAATACATCATTGTGCATTTCATTCTAGCACACATGTTCGCGCCTTATGTCAGGTGAAATAGCAATCATTTTGTTCGAGTTCGTGTCGTCGACTAGTTCAACCTTAAGAACTTGTGTTACTAAGGACGGAAATAAAGAATATATAAATAAATAAGTCCATGACCAGTGCAGACTTGAGATTCGACCGCCTCGTAAAGTGTCCAGCCGGCCGTTGATCATTCTGTTTATCACAGGGTTTTGTCGCAACCTTTATTTAGGCTTTCGTTTCTCAAAATGAAAAAACGGAAAGCTTATGTTTGTGGTGGAAAATATATAGCTATATGTTTACTAAATCATTGTATAGTATCATAGTATCAGTCTGTTGTCCATCTGTGTTTGTCAAACCAAAACCTATACTTCCCATTGACATCAACGTCATTATCAGCCTCTATCCGTCCGCTGCCTCCTTCAGTTATCCCCTAGACGATCCCTCGCCACTTGCATCCAACACGGCGGCCATTGCACGGAGATCACATTTCCACCTGGTTAATGGTCGACCAGTTTGATATAGAACCATGAAATGATGTGTCAGTATGTGCCTCTAATACATAAAAATCCACAAGGGATAAAACACGTCTGTCATGTTAAAACGAGCAATAAAAATTTATTAAATCTAAAATCGGGAAAGCTGTCGCGAACCTTTCGTCGGCTGTCTGAGATCATTTGCCGCCTGTCACTCTCCTTTGACAGCCTAAATATGGCGGGACAAGATGGCGGAACAAAATGGCGGAAAAATGGCGGGAGTTATTTCATTTATCAATAATAAAGTAATGTTAGAAAGAAGAATAAAATATTTGTAATAGATTTCTGTTATTTAATTAGAGTTTTAAAATATAGGCGTCAATAATTTCAATTTATTTCAGTAATTCCAAAATGAATGAAACATAAATCTAAAGTGACCTAATAGTTCATGATAAAAAACTTATTTTGATAGTTTTCAATACTTTATTAGGTAACTTTTGTAACGGAGACTAATGTGACTTTTTTCTTCTGTCGTTATTTGATTTTTTATGTTACTAAGTTAGGAAGATTGGCAGATGAGCCAATGGTCAGTGGCCATAAAGATAACAAGTGAACCCAGGACTATCACAGGCTACTCATTCATGTGTTGCCTATCCTGCGACATAAGATGTTATCTCTGTGCCAGTAATTACACTGCCTCTCCTGCCCTTCTCTCCGAAACACAGCAAAGCTGTACCAAGGAAATAAACTGGTGGTACCCAAGCAGACATCCATGCCACCAATAAAATCTTCAGGATCGTAATATTGATACGACATGTCATAATTAAGCGGACTTCCGCAACGTTAACTTACAGACAAGTTGAAACAAGCTTAAGTTATTATAATAAAAGTGTATGGATTTTATCGTTTTATTTTACATTACCGTCTGACAAGACAAGAACAGAGTTGCCAGACATAAAGACAAGAACAGAGTTGCCAGACATAAAGACAAGAACAGAGTTGCCAGACATAAAGACAAGAACAGAGTTGCCAGACATAAAGACAAGAACAGAGTTGTCAGACATTAAGATAAGAACAAAGTTGCCAGACATAATATCAAAGTTTATTGAAATAAACGTAGATTTAATAACTTAATTAGCCCGATCGACACCGAACCTGCTTATTGAAGCAGTTGGCTTTTTGATTTATTATATTTAACACTAGAATCTGAATACAAGTGAAATCAGCGTAAATATAAACATGTATGACGTACGTTTGTTTTTTTTTTTTATAGAAGAGGGGGCAAACGGACATTCGGTATCCGTAAATATCAAAATCCAATCCAAAGCCTATGACCAGCCCATATTATTGTGCCTTTTACGATAATAGCTCTATCTTAATCTTCCTTCATCCATCAGAGACAGTCCTACCATAACCACTTTCAAATATCGTCACGACACTTTCGAAATCACTCAATAATTAACTATTCCTAAATGCATTTAGTGTGTATGTATTTATATATATTATGTATTAATGTAAATGTCCATATATAAAAATTATTATGATTTACTTTTTTTTAAATTCAACGTTAATATTGTTAATAATCTATTTCTATATGACGGAGTATCCTGCAAAACTTTCGAGATTTGCTGGAAGAATGCTCTAATAAATACATTACACCTTGTTTACAATGTATACATTACGATTGTTGTTTAAATTGTTAACAAAAGAATAAATAAAAAAAAAACAAAAATATAACTTCACTTTTAAATTACTTCAAGTTTGTGCCATAGGAAAACAATATGGTAAGTATTTACCGTGAAAACTTGTCTCGGACCCAACGTGCAACGCAAACAAGCGGTCGATTTGCATGACGTGTTTGGACGGGATATTTTATTGTCACGCTGCACTTGTAGCGTGTTAAACTAGTGGTGGGAATGTAAATATAATTATAACGTTATATTTTATTAAATATCACAAAAAAATACAGATTGGTTCGCATTTCGACGACGCGGCAGTCCTCGAGGAGATGGCGGGATTACTTCCACACTTTTCGAAGACTGGCGTAGTGCAGCTCACGATAGAGACACGTGGAAAAGAGATAGGGAGGCAGTATGCCTATACCTTACCGGTGGGAGGGAAGCTGTGCCGCGCTCCCGGCTTGTTTGTGTAATTACTGGCACCGAGACTTAACATCTTATGTCTCAGGATAGGCAACACATAAATGAGTTGCCTGGGCTCGTTCCAGGTAAACTGGTTTATGTTCATGGGCGACGTCGACCACTTACCATCAGGTGGCACGTTTGCCAGTTTGCCTATCCAACTAACATAAAAAAAGTACATAGCCAAGCAGTGGGACAGTATAGGCTAGGAAAAAAAATATCACTCGTGATAAATCGCGAGCTGTGAGAATACAATGACATTAGGAATGGCGTAGATCTTCTTGTCTTAAATCTTAATCAAATTAAGAATTAATAAAACTACTTTTTACTGATATATGGCAGTTTTATTAAGATTTTTACAAAATCGGTTGTTTCACTATAAAAAGTGAAATTATCGTATTTTTAAACCAAGTTACATTAGTTATGGTTTTCGACAAATGAAATCACTAAAGTGATATTTCACGGGCGTCAGCTAAAAATCAATAATAATAACGTATGATTATTATAGGTTATTACACAGCATCACCATTTTGTTTATTCCGTAAAGATTTTCTGTAACCCGGCAGTGTAATTACTAACACCAAACCGTTTTCGAAAAGTGATAACGTGAGTTACTTATGCTCATGGATGAAGAGAACCTCATACCACCAGTTACACACACACATTAAGAAGTGGGCCGACTCAGAACACAGGTGTAGGTAATACATCTATTCTTTATATTATGATTGGGGAAAACGGACGGTCTCCTGGTTGTAAGTCAAGGCATCATAAACAGAGGATTAGCAGGTTCTTCGCCGGCTAATTCCAGGAATCATAATTAATAAAAGTCCATAACGAATATGGAACAAAAAAAAAGATTGAAGTAAAACTTCATTACAATTCAAAGAAATACTAAACATTTCATAGTGGTTTGAATTGTGAATTATTTAAGTAAATATAGTATTTTAACCGGTGGGAGGGAAGCGCTGTGCCGCGCTCCCGGCTGCATGGGTACCACCATCTTGCTTGTTTCTCCCGTGAAACAGCTTTGCTGTGTTTCGGAGAGAAGGGCAAGACAGGCAGTGTAATTACTGACACCGAGACTTAACATCTTATGTCTCAGGATAGGTAACACATAGATGAGTTGCCTGGTCTCGTTCCAGGTAAACTAGTTTATGTTCATGGGCGACGTCGACCACTTACCATCAGGTGGCACGCGTTTGCCAGTTTGCTTATCCAAGTAACATAAAAAAAAAAAAAAAACATAAAATATACGAAATCGAACAGATGTGCATTTATAACAGGCTTTTTTTTCTTCTTTAACGCCGGGAAATGCTCTGAGGCATCCCGCGGGGGAGTGGGTCTCCCCACGCGGGTATGTGGAACTTGCTGCGCCCGACAGCTGGTAAATGGACGCAGCTCTACCCACTAAAACCCGGCGAGTGCCACCAATGCCGCCTTTGGTGAGGTGCCCCGGATCTAGAAAACAAACAGGGCACCTCGATGGCTAGTCAGTCCCGCAAGGGACCGACGCCACCTTCATAGAGGGGAAGTCCCGCACCACAGAACAACTCCTCCCAACGTCGGGACAGTACAATGGGGTGAGGTTCCCATCCTCACCCATAAGAAGAGGGGACAGAAGGGCAGGGGGCCCTTCTGTCCCCTCTTCTTATAAGAGGGGTACAAAGAGCCCCCTCGGCCCAATTCGCTTTGCCCAAGGTGCTGGGCTCACCCTAGGTTACTGAGCCCCACCGCCACTACAAGGCCTGAACCATGGTGGGGATTTATAACAGGCTGTTTATTCGTTGCTAAGTTTGTTGCTAGGTTGGATGTGGACCACTGGTTGCTTAGCAACGAATAAACAGTCAGGAACAGTAAAAACGTAACTCTCTCTTTCTATCTTCACTAACTTATGTTTCCCTCTCAACTTCCGTTCACCTTTTTTTGTTATCGCAGGGAAATGCTTTTTAGGCATGTAGCCAGGATCTCGGGTAGATCCTGACCTTATGTGGGACTCGCACCTGGGAGTAATCCGTAAACTAAAGCCACTGGGGTCCCGGATCTGAATTCAACGGGATTACCTCAGCGACAGGCTGGCCCCGGTGAAGGCCAGACTACTCCTCCTAAGGAGGAACTACCCAGCCCCTCCTAAGCACTCCCCGTGACGTCGTGTCATACTGGGCCCAGGTTCTCATCCTGAACCCAACACGAGCACAGGGTTACTGGAGGCGCATTAAGTAGCGCCTCCTATGCACCCCAGTTCATTGCCCGCGGGGGGAGGCATCGTCGGCCTCCTCGGACATAACTGCCTCGCAGAAGGAGACCATCGCCGTCCAGGACTCATCATCATCGAGCATCGCGGTGATGACGTTCGGTAGAGACAACTCCCCTCCGATAACTTCCGTTCGCCTCGCCCGATCACACTTTTCGTAACGCTCTCGTCACGAATTCACCAGCTCACTCCCAAGTCAAGCGTTCGTAAAGATGTTTTACTTCAAAAATGAATATAGTATACGTTCACCCAGTGGGGTAGAGGGGCACCATGTGATATGGTTGGGGTTGACCGTATCGACATCCCTTTCCAAGGCATATATGTTTCACATCAAAAATGTCGAGTGTTACCTGTCCTCCCATCCCTAATGGAACATGTCGGAGCGTGTACAACTTGACACACCAATATTACATTCGAGCGGTCAAAATGAGTCTGTCAATTTTGTAATTTCCATCGAAATGTATTTTATATATTTGCCTTTTACCATGTTTAACCGCTACGCGAACGGTAGAATATTTTTAATGGAAGGACAAATGTATGAAATGTACGACTTGAAACTACAAGGGAAGAGAAGCCTGAAGTCTTTTTACTAGAGAAAGAGAAGATAGAAGAAAAATAGAGTGCGTGAAAGTAAATAAGAGAAGAGAGAAAAAAGAATGACAATAGATTTTTTTATAGATCAGCGATGTCCACAGACACATGATACACCAGAGGATTAGCAGATGCCTTGCCAGCCTTTTCAATATGACGATGTTTTTGAAGGTCCTTAAGTCGTTTCGGTTCGGAAATACCGTAGGAGGATGCGAGAAATACTTCAACAAGTAATTGATAAGGCCACAAGAAATTCATTGGTGGGTTGCGCTGTTTCTGCATGGGTTCCAGCATCCTTTTTTTACGCCAGAAAATGCTCTGAGCTTCCCGTGGGGGAGTGGCTCTCCCCACGCGTGTATTTGGGACTCGCTGCGTCCAAAAGGTGGTAAGGTGGACGCAGCTCTACCCACTAAAATCCGGCGAGTACCACCAATGCCGCCTTTGGTGAGGTGTCCCGGACCTGTTGAGCAAACAGGGCACTTCGACAGCTAGTCAGTCCCTAAAGATACCAACGCTACCTCCACAGAGGGGTTGTCCAACACCATAGAACAACCCCTCCCAACGTAGGAACAGTGCAATGGGGTGAGGTTTCCATCCATGTCCCCCTGCTCTTTTGTCCCCTCTTCTTTTTTTATGTTAGTTGGATAGGCAAACTGGCAAACGTACCACCTGATGGTAATCGGTCGACGTCGCCCATGAACAAAAACTAGTTTACATGGAACGAGCCCAGGCAACTCATTTATGTGTTGCCTATCCTGAGACATAAGATGTTAAGTCTCGGTGCCAGTAATTACACTGCCTATCTTGCCCTTCTCTCCGAAAAACTGGTGGTGCCCATGCAGCCGGGAGCGCAGCACAGAGCTTTCCTCCCACTCTTCTTATAAGAGGGGTACAAAGAGCAGCTTCCTCGGTTCACTTGGCTTCGCCCAAGGTGCTTGGTTCACCTTAAGCTATTGAGCCCCACCTCCACGACAAGGCTTGAACCATGGTGGGGATGATCTAGTTTTAGTTTATCAGTGAGTGAGTCGAATTGTAATTGTAATCGATTCTAATTTGACCTCTGTGTCCTACAGAATAAGTCCTAAGTATATAAATAGAGCTTTTAGTATTTACCTTTACCTAAGGTACATAAAAATTTTCTCTGCCCACACAAACTTTGCTTGCTGTACTGTGCATACAATTTTGAACTAAATTCATGATTACATTTATTTTTCACTACTTTCCTAACTTACATTTGGGCTGAATTTGAAACTAGCTTTCTTCTCACGATTTCACTCGTCAAAACAAAATAACCAACGAATAGCACGATTAATTAGAAAAAGTACTGTAAGTATCGGATTCAAGTGTTATACATAATATATTTTTTTATGTCATGAGGGGGCAAAGGAGCTGTCAGAGCCTCACGGTGCGGACGCCCGCAATACACATTCGCACAGCCAAGGCCAACCAAGATGCGGCGCCCTCCTCATCCCTGTCCTCCTCAATAGGCCATCGGAAACTCACAAGCCGCACGAAACGCGACGGCATAGCTGTCACTTGACGCCGGCGTTTTGTGAGAGCAAGGTACCACCCCGGTCATGCCAGCCCAGTTCGGCTGCAGTGCAGCATGGCACTACCTCTTACTGACCTCAATAAAACTGAATATCAAACTCATAATTATTATGCCTCCGGGGTTAATAACTTATAAAGGTCAATTGTAGTTTACTGTAGCAGTAAAAAGCTACAGCAGTGAATAGTGAGAGCAGTAAATACTGAGAGCAGTTAACCGTTACAGCAGTAAACAGTAAATAGCAGTCAACAGGCGAACGGCTCTTTGGAAGTTGGCTTGAACTTTATTAATAATAACTTTCATAATTTGTTTACTTGGAACATTTCGTGGCTGTTGTTTTGAAAAGTGTTTTTATGCGGAAAACGTTTGGTCTATGTTTTTTAATTACTACGAGTTAATAACGAGTAACTTTAAAAAAATAATAAAAAGTTCCGTTTCTGAACGTTTGTCCTTACTTATAAATATAGGGAGTTTGTTTGTTTAAACGTTCTAATCTCAACCGACTCTACCCGTCTACTACTGAACATAGGTCTCCCTCAATAAACGCCAAGACGGCCGATCCCTATCGAACTATCACTTAAAATTGAAAAACCGTTTTTTTAATAGTTGAATTATTATCAAGAAGTGCTTAAAAATAAGCTATTTATTTTGTAGGATTAAGGCAAGAATAGTAAGTTTGTTTGTTCAAACGTTCTTATCTCCAAAACTAGCAGTTTTGTTCATCAGTATGTTTTTTCTGTATGTTTGTGACGCGATTACTATTGTGAACGAATTTCGATGATTCTTTTTTGTTGTGTTGTAAGGTGTTGCCGCGACAAATTACGGGTGGCGCCACAGTAGCAAGTGCGCCAATAAATTACGCACACACATAAACACAAACAATTATTCCACTTGCTACACAAGCGCCATTGTGGACAGTTTTTGAAACTTTAAATTAACATTTACACATTGCTGGCGGCCATTTTGAAAATCCGCCATTTTATAAAGAACTTTAGTGTGCTGAATAGTAAATACATTTTTCATCACCTCTGTACCGAATTTATTGATACAAGATGTTTTTCGTTAACCCACATTGTAAGCATAATAAAAATAAACATGCGCGTAAAAATAAATATTATAAGTAATGTGTTTTCACCGCAGTTTTGCATGTGGATTAAAAGTATTGAACTTCATACAAGGTCATGTATTTGTGAAACAATATATTATAGGCATAAAGGTGGTCATGTAAAATATGTTTCTATACCGGGAGTATTTGGAACGCTTGCAGAAACGAAGAGGTATGATAGTGTTGGCATAGCCTGACATGATACAAGTGAAAAAAACGCTTTTCTTTTTTTCTGGTTGCCTTTTTTTTTTGTATAATTCAGCTTAGTAAACATAATGTTACAGGAATGTGATGATAATACTTTAATTTAATCGTTTAAAAAAAAACGGCAATGTAATTGGTTTATGGTTCACGCCGGCAAGCGGACTGCATCAGCTGACACAGTTCGCTGTTCGAGTTGTATACATACATTGCGGGTATACAAAATACATAAGTCCTAAAATTTTCTTAAAAAAAACGTTTCTGGGATAAATGGTTATATGAATTATATAGTATATAAATAGTATATTATTAGGGTTAAATCTTTGCAAGCGTTCAAAATACACCCGGTATACAGATAAATAAAATTGGAGTGTCTATTTGTATCTAATATTAAAATAACCGCTTTTTATTAAGGAAAACTACAGACTGTATATGTAATTACACCGTTGTGCGTTTTCCGGCGCATATTTATATCTACGTTGTCAATTATATATGTATGTATTTTGTATCTAACCTGTTCTTAATATTTCTATGTATTTTACTAAATCTTTATATTATGTGCCGTGTAAGTAAATATTAGATTAAGTATGTGTATTGTGTAACAGGGTATAAACTATAGATGCTTTACAGAAATTCTATTCTATTATCATAAAATTACTACACAATAATTATAAAACAAAGTCCTCCGTCGCGTCTGTCTATCACCACTATTCGCAAAATACTTGAAACTCAGAAATGATCGCTGTTTTCATCTGCAGATGAATCCTTACAGACTCGATTCCCGAGGCAAGTTATCTAGCGTACAATAAAACTGTAGAGGTTGAATTTCTGTACAATGAAAAAAAATGCTAAAAACCGAGTCAGGGGGATGTAAGAAGGGAAATAGAAATAATTTAGATTTTTTTCAAATTCATTGTGTCTCTGTTTGTCTGTTTGTCTGTCTGTTTGTCTGTCTGTTTGTAGCGGCTAATCTCCGAAGCGGTTGGACCGATTTAAATGAAAGTAATACCTATATAATTTGTCAAGATTTTGTGTAAATTAGTTAAAACATACAATGGTTGAAAATTTCGGATAAAATCAAGCTTGGGGTCTTAATTTAATGCTGCCTTATCCCTTTGAGATATTAAAAAAAGTCCGCGATGGCATATATGATGTATATTTTAAGGAGAGCTTACTGTAGTCATTTTGCCCTCTAAAATGAGTCACTGAAAATCAGCGTCTCACCATTGATAATGGTGTAGCAAATGCCGAGTGGCGACCTCTATTGTTCGCAATGTTAATAACTTTGTGAAACTACCTTGTGAATACGTTTAGATTTTTGTTGTGAGCAATATCTTTCTTTTTTCTCTTTCTTTCTTAAAAATATTCACCTATATTTCGGTAATTTCAAAACTAAAATAGTCGAATACAGTATTGATCCTTTTGACGTGACAACGTTTTATAATTCGATGGAACCGGCTGCAAGAACGAAAAAACATGACGCATGCGGCGTTACCTCGCTCTGAGGCGTTACATTTTCTTATGACGTTGTCACGTTCAACTATCGTCAGTAAACCGACTTTACAGACAACCGATTTTTTTTTATATATATAGATAGTCGGTTCACCTGATGGTAAGTGAAGAGCGACATCCACACATCCTTATCAATATACTAGTTTAGTTCTAGTTCCCTAATTCAGTTGCCCTAAGCATTTGATGCAAATTATTATGATATCTAACATAATGTAATTTAAATTAACATCTTTGGAGTTATCGCAAAAATCAACGAACGCATGAAGATGATGCGATCATCATCATCATCATCTTCCTATGTCCGTCCTGTGAACATAGGCCTACTTCAATGAACGTCAAGACGGCCGATCTCTCGTCACTCGCATCTAACACGGAGTGGTTGATGCGATCATACACCATACTAAACATGTAAATTATGCTCTACCACCAGTGCGGAGCCGGGCGGATCGCCAGTAGACTATAAAAAACATACAAACGTCCGAATTGAGAACCACCTCTTTTTTAGAAGTTGGTTAAAAATCATCATCACTTCGGATACGGCTTTAAAAAAATAAATAAAATCGAAGTGTCTGTTTGTAATTTCAAATTAACAGCATTATGAAGGATATATACGGTATACTTATTATATACCGACATTTTTTTTTAATTGTTTACTCTGCGTCTGTCTGTTTCTTCCGTCTACCTACTCTGAAATGCCTGGGCCGATTTTTACAAGACTTTCACGTGCAGATGGAAAAATATGTTACCGCGAAAACTAAATTAAATATCAAATAGTGGGCAATATAAAATTAAAATTGGGACGTATAATATATATGTACCTATATCTAATATAATGTATAAAAAAATTGTTGCTTTCCCGATGCGTCGGTAAAACTAAGCTAACGCGGGCGAAGCTGCGGCTACGGCTAGTTTATATGAGTTAGTGTGTAAGCATTCGCATGTTTTTTTAGATACACGAAATTATATTTTTATCCCAAAAAGGTTACTCGCGAGTGGCGAGGGATCGGCCGTCTTGCCGTTCATTGAGGGAGGCCTTTATTCAGCAGAGGACGGATAGAGGCTGATGATGATGATGATGATGAAGGTTATTAAAATATTTCGTGTGGGATAATTAATAATTATATAATGTCCTGAAGAGTGGAGGCGTCTTGGCGTTCATTGAGGGAGGCCTATGTCCATCAGTGGACGGAGACTGATCATGATGACGATGAAAGTATAGGATAATTTACATAAATTATTATCTTTGGGCCAAGGGGTCTTTGTACCCCTCTTATAAGAAGAGGGGACACAAGAGGTGAGGATGGGAACCTCACCCCATTGTACTATCCCGACGTTGGGAGGGGTTGTTCTGTGGTGCGGGACAACCTCTCTGTGGAGGTGGCGTCGGTCCCTCGCGGGACTGACTAGCCGTCGAGGTGCCCTGTTTGTTTACTAGATCCGGGGCACCTCACCAAAGGTGGCATTGGTGGCACTCGCCGGGTTTTAATGGGTAGAGCTGCGTCCACTTACCAGCTGTCGGGCGCAGCGAGTCCCACATACCCGCGTGGGGAGACCCACTCCCCCGCGGGATGCCTCAGAGCATTTCCCGGCGTTAAAGAAAAAAAAAACTCATAAGATTGAAACTCTTGAACTCTCAGAAGTGTGATTGTATAAGTTCACGCGCGAAAAAACATAGACATTAGCTAAAAGCTAGTGTACAATAAAACTGGAGAGTCTGTTTGTTTGCGATAATCTCCAGAACTACCGGATTTCAATTCTTTTTGCATTATAGTGATTACTGAGCAAGTTCTTCGTAACAAGCCCTTTTATTAATACCGAGGTATTTGTCTATTCTGAGATGAAAGATGATGTTCTTGGGCTTCTTTTCCTGCCTTAATTAAAAAAACTTCTAAAGTCACGTGGCTTCAAGATTGCCAATTCCTTGCCACTCTTTTGACCTTATAAAGCGGTAAAGCGTATTCTTGACGTTATTCGTATTTATTTGTCTATTACAAATTAGCCTTATAAAGATTTAAAGTCTATTTCTGACATTATTCGTATTTATTTGTCTACTACAAATTTGCCTTATAAAGACTTAGTCTATTTCTGACATTATTCGTATTTATTTGTCTACTACAAATTAGCCTTATAAAGACTTAAAGTCTATTTTTGACGTTATTCGTATTTATTTGTCTACTGAAAACTACTAAAAAAATGATCACATTTGTAAAATTAACATAAACACGACTCGCACTTGACTCATTTGTTGATTCACTTAGCAACTAGAATTAAACTATTTTGATTTTAATTAAAGACGACGCAGTTTTGCCCGAACAAACATAAAAAATCATACATATATCCGAATTGAGAACCAATTCCTTTTTTGGAAGTCGGTTAAAAAACCAAACAAATGATTAAATACAACTTGTACACTCTTCTCTATCAAATTACTCTTTCAAATTCTATTTTATTGTAACTTATAGTTTTTTATTGATATGAAGGCGATTAAGGCTGTAAGATGCCTTAAGAAAATTCTCATCATAAGTAAATTTAATGTTTAATACAAAAAATACCTTAAACACACTCCACTTACCGGTAATCACATCCAAACACACACACATGTGATCACTCAGAAAAATGTTTACACAACACTTTCAAGCGACCGTTCGCCGCGCGATATACAAACAACGACTGTCGGACTGAAGTCTGAAGCCCCGCGGCCCGCGCCCCTGAAACATTCCAAACGTTACGTCAAATTCAGACGTAGCCTATTGTGATTAGGTTGAATATTACATGATCATTTTTAGGATTATTCATTGAATTTTTTAGAAAGTTGGTACATAATTGATATTATCGAAAATGTGATGTTTGAAGACTTCTCTCGTTAGATATGTTTTGTTAGCGTTTCTTTCGCGTGTTATATTAGGATCAGTGAGTAACTAGAGTATGTTTTTAAGAGGTAGCGCCAAGCTTTGCAGCTGCATTCGGCCGGCACGACCGGGGTATCTCCCTCACATAGCACCGGGGTCGCATATCGTGCGGTTTGTGCTTTTTCGGTGGCCGGAGGGGGTATAGGGAAAAGGAGGGCATGCATCTGCATAACCTCTGGTAGTGCGAATGTATGGGCGTCGATAGTCGCCCAACGACTGCTCGTTTGCCCTCCGTATAAAAAAGTGACCTATTCTTATGGAAGGGATTCGCTTTATCTGGGTTCTACCATAAAAACGAAAGCAGTGTACTAGCACCCAGATATTGGCTAAGGCGTAAAATATGCCTTTTGCACCAATGGATGGAGCGTGGTGGTTTTTTTTTTTTTTTAATGTTAGTTGGATAGGCAAACTAGCAAACGTGCCACCTGATGGAAAGTGGTCGACGTCGCCCATGAACAAAAATTAGTTTACCTGGAACGAGCCCAGGCAACTTATTTATGTGTTGCCTATCCTGAGACATAAGATGTTAAGTCTCGGTGCCAGTAATTACACTGCCTGTCTTGCCCTTCTCTCCGAAACACAGCAAAGCTGTTTCACGGGAGAAACAAGCAAGATGGTGGTACCATGCAACCGGGAGCGCGGCACAGCGCTTCCCTCCCACCGGTAATGTAAGTCCCACTAAACTCCAGCCCTGAGCGAGTCGTCTGCTAGTCCCATAATTGGTTTGCTCATAGGCTTTGACTGCCTATCCAACCATGTTTTGAGTTACTCATTGATTTTTACCACTGACCAATGTGACCGTCTTCGGATGTTCGCGCACAGATGGCACAAACGAAGGACTGAGATGACATCGTAGCTTCGACACACCCGGACTGCCGTGCCGTCACCGTCGTGATGTGAAGTCGTCAGCCCCAGAAAGGGGAGAGTGACGCTAGAGACGTATTAAAGCACTCTCGCAAGAGGGAGCTTTTGATTTGTAGGGAGTGAAGAATTGTACGGGGGAAGAGAGCGTATGAGCAGGTGTTTTTTTTTCTTTTACGCGGGGAAATGCTCTGAGGCATCCCGCCTGGGGAGTGGGTCTCCCCAGGTGGGTATGTGGGACTCGTTGTGCCCGAAAGATGGTGAATGGACGCAGCTCTACCCACTAAAACCCGGTGAGTGCCACCAGTGCCGCCTTGGTGAGGTGCCCCGGATCTGTTAAGCTAACAGGGCACCTCGACGGCTAGTCAGTCCTGCAAGGGACCGACGCCACCTCCACAGAGGGGTTGTCCCGCACCACAGAACAACCCCTCCCAACGTCGGGACAGTACAATGGGGTGAGGTTCCCATCCTCACCCCTTGCCCCCTGCTCTTTTGTCCCCTCTTCTTGTAAGAGGAGTACAAAGAGCCCCCTCGGCTCAATGAGCTTCGCCCAAGGTGTTGGGCTCACCCTAGGCTACTGAGCCCCACCGCCATGTCAAGGCTTGAACCATGGTGGGGAGCAGGTGTACCCCGTACATCTCCCGCGTTTCGCTCCGTATACCGAGAGGTGGGTAGGAGCATGGGAAGGGTGATGGGTTGTGAGCAATGTGACCTTGCAGTGTTTACTAGATTTCATTAATACTGATAAAGCAAAGGCTTTATAAAGATAAAATTCCATTTAGGTGGTTTAATAATGGATAATGCTAATGATTTAAAGATGACTTGTGTTTGTGTGTGTTTGTGTGTGTGTGTGTTTGTGTGTGTGTGTGTGTGAATGTGTTTTTTTAGAAAAACACACGATATCCATTATAGAATTAACTGTAAAGTTAGTAATGAATTCACAGTATATCCTACCCTTTTTATCGGAATACAGGGTTTCTATTATCTGTGGACCTATTTGACGACCTCTGTGGTTAAATGGTTAACGCGTTGGCGCTGAAACTGGAGGTAACGGGTTCGAATCTCACCAGGGAACAAAAAAAATCTGTGTTCCTGGGTCATAGATGTGTATTAAATATGTGTATTATATAGTAAAAATCTTAAATATATGTATAGTATAAAAGTATTAAATATATTTCCGTTGTCTGGTACCCGACAACTGAGAACTTACCACGGTAACAGATTGACGTGGTGTAAAAGCGTCTCTAGATATTATTAATTATTATTATAATTATGGAATGCTCGGCTCAAAATATGTACCATCAGAGAAAAGTAAAAAAAAAATATATTTAGACGGAATAGATAATAAAAATAATCGCGAATCTGACTCGCGATTAAATAAAAAAAACTTTTTTTTTTATATTTAAATAAGTATATCATCATCATCATCGCCGTCATGATCAGCCTCGATCCGTCCCTTTCGATCCGGCAGACGTGCCACCTGGTGGTAAGTGGTCGACGTCGCCCATGAACATAAACTAGTTTACCCGTAACTAGCCCAGGCAACTCATGCATGTGTCAATCCTGAGACATAAGATGTTAAGTCCTGGGCCAGTAATTGCAATGCCTGTCCTGTTCTCTCCAAAACACAGTAAAGCTGTTTGACGGGAGAAACAAGGTGGTGGTACCATGCAGAGGGAGCAGCACAGCGCATCTCTTCCTCTGGTAAAGCTTTCAAATGATAAAAGAACTTTCCAAACGCGATGGGTAGTATTTGAGATTAACGCTTTTAAACAAACTCTTCATATAATTTATAGCTGTTGCCTGCAGCTTCGCCCTCGTTACTCAACTACTATAAGTCACAGCGTGATGTTATATAGCCTATAGCCTTCCTCGATAAATGGGCTGTCTAACACTGAAAGAATTTTTCAAATCGGACCAGTAGTTCCTGAGATTAGCGCGTTCAAACAAACAAACAAACTCTTCAGCTTTATAATATTAGTATATATTTAAAATAACAACTGTTTTGTTTATCCCATGAGTTATTATAACTTGGGTGCTTAAGATAACTTACTCAAGATAACTTACTTAAGTAAGCTAAGCTCTAAGAGACACTTGCAACTTATTTGCGCGATTCAAGATTTTTGCTCTGAAAGTTCTAGAGAAAATGTTTTAAAACATAAAAGATTTTAGTTTGTGACAAACGTATTTACTCTATTCGCTAAGAAAACTCCTGTTGTTTTAACCGATTTATCTATACAGATAAATAAAATTGGAGTGTCTGTTTGTAATATTAAAATAACGGCTTATTATTAAATGCATAAGGATGTATACACGGTACATATACAAAAATAACCTTTATTACTATTTACGTCTGTCTGTTTGTTCCGGCTATTCTTTAAGATGGCTGGCCCGATTTTGATGAAACTTTTACTGGCGGATAGATTCGCACTCGAGTGCTCTTCGCGGCAGGACCGGTTTTTGTCTTGTTCTCGAGCGCGTGGTACCTTTTTATAAAGTTATTATGTTGAGTATTTTACCTATTTCGAATGGATAACGTTCGTAATAGTGTGGAAAATGTGCCGTTGAATGAGGTTTTAGATAATGAAGATATAATACAACGTGTGAATATGGAGTTATTAGATAAGGAAGATTCAATACAAAGTGTGAATATGGAGTTTGAAGTGTTGGACAGCGGATCGCGAGCGGAAAAACGGTATCGTGCGCTAGATCAAGACGAAATATGGACTACAGTAGCCCGGGGAAGGAAACGATTGGCACGCAGCAGCAATGAAGGTGGTCCTGCTATTAGAACTATCCCGGAAATTCCTGAAGAAATAATTGAGGTCACTCTTACGGCAAAAGAAAAGTTACCTAAACAAATAGGCATGGCACGACTTTTGAAATCGGAGAATATAAAAGATGTTGTTAGAGTGAAATACATGAACCCGTATAAAGTTTTAATGTGGTTTAATTCCGTTACAAGCGTCGAGGATATTATGAGTTGTAAAAGTTTTTTGGATAGAGGCTGGCGCATACAAAGAGCCTTAGAAACTAGTATGTCATACGGTACAATACGGGATGTTGATTTACATCTTACGGAAGAGGAGATTTTGGAAAATCTCGACAGTGACGTTCAAATCATAAATATAAAAAGGCTAAAAAAACGGGGTGAAAACTCTGCCGAGTGGGTTGACAGCGACAGGTTGGTTTTAAAGGCGCATCGTTACCTCCTCATATTTACTCACACGGAGTAAGAGTAAGTGTAGATGCATATGTATACCCAGTGACACAGTGCTCGCGATGTTGGAGGTTTGGTCACTCACATAGAATGTGTCCATCTAATAAAATTGTATGCCCTAAATGTGGAGATAATCATGCAAATTGCGACAAGGTCACATTTAACTGCCCCAATTGCTCAGGAAACCACATGGCACTGGCTAAGAACTGTCCCATATATAAAAAAGAAAAACGATTACGGGAGCTCATGGCTGAGTTTAATTGCACCTACAGACGAGCTATGACAATATATGTTCCTCCATCGCCTCGACCTACTCCTTTGTTGTCTCAAGAAGATTTCCACCCCACTCTTTGTGTCCAAGATAATTGTGAAATACCTCCTACATGTATGACGGCTTCCTATGCTCAGGTTACAGCATCAAATGTCATTCATGAAAGTACTCGACCTATCCCCACAAAGCCCAAGAAAAAAAAATCGAAGAAAAATGAAAAGGAAACTAAAAAGAAAGTGGTCGAAGATATTATACAAAGCTGCTCAGAAATTGAGAGTAACTCAGATTGCCAGGAACAGTCTCATTCAGATAGTGATGAAGAAAGAATGAAGCCTAGGATTTCGGATCTGATAAAAAAAATCAAAGATATTATGTTTGTTAAAAGGATGTCATGGGAAGAGAAAATCAAGAGTGGTGGACAGATAATAATAGAATGGGTTTATTCCTTTGTTGTCAGTTGCATATCAGAGTGGCCGTTGTTTAGTTTATTTTCCAATAATGGATAGAAACAGTCAATACAAACTGAATATTTTACAATGGAATTGTCAAAGTTTGAGGCCGAAGTTACTAGCATTTGAGAACATTCTTAGTCAAGAAAAAGTGCACTTAGCGATTTTGAGTGAGACTTGGTTAGAGCCAGAGAGTGCCTTACGCGTAAGTGGCTACAATATATATCGCCAAGACCGAGATGACGCTTATGGAGGTACCGCTATATTGATTCACAATTCTGTGAAGGCACAGGTCAGTGAGTTTACTCATACTAACCCAGGCATTGAAATAATTCAAGTAAAACTTTTAAACTGTCAATATCTCCAGAATGTCATTTCCATTTATTGTCCATCTACAGTACGTACAGTCCAGAGTGATTGGGATGCCATTTTTTCCATTTGTAAACATAAAACAATAATTGCCGGTGACTTTAATGGACATCACACGAATTGGTCTTTTAAAATGGATACTCGAGGAAAACAGCTATTTGATGCATCGATGGACAATAACTTAGTTTCCCTCAACAACGGTCTGCCTACAAGATTCCGCTTAGTTAATAATATTTTACAGAAGTCAGCTCCTGATGTGACCTTTGTAACTACAGATATCTGCTTAAGATTTAATTGGAACGTGACAAATGAATCATTGGGTAGTGACCACATCATGATTAAAATTGCAGCGACTTTGAATATTCCCCTTGAAAACGGTTGTAAGCGCAGGAACTTTAAAAAAGGTAATTGGAAAAGTTACAGGGACAGTCTACAAGAGGCTCTTGTGGATGGATTGACTATGGAAGAACCACAGGTCGCTTATGATCGGTTCATTGATAGTATTAATAAATCCGCAGACATGCATATCCCACTCATTAAAATTTGCGAAGATCCTCAGAGAATGGATAAGTTCAAGCCTAAACCTTATTGGAATCAAGAGCTTTCACGAGCTGTAGCTGAAAGGAGACTTGCGCTTGCACAACTAAGAAAGAATCCAACCCCTCAAAACCTTAACACTCTTCAGCAAAAAATTGCTCAAGCACAGAGACTTATTCGGACAGCTAAAAGAAAAGCATGGAGAGAGTTTTGTGACAGTGTAGATAATAATACTACAGCTAGCGATATGTGGAAAAAAATGCGTTGGCTTAAAGGTCATAAATCCTCAAAAGTGCATATTAGTATGGACAAAGCTAATAATTTGATGCGGAGCTTAGCCCCAGACTTTGTTTCTGCTCCTACTCCTCAGTTTAGTTCTAGTAATTCTAATCTGGGTAAGCCTATTTCTACTCAAGAATTAGAGCGGACTATAAAGGGTAATAGATACTGCCCCAGGAGACGATGGTATTGCCTTTTCAATGATTAAACAATTGCCGGATGTAGGTAAGGTTTTTTTGACTCAGATATATAATTACTGTTTAAAACATAGTTTTGTTCCAAGACAATGGCGAAGGGTTAAAATAATCCCTGTTCCAAAATCGAATAAACCTATTAATCCGAACCCAGCTGTAAGACCTATTGCTTTGATGTCATGTTTATGCAAAAATTTTCACTCAATTTTAAACAATCGAATAGAATGGTTTCTTGAAAAATCCAACACGTTTTCTAACGCTACGGTTGGGTTTCGAAAATGTCGATCTTGCCTTGACAGCCTTGCACAACTTACTTCTCATATACAAGTTGGTTTTACGAAGAACTTAATTACACTAGGTTGTTTTGTTGACATTGACAGCGCTTATAACAATGTTGATATAATTAGTTTGCTGTCAATAATGGATAACCTTGGTATAGATTCGGATATTTGTAAGTACTTATGGAATTTTTTAAAAGAAAGAGAATTAACTCTTCAGCTTTTTGATAGTACTGACAATATCAACAGAACAACCGGACGAGGTCTAGCACAGGGAGATCCTCTATCTCCTTTATTATTTAATATTATAACTGCACATATTTGCAAACTTATTACTAGTGTCAAGATTTCACAATACGCTGATGATTTTGTACTATTTGTGTCTTCCAAATCTGTCATTAATGCTACAACTGAAATTCAGACCGCTTTAATTTATTTCTCTAGTTTAATTCATGATTTAGGCCTAGATATCTCATATAAAAAGACAAAAATTTGTTTGTTCCGCAGAGGTATAAATAGACATGGTGTTACGGTTAAGTTAAATAATAATGTGATTCAGTTGGTCAATCAAGTAAAGTATTTGGGTGTATGGTTCGATCGTTCTTTAACATGGGGTAAACACATTAACGAGCTAAATGATAAGACTGCAAAATTTCTTAATATAATTAAAGTTTTGTCTGGGTCGAATTGGGGAGCACATCCAAAACACTTGAGGCGGATATACATTTCAATCATTAGAAGCCGAATTGATTATTCAAGTTTCCTTTATGATACTAGTGTGAAAAACCATTTATATAAACTGGAAAAGATCCAAAATCAAGCAATGAGAGTAATCCGTAGCTTTATAAGATCAACTCCTATTCACGTTATGGAGAGTGAATTGAGTCTGCAGCCGCTATATCTTAGGCGGAGATTTTTGGCATCGAAATTTTGGTTACGAACTCATTCCGTTGAAGGAAACTTGAATGTATCAATTATAGATGAATTATCAGGCCTGTCCCGGGAGCATCCTTATTGGTCCAGGAAAATGAAGCCTCTGTTAACTTCTGTACAACATACCTTGCAGGATGTTCCTATGCATACTAGTCATCTATTAGAAATGTATTCATTAAGTACGTGGGTCACTGCCATTGATGTTCAAGACGTAATTCAATGGGATGTGACTAATGTCGATAAAGCTAAAAGTAGTTTTAATCCTAGATATTTAAGAGATGTGTGTACTGCATTTATAAGAGATCAATATTCGGATTATCAGCAAATATATACGGATGCTTCAAAGGAAAAGAATGGAATAGGAGTTGCTTTCTTTGATGCTCATTGTAATTCGTCTGTCAAGATAAAAATTTATGGTAATATTTGCATTATGTACGCGGAACTTATTGCAGTACACGAAGCTTTGTGTTATGCTATAGCAAAGGGCTATGACAGATTTGTTATTTTGACGGACTCAAAGAGTGCGCTCCTTCATGTGGCTCGTTGCACCTCGACTGTTCGAGGAGCTCCGATAGCCTACAAAATACTGGACTGTCTGCAGCAGGCATAGGAGAGGGGGAGGTTGGTCAGGTTACAGTGGATTCCGTCGCATATTGGGTTGGATGGTAATGAGGTAGCGGATACACTAGCTAAGCAAGCTATAGTGGATGGTAATGTGCAGACCTACCTCCCTTTTTTCTTGGATTTGTTGCCGACAGTTAAAAAGGAGTGTTATAATATATGGCAAGTTCATTTTGATGAAAAATCACTTAATGTAGGTATATGGTATAAGACAGTACAAAGCCATCCACTACGAGTTCCTTGGTTTGATGATTGTAGGTTGAGTAGGGACGAAATTATTGTTGCTTTGAGACTACGTTCGGGACACATTCCGTTGAATAAGTTTGCATTCTTAATGGGAAAAGTACCCTCCCCGAATTGTACTGAGTGTGGTATAGTTGAAGATGTTTACCATATTATGATGGAGTGTGTCCGGAACGAGGCTAAAAGAAGTTTGTTGTATGCTGATAATTTTTTTTGGAACATTGGTTCGGTAAATTGTGTGCTTTCATACCCGTTGTCCGATGAGGCTCGTATACTGTTCAAAATAGTTTTGTTTGGTATTAAGGTTAGACAATAAGGTTTTGTTTTATTATACTTAGTTTAAGCTGTGTTAGTATTAATAGTTTTGTACTTATGAAGGCGACATGGTCGCATATTTGTGTACCAAGCTTTCAAAAAAATAAAAGAAAAAAAAAAAAAAAAAATACTGGCGGATAGCTGATGTTATAAGGAGTAACTTGGGTTATAAAATAATCATCATCAATCCGGGTACGACTGTAAATCTAAGACAACGCGGGCGAAGCTGCGGGCTACAGCTAGTACTGTAATAAAGAGCAACCTTTTTGTAAGTTTGCAATCTAATTTAAAAAAAAACTTTCATTTGTAAGTATGTTTTTTTATCTTTATTAGGAAAACAAACAGTTCTATAATGCCTTAATTTTAACACAATCTTAACCGCCTTAAGATAAACGGCATTTTGAATTCTGTTTTATTTAGAAACTAAGCCGATTTAAGATTTGTAAAAAATATATGTTATATTTCGGTAGTTCGATACACGATTACTTATAGAATTGCAAAGATAGGTCAAAATTGAGATGAAAAAACCATTTTATTTAAGTAATATCAGGTTCTGTACAATAAAACTTACACCATAATAAACCTTGTAGAAAATGTGATTTATAACGGTTGTCATATTTTTTTTTATAAATCCCTCCCTTCAATTAAATAAATATGTGGTTTCACTCGCTGCCAAAGCGCTCGACGCGGTTTCGAGCTCCATACTAAATTCAGTTCTCGGACAGCCCCGCATATTACGTAAATGATGATGTGGCTGTTAGTAGCACGCCTATAGTTGTGCTGCTGTTGCCTATAGATCCGGGACCACGTGTTGAATGCGTCATAAAAAAGGCTGTTCCTAATTTTCACGGTTATTACTATTTAAAACGGGATGTTCGCCGTGTTATTCTCTTTTTTTCGCGGATTAAATATATATTTTATTCCAGTCTTATTTAAGAACGTAATAAACGTTCTTAAACGGTAAATACTTTTGTAACCGACTTCAAAAAGGAGGAGGTTATCAATTCGTCGAAATCTTTTTTTTTATTTTTATGTATGTTACCTGATTACTCGAAGATCGATTTGAAAATTTTTTTTTTTTCTAAAGGTTATACTTCCCAAATGGTCCCATGATAAGGAAAACAGGATCTGATGATGGCATCCCAGAGGAATCGAGGGGAACTTTCGAAAATCATAGGGGCGACTAGTGCGTTTGATATTTTTTATAAAGTGTTTTGAAGGACTACAATTTAATGAAGGTCTAGAGTCGATCTGATGCTGGAGCCGAAAGACAGTAGAGGGAACTCCTCGACGATTTACATCAGTAACCTTGTGTTTGGGCTTGATTAATTTGTAATGATGAGAACTTTACACCTAGATGGGTTGTGACTGTCATTATGGGTCTGATGATGAAGACAAATGACAGTTAAGAGCACTCCTCAACAGTTTACAGTAGCTACCTTGTGTTTGGACTTAATTAATTTAAATTGATGAGGACTTTGCACCCATATGGGTTATAAGCGCTATTACAGGTGTGATGATGGAGACCTTATACAGTCGAGGGGAATCCTCGACGATTTACAGCTTTTATTGGGCTTAGTTCATACGGCTAAACAATATACCAAAATCATGTAATTTTGTTTAATTAATTTAATTTAATTTTACTTGTCGTTGTTAAATGAACAACAAACAACTGTGGCTTGGAAGCGCATCATAGTATTTCAAGGTCATCATAATATCCATTCTATACCTATATATTGGTGATGGTGCTGTTCTATACCTTATATAACTGAATTATTTAATGAATAGCAGCAAATCTGCCGTGATTGCTTTCAATTACATGTATATAAAGTTTTACACAATTCCATTTAGGTTTTTTCATTTGTTATGTAATGATTTAAACCCTTTCTACGTTCATCTCATTAATACAGCGCTATCTAATCTGAGCAACGCGTTTAATAGTTCTACCCATATTTCAGCTAAATAAAATCAGTTATCGAATTTTACAATCACTAAAAATTAAGAAATAAAAATTTTTTAAACAAAAATTAAAACCGACTTCAAAATTAAAAAAAAACTAAAAAGTAATAAAATAATTTCCGTAATCTTTCTGCCTACAATTTATAATCAACTTGTTCTTCTACTCGTCGTATTCGTTGATATACCTACACCCCTACTTTTTTTTTTTTTTTGTTCTGCAGCGGAAATTTGCAGACCAAACCATAACTAGGACCGGGGTGAGTTTTAAACCTAGCCGTGTGTGGGGTTCGCACTTGGAGATGCGTTACCCACTAAAACCGCTGCAAGTGCCCTCAGCCGCCTTTTATGAGAGTCCCGGATCATGCAGGTAACGCAGGACCCTCGGCGACAGGCTGGCCCCGGCGAAAAGGCCAGACTCCTCCTCTAAAGGGGGACTGCTCGGCTGTTCGTTTGTTTCGATACTTTTAGCAGTCCCCGACGACGTAGTGTCTAGCTGGACCCAGGTTAAAACCCCATCCTGGGCCCGACACGAGCACAGGGGCGTTACTGGAGGCGCATTAGGTAGCGCCTCCTACGCACCCTCGTTCGTCGCCCGCGGTGGAAGGCCTCGTCGGCGGCCTCCTCTCTCACCCGCTCATTGGCCTCCTTCTGGGACATTACTGCCTCGCAGAAGGAGACCATCGCCGTCCAGGACTCATCGTCGCCGAGCATCGCGGGGATGACACTCGGCAGAGACAAGTCCCCTCCGATGACCGATGTCAGATCATGACGCAGCGCCGCCCATCTCGGGCACACCTCGAGGGTGTGCTGGGCCGAGTCCACCGCCGCGCCACAATCGTGACACACAGTTATCGGCTCCCTTTGGGCCGTCCTGCACAGATACTCACCGAAGCACCCATGCCCGGTGAGCACCTGTGTTAGACGGAAGGTGAGGGGTTTGCGTTTACGATGCATCCACCGCTCAAGGACCGGGCGCAGGGCAACCGTTAAGCCTTTGCCATACGGCTGCCGCGCCAAGTCCTCCCCCCACCTTCGCATTAGTGCCTCCTGCCCTAGTCGGCGGACCCGTAGGATCCCGTCCGGCGTCACGTCCTCTCCGAGGGACCTCCTATCCGAGACATAGGAGTATACCTCGGCGAGAACTTCCGCCATGAGTTCCCACGGGGGGTCGGCGGCTAAGGCAGTAGCTGCAGCCAATGATATCGTACGATACCCCCGGACCACTGTTACCGCGATCACCCGCTGCGCCGAGCGCAGCTGGGCCCTACTCCACGCGGTAAGGCGATCCGTCCAAATCGGAGCACCGTACGTCGCCATACTCCGGCAGACACCGGAGTATAGCTGCCTGCAGGCGGCGCTGGGTCCTCCGAGGTTCGGGAGGAATCTGCCCAGCGCACTCGCCGCCTTTACGACCTTCGGACCCAATTGTTCGAAATGTGGGCCGAAGTTCCATCCACCGTCGAGGATGAACCCCAGATATTTGATGTGAGTGCTCATCCTGACCCTCACCCCTCCGATCTGGAGGGCAGCCCCCGGTGGAGGTCCTTTCCGCCCGGTCCCGCGGAAGAGGAGGGCTTCGGTCTTGTCGACTCTGACCCGAAGCCCTAGCCTCTCAATGCGGCCGATCACGAGGTCGAGCCCGACCTCGGCCAGCCGCGCCGCCTCCTTATAGTCTCGTCCCCGGGCGTAGACGAAGGTGTCATCAGCGTAACAGATGACACCCATCCCGGGGAGGAGACGACCTCGCAGGACCCAGTCGTACCCGATGTCCCACAGGATCGGACCAAGTACCGAACCCTGCGGGACACCGCCGCCGACTCGCCACCACTCCACGGACCCACACCGGTTCTCGCAGGCTATCCTCCTGTCGGAGAGGTACGTCTCCAATAGCCTCCTGAGATAGGGAGGCACACCAAAGTAGTTCAGTGCCTCCCGTATCACACTGTGCGGGAGGCTGTTGAAGGCATTCGCGATGTCCAGGGACACCGCGACCACCACCTCCCCTCTGCGTTCCGCCTCACCCGTCACCGCCCTCAGGCGTTTGAGGGCGTCGATGGTCGACCGGCGCGCCCGGAACCCAAATTGGGACTCTGAGAGTCCCGGTCCCGGGCCCTCCTCCAGGTGCCGAACGAGCCGGGAAGCCACGACTCTCTCCAGAGCCTTCCCAGCCTCGTTCAGCAGCACCACTGGTCGCACCGACGCGGCCGAGTCCGGGGGTCGCCCTGGCTTCGGAAGCAGGCAGAGCCGACCCTCCTTCCATGTCCTCGGGAACTGTCCGGACCGCAGGCAGCGATCGAACAGCTCCCGAAGGCTGTCGTCGAGGTGCTCGAGGGAAAGGGCCAGAACCTTCCCGTGCACCCCGTCTGGACCCGGCGCCCTCTTCTTACTCTGGAGGCGGGCCAGAACCGCCTCCATTTCAGCCTCCGTGACGGGTGGTGGAACACCCTCCTCGTCCGGCGTCTGCCGAGCCATCCTGGGGGGCGTGAAGCCCCCAGGTGTGTCGGGGAAGAGTTCCCCGACAATCCTCCTCAGTTGGCCCGGCTGTAGCGTCTCGGTGATAGGGGCCGACTGGGCGCGGAGCTTGTTCCGCACCCATTTATACGGTCGGCCCCAGGGGTCCCTCTCGAGACCCTCAACGAGCTCCAGCAAGGCCTCCTCCTTGGCTCGGCAGATGGCCTGTTTTAGGGTCTTGACTTTGTCAATATAGACCCTGTACAGGCCGTCGTCCCTGTTGACATCCTGGGGGCGCCGCCGCCTGCTCCGGGTATACTGCCTCCTTGCCCGTTGGCAGGCGGCCCGAAGGTCGGCTAGTTCAACCGACCACCATTAGAGCGCCCGCCGCGGGGGCGGACGTTTCGTGCGCGGCATGGCCGCTCTGCTGACCGCGGTGAACGCGTCGTAGAGTCGGTCAGCCGCTTCGTCCACCCCAAGCTCCGACAGCGGCGGGAGGCTCCACCGGCAGACTATAGCCGCCTCCTCTGCCAGTTCCCGGTCGAGCTTCGTGAGCGCCCAACGCGGAAACTGGCTTCGCCCCCTAGATGTCGACGATGACGACGCCGGACGGACGGGAGTCGGAGACACCTCGAACCTTATGTAACGGTGGTCCGAGAGAGTCTCCACTCCCGTCTCCACCCTCCACCCCTCCACTCTGCGTGCGATGGCCGGCGTGGCGAAAGTGACGTCCACCACGGAACCTCCCGACCAACGCACGCACGTCTGGACAGCCCCTCTGTTGAGCAGGGACAGTCCGGCAGCTAGCGCCCACTCCTCCACCTCCCTCCCTTTCGTATTCGTGACCGGATTGCCCCAAGCCGTGGACTTGGCATTGAGGTCCCCGGCCACGAACACCTGTAGGGGAGCTAGCTGCCCCACCAGCGGCCCCAGAACGTCGAGAAACCGTTCCAGGGCCGCCAAATCGCGGTTCGGAGAGAAGTATACCCCGTCGAAGGCAACCTCTCCCCGAACCGCCGCCACGTAGCCGCGGCCCCTCGCTTTGACCGCGAGGGGGGGGCCGGCTCCAGTCCTCACCACGATCGCTACCGAGTCATCGGTGTCCCCCGCCCAGTGTGAGCTGGAAGGCACAGCATATAGCTCGGCGACGATCGCGACGTCAACGCACCACTCCGCCATGGACTGCAGGAAAAGGTCCTGAGCCCCGGCGCAGTGGTTGACGTTCGCCTGGAGGACGCTGAGATGCCTAGACATTATTCGGCCATCTCAGCGTCTACCGACTCCACTTGGTTCCCCCCCTTAGCTTGTTGGGAGGGGAGCTTCCCGCGGGTTGATGGGGGCTTACACGCCATACCCCCCATCACGTGGCCTGCCGGCCTTCCTGCATCGGCGCACACCGCACAGTGTGCGGCGGCCGAGCACCCGGCAGCCTTATGGCCAGCCTGACCGCAGCGATAGCACAGGCCACTGCGGTCTACTCCACACTGGCATACTCCGGCAACGTGCCCCAGTCCCAGGCGTCGGAAACAATGCCTGCAGCAGTCGAAGGCGAGCGCGGCACCAACCCACCGTGACACTCCCTTGTTCCAGCAGTTTTACTACAATTGGGAGCTCTATATGGGCTGTACCTGCGCCCATTTGCCCCGTGCGGATGTTTCGCACGAGGACCTGGCCCGGATTACATCCCCCCTCCTTAGCCACCGCGGCGATGAGACGCTCCTCGGTGACTGCGTCGCTCAGATCCAATACTCTCATCTCAGCCTTTTTCTCGGGCCTGAGCACCTCCGCCTCCTCCGCTAAAACATCCTTTAAACGAGCGGCGAGCGCGTCCGCTTTCTCGCCGCTTGTGGACCCGGACACCTCGATCAGGCGCGCCCCGGTCGCCGATTGGCGAACCCGGAGAGGGCCGATGCCCAGCTCCGCCAAGTCGATGCTATGCTCGGCCTTCAACAGGGCCGAGCCATACGTCGCCCCTTTGGCCACTGCCTCCGGTCGTAACTTTAGTATTACGGCCGTGGAGCAGGGGGCGACAACTTCGGCTTTTTAGCCACCTTAGCCGGCGGCGCAGAGGCCTCCGGTCTACTGGATTTCCGGCGGACTACCTCCGTCCATGCTTCCGCCGGATTCTGTGAGACATTGGCCCCCCCTTTTACCCTCCTTTTGGGGGCAGCCTCCTTTGAGGTGGAGGGACCGAACGCGGTCCATGCTACTTCTTGGGTTTTCCCTTTCCCCTTACCCTTACTCTTTCCCGTGCCTTTTGAGGCTTGGGGCAAGGCGGGGAACTCGACAGGGTCGGGTCCCACTACCACCTCATCGACGACGACTGTAGTCGCCGCCTGCTCTCTTGGCGCCGAACTGGTGGCCTTTGTGGCCTCGGCTAACTCCTTCTTGGTCCCTGCCAGTGGAGGACGGCAGGGAGGAGCCGGCGGAAGCTGCAGCGCCGCCAAACGGCCGTCCAGCATGTTACCAACCAATTGTGCAATTTGGGTGGCAGACATCGCTTCTTCCTTAGTTTGGGCCGCCTTTTTGCGACTTTCTTCAAACTCGCTCCTATATGCGCGGACCTCTTCCCGCACTAGATCTAGCTCCCTCTGGAGCCTTTTGTTATCGGCCCGCAGCTTTCGCGCCTCCTCGGACTCCGTGCGGACCGCCAGAGATTTCAGAACCTCCCTGATGGCTCGGGCGGCCTTCCGGATTTTGGCCGCATACCCACCCCTGAGGTTGACGGACTTCCAGGTTAGTCCCAGAATCACCTCGAGATTTGTTTCAGCCGCCACCCTCAACTCTTCGGCCCCAAGCTTCTCCACCTCGATCTCAAGAGGGGTCAGCTGCACTTCCCCCACAACCTCCTTCTGTTTCCTGAAGACCCGTTTATCCAGAGCAACTTCGAAATCATCCTCCCGTTCCTTCTCCTTCCTCTCCCTAAGCGCAGCTCGCGCATTTGAAAGCGAGATCGCCTTACCACGTTTCGGCGGGTTCGTTCTCCTCGCCACATTCCCCTCCGTCTCGGTGTCGGAGCCTGAGCCCCCTGAAGCCTCGGAGAAGAGGCGCTTCCGCCCCAGCTCCGACTCAGACAACGATGTGACCATTAAGTCCTCCAATATCTCCAGATTTTCTTTTGAGCGGCCCGCGCCCACCTTCTCCTTCGATAGAACCGTTCTCCCCCCCTTAGAGCTATTCCCATCTCCGAGAACAGTCGCTTGTTCCCGCAGACGTCCGACTCTGATGGACGGTATGGACTCCGTCCCTAGAAGCTCGTCCAGGGTGACCCCTGCACGAGCGACCGATTGGCGTGTCACACGCCTCGCCGTCGCCGATATGTCCTCAACCCGGACAACCGCCCTCCTACCTAACCTATTCTCCTCTCCCTCACTCCTTAGATCTTCCCCCCCACTCCTACAATCGTAAAGCCTATCGATGTCCGTTATATCGCGTGTGTCGTCGGTGCTAGGACGAGCAGAGTGCTCGTCCCTGAAACAGTCTGTGCCCCCCCCGTAGTACGTGGGGCAGACCTCCGCCGATTCCGGCGTGGAGCGGGATTCCCCCTTTCGGAGACCCGCCCGGGGACTATTTTCCGAACTGTTTTGATCCATGTTTGAAATTTGCTCGTTAGGGTCGAGCAAAACCCGTGGCCAACACTGAAACATGGTGCGCTAGGGACTGGAGACCCTCCAGCCATTCATCCCCTCGCCGCGCACCTGAGCTTATTTTGGGATTGGGGTAATTTTTTAAAGAGGTTTTCTTCCTCGCGGTCCCCATCTCGACATGAGATGGCGACCACCACCCCCGGCCCTATGGACCGGGGAGCGGCTTGGCCGGCAGTGGTGAGAGCCAACTGCCGCCCGATTCGAATCCGATTGGTTCACACGGAGTTTGCACCCGGAGCTTAAGCCCCACCGCCGCGGCAAGGCCCGGATTCATGGTGGGGACCTACACCCCTACCTACCTTGGCTGACACCGACTCCAAAAGTAACAATAATGACGTGGTAAATGCAAATATTGTATATTAGTAGAAGAACAAGTTGATTATAAAGTGTAGGCACAAAGATTACGGAAATTATTTTATTACTTTTTAGTTTTTTTTTTTAATTTTGAAGTCGGTTTTAATTTTTGTTTAAATTTTTTTTTACATTTCGAAGTAGAGTATTTACTTAAAGGTTTTGAAATTGGAATATATTTTTTTAATATAAAATCTCTGTCTTACGTTACGTTACGAAAAAAACGTACATTGACAAATCTGTAAAATTGGTAAAATCGTCATGTCACCTTTTTTTTCTTTAACGCCGGGAAATGCTTAAGGTATCCCGCGGGCGAGTGGGTCTCCCCACGCGGGCATGTGAGACTCGCTGCGCCCGAAAGCCGGTAAGTGGACGCAGCTCTACCCACTAAAACCCGGCGAGTGCCACCAATGCCGCCTTTGGTGAGGTGCCCCGAATCTAGTAAACAAACAGAGCACCTCGACGGCTAGTCAGTCCCGCAAGGGACCGACGCTTAATTTATTTTAAACACTATACATAACACATTTTACTATATTTATTTTAAACATTAAATATAGACATCGTAAGAGGATTGTAAATAATCATAATTTCACTAATAACTTTGCTGTATTTTTGCATTTTTGTATTTTTGTTACTTGCTCATTGAAGCCTTATACATAATTTGTAAATGTTGTGTACAGATGCAATTGGGTGTCAGATTTTATAACTGTATTTTGTTCAATATTCTATTGTGTAATTCTCGATCTGTACCTTTTAAATAAAAAAAATATATAGTTGTTTTTTTATGTAAGTTGGATAGGCAAACTGGCAGACGTACCACCTGATGGTAAGTGGTCGACGTCGCCCATGAACATAAACTAGTTTACCTGAAACGAGCCCAGGCAACTCCTTTGTGTTGCCTATCCTGAGACATAAGATGTTAAGTCTCTGTGCCAGTCATTACACTGCCTGTCTTGCCCTTCTCTCCAAAACACAGCAAAGCTGTTTCACGGGAGGAACAAGCAAGATGGTGGTACCCATGTAGCCGGGAGCGCGGCACAGAGCTTCCCTCCTACCGGTAGATAAATAGATGTACCTAATTCTTTAAATGTGTGTGAAGTTCACCAACCCGCATTGGGCTAGCGTATCGGTGAACTATGGCCTAACACCCTCCTCGCCTGATTTCGAGGACCCGTGCTCAGCAGTGGTACATATAAGGGTTGATATTATAATTATTGCGGGGAACCATTTTTCTTCTCAGCTCATGGCTGGTTTCAGCTCCATTTACGGGCCGAAACCAAGTAATAAATGAGATCTCCACGCAGAAGGAGAGGGCGACCAACTCAACGAAGCCTCTACTTTTGAACCGTAACTTCACACTGGCATAAAAAAATTAAACTCGTCAACTTAGATGAAGAAATAAATCAGTTTTTTTTGACGTGACAACGTCTTATAATTCGATGGAGCCGGCTGCAAGAACGAAAAAAGATGACATATACGGCGTTACCTCGCTCTGAGGCGTTCCATTTTCTTATGACGTTGTCACGTTCAACTATCGTCAGTAAACCGACTTTACAGACAACCAATTTTTTTTGTTTCATTTCTTGTTTCATGTTGGAATCGGCGAGCCCAAAAATAGAGAACAATTTGGGATTGAATAAAGGATGGGATAATAAAAGTTATTCGAAGTTCATACGAGTACTTGGGTATTATATTAGAAGGCTTGTGCAGTAAAAACGCTGTAAAGCTTTGTGGTTCATAAAAGGCGCGGCCATCTTATGGAATATTTAGAAAAGGTTTTATGATTGTTATTTATACGTTAAAAGGAATTTTATAGAAATAAAGTAGATTAAATATTATATGTGAAACAATTTTTACGGATTTTGTCGCGGTTTATTAAGATTTTTACAAGCTCGTTGTTTCGGATACTTTACAGCAACCATGGTCACGGGAGGACTGAGGTATCATCGTCCATCCCGCTCCGTCGACGTAGGACAGAAGTGGAGAGGAGGCGCAACGTACACCTCCTGCCTCCTGTCTAACGGGACTTGGGATAGGTTGGGTACCTGCCCCGATAGAAAATTTCCGGCGTCGGCGGGGGTGCTCCAGGTCGCGGAGTGTGTTCTGTGTTAGAAAGATCCGGGACACTCCCCTTCAAGCGGCTGAATTCAACTCGCAGTGGTTTTAGTGCGGTATACCGGAGCGGGGGGCGGGGGGGTGCGCCAGGAGTCCCACATATCCCCGGGGACGCCCCATCTCCGGGTGTTGCGCAAAGTATATCCACTGCGTCAAAAAAAAAAGGACTGAGGTGTCATACGTCCTAATGTTACAAAGTTATTCGAAACTACGACGAGATACTATTATGAGAGAAATTCGCGTAAACATTAGAAAACAATATAATATATAAAATTCTCGTGTCTCAGTGTTTGTGAAAAAACTCCTGCGAAACTACAGGACCGATTATAATTTTGTTTATTTGATAGGTATGTGAATAAGTCATAAATTTTCATACCGCTAGTGTCTCCAGAAAAAAATACACATTTTGTTTTTTAAATATTTTTATAATTGCGCGGTTTATTAAGTTTTTTACAAGCCCGACGTTTCGGATACTTTACAGCAACCATGGCCACGGGGGAACTACACTACACATTTTAACAAACAAAATTATGACACATTTTTATATGAACCTCAAAATTAAGTCTTGTTCCATCCCCTACTTTATGCTAGGGAAGGCAGAATCTCCACCATGGCTCAGGCCTTGTCGTGGCGGTGGGGCTCAGTAGCCTAGGGTGAGCTGCTGTACCTTGGGCGAAACGAATTGAGCCTAGGGGGCTCTTTGTACCACTCTTGTAAGAAGAGGGGACAAAAGAGCAGGGGGCAAGGGGTGAGGACGGGAACCTCACCCCATTGTGCTGTCCCGACGTTGCGAGGGGTTGTTCTGTGGTGCTGCCTGTGAGGAGGTGGCGTAGCCCATTCCGTCCGTGGATGTCTAATGGTATCTCTTATTGAAACCAAGTCAACCAAGCCACTCTCATTTAACATAGTTATCATTTTATCAGACCTGTATTCTGAATTAATGATACCGTCTCATGACATGAAATGAGATGAATAATTGAGAGTCTGTCACTAATTAGGCTACGGTGAATTTACTCGGTTTTGTCCTTATCTTATATATGAACTCAAAATGACTTAAGTTCAGTTCAAATCGTTCGAAATTATTTCTTAATGAAATGTAATAAGGGGTGAACTTCAACTCAAGGGTTATTTTTTGATGTTTTTACTAGCTGTGACCCGTAGCTTCACCTGCGTTAACTTAGATTTACTTATTCGAAATGTTCATTTTTATAGACCTTAGCAGCGCCCCGCGGTTCCGCCCGCGTACTTCCCATTCCCGTGGAAATTACCCGTATATGGTAAATCATGGTAAATCAGCGCGTCAGCCATTCGCACGTGCTGAACTGATTGCCTTTTTGACGTTAACTTTTTTTCACATCATCTCAGATATGTACGTGTTATTTTTTTTGTGTCAAATAAAGCTAATTCTTTCTTTCTTTCTTGATGTATAACCTATGTTATTGTAAAGTTTCATTAAAATCCATTTAGTAGTTTTTGCGTAAAAGAGCAACAAAGATTCATACATACAAACTTTCGTGTTTATAAAATTAGTAGGATATTATTAGGTTTTTTTTTTATGTTACTTGGATAGGCAAACTGGCTAACGTGCCACCTGATGGTAAGTGGTTTACGTCGCCCATGAACATAAACCAGTTTACCTGGAACGAGCCTGGGCAACTCATTTATGTGTTGCCTATCCTGAAACATAAGATGTTAAGTCTCGGTGCCAGTAATTACACTGCCTGTCTTGCCCTTCTCTCCGAAACACAGCAAAGCTGTTTCACGGGAGAAACAAGCAAGATGGTGGTACCCATGCAGCCGGGAGCGCGGCACAGAGCTTCCCTCCCACCGGTATAGGATGTCACTCAATAGTCAGTGATCATAAAAAAAATCTTAACCTTAACAAAAAACCTTTTTGAAGTAAAACTTCTTTAGGCGCGACTAGCGGGTAACTCAGATTTTTGAAGTAAAACTTCTTTAGGCGCGACTAGCGGGTAACTCAGATTTTTGAAGTAAAACTTCTTTAGGCGCGACTAGCGGGTAACTCAGATTTTTGAAGTAAAACTTCTTTAGGCGCGACCAGCGGGTAACTCAGATTTTTGAAGTAAAACTTCTTTAGGAGCGACTAGGGAGTAACTCGGATTTTTTTCGTGACGGAAGTAACGCTCAGTATCCTTAATTCAAAAATCACCTGTCACCTGATCATCAAGCGAGGCATTTGACATCATAACAGATATTATTTTCTTTTATGCTACGAATAAACTTTTATGACTAGTAACATTGTGTAAATTTCTTGTTATATTTGGGCACAGAATTCTAGTTGAGTTAAACAATACCCTTTTTCTTCAAAGTAAGTAAACGGTAAATGAGTTTATTGAACTAGATATAATAATAGTTTATCATAATAAACTGAAATCAAAATTTATTTATTTTCGATATTTGCTAAAGGAATAAATGTATTGAGAACGATAAAATTTGTTATGTATTAGATTGTTGTTTGTGTTGTTAAACTAGCAGCGCCCCGCAGTTTCACCCGCGTTTCACTTCCTATTCCCGTGGGAGTACAGGGATAAATTATAGCCTACATGTTATTCTGATGCATAAGCTATATTGAAAAATTTTATTAAAATCCATTTAGTAGTTTTTGCGTGAAAGAGTAACAAACATACCTACATCTATACATTCTTGCAAAGTTTCACGTTTATAATTAAGTAAGATCATCTAGCATATCACCGGAGTAGTACCATGAGCGACGAAATTCCGAAACTGGTCAGTTATATGTCACTGAAGCAATAGCAATGAAACCAACCAGTGATCTGTATATACGTCCCATCGGCCAATCATCCATCAATGGCCATTAGTCGGCCAATCAGATCGCAGAACCGGCGCAGCGTCGCAGCACGATTTGGTCGGAATTTGTTTTTATACAAAACACAACATCTCCGCTCTATTCCGGTTATATGCTCGATGTTTCTAATAAACAGCTTTGGTTTTAAAATTGCTCATGATAATATTATGTAATACATCCAAAAGAACCATTTTAATTTTTTATTTTTTTTATGTTAGTTGGATATGCAAACTGGCAAACGTGCCACCTGATGGTAAGTGGTCGACGTCGCCTATAAACAAACTAGTTGACCTGGAACGAGCACAGACAACTCATCTATGTGTTATCTATTCTGAGACATAAGATGTTAAGTCTCTGTGCCAGTAATGACACTGCCTGTCTTGCCCTTCTCTCCTCTCTTATTTCTCGTTATTCTGAATATTTTAAATTGCAATTGAATATTTAGCCATTTTCAAGTGTTACATGAAATACAGATAATGGAAGAAGTCTGGTAAAGATGATGACGATAATGATGGTGATGCTGATGATGATCATACTCAAATTATGTATTAGCACTAGGCCCAAAGCTTATCATATTACAGAGCCAATTACTTATCAAACAGTTTAATTTATCTAGGTTATTAAATATCACGTGCACATATATGGCCCTGGGTCTACATCGATGTAGGAGGATAGATAAAGCAACGAAAACTTTTTTGACGTTTTAACTTCTTATAAATTCATGAGAGCCGGCTGTGCGAAAAAGTGTAACATTCCGCCTGAGCCGAGCGGTCAAGCGAGAGCGTGGAATAAGCGATAGAGAAACACGATCGGCCTAAGCATTCGACTTGTGACATTATCACGTAAAATTATCGTCCATAAATACAGATAAAAAGTAGGTTTTTTTAATAGAAGAAGGGGCAAACGCAGGATAAAAATTCGTTGCGAGTCCCAAGGCAATTTTTGCGAATGTCTCAGGCTCGCTAAGAGCGAATCAAAGTTGGTACTTTACGCCTTCACTCGGGAATGCGGTGTCCCCGGGAATATGTCAAACTCCCGGCGCTAGTCGCTGGTATACCACACTAAAAGGAGCAAGTTTCCTTCAGCCTTAAGCCGGAAGTGTCCTGGATCTGATTAACATAGGACACACCCAGCGGTGTGTCCTATGTTGTCCCTACCATGGTTCAGGCCTTGACGTGGCGGTGGGGCTCAGTAGCCTAGGGTAAGCCCAGCACCTTAGGCGAAGCTAATTGAGCCGAAGGGGCTCTTTGTACCCTCTTATAAGAATAGGGGACAAAAGAGCAGGGGGCAAGGGGCGAGGATGGGAAGGGTTTTTCTGTGGTGCGGGACAACCCCTCTGTGGAGGTGGCGTCAGTCCCTTGCAGGACTGACTAGCCGTCGAGGTGCTCTGTTAGCTTAACAGATCCGGGGAACCTCACCAAAGGCGGCATTGGTGGCACTCGCCGAAAAAAAAAGGACACACCGCTGTCGATCCAGGCTATGCAGGAGTAGTGGGAACGAGTGATGGACCCGATCCGATAAAAAAAGATACAGTATATAGGTGATTAATAAAATTACGAAGAGGTCATGTTTGGCTGGCTATTCCAATTCGAAGGTACTTATCGCTACGAAGTTTACTTTAGACCCTTGATGATATTAAAATTGTCAAGTTCGAGTCGAAATACAAAGGAGGGTTCAGGAGGGCATCCCACCTGAGTTAGCTAAATTTTAAACTAAATCTGTGTATTGTAAATATAAACACTCATACTAAGTTAAAAAAAAACATAACCGGTCATAAGGTCTGCCGATAGCTGAAGTGAAAAGAAAATTAACTATACGAAGTTGATAAAAGCGAGAGGCATTAAATTAAACTATATTACACCTGCTTACGGTTGATCCGAAACTATAAAAAATAGTTTGAGAGCAATAAAAAAAAAGTTTTTCAAAGAAGTAAAACGTAAAAAATCTTTGTAAATCCTTGTAAAATATCCTTAAAATATCCTGATACAGGACTAGGGTACCCCAAGAACCAGATATTGTAAAAAATATGACTAAAGTATACACTTGAAACGCTGCCGGTTCCAATTGGATGAGGGTATTGGAGACGCTTCAGCATCCGTGAAGGGGTTTAGGGGGAGGGGGGATGCAAAGGGGTAAGGGAGAATGTGCTCAGCGTATTGAAAAGCTTTTATGTGATGTTTATTTTAATTTACAATTTTCCGCGGTGGGTATGCTAGTAGCCGCAGGTTCGAATCCCGCCGAATTTTGTATGATATTATCTAAAAATATCCCAAAAAAGAATTAGGTAAGCATTACTTTAGGTTATTTGGATTTCCCCACCCTGGCTCAGGCCTTGACGTGGCGGTGGGGCTCATGAGCCTAGGATGAGTCCAGCGCCTTGGCGAAGCTAATTGAGCTGAGGGGGCTCTTTATACCACTCTTATAAGAAGAGGGGACAGAAGAGCAGGGGGCAAGGGGCGAGGACGGGAACCTCACACCATTGTGCTGTCCCGACGTTGCGAGGGGTTGTTCTGTGGGACCCCTCTGTGGAGGTGGCGTCGGTACCCTGAGGGACTAACTAGCCATCGAGGTGCCCTAATTGCTGAACAGTTCCGGGGCACCTCACCAAAGGCGGCATTGATGGCACTCGCCGGGTTTTAGTGGGTAGAGCTGCGTCCACTTACCTGCTGTCGGGCGGAGTGAGGGGTCTCCCCCAGCGGATGCCTCAGAGCATTTCTCGGCGTTAAAAAAATAAAAAATTGAACGTGACAACGTCATAAGAAAATGGAACGTCGCATGCGTCATTTTTTTTCGTTCGTGCAGCCGACTCCATCGAATTATAAGACGTTGTCACGTCAAAAAATTTATTGGGATTTGTTCGTGAATATTTGTTTTTATTTCTTCCTTATTAGGCTGAAGTGGAATTGGGCTGGCCATGTGTGTCGGATGCACACAGACCGATGGGCACGGATCGTCACGCATTGGGTGCCTCAGGACGGGCAAAGACGTCGAGGCAGACCCCGAAAACGATGGCGTGACGATCTGGATGCCTATAATAAGACCTTGTCGGAGTTGGCACAGGACTGTGATAGGTGGAGCAAAGCAGGGGAGGCCTGCCCAGCAGTGGGATCCAATAGGCTATAAAAAAAATCCTTTCTTATGTCTTTACTTCTTTATATAATACTAACTGTTGCCCCCAGCTTTGCCCGGATTGATGGTGATTTTATAATCACCATCAATCCGGGCAAAGCTGGACCTTATGTTCCTTATAACATCAGCTATCTGCTAGTGCAAGCTGTTTCTCGGAAGAGATATACATGATAGCATCAGTTCTTCATTCATATTAACAGATAAAATATTGTGGATCGCAAATATAACATCGATGGTCTTCAATCACAGAAGAACTACAAAGGCATGTTAATTGTAGACACAAAGATTAATTAGACACAGTGGCAGAAACCAGCAATACTCGGCACAAAGCGACAGTAAACGGCAGTAAGCCTGCCCTAATTAACGTGGTACAGGGTTACAGGGAAAGTCGTACTGAATATCAAAGGATATTGTGATTTAGGTCATTCCTGATTGATTTGATTCTATTACATGGTGTCCTTTTTTGTCTTTTACCCCAGGAAATGCTCTGAGGCATCCCGCGGGAGAGTTGTTCTCCCGAGGCGGGTATGTAGGACTCGCTGCGCCAGAAAGGTAAGGTGGACGCAGCTCTACCCACGAAAACCCGGGGAGTGCCACCAATGCCGCCTTTGGTGTGGTGCCCCGGAACTGTTCAGCAATTAGGGCACCTTGACGGCTAGTCAGTATCTTAAGGGACCGACGCCACCTCCACATGTTTTACGGGTTGTCCCGCACCATAGAACAACCCTTCCCAACGTAGGGACAGTACAATGGGATGAGCTTCCTATCCTGGCTCCTTGTCCCCCTGCTCTTTTGTCTCTTCTTCTAAGAGGGGTACAAAGAGCAGCTCTCTCTGTCCAATGGCTTCGCCCAAGGTGCTGGATACACCCTAGGCTACTGAGCCCCACCGACACGACAAGGCTTGAACCATGGTAGGGATTACATGGTGTCTGTTTAACCCACAGAACTAAGATAGAAGTAAAGAGTTCCGCAATTTGTATGGGGACCGAGCGCGTAACGTTTCGCGTAGGTACGATGACGTCACAAGTGTAATTTAGTGATGTGAAACAGACATAAGCCGCACGAAAACAATTTAAAAGCATCGATTCACAGATCGATTATAACACGGCCCCGATTCTATTAGTAGTATTGTTCAAATAAACTATTTTATGACAGCGTGCTATGGACTATAAACTATATTTTTATACATTACGCGCTATATTATAACGTGTAATTGGATTATGTAATAACTTTTTTAAATTATTGATAATTAAAATGTTGATTTGATCAGATAATATAGATAGGGCGCCGACCGTCCACTGGCGCCCTTATTAGAGGGATTGTAATTTCTAATAAACCAATCAATTTCTTCAAAGTCATCAGTGATAATAGTTGTAGTCCTTCTGATTCAACTTTTGGTCTTTGTCACATAGTGTCATTTTGCTTATTTTTAGCTTCATCATCTAATCTGTAAACGGTGGCCACTTTTTTTATTTAAGTAATGAAGCCAAAAATACGGAATATAAAACTATATCACATAAATCAATAATTGGAGAATGAATAGGACTACAAATAATCACTGGTGGATTGTAGAGAAATTAACTGGTTTATTAAAAAACACAATCCATTTATTTTTGAAGTTATACTTCTTTTAGCGCGTTAGGGAAAAATGATTAGAGTGAATTTTTACGATGCGTGCGCACACCGTCACGAAAAACCTAGCTAGCTATCAACATTATTTTATATAACAATATGAAAAATATTCTCATAATAACAGTATAGACGTAAAAAGGAGATATAGTTTTTAACTACACAATAAGCAAAAAGGTTACAGTGAAAATGAAATTGTACTATGTATTTTTCCTTAAGGAGTATTACTTCTAACGCGTGTAAATAAGTACACACACACACACTTTTTAAATATAAGTATCATTCGGAGAACTGAAATAAAATTGTAATATAGAAGTAGCCATGACCAGTTTCTCAATATTATTTACTTTGCATTAAAAAAAATGCTAAAAACCAAAGGTTTATAATTATTATTACATACATTATATTATAGAGCTACATAATAATATAAAACGAAATTATCATTTTCTCTGCTTTCAAAATCGATTTTAATCGAGTAAGAAAATCGCAGTGTAGGTACAACACTTTTGACGGAAAAAATGAGAAATCGTCTTCAAGGTGACTTGACTGTTTTAATAGCATATTAATTTACATCGCTGGTTTTGAACGTCCGCCAAGTCTGGCTAGTCAAATTAAAGCCGCAATGGAAAACTAGCGTTAGACACAAATCGCCCGCTACTGTTTTGATGAAAATTGTAAAATAAATTGTTTTTAAATTAATAACAGATTTTTTAGGGCAAATAGTACTTACCGGTGAAAGGAAATACCTCGATTAACAGCTCCAATTTTACTGGTAGTGTTTGAACAAATAATTATTGAAGAACGAGTCATTTTGTTTTTAAAACCTTACGTGGCATGCTGACCGCGGTCGGGAGCATACTTGCGGCAAGCAATGGAGGCGTCGAGACGTCTTTTTGCCACGCGAAGTACATACACTCTTTACTTCTATCTTGATATATTTCTGTGGTTTAACCCTTATAGAGATATTGAGTTTTAAAGAAACAAAAATCCTTTATTTTAGATTTTTTTAGGCACACTTCTTTATCAATGTGAGTAATTACAATGCATGTCCATCTTTCAAGACAGCAAAAAATTGTAGATAATGTGATTTTGGTATGTATACCGTGTTTACATCCATATGCATTTAGTAAAAGGCGGTTAATTTAACATTCAAACAGACACGCCAATTTTATTTCTGTATAGATTATTCATATAATTTTGTTTTAAAAATACTAAAATCTGTTATCTGGATCCGTAAACCTCGGCACTATTTCCTATGATATTTATTCCCTAAAAGCATCATAACCATATTGTATAATGTTTATTAATGACATATCACAGACCCTAGGGTGAAAATGTACCATTAAACAACACTTAGATATGATAAATGGCTACACTTTACTCATTTTTTGGGTCCCGTTACTTACGTGCGTACACAAACGAGTTAGATTTATTGTTGACTTGACCTTAGTGGTAGTAGATTTTATGATAGTTGGATAGACTAACGAACAGACAAGCCACACGTTGGTAAGAGGTCAGCGTCGCCCATGAACATAAACAGATTAACCTGGGGCTAGCCCGGGCAACAGTCTTGGAGGAGACGAAGAGGAGTAGAGGAGGAGAAGAAGATCACCGAAGAAATGGAATCCTGGCGGAGCCGCATGCGAAGGCGAGTGCTCCGCCAGTGGAAGGAGAGGCTTGAGAAGCCTAGTACCGGGACAGAGCACCGTGTCGGCCGTCGGTCCAATCCTGGAGTAGTGAATTGACCGGCGGCATGGCATCATCACCTTCCACCTTGTGCAGACCCTAACGGGGCACGGCTGGCAGGTGACAGGGGCAGGGGTGGGGGACTCGCCAGGGTGTCATCACTGCGGTCGCAGTGAAGACACTGCAGACCACACCCTGGCGAAGTGCCCAGCTTGGGCGCGGCACTGAGGCTGGCGCGGACCTGTAGTCCGGGCTATAAGGTACTCTTATGTGTTCAGAGTGCCTTAAGCGGATAAAGAGGAGGGGACGCCAACCCCCGCCTCCAGAGAAGAGTGCTGCATGGCACATCATTGTGACCCGGTGCGGACGTCCACAGCTCCCTCCCCGAGTCACCGGTCACAACGACGAGGGTTTAGTAGGTAGAGTCTGCGGCGTCCACCTTACCATCTTCTCGGGCACAGAGAGTCCCACATAACCCGGTGGTATGCCTAAACGCATTCCCCAGCGATTCCAAAAAAAAGGCAATTCATTCATATACGTGTTGCCCCATTCTAAGACAATGTTAAGTCTTTGTGCCAGTAAACACACTGCCTGTCCTGTTCCCCCCGAAACACAACAAAGCTGTTTGACGGGAGAAACAAGATGGTGGTACCCAAGTTAATGCCGGAGCGCGGCACAGTGCAACCCTCCCACCGGTAGCTTTCATAAGTATATTGTATAATATACTAGTATTATATGAAGAGTGAGTTTTGTAAGAAGCAGTGCCATGCAGCAGCCAAATTATGCCGGCACGACCGCGGTAGTACCTCTCGCTCACATAATATCAGCGTGTAAAGTGATTCTTGTGATTCGTGAAATTCCGGTGGCCTATTGGGGGGATAGAGATGGAGGGCAACGCATCTGCATAATCTCTGGTTGTGCGGATGTGTATGGGCGTCGGTAGTCGCCAAAAGGCCTATTTTTAAGTGAAACAAACATAACTTTCATATTTTTTATTTAGGATAGTTAGATTTAATATAGGCTTCATCATACTGAGGGTAATGTTCCTCCCAGGTCCCACCACCGAAGTTGATCACACCGTTGGAGACCATACGACATGACAGATTGCGACACTGCAAATGATAATCTGTTTAATATATGCTTCTACGTACTTTTTTATAGAAGAGGGGGCAAACGGACAGACGTTTCACCTTTTTGTTATAACCTTTTAGGAGAAGCCTTTACGCACCGTCAACGGCTCTGGGTGGGGTTCGATGGTGTGTGTGCGTCGCGGCACATATCTGTGCCGAATACCCACTATAACCTCGCGAATGTCACCAATGACGCCTTTGGTGAGGTGCTCTCGATCTTTTTGAGCCCCCTTTTGGTGAGAACAGGGCACCTCGACGGCTAGTCAGTCCCCCAAGGGAACGACGCCTTCACAGAGGGGTTGTCACGTACCACAGAACAACCTCCCCCAACGTCGGGACAGTTCAATGGGTTGAAGTTCCCATCCTCGCCCCTTGCCCTCTGATCTTTTGTCCCCTCTCCTTATAAGAAAAAAGACAAAGAGCCCCCTCGGCTCAATTAGCTTAGCCCAAGGTGCTGGGCACACCCTAGGCTACTGAACCCCACCGCTACGTCAAAGCCTGAACCAAGGTGGGGAGACCAACAGGCCTGTGTTTATATAAACTTAAATTTATTTCCGTATCAAGAACCCGTAAAACAAGTATTCAAAAACCACGGCTCTATGTCAACAAATGTTAGTCAATATTTTTATATTACCTTTAAAAAAAGTAAAATTATATTTTTTCAAGATACAAACTTATTATATTTTTTTTATTTCACGTTCGATTGCATCTACTAGTCTACTATTAAATATATTGAGAAGAACCTTTTCAAGTTTTGAAAAAAAAAATCAAAATAAAAGAATTTCATTTTCCTTTATGTTGAATTTTTTGTCTGTGGCGAACACTTTAATCCCAAGATATCAATAAATTTAGAAAAGGGAGACCAATTCAAGATGACCCGCTAGACCATTAAGGGCAGCTACGCACTACAACTGCATCTGATCCGAATCCGCGAAACAAAAGGAAATTCTCTTGTCCCTTTGCAACTGTCATACAAATATTATGGACTCTTCGATCCGTCAATAATCTAGAAATTCGCGAATGAAGGAAAACGACGCCAACCATGGCACTTACCATCATGTGGCTCGTTTCCCCGTTTGCCGTTTATATATACTTCAAAACTTTGAAGGACACGGATCGGATTCAAATCGGACCCTGTGCGTAATCGCCCTTAAGGTTTCATAAAATTCACCGGTGTGAGGCGCTGCAACGCTCTCCCTTCTGTTTGGTTACCCGTTACCACATCCTGCTTGTGTCTCCCGTGAAACAGGGAAAAAGGGCAAGACAGGCAGTGTAATTACTGCGTCTTATGTCGCAGGATAGGCAACACGTCATGTACGACGCTAATCCCTTACCATCATGTGGCTCGTTTCCCCATCTGCCGTTATGCCGTCTGCCTTCGGAACGCACTTTGACAGATGCGGATCGGATTCAAATCGGACGCAGTGCGTAATCGCCCTTAAGGTTTATATTATTATTTAATACTCACATTCGAGTCACAGTCCACGCCGAGACACTGAAATATATCATAATATGACCCATGGGACCTCATTTTGAATACACAGACAGACAATTTATTATCGCCCATCTTTCCTATTGGGCACTGGCGCCCGCAATTCATGGGGCCCCATTTCTATCGGAATATTACTTTTACACCTAGTAGTGCCACAATTCCTAGGTTTATTCTTCTCTAGTCCAAAGTTCAGGCTCACAGATCTCAAAATCATTGTTTTTGATCATTATGCCAGTGCCCAGGGCCCCGATAAATTAAAGGGGGCTACAGTCTCCGTTTATGATGAACTTAACAGCTCATCCATAAAAAAATGGTAAATTGAAAAATACCGTTAAAAGAAAAATGAACATGGTCATTTTATATCTTTATATTATATATAATTATTCTGTACGTGTGTATGTCACTAAACTCCTCCTGAGCGGCTGGACTGAACTTGATGAATTTTTGTGTGTGTGTGTGTAAAGCGGATTCGAGAATGATGTCAAATATATAATATAATTCAGATATATAATAAAATAAATATTTATTTCACAAATAAAATATATTTAAATATTTTGTACAGGACAACGTCTGTCGGTGCCACTAGTACCTATTAAATATATTTTCGCCAGACTCGTGACCAAGACATTCGTAAACAATGCTGAAATATTGAGCTTCGCAAAACTTAAGTGAAAATTTATCATGTTTTTGATCCCCAACGCGATAAAGTATTATTAGTTTGACCACCGTATATCTGTCTGTAGTACTGTAGCTCTTAAATGAGTGACAGATTCAGATGAGGTTTTTTATAAGCAGGTTTTAAAGCCAGTCCTTAGACATGTTTGTTCAAAATCGTTTCAGCCGTTTCGAGATCATTAGCTCTTGTTACTGCGTTATGAGTTTTTGTAACCTTTAAATATTTGTGGTATTTACTAAATTCAAGATTCTAAACATATAGAAAATGTTATAAATTATAATAACTCACCCTTGCCTCGCAAGACATGCCTTCACACTGGAATGAAAATTTACTTTAATATTCTACGCCCTTCGAATACTTAAACGATGAAGGATTTATTATGTAAGAGCCTTTTAGTAATTTATTTATATTATTTCATTGAAATATTATCGACTTTTAGCCGTCACTTTAATAGATAATATCAACCCATAAATGTCTCACTGTTGGGTACGGGTCCTCTTCAACATCAGGTGAGGACGGTCCCATAGTTCAGTGATACGCTGGCTAATGCGGGTTGGTGAACTTCACACACCTTCAAAGACTTAATGTCATCAGGCATGCAGGTTTCCTCGCGATGTTTCCTTCACCAGCGAGTAAGCGACCCATTTTAGGATGCTGGTCAGGATCGAACCCAGACCTCTCACTCAAGAGGCCGAGCTATAACCAGGAGGCTGAGCTGCAGGCTATCTGAGGGGTTCATAGGTGGCGGTTTAAATTTGGAGTGCCACAAGGCGCTTGGATTACTTTTTTATACTTTATATGATAAGAACTATTTGATAAGATTTACATCACCACAACTATTAATATTATTATTGCAACTTTTCTATACCTACGTAGAACAAATAAAAATTGTTATAATAAAACAATTTTTACGGATTTTATCGCGGTTTATTAAGATTTTTACAAGCCCGACGTTTCGGATACTTTACAGCAACCATGGTCACGGGAGGACTGAGGTGTCATACGTCCTATCATTACAAAGTTATTCGAAACTAGCCTATGATACATCAATATTTTGGTCAGTCCTATCTACGCAGAAAGTGCTAACTGTATCTTTAATCTGTGACATTATGCTTGGATTTTGATTTGATAATTTTAATAATGGGATCCCAAGCAGGTGGTAAAAGCCAGCCATCTTCTCTATTGAAATTAGGATGTTCTTTTTAATTTCAATAGCCTCACGGATCATCCTTGGTTGGAATCTGTGTTCTTTTGCGAGGACTTGTGGTTTATCAAATCTGATATAATGGCGAGCTTTGTCAAGACTATGTTTAAAGATGGCAGACTTAGTTATTTTTTTATTATAATGAGTGAAATTCGCGTAAACATTAGAACACAATAAATAAAAATTGCATAAAAATTGTAAACACTTTTTGGATACTTTAGGAGTTTACTATAGAACAACAATACATTTTTGAATCTTCTTTAGTGGAAAGGACATGAGATATGGTGGTTCCCCGACCTAGTAGCGATAAGATTACTAGGATTTATTGGGTAGTCCAGTAGCCAATCCGGCTAACCAATAAAATTCTACGTAGGTCCTAGGACGATCTTGTGACCTTCCCCCCACCCCTAATACCGGGCAGCAGCGGTATCAGTACTGGCGAGAGACCGAGGAAATGGACTCTGGATTAAAGATCAACGAGCAAGAAATTGGTGATTGTACTGCGGAACGGAAAGCAAGTGGGGCAACCACCGTTCTAAGCGCCCTAATTATGAGTATGGAATGACTGCTCCACCGACAAGAGCAAGGTTCTAAAATAGAGAGAGAGAGGAGATAAATCTTTATGGATGCAGCTAGGATCTTCGGGTAGATCCTGACCCAATATGGGACTCGCATCTGGGAGTGCCCTACCCGTAAACTAAAACCATTGCGAGCGCCTTCAGCCGCTTTTTGAGGGTCCCGGATTTGTAGGCAACAGGAGCACCTCAGCGACAGGCTGGCCCCGGCGAAGGCCAGACTACTCCTAGTAATGGGTGACTGGCCGCTACTAAGCAGTTACTGCAACGACGTGTCATACTGGGCCCAGGTTCCCATCCTCAACCTGACACGAGCACAGGAGTGTTTCTGGAGGCGCATTAAGTAGTGCCTCATACGCACCCATTCATCGCGCGCTCGTCGGCCTCCTTCTGGGACATAGCTGCCTCGCAGAAGGAGACCATTGGCATCCAGGACTCGTCGTCACCGAGCATCGTGGTGATGACGCTAGGTAGAGACATTAAGTCCCCTCTGATAACTAATGTCAGCTCGCGACGCACCGCCACCATCTCGGGCACACCTTGAGGGTGTGCTGGGCCGAGTCCACCGCCACACCCCAATCGTGTTACACTGTTACCGGCTCTCTGTGGCCCGTCCGGCAAAGGTACTCACCAAAGCAACCATGCACGGTGAGCATCTGTGTCAGACAGAAGGTGAGGGGTTTGCGCTTATGGTGCATCCACCGCTCGAGGACCAGACCGAGAGCAGCAGGGCAGCCGTTAGGCTTTTGCCATGCGGCTGGTGCGCCAGATCCTCCCGTCACCACCGCATTAGCGCCACTTGCCCTAGTCGGCGAAACTGCAGGATCGCGTCCAGCGTAAGGCTATCGCCGAGAGACCTCTTATCCGAGACATAAGAGTGCGTCTCGGCAAGAACGCACGAGGGGTCAGCGCCGCTACGAGCACCCACGGGGGTCACCGGCCAGGGCAGTGGCTGCCGCCTACGATACCGTACGGTCCCCCGGATCACTCTTACCGCTCACTTAGTATTCCTATTAGTAAGTATCAGTCATGAAAAAGTGGCCCTACAAAAAATAACAACCCACTGACAACTAAATGTAATATTAAAATTGATAGAACAAATGCGGTATATTACTCCCTTCCTTGTCAGACCCTAATCAAACAGAGAAATAACTCATGCTTCAATCACTTAAGCTTTAGTGTTTTTGATGTTCTGTTTCCGGCGGCTTCATACTCCACAGAATTGTTAAAAAACCTTTCAAAAATTAATAGTTGTAATCCATAATTGGCAAGAAAATAAAATGCTGGTAGTTTCTGAGATTTGCGATATCAAAAGTGAAGAGTTACTCATCTTTATAAACATCAGCCTTTATCCGTCCACTGCTGAACATAGGCCTCCCTCAATGAACGCCAAGACGACCGATGCCAAGAGTTTCAACTTCATTACATTAAGTATAAATAGCAAAAAGTTTAAAAAAATCTCCAACCCAATAACAAGAGTTGATGACCTTAAAACGCCTGAACTGATTTTAATGAAATACGACTAAGAAAACCTGCGTTCAAATGAAAAAAACTACAACAAGCCGATTAGAGGTAACATAGGCAGACATATTGATGGGGGTTATAAATAAATAGCCTATAAACCTCGAAAATTGGGCCGACGGCTAAAATAATTTATAAATCAGCTTTATTTTAATGTTACAAGAAAAAGAGAGGGTTAGAGATGTCATGCTGTTTTGCAGCTGTATTGGGCCGGTACGACCTGGGTACCTCTCACTCACATAACACTGGCGTGGTGGTCTATCGGGGGGATAGGGAAAAGGAGAGCAACGCATATGTATAATATCTGGTTGTGCGGATGTCTAAGCGTGTAAATATCCAAACTTTATATACCTTTGCTTTACATCCTTGTCCGATACACTGCAACAAATATAGTTTGTATATTATTAGAAATAGCCCACCAGATGTGCTTTTTGAAGCGAAAAAAGCGAAGTGCCGGGTATCCGGTAGCGAAATGTAAGCAAATTACGACAGTATGTGTGAACTCGCCATACACGCCCATACCGGATACCCGGCGCCAGCTACCCGGCAACCGTGATATGTGAAAAGGCACTAACTCTGAGCGTCAGGGCCTTTTATACAAACACGTTTTTTCGGCGTGAAAATGTACGGTTAATTTCCCGTATGTAGACGCGATTGACAGTATTGTATGGATCACTATGGAAGTTGACGGCGCGGCGGGCGCTACGTGACGGCACTGCCGTCGTCTCCGCCGCCTGCCCTCGCACGGTGATGTTAATCACCAACAAATCTCTGAGAGGCACCTGGCCGTTGTTTCGACCAGTAGCTTTGCCGTGCCATGTACAAGCTAACACGTTCTGTTAACTTGTTGGCCCGCGGCCCGACTAACACACCGTACGGCTAAAACGTGCCGTATATAAGAGGCCTTAAACTAAACGCGCGGCGCGTGCGCAGCATTTTTTTATTCTTAGTTTTTAATTCGTCTCCTTAAACAAATTGAGCTTTATACTAAGTTTCACTTCTTTCAGGCGTCCCTAGATGGCGCTGTTTTTTTTTTCCTTTCTTTAAATAAAATTGACAGACGAACCATAAATCAACGTCACACATGAAAAAAGTTCCTCTGGGAATAGTCCAGACAACTCATGCATTGACTATCCTTAGACGTGAGATGGTAAGTCTCTCAGTAATTACACAGCCTCCCCTCTCTTAAACACAGGAAACCTCTTGTTGAAGCAAGCAGGCTGGTGGTAGGGATGCATCGCGCCCCTCCCACCGATAATGAAGAATAGTTACCATGGAGAGACATCCAGGACCTTTGCACTGGAACAAAGAAAACGTTTTCTGATAGTATTGTTAATCTATACATTACCTGATAAATACCACCAGCTGAACCGACTATCCTTTTGCCCCCACACAACACCGCAAGACATGCAGGTTGAAATTATACTTTTAAGATCTATTTCAGAAATGTATTTAAGTAGGAACATATAAATGTTAGAAATATATTTTGTGCTTCCCTCGGGGGCGATTCGGCCATTTTTATTGTCAGACGCACAGGGCAAAGAAATTTATGAAAATTGACATATTGAAGCATCCCAATACATTAAATATGTATAGACACAGAAAATAACATACTAGCTATTGCCCGTAACTATGCCCGTAATAACTTAGTACATCACTCAGTAACATCTTTTCTATAGACTACATCACTTAGTGATAATTCATAATAATAATAATAATATCTATGGACGCTTTCACACCACGTCAATCTGGTCCCGTGGTAAGTTCTCGAAGAACTTGTGTTACGGGTACTAGACAACGGAAATATATTTAATACTTTTATACTATAAGTACACATATTTAAGATTTTTACTATATTATAACACACATATTTAATACCTATTGTACTTAATGTCAATAATTAATGATAAAATATGTGTATTATATAATAAAAATCTTAAATATATGTATAGTGTAAAAGTATTAAATATATTTCCGTTGTCTGGTACCCGTAACACAAGTTCTTCGAGAACTTACCACGGGACCAGATTGACGTGGTGTGAAAGCGTCCATAAATATTATAAAAAAAAAAGAAAAACATATTTAATACACATCCATGACCCAGGAACACAGAAAATATTTTTATTCCCTGGTGGGATTCGAACCCGCAACTTCCGGCTTGAGCGCCAACGCGCTTACCAATGAGCCACAGAGGTCGTCAAACTTACTAACGTTACTTTTAAATTAATACAAAAGTAGCGAATGAACTTTGGCTCATGAAATGGTGAGATCCCTCACATTTTTTGTGAGATTCACCGGTGGGAGGGAAGCGCTGTGCCGTGCTCCCGGCTGCATGGGTCCCACCATCTTGCTTGTTTCTCCCGTCAAACAGCTTTGTTGTGCTTCGGAGAGAAGGGCAAGACAGGCAGTGTAATTAATGGCACCGAGACTTAATATCTTATGACCCAGGGTAGGCAACGCGTGAATGAGTTGCCTGTTATTGTTGTTTATGTTCATGGGCGACGCTGACCACTTACTATCATGTGGCTCATCTGCTCGTTTTCCTATTCAAAAGTGGGATAAACGGGAGGGTAAAATTGATTAAGAGGTATAAAGTATATTGGCCTGATAACTCGTGTAACAACATATCTATTTCAGTAGTTTCAATCCAATGATAACCAGTCCAGCCCAGACCGACTCCAGGCTACGAGCTTTTCTATCTTTTATGACAATCTTGTCACAAGAACGTCAGTTCCTACAGATTATATACAGAGTAGCTCGTGCCCACAGCTTCGCCCGCGTTTACTTAGATTTACAACCGTATCCGGATTGATGATGATTATTTTTATAGCCTATATCCTAATCCAAGGTATAAGCCATTACCATTTCAACTTTCAGCCAAATCAGTTCAACCGTTTTGCCGTGAAAGAGCAACTGCAGACATCCAAACATTCAAACTTACAAACTTTGGCCTTTATAATATTTGTGAAATTTCCTCATGTATGGAAGTGATGATGATGAATGATCTCCAAATGATCGTCCCAACTAATCAGAGGTCGCACGGACCCTCCATCCCGTCTTCCATTAGATGACAAATCAATTTCGGCCTAAGTTAGATGCACGTGGATCAGCCTTGGTCTTTATTAAAAACCTTAATCTGATTTTTCTGAGACGAATAAACTTAAATATCCTCTTTGGATGAACGCCAAGATGCCCAATCCCCGCCTGCTTCCACTTGGACCGGATACGGCACGAATGCCATTTCAGACGGAAGTGTTAATAATGATGGTGCAGGTCAGAAATGTTTTCCCACCACGGTTCAAGTCTTGTCGTGGCGGTGAGGCTCAGTAGCGTAAGGTGAACCCAACACCTTGGGCGAAGCTAATTGAACCGAGGGAGCTGCTCTATGTACCCCTTTTGTAAAAAGAGTGGGCAAAAGAGTTTTTTGTTTGGATAAAATGTACTTTACACAACATGAGGTTAATGTTAAAAAATAAATATAATAGCATAAGCGACTATATTATGTTCCACTGCTGAACATTCGTCTCCACGAAATTAGGCGAGGAAGGTGTTGGGCCATATTACCTATGTGCAGGTAGGTGAACTTCACACATCTTCAAAGACTTTTAATCTCATCAATGCAGTTTTCCTCACGATGTTTACCTTAAACGGTCAGTTACCAACGTTCTCATGTTCAGGTGCACGGAGAAATTTGGAAAAACTTATTTCATGCCACCGGCCAGGATCTAGGCTCACTTCGAGGCCGAATCTATACCCTATAAAATCGTCGCTTAAAGTATGTTACTAAAAAAACTTACAAAAGCAATACACGAACGACCGACGCACTGTAAAATAAGTGAAACATGCAAAATTCTCCTTATTAAGAAGTGGGTTAAAATGTAGCCATGTAGTAGGCATTATAATGCCTAGATTGACAACTTATCGGATAGTTTATACGCTACAGAATAACACAAATATACATGACATACGTACAGCCTGCAAAACATAACTTCCTAGGTTCCGTTCCATTTGGGCAAAATATTGCTTACATTGCATCTAGTCTACCTACGGGTCTCCAATCCAGACCATTTTTATGTCAGTGCGATAGGCAAAGTGGTAGAACCATGATAGTCAGCGCTACCAACACAATATAGTTTACCTGCTAATGCCTTTTTTATATCGCATGAAATTCATTAATGGATGTAGCCAGGATTTTCTATGTAAGACGCAAATGAGAATGCATACCCTTTCTTTTTACTTTAACGCCGGGAAATGCTCTGAGGCATTCCGCGGGGGAGTGGGGCTCCCCAAGTGGACGCAGCTCTACCTACTAAAACCCGGCGAGTGCCACCAATGCCGCCTTTGGTGAGATGCCCCGAATCTAGTAAACAAACAGGGCACCTCGACGGCTAGTCAGTCCCGCAAGGGACCGACGCTACCTCCACAAAGGGGTTGCCCCGCACCACAGAACAACCCCTCCCAACGTCGAGACAGTACAAAGGGATGAGGTTCCCATCCTCACCCCTTTCCCCCCGCTCTTATGTCCCCTCTTCTTATAAGAGGGGTACAAAGAGCCCCCTTGGCCTAATTAGCTTCGCCCAAGGTGCAGCGGCTCACACTAGGTTACTGAGCCCCACCGCCACAACAAGCTCAAGCCTTGTCGTGGCGGTGGGGCTCAGTAACCATGGTAGGGAGAGTGCATACCCCAACTAAACCTGCTTTAGCTGCTTTTTGAGGGTCCCAGCTCTGCTGGCAACAGGATCACCTCAGCGACAGGCTGGCCCCGGCGAAAACCAGACTCCTCGTAAGGGGGACTATCCGGACGAATGAGATGCCTGGATCAGTCCCAGGCTGCTTACGTTCTTTCGACGCCGACCACTAACCATCAGGTGGCACGTCTGCCATTTTGCCTATCCAACTAACATAAAAATATCTACAGTTACCATCAACGTTATCAACCTTCTTTCATATTGTATGTCTAAATTTAAAAATGACGTAACTCCTTACCCCGGTCGCACACGTATCGCCTTCGCACTGTAATAATAAAAGATACAAATGAGTTTCCTCGAATTAAGTCGAGGATGGTATTAGGATAAAGTTGGCCAAAAGCTTGTCTTAATATTACCATCAAACCCCAATCATCTATACAGATAAATAAAATTGCAGTGTATGTTTGTAATATTAAAGTAACCGCTTTTTACTAAATGCATATGTATACATGGTACCTACATACACCAAAACAACGTTTTTTACAATTTTTTACTATCTGTCCGTCTGTCTCTCTGTGTCTGAAAGAAAAATAATTATTTATATTGAATTTAAAAAAAAATGGTTGTCTGTAAAGTTGGTTTACGGACGAAAGTTTAACGTGACAACGTTATAGCAAAACGCAAGCATACAATGAGCGTAACGGGACAATGCGTGTAACGGGACAATGCGTTAATTTTTTTTCGTGCATGCAGCCGCGTTCTACGATTTATAAGACGTTGTCACGTCAAAAAAGGACTGACAGTCATAGGAACTGCCAGTTAAAAACTTATATTAAAAATGACACATTAGCGTCCGAAAGCGTTCGGTGACGATGACGCCAGTTCCATGATTGATGATGACATGATTTTGTTCACCCAAAAAGTGTTCAACGCAAAAGAAGTTTTCACTTCAAAAAGTTAACTTACCACTGATTCACAAGCTAGTCTGGTACACTAGAAAAAAAAGGAAAACCATAATATACTTTTTGCCAAATCGCTTTCCATATAAACTTTGACTATATCTTCTTCTGTTAAAAATCGTTTTCTGAAACCTGAAGAATTTTCTATTAATGTATGTTCGGCAGTGCATGAATAGAGGCTAATGATGATGATGATGATGATGAATAATTTCCAAAAGTGCCCTTAACTACAAGCTTAAATGAAATCCATGATATAATTGAAGCGAAAGATTTAGAATTGTAGCAGTTGGAAATAATCTAGCCAATCATAGAGACTGCCGACAGGAGTGAAAACGTATAACTAGTAGAAAATACTATCATGTATATAGTGAAATACAATTGCTATTTTCTTTGACTGAATTTTTTGATTGACTGTATCTATCTCGCTCGGGAACACTCGGCGGTCCCGACTTTACCCGATCGGCTTTCACCTACGAGCGTGACGGAACAAGCTCACTCATAACCTACAAGAATCTATGTGCGGTGCGCCAAAAGGTTTCATTATAAAAAGTAATGTAATTCAACTCCAATATAAATGTAAATTCAATTTTGTTTAATAAACATCATCATAATGTCTTTCGTTAAAAACTTTCCACGAGTAAAACATACTCAAATAATAATAAAAAAATCGGTTGTCTGTAAAGTTGGTTTACTGACGATAGTTGAACGTGACGTCATAAGAAAATGGAACGCCTCAGAGCGAGGTAACGCCGCATGCGTCATGTGTTTTCGTTCTTGCAGCCGGCTCCATCGAATTATAAGACGTTGTCACGTCAAAAGATCGGTTGTCTGTAAAGTCGGTTTACTGACGATAGTTGAACCTGACAACGTCATAAGAAAATGGAACGCCTCACAGCGAGGTAACGCCGAATGCGTCATGTGTTTTCGTTCTTGCAGCCGGCTCCATTGAATTATAAGACGTCACGTCAAAAAATCGGTTGTCTGTAATGTCGGTTTACTGACGATAGTTGAACCTGACAACGTCATAAGAAAATGGAACGCCTCACAGCGAGGTAACGCCGCATGCGTCATGTGTTTTTGTTCTTGCAGCCGGCTCCATCGAATTATAAGACGTTGTCACGTCAATAACTTTATTTGGCACAAATATAACCTACTATGCAAGAATTTTCTAGGCTAGAGTTAACAATCGTGTTAGTGCTTACACAGTTTACAAAGGCTACAGCTAACCCCAAAATAGGAAGTGTCTGTATCTTGGGGATCAATATGTGTCTATTGCATTTTTACCTAGTGTTAGTCTTAACGTTGTGGTTAAAGTATTACTATAATTTCTAATGAGGTTAAGTACTTAATTTTAATAACACATTCTAATGTACATATAAAACAATAATTACTACTTTGAGGCTATTTTTATTATTCGCCGGTCAGCGTACATTATAAGCAATTTCGCTCAAACAATAATTTAAGATGTTGAATTTAAGATTCTGAAAATACTGTGATTCAGCCTACACCGTTCACACACGTCTGTCGGACCTGCTATTAATCCAAAAAAAAAAAACTTACTCTAGCCTGACAGCCGTCTCCGTTACACTGAAACGCAAAGCCTTATTACTAATGATTTCCTGGAAGACGCCAGTCAACCCAGAAATTTACAAAGTTACTATAATTTCGAAATCTATTAAAAATTAAAAAGCTTTATAATAATTTTTCAGCTTTGTAAATTGTTAATAACAAAAACTAAAATAAACAATTTTTTATATACAAGGTTGATAAAAGTGAGAGGCATTAAATTAAACTACATATACTACACATGATTACGGTTAATCCGAAACTATTAAAAATAGTTTGAGAGCAATAAAAAAAAAATTCTCAAAGAACTTAAATACGTGAATAGTCAAAGTAAAACGTAAAAACTCTTTGTAAACCTTTGTAAAATGTCCTTCGAATCTAAAAGGCAACGTCGCACAGCACGTTTCGTCAGTGTGGCACAGGTTGCGTGAGCGTCTCACCGGGTCGAACAAAGCAGAGCGGCTTTTAAACTTTAAAAAAATCCTGTGACTAAACTATTGATTCTATTGGTCTAAGTTTTGGTATGTAGCCTGAAAATGGTACATAGTATACGTGGTTTAATTTAATGCCTCTCGCTTTTATCAACCTTGTATATATAAATATATAAAATAGCTCCACTAATAGCTAGAAAGGAAAAAAATCTCAAATTAATAGTTCAACAATTATCGCACTTGCAATGTGTTCGTTCATTGATCTATTCTGCAGGCGCCTGAAATATTTTAGTTTTAAATGTTCATATTGAATAAGTTTAAGTAATATTTAGTTTTTGAGATATCTGCAAAAAACTAAACCCCTTTATTTTTTTTTAGTTAGTTGTTAATAAATTTTGCAATTTTTGCAAGCGGAACTTCGCTTTTTTTCAAAAATCATCTAGATTCCATTCCGCATCAAATGACAACTCAAGCATAATTTTTGGAAACTGCTGAAAAAAGTTAACAAAAAAGGCACTTGATGACTAGATTATTAAGTGCACTTACATACATTTAATTGCGATAAAAATATAAAAAATAAGGATAAACCAGTGTTAATCCGGGGGCTTAGCGAGGTCTTTTAGACCACAAATTACCCCACAATAATTGAGTGAGCGACGATGGCCTAGTGGGTATGGACTCGGCCTCTTGAGTGAGAGCCCAGAGGTCCGGGTTCGATCCTGACCTATGTGATGTGAACCTAGAAATGGGTTTTTCTAAATTTCTACGTGTATCTGAACATGAGACCATCGCTTGCTCACCGGTGAAGGAAACATCGTGAGGAAACCTGCATGCCCGATGAGATTAAGTCGTTGAAGGTGTGTGAAGTTCACCAACCCGCATTGGGCCAGCGCATCGATCAACTATGGCCCAAAACCCTCCTCGCCTGATTTCGGGGATAAGGCCCGCGCCCAGCAGTGTACCATATTATATTATAGTTGAATGTCACTTGGTATATCACCTCGTTTTCCCCAGCCACTCTCCCACTGCCCACTTCAAAGGCCAGCCAGTCTCCCCGACTGATGTTCTGTAGGCTGGGAAGTGCGGTCTCTATAGTATTCGGCTCCCTTGTCTGCAACTTAATTAAAAATGTTAGTGTGTTGTGTAAAGTCGTCTGGTCAGTGGCGTAGCTAGGTAACCAAGGGCCCTGGGACAGATTAAAAAATGGGGCCCCACTGCTATGTCAACTGATTAGGTTTTATCCAATGAAACTGAGTAGTATTGGCATCTCTTAATTTCGTAAATTGATCCAGTATGTTTTTACGCTCCTATCAGATTTTTTTATTACGGCCAGACAGATGGTGGAGCGCGGGGCCCCCAAATTTGCGGGGCCCGAAGCATTTGCTACTCTTGCTACGTGGCTAATCCGGCACTGATACAATATTAGATTGTACTTGAGTAGGTAGGTACCTCTCTGTTCACTGACGACGTTAAAAGTAAAATAAAAGGAAAGAGAGTAGAGACGCTGATACGCTACAAGCGTCGTTGGGGAATCCCCGGAAAAAAATAATCACCGTTAGTGTTACCACATTTAACGGTGGAGACCATGAACGATCTCCCTGCCCGCGGACTTAAATGTGACTTGCATTTTTTCACGATATTTCGCGTTATACAATGAGCTGTAGCCGAAATCTATAGATTTGACACTTTTTTTGACATTAATCGACTTAACGGACATCAATATGAGTGGTAAAATCAAATAAAATTGAACCACTATTTTTTTTTAAACTTTACAAAAAAGTTTATTAACATTAGCTTACTTACTCCTGATAGCATTAATTTTTTAACCGTTTTCGAAAAAAAAATTAACTCGAATTCACAATAAAACGCACATCGATGAATAATAAAACGCACATATCACTATCCGTCAAATGGACAACACTGCCAACCTACAGAAAGAATTTAGGGGAATTCCCTAGGCATAACTTTTGAATTTCTCTCAGCTGAGTTATCATGGTTAAAGTGGGGTTGCAACCTGTCATATTTATTTTGAAAATAGGAGAAATTTCCAAAAGTTCAGTTCGATCGAGATTTCTGGTAAGGATTGGAGGGCCCCCTGAGCTTGAGGGCCCCGGGGCACTGCCCCGCCTAACCCCTAGGTAGCTACGCCACTGCGTCTGGTTGGTAAAGATTGGTGCGGGTTCGAATCTGAGTGATGTCTATAAATAGAAACTACAAAATATATAACACATACCTAGGTAACACTGAAAATGTTTAGAAAATTAAAAACGGCTTAATGTAGAAAGTTGCCAATACTTTTATTGTTTTTCGAAGTAATCTCCGTTTCTTTCTACACATCGTCGCATTCGATGGAACCACTGAGAAAAGCAGTGGGCCCATTCTTCCTTAGGAGTCTCTTCTATGGCATTTTCGTACGCTTTCACCGCATCTTCAGGGCTCGTAAAGCGAATACCTCGAATTTTATCTTTAGTTCTTGGGAATAAATGAAAGTCGCAGGGCGCCAGGTCAGGACTGTAAGGCGGATGACTCATTATCTTGACACCTGCCATAGTCAAATATTCAACAGTCCGTTTTACGGAGTGCGCTGAAGCATTGTCGTGGTGAAGGAGGATCCTGCTTCGAGGGCGCTGCTGTCGAATTTTTTCCAAGACAACAGACAAACAGCGATTGACATACCAGTCTGCAGTAACTGTCCTTCCATCTTCTACCACAACTGTGGCGAACTGACCTTTCCGACCAAGGAATGAAGCAATCATCTTTTTTCCTTAACTTCTTCCTTTCTTTACCTTAGTTGGCCGATCCGCGAAAGGAAACACCCACTGAGCTGATTGTCTTTTGGTTTCGGGTTCGTAGTAATATATCCAGCTTTCATCACCTGTGATGATGTCCGCCGTTGAACTTATCTAACATTTGGCGACACCAGTCCATGCGGAGGCGTTTCTGGTCGTCGGTTAAAGTATGGGGAATCCATCTGGTACAAAGCTTCCTGACGCCTAAATGTTCGTGTAATATTTTTTGAACTTGACTCATACCAATGCCTAGGCTTGCCCGTATCTGCATCAGCAGATACGGGCAACCAGTGCAACAAGAGTGACCTATCAAGGTCACTCTCTTATCTTCCTCTATCATGTGTCGCACAGCACTGATGTTATCTTCAGTAGTCGCTGTTAAAGGACGTCCCTCACGCGGATCATCACTGAGATTGCTACGTTCACGCTTAAACTCGTTAAACCAATTGTAAATAGTGGCACGAGATGGGGCTTCATTAAAAAATTCTAATCGCAGCCTATCATAGCTTTGTTGTTGTTGAGGAAGCCCACAACGAAAGTCATAATAAATCATTGACCGAAAATTTTCTCGCATTATGTTCATTTTCACGTGTAACAAGAGTTTTAGATTTGCCGCCAATTCACAAAAACAAATGACAAATGAATGCAATATACTACATTAGGTTACTAAAGAGTTCTAAAATTGAAATTCAAAAAAAGTTTTCATTTTCAATGTTTCTAACTGGCCAGTTCTAAACATTTTCAGTGTTACCCACGCATTATAAGTTTTTTTTTTTTTTATAGAAGAGGGGGCAAACGGATAGTCGGTTCACCTGATGGTAAGTGAAGAGCGACATCCACAGACACCCGCTACACCAGTGGATTAGCAGGTGCGTTGCCGGCCTTTCAGGTATGAGTATGCTCTTTTCTTGAAGGTCCCTAAGTCGTATCGGTTCGGAAACACCATAGGAGGCAGCTGATTCCATATATTAGTCGTGCGAGGCAGGAAATGCCGTAAAAATCGAGTTGTTGTGGATTTCCGGACATCGAGATGGTGAGGGTGAAATTTGGAGTTTTTCCGCGATGTCCGGTGGTGGAATTTTGCTGCAGGTATTAGTCCGAACAATTCCTCAGAGCACTCCCCGTGGTAGATGCGGTAGAAGATGCAGAGCGATCCGACATCTCTACGCAGTGCCAAAGAATCAAGCCTATTGGAGATAGCATTGTCGTCGACGATTCGAGCCGCCCGGCGTTGAATGCGGTCAAATGGAAGGAGCTGATACTGGGGCGCTCCAGCCCAGAGGTGAGAGTAGTATTCCATGTGAGGCCGGATCTGCGCCTTGTATAATTGAAGGCGGTGTGAAGGCATGAAATACTGCTTCGCCCTATTGAGCACGCCGAGTTTCTTCGAGGATAGTTTAGCCTTTCCTTCCAAATGACCACGAAACTGCACATCTCTCGATATATCGACGCCAAGTATCCCAATGCTGGCTGAGGCGCTTAGGGAAGTGCCTTCAAATCGTAGAGGAACGAAGAAGGGTGATTTTTTGGCGGTAAACGCGCAAACTTGTGTCTTGTTGGGGTTAAATGGACCAGGATAAGTCGTCCCCATTCCGAGACTTTGGTCAACAGAGACTCGATTTCAGACACAAGTTTGTTCCGACACTCATCGACTTGTTCCCGAGAAATATTAGAGCGGCCAGTGTATAAGGCATCTCCAGTGCTGTCATCCGCATAGCAATGAATGCCGCTGGTTTTCAAGATTTTCTGTTTCTAATGTTTACGCGAATATTATTTAAAGAAATAACTTTCTATGCACGGTTTTAGAGTATCCGAAACGATCGGAATGTAAAACTTATAAGCCGCGATAAAGCCCGTAAAAAATATTATTATTATTAATAATAATATCGTGGGACAACTCACACACGGCCATCTGTTCCCAAACTAGGCAGAGCCTGTTCTTATGGCAACCAGACAACTGATATATATACTTATATATTTATAAATACATACATATTATAGATAAATTACACACAGACGCAGAACAAATGATCATGTTTGTCACACAAACATTTGTTCTGGGTGGAGATCGAACCCACGACCTTCTGGCTTAGCGGTCTGGGTCACTAACCACTAGACCAACAGGTAAGTCAATATTATTATTAGACTAGTTCGTGCCCGCAGCTTCGTGCGTTAACTTTTATTTACAACCGTAACCGGATTGATGATAATTATTTTTATAGCCTATGTCCTAATCCAAGGTACAAGCCATCACCATTTCAACTTTCAGTCACATCAGTTCAGCCGTTTGGCCGTGAAAGATGAACAAACATCCAAACTTACAAACTTTCGCCTGTATAATATTATGAGCCCATATTAGTAAGAAGCAAGATTTAATGGAAGATACCACACCTTGGGAATAGGTAGTTCCTTCCAGGCATTTCAGGATAACATGTAAAATATTTGAAAAGATTAGTTCCACTGAGTTTGTTTCGCCGGTTCTTCTCGGTGGGCTCAGCTTGGAAACGGTGTTAGATGAAAAAATGTTGGTTTTGATTTTTGATAAGATTTTGATAAAATTTACATTCCCGACGTTCCGGATACTTAACAGGAACCAAGAAGGGTTAGAAAGAAATATGAATTAACGAAAATGTTGTAAAGTATCTGAAACGTCGGGAAGTCATCCTCCATAAAATTTGTAAAAGAACATAGTGCCACTGCTTTGCAGCCGAATTGGACCGGCACGACCTGGGTGGTACCTCTCGCTCACACAACACCGGTGTAAAGTGACAGCAATGATGTCGCTTTTCGTGCGGTTTGTGAGTTTCCGGTGGCCCATTGGGGGAGATAGGGATAAAGAGGGCAACGCATCTGCATAACTTTTGATCGTGCGGATATGGGCGTCGGTAGTCAGCATAAGGCTCCGACTGCTCGGTTGCCTCCTTATGACATAAAAAAGCTTTAAATAGTTGTTTTGTTAACCGCCGATACAAAAACACTAAATTTATAAGTTATGATATTATGTATCTGCTTTATTATGAAAGCAGGTTTTTTTAACACTGGTTCTTAGACTTTTCATGTTACTTGTGACAAACTGGCAGACCTGCCACCTGATGGTAAGGTTAGCGTCGCCCATGAACATAAACTAATTTACCTGGATCGAGCCCAACTCATTCATATCCTGAGACATAGATGTTAAGTCTCTGTGCCAGTAATTACAGTACCTCTCTTACTCTTCTCTCAAACACAGTTGTTTCACGGGAGAAGCAAGCTTGGTACCCAAGCAGACGGGAGCGCGACACAGCGTTACCCCTCCCCTCCCCCCACTGGTATCAGGAATCATAATTAGTGTAACCGTTTCACAGCTCTTTTTATTGCGTTGTATAAGTAGTTGTTGGTGCTATTGTTGTTAGGTTCTGTTGTTGTTGTAATCAATTACTAGACCGAAGGTACTGCCGGAATTGCCTATCTGTACTAGTATAATATACTCACTACCATACTCGTTCTGTCCACGCTATAGTCAGCAATGGGGACATATACGGTACCCTGAAAGTATATGAACAAATGATAACCTCCTTTTTGTTGAAGTCGGTTAATAAAATATGATTGCATGGCACTTTAGTGTTAGGTAGCAAACTGGCCGAGCCGGGCCAATTGATAAGGACTATTCTGAGACTCGAAGTAGCTTTTTCCAGTGACTACACTGCCCTTGTCTTGAACAGCCATGTTAGTGAGATGACCCGCTGCGTCAAGAGTAGCGTCCTCGCGGTAAGGTGACCCGCCCAGATGGGTGCACCGTAGGTTGCCATACTCCGGCAGACTCCAGAGGATAGCTGCCTGCAGGCGGGTCCTCCGAGGTTCGGGAGGAGTCCGGCTTAGTGCACTTGCGAACAGATATTAATTTTATGTTGGGACCGAAGGTCTCGAAGGCCTTCGGTCTCGGTATAAATGTGGGCCGCAGGTCCACCCCCCGTCAAAGATAAGCCCCTGGGGCTCATCGTGACCCTCAACCCTCAGACCTGGAGAGCAGCCCCCAGTGAGGGTCCTTTCCACCTGGTCCCGCGAAGAAAAGGGCATCGGTCTTCTCAGGTCTGACCCAAAGCCCTCACCACTCTATGCGGCTGATCACTTGGTCGAGCCCGACCTCGGCCAGCCGCACTGCCTCCTTATAGGCTCGTCCGTGCATACACGGGGAGGAGGCGGCCTCACAGAACCCAGTCGTAGCCGATGTCCCACAGGATCAGATCCAAAACTGATTCCTGTGGGACACCGCACTCGACCCGCCACTACGGTGTGCGAGAACCGATGTGGGTACACCGGTTCTCGCAGGCAACCCTCCTTTCAGAGAGGTACGCCTCCAACAGTCTCTTTAGATACGGGGGCATTCCCGATGTCCAAGGTCACCGCGACCGTCACCTCCCCTCTGTGTCCCGCCTTTTCAGTCTACTATATCCTGCTAGGCTTCCTCTAAATCAGTTAATAGAATCAGGCGTTACCTTGCGGAAATCCATTATATAAGATATTAAATTAATTATATTAATTAGCAATTATCCCGCGAAAAACGCAGTCTTTACAGCAAATGTGTGAGTGCACGCATATGCATGCATATAGCACCGCCCTCCTTGCCCACACTGCATATGCGTACACTCGCATGCACCACCACCCCACATGCACCACAACCACAGTAAAAGACCACCACCAAACAATCTACGTACGTTTCGCCCCGACACCGAGGCATCCTCAGGATGTAGACTCTACGATTAGTAGTCGTTAAGTGACTTGCAGGCCCAAACACCCGCCTTATATTAGCTGGTTCCCCCACTACCCCCACCGAATAACCGTATTATGGGAGAATTCGTTAAATCGGTTTGGTCATTCAACAATGCAATCGATTTATTATTTTTATTTTTTATTATTTCGAGTTGTTCCAACACACTTAGTCGAAATCCCTTGTCGCATTTATGTAAAACCTGGAACGTATGGCCGCTACTAACGTTATGTCCTGTCTCTAGTAGGTGTTTTGCGAAATGGGATTTTTGGGGCTGATCGTTCCTAAACGCTGAGATATGTTCTTTATATCTAGTTTCGAAATTGCGCCCAGTTTGGCCTACGTACAAGCCGTTACACTGTGAGCATTTTAATTTGTAAACACCAGATAAATATTTGCAGTCTATTTTGTCTTTGTTGTTACAAATATTTCTTAGTGTATTATTAGTCTTGTAAGCAACATGGACATCATAATTTCTCAGCGTCTTAGCTATCCGTTCAGATACCGGTCCCATATAGGTCAGGCTGGATTTATAATTATTGACTTCTTTATTTGGCGGTACTGCATATAAATATTTCATTGTAAGTTTATTTTGTGTTTTATTAATTATATTCTTAATGACCTGTGAACTGTATCCATTAGCGTGAGCAATATGGTGAATTATGTCCAGTTCTTTTAGATAGTTTTCTTTCGTAAGTGGTACGGACATTAATCTATGAACGTAACTATGAAAAGCCGCGAGCTTGTGTTGCCAAGGATGACATGAAGATATAGGTATGGTTGTATCGGTATAAGTCGGCTTACGGTAGATGCCAAAAACATGCTTGTTATCATGTTTAGTAATCGATAAATCGAGAAAGTTTAAAGTGTTACCCTCCTCCAATTCTACTTTAAACTTAATTTTCGCATGTTTTTTGTTGAGATCTCTTACGAATATATCAAACTGTCTTTCCGTACCTGTCCAACATATAATACAATCGTCCACATACCTATAATAGTATAATAAGTTTTTATTCTTGACAATGTACTTGCGTTCAAAATCGTCCATGAAAATTTCCGCCATCAAGGGACTTAAAGGTGAACCCATTGCTAAGCCATCCTTTTGTATGTAAAATTGGTTATTAAATCTGAAATAATTATGTTCCATGCATACATTCGTCAGATCTATTAATTCCCTGCATTCATCAGGAGGTAATGATTTTTGTTCTAGAGAATGTTTTATAATCAGCAGCCTTGCTTCCACGATGCTCTCACGTGAATGCATTAAATATTTCGATTCCATTTCTAGAAACATCGGAGCGATACAGATGTGAACACGATCGTAAATTGTACTATTACAGGGTTGCCAATTCATAAAATATTTTACCCCAAAAATATATCCAAACATTGTTTTTTTTATGTTAGTTGGAGGCGAACGGGCAGACGAGCCACCTGATGGTAAGTGGTCAACGTCACCCATGAACATAAACAAGTTCATCTGAGACTAATCTAGGCAACTCATACTTGGTGCAAGCCACCACCACCCCACGGTTCAAACCTTGTTCACCCAGCACTTTGGGCGACGCCAATTGAACCAGGGAGCTACTTATAATGAAACAATTTTTTTTTACGGATTTTATCGCGGTTTATTAAGATTTTTACAAGCCCGACGTTTCGGATACTTTACAGCAACCATGGTCACGGGAGGAGGAGGACCATGGTTGCTGTAAAGTATCCGAAACGTCGGGCTTGTAAAAATCTTAATAAACCGCGATAAAATCCGTAAAAAATTGTTTCATTATAATGAGTGAAATTCGCGCAAACATTAGAAAACAACAGGGAGCTACTCTTTGTACAGCTCTTATGAGAAGAGGGAACATAAAAGCAGGGGAAGACAAAGGGCGAGGATGGGAACTGTTATAATACAGCCCTAGTCAGTATTGCTATATCACAGCCCTAGTTAGATCTAAATAATGTCGCTGAGCAGCACTTCTCGTTTCTCAGTTAATTACACAATCCTAAATAATATCGCTGAGTAGCCGTCCTCGTTTCCAAAACGTGTATTATTCCCTTTTGCGCACATAGCAGAGTCATCTTGAAGAAGATGATGCAAAGATTAGACGGATCGGGTTTAGGCTTCGTTGTGGGCACAATGTTTTTAAAAGCACAAGTCTTGTTGTATCTTTAATCTTTGGCAATAAAGAGGAGTTAATTCAAGTTTTTATTTCATAAAAACCCACCCCGTAACAGAACCTCAACCCATTGCACTATCCTGACGTTTGTTTGTTCTGTAGTGCGGGACAACCCCTCTATGGGGGTGGCCTCGGACCATTGGGGGACTAACTAGCCGTCGAGGTGCCCAGTTGTTGAACAGATCCGAGGCACCTCACCAAAGGCGACATTGGTGGCACTGGCCGGGTTTTTGTCGGTAAAGCTGCGTCCACTTACCAGCTTTCGGTCGCAGCGAGTCCCACATACTTCTTCTTCAGACTTCAGTATAGACATACTTTTTACATACATTTGCATTTTGGGCTTCGAACCCGATGCCTCTGCGTAGGTGTGATTGACCCGTAACAAGTTGTCAAAAGGTTTAAAAAAATTCATCACGAACTCAAAACTACCTAGACATACAGTACCTAGCGGATTTACACATTTTCAAGGTATACGCTGTAAACTTTTTGCCCACCTCGATTTTATTCTAGAAAATTCGGAAGTTGTACACTAAATGAGCAATGACAAGTGAAATGAAAAAATATATCGGCTAAATTTGTTGCAGACCTTTAAAACATCGGAAAACCGTCATGTAGAGAAGTATTTTTTATTTCTATGAGGTAGCACAAAAAAAATGTCCCCAAAAATCTACCGCCCTAGGCTCAAGCCTACTCCGCCGGTAAATCCACCGTAGACATATCCCTAAAAGTTTAATAGCAATACACCCCTAAGCCACGGAGAAGCCCCTAGTACCCCTGACGTTTAACGAATCATTTGCTACATTTTCCACCCACTTACCCCTACAGAATGTCTTGTATCGGAATAACGGAAAAATACTTTAAAATAGATTAAGATACATTTGCTATCAACATCATATTAATAATTATATATTTGTCTAGAAGTAATAAAATTTATATACAAATACCGATTGGAAAAAGCTGAACAGTTTGTTTTTTGACCGCGCTAATCTCGGAAACTAACCAGATTTGTAAAATTATTTATGTGTTTGATAGTCACAATTATAAAGTCATAGGCTAATTGCCTCATTTTATTTATTTTAGGGTAAAACCATGGAGTATGTAGCAGTCTACAGTGTATCCCGCCCCTGCCACCCTCCACGGCTCCTCCTCGCGACGGCTCGGGCGTCCGCCTCGGCGGCTAGTCAGTCCCCAAGGGAACGATGCCACCTCCACAGAGGGGTTAATCCGCAGCACAGAACAGCCCCTCCCAACGTCGGGACAGTACAATAAGGTGAGGTTCCCATCATCGTCCCTAGTCCCCCCTGCTCTTTTGTCTTCTCTTCTTATAAGAGGGATACAAAGAGCAGCTCCCCCTCCTGTCCTCATCATCTCCTCTACGTCGGCGCCAGGGCCCTTGGACCAGTTCCCACATTGCTGAGTCCGCCAGTACGCACACAGCCTCGTATGAGGTTGTGTACGCACGTACAGCCCTGGCGTCCATGACTTTCTACGGACGTCGCAGCAGAGCCACGTTCTCCGTCCTCACGGTACTCGCCCATATTGGCATATAATAATATCTATAGGCGCTTTTACACCACGTCAATCAGGTCCCGTGGTAAGTTCTCGAAAAACTTGTGTTACGGGTACCAGACAACGGAACTATATTTAATACTTTTATACTATACATATATTTAAGATTATTATTATATAATACACATATTTAATACACATCCATGAACCAGGATCACAGACAATTTTTTTGTTCCCTGGGGGGATTCGATTCTACTACCTCTGACTTGAGCTCCAACGCGCTAACCATTGAGCCACAGAGGTCGTCATATAGGCGACGGCAACCATAACATAAGGATAACCTAAATGTGATAATAATACTTCGCGTCTTATCATATTAATTCTCAGTAAGATATTGAATTAAACAAAAGTTTTTTTTTCGGAATGATCTACGCTAACGGCCCAAAGGCCCTAATGCTACATCGGATTAGCGTGAGCCGATCTGGCTCACTTTTGGTTTGTTAAAGCGGGGGTTGCCCTCCGCCAACCGTGCAGTCCTGGCGTCGGGTTGGTATATAAAAGATATAGCATCCAATGTTACATATTATACATATGCAATGTGAAGATTTTTACTGAAATACATAGAATAATAAAATAATAATACGAACATTTACGACGTACTGACGATTCAGCCCTGTCTTCGGATCCTGAAAAAAAGTACTTCAAGATGAAGAACAATTATCAGATTTTTCCAATGCTGACAATATAAAGGGCTTTTTACAATATTTTACAAATACCCTATTTTACAACACTGGTGGGTGGCACTCGCCGGGTCTTGGTGGGTAAAGCTGCGTCCACTTACCAGCTTTCGGGCGCAGCGAGTCCCACATACCCGCCTGTGGAGACCCACTTCCCCGCGGGATACCTCAGAGCATTTCCCGCTGTTAAAGAAAAAAAAACATTGGACTATGGCCCAACGCCCTCGCCTGATTTCGAGACTCTAGCACAGCAGTGGGACATAATATAAGGGTTGATATTATATTACATATTATATTTAAGAGAGAAAATTAAAAAACATACGAGAAGCATTTTGAAACACAACTGCTACTAACTGGGTTAGTAGTTTTTATTTTTCTCATATCAAAACAAAACTAGTAACTTACTGTGACTCTTGCTAAGCCATCACTTGTTTCATCCTGTTAACGAAAAAAAATGTTTTTTTGTTACTCATCGACTTGAAAATACGTTAAACCTCAACTATACTAATATAGAAAGGGTTACGTTGTCTATATGAACGCGTTAATCTCCAAAACTGCTAATACCTACACTCGGAATTTTATTTCGATTCCAGATTTGACAATATGAGTGTTGCAACGTTATTACAAGTTATTACTTGTGACTGTGTATTAGTGACGTTGCGAAATTATTCGATAATACCTTACCTTAATACCTTACCTTGATACCTTTTATATAGCAGAGGATTTTTTTTTTTGAGGTGGACAGAACAGGGGAAACAGATAGTATTGTATGTTCTTCCAACACTTTTTTTTTATTAAAAATGCTATGAAGCTATTTTACCTTCATTGTAGGTCATTTTCACTTGAGACACCAGAGGTCTTTTATTGATAAATAACTGTTGCCCGCAACTCCGTCCGCGTTAATGATTTACGTCCGTATCCTGAGTGCTGGTGAATGTTTTTGTAGCCTAAGTTACGCCTTATAATACCAACAATTTTCACGTGAAAGTCCCGTCAAAATCGATCCAGCCATTTCAGAGATTAGCTGGAACAAACAGACAGACAAAAACAATTAAAAAATTTGCTTTTTTTTGTATCGTGTATACATCCATATGCATTTAATACGGCACTTACCAGTTTTCGGGCGCACCAAGTCCCACATAGCCGCCTGAGCAGACCCACTCCCCCGCGGAGAAAGATAAAGTTAAACCAGGTTATGTTCATGGGCGACGTCGACCACTTACCGTATGGCTCATTTGTCAGTTTACCTATCCAACTGTCATAAAAAAAGGAAAACGTGAGAAAACCTGCATGATAAGATTAAGTATTTTGATGTTTTAGAATTCCACTGATCGTCATCATCAGCTTGTTGCCCACTGCTATAAGCCACCCTTTAGGTGCCAATCCGCTCTGTCTCTTGTCCCATCCATGTTTTGCCCACCTTCCCAAGGTAAGTCTCCATAGGACTGACGGTCTTTCCAATTTCACTCATTATAATTCTTCCATCAGTTCGAAGAGCGGAACGAAAAAGGCTTACCGAGGTGACGGCGACCCAGCGTATTGGAGAGTTGAAATCATCCTGAAATATTAAGCTTAAATGCCTATTTCATAGTGATTATGAACCCTTATGTATAGGACTAGCTGTTGCTCGCAGTTTCACCCGCGTTAACTTAGATTTACAGCCGTACCCGGATTGATGATTATTATTTTTAGTCTATGTTACTCCTTATAACATCAGCTATCTGCCAGTGAAAGTCCCATCAAAATCGGCCCAGCCGTTTCAGATATTAGCCGGAACAAACAGACGGACAAAAATTGTAAAAAAATGCTGTTTTGGTATATGTACCGTGTATACATTCATATGCATTAAGTAAAAACAGGTTATTTTAATATTACAAACAGACACTCCAATTTTGTTTATCTGTAATCTGTATAGATGACAGATTAGTAGAAGATAAGTTGATTGTAAATCATAGACACAAGAATATTTTTTTAATTTTTTGAAGGCTTACCACTTTCGGTGTGAAGTCAGGAATCGAAGTAGTTGAGCCCTGCATTAAAAAATCATCATCATCAGTCGCGATCTTAAACTACCGACTTAGGGATATATTTTTTTTGGGGACTATCGACGCCGCACAACCAGAGATTATGCAGATGCGTTGCCCTTCTTTTCCCTATAACACCCCCCCCCCCCCCAATGGTTCACCTCACAAACCGCACGAAACGTGACATCATAGCTGTCACTTGTCGCCGATGTTATGTGAGCGAGAGGTACCAATACCGTCGTGCCGGCTCAATTTGGTTGCAAAGCATGGCACTACCTCTTACCGTCTGTCTGTCTGTAAGCCAAAACATATAGAGCACTTCCCATTGACGTATCATGAAAAGTAACAAGAACTTTACTTTACTTACCGGTGGGAGGGAAGCGCTGTGCCGCGCTCCCGGCTGCATGGGTACCACCATCTTGCTTGTTTCGCCCGTGAAACAGCTTTGCTGTATTTCGGAGAGAAGGGCAAGACAGGCAGTGTAATTACTGGCACCGAGACTTAACATCTTATGTCTCAGGATAGGCAACACATAGATGAGTTGCCTGGGCTCGTTCCAGGTAAACTAGTTTATGTTCATGGGCGACGTCGACCACTTACCATCAGGTGGCACGTTTGTCAGTTTGCCTATCCAACTAACATAAAAAACTCTCTTTACTTCACTTCTTCTCACAACACAGTCGGTCGGTAGTCACCATAAGGTTCCGACTGCTCGTTTGCTTCTGTTTGCCATAAAAGATGGATAAGAGAGTGATCGTATAAGGGTTCCGTTTTGTCATTTTGAGGTACGGAACCCTAAAAAATGGCGATATACATATCATATGATACTCACAGTTTGTATGCTACTATTTGTAAGATTTTTTTGCATTTTGCTGAATTCCTGAAATTTTAACTTTAATTAGTACCTATATGTAGGAAACACAGGTGAAGAGAAGCACCCCACCATGGTTCAAGCCTTGTCGTGACGGTGGGGCTTGGTAGTCTAAAGTGCACTCAGCACCTTGGGCAAAGCCAAGTGAACCGAGGGAGCTGCTCTTTGTACCCCTCTTATAATAAGAGGGGACAAAACAGCAGGGGGACAAGGGCCGAGGATCGGGACCTCACTCCTTTGCACTGTCCTAACGTTGGGAGGGGTTTTTCTGTGGTGCGGGACAACCCCTCTGTGGAGGCAGCGTAGGTCCCTTGGGCGACTGACTAGCCATTGAGGTGCCTGTTGCTCAACAGATCCGGGGCACCTCACCAATGGCGGCATTGGTGGCACTCGCCGGGTTTTAGTGGGTAGAGCTGCGTTCACCTTACCACCTTTCGGGTGCAGCGAGTCCCACATACCCGCCTGGGGAGACATACGCAGCTCCCCCGCGGGATGCCTAGCATCTCCCGGAGCTAAAGAAAAAAAAGAAGGGTGAAATTTTATTATGTATGTTAAACTAACTTCCCGATGCGCTGGTGACTTGAAATTTTGACCGGAGTTCAGAAGTGGATGACTATGCATGAAAATTTATAAAATAAAATATTTGTTTATTCCGATATAAAATATTGTACAGCTTGGCAAAAAAGAGTATGGAAAAAATGAGGGCGCCACTTTCACTTAGGTCTCATCATAATATGGAAAATCAGTAAGATAATTTAATCAAATCGTTAAAAATAAATGTGAAACACTAAGCTTTACTCAAAATCTAGTATTTGTCGGCCAAGTATTGTCAATATCATAGGTTTCCATTTAGTAAAATATTTAGTTCCACCTGTCACCGCGTCATACTCTTTTTTGCCAAGCTGTACATACATTTTTTTCATTATTTACAAACTACTTCAAACTGGTTATTGGCGATCACCTTTAACGGCAAGTTTGTGTTACCAAAATATCGAGCGTGTGTAAGGGCGTTCCATTTATAAAAATTTCAAGTATCTAGCTATTGTGGTTGAAATACAGCCTGGTGACAGACAAAATGACAGACAGACAGTGAAGTCTTAGTGATAGAGTCCCGTTTTTACCCTTAAAAGGGTACGGAACCCTTAAAAGGAAAGCCTGGTAATACCTTTATAAACGGCTCTCATCAAATCACATAGTTCTTTGTAAATACATTAAAAATATATCTTATTCTATTATCAATATCACAAATCCTAATATTATTATGATGACCTCTGTAGCTCAGTGGTAAGCGCGTTGTTGCTCAAGCCGAAGGTTGCGGGTTCGAATCCCGCCAGGGAACAAAAATATTTTCTGTGTTCCTGGGTCATGAATGTGTATTAAATATGTGTATTATATAATAAAAATCTTAAATATATGTATAGTATAAAAAGTATTAAATATATTTCCGTTATCTGGTACCCGTAACACAAGTTCTTCGAGAACTTACCATGGGACCAGATTGACGTGGTGTGAAGCGTCCATAGATATTATTATTATTATTATAAAACTGCAGATCGGAGACAAGGGGTAATTGAAGTTGAAATTTCCGGCGAGAAATAAGTTCTTGCATAAATCTGCACTTACGTAGATAAAAGATCCGTCTTAGTTTCAGTCATTAGCGGAGTTAGCGGCGGCGTCGCACACTATCAGCGATTCTAGGTTCCGCGGAACTTAGGGGTACCGATAAAAAGTTCCGGTTCCACGGAATTCCTAAAGATAGCAGAACTTAGGGGATCCGATGAAAAGTGCCGGTTCCACGGAATTCCTAAAGATGGTGAAACCAAGGGGATCGATGAAAAGTTCTGGTTCCATGGTATTCCTAAAGATGGCGGAGCTTCCCTAAGTTCCGCCGCCCTTAATCGGGTGAATAGTTCCGGTTCCACGAAGTAGTTTTGGCTCTTAAATAATACCACAATGTGTGGGAAATGGTTGAGGTGTCATATGCATACGCACTCGCACATTTGCTGTTAAGACACGCGGTTCACAGAGTTATATATTATCATTTACAATTGTCATAAAATAATTTTACAAAATACAAATTTATGACTGTTGTGTGCGATCGTCCTAACGTTTATCTTAACGAAACTGTTTTCTGAATCTTCAATATTTTATAGCGCGTTTAAGTATATCATGGAAAATCACGCTTCTTTCAGTAAAGACCCCGGGCCAAAAACTACGTAAGAGAGAAGTTCATAGTAGTCGACCCGCGCTTACCCTAATTAGGGTGATTCTAACAAGGCACTGCGCTCGAATGATACAACTACTCAGTTTGCATATTATAACCATCATACTGCATTCTACAATAATTGCTCTTTCAGTTCAGTCAATAAATCTGTGTAATACCTTGCCAAATATTAGGTCTTTATCAATGAAATTGCCGTTCTGCAGTACTGACCATCTCAAATCAAAATAATTTTTGTTTTGCTAAGAATTCTAATTTCAAATTAATTTTATTTTAAAACCATGGAATTCTTTTTCCAAAAGTAGTCATTTGTTAGTGTTACATTTTCGTCGCATTTCAATCTTTTTCGTCATCATGGATACGTTAAAAATTCGAGTAATTATGGAATATGAGTACCGTCGTGGCAGCAACGCGGTACAAGCGGTACAATTTCAAAGACCTGTTAGTATTAGGGAGGCTAACCCCCAAATACTCAAACCAATCTCAAATTTAAGACTTACTTAAACTCGTGTTGTCCCTCTTTTTTTCTTTAAATCTGACAGGTCGTAGCATGAGTTTAAGTACGTCTTAAATTTGAGTTTCGTTTAAGTATTTGGAGGTAAAACTCTTTAAGAGGAAGAAGACTTCCACTCCCTAATAAGAGCTACCAGAATTATTAGACCTGGACTGTGTAAGATATTTTAGTCCTTATCCTTATTAATATTACAAATGTGAAAGTTTGTAAGAATGTATGGATGTATGTTTGTCGCTCTTTCACGCAAAAACTACTGAATGTATTTTGATGATGATGATGATGTCCTCCTTGTAGTATCCAACAACGGCTTTAGAATAACATATACACATCATTATCATCCGTGTACTCCCACGGGAATGGGAAGTACGCGAGTGAAACCGCGGGACTGTCGGAAAAAATATTTTCTTAATCCGTCTGGGAGTTTTCATCGAAAACACTGCTTAAATAAACCCTTTGAAATATAACAAAATAATATATGGTGGAATTGTGTATCTTTAATTTTTTAATATTTGATTGTAATAGATCTACAGAAAAGTCCGTGTTGGCATATTATGTTCTATCTCTTAAGGATGTCATATTCATTTTAATGCTTTAGCAAATGGGCAATTATAAAGCGGTAATGTAAAAGCTATGTACACAAATGCGGTATTAATCCTTAATCTAGTACACAATATAAAAAAGTCCTCACCCGCGTCGGTCTGTACGCGAAAAACTCAAAAACTACTTGATGGATTTTCATGTTGTTTTCAACATGCAGTAAGGAATTACGAGTACTTACAGTAAGGAAGGCAGATTAATTATAACTAGCCGCTCGCAACTTCGCCCGCGTTAATTAAGATTTACAGCCGTGTTCAGATTGATGATGATTATTTTTGTAGCCTGAGTTACTCCTTATAACATAAGATAAATATGAAAACATAAAAAAAACACAAGACAGTCGGTGAAAGTCCCATCGAAATCGGCCCAGCCGTTTCAGAGATTAGCCGAAATAATAAGTAATAACGAATAAGTAATAAATAATGACTAATAACAAATAGCAAATATGAAAAAACGAATAGGTAATGGATAACGAATAACGAATCACGGATAGCGAATCGCCATTTGCAATAAGCATTTAACGAATAGCAAATAAGGAATAATGAATAACCGATAACGAAACACGACTAACGAATAGCGATCAGCGATTAGCGATAAGTGAATACCGAATAAGGCATAACTAATAACGAATAGCGAAAACCAAATAACGAATAACGACGTACGAATAACAAATACCAAATAGCGAATAAGTAATAACGAATAATGAATAGCGAATAGCGAATATCTATAACTAATAACGGATAAGGAACAATGCATAACGGATAACGGATAGTGTATACCGATTTGCAATTATCGAATAGCGAGTAACGATTAACGAATAGCGATTTATAACGAATAGTTGATAGAGATTAGCGATTAGCTAATATCGATTAGCGAATAGCGGATAGCAAATAAATAATAACTAAAAACGAAAAACAGATAATGAATAACGAAAATAGTGAATAGCGAATAGCGAATAGCGAATTACGAATATCGAATAGCGAATATTGAATAGTGAATAGCGAATAGCGAATATCGGAGAGCGAATAGCGATTACCGATTAGAGATTAGCGATTAGCGAATAGCGAATACCAAATAACGAATAAGGAAAAACGGATAACGGGTAACAAATAACTAATAACGGATAACCGATAACGGATAACCAATAACTGATAACGGATAACCAATAACTAATAACGGATAACAGATAACGAATAGCGAATAGGCAATAACGATTAGCGAATAGCGAATAGGCAATAACGATTAGCGAATAGCGAAGAACTAATAACGAAAAACGGATAATGAAAAACGAATAACCAAAAACTAATAACGAATAAGGGGTAACGAATAACTAATCTAAAACTAAACCTAAACTAAACTAATAAAAAACTAAACCTTTGTTATCCAGATAGACAAATTAAAATACTTTAGCAAATAGCAAATAGCAAATAGCAAAAAAGCAAATAGCAAATAACATACAAAATGATCATCATCATACTGGATACGTCCGTAAATGTAAGATAACGTTGGCGAAGCTGCAGGCAGCGGCTAGCTATTTATAAATGTGCTGTCAATAACTATTATTTAATGTTATATTTGCGATAAACCATTACGTTTACTAAATTTTAAATGTTATAGGTATGCATTTATTTATATATTTATTACAATCACTTAGTTTTTAATTTTTGATTTGCTTTTGATGAAGAGGCATTGCCTTTGCTGCATTTGCTGCTTCTTGTTTTTCCTGCAAAACAGCTTACTATGTTTCGGAGAGAAGGGCAAGACAGGTTACTGGCACCTAGACTTAACATCTTATGTCTCAGGGTGGGTAACACGTGAATGAGTTGCCTGGACTAGTCTCAGGTTAACTTGCTGTTCATGGACGAAGCTGATCGACGATCATGTGGCTCGTCTGCCTGTTTGCTTATCCAGTTATCATAAACCCCACCACAGTTCAGGCCTTGACGTGGCGGTGGGGCTCAGTAGCCTAGGGTGAGCCTGGCACCTTGGGCGTAGCTAATTGAGCCTAGGGGGCTCTTTGTACCCCTCTTATAAGGAGAGGTGACAAAAGAGCAGGGGCAAGGGGCGAGGATGGGAACCTCACCCCATTGTACTGTCCCGACGTTGGAAGGGGTTGTTCTGTGGTGCGGGACAACCCCTCTGTGGAGGTTGGGGGACAGACTAGCCGTCGACGTACGCCCTGGAAGCACCTCACCAAAGGCGGCATTGGTGGCACTCGCCGGGTTTTAGTGGGTAGAGCTGTGTCCACTTACCAGCTTTCGGACGCAGCGAGTCCCACATACCCGCTTGGGGAGACCCACTCCCCCGCGGGATGCTTCAGAGCATTTCCCGGCGTTAAGGTTACACAAGTCGCTCATCTTTCCATACAAACGCAGAACAGTAATTACTACAATGTTTGACATTGACCATGAAAAACTAAGGATAATATAAATTGATTTTGTCGTTATCTATGTCTGTATATACCTAGAATCGTAAAAATATACATTTAAAAAACACAAGCTTCAAAACTTTCGAATTTAACACTAATTTTAGCTCAACTTTGGGCGAAAATAAATAGTATACAGAGCACGAAAGCTCAAAAATAAAGCCCGTACAGACATAGTTTAGTTATTCTAAAGTTGAAATAAATTTATTTTAAAAAGATACACTTAATAGTGTTTCTATAATAACTGTTTTGCTAAAAGGACATTTTCGGAACGAATCATTGTGCATTTCATTCTAGAGCATACATGTTCGCGCACTATGCCAGGCGAAATAGCAATCAATTTGTTAGAGTTCGCGCCATCGACTAGTTCAACCTTAAAGAAAAAAAAAACAGTTATCATAAAAGGAACCTATGATAATATGATGGTATATCAGGCTCAGAAACGATCGACTTCCAAAATTAATCGTTTTTTTTTTTTTGAAAACCTCGAAAATTGGAAACTGTCGGGTCCCTTTTCGGGTACTGTTAGTTTCGCTGACTAAATAACTATCTGTCAGTATAAGTCGTAATTCATCCAGGCGCTTCAGAGATTTGCGGGAAATAGAGATTGAGATAGAAAGACAGACATTTCGAAATTTAAAAAAATTTTTTTTTGATGTAAACTATACCGTATCGTTCCTACCTACCTGTTCTGCCCTTCTCTCCACAATATAACAAAAATATGGTAGCAATAAGCTTCCTTTCTCTTAAAAACTGAATCAAACCAAATAAAAAATAAACTAGATCACTATATCGTAACTATATCGAAACTTCCAATAACCTAAAAATTCATAGGAGCCATCGCACACAGCAGCCAACAATAAAACATCCTGTCGTTAGCTGGACATATAAGTTATGTCATTTCGTGCCTGCCGGCTGTATTTACACATTCTGTGCCAGGGATACTCAACTTGTAGCGCGCGAAATTAAGCAGGGAAAGATAGATTTTCAGAACGATGTTTTTAATATTATTATTAATAGTATGAGAGACCCAAAGAAAATAATATTAGCATGAACAATATTAATAGGATAGAGTAAAATATATAAAAAAACATAATATAACATAGGTAACAGATACATAAAACACTTTATAGGTACCTACTTCAAAAAAATACTTTAAATTAACCGTGTAGCGCGGTGAAAGCCGTCGCTCGTGATTTTATTTTATCATGAGCCAACAACCTGTGGCGAACGAATTGCTGGCATTCCTGCAGCAGAAGCTGAACGTGATGGACGAGCAGTCCGCTGTTCAGATCTGCTCAACAAACTTCAGCGAAGATGACATCGCCGCTGCCAAAGTGCTGTTGTACAAGTCACTCAACAAGAGTGACCAGATGGTGTCCCGCGCGCGTGACGGGACAAAGAAGAGCGTGCAGGACATCATCACGCTGCTGAAGGAGATCGACCCCGACGACGTGCCGACGTGTGTGCCAAAGGACTTAACAAAGCTCCCTCCTGTCACCTTCGACCATGTCGACGTCACGAGCCTGCTGAAGGACATTATGTTTCTGAAGGCTAGCCTAGTGGATGTACAGAAGAGACTCGATGCATCCCAGAATACTGTTGCTGATTTGCGCAATGAACTCACAGAGTTGCGTAAATCGGTAGTAGTAACTGGGTCACCATCTAATGCATCGAACGTCAATACGCGTCGTGGAGCGTGCCTCGATTTATCGGGCGTCAGCTTCGCGTCAGCAGTTTTGTCTTCGCTGTCACCGATGAACGCCGAGTCTGCAGAGCGCGCACTGTGCACGCCCCGCGACCCCGCTCCCGCCCCTGCAGCTCCTTCTCGTGCTGCACGAAACTCCCTACCAGATGTCCCGGTGCTTGTGTCTGCGAGAAATGAGAATCTCGCCAACAACACGAGTGGTATATCAGCTACGAAGCCCTTGCCTGAGAAGGCATCGAAGCGGGCTGATGACGAAGTTTTTATGACGGTGCAAGGAAGGAAGCGCCGTCATAAGGCTAACAAGAACCGCTGTGGCACGGCTCCTATGGAGACCAACAGTATACGTGCTGCAGCACCGAACACCCCGGTGTATATCTCTCGCCTACACTACACCACTGAGGCGAAAGACATCGTGGAGTACGTGCGCCAGAGGACCAAGTACACAGCGAGAGTGTAGCTACTGGAGTCGCGCCGCAACGTCAACTTCAAGGCGTTCGTGGTGCGAGTGCCAACATGTTTTCTGCACCTCGTCATGTAGGAGGACTTCTGGCCAAAGGGCGTGGTGTTCCGCCGCTTCCGCGGACATTATCCACCGGAACGCACTAAGACTTAAGTGCAAGTGAAGTGTTACTAACATAGTTTTAAGGTTTATGTACTAACAACATTGTTTATAACTAATTATGTATAATTAGGTTTAGGTATTCATCTATGGGCCTATACAGCCTGAAAATAAAGGTTTTATTATTATTATAATTATACTCGGCGGTCCCTAGTTCACCCGATCGAGCCTTTCACCTCTGAGCGTGACGGCTCAGCCTCATTTATACCCTACAAAAATCTGTGTACCCCAAAAGAAGTTTTCACTTCTAAAATATATTTCTTATATATATACTCATTTAAAGTTTTTTCTGTTCATATATTGGTTCATCATCATGGTAAGTGCCCCTTAACTGTCCCATTGTTAGCACAAGTCTCCTCCTCGTGATCAGGCGAGGGTGTTTGAGCCAGAGCTCCGCACTAGGTAGCGGGAGTTCACCTATGCGCTAGGTACTTCACACACCGTCAAAGGTTTTAAATGTCATCAGGTATTTCTCTAAACCAATAATAAAACTTTACGTATACTATGACGGTTTATATAAAACTTTACGTATACTATATGTCCTGTAAAATGAAACTAACTAGAAATGAAAAAAAGGTTGAGTCTCCCTGCCTTGGACTTTATTACATGCCATCTACTTTATTAGAACTGCCCAACATTATTACATCCAGTCGCAATTTGTAGTTTTTTGTACTTAGTTAGGCAAAGACGAGATACCTGATGGTGAATTGGTAAAGCTTGTTTTTTTAAGGGCAGGACCGGCGGTGTAATTACTTATGAGACTTAACATCAGAGTCAGGTTAACTTTTTCATGGGCGACGCTGACCACTAACCATCAGGAGGTCTGCCAGTTTGTCTATCCCATTAACATTAGTGTCTGCCATGAACATAAATAAATTTCAAAAAATTGGCCCAGTACATTCTTATGCCATGATAATATTTTGGTGATATTTGAACTCATGGACACAGACATTATTTAAATTATAGATTCTCAAAAACAGCACACACATAATATTATTATAAAACAAAGCATATTAAGAAATATTTATGTTTCTTCGATCTTTTTAGTAATGAGTGAACTGACACTTTCATATTTTATTATGGAACATGAAAATGTTTTTTGTTTTTTTGTAACTAGCTGTTAACCGTAGTTTTGCCCGCAATTTAGATTTGCAGCCGTATCCGGATTGATGATGATTATTTTATAGCCTTTACACTGAGTGACATAACTCAGTGTTAACGTATCTAACGGTCCTGGGCGGCTATGGTCTACCGTGTATGACTCCATATGCATTCAATAAAGCGGTTATTTTAATATTACAAACAGCACTCCAATTTTATTTATCTGCATAGATGTATAATACATAAAAAACTAAGTTATTATAGGTAGCCTTTAATTTTTTAATTTTTACGCGAATCTCACTCATATTCTTTAAATTTCAGTGTAGGTATAATAATATTATGGCCGCTTAAAAAGAAAAATGAAGATGAAAAATCTACCGCTGCGTGCAATCGCGCTCCAACATCTTGCGTAGTCCTTACAGGGCTATGTATCGGAAAGAACAGGAGCGATGCCAGAAATTACACTGCCTAATTTTCCTTTGGCCTTTCCGATATACAGCAAAGCTGTTTACCTGAGGAAATAAGCATGACGGTTGTACTTATGAAGACGCATACTCTACCACTGACGGACTGAATCCCCACCATGAATCAAGCCTTGTCGTGGTGTTGGGGCTCAGTAAGTAAGAAAAGGCGACAAAAGAGCAGGGGGGACAAGGGGCGAGGATGAGAAGCTCACCTCATTGCACTGTCCCCACGTTTTTTACGTGAGGGCGGTCGACGGTCTCCGTCCTGAGAGGAGGATGCCCACCAAACATCTACAGGATGCTGGTGGACTTCTTCATCCATCGAAGAGTAGGGATGTTCGTGGGCCACTCGGTAGTGTGGAATGCGGCCACTATGGGCTGTCCGCAGGGATCAGTGTTGGGACCCATGCTCTGGAACGTGCTGATGGACAATTTGCTCAGGCTGCCGCTCCCTGGGGGGGTTAGTATCGTGGCATATGCCAACGATGTGCCGATCCTGGTCGAGTCCGGTGCCCGGGGGGGCCTGGAGGAAAAATCCAAGGCGGCACTGAAGCTCGTCGATGACCATCAGGGGTAATCTCCAGCGTCTACCCACCATCAGATTCGGAAGTAACTCGATCAGGAGCGTCACGTCGACCACGGTACTGAGGGTGGTGGACTCGAGCCTGTCCTTCGCGCAGCATGCGGTGGACATAGGGGAGAGGTCGGCAAATTGCTTCGGCAAGATGTCGAGAGAATCGGCATGCTCGTGGGGTATCAGGTACAGGGCCCTTAAGGTTCTGTTCAAGGGTACATTCGTGTCCACGGTGACGTATGCTGCGGCATGTTGGTATGAGCGTGCGTCCCTTCACATTGTGCGGAGTGCGCTTCAGCGCACTCAGAGACCCGCCTTGGTTCTTCTGACCAAGGCGTACCGCTCGACGAGCACTGACGGACTGGTAGTTTTAGCTGGTGTGCTGCCGGCCGACCTCGAGGTGATCCGGACTGGTAGACAAGGCACTCTGCGCGAGTCCGTGGTTACCAAGGAGGAGTTGCAGAGTACCAAACTCAGACAGGCTGAGTCCGCTCTCGCCGCATGGGAGGAGCGTTGGAACACGTCGATCCATGGGAGGGAGCTGTATCTGTTTTTTCCGGAGGTGAAGGCTCGCTTCAAGGCGACTTGGATCGAGCCGGTTTATGAAACGTCCCAAATCTTGACCGGTCATGAGTGTTTTAGGGGAGGGCTTCACAGAATGAAATTGTCCGCTGTGGGGTCATGCTACTGCGGTGAAGCCGCAGTGGAAGACGTACGGACCACGCACTCTGGGAATGTCCTCTCTACAGGGATGAGCGTAGGGAACTGTTGGATGGCATTAAAGTACAAGAGGTGGGACCAATTTGCTACGGCGATCTCGTGGCTTCGGCAGCGAACTTCGGTAGACTAGGGGATTTGGGATAGCACAAGAGAAGGAGCGACCTCGAGAAGAACGGAGCCAACGAAGCGGAAATCTCGTAAAGAAGACCATCGCAGATAGCAGAGCACACTATTGGCAGACACCGATGACGTATCTGTACCGTCCGTCCCAGAAAGGGGAGAAGGACTAAGGGACAAGTAGAAAGAGATTTAAATAACTTGCAGGGAACGGAAACGTGAGCACCTGAAGGGCAGAGAAGAAACCCTAGATATTAGGGTGCGCACTCCCGAGATTAGGTCCGTATAACCGCGACAGGTGGATAGGGCCATGGGTTGGTGGAGGGACTTGTCCCCACGTTTTAAGGGGTTGTTCTCTGATGCGGAACAACCCCTCTGTGGAGGTGACGTCGGTCCCTTGGGAGACTTGGTTGTCCAACATATCCAGGGCACTGCGTCAAAGGCGGCATTAGTAGCAGTCGCTGGGTTTCAGTGGGTAAGGCTGTGTCCACCTTACGATCTTTTAGGCGCAACCAGTCCCACATACCCGCCTGGGGAGTCCCTCCACCGCGGGATGCCTAACAGCATTTCCCGGCACTACCATTCCGGATTAAGAAAGGTTTTAGTAACTTTTAGTAGAATGTCAGTTCTATAAGTATTATAACAGGGCTATAGTAGTATAGTAGCCTAGGGTGAGCCGCTGCACCTTGGGCGAAGCTAATTGAGCCGTCAAAGGCGGCATTGGTGGCACTCGCCGGGTTCCCGGGCGCAGAGAGTCCCATATACCCGCGTGGGGAGACCCACTCCCCCGCGGGATGCCTCAGAGCATTTCCCGGCGTTAAAGAAAAAAGAAAAAAAGGGCTTTTAACCAATTGCCGTTGTTAATGGTGAGGAACAACTAACAGGTCGTACGTACTAAAAAACGAATAAAAAAGCTGCTGTTCTTGAAAAGGCTGAAGCGATTTTGATAAAATGTGTGTGAAAACTTCCGCTGAGAAACCTGCTTTCAAATAAACAAAACCGCACCTAAATCGGTTCTGCTGTTTAAGTACTATAGTGCCACAGACACTTAGGTCAAACCTATAACACCGGTTTTTTGCGTTGGGTAAAAATTAAAAAAAAAAGTGCGTACCTACAAAGTACACATGTCAGAAGTGAAACTTATTTGCCACCGAGCAACAATTAAATAAACTTGAGAGACCCCAAAATTTAGCAATAAGATTCATATTTTCTTCGCGGAAATATGATCACATCTCTGAATATCGTGCTAAGCTCAAGTGGTTGCCAATCCTTTTCCGCCGGAATACAAGAATGCTATCGCTCCTGTACCACGTGCTTCACAATCCTAAGGCTAGAGTATCTTAGGGAGAAATTTATTCTACGTAGCTCCGAAAGGGCATTACGCTCAAATGATATTCTCACACTAAAAATACCAATTCATCATTCCACATTCTATAATTGTTCCTATACAGTGAAGTCTATCATACAGTGGAACGCCTTGCCGGAAAATATTAGGAAGGCTAAAACGCTCAACGGATTTAAGGCATTACTCAAAAAATCATATTTTGAAATAACTGATTAACAACATTACTGAATCTGTTTCTAAAATCAATTTGTTGTGCAAAAATAGAATTATATCTTATTGTAATTGTTTAGATGAGTATGTATTTATTTATGTATTTATAAATACACAATAATATAATATATATTAGTTTATAGTTATATATATGTACATGTATATATAATAAGTATCAATTTAAGTATGTTTATTTATAATATTATGTAATAATGTACATATTTATTTGTGTTTGAATTATATACATAGTATAAATGTATTTAAATGTATACATTTTTTTTATTTATTATTATTATTATTGTTATTTTCTGTTGTTTTCTTTCCATAACGACCCTATATCTACTTTAAATCTCCTTCACCTTAAGTTTGTCTGGTAGAAATCGCTACCTTAGCGATAAGGCCGCCTTTTGTGTACAATTATTTTTCTGTAATCTCCACGATATTGTAAATATACCTATTTTATGTACCCAATAAAGTATATTTTCTTTCTTCTTCTTTCTTATTTGGCAAACTTATTTACATCTCGTTTACATTTATACTAATCTAAAGGTTTAAATTTCCGCGACTTGCAATGCAACGTTCGCTCTGTCTCCGTCGATCTTTCTCACTCTCTTGCTCCCTACTCTCACTCCATGGCTATGTGCTTCATTTCGTTCGCCCTTTCTCACTCTTTCTCTATCGATCTCAATCACTCTCTCCCTCTTCTTAGACAAAAACGTTGCACAATCCGTGACGTTTCATCCGTAAAAAAATTACCTTCATGCGCGCAAAGAAGTTTCATTTCAAAAAGCGAGTATCCACTATTTTGATATAGTGTCTAGCTCAGACGGTTTACGATTATTTTACATTTTCTGGGTTTTGACCTCAAGTTTGGCGACGTGCCAGGATACAAGTTTGTTTTCGCTAAGATTCGAGATTTCGAGTTTGAATCGTGTAGCGTTTTTCTTTTCAACTTACCATTAGTTTTTTCATCGCCTCATTTCTCATGGCATCAGTTATCTGTAACAAACAATAAGAAACTGAAAAAAATATCCCAATCGGTCGATGAACATTAAAAGTTAAATAAAAGTTCATATTAAAACAAACTGTTGCCCCCAGCTTTGCCCGCGTTTACTGGGATTTAAAGTGTTCAGACTGAAAATCATTACTTTTTATATACTACTAGCTGTTGCCCGCGGCTTCGCCCGCGTTAACTTAGATTTACAGTCGTATCCAGAGTGATGATGATTATTTTTGTAGCCTAAGTTACTCTTTATGACATCAGCTATCTGCCAGTGAAAGTCCCGTCAAAATCGGTCCAGCCGTTTCAGATATTAGCCTAAACAAACAGACAGACACACAAAAATTGTAAAAAATATAACGGTATATGTACCGTGTTTATATCTATCTATATGTGTTTAATAAAAAGCAGTTATTTTAATATTATAAACAGACACTCCAATTTTATTTATCTGCATAGATGTGTAGATAAAAAATAAGTTATTATAGGTAGTCTTTAATTATCATACCTTACTGGGGCTATTCTGGTACTCAATCTTCTTTGGTGCCTGAAATTAATACAATTAAGATCTATTATTTAATTGCTCTAGATACAAAACGCAATTAGCCTCGTTACGTTGCTTTAAGTTACGTTACGCTACTTTCCTCTACGTTACGTTACTTTACATTACGTTGGGTTATGTTAAATTGTCATGTTATGTTTGAAGCGAATCGACGTAGCGCGAGTATTTTAATATTATTTGAATCAACCTCGGTATTATTTTAGTATTTATGTAGGTACTTCTTGTTATTAATTCGAATGAAAATGAATACTTTCCATTTTTAGGGTTCCGTAGTCAAATGGCAAAAAACGGAACCCTTATAGATTCGTCATGTCTGTCTGTCTAAAACATTTCATTTCATAAACATCAACCTAATTTTTGTTAAAGTGTCTAATGTTATATATGTATTATGTAATGGTACGGAACCCTTCGTGCGAGAGTCCGACTAGCACTTGGCCGGTTTTTTATCGATATAGTTTTTGATGGCATCTTATTTCTTTTTGTAGATATTTATCTAAGCGTTTATTATATTAGACGTATTAGAAACACTGATTCATTCACTGCAAATCTAACTTTGTAATCTTATATTATATGGGATTACAAATTATGCGGTTGGTGTATCTAGAAAACTGGACCAAAAGTGCAAAATATTTGATTTTTTTCTTGATTTACACATCTAAATTTGGAGCCTCCGTCTTCTATGAGTGCCTTACGCCCGAATACTCAAACGAATCTCAAATTTAAGACGTACTTAAACTCGTGTTGTCCCTCTTTTTTTCTTTGAATCTGACACGTTATAGCATGAGTTTAAGTACGTCTTACATTTGAGATTCGTTTGAGTATTCGGGCGTTAGAATTTTGAGGATCGGTTAGAGAGTGATTGAGTGAGCGAGTTAGTCAAAAAGAAACAAACTTAAAAAAACTTTGACTAGCTATAACTACTAAGCTACTATTTTAAATTGAATGAAATTTAAAATATACTGTGGTTTTACAATGCCTGTTTGGCACTGAAAATTGAAGCTTCTAGTTTTATTCATAACGAAGTTTTGGGGGGGTTTAAAATGGCCTGAACTGCTTCGAGAAAAGGATGGTACGGCCGTGCCGCTTTTTTGCTCGACTTGGCGGGGGACTGCCGTATCACCAAATACGCATGAGTATATAAATAGCAAATACTTTAAGCATGAGTTCTAGTTTTGGAGTTTACTCCTTAAGAAACGATTTGAGTTATAAGGCCCGGTACGGAAATTTTATGAGGAGTAAAATCAAGTGTAACACGAAAAGTTGAGGTGTTATGTAGAAAGAGACAAACATATATATCTGTAGGATTGAACGTGTACAAGAATGAGATGGAATACATTACACAGCGTATCTTATTCTCGGGGCCTACCCTTTATATATTATTATTATTATTTTGTAACATACTTTATGTAATATGCTTTATTGAAGTACCTAATATATATAATCCGAATAATTACAGATATATGTTTGTTTCTCTTATCATTTTAGCAGATGCGTTCATTTACACTTTTTTTCTACTCGATATATATCATAATTATCGTTCGTTAGGAGTAAACTTCAATCGTGCGTCAGAGCTAACACACACACACACACTTTTTTGGTTCTGAATCTGGTAGCGATTTGCAGATATCTTTCTTCGAAGATGAAAACTTTGTAAAATTGGATATTTACAATGATTTTACGTTTATTTTACGGAGCCCGATAATATATCACATTGTCTACGGATGCTTCGTTCACAGGACTTAGTTATATCATAAGTATACCTCGAACAGCCATTATACATACCTCCGGTTCGGGCCAATACATTCCCATCTGTAAATATCATTTACTTATAATAAACTATATTACAAAGACATAAAGGAAAATACAATTTATTTACAGGAAACAATTGCGTAAACCTATTGCGAAAAACAATATTTGAAAAGTATAACCAAAATTGACCTAACCCAATTTTGGGGTCAGACAAGAGGGAAGATGGCCGCTGGAGAATACGGAAGAACCAAGAGCTTGAAGATATGGTGTCCGAGCCCAAGATTATAGGAAAATTTAAATCCACTAGAATAGCGGCGGATAGCCGGTGAGAAGGGCCTATAAGGGACTGCGGCCGCTGACCGGTTGGCCGACCCAAATGCCACTAGAAGGACGAAGCTATAAAAAACCAACGCGCCCTGGGCGCCGTAAACTGGGAGGAGATCGCACAAGACAGGACGCGATGGCGCCATCTCGTAAGGCCAAGATCCACTTCGGGTCGTTTGGCCAGTGGAGTAATTAATCTTGTGTGATTGTCAATTTTTTACGTTTCTTAAGTTTTAAATGTATATATAGGCTGACCAGAAATATAATATAAACCCTGCTCTCCCTCCCTCCACTCCACTGTATCTTTTATACGGTAACACATGGTCTATACAGAAATTCAAGTCCATACAGAAGTTCCAAATTTTTTCGCAATATGGCGAGGTTTTTAAATATATTATCTACTGGTCAGGCTATATTATAATTTTTATCTTATATGCCAGTACCCTCATGATCTAGCATCAGTATCAGCGTGTTATATCGTGTCTGGTATTCCCGTGAACTTGCAGATCATTGTCCAGCAGATCACAAATAAATAGGAGTTCTCTTCGCATGCAACAGAGTTCTATAGTTTCTGGTGCTTTTTACAAATAGTTCTGGCGTTGTTACCTCAAAAACTGACGCCTTAAAAATCAACAAAATGATCTGCTAACTTCACGCATATGGAAGATTGCATGCAACAAATTGAAAATTTTGATATCAACGAGCAAGAAATTGGTCTTTGTACTGCGGAACGGAATTGGGGTAACCACCGTTCTAAGCGCCCTAATTATAGAGTACTAGCAGCGCCCCGCGGTTTCACCCGCGTACTTCCCATTCTCGTGGGAGTACATGGATAAATTTTAGCCTATATATTTATCTTATATAATGGATTTCCGCAAGGTAACGCCTGATTCTATTAACTATTTTAGCCTATATGTTATTCTGATGTATAAGCTATATCATTGTAAAGTTTCATTAAAATCCGTTCAGTAGTTTTTGCGTGAAAGAGTAATAGTCTAGTCAACAAGTTCAAAAACGTGAAAAATAGAGATAAAGGTCCTAAAAATATGAGCGATGGCTCATTCGATTCGGAATCACCTCTAGAAAAATGTTTTTGAAGGATTTTGGTGCAGGTAAAAAATTGCAATTGTTATTAACAAAATAAGATGGAAAAAAAACGATATTTAGTTTTTTGTTAATAACTCGAAAAATATTAATATTTAAGCAATTTTGAAAAAAGCCCGTTAAAGAGGAGAAAATTTCCAAGAAAAAAGTCCGTACTCCCGGAATTCTATCTCCATTATTTATAATTTTAATTTGACGTTGAAAATAGGGCTCCGCGCGGCTGTTACGGCATGCGCGCGCCGCCGCTAAAGAGAGCTCAGCAATAAAAATAATTTTTTTATAACATAAAATGTGATTTTAAAAATTTGAAAAAATTCTAGTATCTTCTTAACACTTGAAAGAATCGAGCCGCGAAGAAAAAAAAGTTTAATCACCATTTTTGAAAAAGTTATCTAATTGTTAACTAACAAATTTTTTCCCAATCTCCGTTGGCATAAACAATGGGATAAAAGGTATAAATAATTGGCCTATAAATTTTAAACTTCGTGGAGCCCTTTTGATATATATACTTTATAAGATCCTGCGATAAATTTTCATTAAAGTTTATTAATTTGTTAATTATGATTTTTTATAACTATTGAAAAATTTTTCTTAATTTTAATTTTTAATTGTTTAAAAACGATTTTTTCATATTTCGATTGTTTAAACAATTAGTTAAGAAAAAATTTTGCTTTTAAAAATCATAATTTTTTTTGGACAACCAAATAGCAAAAAAAAATTTTTCAAAAATATTGAATTTCTCTATTTGTTTAAAACAATTTTATAAACAAATTACGTAAAATATTCATAACCTATATTAATTACTGCCATTGCTTAATGTGAAAACAGGCATAGCTAAATATTAGTTGAAAAAAAAAATTTTATCAACTTTTTTTAGATTTTTCAGAAAATTTTTTTTGGAACTTTTTTATATATGGCTGTTTTTATAATTTTTTTCTGCTTCAAAAAAAAAATATAACGTTGGTCAATATTTGTTTATAACAAATTGTTAAACTAATAAACAATTAAATAATTAATAAAAAAAATTTTTTTTTTTGCCAAACTATTTAAAAGTGTAAATTATGATTTTTAAAAGCAAAATTTTTTCTTAACTAATTGTTTAAACAATCGAAATATGAAAAAATCGTTTTTAAACAATTAAAAATTAAAATTAAGAAAAATTTTTTTTTTTAAAATCATAATTTTTTGTGGACAACCAAATAGCAAAAAAAAATTTTTCAAAAATATTGAATTTCTCTATTTGTTTAAAACAATTTTATAAACAAATTACGTAAAAAATTCATAACCTATATTAATTACTGCCATTGCTTAATGTGAAAACAGGCATAGCTAAATATTAGTTGAAAAAAAAATTTTTATCAACTTTTTTTAGATTTTTAATTTTTCAATAGTTATAAAAAATCATAATTAACAAATTAATAAACTTTAATGAAAATTTATCGCAGGATCTTATAAAGTATATATATCAAAAGGGCTCCACGAAGTTTAAAATTTATAGGCCAATTATTTATACCTTTTATCCCATTGTTTATGCCAACGGAGATTGGGAAAAAATTTGTTAGTTAACAATTAGATAACTTTTTCAAAAATGGTGATTAAACTTTTTTTTCTTCGCGGCTCGATTCTTTCAAGTGTTAAGAAGATACTAGAATTTTTTAAAATTTTTAAAATCACATTTTATGTTATAAAAAAATTATTTTTATTGCTGAGCTCTCTTTAGCGGCGGCGCGCGCATGCCGTAACAGCCGCGCGGAGCCCTATTTTCAACGTCAAATTAAAATTATAAATAATGGAGATAGAGTTCCGGGAGTACGGACTTTTTTCTTGGAAATTTTCTCCTCTTTAACGGGCTTTTTTCAAAATTGCTTAAATATTAATATTTTTCGAGTTATTAACAAAAAACTAAATATCGTTTTTTTTCCATCTTATTTTGTTAATAACAATTGCAATTTTTTACCTGCACCAAAATCCTTCAAAAACATTTTTCTAGAGGTGATTCCGAATCGAATGAGCCATCGCTCATATTTTTAGGACCTTTATCTCTATTTTTCACGTTTTTGAACTTGTTGACTAGACTATAACAAACATAACAAACATTCTTACAAATTTTCGCGTTTATTAAATTAGTAGAATAAATAGGAAGCAGGATAGAATACAAAATATATAATATGTAAATTATTTACATTACATAAATTTATTTCCGTTTCCGTAACACAAGTTCTTACTTATCCCGGGCTAGGTTAACGTGGTGTGATTGTTGGTTAGTATTTATTTATTTAGAAAGATGCTCGTACTTACACCGGGGCTGGCGTTGATGTCCCACTTGGGTTTTCCTTCCTACAAGAGTTTGTCATAATTAATTACTATTAACTGTTTACGGGCTACTTTCTAACTCTTACTGCTCTATCAGTAGCGTTAGAAAAAAATGGGCATAAGGGAAACAACCTGGCTTACCGGTGGGGTGTGCTGTACCGCACTCCCGTCTGCTTGGGTACCAGCATCCTCCGTGTTTCTCCCGTGAACAGCTTTGCTGTGGGAGAGATGAGCAGGCAGGTGTAATTACTGGCACAGAGACTCAACTATTGTCTCAAGATAGGCAACATGAATTGCCTGGGCTAGCTTTATCTTCATGGGCAACGCGGACCACACATTAGGTGGCCTGTGTCAGCTTGCCTATCCAGCTAACAAAAAAAAATACAAAAAGGAAACGGCGTGATTGCGTTACAGAATGACATAGTATGTTATTTAATCTGTATTTAACCCGATGTTCATTTTATTTGCCCGGGTAATATTATTAATTATTATTTTAACTATAGTTTGCAAGTAAGTATCGAGCTTCGAAAGTTTACAGTCTTAAAGACAAGCGAACGTTTTTAAAAAAAACCTGGGATCATGCATCATGCAAGGCGAGGAAAGCTATTCGCCTATACGATAACCGAATGATTGTATCCCCTAATAAGGCATTTTATTATGTTTTCACCAGCATGTAACGCGTGAGGGGAATTATATAACCAATTAACTGGTCAACTGAGATTCGAACCCTGACTTCTAACATTTTCATTACCAACTTGACCAACATAGCTTGCAACTAGCTGCTGGACGCAGCTTCGCCCGCGTTAACTTACTTAACTCCTATTGATCACAGCGTAATGTTATATAATCTATCCCTTCCTCGATAAATGGGCTATCTATCACTGAAAGATTTTTTCAAATCGGACCAGTAGTTCCTGAGATTATCGCGTTCAAACAAACAAGCTTTATAGTAATATATAGTATAGATAATACATGCGGACTTACAAATGGAGACCGTATAGCGGCCTGAAAACAAAATATTTATACAAAAATTGGTTGAGTTGAATTGAAAAGATGGTTGACTGGCCACCCGACAAATCGCCCAACTTATCGTACAAGTGATCGCCCGACTGGTCACCCGACGAATCGCACGACTTCTCGTCCAACTGATCATCCGACTGGTCACCCGAATATTCGCCCGACTTATCATCCAACTGATCGCCCAACTAGTCGCTTGACTGATCGCTCTACTTATTGTTTATTTGTTGAATATTACTTATTTCAGATATTTATTTAATTTTTGCGAATGATTTAATTATGAATTATAATCGATGTAACTATCCTAGTTGTAAGTTATTATACCTAGGTAACACTGAAAATGTTTAGAAAATGAAAAACGGCTTAATGTAGAAAGTTGCCAATACTTTTATTGTTTTTCGAAGTAATCTCCGTTTCTTTCTACACATCGTCGCATTCGATGGAACCACTGAGAAAAGCAGTGGGCCCATTCTTCCTTAGGAGTCTCTTCTATGGCATTTTCGTACGCTTTCACCGCATCTTCAGGGCTCGTAAAGCGAATACCTCGAATTTTATCTTTAGTTCTTGGGAATAAATGAAATTTGCAGGGCGCCAGGTCAGGACTGTAAGGCGGATGACTCATTATCTCGACACCTGCCATAGTCAAATATTCAACAGTCCGTTTTGCGGAGTGCGCTGAAGCATTGTCGTGGTGAAGGAGGATCCTGCTTCGTGGGCGCTGCTGTCGAGTTTTTTCCAAGACAACAGACAAACAGCGATTGACATACCAGTCTGCAGTAACTGTCCTTCCATCTTCTAGCACAACTGTCGCGAAATGACCCTTCCGACCAATGAATGAGGCAATCATCTTTTTTCCTTAACTTCTTCCTTTCTTTACCTTAGTTGGCCGATCCTCGAAAGGAAACACCCACTGAGCTGATTGTCTTTTGGTTTCGGGTTCAATATATCCAGCTTTCATCACCTGTGATGATGTCGAATACAGCATTTGAGTTACCGCCGTTGAACTTATCTAACATTTGGCGACATCAGTCCATGCGGAGGCGTTTCTGGTCGTCGGTTAAAGTATGGGGAATCCATCTGGTACAAAGCTTCCTGACGCCTAAATGTTCGTGTAATATTTTTTGAACTTAACTCATACCAATGCCTAGGTTTGCCCGTATCTGGTGATAGGTCACTCTCTTATCTTCCTCTATCATGCGTCGCACAGCACTGATGTTATCTTCAGTAGTCGCTGTTAAAGGACGTCCCTCACGCGGATCATCACTGCGATTGCTACGTCCACGCTTAAACTCGTTAAACCAATTGTAAATAGTGGCACGAGATGGGGCTTCATTAAAAAATGCTAATCGCAGCCTATCATAGCTTTGTTGTTGAGTAAGCCCACAACGAAAGTCATAATAAATCATTGACCGAAAATTTTCTCGCGTTATGTTCATTTTCACGTGTAACAAGAGTTTTAGATTTGCCGCCAATTCACAAAAACAAATGACAAATGAATGCAATATACTACATTAGGTTACCAAAGAGTACTAAAATTGAAATTCAAAAAAAATTTTCATTTTCAATGTTTCTAACTGGCCAGTTCTAAACATTTTCAGTGTTACCCACGTATATGGATCTTTGATATCTGACTTGTGAATAAAAAAAACAACTGTTAAAACAACAGCTATTTCATAAATTGAATTGATAGATATATTTAGTTTACCTTGTTATTCTGTGTTTTCGCAGCCTGAAAAACAAGAAGAGGTTCTTCACAAAAAACGAGGAAAACGTAGTTTTATTATATTCGCATAAACATTAGAAAACAAGGAAGAGGAAACAAGGAGGATTGATTCTGTTTTCAGAAGCATCTATGGTCCCCACAAAAAAGTCAGCCGTCACGTGACGCTAGCCAGGAATGAAACATCAGTGTTAATAATATATTCATAATTATAATAATCTAAACGAAAGGTGGAATAAATTAATAAATCTATACTATGTAATATTATAGAGCTGAGGAGTTTGTTTGTTTGTTTGAACGCACTAATCTCAGGAACTACTGGTTCGATTTGAACAATTCTTTCAGTGTTAGATAGCGCGCGCAACGTATGGGCCGAGAGCAGCGTAGTGAGGGTATCATGACCTGACAGGTTCATGCTTGCTCTCACGGAATTCAAGGCCAAGGCACGGCAATTTAGATGTTTCACAAGCTTGTACTCATGGTACGGGTACTCTTCCCTGCGTAGCCTTTTCCCAACTGTTGTGGTCGGCTTCCAGTCTAATCAGATATAGCTGGATACCAGTAGTTTAAATGGAGCGACTGCCTATCTTACCTTTTTTCTTTTACGCCGGGAAATGCTCTGAGGCATCCCGCAATCCACTAAAACCCGTCGAGTGCTACCAGTACCGCCTTTGGTGAGGTGCCTCGGATCTGATGAGCAAACAGGGCACCTCGACGGTTGGTCAGTCCCTCAAGGGACCGACGCCACAACCACCGAGGGGTTGTCTCGCACCACAGAACAACCCCTCCCAGCAACGGGACAGTCCAATGGGGTCAGGTTCCCATTCTCGCCTCTTGTCCCCCTCGTCTTTTGTCCCCTCTTCTTATAAAAGGGGTACAAAGAGAAAACCCTCGGCTCAATTAGTTTCGCCCAAGGTGCTGGGCTCCCTCTAGGCTACTGAGCTTCAATGCCACGACAAGGCGTGAACCATGGTGGGGATGAATGAGTTGCCTTTTTTTCTTTTACGCCGGGAAATGCTCTGAGGCATCCCGCCTGGGGAGTGAGTCTCCCCAGGTGGGTATGTGGGACTCGCTGCGCCCGAAAGATGGTAAATGGACGCAGCTCTACCCACTAAAACCCGTCGAGTGCTACCAGTGCCGCCTTGGTGAGGTGCCCCGGATCTGTTAAGCTAACAGGGTACCTCGACGGCTAGTCAGTCCCGCAAGGGACCGACGCCACCTCCACAGAGGGGTTGTCCCGCACCACAGAACAACCCCTCCCAACGTCGGGACAGTACAATGAGGTCAGGTTCCTATCCTCGCCCCTTGCCCCCTGGTCTTTTGTCCCCGCTTTTTATAAGAGGGGTACAAAGAGCCCCCTCGGCTCAATTAACTTCGCCCAAGGTGCTGGGCTCACCCTAGGCTACTGAGCCCCACTGCCACGTCAAGGCCTGAACCATGGTGGAGATGAATAAGTTGCCTGAGCTAGTTCCAGGTTAACATGTTTATGTTCATGGGTGACGCTGACCACTTACCATCGTGTACATGGCTCATCTGCCTATCCAACTATCATAAAAAACAACATACCATATCATAAAAGTCTTCATATGCATAATTATGAAGGTGAATTCGGTTATTTTCGGCTTGCGTTCTGCCCTAAAAAAATTGGGAATATAAGTATAAGTTTTCAGATAACTTTAGTCTTCTATACCTATTTAGGAAATAGTCATGATATTTGACGTGATAACGTCTTATAAATTGATGAACACCGGAAACGCGCACGAAAAAGTGTCCCGTTCTGCCTGAGCCTGTTAAACGATAGAACGAACGACGAAGATAGGTTTCCATGCGTTGGCTTGGAAACCATTATTTATAGCAAATGTTAATACGCGACAACGTGTTTTGTGTTTTTGTGTTTATCTCTATAATTTAATAAGATTTAATTGATCTCCTCCATAATTTTCAGTCTAATTTCATTTTGATCACTTCAATTAACTGTTTTTCTCAAAACAGCTATTTATGCTTCTTTATGACGTTATCACGTAAAACTATCGTCCGTAGCGACTTCACTACGGACGATAGTTCACAAAGAACACAGCTTAAAGGCTATTTGGTCATCAGCATACGTCAATTCCAAAAAAAAGTCGATCACGAGGTAATTATTATAAAAGTATATATTGCTATACGAGATTATTATTATTGTACGAGAATTACTTGCCATGTCATTTAAAATATCGTAGCCATCGTTACGTGGATTCATATAATTATTTTTATTTCTTGCCTAAAAGTAGAAAAGAAATCATCACCATTATTATTAGCTTCTTTCCGACGGCTCATTCAATGAACGTCATAACGGCTAATCCCAAGCCACTAGTTGGAGAATTCGTAAGAATTTTTAAATATTATTATTTGTTCTTTAATACGTCATGGTTTATACTATTTTCTAGGTAAATATTTATAATTTGGTAAAAAAAAGTACTTACAACCGGTCTTCCAAAAGACAACCGTTCGGGGTAGTTACCCTAAAACAAAATTATGAAAACCACAAAAATAATAAGCCATAGAAACTTTTAAAAATAAAAGTATAATTCGAAACTTACAATACTTACATTACGTTTTTACTTACAATACTTTATCTGCGGAGGCTATCCGCGTACATGGGTTATTCCCGTGAAACAGCTTTGCTGGTATTCAAAGAGAAGGGCATGAAAGCGTAATTACTGGCAGAGACTTCACATCTCTATGCGCGTGAATGAGTTACCAGGACTGGTCTCGGCTCAATTCGCCACGTTTAGGAAGACGAAGTGTTTCTCGTCCTGAGATGCGATCTCCATACTGCCAGTCACAGCTGCCAGTTAAGTGCGAGTAACGGAATATTCATTCTTTGCTTTCATTGAATTAGGCCTGAGCCTGAATATTTAGTACTAGCTGTTGCCCGTAGCTTCGCCCGCGTTACTCAACTCTTTCTTTTATCTTAGTTGGATAGGCAAACTGGCAAACGTGCCACCTGATGGTAAGTGGTCGACGTCGCCCATAAACATAAACTAGTACACCTGGAACGAGCCCAGGCAACTCATTTATGTGTTGCCTATCCTGAGACATAAGATGTTAAGTCTCGGTGCCAGTAATTACACTGCCTGTCTTGCCCTTCTCTCCGAAACACAGCAAAGCTGTTTCACGGGTGAAACAAGCAAGTATAAGTCACAGCGTGACGTGTTTTATAGCCTTCCTCGATAAATAAGCTGTCTAACACTGAAATAATTTTTCAAATCGGACCAGTAGTTCCTGAGATTAGCGCGTTCAAACAAACAAACAAACTCTTCAGCTTTATAATATTAGTATAGACTAGCAGCGGCCCGCGGATCAGTACAGGGATAAATTATAGCCCATATTATTTTTATGTATAAGCTATGTTATTGTAAAGTTTCACTAAAATCCATTCAGTAGTTCTTGCGTGAAAGAGTAACAAACATACATCCATACATACAAACTTTCGCGTTTATAATATTAGTAGAATTTTATGATTCCATGCTGTTGTATTTCAGAAAGATAGGCAGGACATAATTTACTGGCACCGAGACTAGGCATCTTACGTCTCAGGCTAGGCAACGCATGAAGGAATGGGGATGTTGACACAATATGTCACAAATTCATGTAAAGTTATGTTTAAAATATTAAAGACTGTATTTGAAAATCTAAAATAACATTTTAAGTCTATTTATTTGTCTCAAATTAAAGAAAATTTATTTAAAATGCGTTATTTATCACCCATTCTTACGTGACTGCGAACGCCATTATAGCGCGATGACGTCACTGACCAGTAAACAAATTGTCATAGCTAGCATATGCAAGTTAATAGTATCACCGGTGAACCGCAATGAGCTCTGTGCTTTGACAGAGCGCGAGTTTGTTTATCGGTCTGTGACGTAATCGTGCTTGGAGCGTTTTAGCGGGAATTTGAAAAACTATTTTTATTCATTTTTTTTTTTATTAAAATTGGACATATTTCTTTATAAAAGTAATTTTTTTCGTGTTTATATGGGGTATTGGTCAACATCCCTATTGGCTGGATGAAGGCGAAAAGACTTACAATAACACCGCCTCCTATTGGTCTTGGTCGGGGGAAGGAGCCCTGGATATACACCATTAAAATAAATTTTAAATGAAAATCAAATCAAATAGTAAAAGTTAGTATAAAAGTGTGTGTGTACTTATGTACACGTGTTAGAAGTTATACTCCTTAAAGAAAAATAAATACATACATAGTACAATTTCATTACACTGTAACCTTTTTGCTTATTGTGTAGTTAAAAACTATATCTTCTGTCTATACTGTCATTATGTAAAAATTGTTATATAAAATAATGTTGACTATAGCTAACTCCAGGGTGTCGGTTTTTCGTGACGGTGTGCGCGCGCATCGTAAAAAATTAATCTCATCATTTTTTCCTAACGCGCCAAAAGAAGTATAACTTCAAAAGTCAAATATTTGTTTTTGACAAAGTTATGAGCCTTTGAAAATATGTATATTTAATTGAAATTATATGGTCACAATGTTAAAATACTACAAATATAATAGAGTCAAATACCCAAAATTTACGTAAATCTGTGGCCATTAAAAAGTTTGCTGTAAAATTCTTTACGATCGAGCGATTGAAAAGTAAAAAAAACTGACGCAAACATTCAAATAATTATAGCTTGACCAGAAATATAAAAACCCTGCCTGGTGTCGCCACTGTAACTTTTTTACATCAACACAAAGTACCGTCCATACAGAAATTAGTTCCGAAATTTTCCGCAATATGGCGAGGGTTTTTATTTTTCTGGTCAGGCTATAATTAATGTAACTCACAACAAACAATAACTGCACAATTAGGTATTACGATATTTTGGAAATTATTTTTAATTGGATTTTATTCTCATTAAATGTGATCAGTGGTCGTATAATGATTATATATTTAAAATTTCTTTAATCAATTTAATATAGGTAGGTGAATACAACATAAATATAACAAAAGTGTAATTACTGGCACCGATAATAATAATAATAGCCTCTTTATTTCCATATTGATTGGCTTATACAATATAATATTATTAATAGAATTATTGTTACATATTTTATGTGCATGCATATGAATATAAAACAATACAATTAATAACTTTAAATTACAATCATAAATATCAATATAAAATAATGTCATTTATGTAATAATTATTAATTTCCAAATAAAAAATAATTCAAAATCGAAATTAAATTTAAATTAATATCAATATGGACCCCTCAACGGGTAAAGGCCTCCTCCATTTTTCTCCACGTCTGCTTGTCTTTAGCTTTTGTGATCCAGTTTGGACCAGCTTTTCTTATGATCTCATCGACCCATTTTTCTTTCGGTCTACCTCTTTTTCTTTTGTTTGTTGGTGGTCCTTGCCAGATAGTTAGTCTGTGTGTCCATTTTTCTTTGTCCATGCGTGCAATATGACCTGCCCATTTCCATTTTAGTTTGCGAGAATGTTCTAAAGCATCTATTATTTTTGTTGTTTTTCTTATTTCTGTATTTCTTATTCTGTTTTTTCTTTGAATGTTTAGCAAACTCCTTTCCATCGCTCTTTGGCAAACTTGTATTTTATTTTTAGTATTGTTATTGTAAATCCATGTTTGGCAGCCATATGTAAGACAAGGTAGCAAACATGAGTCCATTACTTTTTTCTTGAGGTTTAGAGGGAGTTTTGATTTAAGTGTTTCTTTATTACTCCAGTATTTATTCCAGGTTATGTTAACTCTTCTTTTAACCTCTTCTTCGAGCCTTGTTTTGGAGAAAGATACTTGTTGTACCAAGTATATATAGCTTTGAACATATTCTAGTGTTTTGTTATTGACTTTTATTGGTATGGAACGGTGGTTCGTCATCACCTTAGTCTTGGTGACGTTTAGTTCTAGGCCAATCGTTTTGCTTGCTTCATTCAGTTCATTAATCATTTCCTGTAATTTTAGTGCAGTTTCAGAGAATAGTATGATGTCATCTGCAAAACGAAGATTACTGAGTAATTTCCCATTTATATTTATTCCTTTATTTTCCCAGTTAATAGATTGCATTATACTTTGGAGCACAGTTATAAAAATTCTAGGTGACAGAGGGTCTCCTTGTCTAACGCCTCTGCAAATGTTTATTTCGGGGTACTCTCCAGTTTTACACGACTTTTGCTTTTGTAGTATATGTCTTTTAGGAGATCTATAGCTTCTGATGGTACTTCGCACTCATTTAGAGCTTTCCACATGCTCTTATGTGATATAGAGTCGAAAGCTTTGGCATAGTCTATAAATGCCAGGTAGAGTGGCCTGTTGTGCTCTATATATTTCTCTATAATCAAGTTTAAAGTGTGAATGTGGTCTGTGGTAGAAAAGTTTTTCCTAAAACCTGCTTGTTCTGGTGGCTAGAATTTCTCTGTGTACTTTGTTAGGCGGTCCTCAAGACAAGAAGCAAATAATTTGTACATGTTTGGTTGTAGACTTGTTGGTCGGTAGTTTCCAATATCAGCAGGGTCTCCTTTCTTGTAAAGTAAGATTATATCAGATTGTGCCCATTCGTTTGGTATTTTCTTGTCATGCAAAATCTTGTTAAACAAGTTTGATATGTATGGTACTAGTATAGTTTTTCCTAATTTTAAAGCTTCATTTGCGATATCATCTGGCCCGTTGGCTTTGTCTGACTGAAGGTATTCGATTTTCTTTATTATTTCATCTGTAGAAAATCTATCTAGAGTAGTGGAGTTCCTATTGGTCATTACAATTTTAGTGGTAATATCTTTTGCTGAATATAAGTTGTTGAAAAATGAGGTAGCCTTTTCTATTATTTCGGATCTTGATAGTATTTTTCTGCCTGTAGTTTCTTCCTTTATATAAGGTATCCATCGTTTTGTTTTATTAAGATCTTTAAGGCCTCTCTTCAAGCTACCGGATGATTGAAGATATATTTCAATTATTTTTATTCTGCGTTCAGTGCGTTCCCGTTTAATTAATTTGTAGATGTTTTTGTAGAGGTCGGTACGTTTGAATTTTGCTCTACTTTTCTTCATCTGTCTGATTTGTAGTGTACTTCTCAAGAGACGATGGTCACTGGGATACTTAGGATTTGATATGATTTCTAGGTTTGAGATATTTTCTTTTTTACTGGTTAGTATGTAATCGATTTGACTTTTTCTTTTGTTTGGTGAGAGCCATGTCCACATGTTTTTATTGTTCTTTTTGAATAGACTATTTGTAATGTATAATTTATGTTCCCAACAGAACTGGAGCAATCTTTCACTTCTTTTGTCTCTATTTCCGTAGCAGTATTGGCCCAGGATTCTTTCTTCGCCTGTTTCACGCTGTCCAACACGAGCATTAAAGTCGCCTATTATCAATTTCTGGTTAGTATATGGACAATATGCATTCTTGAGTTGGTCATAGAAGTTATTGATTTCTTGATCACTTGCATCAACAGTTGGCGCATGTACTTGTAAAATAGTCAGCCTTGTGTTCTCGAAAATAAGGTTTAAAATGCATATGCGTTCGGATACTCCAATGAAGCTCTCAATATTTAGCTTATATTCTTTTTTTATAAGAAATCCGACTCCATATTGGCCTTTCGTTTCTCCGAAATAACAGAAAATATGTTCATCGTCTTCTATGATATTGTATCCTGTTCTTCTGATTTCAGCAAGGCCAATTATATCATATTTTATTTTTGAAATTGCTGTCTTAAAATCAAGTAATCTTTCATTTGAAAGTAAAGATCTTGCATTGTAGGTACATATATTAGCGCGTGGTGACGATCCATGAATAAATACGACGGAGTAGTTTTCAAGGGGTGTTTATTCCACTAGAATTCGAACACGAATGAATCAAACTGCAGACAGCCCGATAGTTTTATAAGCCGATCAAAACAAGTTACAGGAGTGGGTAGGGTATGGTAGGGAGGTAGGGGAGCGTAGTATATCGATCATAGTCGATCAAAATACTTTTTAATCGACTTATATTACAATCGAATAAATTAATCTAGCTAATTAATTATGATTAAGTATTTACAAAATTGATTTGAATAAATTACAATTATTATTTTAATTACTATCATTAGTTCAAACAAACCATTCATCAAACATTCAAAATTCCTTTATAAATCATTTCTATGCAAATGTTTAATTTTATTTAATAAGACGCTATCACATATGTAGAGATTTTTTAGTGGAGATGGAGGGTTGTAGTCTTTATCCCCCGCGGTGACAAGCCGTATTGGGAGATGTGGAGTGGCTTTTTTCGTTAGTTTTTTGGTGATAGCTCTTTTACAGTCGAGCTTGATTCTGACACTTTCTTGGGTTTTGCGCTGTATATGTAGGATGTAATATTATTCGCTTTATTTTTCTTTGATATCTGTTTGACATTGTTATCATTGATCTCAGCGATTTGGTTCTCAGGGGACAGTGACAGATTTCGTTTTTGATTGCGTGTTTCTTCTGTTCCGTACTTACTATTTTTAGGTTTACCTGGTAATGTTACTATTCTGTCGTAGCGCAAAATCACATTTTTACCGAGCTTACGTTCTCTTTCTATTTCTTCCTGCAGTTCTTTGCGTTTTAACAAAACTTCTTATGGAAAATCTTAGACGTAAATAAGTGAGCTTCTAAGTATTCCTTTTTTCTTTAAAATTTCAATTTTTCGCCCTAGTGTTGTAAATGATACTAATAAAGGTCTTGCCTTGTTCCCTCTTTTGCCAAGTCTTCTTATGGTTTCGATTTCAAATTGCTCGATCGAAATTTTCATATTATTTTTAATATAATATAAAAAGTTATTACGTAATTCTTCGTATCCATGTTCGGTTTCTTCTAGTCCATAAAATATTAGATTTTTCTTTCCAACTTGTTTTTCTAAATAATCTATTGTTTTTTGTTGATGGTTAATTTTTATTTCTAGGTTGTTTGTTCGATTTTCAATAATTGTAAATTTTTGATTAATATTGTCGTTTATAGCTTTGGTAATATTTTCTTGTGTGTTCCTTATTTCCTCTTTTTGGTTGTCTAGATCACCTTTAATTTCTTTCAAAACTTTCATAATATCCTCCATATTCTGATACTTGTGGTGCCCTCTAGTTGTGACTGGTTAAATATTTAGTGATTTGCGGTTTTATTTGTAGGTTATCGAAAAAATCTTTATTCACTTTTTATTAGTTTTATTTCTTTCTTTCCGCGTATATGCACTTATATTTCACGGATTGATATTCACAGATTATGATAGTTTAGTTTTCACTTTGTTTTTATGTGTATTAACACAATAACCACATGTTGTATTGATGAATTTGTATTACAGTTTTGTGTTTATTATTGCACTGATCTTTAGATTTTTATGATTTCCACTAGTTTTTAACGTTAAAGCTTTGATTTAAACTCAGATATGGTGTTTAAAGACACTTTATATCATTTTTAACTTCAGAAATACTACGCAGCCGAAGCGAACACGAACACGGCAGTGTTGCCACTGGCACCGATACTTAATCATAATTTCAAAAATGTATAATATGCAACATTAAAACATCATCATCATCAGCCTCTATCCGTCCATTATGAACATAGGCCTCCCTCAATGAACGCCAAGACGGCCGATCCCTTGCCACTCGCATCCAACCGGTCACAAAGAGAATATATTAATTATTTATAATATCTATGGACGCTTTTTTTTACACCACGTCAATCTAATCCCGTGGTAAGTTCTCCAAGTACTTGTGTTACGGGTGTACCAGACAACGGAGATATATTTAATAATTTTATTTAAGATTTTTATTATATAATACACATATTTAATACACATATCCATGACCCAGGAACACAGAAAACATTTTGTTCCCTGGCGGGATTCGAACCTGCAACCTCCGAGCGCCAACGCGCTAACCACTGAGCCATAGAGGCCATTGAAATAAACGATAAATTAGCCTTACCGTAAACTCTCTGCCAGAGAATAAGTTCTGACCCGGATAGTCGCGCTAAAAAAAGATTTTTAAATAACTTATCTATCATATTATAGATAAAAATAAAGATATCCTTGATTAACAATCTTGACATTTTTTTGTTTTTTTTACTACGTATGTTCTATTCAACTTGTATTCTTAAGATGTGACAACCAACCCGACGCCAGGAGGCGGTGTGGTCGTAGACTGCACGGTTGGCGGGGGGCAACCCCCCACTTTTATAAACCAAAAGTGAGCCGAATGGGCTCACACTAATCCGATGTAGCATTAGGGCCTTCGGGCCGTTAGCATAGATCCAACCGAAAAAAAAAAAAAGATGTGACAAAAATATGTGGGTCTGTTTGCAACTACTAAAATATACAGCTAGTTGTTGCCCGCGGCATAGCTTGTGCTAACATAAAATTTCAGCCATCTCCGGATTGTTTATATTTTCATACCTTACGTCACGATTACATTGCACTGGTGAATTATTATATTTTAAATCAAATGATTCGTTTCATAAATAACCTCCTACAATAAAAGATACCACACTTTGGGAATAGGGCGTTCCTCTCAGGCATTTCAGGATAAGATGTAAAAATTGTAATAGAATACATATTATTTGAAAAGATTAGTTCCAATGAGTTTGTTTCGCCGGTTCTTCTCCGTGGGCTTGTCTTGGAACCGGTGGTAGATTCAATTGACGTTTAAAAAGAAACTGTATTGGTACTATTTAGAATATAAAAAAATTAACTTTTTGATATTTTTGAAGAAACTCAAAAATTATTATTTTAGTACAAAAGAATCCGGCAATTTCATACTTTAACCCCTATTACAGTGTTCAAATGTGGGCAAAGTATTAAACTATAGTTCCCAATTTCGCATATAACATTAACTCTAAATTACAGTATAATTCTACCCATGTTTTGAACACCTGCGACCTGAAGCAACTAGGAGATTATTTGCACCTGTACTGACTTAGATGTACATTATATTATACTAGATTTTCCCCGTTTCGCATTCCTTACAATTATAATTAACTAGCTGTTGCCCGCAGCTTCCCCGTTAACTTAGATTTACAGCCGTACCCGAATTGCTGATGATTATCATATATCCTAAGTTACTCCTTATAACATCGGCTATCTGCCAGTGAAAGTCGCATGAAATCGGCCCAGCCGATTCAGAGATTAGCCGGAGCAAACAGACGTACAGACAAAAATTGAAAAATATCTTATTTAGGTATATTATGTACCGTGTCTACGTCCATATGCATAATATTTGATAAAAAGTGGTTATTTTAATATTACAAACAGACACTCCAATTTTATTTACTTATTTGTATATACAAACATGTATTGCATGACACAAGAAGCCAGTCGTCACGGGATGCCCTTAACAAAAGATGGTATAAAATTTTGCCGTCACGGCATTTGAGTCAATTTTACTACCTATATGCCTGTTTCACATAAAATACTAAAACTATACTTATTAGGCCATTGAGGTCTTCTTCAATAATTTGGGTTCTCAAAGGCGATTTTTTTTTTAATTCTGGATATTAGCGCGTAAAAATAAACTAACAACTAGAACACAAGGTCGAAGTTATCGAAACGCAAGACTTATTCAGCCCTTTCCGAAACAGTCAATTTGGATTCGGGGGCGTGGGTTTTTCTTCCACTGATAAGCGTATTCATGTTATTTTCAAAAACGTACCAAGGACTCCGGTGACGGAAGGTCTCCAAATGCATCCTGTAAAAAAATTACGATACTAATAAAAAATCGTTTGATATGTCATTTACGAATATCTTTATATATAATTCTGACGACGATGGCCTAGTGGTTATGGGCTCGGCCTCTTGAGTGAGAGCTGAGTCTGGGTTCGATCCTGACCCCCCAGTGATGTCTAGAAATGGGTTTTCTAAATTTCTACGTGCACCTGAACATGAGACCATCGCTTGCTCACCGGTGAAAGAAACATCGTGAGGAAACCTGCATGTATGATGAGATTAAAAGTCTTTGAAGATGTGAAATTCACCAACCCGCATTGGGCCAGCAAATCGGTGAACTATCATATGGCTCAACTTATTTTACGGAGACCCGTGCCCAGCAGTGGGACATACAAGGTTGATAAAAGCGAGAGGCATTAAATTAAACCACGTATGCTATGTACCATTTTCAGGCTACACACCAAAACTTAGACCAATAGAACCAATAGTTTAGTCACAGGATATTTTTTAAGTTTTAAAGCCGCTCCGGTTTGTTCGACCCGGTGAGACGCAACGTGCTGTGCGACGTTGCCTTTTAGATTCGAAGGACATTTTACAAAGGTTTACAAAGAGTTTTTACGTTTTACTTTGACTATTCACGTATTTAAGTTCTTTGAAAAACTTTTTTTTTATTGCTCTCAAACTATTTTTTATAGTTTCGGATTAACCGTAAGCATGTGTGGTATATGTAGTTTAATTTAATGCCTCTCGCTTTTATCAACCTTGTATAAGGGTTGATGTTATTATTATATATAATTCTTCTGTGTGTATGTCACTGAACTACTCAACGGCTTTTGATGAAATTTTTTGTGTGTGTTCAAGTGGATTCGAGAATGGTTTAGACCACAATTTGGTCCAGTACCGAATGTTTTGTACAGTACGTTTGTCGGGTCGGCTAGTTTTTATGTAAAACGTATTTTTTTTATAGAAGATACGGACTGTCGGTTCACCTGATGGCAAGTCAGCGACATCCAAAACCGCTAAAAATCACCCTTCGTCGTTCCTCTACGATTTCAAGGCACTCCTCTAACCGCCGCCGCATTGGGATACTTGGCGTCGACATATCGAGTGATGTGCAATTTCGTGGTCATTTGGAAGGAAAGGCTAAACTAGTGAAGTGAACAGTAGGGCGAAGCATTTCATGCCGGCACACCGCTTACGCTTACCGCTAGGCGCAGGCCTCACATGGAATACTGCTCTCACCTCTGAGCTGGAGCGCCCCAATATCAGCTCCTTCCATTTGACTGATTTGAATCATCGATAGCAAAAAAATCGAGCTGTTATAGATTTCAGGACATCGAGGTTGTGAGGGTGAAATTTGGAATTTGGACGCGATGTCCGGTTGTAGAATTCTGCTCTCAAAACTCAAACTGCAACTGCAAAAACTGAGAACATTCCCCGTGGTAGATGCGGTAGAAGATGCAGGGACCCGACATCTCTGCGCAGCGCCAAAGAATCAAACCGATCGGAGAGAACCTTGTTATCGACGTTTCGGGCCGTATGGCCGTATGTTTTCTATAATAATAATATCTATGGACGCTTTCACACCACGTCAATCTGGTCCCGTGGTAAGTTCTCGAAGAACTTGTGTTACGAGTACCAGACAACGGAAATATATTTAATACTTTTATACTATACATATATTTAAGATTTTTATTATATAATACACATATTTAATACACATCCATGACCCAGGAACACAGAAAATATTTTTGTTCCCTGGTGGGATTCGAACCCGCAACCTCCGGCTTGAGCGCCAACGCGCTTACCACTGAGCCACAGAGGTCGTTTTCGCATGTTGATAGACCACCACGTGAGGGATAAGGAGGAAGGAGAACCTAGAACACGTGGTAATCATCATCTCTTGCCTCCTTACATCTCAATAACGGGTCTCCGTGGAATCAGGGGAGTACCATACGAGTCGGAGCCTTATGGTGACCGACGCCCATAGACATCCGCACAACCAAAAGTTATGCAGATGCGTTGCCCTCCTCTTCCCTATCGGATCGGGCCATCGGAAACTCACAAAGAGCACGAAACGCGACATAGCTGTCACTTGACGCCGGTGTTATGGGAGCGAGAGGTACCAGCTCGGTCGTGCCGGCCCAAGTCGGTTGTGATGCAGCATGGCACTACCTCTTACAATTGGGTGCTGGCCCAACGGTGACAACACCCTTAAAGACTTAACCTTATCAGGCTTCCTCCATTTTCCTTCCCACGTTACTTCTAAATTGAAAATTCTGAGTACTTTCATCACGTGGCCAAGAAACCTTCAAATGCCTTCAATATTTTGCGCAATTTGTTTTGTTTTTGAAAGCCATTATATGCTATAAATAAATGTTGATTGACTTCGTTAACGTTATGTAACGTTCATTGTTGTTTTAATATTACAAAAGTAACATACAAAATATCATTTGCCATTTGTTTTCATCATTAAAAACGCCAACTTTGTTTATTTTTAACTATAACTTGTAGTGTGCACAATAAAGAATGTTTCCTTCATTTTGTCATTCACTCATTCGTTCGTTCATTCATTCATTCATTCGTTCGTTCCTTCATTCATTCATTCAAGACTATCTTCTGCCTTCACTATCCAACTATGATAACTACATTCAAATCTTGAATAGGACAATATTCCTTTTGCAAATGTATTTTATTGATACCGAGACTTATAATGGACTTATCTCAATTCATGAATTTCTAGGTTGGTCACGAGTAGAGGTGCTCTGTGTTTCGCGTGCGCTCAGGAGGTTTCATCATCATCATCATCAGCCTCTATCCGTCCACTGCTAAACATATCCTCCCTAAATGAACGCCAAGACGGCCGATACCTCGCCAATCGCATCCAACACGGACCGGCCACCGCACGGAGATCGTCTTCCCACCTGGTCAATGGCCGACCAACACTTCGTCTACCTAAACGTGGCCTCCACTCTAGAACCTTATTGCCCCATTGGCCATCCGTTCTCTTCAACGAGGAAGGAGGTTGTAGCTGTTAATTAAAGTATATTCGGTCTTAGGAAGGATATGCCACTGACAGGTCTGGACTGGAGGCGAGGGATCTGATGAATGTTGTATTGTTTAAATTAGGTTTAAATGAATACATGTCTCATATAGAACCGACGTAATGTTATAAAATCCTTGTCATGAGAAATATGGATATATAAACAGTTTAAATGTTTTAATTAATTTGGTAATGTAGTAACTAGTATAATGTATTTGTAATGGTCACCTTACTTTATATGATTTCAAAATAATATTTTCTTTGTTTTTTATTGCACGCCATCAGTATGGCAGAATGTACAAGAACATGTTATTAATTTACTAAGATCTCTGTAACACTACATTCTTGCAATAAACATATTATTATTATAATGCAAGAGGTCTACCCCGTGCCCCGCTCATAGATCAGACCAACACAGAGGTGCTTTTTTACACCCCGAAAAAAAAGGTTGTCTCCGGCTGGTTTATATTCATGACTTATCTCCTAGTTTAACAATCGTGTTCTAATTCTTAGGTTGTATGACTTAAACAATATTATTCAATAGACTACTCAGTACACGGACACGGGGTGATGATGATGAAACTTACCGGTGGCGGGCCACGCTGGTACACGCCCCCCAAAAAGTTCTGAAATTAATAAAAAAAGTGTGTGTGTGTGTCAGTTCCGACGCACGATTGGAGTTTACTCCTAACGAACGATAATTATGATATATGTCGAGTAGAAAAAAAGGGTAAACGAACGCATCTGCTAAAATCATAACAGAAACAAACATATATCTGTAATTATTAGGATTATTTATATTACTTCAAAATGCTGCAGTATGAGCAGCAACAAATTTGTACTGTAGTTTTTCCACGGAAAAATCGTTAGTTAAACTAGCGTGGCCAGATTTTTTGTAAACCGATCTCCAACTTCTCTTGACTTCCGGTGTTTATTTTGTTGCTGACTCTCTCTGCTAAAACACGCTGCAGTATGAGCAGCAACAAATTTTTACTATAGTTTTTCCACGGAAAACTCGAGAGGGATATTATTTATTTTGGCATAATTAAAAGAAAATCAATTTTTATTTTTTTAAATTTATCTCTTCTTAGCATCTTTTAGCAACAAATTAGCAACAAATTGACCCCTATTCGCTTGATCGATAAGTCCACATCCAGTGATTTCCACGCTATCTTAATGAAAAGTTAGCGCTATTGCCGATTTTTTGCGATCGGTTGGAGCAAAAAAATTAATTTTTTAGCAACTAATTAGCAACAAAAAAGCAACAAATTTCTGTTTTTTATTTTCAATTCCGCTAATTTTACATCGCCATTTTTTTAGACCTCTATGTTCAGAAGTTGCTTGCTTGTTTCTCCCGTGAAACAGCTTTGCTGTGTTTCGAAGAGAAGGGCAAGACAGGCAGTGTAATTACTGGCACCGAGACTTAACATCTTATGTCTCAGGATAGGCAACATATAGATGAGTTGCCTGGGCTCGTTCCAGGTAAACTAGTTTATGTTCATGGGTGACGTCGACCACTTACCATCAGGTGGCACGTTTGCCAGTTTGCTTATCCAACTAACATAAATAAAGAAATAAAAAAAACCAGAAGTAGACGGATACTTGCTGATGAAGATGATGATTTAAGTCTTATTTAAGAATGTATGTTAATGCTACTCAGAAAAGAGTTAAGATCGATCAACTAGTTGGGATAATCGGCCGTCTTAGCGTTCATCGGGTTTAAGTCCAGTGGACAGCACCAAACGGTGATGAAGGCTGTTTACCATTGGGTCGTTGGAAGCATATCTGAGTGGTGGCGGCACCTGAAAATAAGTAATATTGTAAAGTTAAGCTATGAACTTTAGCAAAAAGGAGAACCATCTTGTATGAGGGACAAGTTGAAAAAGTGTCAATCTGTAAAACGTAATTTACGGCATCCCACGGGGAAGGGGGGACTCCCCAAGTGGGTATGTGGGACTTGCTGCGCCCGAAAGATGGTAAATGGACGCAGCTCTACCCACTAAAACCCGGCGAGCGCCACCAGTGCCGCCTTGGTGAGGTGCCCCGAATCTGTTAAGCTAACAGGGCACCTCGACGGCTAGTCAGTCCCGCAAGGGACCGACGCCACCTCCACAGAGGGCTTGTCCCGCACCACAGAACAACTCCTCTCAACGTTGGGACAGTACAATGGGGTGAGGTTTCCATCCTCACCCCTTTCCCCCTGCTCGTGCTTCAGGCTACTGAGCCCCACCGCCACGACAAGGCCTGAACCATGGTGGGGATAACCTACTAACTCAGCGTTTAGGAACGATCAGCCCCAAAAATCCCATTTCGCAAAACATCTTCTACAGACAGGACATAACGTTAGTAGCGGCCATACGTTCCAGGTTTTACATAAATGCGACAAGGGATTTCGACTAAGTGTGTTGGAACAACTCGAAATAATAAAACATAAAAATAATAAATCGATTGCATTGTTGAATGACCAAACCGATTTAACGAATTCTCCCATAATACGGTTATTCGGTGGGGGTAGTGGGGGAACCAGCTAATATAAGGCGGGTGTTTGGGCCTGCAAGTCACTTAACGATTACTAATCGTAGAGTCTACATCCTGAGGATGCCTCGGTGTCGGGGCGAAACGTACGTAGATTGTTTGGTGGTGGTCTTTTACTGTGGTTGTGGTGCATGTGGGGTGGTGGTGCATGCGAGTGTACGCATATGCAGTGTGGGAAAGGAGGGCGGTGCTATATGCATGCATATGCGTGCACTCACACATTTGCTGTAAAGACTGCGTTTTTCGCGGGATAATTGCTAATTAATATAATTAATTTAATATCTTATATAATGGATTTCCGCAAGGTAACGCCTGATTCTATTAACTAACCTACTAACCTTTTTTTTTTTTTTTTTTTTTTTTTTTTTGTTATCGCAGGGAAATGCTTTTTACGCATGTAGCCAGGATCTCGGGTAGATCCTGACCCTATGTGGGACTCGCACCTGGGAGTGCCCTACCCGTAAACTAAAACCACTGCGAGCGCCTTCAGCCGCATTTTGAGGGTCCCGGATAGGCATTCAACAGGATCACCTCAGCGACAGGCTGGCCCCGGCGAAGGCCAGACTACTCCTTTTAAAGGGGGACTGCCCGGCTGCTTAGGCAGTCCCCGCGACGTCGTGTCATACTGGGCCCAGGTTCCCATACTGAACCCGACACGAGCACAGGGGTGTTACTGGAGGCGCATTAAGTAGCGCCTCCTACGCACCCCCATTCGTCGCCCACGGGGGGAGGCCTCGTCGGCAACCTCCTCTCTAACCCGCTCGTCGGCCTCCTTCTGGGACATTACTGCCTCGCAGAAGGAAGCCATCGCCGTCCAGGACTCGTCGTCACCGAGCATCGCGGTGATGACACCCGGCAGAGACAAGTCCCCTCCGATGACCGATGTCAGATCATGACGCAGCGCCGCCCATCTCGGGCACACCTCGAAGGTGTGCTGGGCCGAGTCCACCGCCGCGCCACAATCGTGACACACTGTCAACGGCTCCCTGCGGGCCGTCCGGCACAGGTACTCACCAAAGCAACCATGCCCAGTGAGCACCTGTGTTAGACGGAAGGTGAGGGGTTTGCGCTTACGGCGCATCCACCGCTCAAGGACCGGACATAGAGCAACCGTTAGGCGTTTGCCGTACGGTTGCCGCGCCAGGTCCTCCCCACCTTCGCATTAACGCCTCTTGCCCTAGTCGGCGAACCCGAAGGATCCCTTCCAGCGTAAGGCTCTCACCAAGAGACCTCCTATCCGAGACATAGGAGTGCGTCTCGGCAAGAACCTCCGCCACGAGTTCCCACGGGGGGTCACCGGCTAGGGCAGTGGCTGCCGCCCACGAAACTGTACGGTAACCCCGGATCACTCTTACCGCGATGACCCGCTGCGCTTGGCGCAGCTGGGCCTTATTCCTCGTGGTAAGGTGACCCGCCCAGATGGGTGCTCCGTACGTTGCCATACTCCGGCAGACTCCGGAGTATAGCTGCCTGCAGGCGGCACTGGGTCCTCCGAGGTTCGGGAGGAGTCTGCCCAGCGCACTTGCCGCCTTCACGACCTTCGGTCCCAACATTGAGAAATGTGGGCCGAAGGTCCACCCTCCGTCAAGGATGAGCCCCAAATATTTGATATGGGGGCTCATCCTGACCCTCAGCCCTCCGATCATGAGGGTAGCCCCCGCTGGGGGTCCTTTCCGCCCGGTCCCGCGGAAGAGAAGGGCTTCGGTCTTCTCAGGTCTGACACGAAGCCCTAGCCTCTCTATGCGGCTGACCACGAGGTCGATCCCGACTTCGGCCAGCCGCGCCGCCTCCTTATAGCCTCGTCCCCGGGCATACACGAGGGTGTCATCCGCGTAGCATATGACACCCATCCCGGGGAGGAGGCGACCTCGCAGGACCCAGTCATAGCCGATGTCCCACAGGATCGGGCCCAAAACGGATCCCTGTGGGACACCGCACCCGACTCGCCACCACTCTATGGACCCACACCGGTTCTCGCAGGCTACCCTCCTCTCGGAGAGGTACGCCTCCAACAGCCTCCGTAGATACGGGGGCACTTCGAAGAAATTTAATGCCTCCCGTATCACACTGTGAGGGAGGCTGTTGAAGGCGTTCGCGATGTCCAAGGACACCGCGACCACCACCTCCCCCTTGTGTTCCGCCTCACCCGTCACCACCCGAAGGCGTTTGAGGGCGTCGACGGTCGACCGGTGTGCCCGGAACCCAAATTGGGACTCTGAGAGTCCCGGTCCCGAGCCCTCCTCCAGGTGCTGAGCGAGCCGGGAGGCCACTATTCTCTCTAAGGCCTTCCCAACTTCGCTCAGCAGCACCACCGGTCGCACCGCCGAAGCCGAGTCCGGGGTCCGCCCTGGTTTTGGTAGCAGGCAGAGCCGACCCTCCTTCCAGGCCCCCGGGAAATGTCCGGACCGCAGGCAGCGGTCGAACAGCTCCCGAAGGCTATCACCGAGGTGCATCAGAGAGATCGCGAGGACCCTCCCATGCACCCCGTCTGGACCCGGCGCCCGCTTTTTACTCTGGAGGCGGGACAGAACCGCCTCCATTTCAGCCTCTGTAACGGGTGGCGGAACACCCGAGGTGTCCGGCGTCTGCCGAGCCATCCTGGGGGGCACGAAACCCACAGGTGTGTCGGGGAAGAGTTCCCCGACGATCCTCCCCAGTTGGCCCAGCTGGAGCGTCTCGTTGATTGGGGCCGACTGGGCGCGGAGCTTGTTCCGTGCCCATATATAAGGCCGGCCCCAGGGGTCTCTGTCGAGACCCTCAATCATCTCCAGCCAGGCCTCTTCCTTGGCTCGGCAAATGGCCTGCTGCAGGATCTTCCGCTTTTCTGCGTAGACCCTGCGCAGCCTGTCGTCCCTGTCGACGTCCTGGGGGCGCCGCCGCCTGCTCCGGGTATAAAGCCGTCTGGCCCGGTTGCAGGCAGCCCGGAGAGCGGCTATCTCGGCCGACCACCAGTAGAGCGCCCGCCGCTGGGGTGGACACCTCGAGCGCGGCATGGCCGCTCTGCAGACTGCGGTGAACGCGTCGCACAGCCGGTCAGCCGCCTCATCCACCCCTAGCTCCGATAACGGCGGGAGACTCCACCGGCTGACTATAGCCGCCTCCTCAGCCAGTTCCCGGTCGAGCTTAGAGAGTGCCCAACGCGGAAACTGGCTTCTCCCCCTGGACAACGACGACGACGACGACGCCAGACGGACGGGGGCTGGAGACACCTCGAACCTTATGTAGCGATGGTCCGAGAGAGTCTCCACCCCCGTCTCCACCCTCCACCCCTCTACTCTACGCGCGATGGTCGGCGTGGCGAACGTGACGTCCACCACGGAACCTCCCGACCAACGCACGCACGTCTGGACTGTCCCTGTGTTTAGAAGGGACAGTCCGGCAGCTAGCGCCCACTCCTCCACTTCTTTCCCTTTAGGGTTCGTGACCGGGTTGCCCCATGCCGTGGACTTGGCATTGAGGTCCCCTGCCACAAACACCTGTAGAGGGGCTAGCTGCCCCACCAGCGGCCCTAGAACGTCGAGAAACCGTTCCAGGGCCGCCAAATCACGGTTCGGTGAGAAGTAGACTCCGACGAAAGCCACCTCTCCCCTAACCGCTGCCACGTACCCGCGGCCCCTCGCTTTGACTGCGAGGGGGGGGCCGAGTCCAGGCCTCGTCACGATCGCTACCGAGTCATCGGTGTCCCCCGCCCAGTGTGAGCTAGTGGGAGGCACAGCGTATGGCTCGGCAACGATCGCAACGTCAACGCTCCACTCCGCCATGGACTGCAGAAGAAGATCCTGAGCCCCGGCGCAGTGGTTGACGTTCGCCTGGAGAACGCTGAGATGCCTGGGCATTATTCGGCCATCTCAGCGTCTGCCGACTCCACGTTATTCCCCTTCTTTTGGGAGGGGAACTTCCCGCGGGTTGATGGGGGCTTACATGCCATGCCCCCCCATCACGTGGCCTGCTGACCTTCCTGCGTCGAAGCACACCGCACAGTGTGCGGCAGCTGAGCACCCGGCGGCCTTGTGGCCAGCCTGACCGCATCGGTAGCATAGGCCACTGCGGTCTACGTCACACTGGCACGCTCCGGCGACGTGCCCTAGTCCCATACACCGGAAGCAGTGCCTGGGGCGTGCCTGTAGGAGGTAGAGGCGTACTCGGCTCCAGCCTACCACAACTCTCCCCTGTTGAAGCAACTTCTTTGCCACTGCAACCGGGAGCTCTATGTGGGCTGTCCCCAGGCCCATTTGCCCCGTGCGGATATTCCGCACGTGGACCTGCCCGGGGTTACAGCCTCCTTCCTTTGCCACCGCGGTAGCCAGGCGCTCCGCGGTGACCGCGTCACTCAGGCCTGAAACCCTTATCTCAGCCTTCTTTTCGGGCCTGAGCACCTCCACCTCCTCGGCTAAGGCTTCCTTTAATCGAGCGGCGAGGGCGTCTGCTTTCTCGCCGCTTGCAGAGCCGGGCACCTCAATTAGGCGCGCACCAGTCGCTGACTTGCGAATCCGGAGCGGGCCGATGCCCAATTCCGCCAGATCAATACATTGCTCGGCCTTCAACAAGGCCGAGCCATACGTCGCCCCTTTAGACGCTGCCTCCGGCCGTAACTTAAGAATTACGGCCGTGGAGCGGGGGAGCGACAGTTTGGGCTTGGGAGCCTCCTGCCCTATCTTTTTGATTGGCGGCGCAGAAACAACCGGCTTCCTCGTCGACGGCGTAGAAGCCACTGATTTTTTAGTCGCCGGTTTCCGGCGTACGACCTCTGTCCAAGCCGGCTCGTGCTGGGCCTTGGTCCCCTCCTCTTCCCTCCTTTGTGAGGCCACTGCTCCTGAGGTAGTGGGACCGAACGCGGTCCACTCCTTTTCTTGGGTCTTGCCCTTCCCCTTACCCTTTCCCTTACCTTTTGAGGCTTGAGGCAAGGCAGGTAACTGAACGTGGTCAGGTCCCACCAGTGGCCGCCGCCTTTTCCCTTGACGCCGCAATGGCGGCTCTCGTGTCTTTCGCCAATTTCCCTTGGTCCCCTGCTAGTGGGGGACGGCAGGTAGGAGCTGCCGGGAGCTGCAGAGCCGCCAGGCGGCCGTCCAATACGTTGCCAACTATCTGTACGATATCTCTTCGTATATCGTCCGATATAGTGGACTCCCTATTTTCCGCCGCCTTCTTTCGGCTCTCTTCAAATTCGCGCCTGTATGCGCGTACCTCCTCCCTTACCAGGTTAAGTTCCCGCTGGAGCCGACTATTGTCAGCCCTGAGCTTTCGCGCCTCTTCTGTTTCTGTCCGGACCACCAAGGACTCCAATACCTCCCTGATGGATCCGGCAGCCTTTCTAATTTTGGCGGCGTAGCCCCCTCTAAGGTTGACCGACTTCCCGGTCAGGCCAAGTATCACATCGAGATTGGACACCGCCGCCACCATTAGCTCCTCCGCTCCCATCCTTTCTGCGTCGAGGTCGAGAGGGATCAACTCCGCCTCCCCTGTAGCCACCTTGGGCTTTTTGAAGATCCGCTTTTCGAGCGCCTGCTCGAAGTCGTCGTCCTTCACACGTTCCGCCCTCTCCCTCAAAGCGGCCCGTGCGCGAGAAAGCGTGACCGCCTTACCCCGTTTCGGCGGGTAAGGTGTCCTTGTTGCGTCGCCCCCCGTCTCGGTGTCTGAGCCGGAGCCCCCCGACACTCCGGAGAAGAGGCGCTTCTGCCCCAGCTCCGACTCAGACATAGATGTAACCGACATATCTTCCAATGTCTGTACGTCCGCCTCCTTTCCCCTCTTTTGGTGACCCCCGCCCACCTTTGGTTGGTCGTCCTGGTTGACCCCTATACGAGCGACCGATTGGCGTGTCACACGCCGCGCCATCGACGATATATCCTCAACCCGGACAGTAGCGCTCCTTAGTCTGATCTCCTCCTCAGTATCAGAGACAGCTACGTGTCTTTTCTCCAAATCATGTGCATTTCTGTTGTCCGTATTCTCGCTTAGGTCGTTGGTGCTGGAACGAGCAGAGTGCTCGTCCCTGAAACAGTTATAACTTACTAACCTAACCTAACCTATATAGTGCTAAACTATTATTTATTCTGTGCTTTATCTGCATAATCATATTTCTAATCCTTGGAAAACTAGCTTCGCAAATAAAACGTTTGAGGCCACTGCACTAAAAAACCTAGCACAAAAGAAATGGCGGTGTTACACCGTTCACGTGACCTTATCAGATAAGAAAAATGGCGGTGCCACGGAATAATGTATGGTTCCCACTGGTAAGGGTAATACTTATATATTAGAGGAATGAAATTACGACTAATATTTGTCCATAAGTTTAAATGAAAAGTATAGAAAATAATATAGAGGTTATTTTGACATGATACCGTCTTATAAATAGATGAACACCAGCAGCGCGCACGAAAAAGTGTCTCGTTCCGCTGTCAAACGATACAGGCCCAAGCGTTGGCTTGGTAGCCATTATTTATCTATACATCCATACAGATAAATAAAATTGGAGTGTCTCTTTGTAATTTCCAAATAACCGCTCTTTATTGAATGCATATGGACGTACGTATACACGTTACTTATACCAAAATAACATTTTTTACAATTTTTGTCTGTCTGTCCGTCTGTCTGTCTGTCTGTTTGTTCCGGCTAATCTCTAAAACGACTGAGCCGATTTTGACGGGACTTTCACTGGCAGATAGCTGATGTTATAAGGAGTAACTTAGGCTTTAGAAATAATCATCATCAATCCGGGTACGGCTGTAAATCTAAGTTAACGCGGGCGAAGCTGCGGCAACAGCAGCTACTAACAAATGTTAATACGCGATAACGTGTTTTGTGTTTTTGTGATTATTTCTACAATTTAATAAGATGTAATTGATTTCCTCCATGATTTTCTGTCTAAGTTCATTTTGTGCATTTCAATTATAGTCCAGTCGGGGCAGACATTAAACTAGCCTGAAATGTCTCGGACCAGTAGTTCCTGAGATTAGCGCGTTCAAACAAACAAACTCAAGCTTTATAATATTAGGTTTAGGTTTATAGAATTTTATTTTTAATTTAAAAAAAAAAGACAGGTGGACACTTACGTGAGAATACATATTTGCAGTAACATAATGTTCGTCTTAAACGATGTACCCGTTTAACGCATTGGCTTGGTTTTTTAAAGTGAGTGTTCTATTATACCGGGTGTATTTGGAACGGTTGCGAAGATTAAACCCTAATAATATAACTATTTACATACTATATAATGCATATAACCATTTATCTCAGAAACGTTTTTTAAAGAAAATTTGGACTTGTGTATTTTGCAAACCCGCAATGTATTAGTAAAAACTAAAACGACGAACGACTAAAGCGATAAATCGCGCTGAAGACGCGCGCGGTGCGGGAGTTCGTTCACCTCGTGCATGCGGCGACCTCGTGTAACGCTATCAGCTGATTCAGTCTGCTAGCCGTTTATTTAAGTTAAGTTTATTACATTGCTGTTTATTTCAAAAAACCATTATTTTAAAGCATTATCATCAAATTCCTGCAACATTATGTTTACTAAACCGGATTATACAAAAAAGGCAACCAAAAAAAAAAGAAACGCGTTTTTTCACTTGTATCATGTCAGGCTATGCCAACACTATCATACCTCTTCATTTTCGCGAGCATTCCAAATACACCCGGTATAGTTAGCTAGATTAGTAGGTATAGAATATAGATAATACACTTTGGTCCTCCCGTGACAATAAAAGACTGTAAAATAACTGAAATATCAGGAATAAAAGATTAATAATCGTCTCGAAATCCGTAAAAGATTATTTCATTGTATGAAATTCATAGGAAACATTATAAAGATATTTTGATAGTACAGTAATTTACCTTCCCATCAAACGGATTTTGCGCGGAAACTTTGAAAATCAGAATTAAAAATATAATTGTTTTCATCATTCGGTAAGATAACCCGTAATAATGATTTTAATTGAATTTTCTTGAGATGAACATGTTATGCGCACGCGTCGAACTTTTACGATCTTAATAATTGGAAAAGTCTGTTTGATCGTTCTTTGGGTTCAGTGGGATTTAAAAACTTTATTTTATAATTGAAGTACAAACGGACAGACGAGCCACGTGACGGGAAGTGGTTGACGTCGCCTATGAACATAAATAAGTTAACCTGAGACTAGCTCAGGTAACTCATTCATCCCCACCATGGTTCAAGCCTTGACGTGGCGGTGGGGCTCAGTAGCCTAGGGTGAGCACAGCACCTTGGGCGAAGCGAATTGAGTCGAAGGGGCTGTTTGTGCCCCTCTTATAAGAGGGGACAATAGAGCAGGGAGCAAGGGGCGAGGACGGGAACCTCACCATATTGTACTGTCCCGACGTTCGGAGGGGTTGTTCTATGGTGCGGAACAACCCCTCTGTAGAGGTGGCGTCGGTCCCTTGGGGGACTGACTAGCCGTTGAGGTGCCCTGTTTGCTCATTAGATCCGTGGCACCTCACCAAAGGCGACATTGGTGGCACTCGCCGGATTTTGAGTGTGTTGTTGTGGGTAGAGCTGCATCCACTTACCATCTTTCGGACGCAGCGAGTCTCACATATCCACCTGGGGAGAGCCACTCCCCCGCGGGAGGCCTCAGAGCAATTCCCGGAGTTAAAGAAAAAAAGACAATCTAGCTTCTCTCCCATCTGTAAAATACAGGGACTATTTTAAAGTAAGAAAATTCACTCAGAATTTTAATATAAATACAAACATCGACTAAAGTCTGTCTCCATACGCTCTAGTGTATGGAGATGAGTTGGAGTTATGTCTACATCATCATCATCATCGATCCTTATACGTCCCGCTAGGACGGGTCCTCAAAATAGGTGAGTGCGTTGGGCCATAGTTCACAATCGCTGGTCCAATGCGGGGTGAACTTGAGACACTCAAAGACATCCTTCATTAAGCGAGCGATGTTCTCGTATTTTGGCGGGGGAAGAAAATATAGTGAAAGGAGTTGTCAAGAAATGTATGAGGCGTGGGCCAGCACTATGTACACTATATATAAATATAGCTAATAGAATCAGGCGTTACTTTGCGGAAATCCATTATATAAGATTAAATTATAATTTAAGTAGCAATAATCCCGCAAAACACGCAGTCTTTACTGCAAATGTGTGAGTGCACGCATATGCATGCATATAGCACCGCCCTCCTTTCCCACGCTGCATATGCGTACACTCGCATGCACCACCACCCCACATGCACCACAACCACAGTAAAAGACCACTACCAAACAATCTACGTACGTTTCGCCCCGACACCGAGGCATCCTCAGGATGTAGACTCTACGATTAGCAATCGTTAAACACATTTGCAGTAAAGACTGCGTGTTTTGCGGGATTATTGCTAATTAAATTATAATTTAATCTTATATAAATATAGCTACTCAATATAGTAACCGTTTACTATTGTTTATTTTATTTTATTTCGCTTCGTTTCAATGTACATTTAAATTAACTTCGTCAAGGAGAGCAACACAACGTAAAATAAAACATAGCGGATCAGATCAGAATTATGGAAAGAATGTCATCTTGACAATGACACATAATTGACTATAACGTAATATCTGCGATTTTATAAAAAAATAACACGAATTCTGAAAATCTTGGGTTTTGAAAATACAAGACTACATACAGGATTTTATTTACTTTATATGAGAGAGAGATGTATATATATAAAACAACATATTGGGGTTAATTTTTAAGGCTAACAACTAAATTACACTAAGTCAAACGTCATATCAAAACAACTGTCATGGCCGCCTTAGAATTAGGGTTATCACATTAAAAAACTTTTCAAATAATCATTTTCGTACGCATGTACGAAAACGTGTTTTTTTTTTTTGTATTTTTATGAAATTCCCATATTTTTTTCCTATTTACCTATGTGGTGTACATAGTGCTGGCCCAAAATGAAACATCTCCTTTACTAGTAGATAAAACTCCAAACTTATGACGTCCACGAAACCTAATAATAGGTTTATGTCTCGTTATGACAAAGTCTATGTAACGGTAATTTTATGGCGCACATAAAATATATTTATTGCTCACATGATAATCAATAATTTGGGTTTATGTTGTGGAGCTGATGAGTCGTTATAGTGTCTAAACACTAGCTCATCATCATCAGCGTTTTTCCACACTCGATATTTTTTGCAGTTACTTCTTTTTGCGCACCGCTAACAAAACACAGATTTTGTAGGGTAGAAATAAGGCTGAGCCGTCACGCTCGGAGATGAAAGGCTCGATCGGGAGAATTCGGGACCCCCCGAGTGTGCCCGAGCGAGAAAGATATTGTCGCGTAATAATATAATAATAATGATAATCTCAACCCTTATATGTCCCACTGCTGGGCGAGGGTCTCCTCCTCGGAATCAGGTGAGAAGAGTTTTGGGGCACAGTTCACCGATGCGCCCTCCCAATGTGGGTAGGTGAACTTCACACCTTCAAAGACTTTTAATCTCATCAGGCATGCAGGTTACCTCACAATGTTTAGTTCACCGGTGAGCAAGCGATGGTCTCATGTTTAGGTGCACGTATAAATTTAGAAAAATCTATTTCTAGGCATCACAGGGAGGTCAGAATCGAACATGGACCTATCGGTTCTCAATCAAGAGGCTAAGCCGGTTTTTAAATCGGTTTAGACAGCAGTGGCTGTTGAAACCGATTTAAAATTATGTCCGAATTAAAATGCGATATTATTATTTGGAAGTACAACCGATTGCGCTATTTACATTTTGTTTTCACTCGGCAGTCCCTATGACTGGTTAGGGTTTTGTTTTGACGCAGAGAAATCTTTATGGATGTAGCCAGGTACATGAGTGGTTCCTGACTCTATATGGGATTCGCATTTAGGTAATGCATACCCAAACTAGGAGCCGAGGAGGCTCTTTGTACCCCTCTTATAAGAAGAGGGGCAAAAGAGCAGGGGGCAAGGGTCAGGATGGGAACCTCACCCCATTGTACTGTCCCGACGTTGGGAGGGGTTGTTCTGCTTAAAAAAGGATAGAACCGCCTCCATTTCAGCCTCCGTGAAGGATGGAACACCCTACTCGTTTGGCGTCTGCCAAGCCATCCTGGGGGGCTCGAAGCTCAGTGTGTCGAGGAAAAGTTCTCCGACAATCCTCCCCAGTTAGCCTGGCTGGAACGTTGTTGGGGGGGGGGGGGATCCTGGTCCGCTTCCTCTCATCGATCTCACTCGATTCAATCAACACATCCGATACTCTGTAATTCGCATTGACAAAATACTGCCTAGTTTTTATAGCACTTGAATGAGTAATAGATTACCGCTTAGAATAAGAGAGGAAAAAAGAGGAAAAAAGGAAAAGAAAAAATTTAATAACAAGGATGTTTAGTTAAAGAAAAGAGTTTAGGAAAGAATTTTCGAAAAAGGTTTTGTGGCGAAATGGGGTGCAGTTTTGAATGTGACAGAACCATCGAAAAAAAAATTACGAGTTGAATCCATTTTGATAATCACTTTTTAGTAGATCATAACATTTGCCCACAATCGTATCCTTTTCCCATCTAGGGCATCCTTAATACATAGTACAAACACAACAGTACACTCAACACCGCCTCTGCCGTAGGTGGCGAAGACCTTGCCCGACCGCCGGTCCCGTGATCGACAGGGTGGAAATTAGAAGCCCTGCGCTAACGTCGATGTCCCGTCTCTTAGATGGCGGGGGCCCCATAAGGGCTGAAGGCCACATTAAAACTTCAAAGGTTTGAGCCTCGTGGCCTCACCTGAAGATGTAGTTAGAGAAGACCTCGGTCTGCTGAGGTCCTTTACAAAAAAAAAACTTTCGTTAGTCATCTATTGAAAGCTATGGCTTGAATATGGTGACGTTATTTCATAATAATCAAAAGTTTATGGCTTATAAAGGTATGAAATGATTACTTCGATGACATCTATGAAGAAAAGAGAAAGCTATATATATCCACCTCTAAAATACCCAATCAAACCAATTGACGAATCTTCAAAGGATTCTTAATAAAAATGGTAGAAGAACCAAACTTAACAAACTCGCTGCTTCTATGACGTATGTCGTTATACAGAGTGATTTATTTTTTATTTTACCTTTTTATGTTTGATAATAATAATTTTTGCATCTTGCTTTCTAATATATTATATTTTCTTTAAAGAATTTGGTTCCGAGTTTGAATCCATCCTAACACACAAAAAAAAACTAAAGGAGGTGTCAAGGGACACCCGGATGGAACGAAGTTCCTTTCGATTAATTAGTGAAGTAATTGTAATAAAAAACAAAAAAAGGTGTAAGGAAAATAATTATTCGGGTAGGTATAAATTTTTATGATTTTTTTATCGATAAAAATCAGAGCATCTCCCGGCGTAAAATAATAAAAAATAAGTCACCGAGATCGGTGGCATTTGAAGTGGGGTTTTTTACTAAGCAGCCCCAATAGTGTTACAAAAACAGCTACCGACGCAGTGATGTGTCAATAAAAAAGCCGCACGGGTTACAACTATAGCAAAAAGTGTTGTTCTAACTTTTCATCTTAATTTTTTCCGTCTAGCCCCCCTTTCATAACGCGCGATAAGTAACTACGTTCCAATATGTACAAAAGTTTTATGTAAATATAGCTGTATTTTTAAAGTAAAACTAACCGGATGGCATAAAGTAAGAGGTAGTACCATGCTGCATTGCAGCCGAACTGGGCCGGTACGACCGCGGTGGTACCTCTCGCTCACATAACACCGGCGTCAAGTGATAGCTATGCTGTTGCGTTTCGTGTGGTTTGTGAGTTTCCGGTAGCCCGTTGACCCCCCCCCCCCCCCAATATAAATAGGGAAAAGGAGGGTGGCGCATCTGCGTGGCCTTGGTTGTGTGGATGTGTATGGGCGTCGGCGTCGTGAGGCTCCGACTGCTCATTTGCCCCCTGATGACAAAAAAAATGTATGTATGTATAAGGAGCTACTAGGAGCACTATAATAGCTGGTCGTGGGTAAACTTATGCTAAATACTACTGCGGTGGGAGGGAAGTGCTGTGCCGCGCTCCCGGCTGCATGGGTACCACCATCTTGCTTGTTTCTCCGGTGAAACAGCTTTGCTGTGTTTCGGAGAGAAGGGCAAGACAGGCAGTGTAATTACTGGCACCGAAACTTAACACCTTATGACTCAGGAAAGGCAACACATAAATGAGTTGCCTGGGCTCGTTCCAGGTAAACAAGTTTATGTTCGTGGGCGACGTTGACCACTTACCATCAGGTGGTACGTTTGCCAGTTTGCCTATCCAACTAACAAAAAAAAAGAAGAAAATATTAATTCATTATTTTTATAGCCTAAGCTACTCTTATAACATCAGCTATATGTCAGTGTAAGTTCTATGAAAGTCGCCCCACTGTTTCAGAGATTAGCCCGAACAAACAGACAGACGGATAGACAGACATAAATTATAAAAAAGGCTACTTTGGTATATGTATCGTGTATCAATGAATAAAAAGCAGTTATTTTAATATTACAAACAGACGTCTTCGACTGCTCATTGCCCTACTATGACAAAGAAAAAAAAAACATTCCAATTTTATTTATCTGTATAGATGTTTTTCAGTTTTATTTGGCGTAGCTGGACTTTCCGAATATCTACAAATGTCTTGTTCATGAGACCGAACTCGTGAAAGTTATGCAGTGCAGTTTTAGCAGTGAAAAGGAGCATCTTTGTCACTGTCCCTGGCCCTCTTCGCTGCTTCCTTCTGCGACAAGCATACAATATGCTCGCTGAATAAAGCCACCATCTCCTATAACCTATCATTCACAAGCATGGAGCGGACCATGTTCGCGCCTTTCCTCCAAGCGCCAACGCTAAATCGTAGCGCTCTCTGACTTGTCTTGGGCACACCTCGAAAGTATGCTGGGCCGAGTCCTTTTCAGCGCCACCTCCGTGACAGTTGGATTCCGGCTCCCGTCGTGCTCTCCATCATAGATACCCACCGAAACAACCGTGTCCAATGAGTATCTGCGTCATGAGGAAGGTAAGGGGTCTCCTCTTCCACCTCATCATCAAATGCAGATTTATACCCAGCAGAAAACTGCCCTATATAGGCCTCTTTCTATGAACACCAAGATTCTTATCTCCAACTCGCATCCAACTACCCAAGTCCCACTTCCCACGGGAGTGGGTCTTAGAGCCTCAGAGCATTTCCCGGAGAAGAAAAAAGGACCGGCTATTACACAAATGTCATCGTCCCATTTAGTTGGAGGAGCCGACGTTCCGTCTTCGCAAACGTGGTCTTCACTTCAGAGCCATCTGCATCGGTTCATATCAGACCAAAGTCAAAGGGCTGCCTACAGCACCTTCGATCTTTGACTTTATTGCGAATACATCATATTTAATTCAACTACATAGGCTGCACTAAAAGTATCGGGAATGGAATATTTCCACTGTTCCTGTCATATTAAAATCTTTTTAATTGAAAACTCCTTGGATTTAAAAATCGAATATCATTTATTTATTTAAAAAAAGATTCTCGGTCTTGTCATACTTGCTTAGACGTTGAGTAAATGGAATTGACTCGAGAAAATTCTAGAGCGATGATTTATTATGACTTTCGAAGTGGTTTAACACAAAAACGGTGTGTTGAGCGGATGATTTCTGCATTTGGTGATGAAGCCCCATCCAAAACCACAATTTATCGTTGGTTTGCTGAATTTCAACGTGGACGTGTCAAGCTCAGTGATGATCCCCGTCAAGGTCGTCCAAAAACTGCAGTCACCCAAGAAAACGTTGATGCTGTGCGTAAGCTGATTGAGGAAGATCGACATGTGACATACCGCGAAATTCAGGCAACTTTAGACATTGGTATGAGTCAAATACAAATAATCTTGCATGAACAATTAGGTGTAAAAAAGTTGTTTTCCCGATGGATACCGCATTTGCTCTGTTAAGAGCAAAAAGCGGCTCGCGCTACTTGGTGCGTCAGAACTCTCGAAAGATTCCACGCAGGATCCTCAAATGCTGTATACAACATCGTATCAGGTGACGAATCCTGGATATACGCGTACGAACCCGAAACAAAAAACCAGTCACGAGTTTGGGTGTTCGAAAATGAGTTAAAGCCAACAAAAATTGTTCGTTCGCGGAGTATTTCGGAAAAATGGTGGCCACGATTGTCTCCAAAACCGGCCATATTGCGACTATTCCTCTTGAGGGACAAAGAACGGTTAATGCAGAATGGTATGCTAGCATTTGTTTGCCATAGGTCGTTTCTGAACTCCGTAAAGAGAACTGCAACCGCCGCATCATCCTCCATCACGTCATTGATGCGAGTTCTCACACCGCTCACAGAACAAAAGAGTTTTTAGAGCAAGAAAACATAGAATTATTAGACCATCCGCCGTACAGCCCCGACCTAAGCCCTAATGATTTCTATACTTTCCCTAAAATAAAGAATAAATTGCGTGGTCAGAGATTTTCATCGCCTGAAGAAGCTGTGGACGCCTACAAAACGGCCATTTTCGAGACCCCAACTTCCGAATGGAATGGTTGCTTCAATGATTGGTTCCATCGTATGGAAAAATGTGTCAAATTTTGTGGAGAATACTTCGAAAAGCAATAAATACATTTTTAAATAGTAATGTTGTGGCACTTCCTTGATTCCCGAAATTTTCAGTGTTGCCCTCGTATTGTAACTAGTTTTGAACGCATTGGAGTATATTTGAATTTTGTTTTCGTTTCATTTTTATTATTTGTTGGTTTTACCTCCGCTTGTAATTAAAGTGAAACAATATAAAATTTATTTTCACTGTTTTCGTTGTGTGCACATTTTCGAATTGTAATATGAATAAAAATTTCTTTACTCTATAACTATTTCCCGCGGCTTGTTTTACTAAAATAATCAGCATATGTTCTTCTAATCGCAAAAAAAAAGTGAGTATAATGTGCTAGTTTTATTCATTAGTTCTAGCGGATGAACAGTGAAATAATAAAACTCCTTAACACTTACGAAAATAAACATTTTTTTATTTAAACGTGTTTCCGAACACACTGTATACACACCTCTGAACTTTTACAATATAAACTTTCCGTATAGCTATATTGCCGCCAAAATTGTCTTACGAACCCTTTGTTCTACTTTCAAAGTACTACATGTATCCGCGGCTTTGCCCACTTTAACATTTTTTTTTCTTTAACGCCGGGAAATGCTCTGAGGCATCCCGCGGGGGAGTGGGTCTCCCCACGCGGGTATGTGGGACTCGCTGCGCTCGACAGCTGGTAAGTGGACGCAGCTCTACCCACTAAAACCCGGCGAGTGCCACCAATGACGCCTCTGGTGAAGTGCCCCGGATCTAGTAAACAAACAGGGCACCTCGACGGCTAGTCAGTCCCGCAAGGGACCGACGCCACCTCCACAGAGTGGTTGTCCCGCACCACAGAACAACCCCTCCCAACGTTGGGATAGTACAATGGGATGAGGTTCCCATCCTCGCCCCTTGCCCCCTGCTCTTTTGTCCCCTCTTCTTATAAGAGGGGTACAAAGAGCCCCCTCGGCCCAATTCGCTTCGCCCAAGGTGCAGCGGCTCACCCTAGGTTACTGAGCCCCACCGCCACGACAAGGCCTGAACCATGGTGGGGGCTCACTTTAACATTGATTTACCATGGAGGTAAACAAAAAGTAAAAATTATCTGATTGAAATAACGCCCCAACTATTTAATTAACTACCGGTTCAAAAGCTACTTACCTAAGCCACTGAGAAGAACCGGCGAAACAAACTTAGTGAAAAGGTATGTGGAACGACGTGCGACGAGTGCTGCGGTCGGTCCTAATTACATACTAGGACCTGTCGCCCGTCTTGGCTTTCATTGAAGGAGGCCTATAGTAATGGACTGAAAAGCGTTGATGCTGATGATACGGGAAAAAATACGACAGTCGAGCATTCGCAGACATTTTTAAAGTGAAACTTTTATTACATCGTCTCAAAATTTTTCGTCTGTGTGTTGCATGTCGCGTGACGGTCGGCCGCCAAGTTTTCCAAGTATAAAATTAAGATTGATAAAGCGATTTTTATACCCTTAATGGAATATTATTCCAAAATTTTTTAGTTAAATGTGAAAAAAAGTTTCACTTTTACAGTGGTTTCATAAAACCACACAATCCTTTTTTTTTGTTGACCTACCCTGGGTGACACACGGTGCTAGGTACACCTGCACACCGCTTGGGCCTCGGGGTCGTAAGCGACGTCGAACCCTACACATGGAAACCACATCGATCCGGATCGATCGCGGAAGCTTAGGTTCGAATCCGATACGAGTAGACACAAACCCAGACCGCGCAAACAGCGCTAGCACTACGCTACCGCTAGATTGCTTGGGCACCGCGCATAACCCGCCTCTCTCTCCCGAGGGAGGGATGAGGGCCGGCCCTCATGATGATAGGTTAAATTCAACCGTAAAAGATTCGTCGACCGTATCGGATTTGACTAGTCCAAATCCTGCTCTCCCGAGCAGCGCGCGCGATGAACTGCGCCCCGCAGTGAATATTTCTTAAGTGAGCCATCTTCTCATTTACTGTACCGATTGAGCTTAAAGGCCATTAGGCCGAAAAGCCCTTCCGAAAAAAACCCTGGGTGTAGGGTTCTTGACCCTGTGTGGGACTCACACTCGGGCTGTGTATATCCAAACTAAAACCAATGCTAGTGTCTCTACCCGTTTTGAGGGTTCTTGATCTGCAGGCAACAAGAGCACCTTAGCGACAGGCTAGCCCTAGCGAAAGGACCGACTACTTCTTTTAAGGGGGGACTGCCCGGCCGCCACTAATCAGTCACCGTGACGTCGTGCCATACGGGGCCCATCCTAAAGCGTACATACGGGGGCGTCACTGGAGGCGCATTCAGTAGCGTCAGCTACGCACAGGGGCCTCGTCGGTGGCCTCCTCTCTCACCCGCTCGTCGGCTTCCTTCTGGGAATACTGCCTCGTAGAAGGAGACCATCGCCGTCCAGGACTCGTCGTCACCGGCATCGCGGTGATGACGCTCGGCAGAGACAATTATCCCTCCGATAACCGACGTCAGATCGTGACGCACCGCCACCCATTTCCTCTTAACAGCATTAACCGCCTTTATAGTTCTAAAAGCACGCGGCTGCCCCGATCTTTTCTGGTCTTCGACAGACGAAGTGTTGTTGTATCTGTTGATAGTACGATATACGAACATACGGTGATACCAAGCTTTTGAAGTGTCTGGAATATGACCGACGGCTCCATACCCACTTTGTGCAAGGCGATTACTGCAATCCTAGTTTCTTCACCCCATTCCATATTGTAATTTGACAATGAACACGAAGAAATATGTGAAATGGCGCAAAATCGAAAGAAGTTTTTAAATTATATACGTGTTCCAAATTCAAAATAATCAAAATGTTGAAAAAAATAATAATTATTATGTAACAGTATTTATGGCCAGACTAGATATATTGTCGTAACAATGAAAAATACAATAGGCCTAGTTATAAGCGGTTTACATGCCCAACGTTTTGGATACTTTACAACCATTTTTTTTTCTGTTGGGGAAATCTAATGGATACCACCGGGCCCGGGGGGACCTAGTGGTTATGGTTATGTGGGACTCTCACCGCACTAAAACCCCAACGTGTTCGCCTCGTGTCGTTCGGCGGGTCCGGTGCGGGAACTGTAGTCTTACCGCTCCGGGCCCCGACGTCCCAACCATGATCACGGGAGGACTGACCCCCCGTGAAATTCTCGTAAACATTAGACAACAATATGTCAAAATACAGTAAATAAGTTTTTTAAATACATTTAATTACAAAAATAATCACGTAATAAAACTTGCCTTACCGAGAGAGTCACGTGGCCTTTATACACACCAAAGGTCCGCAAGGTTTCCATCGGTCCCCATTTACGATTGAAGTTATAATTGTTTTAAATTCCAAAACGTTCTTAATATGCTAATCACTAGATTTCAGATATGATATGTCCCAAAACTTCGTCACAGTATAGCTGTAATAGTTAGTTTCAGTTGTAAGGGTTTTAATTAAATTGGGATGTTTGGTAGGAACATTTGTTTTAGGGCCCCGTTCGTTATAACCCTTAGGATAACTCCGTTGTCCGTCTGTCTATTTGTCGCTCTGTCTGTCTGTCTGTCAAAACACCATCTATATGGTTTGATGTATACGGTATAAGTGAGTTCCAAAACATAAGCGAAGAAAAAAAATTGAAAACTATTAATTTGTTGTCATCTATATACAAATAAATATAATTGAAGTGTCTGTTTGTGATTTCGAAATTAACAGATTTTCACTAAATGTATATACTTACAGCGAAAATTCATTTTTAAAATTTTCGTATGTCTGTCTGTTTGTTCCGGTTAATACCTGTACCGATTTTGACGGGACTTTCACTGAATAGCTGATGTTATAAGGAGTGACTTAAGGGCCCCTTATCCCAAATTGTTGTTTCTAGATCGAGGTGTTTTCATAGAAGTCGTCATTTTAAAATATTAATAAAAAATAGGGTATAGATACATCTTTGATCTAGGGATTTTTTTGGATAAAAATACAATATTTAACATTTTACATGATCAAAAAAAAATCAAAAGTAACGTCGATTTTAAAAGCAAATTGAGTAGTATGAGACTTCGGGTAACTCAATTTTAATGAAACTTTTACGTTTAAATTGCTAAACGGGGATGACGTGGAAATGATTGGATAGATCTTTATTATGTCACTTCAAAAATTTTTGAAAAATAAAAAACGATAAAAATGGCTCTCGCGCATCGCACCACGTCGCGCCAGTACCCAGCCGGGCATCATCGAAGTAGGACCTGTGCCGCTTTTGCTCGTGACAACGTTGGTACCGCGCATTTCATATTATTACGTCTAAATAAATAAGACGACACAGTGTAAATAATATAGCTACTTAATACTTACTAACAATTGTTGTTCTTAGTTGTAATTAGTTTGCAATACAAAACCTTTAATTAGTGTAAATAAATAGATACTTGAGTTTGTGTAGTACCTAGTTATTTAATTGAAATGGCGAATAAAAAAAGTAAAATAAGGAAAAAGAATCTTAATACAGTTTTATCACAAACTAGCTGTTGCCCGCAGCTTCGCCCGAGTTAACTTAGATATACAACCATATACGCATTGATGATAATTATTTATCTATGGACGGGCGTAGGACTTTATTTTATAATATGTAGTGATTAATACCGTATTTTTGTGAATAGCTTTCACATTACCGCTTTAAAATTGGCAATTTTTTTAAGTATTAAAATGGATATAGGTAGTATGTTATATTTAACTAATGTAGACATATTATGCCATCGCGAACTTTTCAGTATGCATATTTAGGATACACAATTCTACCATACATTGATACAATAATAATTAATTCGGAACCGGGCCCGGCTAAGGTGTATAATAATGTAGTACATTATTTTGATCTATCTGTTAGGGTTCATCAAGCGTTTGCAATGTAAGTACAAAAAATGTGCTTATTTATGACATCACATCAGAAACTTCTAAAATTATGAGTGTTTATCTACTATATTATGCATGTACCTATTACCTTCCTCTTGAATCATTCTATCTATTAAAAAAACTGCATCAAAATCCGTTGTGTAGTTTTAAAGATGTAAGCATACATACAGTCAGACGCGGGAAGCGACTTTCCTTTATAGTTTATACTATGTAGTGATGACTTCTTCCAGAAATTCTTAACACTTGAAGAATTCAAATTGTCCGACAATAAAGAAAATGAGGAACCTTCATCACAAAATATTTCTGATTTGCAATCATTTCCTAGCCCCCTACCCACAGGGCAGTGTCGTGAGGACTATGGCCTTGACCCTCTTCTCAGAGGAGACCCATGTCTAACATTAATCGATGATGTATGGGTCGATGAAAATGAAATACGACAACTAAATTTTGTTGAATTTTAAAACAATTAAAACAATTAATATAGTATAAAAGAATATGTTTGTCTACAATTTTTTAATCTCCTACAAGCATTCTTAGAATGTTTGATTTTTTTTTTTGCTTAGGCCTTAGGGGGACAAACGAGCATTCGGAGCCTTAGATGACTACCGACTCCCATAATAATAATAATAATATCTAAGGACGCTTTTTGCACCATGTCAATCTGGTCCCGTGGTAAGTTCTCGAAGAACTTGTGTTACGAGTACCAGACAATGGAAATATATTTAATATTTTATACTATACACATATTTAAGGTTTTTTATTTATAATACACATATTTAATACACATCCATGAACCAGGAACACAGAAAACTTTTTGTTCCCTGGCGGGATTCGAACCCGCAACCTCCGGCTTGAACGCTAACGCGCTAACCATTGAGCCACAGAGGTCGTCCTCGTAAACATTCACACAAGAGATAATGCAGATGCATTACCCTCCTTTACCCCATCCCCTGCAATGGGACACCGGAAACTCATACACCGCAAGAAACGCGACAGCATAGGTGTCACTTGACGCCATTATCATGTGAACGAGAGGTACCCCTATGGTCGTGCCGGCCCAATTCGGATGCAAGCAGCATGGCACTACCTTTTATACCTATGTAGCTAATTCATCCTTCCTAATCCTTACTAATATTATAAATGTGGAAGCATGGATGTTTGTTAGGCTTTCACGCGAAAACTACTTAACCGATCATCATGAAACTTTGTACACATATTCTTGGAGGTATTAGAAGTAACATAGGATACTTTTTATAAAAAAATACTAAAGAGAGGTGTCAAGGGACACCCAGATGGATCGAAGTTCCTTTCGATTAATTAGTGAAGAAATAAAACTATCTTATCCTGCGCAGACGAAGTCGCTGGCACCAGCTAGTATTTCTATAAATCCAAAACTAGATAACTATAACAACAACAAGATTTTGTTATGCATAATTATTAATTATCACATCTAAGAATAATTCGAGCATAGTCAATCTACTGCATATTCGTATACTGTGGCGTGCTTGCCGGCCGTGGTAGGTCACCGGAGTTCATATAAAGACATCTCCCGCGCAACGCAAGTGCAAAGCGATTCGGTGCGTTAAATACCTATAGTTTTGGGAGAAGGGGCCCTTAAAATAATCATCATCACTCCGGATACAGCTGTAAATATAAGTTAACGCGGGCGAAGCTGCGGGACAGCAGCTAGTATTCCATAAAGAATATTTTTTTCATAAGGGAAGTATGTGGCATTAGACTGTAAGTGATTACAATTATTTTAAAGTGCAGAAACTCTTTCATGTGGGGAACGAGAAAATAAAAACAGGAAAAAGTATAGCACAGGAGTCAAGTGGATATCCCCACCGTGGTTCAAGCCTTGTCGTGAGCCTCACCCCTTTGTACTGTCCCGATGTTGGGAGGGGTTTTTCTGTGGTGTTCACTCGTCGGGTTTTAGTGGGTAGAGCTGCGTCCACTTACCACCTTTTGGGTGCAGCAAGTCCCACACACCCGCCTGGAGAGACCCACACCCCCGCGGGATGCCTCAGAGCATTTCCCGGCGTAAAAGAAAAAAAAGTCAAGTGGATATTACCTATTAAGTAAATTTTATAATTATTTGGTGCTTATATAATTGTGATGTTTATTATAAATAATTGTTTTTAATAAGAGGAACATACGGCATGAGGTGGCAGTTGATTACTGCTAACAGAATCCCACTTTTGTAGATTATCTTTCTAGTCTACTTTTCACATCTAATGTGAAAAGTAAGGAAGGAGGATGGGGTAGGTTCTAATGCTGGTAGGATTATGAGGGGGCTTCAAACTAGAGGTTTCAAACTGGAGGTGTTTGAAGCAGTAGGGGTTTAAGCTTTCAAGCTGTACGGATTTCAAGCTATAAGGTCCTTAGACACTATGGGGCTTATCTCACATTCAATGATTCATATGTACACTCTACGTCCACTTTTTGGAGAGCGCTGGTGCCGCGCCCATCTGCCTGCCTGCTCTTTATACCCCTCTTATAAGAAGAGGGGACAAAAGAGCAGGGGGCAAGGGGTGAGGATGGGAACCTCACCGCATTGTACTGTCCCGACGTTGGGAGGGGCTGTTCTGTGGTGCGGGACAACCCCTCTGTGGAGGTGGTGTCGGTCCCTTGGTGGACTGGCTAGCCGTCGAGGTGCCCTGTTTGTTTATTAGATCCGGGGCACCTCACCAAAGGCGGCATTGGTGGCACTCGCCGGGTTTTAGTGGGTAGAGCTGCGTCCACTTACCAGGTTCTTCGTTCCAGGTATACTAGTTTATGTTCATGGGCGACGTCGACCACTTACCATCCGGTAAGTTTGCCAGTTTCCCTACCCAACTAACATTAAAAAAAAGCCTCCTTAAATACGGAGCACTCACACATTAGAATGCTGTTAAGAGTTCTTAAATACTGTGAATGTCACCTATGGCTCTCCAACCGCAAGGGGTGCCTAATGGAGGAATCACGTTTCCTCGCATTAATAAGACAGACCTCATAAAACAAACCGAATTTAATTTGATTATGATAATTACTCGCTTAAATGTTTGTGGAAATTGGACCTCAGCAACCTCCACAATCATCATGTTCAGCAATCTCAGCTTTATATATTATATTATCACTCCCTCCCGTAAGTACCTATTACCGGAGGGAGGGCTGCGCTGTGCCGCACTCCCGGCTGCTTGAGTACCACCATCCTGCCTGAGCTGCACAGTCGGCCAATCACAGCGTAGATCCGGGGATCGTGTAAATACTTTTGATGTTTGGGTTTTTTTTTATGTTAGTTGAATAGGCAAACTGGCAAACGTGCCACCTGATGGAAAGTGGTCGACGTCGCCCATGAACATAAACTAATTTACCTGGAACGAGCTCAGGCAACTCATTTATGTGTTGCCTATCCTGAGACATAAGATGTCAAGTCTCGGTGCCAGTAATTACACTGCCTGTCTTGTCCTTCTCTCCGTAAATATTGAGTGTCTATTTGTTAGCTGTTTACTCCGAAAATCCGACAACTTACCTCTATTATAGAACCCGACAGGCGTTGCCCTGTAGGTACGATAATATGTCTCAAATCGCAGTTTTATTACGCAGTTTCACCCGCGGGAGTACAGGGATGAATTATACCCACATTATACCATATATGTTATTCTGACGAATAAGCTATATTATTGTAAAATTTCATCAAAATCCATTCAGTAGTTTTTGCGTGAAAGAGTAACAAACATACATCCATACATTCTTACAAACTTTCTCATTTAATAATAATAATAATATGTTGGGACAACTCACACACGGTCATCTGATCCCAAACTAGGCAGTGCCTGTTGCTATGATAACCAGACAACTGATATATACTTATGTATTTTTAAATACATACATATTATAGGTAAATTACACCCAGACACAGAACAAATGATCATGCTCATCATTTGTCCGGGGTAGGAATCGAACCCACGACCTTCTTGTTTAGCAGTCAGGGTCACTAACTACTAGACCAACATGCCATAGTATAATTTGTACGCATCTGAACATTTAAATAAAAAAAATTATAAATGTTTTCTAGTAGACTGAATATAATCTATATCCATTCTATATCATTTTCCACCACCACTTGAAAACAAAAATTACATCAAAATCGGTCCGTTTAAGGAGAGTTACATGAGACAGAGTGACACGACCTCTGTGGCTCAATGGTTTGCTCGTTGGCGCTCAAGCCAGAGGTAGCGGGTTCGAATCCCGCCAGGGAACAAAAAGTTGTGTTCCAGGGTCATGGATATGTATTAAATATGTGTATTATATAATAAAAATCTTAAATATATTATGTATAGTATAATAGTACCTATTAAATATATTTCCGTTGTCTGCTGAGCACAAGTTCTTCGAGAACTTACCACGGGACCACATTGACGTGGTGTAAAAGCGTCGATAGATATTCTTATACACACGCACAGAAGAATTATATTATATTATATTAAGATTCTGATATACAGCACGAAGAATTTCAAATAAATGTACCACAATTCTATTTCTATGAACATATTTTGACTATGATTCCTCCCAAACGTCTAAATATTTTATCTCTACTATAAATTAGGGTGTTAAGTCGTGTTGATGAATGTTTCCTAGTACATTATAGTGGTGTAAAAGTCAGGTTTTCAGTGCGTAAACAGAAACTGAGGAATGGCTGCATTGCACGAGAGTGTTGCCAGCTCAGCCAGGTGATGGAAAATTACCCCGAAATGATATTTAAATAGTCCAGCCATGAGTCAATCAAATCAAAAAACAATTATAAATAGTACAAACAGAGTATCTTTTTGAACGTCGATTGAATCTACCACCGGAAGGCAAGCCCACGGAGAAGAGCCGGCGAAACAAACTCAGTGGAACTAATCTTTTAAAATATTTTATAACACACATGTTGTTATCCTAAAATGCCTGGAAGAAACGTCTTATTCCCAAGTTCCTTCCACAAAATCTTTTACTTCATAATATCCTTTACCACAAAAACTTTCTTTAATAACTTTTTTGGATTTTTTGGTTTTAAAAATTTTCTGCGATCCTATTGTAAAAGCGTATACAGTTACCTTTAAGATATTACTTACTTTTGTGAGTCTAATCACTGGTACATCTAGCCTGTGTCTATTTCGTATATTCCTACTATGGATGTCACTTTTATGAGTGTCCACGTAGAAGGCAGTTTTCCCCTAAAGCAAAAAAAAACTTTGACGCATTAGCAACGAACCTATAATTATTTACAGTATTTTATACATCATTATTAAAAATATGGTAATTTTGAAATAATAACTTCCTTTGCATCTCTGTGATCTGAAACTCAATGAAGCGGAAAAAGATTACAAACATACTTTTTTTCTGACGGAAGTAACGCTCGGTATTCTATAATCAAAAATAGTAACTTGCATTGGTCGTAACTCGTGAGTATATATAAATATCGATGGGTCCTACGTATATGGGCCAAAATGCAAAATTACAACTTTACAGGAGAGGCTTCCAAAGTTTAAATTTGCTATAATTGTCGATTGATAAAACCGAAGTTTACGAAACTTTGCTCGTTATCTGAGACAACTATCCTCCTCATTTGCACTACACTATTTTATTTTTACATTTATCGGTTATTTTTTTACGTCACATTGGCCCTTCTACGTTAGTTTTTGTTAAAAATATTTTTATTTACAAACACTCTAAAAGGTCCAATGTGCCATATTGGCCATTATACGCGTATTATGCTAAGTAGCATAAAGTAAATCTTTATATTATTTTTTACTTATAAAATCTATCAAAAATTTAAGTAGTTGATTATTCCTTAATTAAAATTTTATTTATTCCTTTATATTTTATTCCTTAATTAAATTTCTGACGGCTGACCGTCAGAAATTTAATCAATTCAATATTCACTTCTTTAGACGCGACTAGAGAGTAAGTCAGATTTTTATAAAGTAAAAATTACACACACACACTTTTTTAATTACAAAGCATCTTGTATTATATATAGAAAATTCCGATTCACCGACTACATTTAGATTATGTAATTTAATTTTATATAATGTGTCAATAAAATGCATAATAAATTTAAAATTGTTCGAATATCATAATAGTAGGAGAGCCGAAGAGGGGATTTGGGGATTTACTCGAGCTCGGCAGATTAATATATGGAGGGCCACCTTGGACCCAGTTGAGTACCTTCACCGTATATGAGCCCCATATATAAGGCCGCCCGTCAAGGATAAAGGATCAGATTAGTAAAAAAAACTGTTCATCAGAAATTCTCCAGCGCGTCAGATTAAGGTTGGGTGAGTTAATTACATGCTATAAAGTGTATATTCCACTAATCTGACAATTTGAGAGTGACGCAAAGAAAGGGGAGGGCTAAGTTGTAAAAAAACGTCATCCTAACATTCACGAGCGTAGCTAATTTTTTTTTATTTTAAGGAAATAATTCGAGGATAGCAAAATATATATAATCTGACGATTTCCGCAAGTCGAAATATCAAAAATTCGTCGATAAAGTTTAATGTGTGCAGCTGTGTAATGCTTATATGTCCTCCGTGTTCCTATTCCTCTCTCACTCTTTCTCTATCAATTACTCTCTCACTCCGTCCCCACTCTGGTTTTTGTTGCCATATGATGCCATCACAGCTGATCACAGAGACTCGTTCGTGGCATATTATTTACAACGTGTTTCCCGTTAGAAATTATTCTATGGCCAAAACGTTTTATGAACTTAGAATAATTTTACTATAGGAACTAAGACCACGCGCCCATTTTAAAGCACGTTTATACCTGGCCACTCCGTAGTGTTCAATGTCAAAGCCCGCCGAACGTGTCTCGCGAAATAAAATTAATTATGATGATTTGTGCAGTTGAATGATATCACAATACATCTGAAAGACAAAAGATCATGATTATTTAATCAATTTATTATAAAAAATTGATTTGTTTTGAGCATTTCGTTCTAAAATTATTTTCTTATAAATACAAGTATTCTACTTAAAAGAACATACACTTTTTTATTCGCATGCTATTTCCTGAGCTTTTCAGTTAAATTCAATGATTTAAAAAAATAAAACGGTGTTTTTTGTCAGATTAGGCGAATGAACTATATATATCTTAATCTGACGCGCTTGAGTATTTCAAAATGGCGATTTTTTATTTTTTGCATATTATAATAATGGCCGCGAGTTTGCGTCACATCGAAATCGTCAGATTATTGAATGGGAGTTTTTTTTTAGGTTCACTTAACATCCCCTTAGAAAATCTGACTCGCTCGATTATTATTATTTTTTCATTTTCAACCCTTACGCACGACCTACCGCATCATGCAAACGATCAGATTAACATACGTACATTATTAAAAATACGTAGGACATTGATGCTATCAATATCTGACGCGCTCGAGTATGTCCATGCAACAGTATTTTTTTTACATATTTAAAAATCTATAGCCGCTTCCCCCACCGATGAATAGTTATATATTATATAACATTTTTTTCTTCTTATCATGCAAGCTTTGCAACCCAATAGGTCTCTATGACGCTCGAGGAAATCCCCATTTAGCATCATGGCCTCCCCTACTATAATAAATAAACGTTTTATTTATGTCCCGATAATTCGGCAAATGATTCACTCAATAAAATCATAAATACAGTAAGCACCCGAAATAATGTCGTATATTATTTAAATATGACTAATGATCGCGTTACTTTAAAACAATATAATATATTACTAAGTAAAAGTAAACATACAAATAGTAAACATATCTCAGTTTAATAATTTTAATTAGTTTTGTTTGATAACATAATATAATATTCGAATAACTTATCGAAAATATTCTAAACTTCCATTCTCTCACTCCAATATCGAGGGCAAACGATTTCGAATCTGGCAACCCTCACGCTCTCAGGTAAAGTGCTGTTCGTAATAAATCACAAAATAAAACGTCTCAGTCCTTCAGTGGAGAAATATTGAATGGAAAAAATATTGTTTTACCAATAGCACTGGTGTTACATAACCGAATTCTACAACACATAAAAAAAAGTATTTGCTTTTTAGTAACACCTTTTTTATTTTTCGATAATTACAGCTGCGAAAAAAAATCGTATACTAGCGGATCTTGATGCTAACAGATGTTGTCCTGAACGAAACATTCTGCAGTGGACAGGAATTATATTGAATCTCAGCCATTCTCGAATGCACTTGAACACACACGAATATATACATATACACACATACAGAAGAATTATATCATCATCATAATCTATACGTCCCCTGCTAAATAGGCCTCCTTCAATTAACGATAAGACTGCCGATCCCTTGCCACTGCATCAAAAATGAACCGGCCACAGCACGGAGAAGAATTATATCTATACTAATATTATAAAGCTAAAGAGCTTGTTTGTTTGAACGCGCTAATCTCAGGACTACTGGTCCGATTTAAAAAAATCTTTCAGTGTTAGATAGCTCATTTATCGAGGAAGGCTATAGGCTATATAATATATAACATCACGCTGTGACTAACAGTAGTTAAGTTGATCACTGATGATCACAGATCACTGGTTAGTTGAATTGCAGTGACAAATCACTGACCAGTTTCTGAATTTTATGGCTCACACTACTCTATCCAGTTATATACTCGATGAGTGGGGCGAACGGTGTGATACCTCAATGCCGGAAATAATTTTTCGACAGAGCTCCGTACGTAAAGCGCTTTTTTCGCTGGACATCCATAAGTCGAGTGGGCCTGACGGCATCCCTCCGTTAGTGCTACGTACTTGTGCTCCTGAGTTGGCACCCGTCCTTACGCGTCTTTTTCGGCACTCATACTCATTAGGCGTCGTCCCATGCTCGTGGAAGACAGCTTTGGTACACCCGATCCCTAAGAAAGGGGACCGCTCAGACCCGTCCAACTACAGACCAATAGCCATAACTTCCTTGTTCTCAAAGATTATGGAATCCATAATTAACTGCCAGCTCCGGCGGTATTTGGAGGAGCACCAGCTGATTAGCGATCGCCAATATGGCTTTCAACGGAATCGTTCAGCTGGTGATCTTCTAATATTCCTAACGCATCGATGGGCGGAGGCAGTTGAGAGCAAGGGGGAAGCACTGGCGGTTAGTTTGGACATAGCGAAGGCCTTTGATCGGGTGTGGCATAAAGCACTTCTAGCGAAGCTACCATCATATGGGCTTCCCGAGAAATTATGTAAGTGGATCACCAGTTTTTTAGCAGACAGGAGCATCAAGGTCGTTGTCGACGGTACATGCTCGGACCTCAAGTCTGTTAATGCTGGTGTTCCGCAAGGCTGTGTACTATCTCCAACTCTGTTTCTTCTGCATATCAATGATATGCTGCAAACCAGCGGCATTCATTGTTATGCGGATGACAGCACTGGAGATGCCTTATACACTGGCCGCTCTAATATTTCTCGGGAACAAGTCGATGAGTGTCGGAACAAACTTGTGTCTGAAATCGAGTCTCTGTTGACCAAAGTCTTGGAATGGGGACGACTTAACCTGGTCCAATTTAACCCCAACAAGACACAAGTTTGCGCGTTTACCGCCAAAAAATCACCCTTCGTCGTTCCTCTACGATTTGAAGGCACTCCCCTATCTGCCGCAGCCAGCATTGGGATACTTGGCGTCGACATATCGAGAGATGTGCAGTTTCGTGGTCATTTGGAAGGAAAGGCTAAACTAGCCTCTAAGAAACTTGGCGTGCTCAATAGGGCGAAGCAGTATTTCATGCCTTCACACCGCCTTCAATTATACAAGGCGCAGATCTGGCCTCACATGGAATACTGCTCTCACCTCTGGACTGGAGCGCCCCAATATCAGCTCCTTCCATTTGACCGCGTCCAACGCCGGGCGGCTCGAATCGTCGACGATAATGTGATCTCCAATCGGCTTGATCCCTTGGCGCTGCGTAGAGATGTCGGATCGCTCTGCATCTTCTACCGCATCTACCACGGGGAGTGTTCTGAGGAATTGTTCGGATTAATACCTGCGGCAGAATTCCACCACCGGACATCGCGTAAGAATTCCAAATTTCACCCACACCATCTTGATGTCCGGAAATCCACAACATCTAGATTTTTACGGCATTTCCTGCCTCGCACTACAAATATATGGAATCAGCTGCCACCTATGGTGTTTCCGAACCGATACGACTTAGGGACCTTCAAGAAAAGAGCATACTCACATCTAAAAGGCCGGCAACGCACCTGCTGATCTCCTGGTATAGCGGGTGTCTGTGGATGTCGCTATTCACTTACCATCAGGTGAACCGACTGTCCGTTTGCCCCCTCTTCTATAAAATAAATAAAATAAATAAATAAATAATAAATAATCGATACCCTGATGCCTTTAGTCATCTTCATAAGAAGAGTAGGAGAGATGTGCCGTGAATGGAACACGCAGATAGTAGGTACTTAGTAACAGTTATAAAGTTCGATTGCAAACTTATAATTTTACTTAAATAAATAAAATAAAAATACTTTAATTCAGACCAAAGATCCATAATTTAATTTAACTTAAGCAATGGACGCTTTCATACCACGTCAATCTGGTCCCGTGGAAAGTTCTCGAAGAACTTGTGTTACGAGTACCAGACAACGGAAATATATTTAATACTTTTATACTATACATATATTTAAGATTTTTATTATATAATACACATATTTAATACACATCCATGACACAGGAACACAGAAAATATTTTTGTTCCCTGGCGGGATTCCAGCCCGCAACCTCCGGCTTGAGCGCCAACGCGCTTACCACTGAGCCACAGAGGTCGTTGTAGGTAGTAGGTCGAGGATAATTAAAAACTAATACTTTCAAGTACCAAGATTGGTTACGTCGGTATTCGCTGGGTGCACGACGACAGCACCAAGTAGCGGTTACAATTATGGCGGACTGTCATTACGAAGAGTAAGTAAACAAACAAATAATTTCAATGGAACATCTTATTTACTTGGATTATAATGGATCATGTAAATCTAAAGTCTGGTTTATAATGTTGATCTAGTTTTTTTCCCGTCTAAAATGCCACAATCAGTAAATATCAGGTAGTACCTACCACAGACATATAAGAGAAGGTACCTACACACGGACCTTCTCATGCCTGACTTCACGGGAATAAGTAAAAAAATAAAAATCGAATATCGCATTTAATATTCATATTGGAGACGATCATTTATATCTGTAGTGTCCAAATTAATTATAAAAATGAGAAGTTTGTAATGCAATGCTACATTACAGCCGAATTGGCCTGGCACGACCGACGTGGTACCTCTGAAATAACACCGGCCTAAAGTGACAGCTATGCTGTCGCATTTCGTGCGATTTCTGAGTTTCCGTTGGCCCATTGGGGGATAGGGAAAAGGAGGAAAACACATCTGCATAACCTCTGATTGTGCGGATAACTATGGGCGTCGGTAGTCATCATAAGGCTCCGTCTGCTCGTTTGCCTCCTTTTGACATAAAAAACTAGTGTTTATTTATTTTCACTTAAAATTCACGGATACGTAAAAACTAAAAAGTGACAGTTCGTCTGACGAAAGTTCCTTTTTTAGCCACGGTGCGCGCTGCGATCGATTCGAAATCGAGCAGACAGCGATTTCACAATGCACACGTCATTAAATTACATTTCGCGATTTAGATACACACGAGTTCAAAATATGATAGCGTCCTATAACGGATAACGCCAAGACTGATGCACAAATAAATCACAATTCATTATTCACATTTTGTCAATCCATCGTGTTAAAACGAAAAAAGTTTTATAAAGTTGAATATACATGAGAAATCCCGAACAAATTCGCCTATTTAAATGCATTGAAAACTAAAAGTGTGGCGTGACAGACATAACAAGTTCCACGTTTCAAATATGGTATTCTTTATTCAAATTAACCAAGAATAATTCAAAATTTTCGAAGCAGTTCGATTTTTGTGCAACCAGTATCAAATATTCACCTTTTCATTGGTATACGTCTGATGCTCATTAATCATTCTTATCTATTCAAAATGTCATCTTAATTAATTACTTGACAAACAATTTGCCAACGATTCATTAAAATTTTAATGAATGAAGATGAGACATCTAATTATTAATTGGTTTTTTTTTAATTAAAAAGAAAATGGCGTCGAAGTATCACCATCATCAGCCTTTATCGGTCCTCCACTCGCATCCAACACCGACCGGCCACAGTATGTATAATAATTTGTTGCCAGAAATATATAAAACCTTGGAGATGTACTTAAAGCGTACAAAAAATTAACTTTTGGGCCCTCTGCGCCCAAAAGATGGTAAGGTGGACGCAGCTCTATCCACTAAAAACCCTCGACTGCTAGTCAGTCGCCCGAGGTGATCCAGTTGCCTGCAGATCCGGGATCCTCAAAAAGCGGTGTGTGTGAAAAAAAAAAGGTCCTGGGTTCACCTTAGGCTACTGAGACCCATGGTGGGGCGGTTCCTACTATTCCCTTACTCCAATGTGGGCTATTATCTTTTTGCATCCAAATGGTGAGCATATTCTCTATACCTTGATTTGCCCTTTCTACACTCCCCTGACGTTAAGAATGCCCTAAGGTAAATAGTAAAAAAGATAATTTTTAAGGTAGGCCAAAATGTTAAAGTTCTCAATAATTTTGTCACAAAACTCTCTGCCATTGTCGACTGAAGAATAGCGGGGGCATCAAGAAGAGTAAATAAAGATGTCTAATAAATTATTGTAAGCCACTTCTTCAACCCACTTCGATTTGAGTACTTAATAATTTTTCGTGTGTGTTTGTAAGTGTTTTTAAGTGCCATTCGCTAATTTGGAAGTCTAGGTATAGATTTCCTAGAAAAAGTAGATATTGTAAAATAATCATACATTGATGTATGATTATTTTACAATATCTGTAGGAATTATAAAAATGTCTTAGGAATTGTATACATTGACGGAGTACATACTTTTCCGTAATAGTATGTAAATAATCTCCACCTTCTATAATTGCTTAAAAGTGCCATCTATGATCGTTTTTGAAAACCACGATTAGGTGTCATTCACAAGACTTTCAGAATTGCATTTCTTTTATTAAATAAATAACAGATGGCAGTACTTACATCAAGTTTTCATATTTATTTCTCTTAAAATAATTTTGATATTTGAAAATAAAGCGCATAATAACATAATTACATCGTTCCTTTCACAATATTTACGGGTATTTTTAAATTACTCTTTAAGAAATCTAATATTCCATTCTTAATATGATCGAGAATTTATTAATACATAATATTATCTCCACACAACTTGCACGCAAAATAGGCGCACAAGCGTCGAGTTGCGGATACTAGCCTGACCCCTTGTATCAACTTTAATATTATTATGTACAAATATCACAAAAATGAGAGTAAATAAAATAACCATGTAAATATACATTTATTAACTATTTTTTTAATATATTAAAAGAATATCACACATTTACATTAATTTTAAATTAACATAATAATATATTAAGTTTAACATAAATTTCTACCCCTCTACATTGTCCTCGCTAAATTGTGACGAAATCCAAGTCAGAGCCCATTTCAAGTTCGTTAACATATACTTCAATGCTTTGGTCCAATGCTCCTCGGAATTGAACTGAATCTTAATAGAATATGCGTGAGGCGGAGATGCAGTGTCTTCAATTTTCCCCTTATCTATTCTATACGGCAAGCAAAAACCGTTGTTACCCTTCTCAACTTGCTCCTTAAACTGTTGAAGACAGTCCAAGAAAGCCACCATTGCAGCATCAAATTTGGTATCCCATAGGAATCTAAAACCACCAGATCCATACAGCGGTAGCGCTTTTTGATCTTCAAGTACTTCAACATAAGAATGATTTCCGTATGGTACAAGACGGTATCTTTGGAAACAAAAGTTTATTTTCCTGGCCAATGAAGAAAGGAGTAATACGGTTTGACCCCACGCTGCATTGATTTCCGACCAGTCAACGGGAGCTGTTGGTAAGCGACCAAGCCTGAAGTTATTTATTATGCCAAACTGCCCTGAATCGGATATATGGAATGTTGCCTTAAATATATTTGTCTTCTTAAGCTTTTCTAACTGGGCTTGTGTATATGACAGCTGACATTCAAAGAATTTCATCTGGTCCTCCGTTGTCATTAAGTCTTTCCGATGTCTTGTATATTCACGCCAATATATGTCTTGCTCAAGTTCCAACCTCTCTTTCTCTCTCTCTTGCACCTCTATCTCATCTTTCATAGCCTTTTCTTCTTTTTGCAAAGCTGACAGCTCTTGTAACAATCTATTCTGTTCCTCCTTCCAATCTTCAAGTTCTTTTTCAAGGCCTTCCAAGTTTAAATCTTCTTTATCGTCTTCCAACTTCTTTAGATAGTCATTATAGTCTTTCCACTCAGCTTCTGTTAGTTTTAACTGGTTGTCCATTAAATCAAGAAGCGTATCGGTGCACTCGTCACACAGAGGATGATCGACATCAGAGTTATTAGATAGAAGATCGAAAAGTGTTGCTTTTACATGCAATTGATGACCTAGCGAAGTGGTTTCCCATCCATCCGATATTACCATAAAGCCATTGGCACCGTTTCCAGAATCTGACATGCGAAACGGTGGAACATAATGCTCCAAGCTGGACGATTGCAGATCCAAGTCAGTCTCATTGTTGCGCCTTATTTGCAAAGCTAAATCAGCTATAGTGTGTTCTCCGAGGTGGTTCAAGGAATCATCTAATTTTAAAGGTTGTAGGCATCGTTGGCAGGAGAAATTTACAAAAGATTTTGAATCGCTCATTGTCTTTGCGTTGTAAGATTTCGTCGATTTTATGGCACCTTATTATTTACACTCCTAATATTGTTCGCCCCACGTTAACTTTATCACTTAAAAACTAGTATATGCTCTTGCTCATAACATCGAGTATATTCTTGCATAACTCAATATTATGAACGTGATCTCATTTTCTAATACAATTTATTCACATTTTCCAAACAAAGATTTATAAATTGAATTACAATGACATAAAATATCTAAAGTGACAACTGACAGCTGCCTTTTTTTCGTTCCTCTTGGATCAGGCTAAGACCAGAGACCATGCTGCCTATTCTGTCGTAACTTTCTTTTATTTATGGCAATAAGTTTTATTGGCCAGTTGTAAAGTTTGGTTCAAATCAGTATATTTGATTCACTTTCTATAAAATTGTCTATTTAATGCTTCTTACGATTTCATTGCCACCTACATATAACTGGAATATTGTGAAACAACATGCTCAGCATAATATCTGTTTGACGAAATATTTCATTAGATCCAGACTATTTTTCATATTATAATACGTATATTTACACCCTATTAAATAATACTTTCCATACTATTTAAGATCCACTATCCACTATCACTCTTATTTTATTTCAGTAATAGAAATTATTTAAAATGTATGCAACAGTGTATGCAACCTAAATAAATTCTTTCTATTCTATTCTAAATATATGCAGATGGTCATGTCACATTCCCAATTTTCTTTTTCTTTTAGACTTAGCTTAGATTTACGACATTAAGTTTCAGTTGCGCCCTCGGAAGAATAATAACTGTAGTAGCTGTTGCAGGCTCTACCCCTATGCCTGAAGTAACAAACATTGGATTGTACATTGCCGGGCCTATACATTGTACACAGCTACTTGAGCTGACATTTCTCTGACATAAAATTTTAGACGTCGCGACGATCAGAGCTCATACAAAAATGGGCCTGTGTTCTGTTGTAAAAAAGATCTAAACTATCAAATTTGCAGGAGGATTATGGAGAGAAGAGGAGAATTTACCTTTCATAAGTAAGTTATTTTATTTATTTTATTATTACTTACTACATAATTTAAATTTTTGTCAGCTACACAACGTGGCGGACACACAATTTGCCGCCAATATGAAGTGCTAAGGCTGAATATTGTTATTTTAATTAATTACATTTTAAATTATGTGATATACTTTTTCTTTTCTATCCGTCTGGAACAGTGCGATGTCAAGAAGCAAAGGTTTTGATTGGCATGTATGTATGTCCGTCTCTAAGCTCTCTCATAACTTTTAAAATATGGCATAATAACAAACTATAGATAAATTTATTACGTTGCAACTTGTCGGTGAAGTCTGGTGATAAAGAAGATAAATCGACTTCTCTAAGAAGCTCGACATTACAAAAATTGTACGGGTAGCCCATTTCCGTCCTCATAAATCCATTTTTGATTCAGTATAGACCATAATTATTACTGTCATGATACTAACATTAAAATCCCTTGTGAATAGGAATAAAATGTATTACTCAGTATGCTCTAAAACTGGGGTGGCCAACCCGCGGCCCGCCGACTGTCTAATTGTGGCCCGCGGAGCTGGTCAAATTTTTTAAAAAGTTAACTAAAGTGACTGTATATTATATAAAATTTATAAAAAAAAATGTCTTTTTTTTTAAACACTAATGGGTCTGACAAACGTTTTTTACTTTATATGCCAAATAAATCTACAAAAAATTACGAGAAAAACTGTGTTTTTGCTTTTAAGATATTTACGATCAAAGTGCGTATTTTCAGCCGAAGGTTTTTAAAAACGCGGACGGGCGCTCACTAGCCGATGACATCACACCCACGCTCATTCGACAGTCGCGCTCTCGTTCGCACGACTTTGCGCAATAAAAATCAAAATTATCGGTATCCCCACGGCCCCACCGAATATTGATTCGGCTTAAGGTGAACCCAGCACCTTGGGCGAAGCCAAGTAAATCCAGGGGACTCTTTGTACCCCTATTATAGAAAGAGGGGACAAAAGAGAAGGGTGGCCAAGGGTCGATGATGGGTACCTCACCCCATCGCACTGTCCCGATGTTGGGAGAGGTTTTCTCCTAGGTCATGGGTGTGTATTAAATATAATATGTATTATATTTCGATCCGATACGATTAGACACAAACCCAGACCGCGCTAACAGCAGTAGCACTACGTTACCGCTAGATTGCTTGGGCACCGCGCATGAACCGCCTCTCTCCCCAGAAGGAGGGATAAGGGCCGGCCCTCAAGATGATAGGCTAAATTCAACCATAAAATTCGTCGACCGTATCGGATTTGACTAGTCCAAATCCTGCTCTCCCGAGCAGCGTGCGCTCGTTCACTTACTGTACCGATATTGAGCTTAAAGGCCATCAGGCCGAAATGTCTAGCCCTTCCAAAAAAAAACCTAAAATTTGGTAGTGCGGCCCGGTTTGAAATTCTATTTCCGAATTTCGGCCCGGCTGCTGAAAAGGTTGGCCACCCCTGCTCTAAAATATACATAACTATGACGTTATAGTAGACCTATTACTCTAGGAGTTCGAACACTCTTACAAACAGCATGAAACGTGAGTGAGATGTGCTTCCTCTAGCATTACAAAAAATTTTTAGGTATACAAGATAATTTACCCTGTTAAAAAATATATTCGATTGTTTTCAATGTTTAGCAATTCAAATTCATTTGTACAACTCTAAATTCTTTGTACAACTAATATAATAATAGTGTTGTCCATCTTAGCGATAAAGTGATTTAACGAGTCATCAGTAATCACCTAGTAAGTGAATGCGTGAGTGACGCAAGAATTTCCGATCCGATATGACTTAAGAATTAGGGATCTTCAAGAAAAAAACCTAATAACATCTTAGGATAAAGATTGGTAATGTAATTGCAGGTAAGGAAATAAACTATTATTTTATTAGTACATAAACAATCGGATATTTTAAAAATTTGTTTGCTTAATTTGTACCATTATATTCTATGCGTACCTTGAAAACTTAGTTCGTAAAATTGACACATGACATCTCCAGGGTTATTCCTCTGAGCTTGCGCCAGAAAAAATTCTAAAGATAATATGCGTAAACGTTTTATTTAGTCCATCCGTATACTGATTTGCTGTACAATTATCTTGTTTTTAGATACTAGATAAATGTTGTTTAGAAAAGTTGGTTAATTATATTTATTTACAAATCTTTTAACTTTTGTTACTTATCTAAGTTTGCAATCAGACAGGCAAAATAGATAATTTATCCACTGTTTCCTTAATTAATAGAAAGGAGAATGTATAAAGTAAAAAAAAATGATCTTTTGATTATTATCAATTATTTGTATTTTAAATTTTAATGGACATGTCAAAAATAACACAACAACAAACCAATTAATATTTTAATAATGACAGCACATCAAAAACTAGATGTGATAGTATTTACAATAAGGAATGTAGAGACAAGGAGGAGCATTTCTGTGTATGAAAAGTGCCCGTAAAAACTACTCTTGTCATTACAACAACTATGTTCATAGCGTAGTCAGACGCCATTATATGTAATGAGTATGTCTGAATTGTCCTATCATGGAAGAACATATTGGTAGAATACGACTCAGTTATGCCTTATTAAAATAACACTAGGAGCTTCAATAAAAGAACATACTTACCTGCTAATGATGTAGCAGGAGTCTATGGATGTCGCTTATCACTTACCACCAGGTAAAACGACTGTCCACCACTGTGTTAACCACCTCTTCTATAAAAAAAGAAACCAATACCCATAAAGGATTAATCAGGGTTGTAAGTGCCGATCCCGTCAGTTCCCTAGTGACCAGTAATTCTGATATTGACCACGATTAAAATTCAGACATTCCACAGTAAAGGGAAGTGAAGAATCAGATTTGAAATGTGAAAATCCTGATAAATGACTGATATTATAATATACTATCTATCTATTGTCAATACACAGCATGTATACAGCGCTAACTTTTTATAACCTTTCACCACAATAAATCACTAATAATTATTTTAAAATATTCACACTAGTATAATTACGCTTTCTTTCTGCAGTATTTTGGTTATATTTACTAAAACATTTTAGACTACGTAAATAATTGTGGTTTTGTATACTAGTATTTTACTAACTACTCTAGTCATTACAACAACAATGTTCATATCGTATTATTTCGGTCGTCCTCGCTATTGTGGTAGTACTGAAAACTTTATTTTCCGTATAATGCGGGACACTTTTTCAACTTTCGACAAATAAGAGATAGTCTTCCTTGTCTCTCTTTACACTCCATAATTTATAAGTATAATTATAACCTAAGTAATAATATATTTAACCTAAATTAAGGGTAGTTCTATATAAATGGCGTTTAAGTACTAATGTTATTTTTAGGTACGAAATTTTATTTTATTTACAAATTTACATTTTCTTAAACTTTTAAACTTAGCTATACATGGCAACATTTAATACTATTATATGAATGAAATAGGTTATTAAAACTAATATATGACTATGAAATCCCTATGTTGTTTTAAACTTTTTTAAATTACTAGAATATCACTTTACAAATCTTAACATTTGTGAAACAATACACTGATAAAGTTATACACACCAAAAAGAGGTAGAGTGCTACCATTGCATAAAAGGCCTTTCCATTTCAATAGTTATACCGGGTGTATTTGGAACGCTTGCGAAAACGAAGAGGTATGATCAGGGCCGGATTTAAACTTAATGCCACTCCTGGGCACCGGAAAAAGTCCGCCCTATTACTAAAATTTTACTTAAGGGGGTATTCTGGTCTATAAGCCTAAATTTTAGACATATTTCAAACTAACATAAAAAAAGAAAAAACATTTTTATTATCCGTTTTTTTATATGATGTGTATTTACCTACATTTCGAGAATATAAAAAAAATGAGAAATTCGAAAAATTACAGGTCGGTTAAGTGGGGGCTACAAAAAAAAACGGTGCACCCTGGTTGACATGATTCCCTTTATTATTTATTTATATATGAAACTTATATATGATATTATTCCCTTGTAGTTATATGAAACAAATAAATTTGAAAATTTCTCAATTAGTGAAGATGTCGCTATCGCGTTGACCTTAGCCAAAAAAATCACAAAATGGCGTCGACATTAAATATCATAATTTTTTTTTCCTTTTCGAATTTTTTAAAAATACTTCAAATTGCAATTTTTTGAACTCCAAGGCAGACGCGATGTAGAGATATATAAAGAAGATTCCCCCTAAATTTCAAAGGAATCGGTTGCGTAGAACTTCAGATATCATTTCAACAGTCACTAAATCTACTGTAACTCCGAAAATAATTCGAATTTTGAAAAATCCATTTAAGGACATGTTCTTAAGGGTCGAAACTTTGAAAATATGAAAAAAAATCCAGAAAATAGAAAAATCGATTATTATTTTAAATCACCAAGGAAACAAATTGATTAAATCATTTTGATTATTAATTTTTACTTAAATTGCCAAAATTATAATTCATAAATAATGGATGAATTGAATTTTTTGAATTATCAATTAAATAAAAAATTATAAATTAATAGAATTATTATAATAAAACAATTTTTACGGATTTTATCGCGGTTTATTAAGATTTTTACAAGCCCGACGTTTCGGATACTTTACAGCAACCATGGTCACGGGAGGACTGAGGTGTCATACGTCCTATCATTACAAAGTTATTCGAAACTACCCTATGATACATCAATATTTTAATAGAATTAATGAATTATATTGAGGAATCTTGATAAGACAAAAAAAAAATTCACTTTCAAATTTTTGCCGCCCTAAAACATTTGCCGCCCTGGGCACTTGCCTCGACTGCCCCTAGTGTAAATCCACCGCTGGGTATGATAGTGTTGGCATAGCCTGACATGATACAAGTGAAAAAACGCGTTCTCTTTTTTTTTTGGTTGCCGTTTTTATTTTATTTTTTTGTATAATCCGGTTTAGTAACCATAATGTTACAGGAATTTGATGATAATGCTTTAAAATAATGGTTTTTTGAAAAAAAAACAGCAATGTAATAAACTTAACTTAAATAAACGGCTAGCGGACTGAATCAGCTGATAGCGTTACACGAGGTCGCCGCATGCACGAGGTGAACGAACTCCCGCACCGCGCGCGTCTTCAGCGCGATTTACCGCTTTAGTCGTTCATCGTTTTAGTTTTTACTAATACATTGCGGGTTTGCAAAATACACAAGTCCTAAAATTTTCTTTAAAAAAGGTTTCTGAGATAAATGGTTATATGCATTATATAGTATATAAATAGTATATTATTAGGGTTTAATCTTCTCAAGCTTTCCAAATACACCCGGTATGTATGTATAATGGCAACTGTTTCAGATTACTTCGCTTATAATCTTACAACATTTTAATGATACCATTTCAATATACATTTTTTGACCGACTCTTCTATATGTATATATATATATTATTATTATATATATTATATAATATTAGTAGCAGGAAATTATTTTTTAAAAATTTGTTCACTGGTACATTCGCGTATTGATATACAAAATCTACTAAATTAAATGACCTAATAAATTTTAATATGGCAACATTCAAGGTCCATTTCCATGGATATAGTGGGTAGGATCTTGCAGTTTGTAGTATGCGTTTGGTAGAAAATTCTGCGCCAGGCCCCCTTGAGTTCCCACGTATTGCGCGGGAACCAGCACGTCTCTAAAACAAAAGGATTTAATTTAGAAAATCGTTGTACACTTTTACGATGGGACAACGTCTCTCACAGGGATCTTTACTATAATGTTATAAACTAACTATTTCCTGCGGTTTCACTTGCACCAAAAAACTTTCTAAAAAACGACGTCAAGTGACTATGATATCGCGTTTCGTGCGGTTTGTGAGTTGACGGTCGCCCATTGGGGCGATAGGGAAAGGGAGGGCAACGCATCTGCATAACTTTTGGTTGTGCGGATGTCTATGAACGTCGGTAGTCACCACAAGACTCCGACTGCTTGGTTGCCTCCTTATGACATAAAAGAAATCTAGTCAAATGCAAAAATACATCTCAAATTCGGATAAAAGTTCTAGAGGCTAGCGTTTTCAAACGAACTCTTCAGACTTATTATCTGCTAACTGTTGCCCTCACCAATTGACAGCCGTATCCGAGCTGATGATGATTATAATTATAGCCTATCACCTATGCTACTCGGTGATAAAATAGCATTATGCAGGTGAAAAAATTTGTTAACTACTCAACGAGAGTAGTTTGAAATTATCTCCTATAGCCAACCATCGAGCATATAACCAGAATAGAGCGATGTTATGTGTTTTGTATGAAAATTAATTCCGCCTTTGTACTGCGACACTGCGCCGGATGGATGATTGCCCGATAGGACGTAAATACAAATCACTGGTTGGCTGAATTGCTATTACGTCAGTGACAAATCACTGACCAGTTTCGGAATTTCGTGGTTAAAATATGCTCATAACTATATAATATTTATCTTCGTTTATTATTATCTTTAATGATAGTCAATGTAATAACTAAAGGTAAAGTAATGTTTTGCTGTATCTTTAAAACTACTGAATCGAATTCATAAAATATTCTTTCATCAATATAATGCTAAGTTGTCACTGAATGATACAGGTCAAAAATCAATAAATATTAGTGCGTTACATTTATGAAAGTTCAAACGCGGCCGAAGCAGCTAGCAATAGTCACACTTAATAAGTTTAACCATAATTCTGCGTTTCGACCAACAAGAATTACATTAGGATGAAATCAACCATAACTGCGTGTAAAATAATAATTTAGAAAGAGTGACATTTAAAATTTTATGTGTTTGGGTCAATGGATCCGGTCAAACCCGCAAAAAATTCAAGATGGCGGCCTGTCAAATGACGGTCTTTCATTAATCAAACGAAACAAAGAAAGTCTGTAACATGTGATTTTAATGACCATCGACTTTGGAGAATTCCAATAACCAATGAATTTAAACGTCGATCAGTTAATCATCATTATCATCCTACTGTAATCCTACACTCTTCTTTTAATTCTCCACTCAAAGACTTATATTCTCATCAGCCAGAGAAGGGCAAGACAGGCAGTGTAATTACTGGCACAGAGTCTTATGTCTCAGGATAGACAATGAGTTGAGTGGGCTAGTCTCAGGTTAACTTGTTGACGGTCATGGGCGACGCTGACTACTTACCATCATGTGGCTCGCCTGCCCGTTTACCTATCAAATTATCATAAAAAAGGATTCCTCATGATGTTCTTCACCTGTGTGAGCTAGCAATATTCTCATGTTCAGGTGCTCGGAGAAATTTAGAAAAACCAATTTCAGGACACTAGCCAGGATCAACCTGGACCTCACTCAAGAGGCTAGACAATAGACTCTATACGGGCTCACCGTACCGACTAGAGTCGAATAAGTAAATAAAATTGAAGTAAGAATCTGTTTGTAATTTTAAATAAACAGTTTTTTACTAAATGAATATGAATGAACATAAATGTATTTTACATGAAAAAAACATATTTTTTTTGTCGGTTGTTCCTGCTAATCTCTGAAACGGCTGGAATAAAAATAATCATCATGAATCCGTATACGCCTGTAAATATAAGTTAACGCGGGCATCAGCTAGTCCTACATAATTTTAATTTGTGTGATAAATATAATGAAGAAGTCAGTTCATGGATCAGGTTAACGTGATGTGAATGTTCAATTTATCTTAAGGCGAGTCACCGGGACTGGTGGGGTGTGAAAACGCTAGATGGCATTCAAGTTTTGGGATAAATTTGTATAAAATTTGTATATTCTTTATTACAATTCTTCACATTCAGCACATCTTTTAGACGATATCTTTAGGTATATCTGATATTTTTTGTGAGACCGTTATTTAATAGTAAGTATCGCCATAATTTGATTTGGCAAACCCCTTTTCCCGTTTCGCCTGCGGTGATTCGCCTTAATTTTAATATTAGATGCTGCTAATTTCAATACGGCGGTTTTGACGTTTCTTGATCGGAGCTTATATCCAGCAGTGGACGGAGAGACTGATGATGATGAGTGTAGATTGCTGTCAGCCGTCTTGACGTTCGTTTATAGAGTCCACCAGAGATAATTATAATTTTGATGTGTTTATGTATAGTATTCATATATTTTTTCGTTCAACATTCATATCGATGGTGTTTTGTCCGTGTGTACGTTTCTTTGTGTCCGTCTCAAGGTCACTCCACTTTATGGCTCTCGTTACAAAACAAAATTATCGACTTGAACATGGGCGGAGTTCAGAAGAATTTTTGTCACGCATCCCACTACCTACAAAGTACAGTTACAAAGTATTTTAGAACACATACAAACTTAAAACACCCGTCTTTTTACTTCAGGGCAGATTAATATCTATAGACGCTTTTACACCACGTTAACCTAGTCCCGTGGTAAGTTCTCGAAGAACTTGTGTTCGGGTACCCGACAACGGTAATATATTTAATACTTTTATACTATACATGTTTAAGATTTTTATTATATAATACACATATTTCATACACTTCCACGACACAGGAACACAGTAAACTTTTTGTTCCCTGGCGGAATTCGAACCCGCTACCTACGGCTTGACCACCAACGCGCTAACCACTGAGCCACAGAGGTCGTCAACAACAAGATTGACGGTTTAAAACATGATTAACATCGAACAATGTGAAAATCATTTCTAAATATAAAGAAATATATTTGAATATAAAAAAATCTCATATATTTTATCATAATGTCCAAGGAAATCTTTGCAATGCAATATGAAAAATTATGCATTCCCGATATTTCTGATACAACATTTAGAAAGCCGCTCTCGCATCGGAACCAAAAGCTGTAAGTATGTGTGTTAAATTCGCGTAAAAAGGAAAACCATATTAGAATTCGCAATATAAAAATAATAATAAAAAGTTTAGTTCGAGTAGTAAAAAGTAAAAAAAGAACCTTGGAAATTGCTTATATTATGTGGTCACGTACCACAATCACTTTATGGTGTAAGGACCAATAAGGTTTTAGGATCCTAAGAAACACATGGTCCCGGCAAAACTACAGATTGATAGATTTGAAAGCACAAATTTGTTGTGTTGGCAATGGATCGGCCGTCTTGGTGTTCATTGAACGCATATGTTCAGCAGTGGACGGATAGAGGCTGATGATGATGATGATCGCTGTGATGGCTGGCTGTGATGGTTTTTTAATTTTGAGGCGGGTGAAATCGCAGGAAACAGGTAGGTAATAGTTGGATATATCATGTATTTATGAATTAACTTCATAAAAATCATAATGATTTTTACATTCCCGACGTTTCGGATACTTTACAGCATCCATGGTCACGGGAGGACTGTTTTTAACTTTTAAAACTACTTCAACGTTCAGGACACCTAAGTACTCTTAAATAAATATTTATATTTGTAAGGATACTTTTTTACTAAATTGTTTGTTTTTTTTTATGTCATAAGAAGGCAACCTAGCAGTCGGAGCCATGGTGACAGACATCCGCACAACCAGAGGTTATGCATATGCGTTGCCCTCCTTTCCCCTATCCCCCCCAATGGGCCACCGGAAACTCACAGACCGCACGAAACACGGCAGCATAACTGTCACTTGACGCCGTTGTTATGTGAGCGAGAGGTACCACCGCGGTCATGCCAGCCCAATTCGGCTGCAAAGCAGCATAGCACTACCTCTTACATCTTACAATTGTTGTAAAGTATCTGAAACGTCCGATAAACCGCTTTGAAATCCGTAAAAAGTGATTTAAACATTAAAATGAAATTCTCGTAAATATTAGAAAAACATGGTACGACAAAGTAGGTATGTTTGTATGTATGTTTGAGTTCCCACCAAACGCCTAAAGGGCTAACGTCAGCCGTAGATAACACGGGTTGAGTATTCTCACGACTGTCTCAGTAAAAAATACAAATAAGCATTAATTATGTAGCGAAATTAGATTATCAAATTAATAATGTACTACAACCATTGGTATGAGGTGCTGCTTTGCAGCCGAATTGGGCCGGCACGACCGGGGACCTCTCGCTCACATAACACCGGCGTCAAGTGACAGTTATATAATATAGGGAAAAGGAGAGCAACGCATTTGCATAACCTCTGGTTGTGCGGATGTCTGTCACCATGGCTCCGACTGCTAGGTTGCCTCCTTGTGACGTAAAAAGAAAAAAATCTACTGGCAAATCATCAATAAAATCTTCTCTGCCTTTAATTTAGTATTTTAGGTTTTCCTTATGCTAATTGAGGCAAACTGGGAGAGGCCACTTTTTCTTCCCCGGCAAATGCTCTTAGGAGTCTTAGGCATCTTACGGGGGAAGGGGAACTCCTCAGGCGGGTTTGTGGGTCTTGCTGTGCCCGAAAGATGGTAAGGTGCACGCAGCTCTACATGGCGGTGTTCTTATAGTTTCCGAGCTTATTCGTTACAAACGTACAAACACACTAATCCTTCCTCTTTATTATATTAAGATGACATTCTATACTAGGCTTATATTAAAAATATAATAGTCAAAGTTTTACCGGTGGGAGGGAAGCGCTGTGCCGCGCACCCGGCTGCATGGGTACCACCATCTTGCTTGTTTCTCCCGTGCAACAGCTTTGCTGTGTTTCGGAGAGAAGGGCAAGACAGGCAGTGTAATTACTGGCACCGAGACTTAACATCTTATGTCTCAGGATAGGCAACATAAATGAGTTGCCTGGGCTCGCTCCAGGTATACTAGTTTATGTTCATGGGCGACGTCGACCACTTACCATCAGGTGGTACGTTTGCCAGTTTGCCTATCCAACTAACATAAAAAAAAATGTTCATGGGTGACGTCGACCACTTACCATCAGGCGAGTTTATTTGTCCAAGTAATATAAAAACCAACGCCAAGACGTTTAAAATGTTAACTCACGGCCTATTCGGCTGCTGTGGTGTTCTGTCTCGCTGTCGTCTGTTCTTGAACCAATTGGATACTTGTGTGAGAGTCAGACCTGTCTTCTTAGCCAGGGCCCGCTTCTCATCAGGTGTGGGATACCTGGAACGGGCTTTATTGAGTATTTTCCTAGTGTTTTATTAATGGGAGTACGATTGTGTCTGTCTACGGGTACCTGTCTTAGGGGCCGTCCATAAATTACGTCACACGTTAAGGGGAGGGGGGGGGCGACGAAGTGTGACATTATGTGACAAGGGTGTGGGAGGGCTCCCATATTTTGTTACAAGTTAAAGAAGATTCTTACCTATTCCTATAATAGCAGTCTTTTAGGGCGTTTCTGCTCTTCTCTTTGAAACAGTAGACTGTCTCTTCTCCGTCCCATATGGTCTTCGGGAGAGGATACTTCTTACGGAGTCTGTATTTGTCCACGGCACCTTAACACACAATTTGAATAAGAATCCATTTGATTATTGATCGTAAAAGTCCGTATGAGATGTGTTTGCCAATCATCGAACATACAACCGGATAGAGTAGTAACGTGAGCCATTAAATTCCGATACTGGTCAGTGGTTTGTCACTGATGTAATAGTAATTTAACCAACCAGTGATCTGTAGGTGCGTCCCATCGGCCAATCCATCAATGGCCATATCAGTCGGCCAATCAGAGCGCAGAATCGGTGCAGCGTCGCAGCACATTTTTTTAAAATACAATACTGCTCTATTCCGGTTTTATGCTCTATGTTGTCAATAGATGGTACAATTCTGGTCTTTGGGCCTTTTCAGTTGCAATCAATAGATCAAATGGCCCATTATGTTATCGAATTCTCATTTTAATTACATAGAAACAAGTAACGAATAAGTGAGTAATAAGTACTGTTTCGTGGCTCTAGCCCAGCATAAGTACACTTTCCCGCTTTCCTACATATTTGTCAAATGGATTGTGCCAAAAATCCACTTGATCTTGGTGAAGACAAATAGTCAAGACCTTACTAAATAAGTCTCGGGCATACTCTAAACTTGGGGGGATAGGGAAAGAAGGGCAACGCATCTGCATAATCTTTGGTTGTGATGTGTATGGGCGTCGATAGTCTCTAAAAGGCTTCGACTGCTTTTGCCCTCCTATCTGTACTAATATTATAAAGCTGTTTGTTTGTTTGAACGCGCTAATCTCAGGAACTACTGGTCCGATTTGAAAAATTCTTTCAGTGTTAGATAGCCCATTTATCGAGGAAGGCTATAGGGTATATAACATTACGCTGTGACTAATAGGAGTTAAGTGAGTTAACGTGGGCGAAGCTGCGTGCAACAGCTAGAGATATAATAAAACTCGAATGCTCAGGCAACCTTGATTTTACGGCTTTACCTATTTGTCTACTTACCTAGAGCTCTGCCCCTGACCTTTTCTGCTTCTTTATAATGTGCTTTAAACCACAAGTTCTGCAAGTCCGTATGGTGCCGTGGTGGGAAGGTGTGCGTCTCCAATATCGCGTACAACTCCTGGAAGACCCCTCGATGGTAGGCGACCAGGGCTCGCGCTCTAGAACCAGATTCTCATTAGGCTCGTGAGTCAAGGTTGTATATTATAGGAACGATTGGAGATTTAAGACAAAGATATGGAACAAGTAAGAGGTGGTGCCATGCTGCTTTGCAGCCGAACTGGGCCAGCACGACCGGGGTGGTACCTCTCGCTCACATAACACCGCGCTTGTGAGTTTCCTGTGGCCCATTGGGAGATAGGGAAAAGGAGGGCAACACATCTGCATAATCTCTGGGTTGTGCATCGTGTATGAGCGTCGGTCGATCAACTGCTTTGCCCTGCTATGTAATGAAAAAAACAAAATGGTGGAAGGAGGTAACATATTGTCTTGGTGACATTTTATTACCTTTACGATTAACGATTTTTGTAAGGTTGGTCAATATCTTAGATATGAACTACTATTGTACAAACGCCGAATTCTACTAATATTATTATATCGACGACCTCTGTGGCTCAGTGGTAAGCGTGTTGGCGCTCAAGCCCAGAGGTTGCGGGTCCGAATCCCGCCAGGGAACAAAAATATTTTCTGTGTTCCTGTGTCATGGATGTGTATTAAATATGTGTATTATATAATAAAAATCTTAAATATATGTATAGTATAAAAGTATTAAATATATTTCCGTTGCCTGGTACCCGTAACACAAGTTCCTCGAGAACTTACCACGGGACCAGATTGACGTGGTGTGAAAGCGTCAATAGATCCATAGATATTATTAACGTAAAAGTATGTATATGTGTTTGTTACTCTTTCACGCAAAAACTAATGATTGGATTTTCATGAACCTTTATAATTATAAATTTACCGGTGGGAGGGTAGCGCTGTGCCGCGCTCCCGGCTGCATGGGTACCACCATCTTGCTTATTTCTCCCGTGAAAAAGCTTTGCTGTGTTTCGGAGAGAAGGGCAAGACAGGCAGTGTAATTACTGGCACCGAGACTTAACATCTTATGTCTCAGGATAGACAACACATAAATGAGTTGCCTGGGCTCGTTCCAGGTAAACTAGTTTATGTTCATGGGCGACGTCGACCACTTAACATCAGGTGGTGCGTTTGCCAGTTTGCCTATCCAACTAACATAAAAAAAATAATAATAATAATAATATAGCTTATACATCAGAATAACACATAGGCCAGAATTTATTCCCGCACTCCCAGGGGGAATGGGAAGAACGCGGGTGAAACCGAGGAGCGCTGCTAGTATAATATTTTCAAATTTTTTAACTGTATGTAATACAGTGTAGGTACATTTTTGTGCTATGCCTGTCTCCCCAAAAATTTATAATATAGCTAGATTGGAATGGCTTAGATAATAATTTATAGCCACCCCACCATGGTTCAAGCCTTGTCATGGCGATGGTGCTCAGTACCCTAAAGTGAGCCCAGCACCTTGGGCGAAGCTAATTGAACCGAGGGAGCTGCTCTTTGTTTCCCTCTTATAAGAAGAGGGGACAAAAGAGCAGGGGGACAGGGGGTGAGGGTGGGAACCTCACCCCATTGTACTGTCCCGACGTTGGAAATGGTTGTTCCGTGGTGCGGGACAACCCCTCTGTGGAGGTGGTGTCGGTTCCTTAAGGGACTGACTAGCTATCGAGGTGCCCTGTTTGCTCAATAGATCCGGGGCACCTCACCAATGCTGGCATTTGTGGCACTCGCCGGGTTTTAGTGGGTAGAGCTGCGTCCACTTACCAGCTTTCAGGCGCAGCGAGTCCCACATACCCGCCTGGGGAGACCCGCTCCCCGCGGGATGCCTCAGTGCATATCCCGGCGTAAAAGAAAAAAAAAAGATAATTTATAGCCAAGAGAACAAATACTACCTTAGAACAGTTTCGTTCCCTCGCAACAGTTCACTTGTCGGCAAACTCCATAAAAACGCTGCCAAAGTTTCTATGTCTCCTTTTTGCTGTAGCGCCTCGCACAAGCACTGCACTTGTTCAGAATTAAAATTCAGATTCCGTCTCATATTCTCATTTTCGAAATACTGTTGACTCCTATCTCTGTCATTGACTATCGGCATATTTTCAAACTGATTCATCTCAATTTCAGCGACATTTTGATTTTCATTACAACTCTTCATATTGTCCAAATAGGCTGAACGCATGCGATCTTCGCCTTCGATTTGTGAAAAAAAGTTATCGCTAATAGGCGGCAGTTTGATTTCGAAATTCAAATATTTTTTATTCTTCGCCGGCGATAGGTAGCATTCGAACGTGTTTTTTGTTTCGACCAGTTCCTTCCTGTCTTCGCATCTTGGTGACTTTTGCTTGCATGGGAAATATTGTTTTTCGCTTATGTCCGTTTGCGAGTAAAAGTTGCCGTTTTGCTGGTCGTAGGGAAATGGCGGTAGAGAGGTTTCTGATTCTGTGGTGAGGTCGCTTGAAGGACTCAATCGGTCGGAGCAGGACTCCATAGTGGTTGACTTCATTTTCGTTTAGGAACTCTGTAACAAAATACATTATTACTTTATAAAAAAAAACTTAAATACTTACAAAAAAAAATTGTTGAGTGCGACGGCATCTTATGCGTGGCCCTAATAACTGATGATGGAATATGAAGCAGTCGGGAACTTCGGCATAGAGAAACATAGGTCATAGTGATTATATGACCTATGTTTTTACCAGCAAAGTATGATCGGCCAAACGCTCAATTCATGTTTCTTGAGTTTTCTTAAGGTCCCGATTATATAAAAGAATATTTAAATTCGACAAACGGTATTAGTGATAAAGCTTGACGAGGCCGCCCCCCGCGGGTGACGAATGGGGGTGCGTAGATCGCCCCTGTTCTCGTGTCGTGTTCAGGATGGGAACCTGGCCCCAGAATAGCACAACGTCGCGGGTCTTAGTAGTCCCCCCTTACTAGGAGTAGTCTGGCCTTCACTGGGCCAGCTTGTCTCTGTTTCCTGCAGATCTGGGACCCTCAAAAAGCGGGCTACGGATCGCTACCACAAATTTGACCTAGCTACGTATTATAAGCTACGTAATACTTTCGTAAAATAATACATAGAAAGAAAGGCAAAGAGATATAATCCCAGAAATATCATGATATAGTTCTGTGGATATAATACATAGATTGTTTTTATATTCTTCATTTTGATAAGAGCTTTTATACATAACAATGACAACCAATACCACCTAATACTATACGAACATAATATTTAAAAATGTCAAACATTCTGCCTCAGATATTATAGTTTCAAAAAATGGACACTACAGGGCCCCGATTATTGACAAAACGCATATATTGTTTTCTAATGTTTACGCGAATTTCACTCATTATAATGAAACACTCTTTACGGATTTTATCGCGGTTTATTAAGATTTTTACAAGCCTCACGTTTCGGATACTTTACAGCAACCAAGGTAACGGGAGTACTGAGGTGTCATACGTCCTATCATTACAAAGTTATTCGAAACTACCCTATGATACAACAATATTTTGGTCAGTCCTATCTACGCAGAAAGTGCTAACTGTATCTTTAATCTGTGACTTGTGTGTGTCGGGCTTGTAAAAATCTTAATAAACCGCGATAAAATCCGTAAAGAGTGTTTCATTATAAAAACGCATATAGTTCAGTTTAATGATTATTGCCAACTTCTTGAAAATATTACATTGTTTTCATAACATCCTACCAAACGACGCGGATGGTTACACAAACGTTCATAGATTTTATTATTTAAATTTTGGATTCGGTTGGTAAATTGAAAATTATGTACTTATTTAATAGAATTGTGTGATGATGAGAAGAATCGCAAAATATGGTCAGAACTGTGTCAGAATCAATGGTTGTGATCTGCACATGCGTATGTCGATAGTCGCCAAAAGGCTTCCACTGCTCGTATGCTTCTTTTATTTTCGCAGGGAAATGCTTTTTACGCATGTAGCCAGGATCTCGGGTAGATCCTGACCCTATGTGGGACTCGCACCTGGAAGTGCCCTACCCGTAAACTAAAACCACTGCGAGCGCCTTCAGCCGCTTTAATTTGAGGGTCCCGAATAGGCATTCAACAGGATCACCTCAGCGACAGGCTGGCCCCGGCGACGGCCAGACTACTCCTCTTAAGGGGGAACTGCCCGGCTGCTTAGGCAGTCCCCGCGACGTTGTGTCATTCTGGGCCCAGGTTCCCATTTCAAATTCCCATTTTAAATTCAACATCTGGGGCTTTATAGCAAATAATGGTTTAAGTATAAAATTTTATTTAATCTCTCAGTTATCAGGCCGATTCTTTACGTATTAGAACATTAGACCCCAGATCCAGAGTCGAATTACCAATGACGCTGTAGCGTTGTTTGTATTTCAATTGGACCTCTAAGTTACCGGATGTTATGTTTATAGTTAAATACTCAAAGTAGTGCCGTAGTAGTTATGAAAGGCGCAATTTCTAAAGTAAGGATGTGCTGTGCCGCGCTCTCGTCTATATGGATACTACCATCATCATTATTTTGTGTGGTAAAGGATATAAAGGATAGAATACAGTAAACGATTTCATGGAAGATACCACACCCTGGGAATAGGGCGTTCCTCCCGGGCATTTCAGGATAACATGTTAAATTTGTTATAGAATATATATTATTTGAAAAGATTAGTTCCACTGAGTTTGTTTCGCCGGTTCTTCTCAGTGGGCTTACCTTGGAACCGGTGGTAGATTCAATTGACGTTCAAAAAGATACTGTATAAGTACTATTTTGAATAAAAGAAAATGGTTTTGATTTTGACCATCTTGCTTCTTACAAACAGCTTTATGTTTCGGAGAAGGACAAAATGAGAGAACTTGTATATATATGTGGCTCGTCTGCCCGTTTGTCTGTCCAACTACTATAGAAGAGTAAATGAATGAATGAACTAACAAGCACACCACTAGTCTTGTATGCTCGCAAGAACTTGTGTTGCGGATACTAAAATAGCATTTTTTTTAAGCTCCCATTTGCCGCCCTAGGCTCCAGCCTATTAACCCTTATTGTTAAATACCCACTTAACAGGTTTATTATTATTACCCACCATGGTTCAGGCCTTGACGTGGAGTGGGGCTCAGTAGCCTAGGGTGAGCCTAGCACCTAGGGCGAAGTAATTGAGCCGAGGGGGCTCTATGCACCCCTCGTATAAGAAGAGGGGATAAACGAGCAGGGGGCAAGGGGCGAGGATGGGAACCTCACCCCATTGTACTGTCCTGACGTTGGGTGGGGTTGTTCTGTGGTGCGGGATAACCTCTCTGTGGAGATGGCGTCGGTCCCTTGCGGGACTGGCCGTCGAAGTGCCCTGTTAGCTTAACAGATCCGGGGCACCTCACAAGGCAACATTGGTGGCACTCGCCGGGTTTTAGTGGGTAGAGCTGCGTCCGCCTTACCATTTTCGGGTGCAGCGAGACCCACATACCAGCCTGGGGAGACCCACTCCCCCGCGGGATGCCTTAGAGCATTTCCCGGCGTTAAACAAAAAAAAGGTATATTATTATTATCAATATTTGAATGTAAAAAAAATAATTTTGAAAATCGGCCCACAATTGACGAAGGAATCGGTGTACATACATAAAAAATACCGATCGAATTGAGAACCTCCTCCTTTTTGTTGAAGTCGGTTAAAAATTGGTGTAGGCTATTTAACAGCTTATTGGAAATAATTATCCATCTAAACTGTACATATATCTCGCAGATATAATTAAAAATAGAAAACATATATAGTATCTAATTTACAAATCTATGAAACTGATTTTGAAAATCGAAGTATGACTATACTAAAATCTAAAATATAAAAAAAAAGGTTTTTTAATAGTTGCCGGCCTGCTGCTGATCATAATTATTTTATGTACCTATTATAATTCAAATAAAGTAAGTTCAATTTACTTACCATTTATAACAATATTGCACACAAATTCACTGATCACTTTTTAACTGGTACACTAAACACACCCTTACTTCACGGTGTCGCAGGGTCAAATAACATAAGGACATCATTTCAAAGAGCACGAGCGAGATGGATGGTGTGCAAGGGAGACGGGAAATGGGCGGAGTCTGAGTTTTTTTAATGTTACGCCTTTTGGCCAGGTGACGGTTTTTTAAGATTTTTTATCTGTATGGTCTGCAAAGTAATTTTTTAAGAGGCTTTATATTCTTGAATTTAAGTTTTATATAAAACTAGCTGTAACTCGATTGACTGACGGGCATAAATTTACTTAAATATTTGTAAATAACTACCCCTGGCCTTACCGACATTATTATATTACCGACATATAAGAGTATATCCACTCATTCTGTGAGTACATCCTATCATTCGCACTACCATATTATGTTCTTACTGTATACAATTTTTGAACAAGATTAGTTATAAGAAGACATACAAAAACGAAAAAAAATTGAATGTGAATCAGCGCATCTTAAACGATTATTTATCACAAAAAATGCAGTTGAACCTAGAATCTCCTCTTTTTTGAAGTTGTTAAAAAAACATGTTCAGACAGAACCTATAGATTTACATAGTAGTTAGAGATTTATTTATTTATTTAGATGGATCCGAGAGGCGAGGAATCGGTCGTCTTGGCGTTCATTAAAGGAGGCCTATGTTCAGCATGGACAAAGATTGATGATGATGAGGATGATAGATATATCTATATTTGGGATTTTTATACCTCATAATATCTTTACATATAATAAAATTTGTGTCTGTTTGTAATATTAAAATAACCGCTTTTTACTAAATGCATAAATGCATACATGCACACGGTACATATATACCAAAATAGCATTTTTTACAATTTTTGTCTGTCTGTCTGTTTATTCCGGCTAATCTCGGAAACGGCTGGGCCGATTTTGACGGGACTTTCACTGACAGATAGCTAAAGTTCCAAGGAGTAACTTAGGCTATAAAAATATTCATCATCAATCCGTATACGGCTGTAAATTTAAGTTAATGCGGGCGAAGCTGCGGGCAACTAATATTCTAATATGTATACTTATAAAATTCTTGTGTCCCAGTTTTAGTGTTTACACTCCTACGAAACTGCTTGACCGATTTTGATGAAATTATATATGAATATTCAGTAGGTATGAAAATACGTTTATAACTAATCAAAAAATGTTTTTCATTTTTTGGACGAAAGTTAACGCGGGAGAAGCTGCCAGCAACAGCTAGTTATACTGTAATATTTCATACTGTATTTTGAAAAACAACTTTGACTCTAACTGAAGCAACTTTTTCAGATTTCATCTTTCTACATGCCCAACGTTTCGGACACTTGACAGCAACCATAGGTATGACCATCTAGGAGTTGCTTCATTATGGGTGGAATTCGCGTAATGATGATGATGATACTCCAATATTCCGTGTCTAGGTCAACGTAGTGTGACAGTTCACGAATGTTTATTACATTATTGCTGTGTCGGTATTCGTGTCGTGTTTAGTGCGTTTTAATATAATTTGTTGTAAAATTGTTTTATTTGTACTTCTAGTTTTTTTATATTATACTAATCCTACTAATATACTACTATTTTATATACGCGAAAGTATATATGGATGTTTGTTTTTTTTTTTTACTCTTTCATACAAACACTTTTTTTGACGTGACAACGTCTTATAATTCGATGGAGCCGGCTGCACGAACGAAAAAACATGACGCATGCGACGTTACGTCGCTCTGAGGCGTTCCATTTTCTTATGACATTGTCATGTTCAACTATCGTCAGTAAACCGACTTTACAGACAACCGATTTTTTTTTAATAAGGAGGCAACCGAGCAGACGGAACCTTATGGTGACTACCGACGCCCATAGACATCCGCACAACCAAAAGTTATTCCGACGCGTTGCCCTCCTTTTCCCTAACACGCGCGACACAACCTTTAGTAAGAGGTAGTGCCATGCTGCTTTGCAGCCGAATTGGGCCGACACGACCGGGGTGGTACCTCTCGCTCACATAATACCGGTGTCAAATGACAGCTATACTATGATATGCGTCGCTCATTGGGGGGATACAGAAAAGGAGGGCAACGCATCTGCATAATCTCCTTTTTTTCGGATGGATCTATGCTAACGGCCCGAAGGCCCTAATGCTACATCGGATTAGTGTGAGCCCGTTTTTGGTTTATAAAAGTGGGGGGTTGCCCCCCGCCACCCGTGCAGTCTGCGACCACACGGCCTCCTGGCGTCGGTTGTGAAGTGTCGGCATAATCTCTGGTTGTGCGGATGTGTATGGGCGTCGATAATTGCCCTCGTTTGCCCTCCTATTCTATAAAAATACAACCGCATTCCCAGCAATAAAATTTCCAATTTTTTTTTTGCCTTCAGTACAGATGAAATTTTTGGTACTCAAGTATCAAAACGAATTTGTGTTTTGACTGTTTTCTGTATTCAACATCAGCAACCATTCTATTGATTGAATTTGAAAAATATTACGAAACTACTTTTACTAGTCCGTAACCTTAGTTGTTAATTACCTGAACGTCGAGAATGTTAAAATTCTTGATGATTTACCGGTGGGAGGGAAGCGCTGTGCCGCGCTCCCGGCTGCATGGGTCCCACCATCTTGCTTGTTTCTCCCGTGAAATAGCTTTCCTGTGTTTCGGAGAGAAGGGCAAGACAGGCAGTGTAATTACTGGCACCGAGACTTAACATCTCATGTCTCAGTATAGGCAACACATAAATGAGTTGCCTGGGCGGCGCGCGGCCTAGAACCGGCGAAACAAACTCAGTGGAGCTAATCTTTTCAAATAATATATATTACATAACAATTTTAACATCTTATCTTGAAATTCTCGGGAGGAACGCCTTATTCCCAGGGTGTGGTATCTTCCATGAAATCTTTTACTTTATAATATCCTTTACCACACAAACGCTCTTTAACAATTTTTTTGATTTTTTTATGGAGAGCTTTTGCACGTTTTCTGGGATCCTATTATAAAAGCGTATACAGTTGCCTTTAAAAGAATTGCTTACTTTCAAAAGTCTAATCATTGGTGCATGTAACCTGTGTCTATTACGTGTATCCCTACTATCAATATCACTATATAAAGTAGAAATATAGTAGTTTTCTTTACAAATTGTTCGTCATAATAACGTAAATAAACATTTTATAAGAAATATTCTATTTTTGTGGCAAGGGATCGGTCGTCTTGATGTTCATTTTTCATCATCATCATCATCATCAGCCTCCATCCGTCCACTGCTGAACATAGGCCTCCCTCAATGAACGCCAAGACGACCGATCCCTTGACCAACACGGACCGGCTACTGAACTGAGATCGTCTTCCCACCTGATTAACCAACTAACGTTTGACGTGACAGCGTCTTATAATTCGATGGAGCCTGCTGCACGCACGAAAAAACATGACGCATGCGGCGTTACCTCACTGTGAGGCGTTCCATTTTCTTATGACGTTGTCACGTTCAACTATCGTCAGTAAACCGACTTTACAGACAACCGATTTTTCTTTAACGCCGGGAAATGCTCTGAGGCATCCCGCGGGGGAGTGGGTCTCCCGACGCGGGTATGTGGGACTCGCTGCGCCCAAAAGCTGGTAAGTGGACGCAGCTCTACCCACTAAAACCCGGCGAGTGCCACCAATGCCGCCTTTGGTAAGATGCCCCGGAACGTCGGGACAGTACAATGGGGTGAGGTTCCCATCCTCGCCCCTAGTCCCCATGGTCTTTTGTCCCCTCTTCTTATAAGAGGGGTACAAAGAGCAGCTCCCTCGGCTCAATTTACTTCGCCTAAGGCGCTGGGTTCACCTTAGGCTACTGAGCCCCACCGTCACGAGAAGGCTTGAACCATGGTGGGGCCGGCTCTCATACCTACCAAATATACCTACTTAAAAACATCATAAAAATCGGCGTCGAAGTTACAGAGGAGTGCATCCACAAACACCCTGACATGACATTTACATACCTTTCTTGCACCTTTCTTTCTTTCTGCACATCAACTATACCAAACCACACATAATGAGGTGCAAAGGTCTCAATATTAAATACTTAAAATCCACGTTTCCCGGTGTCGTGTGTCTGTACGCGTTTTACTCGGAAACAGCGTGTGAACACAACACTCATGTGTACCGCGAAGCATATTGTAAACAGATACATTTATGGGAAAAAACATTATGGCTTTGTGGAAGCTTTCATAATCTGAAAAGAGTCCAGGTTCGAACCTGACACAATCTTACCGGTAGGAGGGATGTATCGCTCCCGTCTGCTTGAGTAGTTTTGCTGTGTTTCGGAGAGGAGGGTAAGACTTAACATTTTATGTCTGCGCATAGGCAACACAAGTAGGTTCCTTACCCTATGTAGGACTCGCACCTGGGAGTGCATACCCAAGCTAAAACCGCTGCGAGTGCCTTCAGCCGCTTTTTGAAGTTCTCGGATCGGTCAGCAGGATCACCTCAGTGACAGGCGAAGGCCACACTACTCCTCGTAAGAGTGGACTGCCCGGCCGCTAAGCAGTCCCCGCGACGTCGTGCCATACTAGGCCCAGGTTCCCTGAAGCCCTATGAATGAGTTGCATGGACTAGTCACACATACCATCAGGTGGCTCGGCTGCGTGTTTGCCTAACGTTGGATAAGCAAAAAATCATAATAATAATGGAGAAACGAGCTTACTATGTGATGTTCAATCGTTCACGCCATGAAAATATTGTGCACGCCATTTTGCATTATCAATATTTTCGGGATTATTTACGAATCCCTTGATCGCGAAAGATACGCGGTATAAAAATGAACCATAAAATATTCGGTACCAATTGTTATAAAGAACCAGGAACCTCAAGAACGAAGAATCAGTGCGTACTCATATTTGAAACGCAACGCACCTCCTAATGATGTAGCGGGTGTATAGAAAAATTAAAACCGACTTCAAAATTAAAAAAAATAAACTATAAAGTAATAAAATAATTTCCTTAATTTTTGTGCCTACAATTTATAATCAACTTGTTCTTCTACTAATATACAATCTTTGCATTTACCACGTCATTATTGTTACTTTTGGAGTCGGTGTCAGCCAAGGTAGGTAGGGCGGTAGGTACATCAATAAATACGACAACGGATTGTTCTTCGAGAACTTACCACGGTACCAGATTGACCTGTGAGATTGACGTGGTATAAAAGTCTCCATAGATATTATTATTATTATTTTTATGTATGTTTCCTCATTACTCGAAGATGGCTAGACTAATTTGAAAAAATCGGTTGTCTGTAATGTCAGTTTACTGACGATAGTGACAGTGACAACGTCATGAGAAAATGGAACGCCTCAGAGCGAGGTAACGCCGCATGTTTTTTCGTTCGTGCAGCCGGCTCCATCGAATTATAAGACGTTGTCACGTCAAAAAAAACTATCTTACTGAAGATGTTCTTGGTTTCACCCCCACACAATTGGAAAACGTTAACTAGCTGAAATGCGCATGGCTCTTGCGTTCTGCCCTTTTTTTATCGCAGGGAAATGCTTTTTACCTGACCCTATGTGGGACTCACACCTGGGAGTGCCCTACCCGTAAACTTAAACCACTGCGAGCCATACTTGGCCCAGGTTCCCATCCTGACCCCGGGTGTTGAATATCCTAACTTGTGATAACGAAAATGTTAATAACGGCCTGATGATGACCACTGTAACACAACACTATTTCGCAAACAGCGCGTTCCGCTTTGTTATCTGACCCTGAGAATTACTTTGTAAATTACTGGAATCCAAAATGGCTGAATTCGTCTTTTACGCGCTGAGTAAACGTAAATGACGTTTGTTGTGGTAAATATAAATGGTCTAGTTTAACCTTTGTGGATGTGAATTGATTGGTCGTTTTTATGTTAATTCATAAATCATAGTTGGATAAACAAGTGGGCAGCGTGCCATGAGAGTGGTCAACGTCGCCCATGAACATAAACCGAAACGAGCCCAGGCAATATGTACCTAATGTTTCATTGTTCGTTTAAAAACTTAAAAAAATGCGTAACACTAATACAAAATAAAAAAATTGGTTGTCTGTAAAGTCGGTTTACTAACGATAGTTGAACGTGACGAAGTCATAAGAAAATGGAACGCCTCAGAGCGAGGTAACGCCGCATGCGTCACATTTTTTCGTTCTTGCAGCCGGCTCCATCGAATTATAAGACGTTGTCACGTCAAAATATTTCACAAAAATATCTAGTGTCCAAAAAATTATGATACTTAGTGGAAATAGATAGGTAAGGTTCCCCACCATGGTTCAAGCCATGTCGTGGCGGTGGGGCTCAGTAGCCTAGAGTGAGCCCAGCACCTTGGGCCAAGCTAATTGAGCCGAGGGGGCTCTTTGTACCCCTCTTTTAAGAAGAGGGGACTGAAGAGCAAGGGGTGAGGACGGGACCCTCACCCCATTATGCTGTCCCGACGTTGAGAGGGGTTGTTCTGTGGTGCGGGACAACCCCTCTGTGGAGGTGGCGTCGGTCCCTTCGGGGACTGACAAGCCGTCGAGGTGCCCTGTTTGCTCATTCGATCCGGGGCAACTCACCGGCGAGCGGGCGCCGCGCGGCGTAAAAGAAAAAAAAACCAAAAGATAAGTAAGGTTTGTAAAAGGTAGTGCCATGTTGCTTTGCAGCCAAGCCTCTCGCTCACATAAAACCGGCGTCAAGTGACAGCTATGTCGCCTTTAGGGTTGGTGAGTTTCCGGTGACCCATTGGGGGACAGGGAAAAAGAGGGCAACGCATCTGCATAAGCTCTGGTTGTGCGTGTATGGTCGATAATCGCCAAAAGGCTTCGACAGCTTGTTTGCCCTTCTATGCTAAAATAGGTACCTACATAAACTAGTTAACATCGTAACAGGCAAAAATACAGTACACACATATAATATATTAAGTACTATCTGAACATTTTGTTGCAGAACGCGCTGATGATGATCATGGATCACAAACAACTGTTTACAATAACTTTGCAACTATCGACATATTTGTTCAAGTCTCAATTTTGTTTATATTATAGTTTATATACAAGCGGCGCTTTTGAGTTACCTGGGCGGCATTTCATTAGGCTTTGGCACGCGGCTTCGCTTGGGTCATCTACATCTATACTAATAATTATCTACAGCCCATAACGCTGTAAAAGAAACTAAATTCATCGACAAGATTCGAAGGACGAAAAAAAGTGATCGGTATATCCAACCCGACGCCAGGAGGCCGTGTGGTCGCAGACTTCACGGTTGGCGGGGGGCAACCCCCCCACTTTTACAAACCAAAAGTGAGCCAAATGGGCTCACACTAATCCGATGTAGCATTAGGGCCTTCGGGCCGTTAGCGTAGATCCATCCGAAAAAAAATAGGTCTATACTCTACAGTACGGTCTCCATAATTTGGATAGAAATAGGCAAAATTGTGTAACTGGGAATATCTCGTTGTAGTTTAACATGTTTTTGTGTGTAGGCATCTATGTATGTATGTATGTCTGTTTCTTGGGAACGCTCTGGCATGATGTAATGACACAGGTTATATCAAACGTTAGATTAAAGGCATGCGTCCATATGTCGGCATCACAGGTCCGCATCATCAGCATAGAAAGTCAAACAGGTGCGTCCACTGATCCGCACGAATCGCACTCAAACGTCACTTTCTACCGGGGCCGTCTTTCCCACTGGGCACTAGGGCCTCACGATCCATGGGGCCCCATTATTCCTATCAGAATATGATTGAGTGATATTACAAAAATGATTGCTGATTAGAATACCTGGTACTGCCCTTATTACCAGGTTTATTCTTCTCTAGGCCAAAAATCAGATTCACAGATCTTAAAATTGTTGTTTTCGTCGGGGCCCCATTATCCTACTGCCCAGGGCCCCCAACAGGTTAAAGGGGGCATAGATTTCTGTGCAAAGAAAACTACAATCCGTTTGATGCGACACGTGCGATGCGTACGATATGGGGACGCGTACCAAGGTTGAACTAGTCGCGAACTCTAACAAAATGATTGCTCTCAACTGACATAGTGCGCAAACGTGTGCTAAAATGAAATGCACAATGATTCATTCCAAAAATGTCCTTTTAGCAAAACAGTTATTATAGAGAAACTATTAAGTGTATCTTTTTAAAATAAATTTATTTCAACTTTTGAATAACTAAACTATGTCTGTACGGGCTTTATTTTTGAGCATTCGTGCTCTGTATACTATTTATTTTTGCACAAAGTTGGGCTAACATTAGTGTTGAAATACGAAAGTTTAGAAGCTTATATTTTTTAAATGTATAACTTTTTTACGATTTTGGGTACATACAGACATAAATAATGAATAGAATAGAATTATATTATCCATAGTTTTTCATGGTCAATGTCAAACAGCTAATGTTGTAGTAATTACTGTTCTGCGTTTGTATGGAAAGATGAGCTTACACAAGTCGCTCAGATATTTGGCGGCAAATCATGTGACTTGGAAGAAATTAGTTTTTTCAAAAGAAATTGTCTAAAAATGATCGCTCTTAAATATTTCCTAAGAAATTTTATTAGTTAAAATTATAAATAGCCCTGAGATCCGACTTTTTTAAAACGATCCAAATCTGAAAAATTCGAATCCATTTTTTAAGCATCCGTTTAGATCGCACCTGAGTGGAGCCAGCTCCTGATTGGCTGGAGCAGTTGGGGGGGTGAGGAAACAGCGCCCTATTGGTCCCAGAATCGGGGGGTTGGAAGGTCTCCGGTTACGCTTGTTAATACAAGCGATTGAGAAATACGATACTTTGAATTATTTCATCCAATGTTTAGTGATGGGTGAATCTTCATTATTTGATAATCATCACTCCGCATCATATCAATATCTTATTCAGAAGGAATAATTCAGATAAAATATATCGTGAACGTGCCAATTCGTCTAATATATAAAATCGATTTTGTCAATTTGTTAGTCCGGGATAAACTGTAAAACGACTAAACCGATTATGATGGAACATGAAACCAAAAAATAGACATAGTTTGGATCATCCGATTTACAAAAAAAAATTACCCCAAAATTACTAACTTATCACTAATCCTAATAATATTATAAACGCGAAAGTTTGTATGGGTGTTTGTTACTCTTTCACACAAACTTAATAAAGTTTGTGTGAAAGAGTGTGTAATAAATATATTACACACAGATTTGAATGAAACTTTACAATAATATAAGCTATATTATTGTAGAGCTATATAATATCAGAATAGCACATAAGCCACAATTTATAAAGATACTAGCTGGTGCTAAAAACCAAAACAAAGGTTTTGGTTTTTTTTTCATAAAAAGTATCCTATTTTAATCGGTAAAGTACTTAGTTTTGCGTGAAAGCGCAGCAAACAAACTTATTTTCTTATTTATAATATTAGTAGGAATGTTAAAATGTTCAAATACTAATTCTGCGTAAACGAAGTCGCGGACAGCGCTAGTAGGTTATATAAAACATTATTATACAGCTATAAATCTAAGCCATCGCAAGCAAAGCTACATGCAACAGCTAGGCATATATAAAAAATTCCAATCTCTACAGATTATAATCAGAAAGTGTGGCAAAAACAACAACCTAGAACCTATTTTACGTAACACATTGTATTCGAAACAAAATGGCGACAAAAACCACAGATAATGTGGACGCGTAGAATAATCTGATAACAGATTATCCCATATCAGACTTCATCACTTTCCCACAAAGATTTACTGATGGAAGATATGAAAGTGAAGATTTAAATCCTAGAATTTTGCGGGTCCAAGCGTGATAAGTTTTCGGGGTCCGTGACTATAGGGTCTCAAACGGGAACCTAATACTAAGACTCCGAAGGCAGTAGTAAGGAAAACGATATTCTTGCAGTGGCCGGTCCGTGTTGGGTGCAAGTGGCAAGGAATCGGCCGTCTTGGCGTTATTGAAGGAGGCCTATGTTTAGCAGTGGATGGATAGAGACTGATGATGATGATCCATCTCTGGAGGACAGTGATCTTCTTTTATCTCCATTCTTTCTTCATTCTTTGTTGCATACTCAATTGACCAAAGCCTAGTCAAAGGTCTATTTATCCGGAAGGGGCGGTGACCGTAACACCCCGGAGGTTTCAAATGCGCAACACATGTTGGGTGTTGGATATTGTGTATTGTATTGTGTAAACCTATTGTTGTATATTCAATATTGCGACGTTAAGAGCTATTTAACATTCGTCATAATTATTTTCATTTCGGCTAATGGACGGCTCTTGTCGATCGCCAAGATGAAGAAGACATGGTTGGACGTGAAAGATATTCTTCTTGTAACCAGAACATTATTAAGTGTTTTGGCAATAATAACAAAATAAAGCCCCAAAAATATGAGGAGGTTATGTTTACATATGTCTTGAGAATATATACACAGTGCCTCACGCCAAAATACTTGGATGTGTACTTGGCGCTAAGACACTAACGTGTCTCCTGATCAGTTTGTGGAAATTGGCCACTTAATGGACGTCAAAACGTCATTTAACTTTGACAAGCATAGTCATGAAACCAAATATATCTTTATGAGGTAGTTTTCAGAATTTAATATTATTAACGCGAAAGTTTGTATGTTTTGTATGATGTTTGTTACTCGTTCACGCCATAAATACTGAATGGATGATACTTCACAATAATATAGCTTGTATATCAGAATAACACATAGGCCATAATTTATCCTTGTACCACGGGAATGGGGAGTACGCGGGTGAAACCGCGGGGAGCTGCTAGTCTCAAATATATTTTTTTTGTGTTATATAGAGTGCAAACGAGCAGGCGAAGCCTTTTGGCGACTTCCAACGCCCATACACATCCTCACAATCAGTGATTATGCAGGTGAGTTGCCCTCCTTTTCCCTATCCCCCCAATGAGCCACCGAAAACTCACAAGCCGCACAAAACGCGCATAGCTGTCACTTGATACCTGTCTTATGTGAGTGAGAGTTACCACCCCGATCGTGCCGGCCCAATTCAGCTGCAAAGCAGCAACTTACTTCTATTTGTTTAGTTCATCTAGTTAAACCGCGTGTAATCGAGTGTACCAAATCAAAATCTTTATTGAATATTGTACAAGCTGGAGTGGCGAGTGTTGACAACAGGCTGCTCACTTGGGTCCCTTTGTTCGTGGATTAACGGAGCTTCACACTGGCCCCGAAAGTGCGGTTTTGGTGTGAAACCAGATAAAGTTAAAAGTCTACTTAGAACATTAAAAATGAATATGTTTATTATTAAAATTATTTCAAACGGGATATTTACCATGATTTTCACTTTTATATCTCGGAGCTCGATATTTCGACATTACCTACGAATGTCTTGTTCAAGAGAAGAACATTGTAAATATCCCGTTTTAAAGAATTCTAGTAATGAAAATGACCATGTTAATTTTAAATCTTGAATATGTTTGTGTAATTTTTATAAGATTATGGTGTATTTACTGTTCAAGGCAAGTATAATAATTTAAATTACTTGTTATAACTTTACCAATAATGGAGTCGCACAATGAAGCTAATACTAATAATTTTGTTATTAATATTAGAAAAGATAATAAAATTAGAAAGATTTAATTAATTTACCTTGTTAAACTATATTATGTGTGATCGGTATAAATACACCAAAAAAATACTTTAAATGAAATCAAACCTTTTTTACTTTACAGTTTACAACAATCACGGTTGGACTGAAATTCATAAAAATATGTTTCTTTATAAAGAGTGAAAATCTCTCATAATAAATAATTTTTCTCATGAACAATCGTGAATGTGTGCTAACATATACAAAAGTATATTTTTTAAAACGAAGAAGATGGCATCTTATGATTCACAAAAGGATCGATTATTAATGTATGTTTGTTTGTCTTTGTCCAACTTACTTGTAAATCTAATAATGCTTTCGGTGCCGTCTTTACCATAGCACCCGGGGCACGCCAGGGCCCATCCTCGTAGGGGCCCGAAATATATAATACGAATATTATAGTGAGTTGGTCAAGTAGTATATAATACTGCCTGTAACGATTATGGTATGGTACCAACCATACCATAAAGATCACCAGGATACCTGTTTTTATATTTTTGTAACGATTAATCCTTACAAATATTAGACCATCACCGTTTTCTGTCTTTTCTTCCGAAAAAGGCCCCAAACTTAGTGTCCCCAATGGCGCAACATGATTGCTGTGACACAAAATTTGCCGCCAAAAACGCACTGTCGCTCTCCGTACAGCATTACCAAAAACAAGATTTTGGCAAAGGTACACCATTTTTGGCAAAGGACTTTCTACTGTATTTCGTATATATTAAGTTTATTTTGTACACTAATGTCTAACAATGCAAGGATTATGCCACATTTGCGCCACCCTTTTTTGCTTTTGGGATAATTTCTTGGGATTACATGTTTAGTGTAATTCCGTGGAAGCCTTGAACACATCAAGTATTAATAATTCCATCAAATTCTTCGCCATTTTTATACAAAATGTTCTACTATAACAATTATTGTTATTAATGACGCAAAAAGAGAGGTTTAAGTTGACCCCTATGTAGTATGTCACATAGGTCTTAACGGGTGAACCAATTTGGATGCGATTTATTTTATTTGAAATACTTTCTACAGCTAGAATAATATTACACACTTTTTTTTTTCTTTTACACCGGGAAATGCTCTTGGGCATTACGTGAGGGAGGTAGGACTCCCCAGGCGGGTATGTAAGGTGGACGCAGTTCTACCCACTAAAAGACGAGTTAGAAATACCGCCTTTGGTGAGGTGCCCCGGATCTGTTGAGCACAGGGCACCTCGAGCTAGTCACCCGCAGTCCCACCTCCACAGAGGGGTTGTTCCGCACAACAGAATAACCCCTACCAACGTCGGGACAGTACAATGGGATGAGGATGCCATCCTCGCCCCTTGTCCCCCTGCTCTTTTGTCCCCTCGGTTCAATTTGCTTCGCCCAAGGTGCTGGGTTCACCTTAGGCTACTGAGCCCCACCGCCACGACAAGGCTTGAACCATACCCAGTGGAGACTTTTTACAATAGCTAGTAAATCAAGAAAAACAAAAACGCGATGATGATGATTGTGATATCGTAGTTGGTAATTAAGCTGGCAACTGCTTATCAACGGGCGTCCGGTTACCGAGGAATGCCCGTGCAGACAATCACCTCGGCCTCGCGTTTCAAGCCCACCTCGGTTCTACGGAAAATTCAGGAATAAATTAATAGGAAGATGTTTCGATAGAAGTTTCTAGCTGGCTAAGGTTTAATTTCTCAAAAAAAACATGTATGTCACTTATATGAAAACAATTCATATTTTATACTTACTACTAGCTGTTGCCCGCCGCTACGCCCGCGTTAATTTTAGTCCAAAAAATAAAAAATAGGAGGGTTAACACAAAAAAAATAATTATAAACGTATTCTATTTATATCTATTATTTATTAGTAGTATTTCATATCTACTGAATATACATATATAATTTCACTAGCTTTTGCCTTCAGCTTCGCCCGCGTTACTCAACTCTTATATATATCACAGCGTGATGTTATAGCCTGTAGCCTTCCTCGATAAATGGGCTATCTAACACTGAAAGAATTTTTCAAATCGGACCAGTAGTTCCTGAGATTAGCGCGTTCAAACAAACAAACAAACTCTTTAGCTTTATTATATTAGTATAGATTAAACTCTGGCCGAAAAAACCGCAGTTTCGGAGAAATATAAACACTAAAACTGTTATACACAAATTTTATAAAAAATATTGTCATATTGTCATAGTGTGTAGTGCCATGCTGCTATGCAGCCGAATTAGGCCAGCGCGACTGGGATGGTACCTCTCGCTCACATAATACCGGCGTAAAGTGACAGCTTTGCTGTCGCGTTCCGTGCGGTTTGTGAGTTTCCGGTGGCACATTGAGGGGATAGGGATAGGGAGAGCAACGCATCTGCATAGTCTGTGGTTGTACGGATGTGTACGAGCGTCGATAGTCCCCAAAAGGCTTCGACTGCTCGTTTGCCCTCCTATGATATAAAAAAATGTCACCCTTTCTGTTTTACGTCGCTTTGTAGCGCATTAATTCAAAAGTTATTTATAACTTTTGAATATACTTTTGAATAGACTTAAAGTGCAAGTGAAGTGTTACTAACATAGTTTTAAGTTTTATATTTTACTAACAACCTTGTTTTATAATTATGTATGTTTAGGTTAAGGTATTTATCTATGGGCCTATGCAGCCTGAAAATAATTATCTTATTTACGGGTAAAACCAAGTAAATACCATTGGGGTTTATTTAAAAGAGTGACTGGCTTTCCTCGTCTACGTCAAGAAATCTTCTGACAATGCGGCAGGTATTAAGAATGGCGGCTTATTATTATTATTATTGTATGTTCAGCTAATTTGGTTCTGAATGCATCACTTAGTGTATATTTTTAGGGTTCCGTAGCCAAAGGGTAAAAGGTACTAAGGACTCCGTTGTCCGTCCGTCCGCAACCAGGCTGTATCTCATGAACCATGATAGTTATAGTTGCCACTATATACAAATACTAAAAAATAAATTTAAACGTATATTTAATACACAACAAAGGTGATTTTTTTGCTCGTTTTTGCTCGATATTGATCATGGCAACAAGTACCTACACAGACACTTTAAATATTCACAGAATATTTAGTTTTATATTAACTTAAAAATAATTAATAATAAAATTAAAATTAAATTAATATTTAAGTCCCCCATTTACTTTGATAAAAAGGCGCTACATTTTCCAACTTCTGTCTCTTTCTAGCTAATACGTGTGAGAGAGATCTTGGCAGACTCTTTCTAGAATCCTATTACACAAAATGTCTCATGTTCTACTTACGAAAAGGCCAAACATTTTCCGACTTCTATCTTTTTCTAGCCAATATATCTGAGAGAGACAAGTGTATTGCCAGATTTTCTTAGAATCCCATTACATCTACAATATGACAATGCGGCTTTACGCTTCAGACAGGCGGCGGTGCGTGAAATACAAGTGTCAGTGTGAACGAGTCATAACCTAATTTTGACAACGTTACATTCTGTTCTGTCAATCAATTTCAGAAATTCTTCGTCAGAAAACCTTTAAGCGTTGAGCTATATATGCTTTTTTTCTCTAACGCCGGGAAATGCTCTGAGGTATCCCGCGGGGGAGTGGGTCTCCCCAGGCGGGTATGTGGGACTCGCTGCGCCCGAAAGCTGGTAAGTGGACGCAGCTCTACCCACTAAAACCCGGCGATTGCCACCAATGCCGCCTTTGGTGAGGTGCCCCGGATCTAATGAGCAAACAGGGCGACGGCTAGTCAGCCCGTCAGGGGACCGACGCCACCTCCACATAAGGGTTGTCCTGCACCACAGAACAACCCCTTTCAACGTCAGGACAGTACAATGGGGTGAGCTTCCCGTCCTCACCCCTTGCTCTTTTGTCCCCTCTTCTTATAAGAGGGTTACAAAGAGCTCCCTCGTATCAATTCGCTTGGCCCAAGGTGCTGACTGCTGGGCTACTGAGCCCCACCGCCACGACAAACCCTGAAACATGGTGGGGAGTAGCTATATATTTAGGGTTGCCAACTTTTATTCGAAGAAATGGAGTATGATTTCAAAGGAGGCAAATAAAGAGTAGGTACGGACTTGTAAAAAAGAGCATCATTCGTTGAACATTTTTAAAATGGTATTATTTGGTACTATTCCCGACACATGTTGCACATAGTAAGTTTTCTTTGTGTTTGGGGTTCCGTACCTCAAAAGGTAAAACGGAACCTTATATAGATTATAGAGTACGCCTACACAATATAGAGTACCTACAATATTCTATTTTAAAATACGGTTGGCAACCCTCAAATGTTGGATGCGACTGGCAAGGGATAGGACGTCTTGGCGTTCATTAAGAGAGGCATATGTTCAGCAGTGGACGAATATAGGCTGATGATGATGAACTTCACCGATATTGAGCTAGCTCATCGACTGCTAGCTCCTCGCTTAAATTCGAGGATACATTGAAAAAAGTTACCGTCATGTGAAAACATGGGCTGACTCTTCTTAATCATGCCAGAACATGATTAAGAAGATACAGTCAGCCCATGTACAGCTGGTACCAGCTAAATATACTTCTATTTCAAATCCTGACCATGATTGTTTACTGATGTTTAGCCAATTTCACTCTTTTTAACCGACTTCAAAAAAAGAGGAGGTTCTCAATTCGTCTGTATGTTTTTTTTTTTTTTAATGAGACAACTTTTACGGTTTTTATCGCGGTTTATTAAGTTAAACGAATAAGATGGTGACGGGAGGACTGAGGTATCCAAGGTAGTTCCCCACCACGGTTCAAGCCTTTTCGTGGTGGTGGGGTTCAGTCGCCTAAGATGAACCCAGCACCTTGGGCGAAGCCAATTGAACCGATAGAGCTGCTCTTTGTATCCCTCTTATAAAAAGAGGGGACAAAACAGCAGGGGGACAAGGGACGAGGATGAGAACCTCACCCATTGTACTGTCCCAACGTTGGGAGGGGTTGTTCTGTGGTCCGAGACAACCCCTCTGAGGAAGTGGCATCGTCTCCTGGGGGACTGCCTAGCCGTCGAGGTGCTCTGTTGTCCAGCAGTGGACGGATAGATGATGATGATGATGATCCGAAAAAATACTAATGTAAAAAACTTTTGCCGATGTAGGTAGGTAATATGCTAATTCTAGTACCTAACCCTTAGATTAAACCAAAAGAGGATAATACGTCAATGAACTAACCTGTATAAAATAATTCCTTCTAATTCCAATCATAAAATGGCCAAATAAAAAAACTAGTATTAATACTTTTTTTATGCCAACTCATACTTTTTAGTGTAAAAACACTAATTAAGACCCCAGAGGTTAATATTAGTAAAGGCAACCCTCGCATATTGACAGATTTATTATCACAAAAAAATATCTGTTCGGATAGAATAATATGGATAGGTACTTTCATAGAGTACTATTATAATACAAATGGGAAGGTACTTATAAACGGGAGATTTATTAGGTTTATTACTTTTTTTTGTCAGTTTTGTGAACAAGACACGCGTAGTCCGTAGCAATGTCGTAATATGGAACTCCACAAATAGTAAAAAACAAATGTATCTAAATATCTTATTTAAAATATCCTAAATGTGAAAATGACATTAATAAAAAATCTAATAAAGAAACTGTATTTATTTAAAATGGTAGGAAAAAATGGAACGGCGAGAAACAACAGGGCGCGCGGAGGCATGCATCTGCAATCTGCATAACCTCTTGTTGTGCGGCTGTCCATAGGCTTCGGTAGTCACCATAAAGCTCCAACTGTTATTTTGCCTCCTTATACCATAAAAAAGTTCAGTAAAATAAATTACGCATAAAAATAAACTAATCCTTTAATCCTTAAGAAAATCATTATGTACGACGTAATGGTTTTCTTGATAAAAATTAATGTAAATTAACATTGAATACACGATTAAATAATTCCATACACTCTCAGGAATTAAAACTATTTTCTTCAAGAACACATTTATAAAGCTCATTATAAGAGGCACCTCTCGCTTGAAAATGATACCGGTGCAAAGTGACAGCTATGCCGCGTTTCGTGCAGTTTGAGAATTTCGGGTGGCCCATTGGGGGGATAGGGAAAAGGAGGGCAACGCATCTGCTTAACCTCTGGTTGTGCGGATGTGTATGGGCATGCAGTTTGCGAATTTCGGGTGGCCCATTGGGGGGATAGGGAAAAGGAGGGCAACTCATCTGCTTAACCTCTGATTGTGTGGATGTGTATGGGCGTCAGTAGTCACCATAAGACTACGGCTACTCGTTTGCCTCCTTTTGACATAAAAAGCTGTCATTCATTTTTATCTGTTAGAAACATGTCCACCCTAATATTTCCAATAGATAAAAAATCAACAATATCTTATAATGAGGTGTCACGTGACTAAAAACAAGCTACAAACGTTTTAAAATAAATTCCTTTCGCGCCAAAAACTCATTCTACTTCTTTTGAAGTGTTACCATTTTTTGAAACACTTTTTCTAACGTAATTTGTCATGTTTCTGTCAGTTTTGATCATATTTAGTCTTTTTGAGTTCATCTTCTTATTAGTCAATGTGTTATTTTTTTTTACAGGATGACCTGTTTTACCTATTGACTCTGATAACATACTGGTAGCCTTTTAATATAAACAGTCAGTACAAATTAAACAGTTTTTAATTGCAGTATTAATACCTTTTTTTTTGCAGGCTAATGATGTCGCATGATCCAGGTTTACCTCGGGTAAGGCTCCTGGAGAGTTCTCCTCCTGTTAATACCTAGATAATGTTTAAAAAAATAGTTTTATACACAATGATAAAAATAATTTGTCGTATTTGTGAACAAATGATGCACATTATAGAAAACAAAATGCAACTATTTAGTTATAAATTGAGATACTTAAAAACATGTCTGAATATTGAATATATTATGTATATAGTATAATATCAGCCGCGGTAGATCATTAGACATGTAAAGTGCGAGAAAATGAGATAAATAATGGATGAATACTGTATTTTAGAGAATAGACGAATAGAACAGAACAATTGTAGCGTTTCTATATTTTTATTATCTTATGTTAAATGTATAGACTTCCATTAAAAATGCATTTATAAACTTTATATTATTATATAGTTTTAAATCAAAGTGTTCGCTTCAAAACACAATCATGCAATTAAACTAATAAACTAACAACCAATTCGTTACGGGCAAACAGGGGTGAGGCATCCCTTTGATGGATTAGCCTCTCCGTGGGGGGTGGCAAATCGCAAATTATGCGGAAAATGCTCAATTATTATAATTTGATACGGCTGGTCTTTTGGATGTTAAATTAGGTAACCTGTGCACTTGCTTCACTGATAAAAAAAGACGTGTCAAATACGTGTTATACTTTCTTTTGTGATACTCCTGCGAATTTTGCCAGAAGACTTTAAACAGTGTACCTATAATTAACTTAATTAACAACTTGTATAAGTAATTATATATATATTTTTAATATTTTTAAAGTGATTTTTTTTATTAATCATTAATATTTTTATTGAAACTATAACTTTTTTTAAAGACCTTTGATACAATAATAAATATAACAAGTTTTGGAAACTGGAACTCATGAATATGACTGAAAGTTCTTTAATGAGAATAAATTCCTCTTTCTTGCAGAACGCTTTACCTACACGTTTACAAAACCTTTAAAGGGTTAAAAATTTCGATTCTAAAATAACGTACACAAGGATGAAAGCAATAAATTCACTTATGGTTTTGTAAAAAAAAATAAAGTCTTTTTTTTAGGTATAGATATTTGCTTGCCATACGCAGAGAGGGGTCAAAATTGTTTCGAAAGCTGTTCTCCTCTCTTGGGAGCCTATTATTTTCATTAGTACAAAGGGGTGATTTAGTGACATGACACTTATTGTCAGTGTCAAATTGTTCTAGCGTCATGTGTCATGCTTTCAAGAAAAGCTCGCTCGCTCGCTCAAAAGCAAATTTCATTCAATTTTGAGCGATTATTTTCCAACAGTGTTTTTTTCATAAAGTTAATATACCTAGGTATATTAACTTGATGGTTTTTTTTTTCAAAGTTCGGTTGCGTGGCACATCGCCTACTTATTTAATTTTTTTTGGTTTCAATATAAAGATAGTGATGTAATCCTACTTATATGGCCTAATACAACGTACGCTATTTACTATGGTCTCTTGTCAAATGTCCGGCCAGTCGAAGATCGGCTCTGGGTTAATTTTAATGCGGTATGTCATCGCCTCCCCCGAGAAGTCATTTTAATTTCACGCTTCTCGAATTGATCTTATTGTGGTCCCCGCTGTGTAGTCTAGTCGACAAGTTGAAAATGGTACAAAATAGAGATACTGCTCTTAAAATTATGTGCGATAGCTCATTGGATCACGCATTGGAGCACATAAAAATTGCAAAAGTTAAAAACAATTAAAGATGAAAAAATGGTATTTTGTTTTTTGCCAGTATTTCATAAACTATTAATATTAAAGAAGTTTCAAAAAAAGATTCTGAAAGAGGAGGAAATTTTCAATAAAAATCTCCTAACTTGCGGAAATCTATCCATTATTTATAATTTTAATTTAACGCTGAAAATAGGTCTGCGCGCGACATTTTTAGGATGCACGCATGGCGTCAAAAGCGTAAAAAGTACGGCACATTAATTCATTTATTTAAGGTATTGTATTTTTTTTTTATTTGAAAAAAATATGGTGTGCTCTGAACACTATAAATAATTTATTCCCGTTGGAACTTTTACTTAAAGTTAATTTTTCAACAAGTTAAACGATTGTTAACTAACAAAATTTTCTCGAACTTCCGTCTCAATTGTAAATGAAAAAAAATGTTTAAATAATTCTCACAAAATTTTTTCGCTTTGTAGAGCCTTTCTTATATACATACAGCTTGGCAAAAAAGAGTATGGAAAAAATGAGGGCGCCACTTTCACTTAGGTCTCATCATAATATGGAAAATCAGTAAGATAATTTAATCAAATCGTTAAAAATAAATGTGAAACACTAAGCTTTACTCAAAATCTAGTATTTGTCGGTCAAGTATTGTCAACATCATAGGTTTCCATTTAGTAAAATATTTAGTTCCACCTGTCACCACGTCATACACTTTTTTGCCAAGCTGTAATTAATAAGATCATGCCATAAAAATTAAAAATTTACTAACACTTTGTTTATAATATTTTTTTGTAATTGAAGAAAAACTGAAAAATTGAAGTAATGTCTTCAAGTACAAAAAAATATTATAAACTTGTTGACTAGACTAGTGGTTGCTCCCGTTAAATCTGCCAGTTGAAATAATAAACATATTTTTATGTCATTTATTCATAAAGACAATTTTAATAAACGAACGCACTAAATTACAATAATTTGAGATATGTCATAGTGGTGTATGTTACGTTTTGGTAATATTTATATATTGGTGTTTTTATACCACTTCGAGCTAAAATTACGACTCGATTGTACTAAAGGTGGATTTTACTCATTCACTCACTCTCACTTCACTCACCAAAGTCGAAACTTTCATTTTTAATCTACAATTTTCTCAAGAGCAACCTTTTTGAGGAATAGTCAAAATACTTCTATTATAGCCTGACCAGAAGTATAAACCATGCGTGGTGTCGCCACTGTATTTTTTTTTACGTCAATTACATACAGTGCATACATAAATTAGTTCCGAAATTTTCCGCAATATGGTGGGGGTTTTTATTTTTCTAGTCAGGCTATACCTTCAAACACATTGCATTTAAACTTGGTTCATGGTAGACCAGAATTTATTATAGGTATTCTTCATAGCAACAATACTGCCACAACTAAGGAATTGAAAATTTACACCAAATTAAACTTTTTATGGAAAAGTCAACTTACTCTCTTACGAGAGTTGAAGGAACAGTCAAATTACTGACGGAATATTCATATTACTCTTAAAACAATTTCAAATCGTCAAATTACACTTGAACGTTGTACTTAACCATCAAGCATATAACCGGAAAGAGTAGTAATGTGATCCATAAAAATCCGAAACTAGTCAGAGATTTGTCACTGACGTAATAGAAATTCAACTAACCAGTGATCTGTATGTAGGTACATCTTCATTATTATATCAGTCGGCCAATCAGAGAGAACCGGCGCAGCGTCGCAGCACAAGTTTGGCGGATTTGTTTTTATACAAAACACATAACCGCTCTATTACGGTTATATGCTTGATGTACTTAACTTATCCTTAAGTTTTTTCTCGAGGGCGAATGAAATCCACCCTTAGTAGCTAAAATAACTACACCACTTTAATTCTAATACAATATAATAAGCTAATACTATTGTTACAAGATAACTCGACCTTGACTGGAAGACAACTCGTATGGCATACAATATATTAGTTTAATATTATTTAATACAAATGCACCGATAATTACGCTAATAAAACTATTGAGAAAAGAAACTACAATACAGAGTATTAGGAAAATAGAATTTCATATATTTGTCGAAAACATTTCAGAAAATTCGGTATAATGAGAATCAAGCTTTGAACTATTACTAGTAATTACAACTCACTGGATTCAAGAAGGTAAATGGTATAGGTGCGTTGTGGTATAGGTGCGGTAGATGGCGTTGAAATATTTACATAAGACGAAAGAAGCGTTATATATAAAATTTTCGAAATTTTTTAGTATAAAATCAACTTTTTAGGAGACAGAGTAACACGGCAAACGTAAAGCTACGTTATATACAGCACAAGCATTTAAATACTATATAGCATAAGTTAAATTCAATATTAACTGCGTATAAATGAGATACAAACTTACACTGAACAATCACAAAAGGCGTCACACAACTTAAGAATTACATTACAAACGATATGTTATATAATTGTTGAGTATTTAATATATATTTGAAATAAACCACAAGCCTCACTTAAGCTTACACACACGCCATTTACGCAAAACTTGGTAACCAGTGCCTTATTATTTAAAAAATCTATATTTAGAATATGTATTGGCAAAACACCAAGTTTGCCAAGTATAAAGAAGAAGGATAATAAATTGTTTGACACTTTGTTTGACACTCGTAACCAGGCCATAAAATATTAATAAAAAAATAAAAAAAAAATTTGTTTGACACTTACTCGCAAAAAGGATAGTTAAAAACTAGGAACAAGTATCAACTGGAATTGACATTCGCGTATACCCGAAAGGGACAGGCATATTTTACAGGGATACCACATTCATAATAACAAGTCTACTTATTTTCTTGAAACAAGTGTATTTGAAATAATAAAAAAACTGGAAAAGGTTTTTATATAACTATAAGCAGTAGCCCTACCCAAACATTTATTGTAATTTTAGACAGCTGCATTTTTCCGGATTATCGAAAATATGTAATGACTAATAACAAACCGCTAAAAACATAAATAAAAAAGAAGGCTATAAACGTCCCCTTCATATGTATGATCTATAGTACTTAGCCTTTTAGGATAGCAATAAGCATATTTGTTTTTATTGTGTTTATTTCGAGGATTCCAGTCACCCTTTTTATAATATAATACCACATTCTTGGGTAATCTGCCTATAACAAAACTGGTATCACAATATTTTATAAACCGACCAAATTAAAAAGTAGTACAAAATGGCGGATATATTTGACAAACTGTTCGCGAGTGAGAATGCTTGTATGGCATTCAAATTTAGTCGATAATTTTTTGTTGGGCACATCATTGTTGTGCCCAACAAACAAAAAGTGATATTCTGACAAAGACAAAAGAAAGTGTCTATGTCTCTGTCACTCTTGGAGTTTTTCGTATGTTGTTATCTCGTTCCAATATGGTATTATTATAAGCTTGTCAAATCTATTGATACTTGATCTTAGGTTAAAAATGATAGAGTATAGAGATAAGGAATATAACTTGAAAAAGAATTAATTTATAGCTGTAAATATCAGTTCAAAAACTGCCCACAATGGCGCTCATATAAATAATGTGTAATAAATAGCATCTTGATTACGCACATTTTTTGGCGCACACACAATAAAAAGTTTACCCTCTTGCTACTGTGGCGCCACCCTTATTTAATGTCTTGCCCGAATCCCCTGGCACTTTTTATACACAGAGATCTTACTTCTATACTCCATGGATAAAAATACAGGTAATATTGTACCTATATTAAGAGAAAATAACAATTGGAAGTACATTATCATACACGCTTAATTAAACTAAAGACACTGGTTTAGCCAAGAATCACTCACAATACAAACACCAAATTCAGCCATGGTTGTCGTTACGACGGCGAATAAAAACATACTTATTGCTTGTACACGTAATATCTTAATTGTCCGCTACCGCAAACAATTTAAAAATAAATTATATTTAATTATAATATACATATAAATTTACATAATGTAGATATGACTGGTAAATTATTATCATTCGATATGTACGCTTAGCTTAACAACAAACGAGCAAATGACTATCTTTAAAACATGGGATTCCAATTTAAATATCGAACAGGATTTTGGCCAATGACAGAGTTCAAATCACACCGATATTTGTGATTGGTCAAATATTCATATATGATTAATAAAAGTCTAAAGCCCTATTTGCGGCTTGTTATATAGTTATGTACTTAACACATAAACGCGGACATAAAAACTATAATAGATAAACAAACATTTATTTAAAAACTTTGTGCTATAAATGTAAGAGTGAGTTACTTACCTACGTAAAAAGGAGTTCACATCCAACTCTGAACCTTTAGTTACTATCCGCGTTTACGGGTTTAGCAGTAACTTATCTAATAAAGGAGGTTATTCTGGAGATTATATAATCATTTTATATAATTATTATCAACCATCAACAATCATTTAAATATTAATTTATATACTTTAATGGGGTGAATGTGTACATCACTATCCAAACAAATTCTTCAATAATTTGAGTACTATAAACGCTTGAAGACAATATATTTAAAAATATAATATAATATTGATATTAAATTCACCCCATTCTCTCCAATGAAAGATTTAATTATATCTAATGTTTAAAACCGAAAGACCGACTTTTATCGATAATCGATAAGTCCAAACACTAATAACAACTTTACCTATATCTATTTTAAAATGCTCAACGAACATGAGCTTTTTATAACCAAAATAATATCCGTTCATCATAATATCACCATAATCGCAAATTTAATAAAATACACAATATGACGTTTAAGTATGACTTTATATATTAAGAAATACTTAGTAGAAAGACTTAATGACTTTAAAAAACAATTAAAATGTCATCTTGAAATAGATGATTTTAATTTAGGTATAATCACACAACTGAAATTATTTTTTTAAACATTGGTTGTAAATAAATGTAGAAAAAAGTCTTAATATATTTTTAATCAAGCGTTACTTAATCTGTAACTATAAATAATTGACAGTTGTCAAAGAGGAAAATAATTGACAACACCTCACAAATTTGAAAATGGAACTTTAACTTTTTTATTATTTGCAAGTAGTCAGTTGAATATAAAAGGAAGTGCATGAAACATTATTAAGTCCAACATCGCGATACATTTACTTTCAACACTTACATTAATTTGCGTTCTGAATATTATGAAATACATTTAAATAATTTACACCAACAAATAAATTTACTTCCAGACAATTAATTCGCGCCTTTACTTAAAAACAACTTAATCCTTTTTCTGTTATGTTTTTAAACTTTACAACAATAACCTGGAATATTTAAGCCGTTTTCTAGTAACAAAGTGAAAAAAAATTGGCGCAAAAACCAAATTTATTGAATTCAGAACGCATTTCAACCCCTTCATTCCATCGTGTCGTATTGTACCTTTTTCACCTTCAAATAGCGCCAAATGGCATAGCCGAGGAGGGTGCCAGCTGTGGCGATGGCGAGAGCGGCTCCCACTGCAACGGGGGCGGCTTCTGACCTGGCCCGCGCCGAGTCGGAACAGTGCCAGGGTGGTCCAAATTCGCCGTCCCGTTTGAACATGAATGCCTGAAGACGCATTTGACGGAGGTAGAGTTTGGCACGATGCGCTATGTTGGTGTTGCTAGAATAAATATATAATAAATGTTACGACTTACGATTCATTTTCTTTGTTTACACTTCAGAAAGATTCATCGATGTTAGTATTGCTATATCGATTACTAGCTTTTTTTCTTTAACGCCGGGAAATGCTCTGAGGCATACCCGCGTGGGGAGTGGGTTTCCCCACGCGGGTATGTGGGACTTGCTGCGCCCGAAAGCTGGTAAGTGGGTGCAATTCTACCCACTACGGCGAGATGCCACCCACCAATGCCACCTTTGGTGAGGTGCCCCGGATCTAATAAACAACCAGGGCACCTCGACGGCTAGTCAGTCCCCCAAGGGACCGACGCCACCTCCACAGAGGGGTTGTCCCGCACCACGGAACAACCTCTCCCAACGTCGGGACAATACAATGGGGTGAGGTTCCCGTACTCGCCCCTTGTCCCCTGCCCTTTTATCCCCTCTTCTTATAAGAGGGGTACAAAGAGCCCCCTCGTCTGAATTAGCTTCGCTCAAGGTGCTGGGCTCACCCTAGGCCACTGAGCCCCACCGCCACGTCAAGGCCTGAAGGTACTAGCTGTTACCCGCGGCTTCGCCCGCGTTAACTTATATTTACGGGCGTAAGGTAGCGTTTTCAATGTAGCTTACATTGAAAACGCTACCTTACGCCCAAGCGCCTTAAATTTTTCCGACTCTTACAACAAATATCCTTATATTAATTATTTACCATTTTACACAAAATCTTGGTAAATACTATACATATAACCTGCTTTAGGAATTACTGTATCTCAAGTTGAAAACAGCATGAAAATCCGTCTAGTAGTTTTTCAGTTTATCGTGTACAGAAAGACAGACAGACACGGCGGAGGACTTTGTTTTTATCCTTACTAATATTATAAATGCGAAAGTAACTCTGTCTGTCTGTCTGTCTGTCTGTCTGTCTGTCTGTCTGTCTGTCTCTTTTTCACGCCTAAACCGCTGAACAGATTTGAATGAAATTTGGCACAAAGATAGCTTGAAACCCGAGAAGGGACATAGGATAGTTTTTATCCCGGAAATTCTACGGGAACGGGATTTATGCGGGTAAAACCCCGGGACTATCTATCTTCTGAACCACGGAACAGATTTGGGTGAAATTTGATATGAAGATACTTTGAAAATTAACATAGGACATTAAATAGTTTTTATCCTGAAAATCCCACGGGAACGGGACCTATGCGGGTAATACCCCGAGACAGACTATCTTCTAAACCACAGAACAGATTTGGGTGAAATTTAATATGAAGGTACTTCGAAACTTAACGTAGGACTTAAAATAAATCTTATCTTGAAAATCCCACGGGAATGGGAACAATGCGCGTAAGACCCCGGGACTGTCTATCTTCTAAAACACGGCACAGATTTGTGTGAAATTTGATATGAAGATACTTTGGAACTTAACGTAGGATTTAAAATAGTGTTTATCCTGAAAATCCCACGGGAACGGGAGTTGTGTAGCTAAAACGGCGGGACTGTGTATTTGTTAAACCACTAAACCGATTTGAGTGAAATTTGATATGGAGATAGTTTGAGACCCTAGGTAAGATATAAGATGTATAATTAGTGTAACAAGAAGTTTTTTAAATGTGTCAATAGATGGCGTTAACACAAAATGTAGATCACGCTATCCATTACAAGATGCGAATCCTTATGAGGATCGCACTTTTGTATTGCACGCGTTTTTAATCAAGTATTCATATATAAGTAATTTATCCAAAAATGATTTATTAATATAATTCATTATATTATAAATAAGGAATACTTATATGTATATAATAATGAAGCGGCTGAAAAGGCTAAAATATGCAAATACAGGGGTCTAGGCTCCGAATATGATTTTGTCCCATTCGGTGTCGAGACCCTTGGTCCGTGGGGTCCTAGCGCTTTAACGCTCTTTAAGGAAATAACAAAAAGGTTAGTCGACCTCATAGGAGATCGAAGAGCTGGCAGCTACCTCGGACAAAGAATTAGTCTAGCAATTCAAAGGGGGAACGCTGTGAAAATCTTCGGAACCTTGCCTAAAGGGACTCCTTTTTATTAATATACTTAAGTTATTATATTATATTTTTTAAGGTTTTTAGTTTTAGGTTCTTTGTAATTTATATTCAATATGTTTTTATTTAATTATTTAATAATTTAAAATTGCAATAAATGACAAAGTACTATTTATAAACAATGCTAGGAACAATAATAAAATATATGAATAAAAAATATAACTTTTTCGTAGTTTTTTTGCTGGTAGTAGGTACTAATTTGAATTAAAATATTGATGTATCATAGGGTAGTTACAAATAATTTTGTATCGTTAGGACACAAAATAAATACTATAGGACGTCTGACACCTCAATCCTCCCATGAACATGGTTGCTGGAAAGTATCCGAAACGTCAGGCATTTAAAAATCTTAATAAACCGCGATAAAATCCGTAAAAGTTATTTAAATATAATAAAAATGTACTACTAAATTAAATAAATATATTTTATAAAACGTACTATCGGGCCTTACAGTAAAAGTAAATAGTATTCTTTAAATTATTATAGTTTGTAAATTGGAACCATTTTTTTTTGTCACATGGAGGCAACCGAGCAAGTCGGAGCCGGAGGTGACTACCGACGCCCATTTAGACATCGGCACAGCCAAAAGTTATGCAGATGCGTTGCCCTCCTTTTCCCTATACCTCCCAATGGGCCACCAGAAACTCACAAACCGCACGAAACGCAACAGCATAGCTGTCACTTGACGCCGGTGTTATGTGAGCGAGAGGTACCACCACGGTTGTGCCGGCCCAATTCGGCTGCAAAGCAGCATGGCTACTACTACTTTATTTGAAAAATAAGATTTAAAACAATACTTCTTATACGCGGACGAAGTCGCGGTTAAAATCTATGAAATAATATACTGCACCTACATTATAAGAAAAACCATTTTTGTCCGTCTGTTTGTTCCGGTTAATCTCTGAAACGGCTAAGCCGATTTTGACGAGGCTTTTACTGGCAGATAGCTGACGTTATAAGGCGTAACTTTGGCCATAAAAATAATCATCATCAATCCGAACGGCTGTAAATCTAAGTAAACGCGGGCGAAGCTGCGGGCAACAGCTAGTAATATATAATGATGATAAGGATTAATACCGTATTTGTGTAAATAGCTTACATTACATTTTACATTACCGCTTTATAATTGGCATTTTTTTGTGCATTCAAATGGATATAGTAAGTTATTCTAAGAGATCGACATATAATTCCATCATACATTATTTTGTTATATCTCAAAGGGTTCAGGCAGCGTTTTCGTTAAAAACTCCTAAGCAGCTTATTTTGGACAGCCTCATTCCCGTAGGATTTCCGCGATAAAAACTATTCTATATCCATTCTCGGTTCTCAAACTATCTTCGTACCAACTTTCATCCATAACGGTTTAGTGGTTAAGGCGCGAAGAAGAGACAGACAGACAGAGTTACTTTAATTATAATATTATAAAGCTGAAGAGTTTGTTTGTTTGTTTGAACGCGCTAATCTCAGGAACTACGAATTGAAAAAATATTTTTGTGTTGGATAGATCATTTATCGAGGAAGGCTATAGGCTATATAACATCACGCTGCGACTAATAGGAGCGAAGAAACAGTGGAAAATGTGTAAAAAACGGGGAAAATTATTCATCTTTGAGGGCTTCCGTTGCGTACGCTGCGAAAAGGGTTCAAGATACACATAAAACATGTGTGAAAGAATTATTTCTCTTTAAATTATCTTAAAAAAAGTTGTGACAGTATATGTCTATCTTTTAAGATTAACTCACAAGAAAGTAAAAGTCGGAAAAATTTAAGCCGCTTGGAGCTTACATACTTTCAAAACGCAGCCTTATTCCATTTAGAGATAAAAATGATCATCATCGGTACGGATACGTCCTAATTTTTTTTTTTTTTTTTTTAGAAGAAGAGGGGGCAAACGGACAGTCGGTTCACCTGATGGTAAGTGAATAGCGACATCCACAGACACCTGCTATACCAGGAGATCAGCAGGTGCGTTGCCGGCCTTTTAGATGTAAGTATGCTCTTTTCTTGAAGGTCCCTAAGTCGTATCGGTTCGGAAACACCATAGGTGGCAGCTGATTCCATATATTTGTAGTGCCAGGCAGGAAATGCCGTAAAAATCTAGATGTTGTGGATTTCCGGACATCAAGATGGTGTGGGTGAAATTTGGAATTCTTCCGCGATGTCCGGTGGTGGAATTCTGCCGCAGGTATTAATCCGAACAATTCCTCAGAACACTCCCCGTGGTAGATGCGGTAGAAGATGCAGAGCGATCCGACATCTCTACGCAGCGCCAAGGGATCAAGCCGATTGGAGATCACATTATCATCGACGATTCGAGCCGCCCGGCGTTGGACGCGGTCAAATGGAAGGAGCTGATATTGGGGCGCTCTAGCCCAGAGGTGAGAGCAGTATTCCATGTGAGGCCGGATCTGCGCCTTGTATAATTGAAGGCGGTGTGAAGGCATGAAATACTGCTTCGCCCTATTGAGCACGCCAAGTTTCTTAGAGGCTAGTTTAGCCTTTCCTTCCAAATGACCACGAAACTGCACATCTCTCGATATGTCGACGCCAAGTATCCCAATGCTGGCTGCGGCAGATAGGGGAGTGCCTTCAAATCGTAGAGGAACGACGAAGGGTGATTTTTTGGCGGTAAACGCGCAAACTTGTGTCTTGTTGGGGTTAAATTGGACCAGGTTAAGTCGTCCCCATTCCGAGACTTTGGTCAACAGAGACTCGATTTCAGACACAAGTTTGTTCCGACACTCGTCGACTTGTTCCCGAGAAATATTAGAGCGGCCAGTGTATAAGGCATCTCCAGTGCTGTCATCCGCATAACAATGAATGCCGCTGGTTTGCAGCATATCATTGATATGCAGAAGAAACAGGGTTGGAGATAGTACACAGCCTTGCGGAACTCCAGCATTAACAGACTTGAGGTCCGAGCATGTACCGTCGACAACGACCTTGATGCTCCTGTCTGCTAAAAAACTGGTGATTCACTTACATAATTTCTCTGGAAGCCCATATGATAGTAGCTTCGCTGGAAGTGCTTTATGCCACACCCGATCAAAGGCCTTCGCTATGTCCAAACTAACCGCCAGCGCTTCCCCCTTACTCTCAATTGCCTCCGCCCATCGATGCGTTAGGAATATTAGAAGATCACCAGCTGAACGATTCCGTTGAAAGCCATATTGGCGATCGCTAATCAGCTGGTGCTCCTCCAAATACCGCCGGAGCTGGCAGTTAATTATGGATTCCATAATCTTTGAGAACAAGGAAGTTATAGCTATTGGTCTGTAGTTGGACGGATCTGAGCGGTCCCCTTTCTTAGGGATCGGGTGTACCAAAGCTGTCTTCCACGAGCATGGGACGACGCCTAATGAGTATGAGTGCCGAAAAAGACGCGTAAGGACGGGTGCCAACTCAGGAGCACAAGTACGTAGCACTAACGGAGGGATGCCGTCAGGCCCACTCGACTTATGGATGTCCAGCGAAAAAAGCGCTGTACGTACGGAGCTCTGTCGAAAAATTATTTCCGGCATTGAGGTATCACACCGAGGGATCGTCGGTGGTATTTTTCCCTGGTCATCCAAAGTTGAGTTGGAGGCAAAAAGAGAGCCTAGGAGATCGGCCTTCTCCTTCGCGGTGTGGGCCAATGAGTCGTTCCGCATGTGCAGAGATGGTAGGGATGGCTTACAGAAATTCCCTTGAACAGCCTTGGCGAGCGACCAGAATGCACGAGTTCCCGAAGGAAGTCGAACCAATCTCTCGCCAATTCTGTTCACGTACTCCGCTTTTGCCTCAGCAATAGCTCTTTTGAAGGACCTGGAGGCAAAGTTATACTCCTTTTTTAATGCGCTGGTCTTTACATCCTGGGACATCGATGCATTGGCCCAGGCTCGGTAGCTTAACCGCTTGTGGCGTGCAGCCATCTTACAAGTTTGACCAAACCAGGGCTGGGATTTGCCGCCTATAGGCACTGAAGAGCTCGGAATAAAAAGCTCCATGGCTTGCAGCACCACCTCGGCGACAGAATCGGCAACGATTTCTGGATCATCCAGCGAGAAGCAAATTCGCCCCCATGAGTAGGATGCAAAGAAGGACCGCGTTCCATCCCAATCAGTTGACCTATAGTGCCAAACATGGCGGCAGCTGGCAAAACGTGGCCATGATGGGCGGGCAACTTGTACAGAACTCCGGATCAGACAGTGGTCCGATGAGCCAAGTGGAGCGTCCACGGAGACCACGTAATTGTCCGGGTGAGAGGTCAGCAGAAGGTCCAACAGGGAAGGCGTATGATCTTCCACATCAGGGATACGAGTTGGTGATACCACCAATTGTGTCAGATCATATGCTGAGGCAAAGTCGTAAACAGATCTTCCTGCATGATCGGATGTACGTGAGCCGAGCCACTCGGTGTGATGGGCGTTGAAATCACCAAGTATCACGATCTCTGCAGATGGGATCTGTTGTAGTACGGAATCTGTAGCCATTTGGATGTGCTCTATGAGTCGATCGGTTTCGTCATTACCGCTGTGGGACCTATATAGGCAGGCATAGACGCGGGGATGGTCGTCGCTGTCTATGCGCAACCAGAGGATGGAGAGGTCCCTACCTTCAAGACTGCCAAGGCGACGAGAGCAGACACCCTCTCTGACGTACGCGCAAACTCCAGCCCGCGGTATAAAAAAGTGTTCTAATTTGTACCCCGGACAACAGAGATAGGAAGTATCAGCCGGAGAAGATATCTGAGTCTCGGTCAAAAAGAGCAGGGCCGGCCTCGCCGTCTGGAGGTGGTAGTAACAGCGTTGAGATTGCTATGAAGTCCCCTAATGTTACAGAAATCCAAGGTCATATTGGTAGGGGACTTCTGCCGACTGCTCCGTTTACCCCGGGCAGTTTTTGTCTTGAGCACAGATTCGCCCCCCCCCACCCCCCCAGAATACGTGGGGCTGCCCAGGTTTCCGGGTTCAGGTACCTGTCCTGAGCCCGGAAGCCTTGAGAGGGACTCCTGGGGTAGTCTTTGCGTAGTCTGTGCTGTCTTGTATGTTGGGGGGGGGGGGGGGGATGGGCCACCGGATCTCTCACAAACCGAACGAAACACGACGACATTTGCCGCCATTTGACGTCGATATTATGTGAGAGCGAAGTACTTCCCCGGACGCGCCGGCCCATTCGGCTGCAAGGCAGTGTGGGGAAAATAAAGGTGGAAGCCCCAAAGGGAGATCTCCGACCGAGCGAGATGGTATGCTCGGTCAGGCCGAAGCCCACTTGCTATCAATTCAACTGTTGTATGTATAGCAACGAGCTGTGGAACTTCGATAGCGTGATTCAGGAATGTGGCGCTGATTGGTCCGCCACAGCAGCATGGCGCTACTTCGTAGAATACTAATTAGAAGCCAATTAAGAATTAAAATCAATAACCAGCATTTTCTATAAACGAATGTTTGTGCTTGCAATATGAGTACCAGCTACCATTTTTAGGATTGTTTGGATTTAATAAGATTCTAATATCGACCGCCTGCGTAGTTGGACGGTAATCTAGCTGTCCCCGCGGTTTTACCTGTCAATAATCCTATAATTTTCATCACTCATCAAAAATATAAAAAAGGTCGCCTCCTGGATGGAGCAGTACACAAATTGTAGCTAAATGAATCCTCATTTAGCTACAAATCAAGCCTAAAATGAAATGCAGTATCATGCTTTGGAAGTAAAAAAAAAAACATTTGAGTGCGAGTCCCACCTGGGAGTCCCCCCCCCCCCCGCGGATGTCCGGCGCAAAAGAAATAAAAAGCATTCATATATGGTCTATCCTGAGACATAAGTCTCGGTGCCAGTAATTAAACTGCCTGTCCTGTCCCTTCTTTTGTAAAACACAAAACTAAAAATAATTAAGTTGACACCTCAGTCCGTATCAAGTCAGCTCTCATATCAAAAACCTATCCCTCGTGATGATCTCAAGATACATAAAGTAGTTTACATGGTCACCACCATCCTGCATCTTTCTCCCGTGGAACAGCTTTGCTGTGTTTGAGAAGGGCAGGCAGTGTAATTACTGGCACAGACTTAACATCTTATGTCTCAGGTTAGACAAATTAATGATACCTTTTTTTTTTCTTTAACGCCGGGTAAGGCATCCCGCGGGGGAGTGGGTCTCCCTACGCGAGTATGTGAGACTCGCTGCGCTCCAAAGCTGGTAAGTGTACGCAGCTCTACCTACTAAAACCCGGCGAGTGCCACTAACGCCGCCTTCGGTGAGGTGCCCCGGATCTAATGAGCAAACAGGGCACCTCGACGGCTAGTCAGTCCCCGAAGGGACCGACGCAACCTCCACAGAGGGGTTGTCTCGCACCACAGAACAATCCCTCCCAACGTCGGGACAGTATTTTGTTGTGATGTTCCCGTCCTCGCTCCTTACTTCCTGCTCTTTTGTCCCCTCTTATAAGAGGGATATAAAAAGCTCCCTCGGCTCAATTAGCCCAAGGTGCTGGGCTCACCCTAGGTTACTAAGCCCCACCGCCACATCAAGGCCTGAACCATGGTGGGGAAATGAATGATGCTTGGGCATGTTCACTTAAGCCCATTAGGTGGCACGTCTGCCAGTTTGCCGATCAAACTAATTTAAGAAAATCGAAACAGTTATCAAGTTATCTTACTTCCGAAAAGTATTTACCTGTTGTCCTCCTCCGCCAGTTCGATCACCGTTTCCTCGGGACAGAAGAAGGACTTGCCCACCGGGGTGGGGAACAGCAGTGCCCTGGGGCCGGTGGTGAGGGTGACCTTCCTGCCCTGTTTGGCCGCGTGCTCCAGTATTCTGGCGCTGGAGTTGTAGGTCAGTCTGATATTGTCAGCGTACCAGCGCTCACCACCGGGCGTCTGCAAAAGAACAATAACCATATGTTCTGCTGGGTACGAGCCTCTAAAGTCTAGGTTTGATCCTGGCCGCTGCAACGTCTGTAAAGCTAGAAAGGTCAAGTCGGCAGAATCACTCGTTTTATATCTCAAAATTTAGTGCTCATTTAGTGCTAATTTAGTGCTGATAACAGATATTTGGTGCTGTGATAGGTGGACCAAAAATGAGAACACTGCTTACTTTTAATTAAGCTAGCAGTGTACAATTCGTGACCGCGCTTTGATACAGTTGGGGCGAGAGGCACATGCAAATATCTGTTATCAGCACTAAATGAGCACTAAATTTTGATATATAAAACGATTGATTCTGCCGACTTGACCTTTCTAATAATACCCATAACTTTTCGATTATTGAAAATCTTCGATTTTTTTAGCGGGCAGTTGAAAAATGATTTTTCTAAAAAAAATTCTGGGTTTACCGGTAGCATTAATTGAGCACTAATTAGTAACACCTTTCAATTTCACCAATACCGATTTTAAAGTCATCTTTCAGCTCTATGATTGCTCGTATCGTTATGTCAGCAGTTATCTATACTTAAAAACTGAAAATTTTTTTTTTTGAAAAATCTGTTTGCTTGTACAGGCAGCACTAATTGAGCACTAAATTATTACCTCATGTGCCTCTCGCCCCAACTGTATCAAAGCGCGGTCACGAATTGTACACTGCTAGCTTAATTAAAAGTTAGCAGTGTTCTCATTTTTGGTCCACCTATCACAGCACCAAATATCTGTTATCAGCACTAAATTAGCACTAAATGAGCACTAAATTTTGATATATAAAACGAGTGATTCTGCCGACTTGACCTTTCTAGCTTTACAGACGTGCCGCTGCACCTAATGGCTTTTCTAAATTTATGGGCCTGAACATGACACATTGATTGCTCACTTTTGATAGTTGGAAAACCTGCCTGCCTGTTAAGAATAAAAAACTACGAAGGTGTGTGAAGTTTTCACCAGTATACAATGGGCCAGCGTTATTGCCTTACCCTTGTGGTGAACTATGGCTCAACACCCTACTTGTCTGATTTCGAGGAGGAGACCCATACGTGCCTGACATTTTTTTTATGTCACAAGAAGGCAACCGAGCAGTCTGAGCCTTATGGTGACTACCGACGCCCATAGACATCCGCATAATCAAAAGTTATGCAGATGCGTTACCCTCCTTTTCCCTATACCCCCCAATGGGTCACCGGAAATTCACAAACCGCACGAAACGCATAGCTGTCACTTGACGCTGGTGTTATATGAGCGAGTGGTACCACCCCGGTCATGCCGGCCCAATTCGGCTTCAAAGCAGAATGGCAGACCAGAATGGCCCAAGGGCAACGCATCTGCATAAACTCTGATTGTGCGGATGAGTATGGACGTCGGTACCATAAGTCTCCGACTGCTCTTTTTCCCCCTAATGACATAAAAAAGACATCCCAGAAGACATCCTTTGGACACGGACTATGTACATGCCCGCATCCGGCTTTTTTTATAATTATCATCAAGGCATCAAGTTTTTTCTCTTGTTTACTTTAGGGGTTTCATTCTTGGATGCGCTGTGAGCGCAAACCCCTCACCTTCCGTCTGACACAGGTGCTCACCGGGCATGGTAGCTTTGGTGAGTACCTGTGCCGGACGGCCCGCATGGAGCTGTTGACAGTGTGTCACGATTGTGGCGCGGCGGTGGACTGGAGATGGGCGGCATCTGACATCAGTCATCGGAGGGGACTTGTCTCTCCCAACTGTCTTCACGACGTGTGACGACGAGTCCTGGACGATGATGTTCTCCTTCTCCTTCTTCTCCTTCCCAGAAGGAGGCCGACGAGCAGGTGAGAGAGGAGGCCGCCGACGAGGCCTCCTCCCGCGGGCGACGAATGTGGGTGCGTAGAAGGCGCTACTTAATGCGCCTCCATTAACGCCCCTGTGTTCGTGTCGGGCTCAGGATGGGAACCTGGGCCCAGTATGGCGCGACGTCGAGGGGACTACTTAGTAGCGGCTGGGTAGCCCCCCCTTATGAGGAGTAGTCTGGCCTTCGCCGGGGCTAGCCTGTCGCTAAGGTGATCCTGTTGAACGCCTATCCGGGACCCTCAAATTGCGGCTGAAGGCGCTCGCAGTGGTTTTATTTTACGGGTAGGGCACTCCCAGGTGCGAGTCAGGATCTACCCGAGAGACCTACAGACTACCACAGTATGTTTTTTTTTACTGTGCTACTACCTAGTACTACTTAATATGGCAATCCCTATTAGTCTAAAAGAGAGAATTTAAGTCACTGTGGGGGCCCAACATCAAGTTCAAAATCACAATACACATGTTAAAGGCGCAAAAAGGGCTAAACTCTAACGAGACTTTACCATCGGGTTCCAAATGATACGGGGCCCTAATGCTATAGGGCCCCAAAATGTATAGGTAAAATTCTAAAAAGTATCCAGTATCCTAATCAAAATATGTTGCCCCATCAATGATGCTTTACTAGTACGCCGCTGCGGGGGCCTATTAAATGTTTTACAATCAACATAATGCTAGGCTTAGGAAGGTCAAGGTGTACCTTGGCAAAGGTCATCTCCAGCGAGAACTCCTTGAAGGACAGCACCAGCACCTCGAGGTCGCTCTCCTTGCAGGCCCCAGCCACGTTCGCGTTGTTGGGAACAAACGTGTTTGCGTCCTGGAATAGATAGAAATATAAATTTATAGATAGATTTTTATATTAAAAGATAGATTTTTATATTAAAAGATAGAATTTCATATGAATAGATAGGCTGTGCATCATCAGGTGGAGGTGGCGTCGGTCCCTTGAGGGACTGACTAGCCGTTGACGTTTTCTGTTTGCTCAATAGATCCGGGGCACCTAACTAAAGGCGGCATTGATGGCACTCAAGTTTTACTGGGTAGAGCTGCGTCCACCTTACCACCTATCAGGCGCAGCGAGTCCCACATACCCGCCTGGGGTTAACTACTCCCCGGCGGGATGCCAGAGCAAAAAAATATTAAAATGTGCTACTTTCAATCAGATCTATTATTCAATGCAAAATAATTAATTTAGTGAACGACGTTCATTTTCAGAGTGAAAAGTAGCGTGTGCTTTCTGCATCGAGCATATAACCGGAATAGAGCGGTATTGTATATAATATGTAATGGTAAGCGGTGTTTTATTTGAAAACAAATTCCGCCATATTTGTGCTGCGACGCTGCGCCGGTTCCGCGCTCTGATTGGCCGACTGATGACCATTAATGGATGTTTGGTCGATGGGACGTACATAAAGATCACTGGTTGGTTGAATTGCTATTACGTCAGTGAAATATTACTGACCAGCTTCAGAACTTTATGGCTCACACTACTACTCTATCCGGTTATATGATCGATGGCTTTCTGAGACTATAATTGAGTGTTCCAAATTATAAACCTCCTTGAAAAAGAACCTTAATAAATTATAGTTAACAAAACTAAAAAACACGCTTTAATAGCAAACCGAACGAAAAATTTGAAAACATTTTTATTAAAATTAAAAAAAAAGTGTAAAACGAATAATTTAAAAATACATCAAATTAATGAACACAAAAACCTTCATTTAAAAGTGTTGGGACACGTCAAATGTCGATAAAGCAACAATGATTAAAATTTTGTTACAGGAGACATTGCAAAAAGTTCGCAAAATATCCTTGTGTCCTAGGGTTCTCCAAAAGCGAGGGACATATTATAATTTACAATTTATAAATTAATACGAAAAAATTATGATATATTCCAAACTTAGTTAATAGAATCAGGCGTTACTTTGCGGAAATCCATTATATAAGATTAAATTATAATTTAATTAGCAATAATCCCGCAAAACACGCAGTCTTTACTGCAAATGTGTGAGTGCACGCATATGCATGCATATAGCACCGCCCTCCTTTCCCACACTGCATATGTGTACACTCGCATGCGTATACCCCACATGCACCACAACCACAGTTAAAGACCACCACCACACAATCTACGCACGTTTCGCCCCGACACCGAGGCATCCTCAGGATGTAGACTCTACGATTAGCAATCGTTAAGTAATCGTGGGAAAGGAGGGCGGTGCTATATGCATGGATATGCGTGCACTCACACATTTGCAGTAAAGACTGCGTGTTTTGCGGGATTATTGCTAATTAAATTATAATTTAATCTTATATTCCAAACTACTTTATATGACGCCGACTTTTACGCGCTTTAAAAAACTCGTTTAAATTGATTCAATAACAAATACAAGTTATATTCACAATAAATATTGATTGAATAAAACTGAATTTATTAGGTACATTCTAATTTATCATTATGCCAGTAGACAATAAGACCGGTGTGTTCTTAATCTATGGTCCGATTCTGACATTATATATGCTAACTTGACATACGAAATGACGTTCGGTAACCACACATGAACGTAAATTCATTCCATTCAGTCTAACATTGGCAAATCCCTGAGGAAACTAAGAAAGGCTAAAAGCAAAGATATTTTTTTTTATAGAATTTTTTAAATACCATTTTTATTATACCTTAAATACGTTTTTATTTAAATAGTCCTATTTTAATACACACCACCAGTACTTATATGATAACATTTTTGTAATAGAAAATGCAATTTAATTGTTATCTTCGGGGTAACTTTTAAAATAACTTAGAATGGTTTAAACGAGACACTGGCCATACTGTTCACTTTCATTCAGGCATTGTCTTTGAATGCCTTGTTCTCAAGTATGTAAAATATGTATGCCATTGTAAACGTACGCAAAGCTTCCGATGTTCCTCACGATATTCCGATTAATGACATAGAATGCCAGAGAGATATAGGAATATTTATTATCATATGATTTCTTGCTGTGTTTCGTCTAGTTTTCTTGCCACTCAGCGTTAATTATATTAGGTTTGTCTCCTGAAATATCGGTATTATATACCATAATGATCTTTACCTGTATCATTAACAGATCTAGTACTAATTAAAATCATAAAATTAATAAAGAATATAATAAACTTTGTTTAAAAATTGTAGACCAAAAGCTTTCGGTATAAGAGAATGTTTTTCACTTACCGCTCTTTCATTTAGCTTTGTAAGATAGGAGATGTCTAACAGGGCGTCTACGGTGAACAGGATGCAAGTCTCCCCACTACCCCCCAGCAGCCGGTATGTGGCTGTCATTAGGCTTCGTTCGGTAGCTGGCTCCTGGAAGTCAAATTATAATCGTTAGTATAGTCAAGTGCAGAATTGGACAAGCAAAAGCTGCTTTCCACAAAATGTTCAAATGCGTTATCAATCAATCAATCAAAATGCGTTAAAAATCAAATCAATCTTTTGCGTTCCCAAAATTAATTTTATTCAAAGACCACATCATGAGATGTTATGTTTAGTCCACTCTCTTATGGGTTTGAAATATGGGTATTATTAAAGGATTTATTTTATTTTTCGTCATTGGATACTGGCGTTTGTAATGTGGACTCTACGTAAGATGTTAACATTCCTTGGTAGTCTTACTTAAAACGTCAGGGTACTTGAAAAAGCAAACCGCGAGAGAGAGTTGATGTCGAGTATATTTTAAATTTTCATCTCATAAATTTGCCTTCTTTGGACACATGCAGAGATCCCTCTAATATTTTCTAAGGATGATCCTTAAGGGCAAGATCCCGGAGGCGAAGCCCAGGCTACTAGAGGAGACAGTGGCTAGACGAAATTAACAACTGAACCAAACAAAGCTATACGTATTTGAAGGAAGCAGCATGGGATCGCAGAAAATTTTGCCAACTGACCTCCGAACCAATATGAAGATGGCACCTGATGCTGATGATAGTTAAAAATAATCATCATTATCATTTTGCCTATCCTGAGACATAAGATGTTAAGTCTCGGTGCCAGTAATTACACAGCCTGTCCTGCCCTTCACTCCGAAACACAGCAAAGCTGTTTCACGGGAGAAACAAGCAGGATGATGGTACACAAGCAGATGGAATGCGGCCCAGCGCAACCCTCTTATTAGAGGATATCGTAAACCGGTCTCTTTTCAAACCACTAACACTCACCGTGGACCCCCCAGGCATGATGGTGGTCTTGCTGTACTTTGTGACTCTTGGTTTGCGCGTCGACGCCTGGCTCTCCAGCTGAAGACTCTGCACCGAGCACATCACCACAACTGCCAACACACACCACATATGTCATGCATAACACACCACTATTGGACTAACTTTAATTTAAAAAATAGAACAGGAAAAAATATGGACAAATTGGGGATTATAAACACAACACTATTGTAGGATTATCTTTACATTTGTTGCGATTTCTATTTGTAATTTTTGATAATAGAACAAAAGAAAAAAACGATGAAGTACGTATATGAAAATCTTTCCTAACTCAAATGGACAATAGATAACAGGAAAAATCGTAAAAGGGGCAATTGTTGTTAGGTACTCTAAATTATATGTTACAAGGAAAACTATTTTGAACTACTGCCATGTGTATCGAGTTAAGATATTGAACTGTAAATGCCTAAGTCCTAAGATTGTCTGCACTCAAAACGATTTGATTGCTAAAGGGATGTGCTGATTCACGTTTCGATGTCGATGAAATTATTTAAATTGCTGGAAACTGGGTATTTACCATGATTTATGTTTTTATTTCGTAAATCTCTATATATTTTGCCATTGTGTACAAACGATTTGTTTTCGGGACGTATGCCGAATATGAAAATGGTTGTGTCGATAAAAAAAATCACTTTATATAATTATTATAGAATATTATAAGAAACACGAAAGTCTATAGGTGCAAGATATAACTATGATGAATTAGGCGAGGAACCAGCTTTAAGGCCAAAATGCTACGCTCTGTGAGATAAGCACTTTAAAAATATTAAACAAAAATTAAAACCGACTTCAAATTAAAAAAAAACTAAAAAGTAATAAAATAATTTCCTTAATTTTTCTGCCTATAATTTATAATCAACTTGTTCTTCTACTAATATACAATCTTTGTGTTTACCACGTTATTATTGTTACTTTTGGAGTCAGTGTCAGCCAAGGTAGGTAGGTTAGGAGGTAGGTACATCAACAAATAGGACACCGGCTTCAAAAGTAACAATAATGACGTGGTAAACGCAAAGATTGTATATTAGTAGAAGAACAAGTTGATTATAAATTGTAGGCACAAAAATTAAGGAAATTATTTTATTACTTTTTAGTTTTTTTTTTAATTTGAAGTCGGTTTTAATTTTTGTTTAAAAATTTTTTATTTCTTAATTTTTAGTGATTTCAAAATTTGATAACTGATTTTATTTGTCTGAAATATGGGTAGAACTATTAAACGCGTTGCTCAGACTAAATAGCGCTGTATTAATGAGATGACCGTAGAAAGGGTTTAATTCATTACATAACAAATGAAAAAATCGAAATGGAATTGTGTAAAACTTTATATACATGTAATTGAAAGCAATCACGGCAGATTTGCTGCTATTCGTTAAATAATTCCATTATATATAGGTATAGAACATCACCAATATATAGATATAGAATGGATATTATGATGACCTTGCAAAACTATGATGCGCTTCCAAGCCACAGTTGTTTTTTGTTCATTTAACAACGACAAGTAATAAAATTTCATGATGTTGGCATAATATTATTTACCGTATGAAGTAAGCCCAATTAAAGCTGTAAATCGTTGAGGATTCCCCTCGACTGTGTATGGTCTCCATCATCACACCTGTAATGGCGCTTATAACCCATATGGGTACAAAATTCTCATCAATTTAAATTAATTAAGTCCAAACACAAGGTAGCTACTGTAAACTGTTGAGGAGTTCCCTTAACTGTCATTTGTCTTCATCATCAGACCCCTAATGACAGGTCACAACCCATCTAGGTGTAAAGTTCTCATCATTACAAATTAATCAAGCCCAAACACAAGGTTACTGATGTAAATCGTTGAGGAGTTCCCTCGATTGTCTTTCGGCTCCAGCATCAGATCGACTCCAGACCTTCATTAAATTGTAGTCCTTCAAAACACTTTATAAAAAAAATATCAAACGCACTAGTCGCCCCTACGATTTTCGAAAGTTCCCCTCGATTTCTCTGGGATGCCATCATCAGATCTTGGTTTCCTTATCATGGGACCATTTGGGAAGTATACCCTTTAGAACAAAAAAAGAATTTTTCAAATCGGTCTAGCCATCTTCGAGTAATCAGGTAACATACATTAAAAAAACCGACGAATTGATAACCTCCTCCTTTTTGAAGTCGGTTAAAAACATTATCAAGTAAAATTTTATTAATAATCCGTTAAGATCTTAAATTCCAAAATGCTTTAAAAACTCAAATAAACATCAGCGTAAGATAATATATAAATTACATTTTAATTTGAGTTTCGTAGATATTTAGCTACTTTTGGCACGGGTCCGGCATAGCTTTTCACAATCAGATGTAATTTGAAAATATAAATGTTTAACTTATCGATATAGACAAAACTAATCGACATCACTACATTTATTAGCGACGGAATATTACAGGACACAACTAGTATTATATTATGCACTCGGTGGCCTCACGTCTGCAGGGCCTAACCCATCCCACAACCTCGAGATCTGACCTTCTGGTCTACTTTCTTTCCTGAGGAAGGTAGGAGGTACCTCTTGGTGCAGATGTTATCAGAGAACGCCTAAAATCTAAGATGAGGCATAACACGAGGCACGCAGCAAATGAATTGATGTGAAGGGAAGCTGTATTTAGCTTTAGTTAAAAGTCCAATCAGTAACGATTAGATTGAGTTATTGTATATTGAAGTGGCAGTGGGCTGGTCACACACGCAGAAGAACGGATGGCCGATGGACCAATAAGGTTCAAGAGTGGTGGACGCGTTTAGGTAGACGAAGTGTTGTTCGACCATTAACCTATTGTATCCACCATTGTTAACCACATTCTGTGAAATAAATGACTTATTACTTACTTATTATTATTATTAACCAGGTGGGAAAGCGACCGTGTAGTTGATGGTCCTTGTTGAACGCGAGTGGCAAGGGAGCGGCTGTCTTGGCGTTTATTAAGAGAGGCCTATGTTCAGCAGGTGATGGATTTAGGCTGATGATGATAATGATGATGATATTCTAAAGAATTTACTCGATATAATCAGGCCCGTTTTTGGCCATTGGGCAATCTGAGCCCAGGGTCCCGGGATCCATGGGGCCCCATTATTTCTATCAGAATATGATTGAGTGATAATTTAAAGAAAACCTATACTAATATTATAAAGCTGAAGAGTTTGTTTGTTTGTTTGAACGTGCTAATCTCAGGAACTACTGGTCCGATTTGAAAAATTCTTTCAGTGTTAGACAGCTTATTTATCTAGGAAGGCTATAAGCTATAAAACATCACGCTGTGACTTATAGGAGATGAGTAACGCGTAATAAGAATACCCAGTAGTGCCTGCCCTATTTACTACTTTTTTACTGTTTTCTAGTCCAAAAATCAGTCTTACAGATCTCAATATTGTTGTTTTCGCCGGGCCCCTTATCCTAGCGCTCAGGGCCCGGATAGGTTAATGGCTCCCTTTTAGATAAAATAAGATACACTCATATTGCAAAAGGTGGGAGCAGTTTTACCATAGAGGTGGCCCCAGAAGCGTTGCTTACACCTTCCATCTGCTCCTACTTCACGTAGTAGTATCGGTAATTCCATGGTAGGAAGGAGCCCTCTATGTGGTATTGTCTGGTTTCTACTGAGGTACCAGACTCCCAACTCCCATCCCTACAAAAATTCGTAAAACGAACTAGAACTCGTAACAATAAAAATTTGCACACACTTTCTCTAGAATTTATATAACCAAAGTAATTGAGTTATGTATCTCTTTCAGTCATATAACTCTTAAGTAAATAATTTAGACCGCAAAGAAATAACGCTTCAAAAACTTTGTAACATTTCATAACTTTGAGAACTCCGATATTGTGGTAAAAATTAATTTAGCTAAAAAAGGATCTACAGCTGAGTGGAGAATCTCAAACAAGTGATCCGTGTTCGATTCTGATTACCTACTACTTTTTTATGTCATAAGGAGGCAACAGAGCGGCACTTGTTGACTGTTAACACTGTGACAGCTATGCTGTCGCGTTTCGTGCGGCATGTGAGTTTCCGGTGGCCCATTGGGCTGATAGAGAAAAGGAGGGCAACACAGCTGCATAATCTCTGGTTGTGCAGATGTGGACGTCGGTAGTAAAGCTTCGACTACTCGTTTGCCCTCCTATGATATAAAAAAAATATAATTTAAACTTCAGCGAGTTAATCACACCCAGGATAGCTGATGGACCAAGGTTCAAGAGTGGAGACCGCGCTAAGATAGATGAAGTGTCGGTCGACCGTTAACCAGGTGGGAAGACGATCTCCGTGCAGTGGCCGGTCCGTGTTGGATGCGAGTGGCAAGAGATCGGACATCTTCGCGTTCATTGAAGGAGGCCTATGTTCAGCGGTGGACAGATAGACACTGATGATGAAAATAATAGTTTAAATGTGCTACCTATTTGAAATTAAAGTACCTAGTAACCAATTTTCTTGCAAGCCATTTTCTTGAAAATAATAATACTAGCATCGCCCTGCGGTTTCACCCGCTTACCTCCCATTTCTGTGAGAGTACAGGAGGGAAATTATAGCCTATAATATATATATATATATTATATTATTCTCATGTATTTTTTTTATTTTTTATTTTTTTTATCATCAAGAACATATATATGTGTAAGTTATTTTATTGTAAAGATTCATCAAAATCCATTCGGTAGTTTTTGCATGAAATAGAAACAAATATACATCCCCTCGCCTCTTCTGTCCCCTTTTCTTATAAGAGGGGTACAAAGACCCTCGACTCAATTCGCTTCACCCAAGGTGCTGAGCTCACTCTATGCTAATGAGCCCCACCGCCACGACAAGGCCTGAACCGTGGTGGCATGTTCACACTGATCTGACCAATAAATACACTGCCTATCCTTCTTACAAAAAAGCCACGCAAAGCGGGTCCTCCCTATATAATATTAAACGCGGGAAAAACCATAGACCACAGCTAGTGCAATAAAACATTTCTTTCATTGCTTTCTTTATGAGCACTAAAAACTTGGCTAGAATAGAACACGGCTTCATAGATTATTCTAGACATAACTTTTATTTCTGTTTTACGCTCTTCTAAATTAGCACAACCCTACCGTTAGGGTTGTACAATTTATTATTTCACAATGAGTTTGTAACAAAAATAACAAACGTAACAAAGTTAGTACTAAGTTTTGTATATTTATTGCTCAGGGACCAGAATATAGAATAGAATCTCTCTAATTGAGATGGCGATATAAATTGTGTTCGTACAAATTAAATATAGTGTTTCAAGTTCCATGTTTTAGTTACGAACGTAAATAGCTATTCTCTCATTTGTGTATCTGAGTTTACAGCAATTCATAAAAAAAATCGTACGATCCTGCATACTTTACCACTGTTAGCATACGAACAAGGAAAAATGAAAGCATTTTTAATTTGCTGTGTTTAATATATGCTAATGTGATATGTGATAAAAAGTAGGATTCACTTCTTGACATAAAATACACTCAAAAGATTAATCTAGTAACTCTTAAGTAAGGCTTGTGGTGTGCGTGTGTGTCTATTATAAAATTTAATAAATGTAAATAAAATAGTCACTAAGTCGCAGTTTGGAAAAGCCTGGGCTCTCATTGGAGTTGATAGTGACGTTCAGTAAGAACATCAATGTATTGTTTTCTAATGTTTACGCGAATTTCACTCATTATAATGAAACACTTTTTTATGGATTTTATTTAAAAAAGTGTTTCATTATAACATCAATGTATAAAAAATATACTATATACAAGCGAATGAATAATAAAACATTCTCTCGAGTGCCAACCCTATAACTAGGGATGTCAATTTCAGAGAGCCACGCGCGACTGACTTCCATTCGTATTAAACTCTGACGCTTTTTACTAAACTAACACTCGGTAACGGACTATCGAACTTTGATTGTAATAGACATCATCATAATCTCCGTTTTTACTGTTTCTCCGTTTAACGATAACATTTTTCTGATTTTTTGACGTGACAACGTCTTATAATTCGATGGAGCCGGCTGCAAGAGCGAAAAAACATGACGCATGCGGCGTTACCTCGCGCTGAGGCGTTCCATTTTCTTATGACGTTGTCACGTTCAATTATCGTCAGTAAACCGACTTTACAGACAACCGATTTTTTTAGATAGGGGACAGGCGGGCCACATGATCAAGGTTGCCACGACTAGCCCAGGCAACTTATTCATGCGTTGCCTATAAGTTGTTTCGGTGTCCTTTCCTTCTTGTCGAAACACACCGAAGGTGTTTGACGGGAGAAATAAGTATGCTCAAGACGGTCACAAGCGTATACTTCACACCGATTAAATTTCTCCTTAAGGAAGTTTCGAAAAGTGGCCTCTAAATTTACGAGTGGTCCGAAAGTTTGCCGTAGCTCAACGTGCTGTTTCTTTGACAGATAGGATTCGAAACGAAGACATCCGTAGAGACTTAAATTACCGATATCAAAAGAATAAGCTCGTTGAAGTGGCAGTGGGCTGGTCACACACTCAGGAGAACGGATGGTCGATGGGGCAATAAGGTTCTAGAGTGGAGGCCACGTTTAGGTAGACGAAGTGTTGGTCGGCCATTAACCAGGTGGGAAGACAATCTCCGTGCGGTGGCCGGTCCATGTCTTAGCGTTCAATGAAGGAGGCCTATGTTCAGCCACTGCTGAAAACGGATAGAGGCTGATGATAATGATGGTTCCTTTTACCTCTACGATATGCTGATGTGCTCATTTTATTACGTGTCGATGTAACAATTGTATACTTAGGATGCTTTGGTAGCACACCATAGTATGTCGCGGTCATCGTAATCATCATCATCATCATCATCGTCCTTTATCCGTCCACTGCTGAACATGCCTCCTTCAATGAACGCCAAGACGATGAATTTCGGAATCACTAAAAATTACGAAATAAAATCATGTCACAAAAAAATTAAAACCAACTTCAAAAATACTATACTAAAAAGTAATAAAATAACTGTTTCTTTAATGTTTGTGCTTACAACTTATAATCAATCTTCTACTAATGTACAAACTTTGCGTTTACCACGTCATTATAGTTACTTTTGGAGTCACTTTACCACGCAAACGCTCTTTAATAACTTTTTTGAATTTTTTAATTGGGAGGTTTTGCACATTTTCTGGGATCCTATTGTAAAAGCGTATTCAGTTGCCTTTAAAATAATTGCTTACTTTTGTGAGTCTAATCACTGGTACATCTAATCGTATCGTATCTGGTTAAGTCTGTCAGTAATTACTCTGTCTGTCTTGCCCTTCACTTCACTTGCCTTCACGAAACACAGCAAAGCTGTGTCACGGGAGAAACAAGCAAGATGACTACCATCCTGCTTGCTTGAACAACAAATGCACCCATGAAGACAACTCCTCCTCCTCTCACCGGTATAACCAATCTCAACTCATCAAGGAAGTCATAAAATCGTCACACCGCCTCCAGCAATGGAGACATGAATATGGTCACTAGCGACGCGGACAACAGGCAACTCGTCTGCCAGTTTGCCTATCTCAGCTGATAAAAAAAAATCACATGATCATTTTCACCATAAAATCTGTTAGTAATATTTAGTGCCATTGCTTTGCAGCCGAATTGGGCCCAAATGAGCGTGATGGTACCTCTCGCTCACATAACACCGGCGTAAAGTGACAGGTATCTCAGGATATCTATGAGCGTCGGTTTTACTCCAATGAAATCAACAACATAAAAAGAAAATGTATCATAGGTTTAACGTATAGGATCGTACCCAGACCTCTTATTTCGTAAACCTAGCCCTCATCGCTTCGCTTTCTGCCTTATTTATAGCAATTACAGTCATATTTCTAAAATCTAGTCGTTTTTCCTTTTCCCATTTCCAGGTTCCCATTCTCGCCCCTTGTCTCCCTGCTCTTATGTCCCCTCTTCTAATAAGAGGGGTACAAAGAGCCCCCTCGGCTCAATTTGCTTCGCCCAAGGTGCTGGGTTCACCTTAGGCTACCGAGCCCCACCGCCACGACAAGGCTTGAAACATGATGGGGTCGCTTCGCTTTCTGCCTTATTCATAGCAATAACAGTCATATTTCTAAAATCTAGACTAAAGTTAGTGTTACAATTAACATACCTGAAGGTCTCTTTCAACCTACCTCTAAAATCACAAACCAAATTTAGACTGTTTATTTTGAGTCTATATAGGTTTCGCGTAGGTTTGGTTATTTGAGGTGAAGTGCTACAAAGTATTTTTGGGTTATGAGTGGGAAGATAGTGGCATTCTTTTACCAGCTGGATTTAGTTTCTGGTGGGGATGGGCCTAATTATTAAACCATTAGGAATTAAAATATACAAAATATTTTTTTGAAGAGGGAACAAACGGACGGACAGTCGTTTCACCTGGTGGTAAGTGGTAAGCGTCATCCATAGACACCCGCTACATCATTAGTAGGTCCGTTGCCTTACAAATATGAGTAGTCTTTTCTTGAAGTTCCTTAAGTCTTATTAGTTCTGAAATACCGTAGGCAGCTGGTTCCATATATTAGTCGTGCGAGGCAGGAAATGCCGTAAAAATCGAGTTGTTGTGGATTTCCATACATCGATGACGAGATGGTGAGGGTGAAATTTGGAGTTTTTACGCTATGGTGGAATTCTGCTGCAAGTATTAGTCCGAAGAATTCCTCAGAAAACCTTCTCGCACGACCACTATATGGAACCAGCTGCCACCTACGGTATTTCCGAACTGAAACGACTTCAAGAGAAGACTCATATGAAAGGCCGGCTACGCACCTGCTAATCCTCTGGTGTTCTTGTCTATGGATCTATAGTCACTTACCGCCAGGTGAAACGACTGCCCGTTTGCCCCCTCTTCTATAAAAATACATTTGAAAGCACTAATCTCAGGAATTGTCAAGTTGATTTGAAAACTGTTTTAAAATACACCACAATTATAAAGGTAGGCTACTTTTAACAGTGAAAAGTGGTTATTATTAATAATAATGGGACTTAAAATTTCTATGAAATTCAACAAAAATGTATGTTGCTTACGTGAGCAATCTGCTCACGTACCGATGAAGATTAAAGACGACCAGGGGAAAAGTAGAGGTATATAAAAATGGTTATTAGTGTGAATAAAAAAATGGTTAATAGTGTGAAAAAAAAATGGTTCCATTAAGTTCTAGACGCTAGAATAATATGTATTCAGATTAACTTCCCCAAGCTAAGCTTCCCAAGGCTTCGTGGGGGGAACTTCCATCACTGTCGAGTCGACCATGAGGTAGGTACCTGGGCCTCGTCCTCGATAGCCGATGGAACTTCCGAGAGCACTTCCGACGCCTAGTCCCGAGGCCGCCGCGCGCGCGTAAGGTCCAGGCTATAAGGCACCCTTAAGTATTCAGGGTGCCTTAAGCGGAGTAGGAGGAGGGAACACTATCCCCTGCCTCCTGAGGAGAGTGCCTCCAGGCATATCGTCGCCGGTGCGGACCACACCATAATTCCCGCACCGGGCTAGCACGATTTCCTAGTCGTGTCGTGTCGTACCACTAAAACCCGGCGGTGTTCAGGAGAACACCGCCGGGTTTTAGTGGTTTACTATCCTTCGGGCGCAGCGAGCCCCACATACCCGCTTGGGGAGTCCCCCCTCCCCCGCGAGATGCCTAAGAGCATTTCCTGGTGAAAAAAAAAACAAAAGCTTCCCCAGGCTAAGTTTCCCCACGCTAAGTTTCCTCAAGCTAAGCTTCCTTAAGCTAAGCTTCCCAAACCTAAGCTTCCCCACGCTAAGCTTCCCAAAACTAAACTGGCCCAAGCTTAGAGTTAAGTGGACAGAAGTAGCTCAGTTCAGAAATTGAACGTCATACGGATTTTGACAACAAATACGTGCATGATTTTACAAGTTTTTATTCACATACTAGCAGCTCCCCGCGGTTTCTCTCGCGTACTTCCCATTCCCGTGGGAGTACAGAGATAATTTATAGCCTATATGTTATTCTGACGTATAACCTATGTTATTGTAAAGTTTTATTAAAATCCATTCAGTAGTTTTTGTGTTAATGAGTAACATACTATACATTCTTACAAACTTTCGTATTTATAATATTAGTAGAATTGCTTTCCAATGTTTACGCGAATTTCACTCATTATAATGAAAAAAAATTACGGATTTATCTTGGTTTATTAATATTTTTATATGCCCGACGTTTCGGATACTTTACAGCAACCATGGTTATGACTCATGGCCCATGGGGGAACTTTAACCTAGGTAACCCAAAAGTTAATTATAGAGGTTAATAATTAAATTAATAAATATTAAATAAAATTAATAAAATAAATCATTATAATCAAAAATTTTTGTTAATCATCATAGTCTATATAATATTATTAATTGTTATTGCTACAAAAATATAACTTTCGATGTAATTACCAGATTTAATAGTGTTTGCTATATTTTATTCACTAATCAATACTTTTGATTATACTCTTTATATGAGTTTGGTAAAACTTATTTTGTAGTAAATACATTTCTTATTTATTAATTATTAATGAATGTTTTGACGTACTCGAATATTTAAATCCAATCCAAAAAGTTAAAACTATGATCCGACTACTAAAAACTCAAGCTCTTATTTTTTTTATCGGTTAGCCGCGACTGAAACCTCATTTGTCAAAATGGAATACGTAGTTTAGGTGCTACAATAAACATATAATATAACAGTATATTCTAAGTCTATGGGTGCTAAGATGAAATAAAATTAAATACGAACATACACACGACATAAACATTACGAGGGACGTTTCCAAAGTTCTGGCCATTGTGCTATAATTAAATAAGGCAGGAATTATAGGCAAGCTATCGGAGCCAGGTAAGTCTTAAAGGTAATGCTTATACAAATTTTTTTTATAATATAGGGAAATCCTTTATGGGTGTAGCCAGGATCCTCGGGTAGGTTCCCTATGTGAGAGTCGCACCTGGGAGTGCATGCCCAAATTAAAACCACTACGACACCTCAGCGACAGGCTGGACCCGGCGGAGGCCAAACTACTCCTCGTAAGGGGAGGACTGCCCAGTCGCTAGTCGCTACTAAGCATTCCCCGCGACGTCGTGCCATACTGGGCCCAGGTTCCCAATTTGAACTCGGCACGAGCACAGCTGGCCGCCTCCTACGCACCTCTGTTCGTCGCCCGCGGGAAGAGGCCTATGTTGATACGACTATCTAGTTCTAATGTAATATTCTTCAATCTGATTTAGGTGTTTAGGTATTAGGTGATTTAGGTGAATTTCGACTGGCTACGCATTTTCATAGCATTGTTTTCGTAACTATGGATGACGCAGCAAAATCTCAAAGAACAGAAGAAAATTATTTATTTTTGAGGAAAGAAGGTGTGAAAACATCAGAAATTAAAACAACTGTCCGTTTGCCCCCTCTTCTATAAAAAAAATAGTCGTCTGCAAGGATTTTGTGAATCTAAAGCGTCCATTAGCAAGATACTCACTCGCCCAACTTTATGAGTTGCCTAAGCCGGTATCCCCACCCGGGAGAGTGACAGTAACCAGATGGCCCACAGTTAGCCCATCTTGCCTATCAAGTCCTTGTTTTATGTTAGTTACAAAGAAACAAAACTGGACAAACTTACTGTCACTAATCTTGCCTTTGACCTTTGACCTTTATTAATTAAGATTAATTTAAAATTTTATATGAACAGTTGATAATAAAGTCTAGAAATATTGGAGCTCTATTGATAATTACTACGATTAATTACTAGGAACGGCAATGTTGGTAGTAGGACTTTCTGAACGAGACGCACTCTTATGTCTCGGATAGGTCTCTCGGCGAGACCCTTACGTTGGACGGGATTCTTCGGGTTAATGCGGAGGTGAAGGGAGGACCTTGCGCAGCAGCCGTATGGCAAAAGACTAAAGGCTGCCCTGCTTCCGGTCCTCGAGCGGTGGTTGCGTTGTAAGCACAAAACCTTCACCTTCCGTCTGACACAGGTGCTCACCGGGCATGGTTGCTTTGGTGAGTACCTGATGAGTGCCGGATAGCTCACAGGAAGCCAGTGACAGTGTGTCACGATTGTCGACCAAGTACACCCTTGAGGTGTGCCCGAGATGGACGTCGCTGCGTCACGATCTGACGTTAGTCATCGGAGAGCATTTGTTAAGAGACGAGTCAGGATGGTAACCTGGGCCCAGTATGACACGACGTCATGGGGACTGACGGGCAGTCCCCCCTTACAAGGAGTGGTATGTTGCCTGCAGATCCAGGACCCTCAAAAAGCGGCTGAAGACGCTCGCAGTGGTTTTAGTCTACAGGTATGGCACTTCCAAGTGCAAGTCCCACATAGGGTCAGAATCTACCCAAAGAGCCTGGCTAAGTCCATAAAGCATACGATATAAAAAGTACTTTCTGAACCCATATTGGTAGGTAGGCGATATGCTTTCTGATTTTCTATACATCTGTATTCGACATTTGCAAAGTTAAATGTCACTGAGATGACAGTGTTAAAGGTTGGTCAACTAACCCACGGAAAGCGCAAATAACCGCCTACAAAATTACGTCTCTCTGTTGACCACACCAACACTTTCAAATTCCTTAATCTTAAAGATCATTCAGTTTTCCATGTTAAGGGGAAATACCCACAAACAAACTGTAATCACTAACACCGAGACCTATAAGATATCCGGATCGTAGGTAAATCAGAAAAAAAATTCGAGCTCGAAAATCCGGTTCACTTTGCTGATCCAGATAACATAAAAATGTCAACTTTACTATGAAAGATGGATATTAGATATTAGTTTTTTTGTTTTTAAAGCCCTTGGTAACAGAACACAAGGATATACAGACAAAAATAAAAAAAGCTTTTTTAACTCTGATATGGCTTTTTGAACTAGTCATAGAAATCTGCTTATAAAATTTTATCACTGAGCAGTTAATTATAAAATATATAAATAGCATCTGGCTGAGTCTAAAATAAAATTGCATGTTTAGACAGAACTTTAAAATAGAATACCATTTTTTTGCCACTATACTGGTCACCGCTTTTGACACGTATCAAATTTTATATTTATTATTATAATTAAGATTAAAAATAAAGAAGAAAAAGGATAATTATATATTTTTACACGGATAAAAAAATATGTACTCTCTTTTTAAATGCGCTAGTTGTCTAATAAAACGTTATAAATTTACATGCAATGTATGAATATCTAAAGATATCTAACCTCAAAATTAAAACTAAGAATAATGTAAAATACCTATCTATTATTTATTCAGTAATGATGATAAAATAATTAGAATAAATTCGTGGAAACTGTCAAAAAAATTCACAAGCGTGATTATTTAATTTTTTATTTCTTCGGACTTGTTGCTAGGGAATCTAGAATGATTTGAAAAAATGGAAATCACTTACATATACACAACAGCTTCGCGATAAAATGCATTGTTACATCGGGGAGGCAGCTACCCATGGTCACCAAGTTACCAAAACCTTCCTTCACTTCCTACTTTCATTTGGGAACTATGTCTGTTGTTTATACTTTTATACTGAGCGCAGGGACGGCAGACATTTTGTGACGTTGCCGCGAATCAATACCCTAGCACATGCGCCAACATTTCCTTGGCCTATTTCATAGTGACCGTGATCATAATTTCATGTCAGGAAGGCCATTTTTATGAATGAATCCCTTTACTCAATCAAGCTATTTTTGGAATGAGTTGCGAAATACAATGTAAGAATAACTAGCGACGTTTATATCTCAATCAACTTGTTACGTACAATGCTGGGCATGGCCTCTTCTAATGAACGTCAAGACGGTTGATCCCCTAGAAGGTCCGACCACTGCGCGGAGATCATCCCAGGTTGGCCTACTCTCTCCACCATGGTTCAAGCCTTGTCGTGGCGGTGGAGCTGAGTAGCCTAGGGTGAGCCGCTGCACCTTGGGCGAAGCTAATTGAGTCGGGGGGGCTCTTTGTACCCCTCTTATAAGAAGAGGGGACAAAAGAGTAGAGGGCAAGGGGCGAGGATGAGAACCTCACCCCATTGTACTGTCCGGACGTTGGGAGGGGTTGTTCTGTGGTGCGGTACAACCCCTCGGTGGAGGTGGCGTCGGTCCCTTGAGGGACTGACTAGCCGTCGAGGTGCCCTGTTCGTTTATTAGATCCGGGGCACCTCACCAAAGGCGGCATTGGTGACACTCGCCGGGTTTTAGTGGGTAGAGTTGCATCCACTTACCAGCTTTCGGGCGCAACGAGTCCCACATACCTGCGCGGGGAGACCCACTGCCCCGGGGGATGCCTCAGAGCATTTCCCGGCGCTAAAAAAAAGAAAAAAGGCTGGAAACCCTTCTGGGGCCCCTTAGTCTAAGGGTCCTTGGTGTGGGTTACCTTAGCCTGGGGGCCCCTGGGACTAATGTACTTCGCTCGTCCCTGCCTATTGTATACTGAAGAATGTTTTATAAGAAATAGAATAAGACGTTGGGATAGTATTAAAGATCCAAGGTGAAAGGTCTAAGGTCAATTCTAATGCTGTCGCTTGGTAATAACTGATAGCATACAGGTTGACCTTTTAGAGATAAAATGTAGTTCTAGCTATCTACTTTGACTTCGCCCACTTTCAATTAAATTAGATTACAGTCGTGCACTAATAATACATATTTTAATGGCAAAGTCAGGATAAAACTATTTTACGAGTAGTCTAGCCTTCGCCGGGGCCAACCTTTCGCCGAGGTGACCCTGTTGCCTTCAGATCCGGGACCCTCAAGAAGCGACTAAAGGCGCTCGAAGTTGTTTTAGTGGGGGCATTCCCTAGTGCGAGTCCCCACATAGATCCAGGAGCCTCACCCGAGGTAAACCTGTAGCATGCGAAAACATTAACCTGCGTCATCAAAAAAATGATAATACCACAGAAATCTAAATAATAAGACAATCTTGTTATTTAGATTTCTGTGGATAATACTTTTTATTATATTTTCTTTATTTTTTCCTATTTTTTCCTTTTTTATTGCTTTTCTTTTTATTTTCAAATCGTTTTAGTCAAAAATGAAAGAAATTAGAGACTTATGTTACTCTAATCTTTACCTTTACTAAGTAATACATATAATAATAAAAAGGTAATATAGTTGTGATTTAGATGCAGAATGCGCCCCAATATCAGCTCCTTCCATTTGACCGCGTTCAACGCCGAGCGGCTCGAATCGTCGATAGCAAGGTTCTCTCCAATCGGCTTGATTCTTTGGCGCTGCGTAGAGATGTCGGAGCGCTCTGCATCTTCCACCGCATCTACCACGGAGAGTGTTTTGAGGAATTGTTCGGACTAATACCTGCAGCAGAATTCCACCACCGGACATCGCGTAAAACTCCAAATTTCACCCACACCATCTCGATGTCCGGAAATCCACAACAACTCGATTTTTACGGCATTTCCTGCCTCGCACAACGAATATATGGAATCAGCTGCCACTTACAGTGTTTCCGAACCGTTACGACTTACCTTCAAGGAAAGAGCATACTCCTATTTGAAAGGCCGGCACGCCTGCTAACCCTCTGGTGTAGCGGGTGTCAGTGGCTGTCGCTATCACTTACCATCAGGTGAACCGACTGTCCGTTTGCCCCCTCTTCTATAAAATGCGATGACGCAAGCTGTGTCAGGGTTGTTCGAAATTGTAGATATGATTTCACATAGCTCATCGAGCATAATACAACCGGAATAGAGCGGTAATGTAATGTGATTTGTATGAAAATTATTTCCGACAAATTTGTACTGCGACGCTGCGCTGGATGTAAAGTTTTTGTAATCCTTTTTTGACTTTTAAAACTTCAGAAATCTTTTTAATTCTAAGTGTTCCCAAAATTGCCGCCCCCATAAAACTGCTGCCCGTGGCTTCAGTAAATCCTACTCAGCTTGCTGTAAATCCGCTACAGAGTGGATTCGAGATTGACTTAGATTCACAAAGCGATCTACTGCAAAATATTTTGTACACGTAGTCTACGTTTGTTGTGTTTTGTTGTCTAGTTATTGTATATCTGTGCCTCCTGTGATACGTGACTTTGAATCACGTATCTGGGACTCGCTGCGCCCGAGAGCTGATAAGTGTGCCACCAACGCCGCCTTTAGTGAGGTGCCTCGAATCTAATAAGCAAACAAGGCACCTCGAAGGCTAGTCAGCCCCTCGGAGGACCGACGCCAACTCCACAGAGGGGTTGTCCCACACCACAGAACAACCCCTCCTAACGTTGGGGCAGTACAATGGGGTGAGGTTCCCGTCCTCGTCCCTTGTCCCTCAGTAGCCTAAGGTGTTGGGCACACCTTAGGCTACTGAGCCCCACCGCCACGTCAAGGCCTGAACCATGGTGGGGATGGGTCTGTATGCTTAAGGTTGAACAAGTCAACGGCGCGAACTCCAAAAAAAAGTAATGCTATCTCACCTGATATAGTGCGCGAACACGTGTGCTAGAATGAAATGCACAATGATTTATTCCGAAAATGTCCATTTAGAAAAACAATTATTATAGAAAAACTTTTAAGTGTATCTTTTTAAAATATATTTTTTTTTTTGAATAACTAAAGTAGATACGTCTGTATGGGCTTTATTTTTAACTTTTCGTGCTTCGTATACTAATTATTTTTTTCCAAAGTTGGCTAAATTCAGTGTTAAAATACGAAAGTTTAGAAGCTTGTATTTTTTTAATGTATATTTTTTACGATTTTGGGCGCATACAGACATAGATAATGACGAGATCAATTTATATTATACTTAGTTTTTGATGGTCAACGTCAAACATTGTAAAATGTAAAAACAAGTAAAATGAGATTAGTTTATTTCCCCATAAAACAATTTCACAGAATAACACTACAAGCGCTTCTGCAAATTTTGTTGAACAGACAAACACAAAAAAAAAGAGTTTATTTTTTATATAAAGATGTAACTAAGTACATATTATAATATATAAGTGGGGTATCACATCGTCATGGTGAATGACGTCACACAAAAAAGTAGCATGTTTAGGTCGCGTGACGTCATAGCCTATAATGTAATTAAATTTTTATTACAATACTCAATGGAGAAGGAAGGAATAGATGTGGAGCATTTTGTAGGGTTCAGTATCTCATACGATAGCATCGTTTTACCAATTTTGAAAACACATCAATTTGTCTGTTCCTGACGGTCAGTTGTTTATTTCTGTAACAATATTTTATATGAAAAACATTTATAGGAATAACAGTCCACAGTCAGAAACTACTCATTTTCAATTTAGTTTTCTTAACTGATATCTTTATTAACGTTCGTCGAGGCTACAGAGTGTGCGGTAGAAAATGTACCTACTCTATACGTGGTATATAATTAAATATAATTTATGGGTGCATCCTTCTTGCCTAATAATTGAAAATTTTAAAAACTTGAAGATTACGAAACAATGGGAAGCTAGCGTAAAAAGACTAACCAAGTTAGTCTAATGTTTACGCGAATTTCACATACTACCTTTATAGAAACAAATATTATATTATTATGCGCTTCAAATACTTATAACAATTTAAGAGGATTGTTACTCAAACTTTGCCACTTTATCAGTGGACAATTTATAGTCTACTAGTAGACCCGGCCACGCGTTGCAGTAGCTAAGGTATATATAAAGAGCGTAAGGTAATCGGTATTCGAACCCCCGACCTCCGGCTTGAGCGTCAACGCGCTTACCATTGAGCTACATAGGTCGTCAATTAATAATGAAGGTCTTTGAATGAAGGTCTAATACGTCATCTTTATGTCTAAATGAGTTTTGGATTTGAGTAACAAAATTTATACATTTAATTTGCTTTTCTATAGCGTTTGTTTTAAGACTTAATCTGTGTAATATTATAATATATTATAGCACCCATAGTAGTAGAGCCGGGTAATCGTAGCATAAAGGTGCGTCGTGTCCCTGCTCGACAAATACGAAGTGTTACAACACTAAGGTACATACATACATAACATATCCCTAACCCTAGTCAATTTTCTTTTAATTTTATTTATTAAATTATGTAATACTTTTTGGATTCTATTTTTTTAAATATGAATTAAGACGTACGCGTCAAGTGTATTTTGTTATTTTTTATTTTAGATAATTTTTAGTAGTCCTGCGCGACCCGAGTAAGTGTTCTGATCTTTATTAATTGCTTTTCTTAAATACACCAATATTTTGTTAATAGTCTTTAATTATTAGTTCCTCGGACCAAGACTATAATATCTATTATAATATTATACCTATTATAATATATTATACTATCCACCCAGAATAGTCCACCACCATATTCGCCCACGAATCACATTATATCATGTGAATCGTTGGCGAATATTGTGGTGGACTGTTCAGGATAGATAGAATGGGAAGTGATAGTTGATTGATGGGGCCTAGAAGGGCGGAGTCTTTTTTTCGGATGGATCTATGCTAACGGCCCGAAGGCCCTAATGCTACATCGGATTAGTGTGAGCCCATTTGGCTCACTTTTGGTTTGTAAAATTGGGGGGTTGCCCCCCGCCAACCGTGCAGTCTGCGACCACACGGCCTCCTGGCATTGGGTTGGAGGGCGGATCTGCGCGCCTTGAGATTTCCCGCAATTTCTCCAAAGTACAGACAAAATATTGTTAACACGACAGACTTGGCAGCATGGCCTCTGGTCTTAGCCGGTTACAACAGTAACAAAACTAACATAAAAAAGTATATTTTAACCACAGAGTACTTTATTTTAACGTTTAGATTTTGCACTGTTTCTTATATTGCCCTCTTTTTATAATATTTCGTTCATACAAAATATTATTTCAATTTATTAAATTATGTACTAATTAGACATTTTTGAAGTTTATTTAATTTTTTTCCGAAGTTTAGCTTTCGTATTGGTACTAAAGCGATGGAATGGAATATTGGAATATCTAAATTCTAAACGCACAATAACAACATGAAGTTCAATGAAGTTTCAAGTTTCTCATTTCTGTCATTAACATGCTTTGGGTATTTTATTAACGTTATGCGGTAGCAATACATATTTATTTAAGTGATTGTTATAAAAAGTGGCATAATATAAAAGAAGCACTATATACACACGATGACTCAATATCCATTAAAAGGTAATAATTATGTATATAAACATTCCATTATAACCTCTAAATTATTATTGCATCGATACTGTTTCAAGAAAAGTAATTTATTTGCCGTAAATTTGTGTTACCTAAAGTTTATTCCATTTTAGAATTGAAACGTAAACTAGAAGATGAAGAGATATCGCTTCCAAAACGTCTTCGGCTCGCTAGAAACATAGTAAACTCGCAGCACTTTCCAACAGCACCGAAAGAACGAGTCGTGGGTGAATGGCTAGGAGGACTTATCAACAGCAACAAGATTACAAGCAGAGAACTGAGAGATATACTAAGCTGGACAAGTCATGCTGACTCTTTAACAGTTGAATTGAGATGTAAACTTATCAAGGTATTTATAATACAATTTAAATAATACTAGAGGCCTGGGCAAATGTCCTGCTACGGACAATCCTATTCTATTTCTCATGGATGAAATATCCTATTTAACAGTGCTATTTTGTTCGGTGAAAATGGGAAACCAACCAGTCACTTTTCATACATTTCACTGCTGTAGTGAGTGGTCCCCGGTTACATGAGTGTGGTGCGTCTATACAAAATATATAAAAGTGTGTTAAGTGACTGTCTCCGGCCACCGGTGGCTGTGATCAGTGGCCCCTTTGAACCGAGCCTTACGTCCAAAACTATCCTATTTCACAAGATGGACCAAACTGGTCCATAGTATAAGAGTATTAAAGTTCTTATTAAGTGTATTGAGATAAAGTAATAAACATACTTAAAAAATAAAATTATATACAAATTTCTAGATTGTTTTACTAAATGTTAACAACCAATCAGCTAAATAATTGGTTTTTAACATTTAAGGATATTGTTTTAAACTATCTCAACTTTATAATATGTATTGTTTGAAATAAATATATATAAATAATTTTCCAGGTGGTGTCTCAATATCTTCACAATGTTCCACTCAAAGATGAAGACATTCCATTCATTGTATCTTTTATAGAAAATGGTAAAATATCAGCACAACTTATCACCCATATAGATGACTTTCTCTTCATTGTGGTAAACCTTTTACAGCATTTACTAAACCAAAATACCTGCTGCTGTACGACTATACATACCTGTGCTAAAATATGGGTTAAAAGAATATTCAGCTGTATAGCACAGTATTATAAAGAATCCAAAAAGAAACTGGAATTTATAGTAAAAATTCTAGAAGGAGAAACTATAGAAACGATATTCCAATATTTACATACATACCATGATGCGGTAATTGATCTATGTCAAAATATTTTATTCCCATCAACAAAGAAGTCTATCTTCTCAAGTTTTCTCATCAATTTGATAAGAAAAGACAATATTGATGAACTAATCGCTGAGAAAGGTGATAATATACAATCTGTACTCAAAATAATGAGTGCATTCTTTACGTTTCCAAATGGAAGAACAACAAAAGATCATACATTTTTAGCTGCTTTCATTGAAGTGTTTGTTGACTGTTTTAAAGTGGAAAGCCAATTGATTTTTGCATTTTATATAATGGCAACTAACTTTTTTAATTTGCCCCAAAGCTATATGAACCCAGCAATGAAAATGCCACCAGTTATTTTTGAAAACAGTGAAGACAAAATCAAAAGAAGTTTATTTTTGATTATGCTTGAAGTTTTATTGAAAAATGATATAGACATTAATGTTAAGTTGACAGATACACTCGGGGAAAAAATAGCAAAGGTTGAAGTTAAGAAAACCTTTATGCTGTTCTTACAAGCTGTCATGATGGGAACTTTAAAATTAGAAGGCAAAGTTGATCAGACATCATTACAGATAATAAACGCCGCATTAAAATTGGATCCGAGCATGATTGAACAAAAGATGGATCAAATTTTACCCCACATGATGACAGCAAAGAAAAGTAATTCTAGTACTATGAATGTCTATACAGAAACTATTATAAGTTTGATGGAAACATTATTTAAATTGAGCAGGGGTATGGATTTTGTTACAAAAATGATTCCACATTTAAAATTGTGTCTGGAAGGTTCTAATGTTGATCAATTTGAACTGAAACAAAAGTTGAATGAGTCGATTAACAAGGGAGTAGATGATAAAAAAAATAGCAATAAAATTATCAATGGAAATGACATTTTACCACTAGAATGTGTAGAAGTGTATGGGAGACTAGCATCGGAGTTAATGTTCAGGCAAAATAAAGAATTATTGACACTGCTACAAAAAGAGTTAGAAGATAATTGTCTATTGATGCTAGAAGAGGGATTTGTCAGTAAGTTATATTTGTCATCTAATAATAACTTTAAATGAACAATTGGTTGTTGTTTGAACGCGCGAAGAGTTTGTTTGTTTAATCTCAGGAACTACTGGTCCGATTTGAAAAAATATTTCAGTGTTAGACAGCTTATTTATCGAGGAAGGCTATAGGCTATAAAACATCACTCTGTGACTTATAAGAGTTGAGTAACGCGGGCGAAGCTGCAGGCAACAGCTAGTGTGTAATATTATTGGTAGGAACTAGTGACCTTAAGAATCAGAGAGCTATAGACTTTCCATCATCGAGATGGTGAGGGTGGTATGTAATTAGGATTTGTTTACAATGTCTGATGCAATTCTAATATTTGTTAGACCAAACAACTCCTCTAAACACTTTCCAGAACTTCTTAATGGAGACAACTGCCTACCACAAACTTTAAATATAATTTGTAAAGTCTTTAAATATTATTTGTAAAAATATAAAATTATATTTGATTTTCAGGTCCATCGATTATTACATTGACAGAAGTGCTGTCGGCCATCTTGTCGAGTTTCATGCGACACAGCAAAATGGCGGACCACACGGTACCGCTAAACATTGCTGAAGAGTTCTGGTTTGTTTTTCAAAAATTCGAAAATGATTGTTTGCAGAAATTTGGAGAGTGTATCTTAAAGTTAAACTATGTAAGTTTTTTAATGATATCTTCGTTATACCAGTATTACCTGTAGATATACGTTAGAACGAGACATAATTATCAATCGTCATGTTGTTAATGGAACAAGTAAAAGACTTTGTACAATGGAAGCTGTGCATCCATTATCAGAATCCGACAATTTAAAAAAAAAAATTGGTTTATTAATTTATTCTTTAATTAGAGAAAATTGAATATTATTTACTTGTTTTAATTTAATGCATAATAAATTATATTTTATCAAGTACCAGTCATCATAAGGGTCATTTCTATTGAATTTTGTACTGTTTCCATTTTACTTTCAATACACCATACTGTTTAATATTTTAGAGATAACACATTTGCACAATTGTACACATGCGCTGCTATCCCCTCCACTTATCACTCAGCGCTACAGTTACGTGTCGGGACGCGTACGCAGCGGCAGTATCTGTCTAAATCGGGTACACTCGGCAGTCCCGAGTTCACCCGATAGTGCCTTTCACCTCCGAGCGTGACAGCTCAGCCTCATTTATATCCTACAAAAATCTGTATGCGTTGCGCCAAAAGAAGTTTTCACTTCTAAAAGTCTACAAGATCATACATTTTACTCATACATATAGCATGCGCATCTACTGTCAGGTTTTTCAATACACATTGCCTATCTATGAGTATTTCGATAACATTAGCATTATATTGAATTATTGACGACCCGCTGGTCTAGTGGTGGAGTGAAGACTTCAGGAGCTAGTACTAGGTCGCGGGTTCGAATCCCACTAAATGCACAATTAGTATGATGAATATAGATGTCTACATGATCGTTACCATATACGTAAATTATATTAATATTTAATAATATAATAATAATATATAATAATATAATATATTATAATATTTAATATTAATAATTAATATTTATTTATTTATTTATTTAGGTAACAAACAGTCGTTTACAATCATTAATAAACTTTATAACTACAACTAGACCTAAAGTACCATAATTTAGAATACAAAATATCAACATTCAGTAGTAACAATGGTATATGATATAATGAACCTTAACCCTACACAACTAATATCAAAAAACATGTTTATGAGCCAAATATTAAGTCTTTTAATTTAATTTTATACTTTCTTAAGTTGTTACAAAAAATATCAACTGATTTGAGATAATTGTTGTAGTAAGAGCAAGATCGCCTGAAGAAGGTATTTCTAGCGTAGTTTGTATGATAGGGAGGAATATAAAAAGTGTCCATGGTTCGTGAGGATGGTCGCGGTATTTTAAAATTAATTTTGTTTAACAGAGTGGAGGAATCAACTTCATTGTGCAATATTTTAAAAAGAAATATACTGTCTAGGTATTTACGCCTTAAGTCCAACCGCTGAATATTATGTCTTGCCGCACTGTCCCCATAATCTATAGACCAAGAGTCAGACCGATAATCGAGTGTCTTTAAAAATTTATTTTGAACCCTTTCGATGCGGTTAATATTAAAAGCATACTCTGGATTCCAAACCACACTCGCGAACTCAAGTATACTGCGAACATATGCATTATAAAGCAGTTTAAGAGTTGTCATACGTTTAAAGGGTTGACCTATTCGAATTATAGTGCCTAGTTGTTTGAAAGCTTTAGCTAAAATCATATCGATATGTTCATTGAAGTGGAGCTTGGCGTCCAGGGTCACTCCAAGATCTCGTATTGAAGACACTCGACTGAGAGTCCGCCCCCCAACCGTATAGTCATAAGTGATAGGTATTTTCTTCCGCGTTAAAGTTATAACATGACACTTGTCAGTATTTAGATATAATTGGTTAGTTTTGCAATATGTGTCAAAACTATTTAGATCATTTTGCAAGGCCACACAGTCACTACTTGTTTTTATAATTTTGTATATTTTTGTGTCATCTGCATAGAGAAGGTGATATGAGTTCCGAAAACATTTTCCTATGTCATTAATGTACAGTATGAAGAGAAAAGGTCCAAGGATGGATCCTTGTGGAATACCAGATCTGTTAACAAGGAAAGTAGATTGATACCCCTTTAACGCGACGGCTTGACTACGGTTATTCACATAGGAGTATACCCATCGCAGAAGATCACCATGTATACCGACCTCCAGAAGCTTCCTGATGAGAACCGAGTGGCTAATTTTATCAAACGCTTTTGAAAAATCGGTATACACGGCGTCCACTTGGTAACCTTCATCCATGGCATTAAGTATAAAGTCTGTATAGGACACGAGGTTAGTAGCAACGCCACGAGCTCGACGGAAACCATGTTGTTCGTCGGACAGGACATGGTTTAATTGAGTCTCTAACGTAGCGATAATAATTTTTTCAAAAACTTTGCCAAAAACACAAAGTTTTGATATAGGCCTATATTGTTTTATATCGTGTTTATCGCCACCTTTCGGAATAGGAGTCACTAGCGCCTTTTTCCATATATTCGGAAAGCATCCTTCAGCGATTGATTTACGATATATCAAGGTGAGCGGTATTGAAAATTCCTCATACAGTTTTCTGATAAGAATGGGGTGCACCTTATCGTAGCCAACACCCTTGTTAACGTTCAATTGTTGAAAATACTTTGAGACCGTAGATTGGAGGATGTCAATTGATGATATACTAACTGACGTGGAATTATTTAAAACGTTCATATCAAATTGTATCGCGTCGTTGCAACCAACAAATACTGAATTAAAATAGTCGTTAAACATATCACAGATGTGTACCGGATCGGTTGAAGTTTCCCCATTCAGATTCATATATGTAGGTACAGAGTTAGGCCCTTGCTTGGACTTAATGAATGACCAAAGGTATCTAGGTGATGAGTGAATTTTGTCTTCGGAAAATTTTATAAAATTGCTATAACATTCTTTTTGAAGTAGTTTCTCTTTAGAGCGTAATTCCTTAAAGAGCTGATAATCATAGGCGTTACTATATTTTTTCCATCTGGTGTGAATTTTAGTTTTTTGTCTTATCAGCTTTATAAGGGCCCTAGAATACCAGGGTGGAAAGTTTGTATTCGATTTGACAAGCCTTTTAGGCACATATTTATCCATTAAGTCGTATAGAATATTATAGAAGAAACTAACTGACTCCTCCGTATTAAGTTGGGAAAGTTCCGATAACCAATCGACCGCTATGATTTTCTCACTCATCTCCTTAAAGTCTGAAGCATGATAAATAAATTTGAGATGTTCATTTTCTTTAAGGTATGCCGTGGTTGGCAAATTAAAACCTATACAAATAGATTTATGGTGGGCGTCTTCAACAGTGAGTGGGTTTGAGCAGCTAGTCACGGAACAATCGCATTTCCATTTCTTAGCACAACATCTAATTTTTTTTCTTTAGTTTGATTTTAATGTTTATTTATTATACTTTCAGAATCAACAATTGATGGCTGCGTTTCTGCAACTGTGCCTCAGTTTTTCGCAACTAAAGCTACTAAATATTAAGTATAGCAACACCAAACTGTATGTCCCGGAAGTGACATATCCACTGGAGGTGTCAGATTTGAGTTTGATCTTACCATGCTTGAAGAACAAAAAGTGGAACATGCTGGCTTCGAAAATGCAAGGGGACGAAACTGTCCTTATATGGGTGCGTAAAGCATATTATGTATTGGTAACAGGCCAATAAAGATATTTTCTATATTAATTGTAATATTTAAGAATGACAATATATTTTTAATAATATTACCATCATCTATACAGATAAATAAAATTGAAGTGTCTGTTTTTAATATTGAAATAACCGCTTTTTACTAAATGCATAATGATGTATACACGGTACATATACCAAAATAGCCTTTTTTACAATTTTTGCCCGTCTGTCTGTCTGTTTGTTCCGGCTAATCTCTGAAACGGCTGGGCCGATTTTGACAGGACTTTCACTGGAAGATAGCTGATGTTATAGGAAGTAACTTAGGCTATACAAATAATCATCATCAATCTGCGTACAGCTGTAAATCAAAGTTAACGCGGGCGAAGCTGCGGGCAACAGCTAGAATAGTCTAAGATGGGACGAGTATCTCCATGCAGTGGTCAGTTCTTATTGGAGTGAAGTGGGGTGTCTTGGCGTTCATGTCAGGCTTATGTCAATAGACAGAAAAAGGATTAATGATATAAAAAGTAGATCATCGGAATGATATTATGTCATAATACAGAGAATATTATTAAAGAACAGTATTAAAGTGGTCAAAACTCTGTCCTCTGTCTCCTTGATCTTTGACGTCTAATTTAATATATGCACATTGCTTTCAACAATCAAAGACTTCTATTATAACTGAGCTAGACTAGGCACACGCATCAAATACTGAATCGTTCAAACGGAGCTAATTCACACCATTGAATTCAGTGTTAACGCGCACGCTCCAAATGGTCCTACACGGAACTAATTTAAACATTTTATTTACAATGTATTAAATGCTATAATCATGTCATAGATGACTGAACGTGTTTTATAGGGAGTACAGTAATTATACATAACTGTTTGCCTTCGGATATAGTACCGAATTCTTATCCATATAGCTGTCTTTGTCACTCTTATTGTTAGTTAATATTGCTGTCTCGCACTCGTTGACGTCACTACTTTTTGTTCGTGTGTGTAATTTCAGGATTGCTTCTGAAATGTCATCTCTTATATTACACCTCCAATTTTATATATATAAAATTGGAGGTGTGTGTCCCTATATTTATTTCACTTTGCAGCCAAAACTACGCATTGCAGACGAAAAGTGTTTGTGTGTGGCAATAGGTACAAGGTTCCCATTGTGCACTATGGTGGTTGCAAGTCGATAATTATAAGGGTGTAAAAGATACGAGGGTTGAAAGATGTTAACTTTGAAAATGTGACTATTATTGATTTAAAATGGTCTGGATTGTTCAGGAAACTTCTGGAATGTTCTAGAAAACTTTAATATGTATACCAATGTTTTGATCGATCGAAAATGTTCTAGATAATTCTAGAAATATCTAGAATAACTCCGAGTAAACTAGAGAGCTTTAAAATGTATATTAACATTCTTATCGATCGAAAATATGCTGAGTGTTTTAGTAACTTTTTAAACATCCCAAAAAATTCTAATATCAACAAATAAGTGTACTATTAAAAATGACCCAGCGAAGCGGGTATTCATAGCTAGTTTGATATATTATGAAGGCTTTGTCGAAAAATATATAAAATAGAAATATACAATCGGATGGTAAATATCTCATGTGTTATCTAGACTCGCGGTAACTCGACGCTACACAGAGGTGGCGGGTTCGAATCCCGCTATGTATAAATACTATTTACCTACATGGATTTATGTCGGCCGTCTGGTCGAGTGGTCAGGCTACTGGACACTTTACCCGGCGGTCGCGGGTTGGAATCTCAACTGCAAATAATCAAATCAAATAAAATTCTTTATTTGAAATTGTAGATACATACATAAGATGTTATAAAACTATGTATTTTAAACAAACTACAATAATTTGTATGATGAATATCTGCATGGGTCATGTATTTATATAAATTCAATTCCATTCCTAGTACCCGTAACTCAAGTTCTTACGTTAACGTGGTGTGTGGTTAATATTAATTTTATACGTAATAATAGTATAATATACGAATTATGTATTTATAAAAAAATCTTAATTGTATTTCCGTTCACGTGACGTAAGCTTTTTTTAGTTGGATAATATTTATTTCTTTTGTTTTTTCAGAATCAATTACTCCTCGTGAAAGTCATGGCGCTTGAGATTTCTTCGTCAAATGAATCAACTGTACAATCCATAATATCTACAAAATCACATTTGATAAAAGAACTATCCAAACTTTCACGAGTTGAAAGTAACTATTTTATCAAAGAACTCTTTACAAATATTGACAAAAACCAGTTGAAAAGTTTAGCCAAAATATTAGTCAAAGAAACAGCAAATGATTCCGAATTTGTGGAATTTGAAATCATTTCAAATAAAGAATTGTTACAATCTATAGTTTTGGAAACGGCGAAGGTTTTAGCGAAACGTATTGAAAATATTAATTTAATAAGGCCCATACATAAATATATAAATGATATATCACTGATGGGTCAAGAAAATAATTTGAAAAGTATCATTGATAATGTAAAAATCGAAGATGAGGATGCAGCTATGAAATATGTTGAAATATTAAAAAGACAACAGATACAATATCTAGACGAGAATTATCAATTAGCCGCAATATTTGTTTTGTTAATGGTAAAAAAGTGCTGCCAGGAAAAATATAAAATTTCCATAGATAACATTATGCAAGAAATATTTGAATTAAGCCCCAAATATCCGGATATTTATAAGTTGTTTTCCGTGGAAGCCATATTCGATTTTAAAGATAATATTATTTTGGAATTATTAACATTTACAAAAATTATGAATAATAATCTTTGCATTAAATGTATCTTAGAATCAGCTGTGAAAAAAGTGAAAACCGATTCGGAAATCGTAAAGAAAATCGTCGATATACTTTTAAAAAGGCACAAAATTAAAAGCAAAGACATGGAATCTTTCAACAATTCGGTATTTCAAATAATTTGTATAATTCTACCTTTGATTGCAAAAGAAAAGCGAGCCATAACAACTAGCGCGTTTCGATCGATTTTAGCAAGTCTTCAAGAGAAATTGAACGACGCCATATTGAAATCGTTCAAAAATATCGATTTCGGGCAAATAAATGAATCTGGCAACACAGAAAATACAATGGCGTTTTTGAATGCCATGGGAGCTTACACATTGACTCTATTGAAATGCTGTGAAACCACAGAAGGAGAAGAGATGAAAAGTTTGGGTTGTCTATGGTCTGGGCTGGAGTTTTTCATAAACCAAGCTGTAAGTATTTTTGTTCTTATATTGTAACTAGCTGTTGCTCGCAGCTTCGCCCGCTTTGTCTTAGATTTACATCCGTACCCGGATTGATGATGATTATTTTTATAGCTTTAATTACTCCTTATAACTTCAGCTATCTGCTAGTGAAAGTCCCATCAAAATCGGTTCAGTCGTTTCACAGATTAACCGGAACAAATAGACAGACAGACAGACAAAAATTATAAAAAATGCTTTTTTGGTATATGTACCGAGTATACATCCATATGCATTCAATAAAAAGCAGTTATTCTCCATGACACGTTTTCTCTGCTCGAATATCACGTCACAATGGCTTGTTGGCAACTATGTAGTTGAATCAGACGTTTTGGTAGCTGACCAATGTTACCTCTTTCAGACGTCCGTAGCAAACCAAGTAGCAGACATTTAACACTACTGATAAAATATTAGAAGAACTAATATTAATAATAAATAAATCCTTATATGTCCCACTGCTGGGCACAGGTCTCCTCCTCGAGGAGGGTGTTGGGCCATAGTTCACCGATGCGCTGGCCCAATGCGGGCTGGTGAACTTCACACATCTTCAAAGACTTTTAATCTCATCAGGCATGCAGATTTCTTCACGATGTTTCCTTCACCGGTGAGCAACCTTTCGTGTTCAGGTGCACATAAAAATTTAGAAAAATCAATTTGTAGGCATCACAGGGGGATTAGGATCACTCCCGGATCTCTCGGCTCTCACTGAAGAGGCCGAGTCCATACCCACTATATTATTCTCTCAGAACTTACCTCTTTATCATATTTTACAGATACAAGCAATAGAAAGTCCATCTTCGAAGATCCAGCACATAGAGTCGTCATTCCAGTTACTTAATGTGACGTTACGATACATAAAGAAGTTGGAATCCCATCCTGTGTTCCAGGAAAGGAACAAACTATTCCAGAGAATGTGGACAAGCGTCAAGACTAGGCTGAACTTGATACTTAACCGAGGGAATATGGATATTATAGAAGAGATCGCTGTTACTTTGAAGTTCTTGGCTGAGTTATCATCTGTGGAATGCTTTGGGACATTTGTCGGGGATCTTTCAAATTTGGCCCTTTTAAAGGTAGTAAATTTTTATTCCATAGATATGTAAGAGGTAGTGCCACGATGCTTTGCATCCGAATTGGGCCGGCACGACCGGGTACCTATATTAGTGTATTATCTATGGTGATACTTCTAGCTCACATAACACCGACGTCAAATGACAACTAAGCTGTAGCGTTTCGTGTGGTTTGTGAGTTTCTGGTGGTCCATTGGGGGGGATAGGGAAAAGGAGGGCAACGCATCTGCATAATCTGGTTGTGATGTGTATGGGTGTCGATGGTCGCTTTCCTAAGCAAAACTGAATTAAAACACTGTCTGTCTAAGCCATTAGGGCAATCAAATATTTTTGGCCAACTTTTAGGGCCTAACTTATACCTCTCTGTGCACCGAGACTTATTATCCCCATGACCCACCCTCCCCCCTCCCCCTACCTCTAGAGTTTTCACGTAATAATTCAGAAGTATGGTTGTAATAACTTTGCAAACAGAAAGTTAAAATATTTTAGCTCACGTTCGTCTATAATGCGACTTTAAAAAGTGCCATATTTGAATATAGCTCGTGCGTGCTAAAGCGTGACGAAAACCTAAGATCATCTCCGCCCCCTCCGCCCATATGACTAACCGTAGTATTTTTAAACCCCCCTCATGAACGGGTCACGTAGTATTGGTACATTCCCTCCCTATGGTCAAAATTTTTAGTTTCTAGCCCACAGGGAAGTTAGTTAAAAAAACATATTGAAAAATCAATCTCAAATGTTTTGCTCTCGACCAAGGGCGGGTGAAACGGTGTGAATCACTAGTACACTTAGAATAATTACACTATAGAAACCTAGTCCGCGCGGCCATTTTGAAGCAACTCACATGGAGCCATTTTTGCCCCAAGCGCCGGTAAGTTCCTTAGTATTCTATGTCAAACCGCGCCAAACGTGTCTCCGTAAAATAAATAATTATGACGATTTGTGCAGTTAAATTGTATCACAATACATCTGAATAACAAAATAAATGTAATAACATCACTTTTCACAGGAAATCTTTCAATATTTCGTAGTATCTTGTAATTAATTAGGTTTAAATAAATACAATTTTTTTTCAATGCTCAGTATTGCCCGATTGTGAAAATATTTTTACTGATTATTTTCCCCCACTGATAAAATTTAAAACAGTTGCTACTGATATTTACGTAGGTACGTGGACACGTTCTCGAATTAATGTGTTTGTGTGATTTAAAGATATCAAATACAAACTGTAAAACAGTAACAAACATTCATACGTCCATACATACAAACTTTCGCGTTTATATTACAAGTTAGAAGTTTAAATAGTAATATGTATAACAACATTACATTACAACTGTGTTTCATGCCAATAAAAAATAAATATAAAAATATATTTCACTAATTACTGTTATATTTTCTTTGTTTCATATAAGTAAACATTCTTGTAATATAACAATTATACATAATAAATAATAATATAGCTTGTGTATACATGGTTAAGTAAAGTTGTTATAAATTAATACATAAATAGATATGCCCACCTAGCTATTTATGTATTAAATATTATTGCTATAACAAATTGTTATCAGCGGCCGAATCATTTCCCGTTTTCGGGAAAACTTCACCACTACTGGCAACATTCAATCAATTTAGTGCTTCATTTTTGACAGCGCGCTTGTATGAAGACTGACCTTCTATAGTGTAATTATTCTAAGGTAGTACAGTAAATTGCTATATTTTTTAATTGTAACATTTCAGAAGCCGTCAATGATTTTACAGAGTGATGTAACAAAATTCGAACTAGCTTCACGTAAAGTTATGAAATATCTATGGATACAGTGCCTAAAAGCGAATATAATAGGCCCGAAATGTGTTGCCCTCACAAAATTAATATTCCGAGCCACAAAGAATTTGCGTTTTTGGATACAGCAACACTACGAAGTTGAAAACGGTATTCAAGATGGCGGACAGGATGGCGAGAATGTCAAAATTAAAATCGATGATGCGATTTGTAATCTAATAAGGACCGATATGGACGTATTGTCTGAAGTTATTTTGGCGGCGAAAAAGGTAAGTTCTGGGGATTATATTCATGATCGATGTTGACTTCAACACCAAGGTTACCTGTGTAAGCATACATCATTCTTAGATGTAATAATAATAGATATTTATTTGTATATATAATACATATCATTTTATCTCATATGTAGTTTTGGCTTGGAAGAATAAGGGAGTTTTATTTTTACAAAAATATAAATTTCTTATATAAATTGTAAGGCAAAGAAATTATAATATATACGGTGAAATTATTTCAATAACTTGAAAAATGACAAAACGAATCAACTTTTACTGAATCCCGAACGCGCGTGGAGCATTTCCTCTGTGACGTCAAAAGTCTCGCCGGGTAAACGGTATAAGTAATGCGGTATTAGACTCGAGCGAGCGATTCGCGATCAGTGGGCGAGACTTGTGACGTCAGAGGCCGAACGCCGAGAAGTTTAGAGCGGACAGAAAAAGTATCATAACTTCGTGAATAAAAAAAAGTAAATGGGCTTTAAAGGGAGTTTAGGACTTACTATTAAAATATAAATTTAAAAAATGGAAACTTCCTTATTGGTCCAAGAACTAAATTTGGACAAAAGAGGCGTGACATTGTCACGTCGTGATGAGACCACGCCCCCGCACCCGACTCCTCTGTACGCGCCTATATAGATAAAGAATATAATATAGATTTTTATTAATTATGAATTGTAATACACCGACAAATGTTAATGGTTGTTTTCCCGTAGTGAAATGGTTTTGTCTTGGTAATACAATCGTTTCATGAATAAATAAAATATTAGAAACAAAAAATGGCAGATTTAACATTGTGTAAAACTAAACTCTAAGGGCCGATTTCACCAACATTGAATTTACACTAGAGTAGCTATCCCAGTATAACTTTACTCTGTCGATTTATTCGAGGATTAACTTCAATTTCGTTTCACCACGTTATTCTATAGATATCTTATTCTCGCATAGTTACTCTGTGACGTTGACTGAAAGAATAGATGAATGCGTAATGCGCCCAAGTAAAATAGACAGTTTGACGTATACTTGCGCAATAGCGTTGCGTATTCTTTTATTTGTTCGGATAATACGTTAACTCCACAGTTGAATTGACACTTGACAGTGATCCCGTGCGCGCTTTTTAATATGGTTTGGTTTTGTTGTGTTTTGAAACTTTTGAACTTTTTTATTCGGTGTATACAAATCTATAATATTGTTTTATACAAATCGTTGATTGTAAACAATTACAAACGAAAATAAAAGACCGGATGGAGTATCAATGAAGCAAAATTTTTATACCACAATTTATAATAACAAAAAAAGTGAAATAGCTAACTATGTATTTATAAATAATGGCATGTACATATCGATGCTGATTATTTTTTTTTATTAATAAAATTTAATTTTAAATATATTACAATTATAATATGACATATTTAATTAATTATAATGTGACAATAATTGTGAGAATAATAATAATTAATAATATACCATAACATTAAATAATCCACAATATTACTGTACTTATATAAAATTGAAATGTTTTATAAAATGCTGTAGTAAACAGTATGTACAACTGTACAACACATGGCAGAGAGTGACACTACTAATCTCGGAATAGCAGCTTACTCGGCCGAAATCGGCGGTATAAGGTTTTACTCTAGTATAGAGATTTTAACCCTAGATTAAATGTTGGTGAAACGTAAAATGGGCTTACTCGCGAGTGATTAACAACTTATTCCGGGAATAAGATTTATACGACATATCTAAACTATTTTATGCCGTATCACTACTTAGTGATGAGCTTATTTTGGTTTGAACATTTATGCATCGCTATCCGTACGGCGTATTTTTAATTATTTCAAAACAAAATTCTTTTTCTTTTCACTCTCAAGCTTCGAAAGTACTCTTTATGGCGAGTCGTTACGCCGGTCCCGTGAAGGCCAACTTTTTAAAGTATAATCTCTTGTTTCACAGATATCGTTGGACTTTAAGTTTGTGGATGCGATCTTCGAGTTACTCCATCTTGTCCACTATGTGATGGGATCTAAGAGGGTTGGTGGCTCCTGCGAGGTGTCTTGGCAGTCGTTTTTCGTTTTGTACGAGGGATACATGGGAATACTGAACAACATGCTGCTGTCGAGAGAGGAATTGTTGGAAGACAGGTGAGACTTGGTGAGGTAGAGTTCTATAGAGATCTCACTGTCTGTCCTCGAAGAAATGCGACGAGGGTGTTAGACGTGGCTAGTTCATACTTTACCTGTAGCCTTAACCCATGGGTATATGGGACTCGCTGCGACCGAAAGATGGTAAGTGGACGCAGCTCTACCCACTAAAACCCGGCGAGTGCCACCAATGCCGCCTTTGATGAGGTGCCCCGGTTCTCGGCCTCACAGAGGGGTTGTCAGGCACCACAGAACAACCCCTCCCAACGTCGGGACAGTACAATGGGGTGAGGTTCCCACCCTCACCCCTTGTCCCCCCTGCTCTTTTGTCCCCTCTTATAATACGGACACAAAGAACAGCTCCCTCGGCTCAATTTGCTTCACCCAAAGGACCTCGGGAGAGATGTCTCACTTAAGTTAACCAGGTTTCACTGTATGTATAAAGATTATTGTATCATTCCAGATGGCCGTGCTACATCCAGTGCTATAAGACCGTGGTCCAGTGTCTGTGCGAGCGGGCCGTGGCTCAACATACGCTGGACATAGAGGTCGCCCACAAACTGGCTGAAGCGAGCCACTCTGTTGAAAAGTAAGTATGTCCGGATACGGATTTCGGTACGTATCCGGATGTGTAGAAAAGGTCAGAAAGGTGGTCGGTTGCTTAACCAGCACTGGATTCGGATACGGTTCCAGTTGACTATTAACTGGCGAGTAATGGATACGGATATGGATATGGTTAAAGACCTGGATGATTTATGCAAAGGTTCGATACTAGAGTCCCAGTCAGGACAGTGGGTTGGTTGAGCAGACCAGTATTCGGATAGGTGTAGGGGACTTTGGAAAGCTAAAGAGGCCTCAGGACGATGGAGACTTGTAATTGCTAGTTCAAAAAAGATTCAATGATGTTACAAGTATTGAACATCATTGAATCTTATCCGTCATCTACGACTACGGTGCAGCTAGCGAATAAAATAAAAACACTTTATAGGTAACAAAAGAACATTTGAAACATGTCTTATTAAACAAAATGTTAAACTAACTCGTTTAGGAAAACGAGAGATAAAACTTAGTCAAAAGAATAACTCTCTTTTGACAAAATAATGTTAAAAAATATTAGAGCGTCTTATTCCTAACGTCTGTGTGTAGTACGCACATGGCCTGAATATCCTGGTTAAAACAAAAAAAAAAACAGAACTTTTGAATCAATACTTTTTAACGTTCAACTTTGTAATATTAGTACAAATTAAATATTTATTTTTATTGCAGATTAACGCAGTCCATATGCAAACGAAAAGCGCACGTATCACGCATATCCGCATATGCGGTCGCCGATATATGCACATGGATAGAAAGGAGTCCTCCGCCGAAAATTGTACGGCAGCATCTAGAAAATTCCATAGCACTGCTCATACAAGTGTCCGACTCTACGTATGCCATGGCGTTCTTGAGGAGGGCTCTAGCGGGTTCCATAGGCCAGATGACCATGACTAACATGTACACAATGTATAAGAGATACCATAAGTATGTGGGCAATTCATAAATAATTTTTGGCATAATCCTATACTGGCCTGACACTAAAAAACAATATTCCGTGCTATATATTATCTGTGGTGCAGAATTACGAGAATGGTTGAGAATTCATGTCATATTATAAATGTAAAGAACTGTGAATATGAAACACCATACAAAGTTAAATAAAAGTTTTATACATATTTGTTTTCTTTTATATTTTGTGTTAATAATTTCTCTATAATAGTCATCTGTGGTATTTTTATTGCCTTTCTTCAGGGAGTATAGAAGTAAAGTATGTGTCCGTCGAAAAGCGACAATTAAGTTTGGCGCCACAGTAGCCAGGGAAGAATTTTTAAACGTGTGTACGCGTGTATGTATATATGAATGTGTATGTGCGCATAATTTCTTGGCGCACACACGTTTAAAAATCCTTCCACTTCCTACTGTGGTTAAGGGTGGTTTTCCACAGACACTTTCCATACACAAACCGTTCTCACTTTCTATACTCCATGCTTTGCTTTTATAACTACTCTAAACCCTTTGAAAACTCCACAAGAAAACTAGCATTAAGTAAAAAAAATAACGTTCACATAACGTTGGCATCATCTGAACAGTCATCACGCCTATAATTTAGAGGAATCTATAGCGAGCATATTTTTTGCTATGCAATTTTATACTAACTGACGTAAGTTAGTTTTAACTTGATAACCTAGTGATAACTAAGTTTGATGACTGTATATTTTTCTGGAAATTATCCTGAAAAATATTGTGTATAAAAGTTAAGGTAAATTAAAATTAGCATTGCCTTATTTGGTTGTAAAAATATCAAATGGTCACTGATGTATTCTCAGATCAAGTAAAAAAAGGTAGATAGCGCACGTGGAACAAGAAAGTGAAGCCACTTTTTTAAGTATGTGTGAGTGAATGAAGGGTTACCATTTTTTTAAATATCCCTTAAAATTGCATATTAATAAAAATAGGTAATAAGTGAATGCGACAGTGAATATTTTTATAAAATACAATAATATTACGAATATGTAGGAGGCATGTAGGGTCACTTTATAAACTGTCTCAATAGATATCTTATTGACACAATTGTTTTATTTATTTATTTCCATGAATGTAGTAAATACATCGGTGATATTTAAAAAAATATTAAACAAGTTCTATATACATTCTACCATAACATGGTGTGTGAAAATATAAATTAACATAAATAAACAATTAATATAAATTAATTGGAAAAAATAGTAACTATTAAATAAACTTGATAAATACAACATGTCATTAAAATCATTGTCAGAGAATATCAGTTTCAAAATAATTAATTATAATGGTAATTAGAAAGTCACATTTTATCAATACACAATTTAAATTAAATACATAATATGTCGTTTTCCATAAAAAAAAACATTTAAATTATAAAAACATTTCTCTGCTGTTACATTATTTAAAATTTATTAAATGGTAAATCTTTAAATTTATAAATAATTAAATAGATAGTCCCGTTGTGGGTGCGTGAGTCCCAAAAAAAATACAACATAGGTTATACGAGGTCATTTCGATTCAGTCATATAGCTATCAAATAATAAAATAATAATTATGTCACCTCTGTACTTAATTATTTTGCTACGGCTTTGCCTGCAATTGACTTACCCACTATTGGGCTATTAGAAATACTAACTTCTGGCAGCACTCTCCCGATACGTCATTTCGGGGCAATAATATTATTTATGTTGATTAACCTCAAAATGGTGTTAAAATATCTTAAAAAAATATAGTCTTGTGTTTATTTATGTGTGAAACAATATTTCTTCAGACTCTTTGGTCACTTTTGTATTGTTTTTACACCATAAAATTACACAAAACTGTATTTTTTGGCAAATTTACTGCACGACGACTCATAAGATACTACTACTCACACATACAAAATTGAGCTTAGTTTTGGTGCATGTGTGTGCGTGAGCGCGTGTATTTACATGAAAGGAGCTGAGTTTTGTGGCTTCAGTATTAGCAAAGGCCGTGCGTCATCTACCTTTTTTTACTTCATCTGAGGATGTATTACGTACTTTTCGCACTCTGGATTATCACTTGCTATCTCTTTTTTTTTGTACATCCAATAATACAATTTTCTTATTAAACAAAATGTTTATCAATGTTGATTACGTAAATATGTATTACAATTCATGTAAGTACCTGGATGCCCAGCTGTGCTCGGTATTTTTAAGTGTTGCCTTACAACACAGCAACACTAAAGATACTTCAGTAGATGGCGATACTGAAGTAGCTGTGTCGATAAATCTAAAATCAGTTACTTGCTCCCGATTAAAAAAAATGTATTACTCGCCGATAGATGTCAGGAAGAGTCACATTTTTGTTGACTATCTATAAAGAGTTATTGATTTGACTTTTATCTTAAAAAATAAAAATACTTAGATATACGAATTAGATACATAATAGATATTATGTTGATAAAGGGCTCCCAATAATAGTTTTCCTCACCAAAAATATAATGATATCGTAGCAGTTTTCATTGCCTGAAAACATGGATAAAACGACATACTTTGCTAAAAATCAAACCTAGCTAGATCGATTTATCCTCCCCAAAACCAAACAGTATGTGGGGATACTGAATTTCGGCGTCATAGCTGTCAATAGGGATGTTGACATTTTTCAGAAATGTTTTTAAATCATTTATAAATATCTAATGGAGGCCTAAATATTATCAACTTTTGCTTAAATACGTCTAATGCCTGCATTTCAACAATGAATAAGTACTGTATGGTTTTAAAAACGAATTATGACTTTAAATAACATTTTTTTTGTTTAGATATGTAACTATTATTTAACTTTTTTATTTAAATTCGACGTAAGACATAATATGCAAATAAGTTTTCGTGAAAACCGTACTTTTCAAGTTGATATTTGACAGATAGAAGTCATTGACGTTCCTATTCATAATTGAAACGCATAATAATATATAAATGAATTGCACGTTTAAATATTTGGGATACTTCCCGGGAAAATGTATTTCTGCAATTGACCACAGCACCACCTATCGTCTCCAAAATTATTTAAAACTAAACTGCACATAGTTTGCAAACACACATAAAAATCGGTTCAGTAATCAGTTATCAGTAGTGGTGGTTAATATAACGCATAGCGCCATAACGTAGCGCGCTATTCATACTCAACGTATAGCGTACGCTATATAAATTCCTATTCGGCGCTATAACGTAGCGCCTCGCTATACATACCTAATGTAGCGTGACGGCTAGCGTAGGCCGTAGTTATAACTTTATAACATTCGAACTATGCCAACGTGCTAGATCGTAGACGCTAGACGTTATAATTTATAGTTTAATACGTCAGTCAGCGTCGAGCCAAGAGAATGTAATCACTACGCTTAGCGTCGAGCGCGCGCTAGCGCTAGATGTGTCGTGCGCTATCCCGGCCGGCTCACGCGAGTTACGTAATTCTAGTCTTGCGAATACACGTTATAATATAGTCTATAAAATAGCGCGCTAGAAAAATATAGTTTATAAAATAGTTTATTTGCACACCACTAGTTATCAGTATTTTGATTTAGGAGATCATCGTGGACGAACGACGTGACTTATTTTTCATAAATCATTTATGTAAGTTTTAAAAATGCGTTTTATTTTATATTGTAAAGCTTAAGAATAGTTATCACGTATTTATTAACATAATTGCAATACTTACATGACAAAATGATATATTTATAAAATGCAATTATTCCGTCTACACTTTAAATAATTAAGTATTTATTATCATTTATCACGTTGCGTGATAAGAAATAGAAAGTATTCCCGCCAACGTTTTAAATTCTAGTGTCACAGTTTTGCTGTCTTTCCGCCTGTCCATATATGGACATTTATTGAATACAGATCACTGATTGGTCAAAATTATATCGTCACCAATGACTCACTTTTGTAGCTATCAAACACAACGACAATTTGAAAATACATAGTAATATCTGTTCTCTGAAGAGCTGTTTTTTATCTTATCTTATCAATTATCCAATTTAAAACAGTATTTTATATAAAACAGCAATAAAATTTTTGCAGTAGCAATACGAAGCGCATGAAAGTCGCTAATATTTTGAAAAGTTGTCACTTGTGCCAAAATCTATTTATTTTACCAACCTAAACTACAATTACAAGGTTATTATTCTTATTTTTAAAGCAAGTTTTTTTGTTAAAATAGCATTTCTGTTTTTTTGTTACCTTATTATTTAATAATCAATTTTACATAAAAAAGTACCTGAGTTGACTACTCAGATAATTTTTGACACATGCGCCCATTGGTCGACGTAAAATAACGTTTAGCCAACTGTCTGATTCAGTGCCGTTCCGGTTGCCGTTGTCGTGGAGTCGGTGAAGTTAGTGGTGGAATTTTTACGTGAATAACATAACATCAAAAAAATGGTAAGTGATGGATATAAATTACAGTGTTCTAAAACCGTGTTGTGCTATCATTGATTGGACTATGTGATATGTTCATGGAAATGCGTTATATCAATGGTTTTAAAATTTCTACAACCGGTGCGGCTTCGGCCATATTTCGCAAATCCTTTAGCCGACTTCGCACGCCTTTTCACCGAAATACATGTCAACGTTCAGTGATTTTATGCCACGTGTTGTGTATCATAAAATTTAATTACTGTTATAATACATATAAATAGTGAAAGGTGTGATTTATGGGTTAACTTCCCGTGGTGTTGAATTTCATTTGGAAAGCATATTCCTCGCCTTGTATGACAGCGGCGTTATGCGTGTATGCAGTAAATTTATGATAGACAAGTTATCAGTCATTGGTAGGGGGCATCGAACCGATGGCAATGCTACGTCGCGCAGTCGCCTTACCACTTTACCATATATGGCATAGCATTCTGCTTGCGACCATTATAGGTCTATTTCGGTGCGAATGGCAGGGCGTCTCCTATCTTTGACATGTAACCGTGTTATAAAACAAAGTCAAGGCTAACACGCGTGACATTACCGTTGGGTTCAGTATATTTACCTTATATGTATTGATTGGAACATTGACGAAATGAGTCATCTCTGATTCATCTCGTCTTCCAACCAGCTCTGATGATGATCACTGTCGTCATTTAAATCGCGAGTCATCCTAGCCATGCTCAAAAGTAAATAATATAAAACATATTTTGTAAATATCTAAATTATGTACTTCAAAGGGTTATGTGATTGGTTATTAGAGTTATAGACGTATATTAATTCTTTAATATAGTTTTAGGGGCACACACTTTTATCCTTAAAGCATTTAACATCATATTCATATTTCTGGTCTGTGTTGGATGTGATTGTCAAGGGAACAGCTGTCTTGGCATTCATTGAAGGAGATCTATGTTCAACAGTGAACAGATAAAGGATGATGATGATTCATATTTCACTCATTACATGACTAATTTCACAATCTATATACACCAATTAGATGGTTTATAACACAAATATCTAATGACTACTATTCACGGACCATAACGATTATAATGATGGCCTAGTGTTAATTAGAATAGAAATTATCAAAAGTTTAAATAATTATAATTTGTTTGTGTTCTGTATGCATATGCAATGGGGTAAATATGAATTGCATTCATTCAAACTATTATAATGAAATCTCACTTAAATGTAAGGCAATTTTTTGGTACTACAAAAACAATAACTTTTTAGTAAAATCTGCAGATGAAATTTGGGGGGATAAAAATCACATGCAAATAAAAACAGTATTATAAACTGGATACAAAATTTTTCTTTTAAAATGCCATATGATCAGAAAACTATAAATTTCCCGCTTATTCAACTCATATCTTGGTGTCCAATACTAAAACTGACAATTGGTATAATAAGTATTTATTGATAATCTAAGTAGTGTTTATACACTACCTTTGAAGTGAACACACACTCATCCCAGACCCTCTTCGAACTAATCAAAAGCACAGATACAAGATATTAAATTCAGGCGAGTTGTGTGAGTTTTCATAGGATATTGTTTTCTAATGTTTATGCGAATTTCACTCATTATAATAAAACAATTTTTACGGATTTTATCGCGGTTTATTAAGATTTTTACAAGCCCGACGTTTATTATTTAAAACACCGTCGCTACACTAAGTCTGCCACCAAAATCCAACTGGCTTCAACTGCTTTTTTGTCCTAAATTCATGTACATAACTTCGCTATAACGGTGCTTGATGATACATACTTGAAAATCAGGATAATGGTTCAAATTGAATAAACAGGAAAAATATTGTATAACCAATGAGTAATGACTAACGTAATGTAAATGATGCTTATTCATTAAATGATATTTGCATCTTGCTTTTACTATTTTTGCTTGCTATATAAATGCTGCAGATAATTTCTACTTTAGAATTTAGATTTAAAAGAGATTACTCTACTTAGCTACATCTATTCAAATAAATAAAATTGGAGTGTCTGTTTGTAATATTAAAATAACCGCTTTTTATTAAATGCATATGGATATACACGGTACATATACCAAAATAGCATTTTTTAAAAATTTTGTCTGACTGTCTGTATGTTTGTTCTCTCGGAAATGGCTAGGCCGATTTTGACGGGACTTTCACTGACAGATAGCTGATGTTAAAAGGAGTAACTTAGGCTATAAAAATAATCATCATCAATACGGATACGGCAATAAATCTAATTTAACGCAGGCGAAGCTGCGGGCAACAGCTAGTAATTAATATTATTAATTTGATTTTAAACTTGTTTCCTCAACTTCCATTGGAAAAGAAAGTAAAGACTTCTGAATTTTGATATTTTATGAAGTTTTAACTAACTAGCTGTTGCCCATAGCCCTTGTTAACAATTTACAGCGTTATCCAGAGTAATGTTCAAAATTTCTCTTTGTAATTTAGTCGGTGTTTTATTAAAAAACCCTCTTTTATTTGATAACCGGGTTTGTGCTGCCTAAAAAATAATAACACAACTCCAGAACAGAAATGTTTCTAATTAGTTAGAAATTGATTCAGTTTTGTTTTGTCTAATTTTATATTGAAATGAGAATATTCGTTAATATAATGGGAAATTAAACGGAAATATTTATGTTAATATAATTTAATAAATAGAAACATTAAAATCAACCAACAATTCTTCGTTTCAATTGTGTTAAATAATCAAATTTAAATAACACCTGGAATAATTAAATAATTATGTATAATTACAAATTCAAAATGACGCAAATTAGGTATATAAAATAATCTAGCTTATTTTTACATTAAATTAATATAAAGTAACACATTCTGCAAATAATTATATATCTTCCACCTTACAACACATTTACTTATGTTGTCATATAAAATTTGTGTCTCTTTATACAGCTAATTTGGTATTTTTTGTTTATGAGTACTTGATGAACTTTGGTGTTACACTAATAAAAGAGTAATTCATTGAACAACTATTTAATCTACCAACGGTTTCAAGGCAAGCCAACTTGAGACGAACTGGTGAAAGAAACTTGCAAATCTGAACGGTACTAGTAGTCTTTAATATTCTACAACCTTCTGTCACGAACCTATCAAGTTATAATTTAGCAAACCTTTTGATCATTATAAACATTGATAGGACTGACTGTTCTTGAATTTAGAACTTGTTCAGACGGTTATCTCGTGAGTTTTTATGGTCTTATAATGTCTTGCTTTTCACTTACCATCAGGTGAACCAACTGTTTGTTTGCCCCCTCTTCTTTATTATAACTTTTTTAAACATTTAATATGAATATGATTTTCATGTGGTCTAGTATCGGGTGGATGTCACAGGTTCTATTCCCACCAAAGTGAATTTGTATAGTGTTTCAAATGTATGCATGTGTTTATCAGTTAGTTGTTCACGATCTTAATTGAATTAATTTTTTAAATTTTCTATTGGGGTCCTTGTTCATAAGGTTAAAATAAAATTCGGAATATAAATTTTAGCCATTTGGCGTTAATTTTTTTTTTTTTATGTTAGTTGGATAGGCAAACTGGCAAACGTGCCACCTGATGGTAAGTGGTCGACGTTGCCCATGAACATAAACTACCTGGAACGAGCCCAGGCAACTCATTTATGTGTTGCCTATCCTGAGACATAAGATGTTAAGTCTCGGTGCCAGTAATTACACTGCCTGTCTTGCCCTTCTCTCCGAAACACCACAAAGCTGTTTCACGGGAGAAACAAGCAAGATGGTGGTACCCATGCAGCCGGGAGCGCGGCACAGCGCTTCCCTCCCACTGGTATTGGTTCATTGAAGGAGGCCTAAGTGGATAAAGGATGATGATGATGAATTCCAAAACCACTTAATCCATTACTGACCAGATCAGTCTAAAATGTCAGTATTAGTCGAAATTTACAAGTAAAAACGTGCGTTATCAAATCCCTATTTGTCCTCGATTAAATTGCAGCTTGTCGTCCCGTCTTCAATGTTGATTGCTGGCCTTTATCTGCTTCGAAGGTTGTCATATAACTAGATCGTGAATCATACCTTAAAAGTCCCTTGAAAGTTGAAAGTAAGCTCGTGTGGACTTGTACTAGGAGCTAAAGGAAATTGAAATTTTTGTAACTAACAAGGCTGTTTAAAAAAATTCCATGTTCTTATGGAAAATAGAATCTATCTTAATGTTAAGAGATCAATTTTGTCTGGAGTATTTTTTGTTTGTCACGCTGTCAAATGCTCTAGAACCCGGCGAGTGCCACCAATGCCGCCTTTGGTGAGGTGCCCCGGATCTGATGAGCAAACAGGGGCACCTCGACGGCTAGTTAGTCCCTCAAGAGACCGACGCCACCTCCACAGAGGGGTTGTCCCGCACCACAGAACAACCCCTCCCAACGTTGGGACAGTACAATAGGGTGAGGTACAAAGAGCCCCCTCGGCTCAATTAGCTTCGTCCAAGGTGCTGGGTTCACCCTAGGATACTGAGCCCCACCGACACGACAAGGCTTGAACCATGGTGGGGCGCGGCACAGGTAACAAAGTAACCATGGCCGACAAGCACCTGTGTCAGACGGAAGGTCACCCTACTTCACACATACCTGACGATTGGTACAAACATATATGTTCATAAACTCATTATAATATAAATAGCCGAAACACAAAAATTGGACTAATAACGCAAAATAAATAATTTTCTATTTCATAGTTCTGGAGATAAGGTCGTAAAAAACCCTCTCTCCCACTTAGGACATCCTTAATACAATACACAGTACATACACAACAGTACAATCATTACACGCACTTAACACCGCCTCCGCCATAGGTGGCGAAGATCTTGCTTCCGAGTTCCGAATGCGGTCCCGTGATCGACAGGCAGGAAAAAAAGCCCCGCGCTCACATAGATGTCCCGTCTCTGAGTTGACAGGACGGGTCCCATAAAGGCCTCCAAACTCAAAATTTTGGTTTGAGCCTCGTGGCCTCACCGATAGACTGATGTAGTTAGAGATCTCCTAGCTTAGATCATTTATACAGAAAAAAGCGTTTAAAAAAATAAATTAGCTCTTGTTCACAGCTTCGCCCGCGTTAACTTGGATTTACAGCCGTACCCGGATTGATAATGATTACTTTTATAGCCTAAGTTACTCCTTATAACATCAGCTATCTGCCAATGAAAGTCCCATCAAAACCGGCCCAGCCGTTTCAGAGATTAGCCGGAATATACAGACAGACAGACAAAAATGGTGGAAAATGTTATTTTGGTATGTGTACATCCTGCCTGCCATCCATGCCTGCCTGTTGGTCTAGTCACTAGTGGTTAGTGACCCTAACTGCTAAACCAGAAGGTCGTGGGTTCGATCCCCACACACGACAAATGTTTGTGTGATGAGCATGATCATTTTTTCTGTGTTTGGTTGTAATTATCTATAGTATGTACTATTTAGAAATATATAAGTATATATCAGTTGTCTGGTTACCATAAGAACAGGCTCTGCCTAGTTTGGGATCAGATGGCCGTGTGTGAGTTGTCTCAACATATTATTATTATTATATGCATTTAATAAAAAGCGGTTATTTTAATATTACAAACAGACACTCCAATTTTATTTATCTGTATAGATGTATATATTACAAATGACGAATTAATTGGTCATAGAATGACTAGACTGTCATCTCAACCGGATAAGGAATAATCAATATGAGCGAGTGATGACGTCACAAGGTCAACGACCCCGCACCCCTGAAGTTGATCCCGTCTATATAAAGACTACCGACCCGCCGCGTTTGTGTATATTGAAATTATCCTGTCTGTTGTTTCGTCGGTTCGTCTCATTTTTCTCAGTGAGCCTCGAAATCAATTTTGTTGGCACCATCTATAGGGGATAGATGGTAAGAGGTAGTGCCATGCTGCAGCCAAATTGGGCCGGCACGACCGGGGTGGTACCTCACGCTCACGTAATACCGGCGTAAAATGACGTGCGGTTTGTGAGTTTCCGGTGGCCCATTGGGAAGGATAGATAGGTTGGATAGGGAAGAGGAAGGCAACGCATCTGCATATTCTCTGATTGTGTGCATGTGTATGGGCGTCGATAGTCGCCAAAAGGCTTAGATTGCTCGTTTGCCCTACTTGCTGAGTTTAAGATTCAAATAAATCTTCACTGAATATGTTTGTCGCGTGCTTTGAAGGGACATTTTCGACAAGATTAAGTATGAAAACCTTTCAAATAATAGACCTAATAAGGACGATCACGGTAAGTGGACGATTCCAGTGGCGGGAGTTCGGTCGTAATTTCAAATCAAAAAAGAAATCGTCGTTTCTATGAACGACGCTTTCTTGTTGACAGTTGTGGTTGTATGTCCAGTGTTCCGACCACTGCCGACCACTGACAATGGTGTTGAAGAGACAACTGTCCGGAAGTGAGTCCGGAAATTGTAATCCGTTGCGTTTATTAATAACTAACAATTAATTTTAATTTAAATAAAACAATTATGTATTCAGTGCAATAGAAAATATTGGTTCTCGTCTGTCATTACACCCCCGTGTACCACTTGGGACAAGACAGGCAGTGTAATTACTGGCACTGAGACTTAACATCTTATGTCTCAGGATATACACATGAATGAGTTGCCTTAACAACCATTCGTATCGATATTTAATCGGCTCCTGTAAGGAGTTCTTCTATCTAATTAGCAAGCGCCTCCTAGATAGAAGACCTCGCCACCAACCAAACTTTCCTCTTTCTGATCTTACAATAAGCAAAACTTACGTTCAACATTTAAGATTTATGGTATATATTACATATTTGAATACTCTAAATTACACTCGGGGGAAGCCGCAGGCAGTAGCTAGTTTTTTTTTTTTTTTCGCCGGGAAATGCTCTGAGGCATCCCGCGGGGGAGTGGGTCTCCCCACGCGGGTATGTGAGACTCGCTGCGCCCGACAGCTGGTAAATGGACGCAGCTCTACCCACTAAAACCCGGCGAGTGCCACCAATGCCGCCTTTGGTGAGGTGCCCCGGATCTAGTAATCAAACAGGGCACCTCGACGGCTAGTCAGTCCCGCAAGGGACCGACGCCACCTCCACAGAGGGGTTGTCCCGCACCACAGAACAACCCCTCCCAGCATCGGGACAGTACAGTGGGGTGAGGTTCCCATCCTCGCCCCTTGCCCCCTGCTCTTTTGTCCCCTCTTCTTATAAGAGAGGTACAAAGAGCCCCCTCGGCTCAATTAGCTTCGCCCAAGGTGCTAGGTTCACCCTAGGCTACTGAGCCCCACCGCCACGTCAAGGCCTGAACCACGGTGGGGGTGAATGAGTTGCCTGGGTAAGTTCCAGGTAAACTAGTTTATGTTCACAGGCGCCGTTGATCACTTACCATCAATACCATTCATAAAAAAATGAAATAACAGCCCAGACTTCAGCCATGTCCGTTAAAACCCTATTATCAATATAATCTAAAGAATTTTTGAATTATCTCATTCTGATTACGAGGAGGGAGTGGGCGTCGTCGCGTCACACCGCCAGTATTAAACTCATTATACGATGCTATTTTAAAACCGTGTGCTACAAATGTACAAGTTATTCATATATTATAGAAACGGTTAGGATCGGGAAAATAGGTTTCCCGTTAAGATATATCGACGATCTCTGCAATGGCCGCTCCTGGTCGCGAGTGGAAGGAGGCCTATATGCAGCGGTGATAAGATCGGTGATGCTGATGATGATTAGTTTGCTAAATATGTTAGTTAAAGGAGGGAGCCGACGGTATATAGTACAAGTAATTGGACTGAAGTGAGCTGTGTGACGTCACAAATTTCTGTAAAGTATGCTAAAGGTCACAACTCTGCAAAAAATTTTGTGGTCAAGTTATATACGAGTGCTGTATTTTCTTTAAAACTGAACTATGCATGAACCTAGAAAAAATACCAAGTTTGAGGATAGATTTCTAGGCAAGCGTGCTCCATCGTCGGCACGTCATCGCTTTCCATCAGGTGGGACAGTGGCCAAACGCAAGCCTATCAATCATTAAAAAAATGACGCGCGAAGAATGTTCAGACTGAACTTGATATATTTCTACCTTTTTTCGAATGGCTGTATGGAACTATGTTGGCTGTACCTTGCCAGTTACAAAAATTTAATTTGTACGAGTCACGCCAGTGTTGTATGTACTTACATATTGCCGAAGTGATTCATTCTATTAAACTTATCGATTACTAATAGTGAATCGATTAATTAAAAGCTGAACTATCGATTAATGAAAGTAAAACTTTCCCCGCTGGTGGTGCCACGTGTTGGGTATATATTATTAGAAGTACAATGTCTCGGCTATAAATATATGTACGCGGGGGAATATCCTACGGATCGATGTTCTACGTAGAAAACTATCTGTTTAGTCGATGATGATAGCTGGATGAGTTTTTTGAGAATTATTTTCATGGAAATTTGACCAGTTTGGAACTCACGGCCAAACCATTCATCAGATTTTGTTGAAAAAATGCTTGAAAAAAAATATTGAACGTCGAAACTTCGAATAATAACGGTTACAAAGCTGAGATAAATCCGCAAAATTAACTCGATGGATCTTTTATAAATGTTTAACCTTTAAAATTTACATTTCTAAGATAGAATTCATAAATTTTAAGATAAATATACCAGTACATTTTAGATAACGTAATGATGATGATGATGTCATGCACAAATCCTGACTTGGCAGCATTCTACGATCCCGAGACTTCTGGCTTAATAGTACTAAAGTACTTGTGATTTATTAAACAAGAAAAAAAAAAATTACTTTTTCAATGTATACTTACCTAGTTTGACATCATCATCACCATCTATCCGTCCACTGCTGAACATAGACCTCCCTCAATGAACGACAAGACGACCGATCCCTCGCAACTCGCATCCAACACGGACCGGCCACTGCACGGAGATCGTCTTCCCACCAGGTTAATGGCCGAACAACACTTTGTCTACCTAAACGAATATTATAGCATGGCCTTTAGACGTGTTCTATTTTATTTTTATTTTTATTCGTAACTCATATCAAATATCCATATACAAAAAAAAAGAAAAGCTTATAACTATGATAATTACAAAACATCGATTAGAATTCATCATTAAATCATTTTCAAAAAATCAAATTATAATCTGAAATAACAAAACATTAATTATTTAATTTAGATATTATTAAAAAATTAATTAATTTTATACACGGAGTCAATATAAATAGTTGCCTACTTTTGCCTGCGGGTTCGTTCTCGTGGAGTTCGAAAAAGTAGCTTATGTATTTCCCAAGCTAGAATGAGATAAAAAATATACTATGTATATTGGTGCGTTCGGCCAGTACATACAAATGTGCGTTTGACAATTACCTACGTTGTTTTTGACATTTCAATTGAAGTAATTATTAATTACTACAAAAAATAAGCCAAATGTTATTCCTGTAGGAACTATGAATAGCCTGTGTTATTCTGGTACATAAGCTACAATACTGCCAAGTTTTATCAAAATCCGTTCAGTTTTGTCGTGAAGTAACAAACATCTTGCCCATTTGTAATATAGTATACTATAAATCAAGTAACAGCGATAAGGGAACAATATCTCAAAACGTTCAAGCGCATGTCTGTCTCATTGTAATGTCCCGACTATGTTAGGAATTTCTAAATATAGAGCGCGCAAAAATAATTTCGACTTGTCAGACTTGATGTATAATATCTCCCCCAGAAGTCTTCTTCGGATTGCCGAAGTTCATGGATCTTTATTGGATATTCAAGGAATGCCCACGGAATTTAAGAGGGTTCCTCTTAAATTCCCCAGGCATCTCCCTGACAAAGGACTGTATCTTTTGCAAATAAGATTAAATTAAAACTTATAAAGAATGTGTTACATGAACGTTTTTCTGTATTAAAAAAATGAAAAGCCTAGTTATATAGCCTGACCAGAAAAATAAAAACCCTCGCAATATTGCGGAAAATTTCGGAACTAGTTTCTGTATGGACGATACTATGTGTTGACGTAAAGAAGGTACAGTGGCGACACCACGCAGGTTTTATATATTTCTGGTCAGGCTATACTTTTATATGCGAATAAGATGGTACGGTCGTGCCGCTTTTTTGCCCTACTTGGCGGCAACGTGCCCCCTGATAACTAACATGCTTAGTTTGCTAAACGGATTTTTTAAAAGAATTGGCAGGAGTAGAAAATATTATAAAACTAATCTAATGTTTAGACAGCTCAGCGGATGGTCGTTTCTTTTCATTGCTGTAGATGTCTCTATTATTAGCTTCTCGTCATCAATATCAAGATGCATTATCTTGAATTAGATCGGACAACTAATTCATGTATTGCCGTACCTGAGAGCAAGTCGCGGTGCCAGTATACTTGCCTATATCACTGCCTGTTTTGCTATTCTTTAGCAAACAAAGCTGTACTGTTGAAATACGCAGGACAATGTTTACCATGTCGCGTCGCTGAGGTGCTCCTGTCGCCTGCAAATCCGGAGCGGTTGACCGTTGAAGGCGCTCGCAGTGGTTTTAGTCTGGGTATACACAGTCCAAGTGTGAGCCCCATATAGGGTCAACCACCCAGGTACCGGTACATGCATAAAGCATTCCTCTTCGTTAAAAAAAAGGTTATTTTTTAATGCCATAAGGAGGCAACCGAGCATTCGGAGCCGTATGATGACTACCGACGCCCATAGACGTCCGCACAACCAAAAGTTATAAAAATGCCTTGCCCTTTTCCCCAATTGGGGGTGGGACCCAATTGGCCATCGGAAACTCTCACCCGCACGAAACGCGACAGCATAGCTGTCATTTGACGTTGGTGTTATGTGAGTGAGAGGTTGGCTGCAAGGCAGCATGGCACTACCTCTTACTGTAAAAGTACTTTCATAAGTATCTTTATTACCTACTTATTATTTTTCTAGTATAGATTACACTGCATATCAGTTGGAATGATGAATCATTATTATGTATATAGAAGAATGATTTTTATCTTCAACACAATAGGAGTCATTTTAACAAGGCTTAACAAATGTTATGTAGAACGAGAACACCAGTACGGCATGAACGTTAAAGGTTAGCGAAAGGAATGACTGGTAAGGTCACCGCTCCTTTTTAGGGTTCCGTAGATAAAAACGTTAAAACGGGTGAACATCACACTAGTTAGGACTGCCCCGTAGTATGGTTGCGAACCGTACTCTGATATAGAGTATTGTACTACATCATGTAGTTGTACTCTTTGATGTATAACACCAATAGAGGACGCTGAAATACTCTTTGACACAATGTTTGCTATACTACTGCCAGTCAGTCGCCCACATATGATGCGCACGGTCTATTATCGTAACCATAAGTGGGGGGAAGAGAGGAACAGGGCTTCATTGAAATTGATTAAAAATGAGCTGCTGATCTGCATGTGCAAAAAATACCAAAAAATATTTTTATAAAAATGTTCAATAAATGATAATCTATACTAATATTATAAAGCTGAAGAGTTTGTTTGTTTGTTTGAACGCGCTAATCTCAGGAACTACTGGTCCGATTTGAAAAAATATTTCAGTGTTAGATAGCCCATTTATCGAGAAAGGCTATAGGCTATATAACATCACGCTGCTACTTATAGGTGTTGAGTAACGCGGGCAAAGCTGCAGGCAACAGCTAGTAAATGATAATCTTTTATAAGTCCGTACTCTTTTATTATCTCCATTGAAATCAGATATACTCTTCTTCTAATAAAAGTTGGCAACCCTAATACCTGTGGGATACTGAAATGGGGCCTCCATTTTACTATTCCATTAACAAACCATTATATAATTATTTTCTCGCCATAGCACAAAGTACGAAGATGCTGTTTATTTCTTTCGAGTAATTACTAGCATTGAGAATATATCTAGCTCACACGTGTTGGTGAAAATGATGAACTTGGATGGCTAGTGACCCTGACTGCTAAACCAGAAGGTCGTGGGTTCGATCCCCACCCAGGAAAAATGTTTGTGTGATGTATGTATCTATAAATATATGTATAAGTATTTATCAGTTGTCTGGTTGCCATAAGAACAGGCTCTGCCTAGTTTGGAATGATGGCCGTGTGCGAGTTGTGCCTACATATTATTATTATCTGATTGTCTTAGATGTGACGGAGGATCGGCCGTCTTAGCGTTTATTGATAGAGTCCTATGTTCAGCAGTGGACGGCGGTTGATGATGATGTCACTTTGAATACGAATTCCGTTTATAACGATGAAATAATCGCATTACGTAGCTTACACTATACTTGTAAAATATTATTAGTGGCGTCGAAAATAAACGCGAGTTGACGCCAACTGCAGCTGCTTGGGAACGTTAGTGCGACAAGTGGAATTATACAAGCGATATACTCGGGTTTGCATGGATTTTGTGATTCTATCATATCATCTAACAATCACACCATGTTAACCTAGTGCTAGTCCAAAGTCTTACATTGGTTGATTCATGATTGTACAATGAAAATTGACACCACGGTTATCCAGTCTCGGCAATACACCACGTTACCGTAGTGTGGTAAACTCATAAGAACTCGTGTTATGTGCTAGAAATCCATACAATTATGAGAACGTGGCCGATGGTCTAATAAGGTGGAGGTCACGTTTAGGTAGATAAAGTGTTGGTCGAACATTAATCAGGTGGGAAGACGATCTCCAGTGACGGATCCATGTTGGATGCGAGTGGCGAGGGATCGGCCGTCTTGGCGTTCATTGAAGGAGGCCTATGATCACTAGTGGACGGATAAAGGCTGTTGATGATGATACTAAGAAAGTAGTTCGAGTCCTTTGTCTAATTAAGTTTTTTCTACAAAGAATTACGTGACTTTTTACAAGTTTTTCTGGTCGAAGGTCTATGAGAAATAGTTTCATAAGTATGATTTTTATGATCCCCGTAAATGTAAAGCATCCAAAACATTTGGTGTTTTGGATGTTAGTTGGATAGGCAAACGGACAGACGAGCCACGTAACCAAATGGTCAACGTCGCCCGTGAACATAAACAACCTGGAACTAGCCCAGACATCTTAATCATTTGTTGCTATCCTGAGAGATGTTATGTTTCGGGGCCATTAATTACACTGCTCTGCCCTTCCTTTCTATTCGAAACACAGCAAAGCTGTTTCACGGGGAAAAGAAGCAGGATGGTGGTACACAAGCCGGGAATAAAAAATAATGTTAAAACTGCAATAAAGTTAGCAAAAAGTAAAATATTCGATGAGTGAAATGAAAAGAACAAACGATTAATCGCTAATCTTATCGTGTTTGAGATCCTTTTATCTGTCATTTGGATGACCTTGATATTGTAAGTACCGCGAGCACCAGACGATGTTAAGTACTAGCTGGTGTCCGCTGAGCATGGATCGTATATGTCGCCCCACCATGGTTCAGGCCTTGACGTGGCGGTGGGGCTCAGAAGTCGATGGTGTGCCCAGAACCTTGGGCGAAGCTAATTGAGCCGAGGGCGCTCTTTGTACCCCTCTTATAAAAAGATGGGACAAAAGAGCAAGGGGCGAGGACGGGAACCTCACCCCATTGCACTGTCCCGACGTTGGGAGGGGTTGTTCTGTGGTGCGGGACAACATCTCTGAGGGGCTGACTAGCCGTCGAGGTGCCCTGTTTGCTCATTAGTTCCGGGGCACCTCACCAAAGGCGGCATTGGTGGCACTCGCCGGGTTTTAGTGGGTAGAGCTGCGTCCACTTACCACCTTGCCTTGCCTCAGAGCATTTCCCGGCGATAAAGAAAAAAAAATGGATCTTATATGTCGTCTTGGTGCTCCTTAAAATAGACCTCACGCCTGAAGCAATGGATAGAATCTAATGATGTCGGCATAGTTAAGATATCACCATATCAACGAGATTACGTAAAGTAGCCAATGAATATAAGATTATAAATTGTCCGTCAAGAAAGAACTAGATCAAAAGTATCCCGGCTTTGTAATTTTTTTATAGCATAGAAGGGCGGTGGCCGGTCCATGTTGGATGCGAGTAGCAAGGGATCGGCCGTCTTGGCGTTCATTGAGGGAGGCCTATGTTCAGCAGTGGACGGATAGAGGCTGATGATGATGACGATGATAGAAGGCCCAACGAGCAACGAGGCCTTTTGAAGATTGTCGACGCCCCACACATTACCGCATGACCGGAGATTATGTACTTAGATGTGTTGCCCTCCTTTTATATCCCCCAATGGGCCACCGGAAACTCGAACCGCACGAAACGCTACAGCATAGCTGTCACTTTACGCTGGTATCATGTGAGCAAGAGGTACCACCCCAGTTGTGCCGGAATTATAGAAAGACTTTGTTACCGGATTAAAAAGTGTCCTATTTTCTAGTTCTAATTTAATATGTGCAAATTTTCATGCAAACTCGGTTTACGCGTGATCGATTAAATTAAACTTTCTCATTTATTATATTTATCAGTAAGATTTACATTATATATCGCAAACACTTGATTTCTACCTATCGACACGAATGTAGTTGAAGTAACACATGTTCTACAACAGAGATACGGACTAGGGTTTTGATAAACATGGTTGTATAGCATTGTGCGAAGGGAAAGCTATACTTCTTTAGCAAATATAACTATGTATATACTCAGATCAAGTAAAAAGAAGGAAGTGTGGGCGTGCAAAGTAAACGATATGTCAGAAGTGAAACTTATTTGGCAAACTAATTTTTAAATCTCGTTTATATTTTTTATACTAATCTAAAGTTTTAGATTTCCGAGAATTGCGATGCGACGTTCGCTCTCTCTTTCTCTCTCTCTCTCTCTCTCTCTCTCTCTCTCTCTCTCTCTCTCTCTATCTTACTCGCTTGCTCCTTACTCTCACTTCATGGCTATGACGTGCTTCATGCTACGTTCGCCCTTTTTCACTCTCTTCCTCTTCTTGGACAAAAACATTGCACATTTTCGTGACGTTTCATCCGTAATACCCTTCACGCTCGCAAAGAAGTTTCACTTCAAAAAGTTATCCTTTTCAATTTTTTACGGGTTTTATCGCGGTTTATTAAGTTTTTTACATACCTGACATTTCGGATGCTTAACATTTTTGGTAGTGACAATCACAATTCCCTACATTTCAGGCGTCAGGCGTGACCGTGTCGGACGCGTGCAAGACAACCTACGAGGAGATAAAGAAGGACAAGAAACACCGCTATGTCGTGTTCTACATACGGGACGAGAAGCAGATAGACGTGGAGACGGTGGGCGGGCGGAACACGGAGTACGACCAGTTCCTCGAGGACCTGCAGAAGGGCGGCACCGGCGAGTGCAGGTAACAAATCTCAAACATCAATGAATTTTTCTTCTTATGCATGAAAAGCTCCTGGACAAAATGGTAGAGAAAAGTGGTCAAACGTATATAATAATAAACGTAACGTCTTTAATATAAAGGCTGTCTTCTTTCAGTCAATATCCGCATGCCTCCAAAAAGAAACCCGCCCTGGTTCTTTTCTAAAAATCTTTATATCTTTATAAAAATTAAAAATTGACATTTTTATAAAGAGTTAAACTCTTTATAAAAATTGACATTGGGTGAAGGTGGACATATGGACACAAACAGTTAGTCCAGCTGTCTTTAATATATATATTCCCAGGACGCATTCATGTGTGAACATAACTACATTACATGTTCATGCACTGATATGGGGTTTTCAAAATTTGGTATGCATGTCTATGATTACATTGCTTGTACCATTTTGTAGCAATACAGCAATGCTGCTTAGCATAGTAGTTATTTAGATAGGCAAACAGGCATACATGCCAACTACTGATAAGTGATTGTGTGTTGCCTATCTTGAGACATCATCGCGAGTCATTCATGTGTGGCTTGTATTAAGACACAATATTGCAAGTCTCGGAGCCAGTAATTACATTCATTCATTTGTTTAACGGAACGCCTACCCCTGCCACATGTTTTGAAGATGATATGGAGCTGATGGTTCTTTGTAAAGATCTGCTTGTATAATATTCAAACTCATACACGCTAACGATATCTGGCATATGGCCAGATTGGAGATTTTACATTCATAAGGAATAGCCTTTGTCCAACTTTAAATAAAGTATTTAAATGCTTAGGCCCTGTAACAAGAAAATGATTATAGGCAATGAATACTTAGCTTAGATTTTATTGAAGATACCAAACCTTGGGAATAAGACATTCACTGTTTAGGTTTCGCATGGACATGATGTACCTATTTATAAACTATGTGTTTTATTTTGATGACAAAAGAGCAACCCTCAAGTTTTTTTCTCATTATTCTTTGGGGAGTCTGCATTCCCAACGAGTTTTTTTTATTACACCTTTTTATTGACTTAATTTTTTGACGTATTTCAAGTGTACTAGTTGCTACTACTACGTTACCTAAGCTACGTATGAAATAAAGATAATTTGATATTGGTTGTTTGCTTTGCAGATATGGACTGTTCGACTTCGAATACACCCACCAGTGCCAGGGCACGTCAGAGGCAAGCAAGAAACAGAAGCTGTTCCTTATGTCGTGGTGCCCAGACACCGCCAAGGTCAAGAAGAAGATGTTGTACTCTAGGTATGTAAACCACCCAGATCAATGATAGGTACGGCTCTGTACAACAGGCTAGAGGAAAACCATCAAGCATATAACCGGATAGATTAGTAATGTGAGCCAGAAAATTACGAAACTGGTCAGTGCTTTGTCACTGACGTAATAGCAATTCAACGAATGACGTAAAAGCAATCAGTCTGCCAATCAGAGCGCGGAACCGGCGCAGCGTCGCAGCACGAATTTGGCGGAATTTGTTTTCATAAAAAACACAACATTACCGCTCCATTCCGGTTATATGCTCGATGGGGGAAACACAACAGTATCATTGCTAAGGCCTATATTTGCCCAGCACGGCCACTAGGAACCAGCTGCATATGTACAAGGGTTGCACCATGAGAATCAGAAATCCCATAGGAAATATATCCCAAATCAGGGCAAAAAAGAACACAACATTATGATTCCTATTCTATAATTAATTTCCTATATGCGATATATTTCCATTTATGTATATAAGTCTCTGCCAGTAATTACATTGCCTGTCTTGCCCTTTTCTCCGAAACACAGCAAAGCTACTTCACGGGAGACACAGGCAGGATGGTGCTACCGAATCAGACGGGAGCGCGGCACAGCGCAGCTCTCCCCCACCGATAAAATTATTGCCCATGAAACGCGATTAGCGGAATCCTTAGCGCGAGGTTCGACTCGCCCTTATCAGATTTTTTAGACTGAGCTAAGTGTATATGTATGTGTACCATTATGAATTGATATTTAATTTTATGAGATTGTATTTCATTCTAGCTCATTTGATGCCCTGAAGAAGTCGTTAGTTGGTGTACAGAAGTACATACAGGCGACCGACCTATCGGAGGCTTCGCAGGAGGCCGTCGAGGAGAAACTACGCGCCACCGACCGCCAATAATCTGCATTTAACCTTCGCTACGACCGACGTACGGGGGCGCCATCCCACATACTTGCACACGCAAAGGTCACTTTGACCTCATGACTCGAGGCCAATTTGACCTCTGGTACCGGCTTGAGGTCGATTTGACCCACTGATGAATCAATTTGACCTGAATTGTTTGATCTCCACGTTTATTCAACTTATTTGATAAATTGCATTTAACATTGGGACAAGTTACCAAAAATGGTTCCAGCGTACGTGCAATTGTTGGGAGGTGTGCCTCCGCAGTGATATCATTTTAATTTCTCCTCAAGCTTGGCGGTCATGTCGGTTATGTATATAGTAAACACTATATTTGGGGCCGACGTTAGCGAATACTGATCTATTGTAATAATTTAAATTATAATACTAATTATATATTTTTTCCTATAAAACTAAAGAGTATGTTAAGCTCAAAGTAATTTTTTTAAATACAGGTAGACGCCGGTCGGCTTTTTAGAATATTTAGTTGTATACTATTTTATAAAAGTACGGTTTTGTAACGCATAGTTTTCATTTGAGATTCAAATTGCTAAGTGCAGTTAGCTTGTAAATGCGGCTCGGATGAGCGTTGAATAAGTATTTTGTAACCAATTTATCCAGAAATACACTCGATATAAGTGAACATTGGTGTTTTTATTTTTAACATGTCATCCAAGTTATAATGCTGATAAGAATAGCCATAGATTTAGGAAGTACAAGATACACACATGCACATTTAATATTATCAATAAATTACAAAATACACCGCGTCGTAAAACAGACTGGGACGCTATTGCCTCTTTTATTTACTCGCAAAAACAGTGACATATCGGTGCTTCATTCACTGTCTGTTTTCGGTGCTTCATTCACTGTCTCTTTTTCTCTCGAGTGGTTTGTACTTGATTTGAATATCTCGCTCCCACGCTTCGTGCATCTTTTTGCGTAGAAAAAAAGTGCGTGCGTACAAAGAACACATGTCAGAAGTGAAACTTATTTGGCAAACTAATTTTTAAATCTCGTTTATATTTATACTAACCTAAAGGTTTAAATTTACGAGACCGCTTCCTCCCTACTTTCACTCCATAGCTATGTGCTTCATGCTACGTTCGCCCTTTCTCACTTCCTCCCTCTTTGAACGAAAACGTTGCATATTTTCGTTACGTTTCATCCGTGAAAAATTTACCATCATGCGCGCAAAGTTTCACTTTAAAAAATTATAAATCTATGAGAATAGCAGTATATTTTATATGCCATACTTCTATTTTAATTCCAACTATTATAATATTTTTTATTCCGTACAGGAATCGTCTGCTAATTACGTATTCTGTACCTATACTTATTGTATTTTTACTGTAAAGTTTAGCTAAGATTTAAGATTTAATGTCGGGTCAAATGTTTCCCTAACTAGACTTTAGGCACATCCATAAAAACTTAGTGAACAAAAGTTATAATAATTAGTAGAAATAAAATAATAAGATACAACTTACCTATTGAAATCTTTGGTATAACTAAAATATGATTTGTTTTATTTGCTCTATTATTGTTCACACAGATACATACACACAGTACAGTATAAAATATTGACACTTTTTACTTTTAATTATCAACAATAATTTAAGAACAATGTTATAAAATATGATTCTTTTTTATTTGCTCTATTATTGTTCATACACACAGTATAATAAACAATATTGACACTTTTTACTTTTAATTAACAAAAATTTAAGAACGGTGATAAAAATTCGAAATACCCGCCAAGCGAAAAAATATACAAAGCAACTTAACACGTGCACTCACATCCCCGCGTTCGAACACTCGTCGAACCGGTTTCGACCGGTTTCTACTCGTACGTGACGAGCCACGAGTGCTTACGCACACATGCGTTACGACGCTTGTAGTAGTGCAATCGATTCGCGCGGTTGTATGTAGCTTTGCCTCTGTCCGTTTATTTACTCATGTGCCCTGGGTCTCTATAACACCTTTAACCCACTCCACCTGTTACTAAAGTAAACCATCGCCTATTAGTTTCTGTCGCTTCCGAATAGGTTCCTCAGACAATACTACTGCTTCTAGACTCTAGGCTTACAATGACATCAGACATGCCTCATTAGTCTAATTAGCACTTAAAGGTACTTTACTGAGCCAGAATTGAAATAAAATAAATTATATAAATATTCAAAAACATTTAATAAATCTTTAGTAACAGTTTTGCTATCACAGCAACTATATTAAAATTGAAAGTATACGATTACACGTATATAAAAAACAAGGTTCAAGTAATACAGTATAGGTACGTAAATTCCGCGAGGCAAGAGCTAAATTAATATCAAAAGTGGATATGGCGGCAGAATGGCAATCTCTTAAGACTTACTGTACGTATTTCATAAACCTTTTCGCCTTTGGGGCCAATCATAAATTAAATTACACGAATTTCATTATTTTTTTATCCCCTCCGTTCTTGTCAGAGCTGATCACAACCTTTCTAGTGTGACGTCACTCATTTTACATTTTAGCATATTATAGATTATAGATAGTTTCGAAATTACTTTTATTTGCATTTAATTTTTTTTAATTTCGCTTTCATTCATGCTTTTTTTAGATTGAGATGGTGAAACATCGAGCATATAACCGGAAAAGAGCGGTAATGTTATGTGTTTTTTAAGAAAACTAATTCCGCCAAATTTGTGCTGCAACGCTTCGCCAATTCTGCGCTCCCATTGGCCGACAGATGGCCATTGATAGATGATTGGCTGATGTGGCGCACGTACACAGTCAGTCAGTGACAAATCACTGACCAGTTTTGGAATTTTATGGCTCGCATTTCTACCCTATCCGGTTGTATAATCGATGTGTTGAAATGACAGTCAGGAAATTTGAGGTCCTTCCATCCATTGGCACTCAGTCACACTTCATCGACCCACTTCCTTCTTAACGTGTGACGTAATTTATGGATGCCCCTTCGTATGGAACCTAGTTCCAAGAAAATATTTGGAAATATGTATTTGAATTTGTTTAGGAAACTGAAGGGAAAGGGCTATAATTGTAAGGTATAAATTTTCCCCATTTCCTTTGCAATTGAATCCAAACAGCCATTTTTAAGACAGTATTTTTTTTATATAAATACCTGTATAGAGCCACAAAAATTCAAAATTGTTGACAGATATGTGTAAGTATTATCTTACAATAAATATATCATTTTAGGGAGCTTAAATAATAATACTATGGGCGTAGGCGATCCTTCCAAGTTATCATAATATAGGACACGTTCACATCTACCTAAGTTATCTACTTTTTATGTCTAATATTATTAAAGTAAAATCAACAGAAAATTCAATATTTCAATCAAGTCATGCTACAAACATTGAACGTTTTAAATTCTAGGACACGATAAAACTTTAGTATTTTTTATTCTTATTCCTATTTTAAAATTTCAAAACTTCTAAGTACATTTGCCAACGGCTAAGGCCCACTCTTGAATATTATATCCCGTTGAAAATGCCTTTTCTTTTCAGCCACTAACTTTATATTATAAGTACTAAATAGGTACATTCATTCTCATCTAGGTGCGTTTTGCACTATTTTCTCTATTATAATATTAAATATACATACATTTTATATCAGTTTAAATAAAATTCCATGTGCATGTAAACTTTATATAGGTTGGTGAGAAAGTTACGACATTAAATTTAATCTAATAGATGTAAATGACGTTCCTTTTTTGCATCGAGCAATCGGAATAGAGCGGTAATCGGCGCAGTGTCAACAGCACAAAGTCGGGAAACTCAATTTCCCGACTTTGTGCTGTTGATACTGCGCCGGTTCTGCGCTCTGATTGGCCGATGAAACATACATACAGATCACTAGATTGATTGATTATTTATATAATTAATTGATTCACAACTAGATGGTTGTATTTCTATTGCGTCACTGGCTAGTTTCGGAATTTTATGACTCACATTACAACTCGATCCGGTTATATTATGCTCGATGCTTTTTTGTAGGCAAATTTTCAAACAAAAAAACTCCAGTAGTTTACCAGGGGGGAGGCTTGCGCTTTTCCGGTGGAAGGGTTAGGCTGTAGGCAGGACAGGATAGGCAGTGTAATTACTGGCACCGAGACATAAAATCTTATGTCTCAGGATAGGCAACACATGAATGAGTTGCCTTAACAACCATTCGTATCGATATTGAATCGGCTCCTGTAAGGAGTTCTTCTATCTCCAAGCGCAAGCGCCTCCTAGATAGAAGACCTCGCCACCAACCAAACTTTCCTCTTTCTGATCTTACAATAAGCAAAACTTACGTTCAACATTTTAAGATTTATGGTATATATTACATATTTGAATACTCTAAATTAATATAAGGCCATCTTGCTTGTTTTCATGGGTGAAGCAACACAAAAAAAAGTCACGGGATAGTCATTTAAAACGTCCTATGTACAGCTGTTGCTTTGAGCTGTTGTATGAACAGCTGTTGATCTATCAACAAGAGTAAGTATTGGAGTAAAGTAAGCAGAACTATAATCTCACATAGGAGAAAATTGAAGTGTCCATTTTGGCTGTAAAAATAATTGATTGTCTGTAAAGTCGGTTTACTGACGATATTTGAACGTGACAACGTCATAAGAAAATGGAACGCCTCAGAGCGAGGTAACGCCGCATACGTCATCTTTTTTCGTTCGTGCAGCCGGCTCCATCGAAATATAGGACGTTGTCACGTCAATAACAGTTCAATAACCGCCCAATTGTGTGAATGTGTATATACAAAGTGTATGAGTGCGCGCCTATTTCTTTGAGCACACATAAAAAATGCCCCTCTTGCTACTGTGGCGCCACCATATTGCTTGGCAAAAAAGAGTATGGAAAAAATGAGGGCGCCACTTTCACTTAGGTCTCATCATATTATGGAAAATCAGTAAGATAATTTAATCAAATCGTTAAAAATAAATTGAAACACTAAGCTTTACTTAAAATCTAGTATTTGTCGGCCAAGTATTGTCAACATCATAGGTTTCCATTTAATAAAATATTTAGTTCCACCTGTCACCACGTCATACTCTTTTTTGCCAAGCTGTAAACATTTACTGTCGTAACGTTCTCCACTCGTTTTTTATCACCTTAAAACATACAATACAATATCATTGAATGCTTTACAATACATAATGTATCTTTCAAATATTTTTAATCGTCTATAAAGGGACAATAGTTGTGCATTTTTTACAATTCCAAAATTCACACTTTAAGAAAGTCTACTTTTTGTTTCCACACCTGAAATCCTTATTTGATTTATAATTTATGTAAACATTATTCATATTTCACTTAGAATCTAACAGTAATGCGATAGTTTAGAATGTTTCATAGCATTAGAAAATTACATAAGTTCATTATCACTTAAACTACAATTTTATATTAGGACAAAAATTATACTCTTAACTAAAAGTTCGTTATTTTTTTATATCCATTAAATTAGATTACTAACGTAGTTAATATAAAAAATGGCGATATATCGAGTAAGTACTCTTCATTTGTATATCATACAAGCCCATTGGCTTTAATAATAAAATGTATTAAAAATAACATACTTACACCAATAGTAAAGTTTTGGTGAATCTCCCTTACTGGAAAATAAATGTGTGTGAGTGTAATAGATAGTTTTATGAGTTATTTTTGCTTGACGATAGGAAACCAAAACTAAGACAAAATATATAGGTACGAATGACTACACCTTAGAACCTAACATTTGCAAAATATATATCTCTTGCTTACGTATGTTATAGTGTGGTTAAAGGCCCACGGGCCAATAAGGTATCTATCTCGCTCTAACATATTACGGTATATAATATTCTTGTTTTACTTGCTATTCAATTTTAATTACATAAATATGTGTTAGATTTTAGTATCATGATAAAAGAAATTCCAATTATTTATAATTCTTTGCTCATAAATAAATAATTATTTTATATTTAGAAGCAAAGAATTATGTAGGTAGGTTTATAGATGACAATAATTTTAGTATAAATGTAACCATATGACCCAGCATAGGGTCATATGGTTACGAAACAAACGAATTATTGCAAATATTGATTCTATTTAACTGTCCTCCCTCTATATAATAATAAGAATACCTAATATAAATAAAAGAATATTTTAAATTAATATCAATAAAATATCACCATTGGTTTATACATATAGGTATGCATAATTTCCAACATCAATGAGCGCTTCTTGATTGACCAACCCGACACGACATCGGCACTGGCCCGACGCCGACAGTCGCCACCGACATCAGTGGACGCATAATTCTATGAAATTGTACTGCACGCTGTCTCAGTGACCCGGTCCGGCACGTCATCGTCATCATACTTTTAAATATAAATATATATTTTTTAGTAATTGAATAACTTATCCGGGTCATCAATTAATAGTTTTTCAAACAAATTGTAGTACATTCCATCCAAATATATTTTTTTGGGTACGGGACGATTTTGGGTACACCAAAATCGTCTCAAAACACTTTGCGTCTTAATTATTGTAAAATAAATACAATCTATTATTATACGCTGGCATCGCGCAACGCTCTTCCTTTCTTTTCGGAATTATATAAAGCATTGTCGGGTCGGAGCGTGTCGGTGTCGGTCTAATGAAGATCGCATCGGGTCATCGCAGCGAGTACTGTCGGTGCCGGGCCGATGTCGGGTCAGCTAATCAAGCCCAATTGGTCTCAAATAAGAATTTTTAGTTATATCAGTCATACTATGTAGGTACTTTGTATTTAATCTTTACGTTAGGCCACTTTATACACTTCATCTCAGAGATTTAAATCTTTTTCTTTTTTTTTTGGAAGGGCTAGACTTTTCGGCCTGATGGCCTTTAAGCTCAATCGGTACAGTAAGTGAGCAGATGGCTCACTTAAGAAATATTCGAAAGGGGGACGCCCCCCTCCGCGCCCCGCAGGGAGCGCGGTTCATCGCGCGCGCTGCTCGGGAGAGCATCATTTGGACTAGTCAAATCCGATACGGTCGAATTTAAATCTTTGCTTCATTCTAGCATTATTAAAAAGCCTGCGCTAACAATATTTTCATCACTATTTTTATCTGTGAAAATGACAGAGAGAAGAAAGAACAATTATGATTATAATAAGTACATAAGTCGTAGACAGAGAATAGGATTCTCAGTCTACGACATAAGTATTATATTATATCTCATATTATATTTATAACGCTTCAAAAAGAAAAACTTGTAATTTTTCTTTTAGATTTTTCGAACTTGTCATAATGATAAAATATGAAGCTGTAGGTATGATTTGGTTGGATTGTTGTTTTCTTTTTCATACATATTGATGAATTTATAAATCACAAAAATAAACATTTTAATAATTATCAAAAGTTATGCAACTCAACTCAAATATTAATGTATATTTGTCGTAGTATCTCTCCTTAATTTTTTTTTAATTATTATTTTAATAAAAATTACAAACTCATTGATATGCTTTTTTCGTAACTATTGTAAAATATGCCATGTGCCACTGGCAATTAAATAAATTTGTATATTACTTTAATTTAGACTCTTCATAAATATTGGTAAAACAAATTTTCTTGTTATATTTAATAAAAACAGTATGTAGGTATATAAACATAAAATTCGAAATACCAATAAGAAACGATCAGCAAAAGTTTAAAGTGCAAACGTTGGCGCCAAAAACTTCTTCAACTTCTTTTTCTCTCCTGTGCTGCCATTTACAAGTTTCTTCTTCCGTCTTCGTCTAATAAATTCGATACCCTTGATTAATTAGTCCGTTTTTATGAATGATGTTGTCTTAGATACTTATTGTACTGATAGTGTCTGCGGGAGCTGGCGTCACATTCGGCTGCTGTACCGTGGGGTCTAAAAGTGGAATATTATCTGTGGTCCTGGATCGTGGAAATGATGGTTCGATTACGATGTCTTCGCAACATTCAATGTTCTTGTTCTGTACAATCGGCAATGTGGTCGTTATTGTAGCAGCCAGGTATATATGCTGAAATAATTAATTTGATAACACTTTGAGCCAGTTAATTTTTTACATCTCAATAAGATTACACAGTGAGATATTGCGATATGTATAAATGCTGACGTAACACTAGCAACACTGTCTAGAAACCATCCGATGTATGTAGGATAGGTATATCACCTACAAAAGAGTAAAAAAAATCGTTTGAATACATCCTTGATCCTAGACCTTGATTACGATGACTATAACGATTCCCCTAGATGATAACTTTTCCGAACCGACTACTTTTTATACGATCAAATACACAAAAAGAAATGATTACTTTCAAGAAAAGAGGATATTCATATTTGAAAGATCAGCAACGCACCTGCTAATCCTCTGGTGTAGCGGGTGTTTATGGATGTCGCTTATCACTCACCATCAGGTAAACTGACAGTCCGTTTGTCCTCTCTTCTATAAAAACTACACGTAGATAGCACCACCTCAATAGCCCAGCTTCTTTAAATATGAGATCACATGGAACTACCAGTTAAAAAATCCTTTTATAAGAAACCACAAGTATTAATTAATGAACATGAATTCTTGGTAGTTTAGAATGAGTTTTACGTTACGTAATGAAAAACTTTAATCCCTCTTATAAAAATATTTAAGGACTTACCATAGACAACACGAGAATCAAGTAAATAGTTGGCGTAGACCAGTGACTGGCGTTCTCAATGGCCACAACTCCCATCACCCAGTTAATGGCAAAGAATGGCTCCAAAACCAGACACAGGTTCAGATAGGACTTAAGCTGGTTCCCTTCGGTATTCCAACTCCACTTCCCAGAGAGATTGTCCATGTACAACACATTTAAAAGTCCTCTTTCGTTCAGCGTCCTCAAATGATCGCTAATCTAAAAAAGTATTTTAAATATTTCAATACATGAATAGATACTTGTTTCTTTTATAAAAAAGCTCATAAATTTTTTATATGTACTTATTATATTACATTATAATATTATATTTTTATATTAGGGCGTAGCTCCACCTTGGTGCATGGAGAGACTACGCACGTTTGCCAAGTTTCGCTTTGCAAGAAAATGTATGTGATTGTTTCCACTGCAACCCACGGACAAGCTACGCATTAATTGACGCTTTTTTACAATTAACATTTGTCAAAGTCTTTTAAAACATCCAAGAAAGAATATGAAACTTATAAGGTGTGACATACGAAATTTAGTTTCAGCTTACAAAAAAGCTGCAATGAGCTTCCATATGCTTTCGACGAGTAAGAAGAGTAGAAGACCCAGAATAAGCAAAACTTAGTCCTTAATCTATCTTAACCTATCTTAACTGAAACCTTGAGTAAAGCTTGTTACCTAAATACCTTTAATCAGGTCTATTTTCTTATGACATATATGTTATATAGTTATATTGGTATATATGTATAAGACAACGCCATTATGTAATAATTATCTCGACTTAGCTAAAATACGAACAGCCTGCATATTTCTAATGTGAAATAGTTTTGCTATCTCATGGAAAGAAAAGGAGGGAAGAGAAAGAGAGGTAATAAAAATTCTATAACAATTTTTACATCTTATCCTGAAATGCCTGCGAGGAACGCCCTATTCCCAAGATGTGGTATCTTCCATGAAGTCTTTTACTACTTTATAATATTCTTTACCACAACACAACAAACGCTCTTTAATAACTTTTTTTAACGTTTTCTGGGATCCTATTGTATGCAGTTGCCTTAAAAAAAATTGCTTACTTTTGTGAGTCTAATTACTGGTACATCTAGCCTATTACGCATACCTATCCCTTATATTTCGGATGGATCTAAGCTAAAGGCCCGAAGGCCTTAATGCTACATCGGATTAGTGTGAGCCCATTTGGCTAACTTTTGGTTTGTAAAAGTGGGGGGTTGCCCCCCGCCAACCGTGCAGTCTTTGACCACACGGCCTCCTGGCGTCGGGTTGGACGCATATCCCTACTATGAAAATCACTTTTATTACAAATTCAATTATATTTCTTCGGACATACAGTTATATTGTGAGGCGACAGTGAGAATTACTATTTGTTTAAATTATTCTCTCAAAGATGAATAGGGGGCGACTTTTAAATTGCACGGATAGCCCGCTTCTGCAGCACAAAAACGTTGTTTATATCGGCAGTATTTCCCCATAAAAGTATGCTATAAAACATAATGATAGTAGCTAAAATATACTAATACCCTAGACACCCATTCACACCAGCATAACCAGTGGCTATGGAGATGCGTAACCCTCCTTTTCGGCTTTCCCCCAATGGGCCACCAGAAACTCACATACCGCACGAAACGCGACAGCATAACTGTCACTTGACGCCGGCGCTATGTGAGCGAGAGGTACCACCCTGGTCGTAGGGACTCAATTTGGCACTACCTCTTACCTTCTTCTTAGTATAGGTAACGAAAACCACTAACCATCAGGTCGCTCGTATGTCTCTTTTATTCATCTAAATAACTTAAAAAAAAAAAAAAGATATTCTCTCTGATAACTTTTACTGCGTAATGCTTTTTCTGATAAATCATTACTAAAATATGTATATGCCATACCTCCTTCAAATTATCGTTTATCACATCAAGTGCATCCGGATACGGATAGTCATCCTCATTATAATATTCCCTGTCCAACGTATCGGAACTGTCCGTGTTCTTTCTACTGCTGCTTGGTGTATAATTGTTCTCCATGTTCTCGGTGCTGCCGTTTTCGTTTTGATCTCTCGGCCAATTGGCAATATGATGGTCGACTAGGTTCTGTATCTTGGCTGAGAGCATTTCCGTGTGTTTCTTATTAACGCTTTGCAACCCTACGATGATGATGCCAGTGTTGATGACTATCAATATCATGGCTGGAATCATGAACCCCATGACCATACCCTTTTCTATCGACATCCAGCAATAGTGCTTTATTTCGTAGTGTTCCAAGGATAATGCGTAGTTAAACTAAAAAGTTGAAAAAATCATTAAGTCAGTTATGTGGTCTTTATAGAGTACCGTTTCTCAAAATGATAAAACGGAAGCCTTATAGGATCACTTCGTACGTCAAACCAGAACCTACAGGGTAGTTTTACTGTGTGATTAGTACATTGTAGGTATTATAAGTAAACGAAAGAATATGAGAACCGCTAATTTGTTGTTACATTATGTAAAAATACCTTTTCAGCGCGCGAGTCAGATTCGCAGTTGGCTACCTTTATTTTAATGTTATTAGGCCTTATGGTGACGAACGAGAACGAGGCTCTCGAGATAGTGAGTTCCGACGCCGATGATTATGAAAGTTTTGAGAGATTATACATATAAAAGAAAAATATGGAAATTAAGGATGGATACCATATAACCTGTGGTGGTTGAATGACCTACGGTTTAATGGTAGCCATTACCTTATCTGAATGGGTAATTCTAAGATACCACTAAAGCCGCAACACGTTAATAAACGGAAATGCGTCACCAGTTCCTATTTAGCGGAAGCGGAAGAATGTTGATGTACTTTTATACACCATTTTCCGTACGCAGTACATATTGTAAAAACTATTTTTCAGGCGTTTTGACAGTGTACACACACACATAGGCACCGTACAACACTTAGAAGCCATTTTTTATTAACGACAACTAGAATCATTTTATCACTTTTACGATGTTTAACAACATATGACGTCACGTGACAAGTGTTAGCGTTTTGGAACGAAATTTAAAATGCATTATAAAATGCAAGATTTTATAGGCATTAGACGTATTTAAGCAAACGTTGATAATACTTAGGCCTCCACTAGATATTTATGATGATTTAAAAACATTTCTGAAAAATGTCAACATCCCTATTGTCAATGTTATGTGTGAAGGATATTATAGCTTTGCAATTTTTCTTAATTATAATATAAAATCTTACCATAACGACGACAGCGGGTACTCCGTATGCGAGTAAATAGTTGTACTTTAATGGCAGCACTGAGTCATAAACGCAATACTCGGCGACCGCGGCAGCTAGCGCTACTATCCACATAGAACACGAGATGTGCGTGTAGTGTAACACCAGTGCTATTCTCTCGCACTGTGAGGGCGAAGATGCTCCCTAAAATAATAAACGTTTAAAACTTGACTTCAAGGCTACAAAGTAAGCATGTATACATATAAATCTCCTTTATGAGGGTTAGGCTGGGCCACACGCCCATCTGCATGGGTACCATCATTCTTCATGCTTCCGTGAAACATCTTTAACGCTTCAAAAAGAAAGGCAGGACAAGCAGTGTTATTTCTGGCTCCGAGTCTTATCTTCGTCTCTGGATGAATTTCCTTACGTTTATGGGTGACCATGGCCACAAGCCATGTCAGGTTGCCTATCCAACTAATATTAAAAAAGGAAAAAATTTAAAACGTTTCCACAGTCATTAATCAAACAGGCCTATGTTTCGTCGTAAAAAGATGAGCTCTTGTAATGAATTATTATGAACGCCACAATAAATGACACTGATTAGTATCAACGGCCGCAATGGGCTATTCGCATGTTGACGACTTATTGTGAATTACTAGCTCATAACTATTATTCTACGCATACAAATTAATGAAATACTTACCATTACAGCTTGTATATAAATGAGAGTACAAGCAGCGAGACAACAGCACAGGTTAATGATGATTGGATAAAGCTTGCTCGTACGTCGAAATTCGGCAGCAAATTTACTCCACATGAGCCAGATAATAGCAGCCACAGGACACATAATGGATAAACCGCTAGCTATATATATCTGAAAAAATACGTTAAGTTAAGAAAAACGCGGGCAAAAGTATGTACTGTTTGAATGAGAGAGAAAAGGTCATTTGGCACAAGCTAACTCTACGATCAAAGCCATTCTAAGCCACAGAAACCCTGGAAAGGAAAGAAAAAGAATGACGCTATGGTCTAATATTTGGTACAGTTAATCGTTACAATATAACATAATTGTAAGATAAATAGACTGCTGAGTGCTGGCTATTGTATTGAGTTGGTACTCGATGCAATGGCCATAGTAGTACATATTATCCTTCTGGAACAAAAGTTTTAAGTAGACACATATCTAATGATATCTGTGTTTGTAACTGAGTTTGTTTCGCCGGTTCTTCGCAGTGGACTAATTTTGGAACCGGTAGTAGAGTCATTTGACGTTAAATAAGCTACTTTGATGTACAACATTGAATAAAAATAATTTTATTTTATTTTGTGTATTTCGGGCTGACGACTACTACGACTGAATATTACGAGATATATACGAGAGAGCACTTCAGCCCTTTTGAATTGGGTAATCCAAATCTTCACAAGAAATTTTGGCGATATGCTATAAGAAGACGGAAGCTGTAAAAAATTTAAAAACTATTTACCAATATCATCCATTCATTTCGGACTCCGTGACAATTATTGAATCCGTAAAGATAAGTTACGCTGTCTATAATGTTATGTTCTTTTAGATCCGCGTCCGCCAGAGAATCGTCCGGTATATCCATTTCGATGTCTTGTATTTTACTTTCCACTTGTCTTATCGTACCTTTAAATTAAATTCATAATAAAATTGAACTTAAAAATCCAACGCAATTGCAAAAGGGTTGATGACTTTGAAATGGCTGAACCGATTTTGATTAAACATGTACAAGTTCAACCGCTTCCTAATAAAAAAACCCCATCTAAATAGATACGTACACCTTCTTGAGACCTACGGTGCACAGACAAACACACATTACGGTCAAACTTATATCTCCCCTCTTTTTACAGGGGTTAAAACTAAGACTGAAACATAAATAATTCAAAATATTTGACATTAAAGAAGACTTACAAACCTTTATGATTTGATATTATTTCTGGATTCGGATATAAAGGTGGATTGTCGTCATATATTGATGACGTAAAATTAGATACCACACCACCATATTCCGAATCGTACGAGTTTAAGTCATAATCTGTTCTTTCCTCTACTCTGGGATATAAGGTTTTGCGATATGCTTTGGCAGCAACAGGGTGGAATGATCTATAAGCTAATTTTTGATTCTTTAAAAAATAATTTTCTGCATTTATTCTTCGTATGTGATGCGACGTTTTATTTTGTTGGGTGCCTAAAATGTAATTTTTTATAAATTTATCATAAATAATGCCAATATAATCGGTTATTTATAATACGCACATTCGGTATTTTTTATTATGCTCAGGAACACAGTTATCGTAAACAAAACTGAATACACTGGTTTTAAACACATTTTAACTTATTTCTATAGATAAGATCCTCAATCATTTATAAATCAAATCACTTTGTGCATTGCGCTTATTAATATCAAATATTAATGTACTGTTTGTTTCCGGGATCTTGAGGATACAGATTTAGAAAATCAATAAATTCGTCAAGACAGCGCCTGTCCTGTGTGAGTCAAAAACATGGTACTGCGAACTAGGATAAAATGACAAACTTACGGAAGAAGAAATGTACAAACACAATTCACGAGAGCTTTATTATTGTTAATTATAAAAAATAACAAATAACATTTTTTATAACTACATACATTATTATCATTATTTCTTTTTACAATCTTGGTTTGAGATTATGGCAACATTTGTTAGCTGATGATTGTCAAATTACAAATGTCAATATATTGACATTTGACTGCCAGTCGTGTCAAACAAACAAAATTCATACGCAATAATTTTAAGGAAATGTAACCAAATATAGATTCAATATGAGTGCTATTCTCAAATTTATCCGTGAAAACCATATCCTGGCAGTCATAGAACATGCAATTGCTAAAAAGAAGTCCCGTTTAAGTTTGAATTCCTACGAAATAACCGAAATACCTGTAATTTTGTATACATGTTTAGACGTGGAACATCTTTATTTACACCTAAATAATATAACAAATGTCCCAGTGCAGATAACACAGCTATTAAATCTGACGACATTGACTTTAGACTATAATAACATAAGCTCGCTACCGTCGGAAATAGGTAATTTAAAGAATTTGGTAAATCTTAACATAAGTTATAATCCTTTAAAAGTATTAATACCAGAAATCGGTGATTTGGAGAATTTAGAAGCTTTTTGGTGTAACAAGATAGGTTTGCAAGAAATTCCAAAGGAAATTGGAAAATTAACTAAGTTGGATACTTTCGGAGCTAGAGGTAACGAACTCAAAACAATACCTGAAGAAATGACAAAATTAACAAAATTAAGGTAAATATAACTTATTTAAGTTTAGTTTAAAGTTATCTACTATTAGTCCATTAAAGCTCTAAATATTATATTAATCAATCTGAGAACCCAAATCTACCTATATATCATTTCTACAAATACTTTGTATTTTTATTTATAATCTGGAATAGACATACATAGAATTAAAACCTGTATATTTAACCAATTTTATTTTAAATAAAATTATTAATATTGTAAAACCAAATTTATTGCAAAGAAATCTTATAGTGAAATATAAAAAAAAAAAAACAACTAAAACTGACCTAACAAATTTTATTGTTGGACTCTTAAAAAAAAATCTGACAAGGCACTAAATGTCAAGGCCTTGTTTTTTTTTTGTTATTCGTACTACAATGTCAATTTTTTGCCACTTTGACCTTGCCTATTATAACAAAGACATTTTTACAGATGGCTGACCTTAGAACGTAATCAAATTGAGACATTACCCAATACTATGGATGGTATGGAGGCTTTAGTGCATTGTAATTTAAAAAATAATAGGCTAAAAGAATTCCCTGCGGCTTTGCTGAAATGTACAGAACTCATGTTTCTACAACTTAATAATAACCAGGTAAATATAGTTTACGTAGACAAAGTGTTGGATGGCCATTAAGCAGGTAGATCCGTATTGGATGCGAGTGGCAAGGGATAGGCTATCTTGGCGTTCATTAAAAGTGGCCTATGTTTAGCTGTGGACAGATAGTGGCTGTTTATTAGTTACTATAGACATTAATGGTCCTTTTGTCTCTAACTTTCTTTGAGCCAAATACATTTTTAGATAATGGTAAAAATTCATCTGTCATATCAGTATGAAGCTAACAGTTACTTTCTGTTTTCTATCCTGTATATTGTGTATCCTGAGACACAAGATGGTAAGTCTCTGTGCCAGTAATTACACCGGCTGTTCAGCTCTTCTTTTTATAACATAGCCAAGCTGTTTGGCGGCACAGGCAGATAGGTGCACAAGCACTTCCTTCCTACTAGTAAAAACTCAAAATTATCCGTAACTCATGCAAATGTAACACTAGGAAGTTTACTAACTAAATTTTAAGGTTTTATACTAACATTAATGTAACCCTACTAATATTATAAATGTGAAAGTAAGTTTGTTTGCTACGCTTTTAGGCGAAAACTACTTAACCAATCATCAGGAAACTTTGTACACATATTCGTGGAGGAATAAGAAGTAACATAGGATACTTTTTATGAAAAATCTTAAAAAAAATCTTATCCTGCACAGATGAAGTCGGGCGCCAGCTAGTATTATATATATGTTAATCTGCAAGGCGTATATCTATGGGCCATAGTGCCTGAAAATATTTTTTTTAAAGATTAAAAATGTATTATTATTATTTAAAAAAGCAACATTTTTTTTTTCAGATATCCAGCATGCCTGATATTTGTGATACAACTCCACTGCCTTCGTTAGAAATGATTGACATTCGGTTAAATCCAATCTGTGAACTGCCACATTCAGTAAGTGTTCAGTTGATCATGGTTGCTTTAATAAATAAAATGATCTATTTATTAAACAGCTTAAAGGACTTCTTCGGGACGCAAAAATTTGACTCAATTCAGTCAAGTTAGACTGTATCTTTTTTACAAAAATTTCATCATTTTCCCTTGATGCTATAACAGACAAGGGCATATCAGTAAATAAAGTAAATGTGTTGTTTGACATTTTATTTATTATACAAACAAACAATTGGGTGTCAAATATCACACTTCTTGATTCACACAATAGCAAACATAATAGGAGTAAAAAAATGTTCATGTATAGTTATTAAATGATTGGTCTGGCTTTTTTAGTTTACCTTTAGAATAATTACACAATAGAAGGTCAGTCTTCATACAAGCGCGCTGTCAAAAATGAAGCACTAAATTGATTGAATGTTGCCAGTAGTGGTGAAGTTTTCCCGAAAACGGGAAATGATTCGGCCGCTGATAACAATTTGTTATAGCAATAATATTTAATACATAAATAGCTAATTTGTTATAGCAATAATATTTAATACATAAATAGCTAGGTGGGCATATCTATTTATGTATTAATTTATAACAACTTTACTTAACCATGTATACACAAGCTATATTATTATTTATTATGTATAATTGTTATATTACAAGAATGTTTATTTATATGAAACGAAGAAAATATAACAGTAATTAGTAAAATATACATTTTTATAATTATTTTTTATTGGCATGAAACACAGTTGTAATGTAAAGTTATTATACATATTACTGTTTAAACTTGTAACTTCTAATAAAAACGCGAAAGTTTGTATGTATAAAGATTTGAAGTATGAATATTTGTTACTGTTTTACTGTTTGTATTTGATATCGTTAAATCACACAAACACATTAATTCGAGAACGTGTCACGTACCTACGTAAATATCAGTAGCAACTGTTTTAAATTTATTCATTTTCATTGAGGGAAAATAATCAGTAAAAATATTTTCACAATCGGGCAAAACTGAGCATTGAAAAAAATTGTATTTATTTAAACCTAATTAATTACAAGATACTACGAAATATAGAAAGATTTCCTGGGAAAAGTGATGTTATTACATATATTTTGTTATTCAGATGTATTGTCCTACAATTTAACTGCACAAATCGTCATAATTATTTATTTTACGGAGACACGTTTGGTGCGGTTTGACATAGAATACTGCGGAACTCCCGGCGCTTGGTGCAAAAATGGCTCCATGTGAGTTGCTTCAAAATGGCCGCGCGGACTAGGTTTCTATAGTGTAATTATTCTAAGAGTTTACCATAATTTAGTTGTAAATTATTTGATTTTTTTTTTCTAAAAACCAACTTCCCAAGATAAACTGGGTGTGTTTGACTAAATCTCAAAATCACTAGAATAACATAGCCTGGGTGAAGCTTAGGATAAACCCTCACATTACTCTAGCCTATCGCATTTTTTAATTTCGTTCCTTATACCCCCAAAACGGTAGGCGCATATTGAACTATTATAGTTGTATGTGCCTGGGGGGTTTCAATTTTTTTTATTTATACAAATTATGATTTATGTTGACCTTAAGTATTCATAATGTAAATGATAACTGCTTGCTTATTAGTTTTTATTATTACATATTACTTATGACATTATTAAGACGACGATTCGAATGATTGGCAGTGTGCCTTTCAGTATTTTTTTTTCTTAACGCCGGGAAATACTCTGAGCCATCCCGCCTGGGAAATGGGTCTCCACAGGCGAGTATGTGGGACTCGCTGCGCCCGAAAGATGGTAAATGGACGCAGCTCTACCCACTAAAACCCGGCGAGTGCCACTTGTGCCGCCTTTGGTAAGGTGCCTCGGATCTGTTAAGCTAACAGGGCACCTCGACGGCTAGTCAGTCCCGCAAGGGACTCCACCTCCACAGAGGGGTTGTCCCGCACCACAGAACAACCCCTCCCAACGTCGGGACAGTACAATGGGGTGAGGTTCCCATCCTCGCCTCTTTTGTCCCCTCTTCTTATAAGAGGGGTACAAAGAGTCCCCTCAGCTCAATTAGCTTCGCCTATTTTTCAAAATTAGCTGGGCTCACCCTAGGCTACTGAGCTCCACCGCCACGACAAGGCCTGAACCATGGTACCTTTCGGTATTTCAAGCAAAGTAAGTTAGCTACGTGAATGAAATTTTTGTATATTATTTTTCATCATATAATCTAACGAACTGGGACAACACGATTTGTAAAAAAATCCCCGAAAGATTTAAATTCCAAGAAGTGTCAATTTTTGTTTTTGTTATTATTCCGGAACTATATTAACTTTATGGTTCATACTTGGATATTTTCAGAAACAATAGTTATGCTTCTTATCTAGCGAATTAGAAAAAAATCATGTTATATTATACTTGCGTAGTTTATTTTATCTGATTTTTTAATACTTTCGGGACTTATGCTGCATGCGCCTTTGTGTTCATTAGCGCTACTGTCTTTCGTCTTTTTTGCGCACGATAATAAATGAAGCTATGTCATGGAAACTATGGGAATAATTTTCGAGTGCCTCGTCCTCACATTACAAAATGTATCAATCATGCCCTTACAGGATCATCCCTTACTCCGCTTCACCGATGAAGAGCCTTCCTCAGATAGTCAAGTGGGAACACCATCGTCCAGCCATCATCACGCGGCACAGGCGTTGGCCGTTAACGCCACAGCTCTGAGACTGCCAGCTGCCCCCGCACCCCGACTTCCTGAACCAGCGCTTTATGGTATGTATAGTTTAGTAAACACCAGATTTATTTTGATTTTGTTTGTCAAATGTCAATGGCAGTGTTGCAAGTTGTCATATTTAGATTTCGAATTACCGTTTCGTAAGGTTAGTGTTTTTACTTTTTAGATAAAATAACCGTATCCTTAAGAATAACCTTGTTAATTACCGTGTGTTTTTACACATAGAAATGCATGGTCATACACACAATATCGGGAATAACAGAGGTTACAATAATATTAATTTTAGGTTCAGAAGTAATGTGTATTAGGCATGTGCATGCATAAATCACCTCCCTCCTTTCCCGCACTGCACATGCATACACCTACATGGACCATAACACACTAACTACTACTACACACTTAAAAAGATTGCTTAACTAGGCATGACCTATTGTAGTTCGGCCAGACTCTCGTCCTCCACGAGCTTGCATCTGCAATAGGGCTACGACTAGCTTTTCCTCGCTTCTTATACGGAAAAGAAAAAAAAGGTGAAGTTGGGTGCGTTGATGACGTAATAAAAACATTCCTACGCCTCTGTCAAAATTGCTGTCAAATCCGCTCCCATACTATTGACCGTCAACGTTATAATATATTATCCTCCTATATTATATCATAATACATATATCAATATCATAATATCTATCTATATATTCCTATAATCTATACATAGTATTGTAAGAGGTAGTGCCATGCTGCTTTGCAGCCGAATTGGGCCGGCACGACCAGAGTGGTAGTGGTGACTAGGTGGCTCTCGCTCACATATCACAGGCGTCAAGTGACAGCTATGATGTCGCGTTTCGTGGGGTTTGTGAGTTTTCGGTGGCCCATTGGGAGATAGGGTAAATGAGGGCAACATATCTGCATAACCTCTGGTTGTGCAAATGTCTATGCGCGTCGGTAGTCACCATGGCTCCGACTGCAAGGATGCCTCCTTATGACATAAAAATTTTAAAAATCCATTGTTTTTGCTTCAGATTTCGACTTAGATGTATCATCCGTGTCTTCCGAGGACTGGGAGAACAGCGTCAACAGCTCCGAGCTAGACGTTCAATACCAGAGCGATGAGGAGAGAGTGGACAACGAGGTAAGGAAAAGAGAGAGATAGAGTTGAATTAAATAAGTATATATATAAATACAATCATGTCAATTTTTCTTCTCGTATCTTTGTCGGTGAAATATGGGAGTGTCACTCCCATATTCCCTGATGATATAGTAGTCAAAAGGTACACGTAGGTAAGCCATAACCCAGGCAACTCTTTTCTGTGTTACCTACCATGAGACGTAAGACGAACGTCTCGGTACCAGTGTCAAATTCTTCTTGTTGTAACAAGCAAAGCTCTTTCACGTGCAGATGTGACGAAAGCGGGTGAGCTATCCTTGTAAATGTACATGCACATTGTCTTTGTGTGCGTAACCTCGGCAGCGCTCTGTTCAAGACACTGATACACAAGAACGCACGTCTGTCGCATAATAACAATTATTTTAGTAAGAGGTGGTGCCATGCTGCATTGCAGTCGAATTGGGCCGGCACGACCGCGGTGTTACCTCTCGCTCACATAACGTTTGTGAGTTTTCGGTGGCCCATTGGCAAGGCAACATATCTGTATAATCTCTGGTTGCGCAGATCTGGTAGTCTGAAGCTTCGACTGCTTGTTTGCCCTCCTATGCTATAAAAATATGGCCCACCCGCTTTCGTAAAAGAAAAAAAAACGTATAAGATATAAGCAAAATGCTGATACCTGTTCAGATTAGCGCGTGGCACTACCTCCCACTGGTACAAAGAAATACCACTTTGTCTAAAGTCTAAAGCTTCGTCTGCTCGTTTGGGCTCCTATGCTATAAAAAAATGTATTTGGAAAAGATGGCCTTAATTCATTCTTTTTAGCAGAAATGAAGCATGTTATTAGGAGAAATCATATCACTCATATTTTAATGTAAAGTACAGAGTATAAACTAAATAATTTTTATGATTTAAACGTATGGATTGATACAATGACACATTATTTATTAACTTCAAAATAACCTCTGAGCAACTCATATCAAATCTTACACAAATATAACAAGGGCTGGTTCTAACGTTCCATTTATAGTATTCGCAATTTAAATTGGCCACATTGAAGTTGGCTAAAAGTGGTTTGCAAATGTCATTTCAACTCAAAACTGCAACTATCTTCACTCCGTACCGTACATTTTCCTTTTTCAATATATCATATTATCCACCATTTCATTACGGTGTGGACGGCGTCGTTAACACGCTAACCAGGTTGCGATGTTTTTCCAGGCAATCGGCATGGTGTTGCCAGAACTATCCAGGTACGCGTCCACGGCGAGCTGAATGTTATATTTGTTATGGCAACATTTGTTCCTAGGATTTTTCTTATTTACATTAAAGTATGGCAAAAAAGTAGAAAAACATGGGGAGAAATGAAAAAAAAAATGTAAATCTGTCTGTTACTTAAATTGATAAAATTCATGTATGTTTAACTAAGCTTTAATGAAATTATGTAACATACATAGCTAATGATAAATAAATTTTATAGAATAATTTAATAAAATGACAGTTATGCCTGTCTTCCTTTTATTGGTATAAGGAAAAAATTGTGACATTGAATTTTAAAATACTAGATTCTAAATTTTAAAATCACGACGCAAATAATTTGTCTATGATTCATTATCATTCTGTATCATATCAAACTGTTTTTTATACTTATTTTGTAGTGTACTCAATATTTTCTTTTCGGAAGCTTTAAATCTTTTCGCAATATTAAAATTAATAATCATTATTGTACATAATATTTAGTACATAATATGAACTCTATCAATTAAATAAAAAGACAAGTGTAGTGTGCTGCCATCTGCGAGAATATAAAATGGAAGCTTGTTGCAGGTAACTTAACATGGCAATAACAGTTAATTGTTTAAATATATATAAACTTGCACTATTGTTATATAATTTGTTAATTTGACGTAATTTTATTTTATTTGTAAGACAATAATAAAAAATAGACATTGTAAAAAGTGATAACACAATAATAATGGCTCGTACTTAATATAAGATATTGTACAAATAATTGATGCCTATATTAAAATTCCAAGTAGATATAAATAAATAAAAAAATATAAATGGGGATGCCATATTAAAAATAATTTTCTTTTCATAATAGGCAGGTTTGATTTTACCGTTAGATATGTTATTGATAAATCATGTGGCAAATTTCAAAGATCAATATTTAAATTTAATGCGCAATACATATTTTTAATATGGGGACACATTTATTATCTGTAGCTCTCTTGATTAGGCGTGAAGTCAACTGTCAATCTACATTTTGGCGGTAAAGTGTTTGCTAGCATTATTTTTTTAATATGTACCTAATAAATTAGGATCATTCAGTTTAGTAAATTTAAATGAAGTTGTAAGAAATAGATTCGTTTATAGATTTAGGTCAATGCTTTTATTGAAACACATTTCAGGACAGCATACTGAATTAAATTAATCTGTATTGAAGTTAGTTTTAATTTGTAGCAACCGCGTCAAGGATTTCGTTTAGAAAAGTCACTGCGATGTTGCGATGTCACTTTAACTAATTTCGGTACATTGAAGTTTAATTCGGCATACTGTATATGGCACTATTTTATGTCGCACAAAATATGTATGCTTGTATTTTTTATGGAGGGAACTTCAGTTATTCACATTATATACAGATGAAGTTTTTAAAACAAACACTATAGAAAATCGGTCCGAATTAACAAAACACCAAATGACAATTAATTAACGGGAAACCAAAAAAACACAACCGCACGCCCTGATACTTCTCGCCGTTCTCAAACATTTAAAAAATGCTATGAAGATTGAATATTCTTCTTTTTTTAAAAAAAAAACATCATCGTTTCCTATTTTCTGCCAGTGTCAAATGTAACTGAGTCAGACAAGCTAGAGAAATTAATTGCATAGATAAAGCGCACAATTTTGTTTTTGTAATATAACTCGGCACGCCTTACAGCATTTTATTTAGTAATTGTTAATTATGAACTCATGTGTTATTTTTATAAACTACATATCATTAATAATGAAATATATTATGTTATTATTTTTCCTCTGTAAGATTAAACGGTTGTTTTTATTTTAAATGACATGTGTAAATATATATTTTCAAATATTTGTTTTGTTTGTTTGTGACAAACCAAATACTCGAGTGAAAAGTATCTTTACCTTTAATCAACTAGTATAATGGAAACATTGCCATTTTTTGCCATCGATTAATCATAGAAAATAAGTAAGATATAGAAAAAATGTGGAAAAATTATTATTAATTATTTTTTTCTAAAAATTAATAAGTCATGGGACTTTAAAGTTGTGCCTGTAAAAATGATGTCGGGTCGCGTGTGACATAGCCCGACTGACGTGCAAATCTTTCAAATTCGTTGTTTTTCGGTCTCTTGAGCCGTTCGTCTCGAGTTTTACACGCTTTGTATTAGCTTCACTTGTATGTTATATCACTGCTTTATACTAAATTAAGCCCGGCTTTGGGCTTAATTTAGTATAAAGCAGTGCTAAGTTTTTATACTTACTTCTCTTTTATAGAAATAGATATCCATGAAATATTTTTAACAATGAATATCGAGCACCATTATAATAATAATATGTAATAAAATACATACTATGCGTTTCAAATGAGAATAGGACGGACTTAGCGCCATATTGTGACGTCATAGCTGCCAATTCATACCAGTTAGGTAGGGTGAACAAAAAAAAATCTTAATTTTTATTTACAGAGATAAAGTGAAAAAAAATCAATCAGAATCTAGCTCTTCAATTCCGCTCATCTCTACATTTATGTCCGAGTGCGCGATGGATGCGTGTTAACGTGTTTTTATTTACCCCGTAGCCAAATGAACACTTTACTAGCATTTTACGGTGTTTACAAAATGGTACCATTTGCACATTTCACGAGTCAAACTTATATTTCCTTCAGGTCCTCACTCTACGCTAAACTCGTTTATGTTCATGGGCGACGTCGACCACTTACCTACCATCACGTCTACCAATTTGTCTATCCAACATAAAAAAGCAAATATACATTTTTAAATAATATATTTTATTTTACTCAAATATATTTTAAAATAATTAAGAAAATTCTTTGTCGTCTACGTCGAAGTGGACGCCAACTTGCTTTCGCACAGTATCCATAAGTTTTGAAAGCATCAGACTGTCTCGGTGTGACATACGCGGTGATTCTATCAGTCCTGAAAATTAATGGAATATTTGCAATTAGTTTACCGCCGGGGAGACTTCAGACTTGTGAACGGACGTTGTCATGATTATGTACTCCAGTTATATTTACTACCTGTTGCCCGCAGATTCGCCCGCGTTTACTTTAAGATCGTATCCTTAGTGATTATGATTATTATTTTTGTATAAGTTACTGAGGTTACTCCTTACAATATCGCTATGGTGGGGAAGCACGCTAGACCAACGTTCTGTGGTAATTAATAATTATTATTGGGTTTGACAAATTTTTGGTGTACCTTGTTTAATACACTTCGCGACTTCAAGGGCTTCGTAAACCAACCCGGCGCTGTTGTCGAAGTTGTAAGGCAATTTTGATGCGTGTAGAGCAAATTTTTCCTGACTTCCATCAGCTTTAATCAACAAGTCAGGGAAATGGAACGGCTCCTCTACCTGGAATAAGTTTCAACATGAAATAAAAATGCAATTTATTTTGATATTTTTTTTAAACACGATGCACATACAAAGAGTTCCTCAATGGGTAATGAAAATTTTCACAAATATTATTTGTTTATTCTGACCAGAAATACATAAACCCTGCATTGATGTCGCCACTGTATTTTATATGGCAACACCTGTGTTTTTTAAATTTAAAAATTAGTTCCGAAATTTTCCGCAATATGGCGGGTTTTTATTTTTCTGGTCAGGTTATAGAAAGAAAAAACCTTTATGCTAGATAAGTAGATGTTTTATCTATATTGTTTATTATCTGTTATTTAAGGGACTATGAAGAAAGTATGGAGAACCATCTCTGGGCTATGAACGAATAAAAATTAAAGTGTTGCGCTTTGAGGTGGGAAAAATAGTGTTGCGCGACAAATTATGACATATTACAGGTGGCGCCACAAGTAGCAAGTGATATTTAAATGTGTGTGTGCGTCAATAAATTACACACATATGTATATACAAACTCGCTTCTACATGCTTCACCAGCGCCATGGCGGACGGTTTTTGAACTATATTTGCTAATTTGCGTTCACATGATGGTTCCCCTTACTTTCTATTCTCCATGGGTGGGACGTACCGTGGCTCTACCCTTTGTGCCCACTACAGTTGCCTTGTTCCACAGCTTCAATCTGGCATTTATGTTGAGAACAGCGCGTCTACCCTCAGTGTACTCGAGGACTACGGTATCCACAATATCGACTCCCTCTTCGTTAAGTTCTCCCAGAGCAGTCACCTTTATGGGCTCATCTTTAAATATGTATTGAGCAAACTGAAGAGTGTATACTCCTATGTCAAGTACCGCACTGCCGCCCATCTCCTTCTTACTGTAGGTAAGTATTAATATACATATGTAGTGTATATAACAATCACTGGTGGGAGAGAAGCGCTGTGTCGCGCTCCCGGCTGCATGGGTACCACCATTTTGCTTGTTTCTCCCGTGAAACAGCTTTGCTGTTTCGGAGAGAAGGGCAAGACAGGCAGTGTAATTACTGGCACCGAGACTTAACATCTTATGTCTCAGGATAGGCAACACATAGATGAGTTGCCTTAGGTTCATGGGCGACGACGACCACTTACCATCAGGTGGCACGTTTGCCAGTTTGCCTATCCAACGAACATAAAAAAAAATCGAATAACGAAAGTTTCCACGACCTCTGTGGCTCAATGGTTAGTAGTGGGTTCGAATCCCGCCAGGGAACAAAAAAGTTTTCTGTGTTCCTGGGTCATGGATGTGTATTAATATGTGTATTATAACAGTATTAAATATATTCCGATGTCTGGTACCCGTAACAAAAGTTCTTCGAGAACTTACCACGGGACCAGATTGACGTGGTGTAATTTAAATATGAAATTACTAATACTTCAAAACTTACAGTTTTATAATGACTAACAATTTGTCGATAAAGCGTTAGCAAAACAACAAACACGAGGACATGAAATGAGATAGCAATTATTTACAGATAAGATAATACATAACATTATAAAGTTCTTGCATACACTACATAATGAAGTGATAAAATTTAGTTTAAGATTTACTTAAGTTTCAGATGTTAATTAAATAAAACACTAATTAAGTACATAGTTGGTTTTGAAAATTATATAAAAAAATCGTAAAAATATCCAATCGTCTTTGATTTTGTTTGGTTGAACAAGTCCACGGCGGGAACTCTAACTAAATGAATGCTATCTCACCTGACATAGTGCGCGAACATGTGTGCTAGAATGAAATGCACAATAATTCATTCCTAAAATGTCCTTTTAGCAAAACAGTTATTATAGAAAAACTATTAAGTGTATCTTTTTAAAATAAATTTATTTCAACTTTTGAATAACTAAACTATGTCTGTGCGGGCTTTCCTTTTGAGCTTTCGTGCTCCGAATACTATTTATTTTCGCCCAAAGTTGGGCTAAAATCAATGTTGAAATACGAAAGCTTAGAAGGTTGTATTTTTTAAATGTATATTTTTTTACGATTTTGGGTACATACAGACATATATAATGACGAGATCAATTTATATTATTCTTGGTTTTTGATGGTCAACGTTAAACATTGTAGTAATTACTGTTTTGCGTTTCTATGGACAGATGAGCGACTTGTGTAACCCTAAAACAATAAATAATAACTAAACTGTTTCTTACCTCAGCCTTTCAACTTTTACAATGGGAACACCAAAGTTGACTTCAACAAATTGAACATCTCCAAGTTTCCCAGCGTTTATTTCATTTTCCAAAGCAATGTATGAAGGCGCAAAACGCGACCAAACGGCCTCCATTAGAAATAGACCTTTACCTTTTGCGATCTTGATGAGGCTTTCAGTTTGTTTGTAGTTTAAACATAAAGGTTTTTCACAAAGAACGTGTTTGCCAGATTCAAGGTACAGCTTAGCTAATGTGTAATGATCAGGGTTTAGAGCCCCTATGTAAACGACATCTACAAAAAAAAATTAAATAATTTTGTAGGAATCTACATACATTCTGTCGTTGTATTGGACATATATGCTCAATAATTCAACTAAGAATATGATACAAGATAATCATTGTCAGGTAAATTAGGCCCGCTGAAATTAGGGCCTTTTATACAGGCACATGAAGTAATTGCTGCGCAGAAACTATACTTTAACCCCATAATGAGTTACTGCGCAAACATTTGTCGCTGTGTTCATTGTAGTCAAGATAATTAGAACGTACAGTACATCAGGTTCTTATAGTACTGGTCCTTGACATACCAACTGCCTTTGATACAAAGATCGTACAAGACAAGCTCGGACCAACTAGCCACTGGACCCCAATCAAGTCATCGGTGCTTTTGAACCTTTAAAACTCGAGCCTCGCTGCTCATTTCAGTTTCCAGGAGACCCGCGCAATTACTCGTAAACAGACATCGAGCATATAACCGGAATAGAGCGGTAATTTAATGTGTTTTGTTTGAAATCAAATTCCTCCTTTGTGCTGCGACGCTGCGCCGGTTCTGCGCTCTGATTGGCCGACTGATGGCCATTGATGTATGATTGGTCGATGGGACGGACAGACAGATCACTGGTTGGTTGAATTGTTATCACGTCAGTGACAAATAATATAATAATAATATCTATGGACGCTTTCACACCACGTCAATCTGGTCCCGTGGTAAGTTCTCGAAGAACTTGTGTTACGGGTACCAGACAACGGAAATATATTTAATACTTTTATACTATACATATATTTAAGATTTTTATTATATTATACACATATTTAATACACATCCATGACCCAAGAACATAGAAAATATTTTTGTTCCCAGGCGGGATTCGAACCCGCAACCTCCGGCTTGAGCGCCAACGCGCTTACCACTGAGCCACAGAGGTCGTCGATATGTCGTATAAACATATAGTAACTATCGATAAGTTTACGTAAGTAGGTAATTCTCTGTAATCACTTTGAGTACTAGGAGCGAAATAAAAATACGTAGTATTATCTATATAGTTTGTGGAAATAAACCAATCACAACGAGTTTCCCACGCCCGCACACCGCAGCTTCGTAATTAATTTGAATAATTTGTTAGTCAATTATACAAGATCGTGTGCCCAGTAGCTGGTTGGTCCGAGGTTACAAGTGTGTTTAGTGGAGGAAATAGACAGCACAACACGCTGTGTTTGGTTTTAAGTTTTGCAGGAGTTACTTACCAACATCATTACTTTTGGCCATATCATTGTAAGAGGCGAATACTCTTTTAATGTTATGTGTTTTGGCGAACTCCTCGGCTCGGCTCTTGTCGCGAGCTGCAACAGCGGCTATCTCTTGATCTCCAACATTCTGGTAGGAGTTGAAAGCGTTGACGAAGTCGTGGCAGATCTTACCCGCGGATACGATGCCCCAACGGAGTGTCATCTGTTAAAATTATGGAGCAAAATTTAATGGCGGAATAGCTTTCCCACTGGGTACTCTGGGCACGTGCCCAGCGCCTCACGATCTATGGGGCCCCATTATTTCTATCAGAATATGATTGATATTAAAAAAATGATTGCTGATTAGAATACCTAGTACTGCCCTTATTACTAGGTTTATTGTTCTCTAGTCCAAAAATCAGGGCTCACAGATCTTAAAATTGTTGTTTTCGTCGGGGCCCCATTATCCTACTACCCAGGGCCCCCAACGGGTTAAAGGGGGCACAGGACAGTCGTTTGTATTTTGTAAGTAACAAATGGAATGAGGGACAGTAATCAATAAAGAAATCATCGTTAATCCGGTCCTTACATATCAATTGATGAGTTAACCCTGACATAGTGCGAGAATAACGTACCAATGGTTCAGTGCTACAAACTTGGATTTTTTTTAACCGACTTCAAAATAGCAGAAGGTTCCCCTATTCGACCGTATGTAGGTATATTTTTTATGAGTGATCGTAACCAAACTCAAGCTGATGGTGACCACGACGAATAAATGAAAGTTTGTATGAATGATTCATAGGAATTATTATAGGGACGTTACATAGCTTCGACCCCGAGTCCGAAGACGGGCCACCTGGTGGTAAGTGGTCGACGTCGCCCATGAACATAAACTAGTTTACCTGGAACGAGCCCAGGCAACTCATCTATGTGTTGCCTATCCTGAGACATAATATGTTAAGTCTCGGTGCCAGTAATTACACTGCCTGTCTTGCCCTTCTCTCCGAAACACAGCGAAGCTGTTTCACGGGAGAAACAAGCAAGATGGTGGTACCCATGCAGCCGGGAGCGCGGCTCGGCGATTCCCTCCCACCGGACTTCGATTTCGGTTCCGATACTTTAAAATCAGAGGTCAGAATCGGAGATCGAAGGAGGCAGCGCCATCGAACAAGTTTATACCTACTTGTCACGTGGGGAATTGCTAGCGTGTTACGTGACCTGTGGCTGTAGCCTGTAGGGCTAGCATGCGCGCACGACACAATTTTGTCTACCGTGCGCGCATGCTACAGACGTCCCGTTTTTCAGTAACTTGTTTCGTTGTCTTTTGTTAATTATTCGCATTGTTAATTTTTACTGAATTCCCTTTTTGAGAAACAATTTAAAAATATTAAACCTGCTCTCATCTGCCTCTGCTTCAGAGGCCGCGTTTAGGTAGACAAAATGTTGGGCGGCCACTAAGTACTAACCTCTAACCAAATGGGAAGACTCTCTCCGTGGTGCGGCCGGTCTATGTTGTGGCAAGGGATCCATCGTCTTGGCGTTCATTGAAGGAGGCCTATGTTCAGCAGTGGACGGATAAAGATGATGATGATGATGATTACGATGAGCTCGACATACTATGGCCTGCTACCAAAGCATCATATACAATAGTTGCATCGACAAGTAATAAAATGAGCACATCATCCTGGTAAACTAAAACAACCAAATAAGCATCATTGGGGAATAACACAAAAACGGCTTGTCAGATTGATTAAATTAATATGAGATCAAAGTCCAAATTGGAAACACTAGCCTTCGAACAAAAAAAATTTAAACAAAAATTAAAACCGACTTCAAATTTAAAAAATAAACTAAAAAGTAATAAAATAATTTCCTTAATTTTTGTGCCTACAATTTATAATCAACTTGTTCTTCTACTAATATACAATCTTTGCGTTTACCACGTCATTATTGTTACTTTTGGAGACGTACGTCACATACATACAAAAAAGTATATACAGACGAATTGATAATCTCCTCTTTTTTATGACGTCGGTTAAAAATAAGCACTGATAACAAAATGCAATTAAACGGTGATTAAACGTTACCGATTTGTATTTCGAATAGCATAAACTTAATAAAATAATATTCACTAGAAACAATATTATAGTTTAAACTTTAAAGTTCACAGAATACAATTAACCTAGCAGAGTTAATCATTAGTGTTTAATTTAAAAATATAAGTCTGTGATAATCTTAGAGTAATAAAATTACCACGGAGGAAGTTTACCTTGTAAAGTTGTCATTAATCAAATGACCACAGATAAAAAATGTAGACGGACCACGAGTCACGACTATACAAATACGGCGAGCGATATTATTTAACTACGTCGATATGTTATCGTGAAATTATTATCAATTGCTTAAAGTGAGAATACTTGTGAATTATCAGATAGGTACGGACATGGACACTACGTGGATGGATTTTAGTTTAAAATAATAAATGTTTATTTTAAATATTAAGTACTTTAAACTAAAAATCAATGTTTATTTCTCGGATATATACATAATATTTTTCATTCATAACAAATAAATACATAGAAAGAAAATGTAATGACCAAGCAAAGAGCAAACAGCTATAGCCTTATACTTAGGCACTTATTGTTATTTGTTCCTAGACTTATCTAGTATCTACCACTCTGATACATCACTGATTTATTGAATCGAACGAAAGCTTCGTAAAGGAAGCGAGCCACGGTGAGTCACTGATACAAACGGATATAAAATTATATAGGTATATAAAAGAGTGATACATATTCCAGAGATCAAAAGATACATAATCTTTTCTTTTTAGTGATACATTTTGCGCATCTATGTACGGCTCATCATATTCGAGCACTCAGTGTGTTTTAAATAATTATGCATAAGTATAGGTTAGCTAATTATAGACACAAGGTGTGTTTTCCAATTACAACACTAACGCGCATTATGCGGTATAATCACGGAGCTTTGTACATATTAAATTAAAAAAGTCCATTTATTCTAGTTCTAGACCTGTTTAGGGATATAATTGAAAGTAGGTACTGTGGAGGAAAAGTTCACAATTATTATTGTCGAGATTCTTATTAAGTCAGAATTGCCTTTTTTTCTTAAAGCCAGGAAATGCTCTGAGGAATCCCGCGGGGGAGTGGGTCTCCCCAGACGGGTATGTGGGACTCGCTACGCCCGAAAGCTGGTAAATGGACGCAGCTCTACCCACTAAAACCTGGCGAGTGCCACCAATGCGGGCTTTGGTGAGGAGCCCCGGATCTTTTGAACAAACAGGGCACTTCGACGGTTAGTCGGTCCCTCAGAGGACCGACGCCACCTCCACAGAGGGTTTGTCCCGCACCACAGAACAACTCCTCCCAACGTCGGTACAGTACAATAAGGTGAGGTTCCCGTCCTCGCCCCCTGCTCCCTGCTCTTTGTCCCCTCTCTAAGAGGGGTACAAAAAGCCTCTTTGGCTCAATTCGCTTCGCCCAAGGTGCAGCGGCCCTTAGGTTGAGCCCCACCGCCACGATAAGGCCTAAACCATGGTGGGGAGATCAGAATTGCCTAGATTATTAATATAGATTTCTATTTAGCAAAAGAAAAAGAAAAGGTTTTATCATTTTGAATATGAAGATTGCCACTGATCCGAATTTATGCAGCCCAAAAATAGTAATAATCTTGATAGGCACTGTGGATTTAACCTATTCTGTACGTGCGGAGCCGGCTAGGAGAAAAGGCGTGGCGCGGATAAAAGCTTTACTGACGGTGCCATTGTAATGAATATGAAATTTAAGTTTTGTACCTAAATGATTTTAAGGTAACATGTTCATTTTCATTACTAAAATTATCTAAAACGGGTTATTTAGGTACCACGTTTTTAACTTTTATTTCGCGGAGCTCGTTATTTCAACATTATCTACGAATGTATTATATCGTGAACATTTCTAAGAATATCGTAATAAATATCGATATATCGTGTAGTTCTGTATCGATATTGCGATGCATCGTATCGTTACTGGCATCATTAATTATTATAGATTATCTTGCTACGCAAATTTCTTACTAAATTAGTAAACAATAACAAAGCAAACGAAATAATTTATTTTCTATCAATAGAAAAATATATTTTCTATGATTATCAATGAAACTGCTATTATTTTTATTATATAATGTAATATATTATAATAACTGTGAATCTATACAGTTAAATAAAATTGGAGTGTCTGCTTGTAATATTAAAATAACCGCTTTTTATTGAATGCGGATGTATACAATATATACCAAAATAGCCTTCTTTACAATTTTTGTCTGTCCGTCTGTCTGTCTGTCTGTCTGTCTGTTTGTTCCAGCTAATCTCTGAAACGGCTGGGCCGATTTTGATGAGACTTTTCACTAAATGCACCTGAAAGTCTATACAATTTTCAAAATTTTTGTGTGTATCTGTTTATTCCAGCTAATATCTGAATCAGCTGGACCGATTTTGACGAAAATTTCACTGGCAGATAGTTGATGTTATAAGGAGTAACTTAGGCTATAAAAATAATCATCATCAATCCGCGTACGGCTGTAAATCTAAGTAAACGCAGGCGAAGCTGCGGGAAACAGCTAGTTTTTAGCATAAAATTAAAAAAAAAAAAAATGTCATTAAAATGTCAGATGCATGGAACTGAATTTCAGTCAATAGAGTTTGACACTGTTGAATCGACATCAAATCGATGAATAGGAGCGGCCATCTTATAATCGTATCTCAACTGTAAAAATCAGTCATTGAAAAAATAGTACTAAATTGATTAAACATAAAGGACGATTCATAAATACTGGACTAAATATATCCGCCTAGACCGAATTCGCGACCAACATTTGATTATTGCCGTCGCAGAAGATTTGGATTCGGAAAAGAGCACGCAATCTTCGAGTTTCGACTGTAGTGAATAATAAAATTGATTAAACACATAGGACGATTCATAAATACTGGACTAAATATATCCGCCTAGACCGAATTCGCGACCAACATTTGATTATTGCCGTCGCAGAAGATTTGGATTCGGAAAAGAGCACGCAATCTTCGAGTTTCGACTGTAGTGAATAATAAAAATAAACGATTTTAATAGTTTTTATTATTACTTATTTACAAATTACCTGTTTCTTAGCAATTTAGTTCACAAATCTAAAATTGATAATTCCGATTTCATTTCCTTTACGAACTAATTCGATATTTTTAAACAATCGATTAATTTTTGTTAGGTAACTTCACTATGATTGTCAATTAATATCTGTCCAGAGTCCAGGTGAATAAAAAATTAGCACAAAATTATAATCGTTTTATTTAATGTAATATCATTAATAATTTGGCTTTTGAATGGATTCTCGGCACTTATAAGATCTGTTTTGGGAAGCATCGATATCAATTCTGAAGCCAAAGTAGGTATATTCTATTTTTAATAAAAACCATGCTAATCAGGATTATTTAAAATTGCCGCTCAAACAGTTTCTATGGGACTAACAGAGATGGCAGCTGTGTCATGTCCTAAATTTTTTTGTATGGAGTTTACCTTCTTCCCGCTACCGTTAGGGTATTATTGTTCTATGGTCCAGACTGTCAGTTGTCAGTTGTCACCCATATCTTCATATGTCGCGCAAAATACTGCCAAATACTCTGGTTTGGTTTTCAGTTTTGTAAAGTTTTGTTTACAAATGCAGTGCAGAGCAAGCGCAGAATTTTGAGAAACTAAATATCATTATATTTTTGTAATTAATTTAGTTGATATAGTTAGTTTCGAGAGTTTAGTCATAGTATTTTAATATAATTAATTGAAATGCCACGATCAAGAGGACAAATGTGGAATTATTTTACTGTGGTGGATAAAAATGCTAAAAAAGCGGAGTGTAAATACTGTAAGAAAAAACTTTCATTCAAAACCACAGTATCGAATTTAAAAAATCATATAAAAATAAAACATTATATTATTTATAAAAAAATATGTAGTGAAAATAACAGGAATGAAAATGACGGTAAGTTTATTTCCTCCCTCAAGTCAATGTAAAATTACTGCCACAGTTCATTTTTCTATAATTTTCTACAAAAAAATTGTACCTAATTTCAATAATGTCTGGATTACTCCCTTTTTCCAAGCAATTTTGTCTGAATTTGTATCTTTTATCCAGTTTTTAGTTTGAAGCCAAGCCTTAAAATACAAGGGTAAGTCTTGATTTACTTCTACGACTATATGCGATATTCTGCTTCACCCAACAAACCAGTGTACCAATTATCTGGTAATATAAATAAGTTTATTTTTTACTGTTCTCCCTATTAATGCTTTAACATTGTCCGCCTCATTTTGCTTATGGCCTTTCTCTAAAAATTCACATTTATTTTAAATACATATTATTAAAAATATAATAAATACCTAATTAACATAAAACATACAATGAGATTGCGATTCTGGCTGCAAAGTTTTCAGACCAGAATCTGAAATCTTTGATGCCAGCTTTAATCTTGTTGTAAACGAATGAAAATAAAGCTAGCCACTTTATTAGCGTCAAATTTAGCCACTGTCTCATCCCACATGTAGCAGTTAGCTTCTTTTAAACCAACATCAAAAACTGTAAAATTATAAACTGATAAATTTCTTTTGTAAGCTTCTCATCGAGCATATAACCAGTTAGAGTAGTAATGTGAGTCGTGATCATCCGAAACTGATCAGTGATTTGTCACTGACGTAATAGATATTCAACCAACCAGTGATCTGTATGTATCCAGCAATGACCATCAGTCAGCCAATCAGAGATCAGAACCGGCGCAGCATCCAAACATAAATTTGAAGGAATTTGTTTTCATACAAAATACAATGTAACTGCTCTATTTTGGTTATATCAAATCAAAATATCTTTATTTCGTAGGTAACCACTCGTACACTTGAAATACGTCAAAAAAAAAAACAAAAAAGAAGTCAATAAAAAAGTGTGATAAAAAAAAATCGTTTGGAATGCAGACGAGAAAAACGAGAAAAAAACTTGAAGTTTGAGCTTGCTCATTTGTCATCAACATAAAATACAGTTTATAAATAGGTACATCATGTCCATGCAAAACCTAAACAGTGAATGTCTTATTCCCAAGGTGTGGTATCTTCAATAAAATCTTTTATTTCATAATAGCATTTACCACACAAACATTCTTTGACAGTTTTCTTAAATTTATTAATGGAAAGATTTTGAATGTTTTCTGGCATCCATTGTAGAAACGTATACATTGTCCCATAAAATAATTACTAACTTTATGAAGTCTAAAAAATGGTACCTTGAATTTATGTTTGTTCCTTGTATTTATGTTTTGATAGTCGCATTTTTTTACAAATTCATTAATATTTTTGCGAACATACATCACGTTTGATAATATGTACTGAGAGGCTACAGTCAAGATGGCAATTTCTTTGAACTTTTCTCTTAATGATACCTTGGAGGGCAAACAGTAAATGGCTCGAATAGCTCGCTTCTGCAATACGAAAATCGTTTTAATATCCACGGCATTCCCCCATAGTAAAATGCCGTAAGACATTAAACTATGGAAGTATGCATGATATACTAATTGTGCTGTATTTTCTTAATCGCAAAGGCTGCAGAACCGAGTCTACTTGCCAACATAGCTATATGTGACGCCCATTGTAACCTAGCATTCACAGTAATTCCAAGAAATATGGTCGAATTCACCAAGTCCATCACCTCTCCTTTTATGGTGCACTTGCTTAACATTAGGCAGTGCAAATTTTATCAATTTGGTTTTATTACAATTAAGCAATAAGTTATTCGCGCTAAACCAATGCACCATGTTCGAAAGAGCATTGTTTACATCGTCAAAGTCCAATTGTTGTCGTTTAATTTTAAATATTACGTTAATTTTAAGTATCATCAGCAAAAAATACAATTTCATGTTTGTACTTCATGAGTGAAGCCAAGTCATTTATATAAACTAGAAAGAGAAATGGACCAAGAATGGATCCTTGAGGTACCCCCATTGTTATTGTGGTACCAAAGGAACTTTCACCATTTATAATTACTTTTTGTGTTCTATTATACAAATAAGATGTCAATAGTTTAAGTTCAGCACCCCTGATACCCTGATGCAATTTCCTGATTAATGTTGCATGTTTGACACAGTCGAAAGCTTTGGACGAATCACAGAATACACCTAGAGCATCCTGAGACTCCTCCCAAGCTGTAAATATATGTTTCAATAGATCAACTCCCGCATCAGTTGTAGATCTACCTTTAAGTAAATCCAAATTGCTGTTCATGGAGCAACTGATGTTTATTAAAGAACAATAATAGTTGATTTCATATAACTTTTATAATTTTTTTCGAATATTTTACTGAGAGATATATATATATACTCAATGCTTCTACTCATAGAGGTTATTCGGGAGGGATTCTACAAATGTACCCAAGTGTAAGGCTTCATTGTTTAATTCTATTTTATTTGTACTTAGGTACTACGATCACTGTTCCTGCTAGTGTGGAGATTGATGTTGCTGTTAATGCTGGTGATATTGGTGGCGATGGTTATGACGATGGTGTAGATCCACTCGCATCTGGGTCCTATGATGAAAGTAAAGAGGAAGCATCATATTCATGTAAGCCCTTATCTACAAATAAAAAGTCAAACCTGGATAAATTATTAATTAATATGATAGCCATTGATTGCCAGCCTTTTAGCATTGTTGATGATGAGGGTTTTAAATCGTTTGTGCACGGATTAAATCCCATCTATAAATTACCCGATCGGAAAACACTGTCTACTACCCTTTTGGCAGATGAGTATGAAGAGCGCTTAGCGACAATTAAATCTGTTGTAAGCACGGAATGCAGCAGTATGTGCATATCAGTAGACTGTTGGACATCGACTACGATGCAGCCATACATGGCCATTACCGGCCACTTTATAAACCAAACTACTTTGGACTTCAAGTCTATACTCTTACAGTGCTGTCTCCTAGATGGAACTCAAACGGCAGAAAACATTGCTCAAGAAATTAGTTCAGCGATATGTGAATGGGATTTGACAGGTAAAATTAATTTTTTTGTTACCGATAATACATCAAATATGCAAAGTGTCGCAAATATATTAGGGTATCCTCATTACGGATGCTACGCTCAAACATTTAACCTGATAGCTCAAAATGCTTTGGCACTGCCTGATGTAGAAAACAGAATCAATAAAATTAGAAAAACCGTTTTACATTTTAAGCACAGTTGTGAAGCAAAGGAAAATCTGCTGAGATATCAAATATATTCGCTAGGTATTGCAGAAGAAAGTGCATTGACCTTAATTACGTCTGTGCCGACAAGATGGAATTCGACATTTCTGATGTTGCAACGCTTTATTCATCTGCAGGAACCTATAAGGGAAACTGTATCCAATTTGAATATAGATTTGCCTGTATTATCACTACAAGAATGGAGATGCTTAGAGCAAATTTGTGAAGTGCTAAAACCTCTTTATGAAGCTACTATAATTATGAGTGGAGAGAATTACTTGTCAGCTAGCAAAGCCATTGTTATTACACAGGGTCTTTTAAACATGTATACGCAAATGGCGTCAAATAATACTTTTTATGTACCCGCCCAAAAATTAGCGGAGAAAATTGACGAAGACCTTAAACAAAGTTTATCGAATATGAAAGATAATTTACACATCACTGTGTGTGCTTTCTTAGATCCTAGATTTAAGCACTTTGCTTTCGATACCGAAACATTAAGAATGACTAAAAACTACATAATTAAAGAGATTTGTAGCATAATTGGTGAAGATCAACCCAGTATCATTCCAGAAATTTGTGCACCAGGATTTTCCCTATGGAATGTAATTGAACAAAAAATATCAGCCTCACAGCAAACCAGCTCCATATATACGAAAGTTTCAGAAGAAGTAGACATGTACCTGAAACAAGTTGTTATTAACAGGGAAAGTTGCCCTCTTGAGTGGTGGCGTGGTCATAAAACTATTTACCCATCTTTATTTTTAATATTGGTGAAATACTTTAATATAAGAGTAACATCAGAGCCCTATGAACATGCTTTTTCCAAGGCGGGAAATTTGATTAAAGACCGACGTACAAGGCTCACATCGAGTAAAGTGGCAAAACTAATGTTCCTACATGGCAACAAAACTTTTTAATAATGAAAACTAAAACAAATTTTGTGTAAATACAATCAGTGTACAAGTGTATATAGTTTTGATTTTGTACTGTAAATAAAAGTATTGTAAATATTTTGTAAATAACCGCCATATAATCAATGAACTTCTAAGTACGCCTGACTTTTTTACCTGCTAGTAATAATATATTTTGCCTAAAATATGATTGTCGATATATTGTAACATCAATTATAATAATTTAAGTCAGACAGTCCCAAGCCTGTTAAAAGTACGATGGGAAGTTCAATGAACATACTATTTAAATATTTAATTTTTATTTTTGAAGTGAAACTTATTTGCATGCATGAGGGTAAAATTTTTACAGATGTAACGTCACGAAAATGTGCAACATTTTTGTCCAAGAAGAGGGAGAGTGATTGAGACCGATTGAGAGAGAGTGACGGGCGAACGTAGCATGTCGCACATAGCCATGGAGTGAGAGTAGGAAGCAAGCGAGTGAGAAAGATCGAGAGAGAGAGTGAGATAGAGCGAACGTCGCATCCAAAGTCTCGGAAATTTAAAGCTTTAGATTAGTATAAATATAAACTAGATTTAAAAATTAGTTTTCCAAATAAGTTTCACTTCTGACATGTGTACTTTGTACACACGCACATTTTTGCAATAACATAGGGCTAGAACTTAATATCTAGGTAAGTTTTTTATGCCATATTTTTTAGGAATTAACTCAATTACTATGTAAAAAAAATTGATAGATTACTTTGTTTGCATAGAATAGATGAGTGATATTGCTTAGTCACAATGAGATAAACTTCAGTAAGCTTAAGTTACAAAGGAGTTACAAGAACTGCTGAATACGAAAAGAAAAAAAAGGAGAGAAAACAAGACAATTTGCTAAATAACATATTTTATTAAAAATCCCATCATAAAATATATAAATACAAAACATTTTATATCAAAAATAATAACACACTACAACAATGTTTAATAAATTCATATTTCCTTAGAACTATGGAGTGTAGTAGAGACAGAACAATCTCTGTGTATGAAAAAGTATCCGCAAAATCGCGTAAATAAGAGTGGCGCTGCGGTAGCTTAGGATAAATTACAGTTTTAAGTTTTAACTACAACCTCAATAATATCACTAGTATTTATTAAAATTACGCTTTCTCTACAGTATTTTTGTTCTATTTACTAAAACATAGACTATGTTAATAGTTGAGGTTTTGAGCATTTTATTAACTCTAGTCATTACAACGATGTTCGTAGCGTAATTTTTCGGACACCAGCGCTTCTGTGGTAAGTACTGGAAATTTTATTGTCAGTATACAAGAGGGACACTTTTTCAACTTTCATACCATATGAGATGGTTTTCCTTGTCTCTACCCTCCATACTCAGAACTAAATCAACCTTCAAATCATGGAGGATGTACACAAGCACTACAATTTCATATGGTCTCCCATATGAAATTGTAGTAAAGTTGAAAAAGTGTCTAGCTGATGCAAGTACAAATATTGTCCACAATGGCACTGGTGAAGTAACAGGGTATAGCAGGGTATGGTGTTTGTATACATTAATGTGTGCGCGTAATCTCTTGGCGCACACACTTTAAAAAATTTATCACCTGATGCTAATGTGGTGCCATGGGGTAACCACCCTTATTAACGCTTTTCGACGTACACTTTTCATACACATAGATTGCACTCCTTGAATATTATTATGCTCTCTATGCTTCAAATGAACTTTAGAATTTGACATTATGATTTCTTTTTTTTTTAATATATAAAATGCCTTGAATCCTTTGCCAGTTGTCTATGCCTTTGTCCTTTGAGCTAGTTTTCTCCAACCAGTGAACAATTTTTTTATCATACCGAGTTTAAATGTTAGAAACTATTTTTGTTGTACACACAATTTCTTTGTAAAGTGAAAATATTAATGGTGGTTTTATCATAATGTTGGCATTCAAAGTTTACATTCCTTAAATATTAAATTATAACAAAATCACATTCTCAGTCTATAATGTTGTTTCATTTGTATTTTAAATGTCGCAAAAAAAAAAACATTTTTGTACTTTAGTCAATAGTAAAATTATTGACGAGATGAAGATCCTTAGTGCTACTCTGTAACGATAGTTTTGCAGCTGGAAATTTGCTATGTGAAATTTGACATTATTAAAATGTCAAAATTTTAGATTTAACCATAGATAAAGAATACCATAGTCCATAGATAGGCGCTAAAACAAACATAATTATTATGATAGAGCAAGACAGAGTACATTATTTTCTATCTCAGGTTGCGTAGGTACACGTTTTTAATGTTTAAACCCAGTTGCAATTGGCTCCCAAAAAACGGCAGTTGAATAATTCAAATAATTTTGCTGAAAATGCGTGTTTTGGATGCTGACTTGTGATTTTGGTGACTTTATTATTGATAAATAATATCTGTGCATTTCTAAATATGGTAAATATGTTGGTTGTAAAAACCGCTCTGAATGTAAATATAAAGACAACCTTTCATCTGTGAATATATTTTTGTAATAATATTAGTTTTAGTCATAGAAGACGTAAATAGAATTTATAATTAGTTTTTTTCGTATTACGTCCAAATTAATAAGTACGGTTTAAGTTGTGACAGATATTTGTAACGACATCTGCAATTTTTTGCGTTTTATGGCGTTGGGGATACCAGAGTTGCGTTCTGAACTTCCCTCAATCGGCAAAAACCGTATTGATGTTTAGTTAGTATGACAAGTGTCAACCAAACTCCTTTTCCCTGCGATTCAGAATGGGGTTAGTTTGAAAGTTGCACTCGGAGCTTCGGTTCTAAATGCAACGAAAACCGACTTTCATAGAGTTTTAAAAGATTCCAACGTTAAGTTGCAAAAATAACGTCACAGAATAGTACTACTGTCTCAACTTAGAAGTCTTAATTCGATCCCGATGTTCGGATTCAACTTAGGTCTAATCACAATGTTTTTTTTTAAATATTGTAAGTGACAATGTCAAAGTCACGAAGTTGAGTTGCCATAAAGAAAAACATTGTGAGAAATCAGTTACAGCTTGGCAAAAAAGAGTATGGAAAAAATGAGGGCGCCACTTTCACTTAGGACTCATCATAATATGGAAAATCAGTAAGATAATTTAATCAAATCGTTAAAATAAATGTGAAACACTAAGCTTTACTCAAAATCTAGTATTTGTCGGCCAAGTATTGACAACATCATAGGTTTCCATTTAGTAAAATATTTAGTTCCACCTGTCACCACGTCATACTCTTTTTTGCCAAGCTGTAAGTCCTTATGTATCAAATAAACTATTCTAATACTATGCTGGCCTTATTTCTAAGATAGCCTTTCCAATACTGGGACTGTTATTATTTTGAAATTTTCTTACTAAATATATTATTTCTTATGAAATGTTATTTTTAAACTGGTATCGTATTAAATATTTCTAATCTGTTCTAAGACTTTAATTACGGTTTCTTCTTTTCCTTCTCTAGCTTATCATATTCCTTCATCAACGCCTCCTCTTCAATGAAGGGAAAAGAGTCTGAAACAATTTTTTTAAGGATTAAATCATAATTCCGGATTCGTATAGCGTTATAGAACCTACCTCTTATAGAAACCCTGTAATGTTTCTGTTTCCTTCTATACTATTCTTTGTTTTTCTTGCTTAGTTCCATAAGAGAAAAAGAAACTTAGAGCCCATATTTTATTGCCCTGTAGACCAGTTACCCTCAGATTAAAATAAGTAAGTTAAAAGCCAATATGAGACTTAAGATAAGAATTTACGTGGTTTGATTAGTTGCAACAATCACACCACGTTAACCTAGTCCCGTGTTAAGTTCGTGAGAACTTGTTACAAAGGTGCTAGGAACGGAAATTTTAATAAATTAATATAAATACATACAAAGGAAATTATTTTATTACTTTTTAGTTTTTTTTTTTTAATTTGAAGTCAGTTTTAATTTTTGTTTAAAAATTTTTTATTTCTTAATTTTTAGTGATTTCAAAATTTGATAACTGATTTTATTTGTCTGAAATATGGGTAGAACTACTAAACGCGTTGCTCAGATTAAATAGTGCTGTATTAATGAGATGAACGTAGAAAGGGTTTAATTCATTACATAACAAATGATAAAACCGAAATGGAATTGTGTAAAACTTTATATAGGTACATGTAATTGAAAGCAATCACGGCAGATTTGCTGCTATTCGTTAAATAATTCCATTATACCTATATAGGTATAGAACATCACCAATATACCGATATAGAATGGATATTATGATGACCTTGAAAAACTGATGCGCTTCCAAGGCACAGTTGTTTTTTGTTCATTTAACAACGACAAGTAATAAAATTACATGATTTTAGCATAATATTATTTACCGTATGAAGTAAGCCCAATAAAAGCTGTAAATCGTCGAGGATTCCCCTCGACTGTGTATGGTCTCCATCATCACACCTGTAATGGCGCTTATAACCCATATGGGTACAAAGTTCTCTTCAATTTAAATTAATTAAGTCCAAACACAAGGTAGCTACTGTAAACTGTTGAGGAGTTCCCTTAACTGTCCTTTGTCTTCATCATCAGACCCCTAATGACAGTCATAACCCATCTAGGTGTAAAGTTCTCATCATCACAAATTAATCAAGCCCAAACACAAGGTTACTGATGTAAATCGTTGAGGAGTTCCCTCGATTGTCTTTCGGCTCCAGCATCAGATCGACTCCAGACCTTCATTAAATTGTAGTCCTTCAAAACACTTAATAAAAAAAATATCAAACGCACTAGTCGCCCCTACGATTTTCGAAAGTTCCCCTCGATTTCTCTGGGATGCCATCATCAGATCCTGGTTTCCTTATCATGGGACCATTTGGGAAGTATACCCTTTAGAACAAAAAAAGAATTTTTCAAATTGGTCCAGCCATCTTCGAGTAATCAGGTAACATACATAAAAAAAAAAAAAAGATTCCGACGAATTGATAACCTCCTCCTTTTTGAAGTCGGTTAAAAAGGACGTGCGACGTCACTTCAGATTGGCCAATTAAGAATGTTACGTTAGGTAATAATATGCATAAAAACATTTATACCTTCTCTCTCCAATTTGACTTTACTCGGCGACTTCTCTTCTTCGCCTTCCATTTTGATGTTAATTCCTAGTCGTTCCTAAAATTCAAAGTTTCGTGTAAGAAGCCATATTTTTTTAGTTTTAGAGATAGGCGATCTCGCGATGGTAAATAGTCAACATCGCTTATAAATAGAAACAAATTCACCCAATGAGCTCATACAGGAGTTGTTGCCTGAGACAAAAGATATGTCAAGGTATGGTAAATCTCGATGCCAGGAACTACATCACATGTCCTGCACTTCTGTCCGAATCACAGCGCTTTACGAACCAAAATAGAAGAGAATCAGTGATAAGAGAATTTCGTCTGAATAGGGATGTTGGCAATTTTTTTTAATTGATTTTATTTGATAGGTATACCCTATATAAACACGAAAAAAATTAAACAATCGTTTTTTTAAATTGCCGCCAGAACGCTCCAAGCTGTCATATGTCACAGACCGATAAACTTACTCGCGCTCTGTCCGACAGTTTGCTTACCGGTCAGTGACGTCATCGCGATATAATGAGTGATAAACAACGCATTTTAAATTAATTTTCTTTAAGACAAATAAATAGACTCTTAAAATGTTGTTTTAGGTTTTCAAATACTGTCTTTAATGTGTAAAACATAACTTTACATGAATTTGTAACATGTGTCAACATCCCTATTGTAGCTCAACCAAAAACAGAAGTAGCACAAAGATGAGTTGTTTCATTCTCTTGATATGTTTCTTATTTATTTAATATACTCCTACAATAATGATTAAAAAAGAACAAAGACACAGCAAAGCTATTTCACTTTAGAAATAAGTAGGATGATGTTACTACTTAAACTTGGTGGTGGGAGGGAAGCGCTGTGCCGCGCTCCCGGCTGCATGGGTACCATCATCCTGCTTGTTTCTCCCGTGAAACAGCTTTGCTGTGTTTCGGAGAGAAGGTCAAAACAGGCAGTGTAATTACTGGCACCGAGACTTAACATCTTATGTCTCAGGATAGGCAACACATAGATGAGTTGCCTGGACTCGTTCCAGGTAATCTTGTTTATGTTCATGGACGACGTCAACCACTTACCATCAGGTGGCGCGTTTGCTAGTTTGCCTATCCAGGTAATGCAGGTAAGGTATGTTTTAATATAAATAAAAATATATTTTATAATAATATTTTTTGATTGGTTTGATGGTTAGACACCTAAAAATTAGTCGAGTGGCTTTAGTAGCGGGTCAGCCGCTCAGGGAAAATATTGGAACACCCTCCTCGCCTGATTTCGAGGAGACTCATAGACATACCTTGATGAAGTCCGGGAAACCGTCTTGCAGGTGGTACCAGCTGAGCACGAATATTAACGAAACGAAAAACAGGTTCGTGCTGATACCTGCAAACACAAGTTTTAATCAGAGTGGCCAACACGGGTAAACAAGTTGATTCTTAAGCCAGGGTGGTTTAAAAATACAGTCAAAACTAGTCCAGAGGTAAACTCATTAGTACTTTTTACAGGTTCCAGGGATAAAGATTTTATTTTAAAATGATAAATAAAAATCGGTTGTCTGTAAAGTCGGTTTACTGACGATAGTAGTGACAACGTCATAAGAACGTGCGTGCAGCCGGCTCAATCGAATTATAAGACGTTGTCACGTCAAAAAAAGAATTTTTCAAATCGGTTGGTAAACGACGGAGTTATGTTCGAATATACTCCTCCTTTTTTAGAACTTGAGTGACCAAGTAGTTATGTTTATTATGTACCCTATATCACCCTATACCAACGTCATACAGTCTGATTTACATAATTGCATAATTTTATGGAACGCCTCAGAGCGAGGTAACGCCGCATGAGTCATGTTTTTTCGTGGGTGCAACCGGCTCCATCGAATTATAAGACGTTGTCACGTCAAAAACCTAACAGTCATAGGGACTGCCAATAGAAGTGAAAACAATATTAATTATATTATTGCGTTCCTTAGAAATGGTTTCTATTTGTATCGATAGATGTCACTGTAACGTTTTTAAATCGTGAAATCGGTTGTACTTCAAATTAATATAGAGGTTGCATTTTATTTCGTATATAATTTTTAATAGGTTTCTACAGCAGTGATGTTTCAATTATCGTGAAGTCACGCAGCGACAGTATCATTTTATCCTGTGTTAATTGTCAAAAGTAGCAGGACAAATGTTTATGATGTAGCTATCGAGTCCTACCAGGTAGCTGGTGTTTTACAAATAACTAGTGATGGCAATAACGGCTGTTTTACAATAATAAATTATCCTGTTGTGTTGTTTTTTAACAACTGTTGTTCTAAACTGCTGTCTGTTATACTGTTATTGTTGATTTATAGACTAGACGTTGAAAAATATGAATCGTGACAATAAGCAAAAAAAAAAAAGGTCATTCTGCCTATTGTGTGCCTATTCTTACCATTGCGTGATCGTTCCAATAATGACAACTGACAACAGGATATAGTTATTCTTTAATAATGGATAATAACGCATTACTACAACTGTTGTCGTAATAATGACCACCACTACAAATAACCCTGTACAACTACTCACCGATGAGCGCTGACATCTTGGGCCAGTAGTACATGACGTAACGGAGGCCAGTGAAGTGCGCCTCGATTTGCAACTCGCACGAGTGTACTTGCGCGAACCGAGACTGCAGCTCCACGTACGCGTCGATAATGGGAGTGTTCTATAAATTGCAAGTTCAATATCTCCATGTATTACGCGTGGATTTGCCCATTTCATTCTTTTACCCTCTTTATACCACGCTACGTGATGGTAAGTGGTAAGTATCACCCATGAACATAAACTAGTATACCTGGAACGAGCCCAGGCAATTCATTCATGTGTTGTCCTATCCTAAGACGTAAAGTCTCAGTGACTGACAGGCAGTGTAATTACTGGCACTGAGATTAGTGTCTCCGAAGCACAGAAAAGCTGTTTCACGGGAGAAACAACCAAGATGGTGGTACAGCGCATCCCACCGGTGAGAAAGTCAAAATTTATACCGTACTGGCAGACTTACTGTTGAATTACTTTAAAAAAACACAAAACGATAACAAAATGGGACTTATTATTATTTAATAAAATGTTGTTAGTATTGAAAGTTGTTACATCCCAATACTCTTTCGGGGCTCGGGTGTAGTCTTCTCCTTGAAATCTGGCGAGTGAGTTGGGCCAGTACACCTATACGCTAACCCAATGATGTGTAGTGGACTTCACATACCCTCAAACATTTAAACTCTTCACGCATGCAGGTTTCCTAATGATTTTTCGTATACGGATATAATGATTATTAATAATAGGTATATTCCATTCTCTGGGACTCTGTGTAGTCTCAAAAAAACCTTGAACTATCTCCATCAACCTACCTCGTCATCCTCGAAGTCGCTGAACAGTTCCACCAGGATTTGTTGCTTCTCCTCGTTGAAGCCGGTCACCAGGAGAGGAGCATACGCCAGGGTACGCATGACGTAGTGTAGTAGAGACCTGCAATCCATCCATGGAGATAGGTCAATCGAGTCAATAATTGCAATTATAATAAAACAATTTTTTACGGATTTTATCGCAGTTTATTTAGATTTACATTCCTGACGTTTTGGATACTTTATAGCAACCATGGTCACGGGAGGATTGAGTTGACAGAGCATAATCCAAGCATAATATTGTGTGATCAAAAACAGTTTTTCGTAGGTAGGACTATTTAATTATTGATGTATCATAGAGTAGTTTCGTATAACTATGTAACGTTAGGGCGTCTGACACCTCAGTCCTCCCGTGACCATGGTTGCTGTAAAGTATCCGAAACGTCGGGCTTGTGAAAATCTTTTTAGATTAGATCCGCAATACGTTGTTTCATTATAATGAGTGAAATTTGCGTAGACATTTGAGAACTATAAATCTATTTTTTTTAATAATATATTTGTGGAATGTAGGTGAAAAGCTACAAAGGGAGATCTCCGATCGAACCAGACAATATGCTCGGTCAGGCCGAAGTCCACTTGCTATCATTCCAGCTATCGTATATACCTATAGCGTCGAATTGTGGAACTTCGATAGGATAGTGGCGCTGATTGGTCCGCCACATATTCATACATACATCCTATTAATAGATATCATCTATGCAGGCCTGTCTTTCTCACTGGGCACTCTGGGCAGGCACTCTGCCTTCAAGGGCCCCGCGCTCCAAGGGACCCATTATTTCTATGAAAACATGATTGATAATTTTAAGAAAATCAAAAAACGATTGCCGATTATAATACCTAGTAGTGCCCTAATTACTAGGTATACTCTTCTCTAGTCCAAAAATTAGACTCACAGATATTAAAATTGTTGTTTTCGTCGGGGCCCCATTCTAGTGCCATAGGCCCCCAATATATTAAAGGGGGCATAGCCACTAGGTACTTAACATAGGTAGGTCTCTTTCCCTATAAACCCTGAAAGTTACCTGTGCCTCATCATAGCGGATCTACACGATGACCTGACGAGAACGCCACCGATCGCCCGCATCTCAGCGCAAACCATGAACATACCTGAAACAGTTTAAAGGCTTTGATAAATCGATAGGTTTCTAAACATTAATTAGAACAGAAATAATTTAGTAAGAGGTAGTGCCATGCTGCATTGCAGCCGAACTGGGCCGGCACGACCGGGGGACCTCTCGCTCACATAACACCGGCTTCAAGTGGCAGCTGTGCTGTCGCCTGTCGCGTTTCGTGCGGTTTGTGAGTTTCCGGTGGCCCATTGGGGGGATGGGGAAAGGGAGGGCAACGCATCTAGTTGTGCGGATGTGTATGGGCGTCGGTACCATAAGGCTCCGACTGTTCGTTTTCCCCCCTATGACATTGAAAAAAAATCTGATGATGATGATCGTAACCCAGGTAGGCCAAGTTGTGTGCCATATTTTTTGCCAGAGCCATTAGTGCCGAAGTTATTACAATTTATATAAATATTTATTTTAGTTTAGACATCGTGTATCCTTGTATGAACGCAGAACGCGATAACCCATGCCCTCTGCCTGTGTGAACGATCCTTCAAGATCTTAATAATAATAATAAATCAACTCTTTATATGTCTTCCTGCATACCACCGGTGACCGGGCCCGGGGGAGACTGGGGGTTATGTGGGACTCTCTGCGCCCGGCCGTCAGAATGCTGTGTGAATGTGCTTAAATTATGTCGTAAGGAACGTAGAATGCTTAAACGTGTACTGGAGCGAAGTTGAAAATGCCTTCCGTCTGTACGTGTCCTTAATGCTAATTTTTTAAGTGAAACTTTTATTTGATTCTTTGTCAGTTAGTAAACATTTATTTCAATTAACTTATTTATAACATAATATTTTTAAAAAAAATTGGTGTTTCAATAACGCATCAGTATTTAACGAAACAGACACAAGGTTATCAAGATTTGATAAGGACTTCATTGCTGAAACTGCTGTACATGTTGAACTTTGACCTTTCATACATTACAAACCCGACGCCTGGAGGCCGTGTGATCAAAGTGAGCCAGATGGATCACCACTAAACAGATGTAGCATTAGGGCCAATAGGCCATTAGCTTAGTCCATTCGAAAAAAAACCTTTCATAAATACTTATTGCTTTTAGGTCTTTTTTTTTTTCTTTAACGTCGGGAAATCCTCAGACGCATCCCGCGGGGGAGTGGATTTCCCCAGGCGGGAAAGCCAGCAAGTGGACGCAACTCAACCCACTAAAACCCGGCGAGTGCAACCAATGCCACCTTTGGTGAGGTGCCCCGGATGTGTTGAGCAAACAGGGCACCTCGACGGCTAGCCAGTCCCTCAGGGGACCGACGGCACCCCCACAGAGAGGTTGTTCCGCACCACAGAACAACCCCTCCCAACGTCGGGATAGTACGACGGGGTGGGGTTCCTGTCCTCGCCCGTAGCCTCCTGCTCTTTTGTCCCCTCTTCTTATAAGAGAGGTACATAGAGCCCCCTCGGCTCAATTCGCTTCGCCCAAGGTGCTAAGCTCACCCTAGGCTTCTGAGCCCCACCGTCACGACAAGGCCTAAACCATGGTGGGGATTTCTTTTAGGTCTATCGTCATTATAATCAATGTACTTTTTGACATAATTCAATGTATTCCTACCATATTATGACAAACACACTTGGTTTTCATATAGCGAATTTTGTGAGTAATAACTAATAATATTGAGTTTGAATAAACAAAATTTTACACGGACCTGTTTTGGAATTGTAAAAGAGTGGCGATCTTTGGGCAAATGAATCTGGGATTACTTTGATGGTGCTTCATTTAAAAGGCAAGGCTATTTTAAGAGTACTTTACACCATCTTCTCCAAAAAGATTGAGCTGTTAACTACCAACGCCCATCCGACGACGACATGCGTACAACCAAAAGTTATGCAGATGCGTTGCCCTCCTTTTCCCGGTCCCCCCAATGAGCCATCGGAAAATCACAATACGCACGAAACGCGACAGCATAGCTGTCACTTGACGCCGGTGTTATGTGAGTGAGAGGTTGGTACCTCTCACTCACATATCACCCCCGGTCGTGCCGGCCCAGTTCGGCTGCAAACCAGCATGGCACTACCTCTTACACCGGCGTCGAGTGACAGCTATGCTGTTACGTTTTGTGAGTTTCCGGTGGCCGCTGCATAATCTTTTGTTGTGCGGATGTGTATGGGCGTCGAGTTCGCGAAAAGGCTTCGACTAGTTTGCCCTGATATATAAAAAAAATGTATCTGTGTTCAATTCATGTATGTTGTATGTTTCAATCCTTTCTCAGTTACAAGCTGATAATGGATTGGAAACAGCAACATGAAATCTATACCTTTTCAATATAAATCAATCAATAAAAACTTTCTTCAATCTACTATTGGTTACCGCTAAATTCTTTTTTCTAGACACACATACACTAACCTCAGAACGGCCAATTCTGAGTTTACAAGTGTTCACGCTGAAAAGATGGTAAGTATGACAGTCAGTGCTGTCATACCTTCAATCCAAAACACAGTAAAGATAGTCCACAGCAGCATAATAACCAATTCTTACCTAGATCCTTATTAACTGGTGATTCAGGCATTTCCAATGCCAGTTTTATCCGATACGGTTGACCAGGCATAAGCATGTTGCTGCGTCTCGTGAGCTGGACATGCGCTGATGGGTATGAGCAGATACCCATATTCTGCTCACATGACCTAAAACCATAAGATAATATTAGTGTCAACTATTACTATTTAAGGATGGGGCACCAGCGAGGCCAGACGGGTGATCAGTCCTCACTACCGGGACCATTTCACCCAAGAAGTAGTGTCAACTAGAGTAAAAATTTATTTTTGCCTTCAGGTATTCATCATGAACAACCTTTGACCATTTACCGTCAAACATAGGTCACTTTTAATAAATACCGATGCCCAAAACCCCTCCAGTGTTGGTGTCCATGCAGTAACCAGAGTGCCCCACCATGGTTCAGGCCTTGACATGGCGGTGTGGCTCAGTAGCCTAGGGTGAGCCCAGTACCTTGGGCGAAGCAAATTGAGCCGAGGGGGCTCTTTAATTCTTTCGTTCTTATAAGAAGAGGGGACAAAAGAGCAAGAGGCTATGAGTGAGGAGAGGAACCCCACCCCGTCGTACTATCCCGACGTTGGGAGGGCTTGTACAACCCCTCTGTGGAGGCGGCGTCGGTCCCTTGCGGGACTGACTAGCCGTGGAGGTGCCCTGTTAGCTTAACAGATCCTGGGCACCCCAACAAGGCGGCACTGGTGGCCCGGGTTTTAGTGGGTAGAGCTGAGTCTGTTTACCATCTTTCGGGTGCAGCAAGTCCCACATACCCACCTGGGGAGATCTACTCCCCAAACGGGATGCCTCAGAGCATTTCCCGGCATAAAAGAAAAAAAAAACCATTTTAGAGACAATTTAAGAGTGCATAGTGCAATTGATTCTTGTTACGATGGCTTTGTAGAGACTATTCATCTATTAATTAAAAAGTGAATGTAAGAGTATACAATACTTACTTAAATTGTAAATGTACAGGCCGTATGTGCGTCACATTAGGCATATATGTATAGTAAAAAATGATATACATAAATATAGAAGTCCATAATATAGAAGACAGGAACAAAGATATAACCGCAATTCTATACAGTAGCTCCTTCACACTAGTTATACTTTCGTTTGTTTTCCTTTTATAACCAGTATACTGATCGTGCATAAAAGATTCAATTGGATGACGAATGAATTGACGAAAGACCGTAAACGGGTTTAAGAATTTCGCTAAGTCCATTTTTACCAGTTTAATTGAATAGGCCATAGGCTTATTACTTTTTGTAAGGACTGCTGTATCTAGCAATTAACCGGTCAAGGATTATTTGATAACGTTATGATAATGAAATATATTTTTTATGATTTTACGACACCTTTAACCTTATCGTTCAATATACATTACTGCTCTTAAGTGCACTCGAATTAATTAGAAAAAGTCTTTTAATAATAGTAACATGTGAACCAAGTTTAATTGTTGAAATTCAAAGTAAAATTAAATTTAATAAACAAACTTGAAACTTGATATAATTATTATTTTCATTTAAAGGCATTAGCTACTACGCTATTAGCCATACAAAATACAATATTCGGTCTGTAATACGGAGAAATGGCGGGAAACCCCAAGGAGCGCGGCTTCGCCCCTCTAGCCCCCATTAATCAACTTTCATTTCCCATTCCATCCACCCAGAGCAATCCACCACAATATTCGCCAACCAATCACAATATATAAAGATCAAGTTTTTAAAACAAACACTATAGAAAATCACTCTGAATGGACAAAACACAAAATAACAATTAATTAACGGGAAACCAAAAGAAACATAACCGCGCACCCCGATGCTTCCCGCCATGCCGTGAAACTATCAACAATCAACATTCAAGTTTCAACCATGAAGTTAGAAAATAAGAGGAGTTGCCCCTTTATTTAAACTGACAGCTGTAAGTGAGTGCTTGATCCGCCATCTTGAGTGCCCTTTTCATAGTAGTATCCTCTATATTGTTTGTGGTTTTGCTGTCAAAACCCTAGCAATGGTAGCCATGTTAAGTGCCAATTTGAGTTGTAGGTATACACCTTTTTTTCGTCGGTATGCGCAGTCCTTCTATATTATGTCTATGGTTTCAACAGTCAACAGTCCGTCAACAGTCCATTAAGAAAATGACAATTCATGTCATTATAATTTTTTTAAATGTTCGTGAAGTAGCATAGATTTATTTGTATTAATTCACTCATCTTTATAATCGTCGATTTCTTATAATAATTATGAATTACTGAGTACTGCTTGAAATTTTAGTTTACAGTTCACATGGTACAATTATTTTTAATCTTCTCTTCAAAAATAAGGGAATTGCATTAAACGAAATAAAATCACTGATATAGTATTAAAAATATATGAAACTATTTTTGAGCTATTCTTAAAAACTTTCTATTACTATTTTCTTCTTTAATAAATTGAGAATTACATTTTACATACATCCCAAAGCCTTGTAAGAAATTAAAAAAAGGTGATAGTAAAAAAAGAATATGTGGAAAAGGGTGGGAAACTTCAGAACGCGCGGTTAATGTTATTTTGGTTTCTCGTTAATTAATTGTTTTAAAAAGTTAATCTGTATCTATTGCGATTGGTTGACGAATATTATGGAGGATTGTTCTAGGTTCCCACCTTGCACAGCGTCACAATCTCGTGGCTGTGCTTGGAGGGGACCTTTCGCTCTCGAGCGTGGTGCGCTGCATGCTCGAGAGCAATGAGGCCTGGCAGGTAGCGGTCACCTTCTGCGAAACCGTCATTTCTCATAAGGAGGCCGCGGAGCGGGACAGAGAGGACGACGCTACGTCCGTCCCGCTCCGTCGACGTAGGACGGAAGTGCGGAGGAGGCGGTACGCGCACCTCCTGCCTCCTGTCTAACGGGACTCGGGGTAAGGTTGGGTACCTACCCCGGTAGAAAGTTCCGGCGTCGGCGGGGGTGCTCTAGGTTGTCGGAGTTCCCCAATATCAGGATGAAGCCCGGTTAGCCGTTTTGAGGAAACCGACCGGTCGAAGAGGGTGTTCTGTGTTAGTCAGATCCGGGATACTCCCCTTTAAGCGGCGGAAGCCAACTCGCAGTGGTTTTAGTGCCAAGTTAGGTGCCAAGGGGGGGGGGGCGCCGGGAGTCTCACATATCCCCGAGGACAACCCATATCCCCGGGTGAATGCGCAAAGCATTTCCACTGCGTCAAAAAAAAAAGGTTTCCGCCTTGGTTTAAGGCATGTCGTGCACCACCTTTCACCGTCGTGTCCAACACCTGTTGTACTCCTCTTGTAAGAAGAGGTGACAAAAGAGCGGGGAGGACAAGGACTGAGGATGGGAACCACACCCCATTGCACTGTCTTGACGTTGGGAGGGGTTGTTCTGTGGTGCAGAACAACTCCTTTGTGGAGGTGACGTCGGTCCCTTGGGGAATTACTACGTGTCGAGATGCCCTGTTGCTCAACAGATCCGGGCCACCTCACCAAAGGTGGCATTGGTGGCACTCGCCCGGCTTTAGTTGGTAGAGCTGCGTCCACATTACCATCTTTCATTTTTTTTATACGTCAGACTTGGCTTCGGCCTTACCAAACAAATACAGACTATGCTATAAAATTTATATTTTTACATTTTTATTTTTAAATCTAAATTCATGATAAAATTGATAATAACTAGAATCAAGTAATGAAAAACTTTAGAAAAACACTGATATATTTTTTTTTCTAAATTTCTTTGAAATAAATAAATAATTACAATGATAAAAATACCAAAATATGGAAAACGTAACTATTCGCAAAAAACTAAGAAAAGTGATGTCAGACCTAAACCTAACAATAGTATCGCAAGACAATTCAACTATTTTATCCTCAACAATTCTTGATGTATCTAACAGAAGCTTACCAGACAAACCTGACTATATGATAGGAGAATTAAAGGATCAAATCCAAGAGCTTCGATCAGAACTTGAAATTGCTCACGAGGAGATATCAACCTGAATTGTGAAAATCGGTCCCTAAACATAAAATTGCAAGAAAAAGATAGAATAATTGAGGTATTAAAAAAACTTACCTCCGAACAAAACTCTGCTAATACAGCGACACCTAGATCTCTGCGTATAAAAACACCAATAATTGCGTCCAAGAGACGCTTATATTGTACAACACCAAAAACGCAGTGCTCAGCATTACCACACACTGAAATAAACTACAGCACAGGTACTAAAGTAATACAATCAATAACCGAGCCATATGAAAATAATTTAATTTTATCAACAAAGTATTCTAGCGCCTCATCGCTCGCTTCGGTATGTAGTCACGCATTACCGCAAACAGATGTCGCAAGTTGTCCCTCGGAAAGCAATAATTCTACTGAAACAAACATAGATGGCGTGAACACGACGAAAATGACATCTAAGTTGATTATATTAGGTGACGAACAGATTCAAGGCCTATCCATAGCATTAGTGAACTCAAGAAGAAACAATTGGAACGATAAGTATGACGTCACAGGTACAATTAAACCCGGTGCAAACTGTACTCAAATACTCGGGAACTATAATTGCTTTAATAGTGACATAAATCCGGATGATATAATTATTCTAGAAGTATGCTTAAATGACAAAAACCCCTTTGTATTATTTTCTCACTTATGTAATGTATTGTATCAACTTCGTAATAATAAAATATTTGTAATCAATGTAAAAAATAATAGACATTTAAACGTGACATTGTTAAATAACCATATTAAATTGTTATGTGCGAATTACTCTAACTGCAAGTTCATAGATATATTAAATAATCCAACCTACAAAAGACAAATAAACTCACATCACGAATATATAAGGACTTTATGCTTCAAATTAAACGTCGAAATAGATAGTATGGCCTACACAGAATGTTTTATACGCAACAGACTAAACTTAATAAAAAATCATCTTAAGAAACATACTACTGCTAAATATGATAACCACAATTTAATCTCAGGGTCCGCTAATACCACCATTCACAAAAAGGGCTCAATTCTTTACTACTTTAAAAAAAACAACAAAACAAAATAACACCACAAATCAGCTTTTTCGTGGATAATTTGCATAATATAACATTATTTCATCAAAATATCGCTGGAGTAATAAATAAACAGGATATACTAGATATAGCATTAGAGACCTTGAAAAAAAATCAGGTGAAATTCAAGTCATCTGTCTTACTGAAACCTTCATAAAGCATGGGTATGAGTCCAATCTGAACATAAATAATTCGAATTATAAGATATATTCAAAAATATTACAAAAATGCATCAATCAATCCCAAATAATTAATAACATGAGATATATAAAATCCTCTCAAAATAAGTGCAAAGCATCCTGGGATCTTATAAAGAGATTACATATTTAAAATTATGCAATCACTGTTTAGCAATACCATTAACTCACATTATAAACTTATCGCTTACTGAAGGTACTTTTCCGACCCCACTAAAATATTCTATTGTTAAACCAGTATTCAAAAAGGGTAACAAATATGATTTAAATAACTATAGACCGATTACTTTGATACCAGTCATGTCAAAAATATTTGAAAGAGTCATGTATGATAAAATGTATAATTTTCTGAATATGTCGCAAACACTCAACCCACAGCAATATGGCTTCAGGAGGAACAGATCAACAACACATGCATGTTTCTCCCTCATTAAAGCCATTACTGAAAGCATTTTTTTGCCTGACAGCAATATTCTTAGACCTGTCAAAAGCATTCGACTTCGTCTCGCACAATATATTACTTGCGACATTATACAACCAAGGTATCAGAGGTGTTGCGAATGACTGGATAAAAAGTTACCTATCGAATCGATACCAGTGTGTTGAAATATGTGAAACAAGAGACAAATTAAAAAAATATATAGGTCTTCCCATCTCCTAAATGCTTACGGTGTCCCTCAAGGATCCATACTCGGCCCTTTACTATTTTTATGCTACATAAATAATTTACCTGAAATAATAAAACATAAATGTATACTTTTCGCGGATGACACAACTATACTTATAAAAAATGAAAACCCACTACAATACGAATGCGAATTAAACACAACTTTAGAAAGAACAGTAAACTGGCTACAATGGAAAAACTTAGCGGTTAATACTAACAAAACAAAAATGATTCAATTCAAAGTACAAAATAGTTCACGTGATATTTTAAATGTCTTCTATGATAGAAATAGGATAGAAGAAGTATCATCAACCAAGTTTTTAGGGATAACCGTAGATTGTCTTTGTACTTGGAAAGAACATGTGAATAGTGTTACTCTTAAAATAGAAAAATTTGTTTATGTCCTAAGAAAATTGAAAAATTCAGCATGTATAAAGACAGCTCTATTAGCATACCACGGCTACGTTGCCTCCATACTAAGATATGGAATAATAATATGGGGTAATTCCACTGATTCAATGCGTGTCTTTCGTGCACAAAAAAAATGTATTAGAGCAATATGTGGAGCCAGTTACCTACAAAGCTGCAAACCTTTATTTGAAAAATATAATATCCTTCCGTTTCCAAGCCTGTACATTTTTGAGATGTGTGTTTTTGTCTATAAATACCAAGATTTGTATTTTGACAAGAAAATTAATGTAGCGACCGAAAGCTGTAGATATGCCCACATATTACAAATCCCCTCTCAAAGATTAAAAATCTGCAGCAACAATGCATATTGCATGGCTGTATCAATTTTTAACAAACTACCAAAGCATATTACGGAATCAACAGGGCAAAAATTCAGAACTGTACTATTCGAATGGCTACTTTCAAAAATGTACTATAATATTAGGGATTACTTAGAGGATAAAACATAAACATCATAATTATTACTATCATGTAGGTAATACTTTAAAGTTTCGATCTGTTAAGGTACCTACTTGAATGCAACGGCGGTGAATTATTATTATACTAAGTTAAATTTATATTTACGTCATTTATCATTATTTAATTATACTACCTCGGACATGCCTATAATGATTATTTAGTATAACGATGAATTAAATTTAATTGTATACACAGTCTATAAATGTATGTATTGTGATTTAATTGATAATTTTTATTGACAATTGTTGTATTATTATTGTATTTCTCCTTGACATGTTGCAAATGATACCGAAATTGACTATGATTCTATTGATTTATAATGTTTATTATTATTATTCAAACTAACCCAAAATTAAATTATAAGATTTGCACGCTATTGGCAGAATATTAGGCCACATATATTATGTGAACATCTTATTACTAACCATATTCTAGCAAATAAAGATATTATTATTATTATATTGACCACGACAGAATTGGCAGCATGGCCTATGGTCTTAGCCTATCCCAATAAAACGAAAAAATATTTTTTGACTTTTGAGTTTTGACGTACAATTTTAAACTCTCAAATTGTGTATATCAAGGTGTTTACATACTTAGTTGATCAATTAATACATTATTAATAATTTTTTTAATTCATACCATGATGAAATTTAAAAGGTCTTTTGTTGTTACTAATATAATTGTGCCATACAGGACTAAATCAAGTACTGTTTGTGTTAGATATACAGAGAATCTACCATCCGCCGCATATAAGCCTGAAATAGTTGAAAAAGATAAGTATGATAACTGGGAGAGTAAGAAGTTATTTGAACCGGAGTCCAAATGCAACAAGCCGACTTTTAGCATGGTATTACCTCCACCAAACATTACTGGTAAACTACATTTAGGTGAGTGGTATTTCAATTTTTTTGTGCATAATGTTAGCTATTATGCTTGCATGCTTAATGTATAATCACATGTGAATAATAATAATAATATTTATTTATTTTCTCACCACAATATTGTAACAAAACATTTGTAGGTACATAATAATAGGAGCACTAATATTGTGGGAGACTGGTGCCTAAAGCTAGTCTCGAGGCCTGTGTTTCAGGACACCAGGTCTCCTCCCTTTAATAATGTACATTTCAGTGATCATTAAAACGGACATTAACAATTTTCTAGTAACAATATAATGAGCTGACAGCAAAATTATAGTTTAATATTATCTAAACTTAGTATATTTTATGTTTTTAATAATACAATCTGGGTTAGTTGGTTGGGTAAATGTGTGTGTGTGTGAGTGAGTGAGTGAGTGTGCTGTGTGTTGTGTGTTTGTTTGTGAGTGAGAGAGACAGAGAAAGAAAAGTGAGAGGAGCGTGTGTGTGTGTTTTAAGTACTCTAAGTCTGGACAGAGAGAATCGCCTCATTGTCATCATAGTTCAACCTCTGTAACCAGTTAGATATTTTCCGTTTACACATATTTTTAGTATATTGAATATAGGCCGAAATTTATTAACTGCAAATAAAGAATCTTTAACTTTATGATGTGATTCTGAATGAGCATACAGTTATGTCAAAAGTTTGAGATAGAAGCTTCGGACCTTCTTCCCCCTTTATACCATGCCCTTGTAATTTCAAATCTATTTTATCTTATATACATACTCCTTTTATTGATATTTTATGTTTGTATATATAACATAATAACATTAAATTGTAATGTGATGTCTCATGTCTGTCTCACAAAATACCAATGTTGTGTGTTTGTTTTAGGTAAGACAACAGTGAAAGCCTGTCATTATTAACATGGTATAAATATTTAACCCTTGTACACTCATAACACGATTATTCTTAGCAGAGCATTTACCCTGTAGTAAACATAAAACCAAAGACTAACTCTGACATTGGCAAATCCTCGCTGGAGCCAGAAGAAGAAGAGATTGTAGAAATCAATGAATGTTTGTTGTAATAGAAACTCTAAGGTTTTACTTTTTACTTTTCAGGGCATGCATTGTCATGTACAATACAAGACGTAATCGCAAGGAGAAGAAGATCACTTGGATACAATGTCCTCTGGCTACCGGGAACTGATCATGCTGGAATAGCTACACAGGTATTTAGTATTTGACTACCTGTTGACCACAGCTAAGTTAAGTTACATTTACAGCCGTTTCCAGGTTGACAATGATTATTTTTATAGCCTGTATATAGTGTAAGAGGTAGTGCCTTGTTGCTTTGCATCAGAATTGTGCCAGCACGATGGGGGAGGGGGGGGGGGTATAGGGAAAAGGATTGCAACGCATCAGCATGATATTTGGTTGTGCAGTAATTCTACTACATTTTTACTTTAAAGTTTGGATTTTATAAAAAAAATGTCATTTAAATATTAAACATTTAAAATAGTATTTTATTTCAGGGTGTTGTGGAAAAATATCTTTCAAGTAAGAAAAGCTTAGATCGGCATAGCATAGGTCGAGAGAAATTCAACCAAGAAGTGTGGAAATGGAAGGAAAAGCACGGCAATACTATATGCGAACAGTTAAAAATGTTAGGCTGCTCTTTAGATTGGTCAAGAGAAGTTTTTACCATGAGCCCCAAACACACACATGCTGTAAACGCTGCATTTATTAAATTATTTGAAAAAGGTTTTATATATAGAAAAAAAGCTTTAGTCAATTGGTGCAATACCCTAAAGTCTACAGTGTCAGATATAGAAGTAGAGAATATACATATTAACGGTCCCACAGAAGTAATGTTCCCAGGATATAAAACACCCGTTACATTTGGACTGATTTATACATTTGCTTACAAAATACTGAATAGTGATGAAGAAATTTTTGTATCAACAACCTTACCGGAGACAATGTTGGGTGATACAGCTATAGCAGTACATTCTGATGATGAAAGGTAAAAAAATCTCTCATGTATCATTGACACTTTTGAATACTAGTCAGAAACATGTGCCTACCTGTCAGACGTCTGACAAGCTACACGATTGTAAGCAGTCAATGTCGTCCCTGGACATTAATGAGTTCATCTGATACTGTTGCAGGCAAGCAATACATTGACAATTCTGAGATGTAAGACGGTAAGTCTTAGTACTAGCATCCTGTGGGGTAGGGGGGGCTCACCAGGCAGGTATGTGGGACTCCCTGCGCCCGAAAGATGGTAAAGTGGACGCAGCTCTACCCACTAAAACCCGGCGACTGCCACCAATGCCGCCTTTGGTAAGGTGCCTGTCTGTTTTGATCTGTTGAGCAACAATCTCGACAACTAGTCAGTCCCCCAAGGGAACGACGCCACCTTCACAGAGGGGTTGTCCCGCACCACAGAAAGGGTAAGGTTCCCATCTTCGCCCCTTGTCCCCCCCTGCCCTTTTGTCTCCTCGTATAAGAGGGGTACAAAGAGCAGCCCCCTTGGTTCAATTGGCTTCGCCGGAGGTGCACCCATCACCTTAGGCTACTGAGCCCCACCGCCACGACAAGGCTTGAACCATGGTGGGACCAAATATCTCGTCATAACAGACACCAATTCCAATGTTATACTTGAAAAAAAAAAACTCGATAAGTAAAGATATTGTAAGTAATAATAAATTGTTTTCTAGGTACAAACATTTAAAAGGTGCAATGGCTGTCCATCCCTTTAGGGAATCGACAATCCCAATAATACACGATAACATGGTAGATATGAAGTTTGGAACGGGCGCAGTAAAAATAACCCCAGCTCATAGTAAAGTTGATTATTTAGTAGCGAAACATCACAACTTACCCTTGTTACAAATATTAAATGAGGAGGGTAGGATAACAAATGCAGGAAAATTTGACGGCCTAAACAAATATGAATGTAGAGAAAAAATTGTTGCACAGTTAAATGATCTTGGTCTTATGAAATCAGTTTCTGAACACAACATGACATTGCCAATATGTAGTCGGACCGGTGACATCATAGAGTACTTACCAAAAGAACAATGGTTTTTGTCGTGTAGCGAACTAAATAGACTGGCAACTCGTGTTGTTAAGGAGGGAAAATTAAAAATAGAACCGGAAAAGTTTATTAAGAACTGGCTAGACTGGACAGATGATGACCGAGATTGGTGCATATCGCGACAGTTATGGTGGGGACATCAAATCCCAGCGTACAAATGTAGTGTGGATAAAAATTTAATATGGACAGCCGCGGTAGATGAAGAGGCCGCTAAAATTCAGGCTTCGAAGTTTTTAAGAACAGTTCCAGAAGATATTGTCGTTGAAAGGGATACTGATGTTCTCGATACTTGGTTTTCGTCAGGAATATATCCATTTGCAGCACTAGGATGGCCCGAAAAAGGCACAGATTATAAAGAATTTTACCCATTACACCTTTTGGTAACTGGTCATGATATACTAGGATTTTGGGTTCACAGAATGGTCATACTGGGACTGAATTTGACTGGTCAACTACCATTTAGCGATGTGCTGTTACATGGGGTCATTTGTGATAATAAAGGTGCGAAAATGTCCAAAAGTAGAGGTAATGTCATAGACCCCATAGATATCATTAACGGTATAACTATGGAAGAGTTAAAAGAGAAAGCAGCAAATATGCACAAAGAAGGAGTTTTAAGTAAAGAAGAGTTATCCCGAGCTATATCTTATCACAAATCTAACTATTCTAATACGAACGGTATCCCAGAATGTGGAGTGGATGCATTACGATTTACTCTCTTATCCCAAGACGTTGGATCACATTTCGTCAATTTTGATATCAGCCAATCTCACGCCAACAAATTATTTTGCAATAAAATTTGGCAAAGTGTCAAATATACACAACTTTCTTTTGACAAATTGAAACCAGAAAACGACAGGATTACTATTGAAGATTTGACGTTCTTTGACAGATGGATTTTGAGTAGGCTAGCTGATATGGTCGAAAAAGTAAATACAGCGATGGATAAACATCAATTTCATTTAGCGACAAAATCATTAAGATCGTTAATTTACAATGAATTTTGTGATATATTTTTGGAAGCAACAAAACCTGGTTTCGAGGATGATAATACTAAAACGAAATATGCTCATGCGCACACACTTTCGGCAGTATTAAATACATCACTGAGATGTCTAGCTCCATTCATGATTTATATAACCGATGAAATAATTCCAAAAATACCATCATTCGAAACAAACATAATTCACAATTTTAACGATTGCAATAAAAAGTATTTCGAATTTCCAAAAAGTGACGATTTCAGAATTTGGAACGATGAATATCTAGAAACTCAAGTTGATAAATTATTAAGCACAATATTTCTGATAAGAGAACTAAAAGGTCTTTATAATATATCTAATAAATTAAAACCAGCTGTGTATATACAAAGTAAAGATGACGAACTAGTAACAAATTTAAGAAACAATTTCAACATTGTCTTAAATTTATCGAAAAGTAGTAATATAAGATTTGAAGGAGTCAAAAACAATGCAATAAACGCTTCTTTAGATAAAGATACAACAATCAGCATAGAATTGATTGGAGAAGATGTTGAAAGTATCATTTTAGCAGCGAAGAACAAAATACAGAAGAGAGTAAAGAAAATAGAAGAAACCATTGATAAACTAGCGCAGAAAATATCAAATAGTCGCTATTTGAATACAGTGCCCGAAGTTAATCAGTTATTGGACAAGGAAAAGCTGGCAAAAAAGAAAGAAGAATTAAAACGATTGCAAAGACTGATCTAATTAATTATTTAAGATTAGTCGGTAAAAAGAAGATGCATTTTATCACAAAAATATATCCCAGAAAAGTAGATACTTAAAAATATAACTCCATAGCTTGCATTTTAAGTCTGTGATATTTCGCATAAACTTATCTCGTTTTCATCAATATCTTTTAACTACATCAAACCAGTGCTATTATAGATTTAGGTAGTGTTATTGTACAAAAAGTTGTAATATAAATTGTATATAAAATATCTAAAATTCTATTTTATGATTATTTAAAAAAACACAACCGCACACCCCGATATCTCCCGCCGTTCCCCACTTGACACAAGAAATCGGCACGGTTTTTGTTCGAGCTTTCATGTGGGGCCGTGAATTTTGCCACGGGCTTCATGGTATATTTAAGCCGCTGTATAATATGTATGTCCATCAAATAATTGCGAGGGTGAAAATAAGAAAACAGTTTAAACAAACAATATATTTTATTTAAATAATTGACTTTGCCGAGGTAAACAGCTATCTGATTCATGTTTGCCTTAACCGTCAGTGAGGTCAAATTATATTAATTTTCGACAAATAGTCCGTTTCAAATATCGAATGTAAGTACTTTTACTAAATTTTAAAGAGTAATTACTATTGGAAAGGCTATCCTATCCTTTTCAATAGTAATTTAATCTTTCACATGATTCACGCTAATTTCATTTATCATACACAATCCGGGCCGGATCTGATGATCTGAAGGGGCTAAGGCAACAATTAAGGGCTTATTTGCGTAGACCCCTAATTGTTTTCCGAATATATAACTATTTTGCTTAAAAAAGACTATGGAAACAACATATAACTTGTCACATCATTTTTTGTCCATTGTGAGTATTCCATCCTTTCTTGTGGAGGCTCCGAGCACATTCTAAATTTCAACCAGTATGGAAACTACGAACAAACGCTCGAAACGGTCGCAGCACTCTCAAATATACGTATCGACGCGCCCGCCATGCGGCACTCAGTACTGACTGCACTGCGATGTTCGCTTAGGGTTCTCGTCGATGCGCATGTTTGTGTGAATGTGCCGTTTCGGGCGTTTGTTCGTTGTTTCCATATATATTATGATACAGTAGTATCAGAAACGGAAGCAGTATTTCATCCTCCCCCAAATCAAGCCCTGTTGACAACTCTGACGTACGAATGGCTAACACGTAAACAGATGTTACAAAATTTTATATCAACAATACAATTTTACCACTATTAATTTAGAGTGTACAAAATACATGTGCATACATTTGTATCTACCGGATATAAAAACGTAATGACAATGTGCGAGTCCTTTTTCAAAATTCGCAAAATCAGTTCAGAAATAAGGTATACATATAGATGTCAGCTGTTATCTTATAATGGTTTTTTACAAAAAATATCAATGATATTAACTGAGTAGTACCTTCACTTGCAAACACCTCTAAGTTACTTTTTTTTTAATGGACTGGCGGGTAGTTTGTATTAGTACTTGTTCTAACAAACGCACTCGCACGCACAAACGTACATCATTTAAATAAAAAAATACAAGGGTCCCGTGTCCACCAATAAAGACCGCCATCTTGTTTTGATAGTGTTCATTTCTGTATTCCTACCTATGCTTGGTGCTGTTTATTGATTTTAATGTAAGAAAAGAACCGAGAACAAGATGTTAATTTCAGGGAAAGGCAGTAAAAAGATAAGACAAATCAGAAAAGAGACAAGGTAAAAATCAAAAGGTAAGAACAAGCAATACATAGATAATATTATAGTAGATTAATTGTCCTGACAAGGACATCCGAGTCGATTGAAATAGTAATTTGTCCTGAAAAGGTCATCGTTATATAATTGAAACGGCAGTATAATTCGCCCTGAAAAAGGACAGTTCGACGATGATGCGGGTCCCGCCGTTCTGGTGTGACCAGCCCCTGCTGTGGTTCTGCAGTTACGAAGCAGACCTTAAGAGGAGTCAAAGCAGGATATTCAGAACATCTCAGACGTCATCCACAAACCCGACAGCCACAAACTACTACCAGACGCTCAAGGACCGGCTCATATACATCTACGGGGCATCCAGCAGCGCACGGGCAAAGAAGATACTCTCACAAGTCGAGCTAGGAGAACAGAAGCCCAGCCTGCATATCAGAAAAATGAAAAACCTAAAAAAAGACAAATTCGCCGAGAGCACAATACAGATTATGTGGTTAGACTATCTACCACCACACGTCAGATCTATGCTCACGGTCAGCGAAGCATTTCAAAAAACAGGACGCTAGACGACCTCGCCCTCCTCGCAGACAAAATGATGAAGATACCGCACACATCGACCCACATCGCCGTCGTCTCGTCAGTCACACCAAACAATCTCCGTCAATACTGCCGTCGCTGCCATCACCTAATCCAACCGCCGACACACAATTCCTCATCAGCGAGATCAGACGCTTACCACTTAAGTCGCTGAGCTATGAACGAGTACATGCGATCACCACTACAGCAGTCGCTCTCGATGCCCTCCTCAGACACAGCCACGCACATCATCAGCAGGCCGCAGCCGTCCCACCTCGTTCATGCCTTACTGCTACTACCACTGGTGTTTCGGCATGGACGCGAAGAAGTGCTCACCACAATGCAATTTCAAACCTGTCAACATGTCGGAAATCTAAACGCAACGCTAGCCACGGCAGGAATCCAGCGTGTGTCAATGTCAATCATATCGCCTTTTCGTTACTGATAGGAAGACAAAATTATCGTTCCTGATAGACACTGGTACCAATATATCAGTCATACCGCGAACGAAAAGCACACCGATGACGCCGCTACCATTTCAAATATACGCCGCCAACAATATCACACCAACGTATAACGAGAAACGTACGAGCTAGATCTCCACTTACACCGTTTGTTTAAATGGAGGTTCGTCATCGCCCCAGTATCAAAACTAATCATCGGTGTCAACTTTCTCAATCATCATCAACTCATAGTCGACGTGAAGAACTGAAGATTTGATCGACGACAAAACACTACTAACAACAAACGCGCAACTCAGCTAATCAACAATACCTTAAATACGCAGTATCGACGTTCATCAAACACAACATACTCGCCGATTTTCCTGGAACAACAAGATTAACTTCAATAAAACTAAGTCCGAAGCACAACGTCGAACACTTCATAGGAACTACTGGTCCAACCTTACATTGCAAACCACGCCTCATCGCGGCACACCGGTAACTAGACCATAAGAAAAGAATTCGAAAACATGATACAACAGGGCATTTGCAGACCAAGAAAGAACCCGTGGGCATCACCGCTCCACGTCGTACCGAAGAAGAACGATGAATTACGTGTGGCGATTACCGACGGCTTAACTCCATAACTAAGCCCGATCGTTACCCCATACCACGCATACGTGTCTACCCACACACTCGTCGGCAACTATTCTTCACTATCGATTTAAACCGCGCATACCAGCAAATTCCGGTCAGCGAACATGACGTGGAGAAGACTGCCATCATCACACCTTTCGGCATTTTCGAGTTCCCTCGCATGTGTTCAGGTCCTAAGAACGCTGACCAGACTTTCCAGCGATTCATATTCGAAGTACTGCGCGAACTCAACTTTGTATTTTCGTTTGTTCGAAGAAGAACACCAGAAGCATCTACGAACCGTCCTGCAACGTCTCGACGAATACGGGATAACAATAAACCCGTCTAAGTGTGTTTTACGTAAGCCAACAGTCAAGTTCCTCTACTAAGCTACGAAGTCTCGCCAAACGGAATACGACAACCGCCAGAAAAGATACAAGCTGTCTTGGATTCCGGATAGTGGATCGTCCACTATCCAAGACTGTAAGGACTGCGACGCCTTTTCTGCTACTCTTCTATAGAGGAAATATCAAGGACGACGCCGCTATACAAGCGCCGCTCAATTCATATTTACAAAACATCAAGGAACGCAACAAGACGCCTTTCGAGTTGACCGCTCAATCAACGTAAGCATTACTTACAGTAGTGTAAAGAGAGTATTAAAAACTCCGCTTTACTCCCTCATCAATCGCAATCTAAAATAATCTTTTTTTTGTTTTTATATATATTTTTTAATTTATTGAGAGCTGGATACAAGTCCTTTGCCCAACATTTTTTTATTGCAGCAGTGTTTCCATCATTTCATTTTAAATTCCCCACTACCTACATTTTAAAAGTCCAGGATGGTTTTTATTTAATATCATAAATTGTATTCATGTAACATGGATAGCCAACTTGGGAGCATCGTAATAAAAAGCAGGGATCAACATTGATGGAAGAATCCGAAGATAAGGGTGTCTGGAATTTTTGAAATTCGATTATAGAAAAGACTTTGTTTTAGATATTTGAGAGTTAAGTTAATGCTACTTAATAAATTGTAATCCCTTAATTACATTTTTGAACTTAAAATAATTTCACTATGAAACTATTTCATAACTATAGCTTGGCAAAAAAGAGTATGGAAAAAATGAGGGCGCCACTTTCACTTAGGTCTCATCATAATATGGAAAATCTGCAAGATAATTTAATCAAATCGTTAAAAATAAATGTGAAACACTAAGCTTTACTCAAAATCTAGTATTCGTCGGCCAAGTATTGTCAACATCATAGGTTTCCATTTAGTAAAATATTTAGTTCCACCTGTCACCACGTCATACTCTTTTTTGCCAAGCTGTAGCTAAGTTATTTTATTGCCAAGTTAAATTTTATAATTAGTGATAATATTATTAGTAGTCGCGGTTTATTTTTTTAAATAAAAACAACAGTAATAACCCATTCTTTAGGGTAAACTCATTTAAATTAGTGGTAACGCCATTAAAGTCATGCGACAATATTTACTGTTTTACTCGGAAAATATGATGTAGAAACTTCGGTGTGTTTGCAAGAGTACTACTCAACTAGGATACAACGTTTATCATAAAAATATATTACCATTAAATAATCCATATACAATTTTGTTACCAATAACTAAAAAACAAAACAATAAACATATACTTTTATATTGGTGATCATTCATATTTCTTTTACATCCAAATATCCTAACAACATAAAAAATTGAATTGATTAACTTGAAATTCATAATTTCACTCATTCTCATAAAATTAACGAAAAGTCAAATTTTCCAATTTGGCCCACCTTATACATCAACGTACCAAAAAATCTACTTAGGACCAATACTAGTCATAAAGTATGTTAAGATTTTAAAAAATCCAATATTTTTAAATAAGCCAAATTGAAAGTATTGTCATTAAACATATTATATTTTAAAATATTAGTGTCATTTATTACACAGTCATCTAAATAAAAATATTTTTGAGAAAAAAAAAATATTATCACATATTTTTTTTTCTAATACTAAGTGTTAAAAAAGTCACTATGTCTCACATTTTTAATTATTTACATATTTCATAAACCTTATTAAACATTTTACTAAACCTCACACCATAACAAATTGTTTTGTAAAATTTGGACATGTTTCAAATGTTTTTTTGGTTTCTATAACTATTTTTAACTTTCCTACTAACACTAATAAAATTACATTTGCGTATTGTTTAATGTGTATTATGAAAATAAAATCTATAAAAGACTAAGTGATAAGTAGGTTTCCCTGCAAACTAACTCCTAATAAAACATAGGTATAAAAGATTTTATAACTTATACTATGATAGATTAGTTTTATGTTTGGTAGAGCTCAAATAGATTTGTTCTTTTCTGCGTTTCGAATTACATTTTAGTTGTATTCTCCTCATAACTTTACCTTTATTTGGAACCGCACCAACTTTTTTTGTGTCATTAATAATAATCTCTGAAATACGAAAAGTATAATATTTAACTAATACAATAAAACGTGTGAGCAACAAAGGTGTAGGCCTTAGGGGGGAAGAAAAGATCTGGTTTTAAACCTGGCCAGTACACTGAGTTTTTACAATCAATTGCTAACTATTTAAAAAAAAAACAATAACTTGCTCATTGTTGAAGAAAACATCATGATGAAGTATGCATGTGTGATAAGATTAAAAGTCAAGGGTGTGCAAACCTCTTCCATTAGGCCAGATTATAGGGCTGACTCCCTCCTTGCCTAATTTCAATAAGGAGACCCACTACATGCAGTAGGATATATATATGGGTCACCTATCCCAATGAATGGGACAATGGGACATTTAATATATTTTAGTGATATGACTGTATCTGATTAAGTATTTCCCATTGAGCATATAACCAGAATAGAGCGGTGTTTGATTGGCCGACTGATGGCCATTGATGGGTGATTGGCCGATGGGACGTTCACACAGACCACTGATGGGTTGATATGCTATTACATCAGTGACACATCACTGACCACTTTCGGAATCATATGGCTCACTCTATCCGGTTGTATGCTTGATGGTATCTCCTAACAAATAATCTTATATTCCAAATACTAGCAGTATATTCAAGTGTTACCCCATGTAGAAAGTGGGTGCGGTCTATGGTGTCTAGTCATCTCTTTAAAGAGGAGACCTGTGCCCAGCAGTAGAATGCATAAGGGTCCCTTATTATGAAGATGATGACTATTATGATTTCATGTTTTTGAAACTGTCTCTTTATATCCTTCTCTAGTAACAGAGTCTTAAAAAAGACAGATTTAGAGGTAATATAAATATAAATACTAATATAAAAACTAAAAAAAAATAGTGATTTTTAGTATTTATATTACCTCTAAATCTGGCTTTTTTATAGCATAGGAGGGCAAACAAGCAGTTGAAGCTTTAGACTACCAACGACCATACACATCTGCGCAACCTGTGATTATGCAGGCAGTTGTGTTGCCCTCCCTTTCCTTATCTTCCCAATAGGTCATTGGAAGCTCACAAACTGCGCGAAACGCAACAGCATGCACCGTCATTTGACGCCAGTGTTATGTGAGCGAGAGGTACTACCAGAGGTGCATAGCAGCATGGCACTACCTTTTACTAACTACTGGCTGAAACCATAGTGTTATATTAACTTACTTGTCAATGGATTCTTCTCCTTTTTCGTCTGGTCCTCATGCCACTTCACATGTTTCACTAAGCAAAACAAATATTTGTACTTTTGCGGACACTTTGCACATGCATACACCATTTCATTATTGTTTGTACTCGGTTTATTTAAATCTGAATTGAAGGTATTGTCTTCATATTTGTCTGCATCTTTTATTACACCTCCTGGTAGGATTTCTAATGTTGGCCAACTGCTCGGGCAATTTTTTGTTGATGTTGTCTCGACTGTGTTTTTCTGTAAAAATTTAATATTTTAACACCAATAGTCCTGTTTGGATACAATCTATCCGGTGCATTTAATATGTATATTCCAGTGGATAAGTTTAATAGTAAAATCCAAAAGTAATTCATTAAAATAGTAGCTTTTATTTCCTAGAATTTTAATTGTTTCTACAAAATTTTACAAATAACCCTTCAAATAAATTTAGACACTAAACGTAACTAAACCTTATCAAGTTTCATACATAAATTATTAATATGAATAATAATATTTATAAGTAAAATATATTATTATTTCACAGCAACTAATTGGTTTTAGAATTTGGGTGCATTAATTTAATAACAATTTTGGGTTTATTTGTTAGGGTAGGAAGATATAAAACTAATACAACTCCGATTGAAATGCAAGGTCTATATTATGTAGCAGTGAACCTAATAAAAATTGAGTGCTTAAACTTGTTTGGGTACTAAAAACTTACTCCTTTCAAATTTTCTGTGGTAGAATCTATCATATCAGGAACAATATATTCAGTCGTATCACTGTCACACTCTGGCACATCCTCCGAATTTATGGACACCATACTGCCAATGTGAGAATCATCATCATCAATAACACACTCATTCTCATATTCCAAATTTTCAATAACACACGTTCCTAAGTCTACGTTATTTAAATACATCTCTGAACTTCTATCAGGCTGAACATCTTCCATACGGACCAAGGTTACATGTTCTAGATCTTCGTTGCTTTCTAAAGCACTTGTTGCGGACATTTCAACAACAAATATGTTGAATGTTGTGGAGAAATGTTATGACATTAAACGACGTCAACACATTTATATTTTAATCAGTTTTGTTCATAGCTCATATACAATATATTCTTTATGCGTGTATTATTTATTTGCTATGAATCCAAAGGTTTTTTATTAAGATTTAATGGAAAGTTTACTCTTACAAATTATTGTTGATTTAACGAATGACGAGTTGTCATTTGTCATATTATGTCAACTGTCATTTTCTTATCATTCTTATGGACTGCACTTAGTGCATTGCCAATGACTAATATTTAGTCTGTACTATGGAGAAACGGCGGAAACCCCAAGGAAGGCGGCTTGGCACCTATAGTCCCCATAAATCAACTATCACTTCCTACTCCACCCACCCAATCAAACAGTCCACCACAATATTCGCCAACCAATCACATTATAATAATACAGATTAAGTTGTTAAAAAACACTACAGCAAACCGCCAGAACCGTCCTGCTATAGAAAACCACTCCAGAACAGTTCTCCACTATATTCGCCAACCAATCACAATTAACGGGAAACAAAAAAAACACAACCACACGCCATGATACCTCCCAAGCCTCCCGTCGTCCTCCAAACTGTCACTTGACGCCTCATCCGGCAGGGACAGTCCGGCAGCTAGCGCCCACTCCTCCACTTCCCTCCCTTTTGGGTTCGTGACCGGGTTGCCGTGGACTTGGCATTGAGGTCCCCAGCCACGAACACCTGTAGAGGAGCTAGCTGCCCAGCGGCCCTAGAACGTCGAGAAATCGTTGCAGGGCTGCCAAATCGCGGTTTGGTGAGAAGTAGACTCCGACGAAAGCCACTTCTCCCCGAACCGCCGCCACGTACCCGCGGCCCCGCGCTTTGACTGCGAGAGGTGAGGGAGCTCCAGGCCTCCCCACGATCGCTACCGAGTTATCGGTGTCCCCCACCCAGTATGGGCTGGAAGGCACAGCGTATGACTCGGCGACGATCGCGACGTCAACGTACCACTCCGCCATGGACCTTTTCCTGCCCCGGCGTAGTGGTTGACGTTCGCCTGGAGGACGCTGAGATGCTTAGACATTATTCGGCCATCTCAGCGTCAACCGACTCCACTTGGTTCCCCCCCTAAGCTTGTTTGGAGGGGAACTTCCCGCGGGTTGATGGGGGCTTGCACGCCATACCCCCCATCACGTGGCTTGCCGGCCTTCCTGTATCGCCGCACACAACTTTCTACGTTTCTATGTCTTTTTGCTATATTGTGGCAACATAAACACATAAATTGTATTTCATAATCAAATCAAATCAGATTTTATAATCGTAAAATAAAAATTGCACTTGGCCTTGATTTGGATTGGAGGACCGCGTGAAGCTATGTACGGGTATGAGAGATGTTATTAGAAGGGTTGTCATGGTTTCGATATAGAAAAAAACACGCAGCAGAAAAATCTTTCGTCGCATAATATACATAATTTGAAACCTCATCAATCAACAACCTAATACAAGTCATCAATATTCCACCATTAATCCTTCATCATCTCACTTTAGCGTTTAACAGGGTTAGGGTAGATAATAATCTATTATATGAAATAAAAACTGTATTTTATGTAAAGTTACAAAAGAATTGCACAGTACAGCTGTAATATAAGCTCTGAAAAACCTCACTTTTTCGAGTTAGTTAGTACATCTTTTCAGATATTTCTTTTTGGCAAATAAATCTAATTCTTTCTTCTTCTTTCTAAACCAATATGCTGGAAAGACAATATTGTAGACTTAGAATAATTACACTATAGAAACCTAGTCCGCGCGGCCATTTTGAAGCAACTCACATGGAGCCATTTTTGCACCAAGCGCCGGGAAGTTCCGCAGTATTCTATGTCAAACCGCACCGAACGTGTCTCCGTAAAATAAATAATTATGACGATTTGTGTAGTTAAATTGTATGACAATACATCTGAATAACAAAATAAATGTAATAACATCACTTTTCCCAGGAAATCTTTCTATATTTCGTAGTATCTTGTGTTAATTAGGTTTAAATAAATACAATTTTTTTCAATGCTCAGTATTGCCCGATTGTGAAAATATTTTTACTGATTATTTCCCCCACTGAATAAATTTAAAACAGTTGCTACTGATATTTACGTAGGTACGTGACACGTTCTCGAATTAATGTGTTTGTATGATTTAACGATATCAAATACAAACAGTAAAACAGTAACAAATATTCATACTTCCATACATACAAACTTTCGCGTTTATATTAGAAGTTACAAGTTTAAACAGTAATATGTATAACAACTTTACATTACAACTGTGTTTCATGCCAATAAAAAATAATTATAAAAATCTATATTTTACTAATTACCTACTGTTATATTTTCTTCGTTTCATATAAATAAACATTCTTGTAATATAACAATTATACAGAATAAATAATAATATAGCTTGTGTATACATGGTAAAGAAAAGTAGTTATAAATGAATACATAAATAGATATGCCCACCTAGCTATTTATGTATTAAATATTATTGCTATAACAAATTGTTATCAGCGACCGAATCATTTCCCGTTTCCGGGAAAACTTCACCACTACTGGCAACATTGAATCAATTTAGTGCTTCATTTTTGACAGCGCGCTTGTATGAAGACTGACCTTATATAGTGTAATTATTCTAAGATTGTAGATAAAAAGAACAAAGCTATATATTATGTATATTGTGGGAATTTTTACATATTCAATCAGTATAAAAAAAAACATAATAACAACCAATAAGTTATAAATTCGAGACTCTCATGTAAAAATGTAGGTAGTTAGTTAATTAACTGGAAAATATATCTGCATCAAAGTTTCATAAATTTCGACATCAATCGGCATAAAAGTACAAAATATGATCCGTTCTAACTCTTTGTTGTTTTCTAAAAATTTCCGTGCAGTTTGTAATGCTATATGTGCGGCTAGACGATTGGGAAATCCGTAAATTCCTGTTGATATACATGGGAATGCAATGGATTTTATTCCATATTCACTCTGGTAAGTCAAGCTCTTCTCGTAACATGATTTCAAGTTGGGTGCAGAGCCATTTTGTGGTCCCACAGTGTGAATAACATCTGTAATAAAATAAAGATATCTTACTATTGTCAAATTAAATGTTTGGTTATATGTATAGAAAAAGATTGTAATAGACGATAAATTATGCAAACATATCATTTTTAAAATCTTGATATTCAATTCTGTAGAATTCTGGCATTCCATAAGTGTTGCTACTATAAAGCTCTCCACCGAAAAATGGAAAAAATTGAACAATTTGAGAACAATAAAAAAAATGCTAGATATTTTTATGTATTACCTAAAAAAATATAAATCTAAATATTTGCTTACTCAAGGGAACTAATACAAAAATAACAAATATATCAATATTAAGAACAATAATGGATTAATTGTAATATGCATTATACAGGTCGTCCACGGCTATGCCACATGCAGGGAATAAAATGTTAAAATTCATGGTCTTCCTTTTATTTCTGACACTATGTTATTTAACAAAAAATAATCCTTATGATGAAGCCTTTGTATAGGTATGATAAAACTACAGGGTAATTATTTTTCTCATGTAACGAGTGCGATTAACGGTTCAACCGTGTAATTATTTAAATATCTATGAATGCAGTTTAAATTGTTTTTTAAATTCAAATAATGTCTTATTTCAGTAAAATGTTCCATCTACAATATTCAAGGTACTTTCCCTCTGTGGCATAGCCGTGGGACGACCTGTATATTTCCCAACTCAAAGTGTAATGCAAAGAGTAAAATAAACATACAGGAATAATATGGTGTAATGCTTGTTAAATGTATGCCACTGTTAGCTATCACGTGGCGTCAGATAGCTGTCAGAATTCTATGGAATAAAGAGTAACATTGATGCAGCCACTGCCAGTTGCACCATAGTGTTAATAATCCTGATCTTCAACTCATCCTGATCAACTTAGTTTTCACCAAATATTCACAATATGTAGATAGATAGAAACTAAAATACAAAAGGTTTTAAAAATACTTTACATTTAGCAGGCAGATTGTATCCACCAGTAATCCTCGCTTCTCCTGTTGGACATCCCCCAAGGGAGTTGCACTCATTCTAAACAATAAACTATAATGTAATACACAAGTTTGTTTTAGTCTCCTATTTGGTGGGTTGGGACCTGGTACTGAGAACTGGAATAAAAACTGAGTCGCACTAATTTTATACAAGTACTAGGAAAGCTTAACTAACGAGACAAGAGTAAAACGTGTCTGATAAATTAGCTTCATACTTCTCACTAATGATTGTAATAAGTATACTTCTACATGCAATAAATGTGTTTTATTTTATCTAATATTTGAGGGGGGCTTAAAAAAATTACATATAGTACAAAATTTACCAGACCATAGCAAAACAGAGTTTGGGAAACACCAACACATTTGTATAAGGTCAGCATATTTACTGATCTGTATACTAAGGCCTATTCAAATATAGTAAAAAGATCATCATATTAGTGTCTGTTTTTATATATATTTTTAGTTTTTTATTAATAGATGCTGCTACTAACTTACTAACTTAAGTTAGCACTAAAATAAAAGTTAGCATAGTAACTTGGAAATGATAAAATAAGAATCAAAATGGAATCAGCAGATTGACAATTAAAGGCCCCATCATCATCGCCAAAACAGCCGATCCCTTGACACTCATATCCAACATGGACCGGCCACCACACATCAGCGTTTGCCCATAATAATATGTAGGTCAAGTCAAGGTCAAGTCGTGATCTGTAGCCCGGAGATTCTTAGTCCCCCTGTGTAGTAACCTAGGCTGCTACCGTAGCCAGAAATAGTGTGATGGCCATGGGTTTGTTGGCCGTGCTCGTAATTCATTGAGGGGAAATGCTTGTAATTGCCACTCTGAGTAGGTTAATTGGCAATCGCAGAGGATGATGAATTCTAGACTTTAATAAGACAATATTATCTTCCAAATACTTCTTCAAGTATCTCACATTTGTCCTTACTTTATCAATATAATTCTATTAGATACCAGGCAGAAAAATGTTTCGTTTACAGAAAGCAATATGGAAGTTTAATATTGTAAATTATAATGGAAATATATTATATAATGTTATATCGTCTTTAAAAAAAAAATCTTTTCAGTGTGAAACAATATTTGGTTAATATTACCTGTAAGAGTGGACCAGCTGCTCTATGGATCGCGCCATCAACACCGCCGCCGGCTATCAGCCGTGAATTAGCCGCGTTTACTATAGCATCAACCTTAAATAATATTCAAAAACATTAGGTATGGAAGTGCAGCGTTAAAATAAACATTTATATAAATTAGTAGCATATTATGAGTAAATTATGTACAAGAAATTAATTAAGAAAAATAATCAGATTACGAACCTCTAATTTCGTTATATCGCCTTTAAATATAGAAACTTTTTCACTGAGTTCTTTATTCTTCTCCGAATTTATTGATACCTGTCGGAATTCAGTTAAATCATCTTGATTTGGTTTTTTATCTCGGATATCCTTGTTCAAAACAAAATACCTGATCCAGGGGTCAACTTTATCTAGTACAATGAAGTCAGATTTATAAAGTTTCCTTTTTTCTTCAAATGGTAAACCGAGTATACGGCTCTTTTCCGCTTTCCAATTAGATTGGGTCATTTTAACTAAGGAATAAAAACGTGGTGATTTAGTAAACTTTATAGGTGATAACGAACGATAAAGAACAGTTTTCGCAGACGTTTCCAATAATATTACTTCAAATTTCAAAGAGATAAACATTTATAACAGAATATACAATAAACTTGTTTTGTAACTTGATTCTTGAATCTTGTTATAAAATTAAAGGTTGGCCCGCACATTGCGGCAACAGCACTGCACTGCAACTGCACGACACGGCACTAGTGAGTAGTGACTAGACGTGGTGGACGGTGTTTAATAATTTTAATATAACTCATAGCGCCATAACGTAGCGCGCTATTCATACTCAACGTATAGCGTACGCGATATGTAATGTAATGCGAATGTAGCGAGGCGCTACCTCGCTACAATATGTAGCAAGGCGGCTAGCGTAGGCCGTAGTTATAACTTTATAACATTCGAACTACGCCAACGTGCTAGATCGTAGACGCTAGACGTTATAATTTATAGCACCCATAGTAGTAGAGCCGTGTAATCGTAGCACAAGGGTACGTCGTGTTCCCGCTCGTCTGCTCGACTATAATACGAAGTGTTCACAACACTAGAGTGACAGCATATCCCTAACCCTAGTCAATTTTCTTTTAATTTTATTTATTAAAATATAGTAGGTATACTTTTTGGATTCTATTTTTTTAAATATGAATTAAGACGTACGCGTCAAGTGCCTTTTGTTATTTTTTATTTTAGATAATTTTTAGTAGACCTGCGCGACCCAAGTAAGAGTTCTGATCTTTATTAATTGCTTTTCTTAAATACACCAATATTTTGTTATAATAGTCTTTAAATTAGTTATCCTCGGACCAAGACTATAAATTTAATATTATAGTTTATACGTCAGTCAGCGTCGAGCGCGCGCTAGGTACGGCCACAGGTACGGCCTAAAAATGTAGCTAGCCGCCATTTTGTCGCTGCAGTGCAGTGTCCTGCCGCTTGCTATATCGCACTTTGCGTCACTGCAACGGCAGCGGAGCGACACTCTGCGGCAGATTTGATGAGATGATCAATTTTGACGCAGACTGCCGCAACGTGTCGCTCAACTGCTGCATAGTGCGATATACCTCATACAATTTCTTACAAAGAATGTTTTGCTGTGCAGTGCCGTGTCGTGCAGTTGCAGCGCAGTGCCGCAATGTGCGGGCCACTGTCAAATGTCAAGGCGAGTCAATGCATAATAATATTAAACATTATACCGATACAATTACACTAAAACCGATAATCAGTATATTGTATTAACATTTTAAAAACATATTACATATTTTGTAGATATTATGAGCAGGACTTATACAACGCTACGCTTCTAGTTCTACGCATATTAAAAGTTGGTTTTGGTTTATCCCATCTAGTATTTAATATATTGACTGCTTATATTTATGGTATGGACTTATATCGAGAAAAATATACGATCAAAATGTAGGAATTAGGATTTTTTTGCTACATCCTATTTATAATTTATATCTCATTTCCTTTAATAGCTTAATAAAGGAAATGACTAATGAGTCATTCTGATTTACCCATATTATGTAGGTAGAAACATGCCGCGCTCCCGGCTGCATGGGTACCATCATCTTGCTTGTTTCTCCCGTAAAACAGCTTTGCTGTGTTTCGGAGAAAAGGGCAAGACAGGCAGTGTAATTACAGCCACCGAGACTTAACAAAGATCTTAATAAAGATGCGCCCCCCCCCCCCCAACGGGAGGCTTGCTGCCGACGACATGCCGACGCCGGCACCGATATGTTGTTGCCAGCACCGGCATTTCGGTGCCGGGCGGGGTCATTGAGACAGCGTGCAATACAATATAAATAATAATTTCATAGAATTATGCGTGGATGCATAATTCTGGTGTCGGCGTCGGCGTCGGGCCGGTACCGGTGTCGAGTCGTGTCGGGTCGGTCAATCAATCGCTCAAACGTTAAGGTTTTTATATGAAATAATGAATATGAAAAAGAAGGAGTCTTATGGAATGTCAAACTAAATTAAATTTCACGCAATTTATTCATTAGTCCGACAGGTGACATTTTTCGACAGTAAAATTCATCTGTAAAATCTAATATTGAAGAAGAAGAAAGTCAAAAGAAAATTACTTGTCTGTTTTCCAAAGCTCAATTCGAATTAATTTGGAGAATACGTAGTATTCTCTATATAGTTTGTGATTTGGAGTTCGTTCAAAAGAATATTGTTACGGGCCTCTCTGAAAACATGAAACAGAGATTCCATAATGCGTTTTCCAAAATAACTGCTGAAGAATGGCTGAAACACTGTAATCACGTTAAAAATGTTGAAAATAATTATCGCATAGCAGACAACCGCCTTGAAACAGTAATGGAACGAATGATATTATAATAAGTAAATATCATTGAATGGAACCATATTTCATTGATTTGAATAGGAGCGACTCAGATTCTTCTGACACAGATAAGTCTGAAGAATTCATGGAAGGAATAATGCCGCTAACAGACCACAACTACTATAAATAATATTTTTATGTTTTCTAACTTCTTATAGACCTAAAGTGATATCTTAGAAAAAAAAAAACATTTTTTATTCAATCATATCTTATTTGTGTTATTTGCCCTGATTAAGGAAACTTACCCAAAATCTATTAAAAAGAATACATAGAGAATTATTTTCTAGTGAGATATGGCCAAAATAAACAAAAAAGTGGCAACACAAAGGGTGTACGAGGCGCTGCCACAGGAACGCCAACTTATACTTGACAGTATAGATTCCACTAAAAGTGTTCCGCTTAGCGGCGCTGGCATTTAACAGATTTTTTTTTCGAAAGGGCTAGACTTTTCGGCCTGATGGCCTTTAAGCTCAATCGGTACAGTAAGTGAGCAGATGGCTCACTTAAGAAATATTCGAAAGGGGGACGCCCCCCTCCGCGCCCCGCAGGGGGCGCGGTTCATCGCGCGCGCTGCTCGGGAGAGCATCATTTGGACTAGTCAAATCCGATACGGTCGACGAATCTTTTACGGTTGAATTTAACCTATCATCATGAGGGCCGGCCCTCATCCCTCCCTCTGGAGAGGGAGGCGGGTCATGCGCGGTGCCCAAGCAATCTAGCGGTAGCGTAGTGCTAGCGTATCGGATTCGAACCTAAGCTTCCGCGATCGATCCGGATCGATGTGGTTTCCATGTGTAGGGTTCGACGTCGCTTACGACCCCGAGGCCCAAGCGGTGTGCAGGTGTACCTAGCACCGTGTGTGTGTCTGTGTATGCTGTGACGTTCGCGTCGCGCTTTTGCGTCGCGCATTAGTAGCTGAGAGATTTCGTCAGCTGGATCTGTTAAAACATGCTTAGGTAACCTATGTCTAATTGGAACTGAGCTATCTGGGGAATAGTATGCCGCGCTCACGATGAGCGGGTTTGATGTGAAGGAGTGCCTTTTCAAAGTGACGTTCTGACGTCATTTTGAAGTGGCCCCTAATGGACTCTAATCTGAAGTCCCTGTGCAGGTCGATGTTTCTTACGTACCACGGGCAACCGGTTGCCATGCGTAAAAATTTATTTTGGACTATTTGTAGTGCATTAAGTCGACTTTGTGGCACATGCGCGAATGCGACACAAGAGTATGACATAATGGGTCGGATACAAGTTTTATACAGCCTGAGTGGCATTTTGCTGTTTTTGTTAATTAAGAAATATAAACGGCTCAAGACGAATTTGGCCTTTTTGGTGACTGACTCTATGTGTGGTATAAATGACATCGACCTGTCAAGGGTGACCCCCAGGTATTTTACCTGATCTACTCTGGGTATTTCTATATTGTTTAACCTTATCGGTTTCATGGTACGATAAGGTCGTCTATTTGTGACCCTCCTACGTGAGAATTTTATGGAGGCACTTTTTTCTGGGTTTATATCAATCCTCCATTTTGCGAACCATTCACCCAGCTCGGTGACGGCACGCTGGAGGATGGTGGAAGCCCTTGCGGCTGAGGGGTGGGTGATATACAGAGCGGTATCGTCTGCAAAGAGAGCCCGTTTAACCGCCGGGTGTTCGGGGATGTCGGAGGTATACAAGTTGTACAAGGTCGGAGACAGCACGGAGCCCTGTGGGACTCCGGCCCTCAGAGGTCTCCGAGAGGACAGAGTGCCCTCTACTCTATATCTAAAATTCCGGCCCGAAAGGTAGTCGCGGATGATGATGACTAATCTGTCCGGTATTCCTAACTTGAATAGTTTGAATATGAGGCCTTCGTGCCAGATTTTATCAAAGGCTTTTGCTACATCAAAGAATACAGCGCACGTATTGTGTTTGTTTTTCTTATGGAAACCTCTGAGTATATCCTCCGTCATACGGTGGACTTGCCTCGGGCAGCAGTGGTTTTCGCGGAAGGCGAATTGCTCATCTATGAAAAGATTCTTTTCGCTAATGACGGTTTTCAACCGCCTAAGCAGAATTGTTTCGTAGATTTTTCCTAACGAGCTTATCAGGCTTATGGGACGATAGCTAGACGGTTCCGAGCGCGGTTTTCCGGGCTTCGGTATTCCTATGACCGTAGCTTCTTTCCATCAGCAATCAGGGAACCTACAACCCTTGAGGAGGGCGTTTATAATGTTAACCAGGAGGATAACTAGGGCGGGCGGTAGTATTTTTAATGTTGGAAATCCCGTCCGGCCCGGGGGCCTTCTTGGCGTGAAGGCATTTTATAATGTCTTGGGCATTTAACAGAAAAACTACAATAAGAACATAGGTAGTTGTTGTAATAATTAAAACCCAAAATAGTGTAGACAGAAAGCGTAATTTTATTAGTGTGATTTTTGAAGTGTAAACTTCTTTTAGCGCGGTACGCATATTTTTAGATGAGATAAGATCTAAAAAAAAAATGACATTTATATGACGTTCTCTCGCGACACCGCTACGAGACGCTATTTGACGTTTGATTTATTTATATATGATTATGCAATATTTGTTTACATAACCAATCACAAACAAATCAAACACACTGAAATGTCATGCAGCCATTTTGTGCGCCGTTTAAATTGTATAGGTTAATAATATATATAATCTTATAATAATATAATCTTTTACAGCCTGTATTATAGGTATTTGAATTTAATTGTTTTGATTTTACTGCAGTCCCTGTGACTGGTTGGGTTTTTTAAAAATATTTAGTGATTTTATTGTGTAGGTATTTATTTCCAGTATCTACCATAATGGCGTAGAGCGCTGGCGTCCAAATAACGGAAAACTATGTTAAGAGTATATTTATTGTCATTAGAATTGAGTAGTTTTTACGGATACTTTTCATACAAAGAGATGGTCATCGTTGTCTTTAACCCTCCATACTATCAGGTCGCTGGTCTTGCCAGCTCCCCTATCCAACTATCTTCTTCTTCTTCAATGATAGCTTCCTCAAGGATTTACCAATATCAGAGTGGATGGAATATTGTTTAGTAAATTATTTCTTGAAATAATCGATACTTACGTTTACGTTCTAGTTTATGCAACAATCAACATAATATATCAGGTAAGTACATTAGGGACAGGGTAAAAAAGAATCCAGTGTTTTAAAATTGTGTCTATTAAAAAAACCTTAACAAACTCTTTTGTTACAGATATACATAAGATTCACAAATAAAATTCACCTTTGAGTTTAATGTTAAATATTCTCTACATCCTCTTAAAGTTACTAATTATCATTATAGTCCAAGAGCGTATTTCCATTTTGTAATGGTATTGAAAATTATTATGTCATGTTTGTTTTTTAACTCTTCCCCTGTATACACAATAATGTATTTTGCACTGGTTAAATATAGCTTTTTATTACTTCATACATATGTAAAATATATATAAATAAATACATACAACAAACTATTTGACATAACAATAAACTTTTATGTAATTAAAGTAACAATAAAGCTTAGTAAAAAGCCCAAACCTGATTACATGATATGCATTATAGAATTGTTTACTAATCAACCAAAACAATAAGGCAGATGACAACAACCGCCCAACCCCGCTCTTCTCCTAGCACAAAGAAGTTCGGACCGTTGTGTAGTACATATATTTATTTTAAACAAAAGCCTGAAATACTGCTTTATATTGCATGTTAGAATAATACTAATATGTTTTTATATAAATTCTTGTTTTAAAGTATTCTAATAACAACAAAATATAGTGAAATAGATTTATTTGACAATACTATTACTACATTTTGTTATAGTTTACGATAACAGTTTCATGTTTCATTGCCAGGAACTAAGTGAAAGGTTGTTAAACACACATCACTCACTTCACCTGGGCTACACCAAATATAGGAAACTTGAAAATATAATTTTACTTAATATCAAATAGAGTCAAAACAAGCAAATTGTTAACTTGAAGTGAAGTCAGTCACCACTATCTTCTATCAGGCTTTTTTTTGGACTATTTTTTATGACGTAAACTATGAAAACTTACAGTACGAGCAATTTAACTTGGCCGGATCAAGTTACTTTTACAGAATTTGAGCATGCCCATCACATAGTCTGAGATACATTATATCCTCATGTATTATTTAATGATAATAATATATACATTGCAAATAGGTTAATACGTTTTGATGATGTTAAATAATAAAAAGAATGTATCTTAGACCAATGCAATTTGCAACCGAAAAATGACTTTGTAACGTCACTCATTCCGGTCCAGTTACATCGCTGCGTATCGGGCTCTCGGACTACACTGCACATTACACTCATAATTCAGTCCGGCTCGGTCACGTCATACGCACCACGGATCTCGGACACCGCACTAGCACTTCTCAATAAGTGAAGCGAATCTCCCAGGAGGAGGCCATGCTAGCTGCAGGCTTGCGCACTACGAGCACGCCGTTGCCGCGGTGCAACGTCATCTGTAGCGGCGTGGAGCGCCCGCCCTGCAGCAGAGTCGCGCCGCGCGGTGCTGCTGCCGCGCCGCCCACCACCACGCGCTCCAGCCACGCGCGCGTATCCACCGTCGCCGCCTCGTTCACTAGCCTGAAACACGATACAATGTTATGGTCTCGTAGTTTGTAAGAGGCAGTGCCATGCTGCTATGCAGCCGAATTGGGCGGGCACGACCGGGGTGGTACCTCTCGCTCGTATAACACCGGCGTCTGTCACTTGGACAGCTAGGCTGTCGCGTTTCACCAGTTTCCGGAGGCCTATTGGAGGGACAGGAAGGAGGACATCTGCATAACTTATGGTTGTCTGGATGTGTATGGGCGTCGGTAGTCATCATAAGGCTCCGACTGCTCGGCTGCCTCCTTATGACATTAAAAAAAGTAGTATCAGGCGGGGAGTCAAGAGACAGACTGTTATGTCCTCCTTGATATTGGGCAAGGAGTCAGTTTCTTGAGGTGTGAATATACGATTGAGCCCAGTAGTTGTGTCTGTAGGGTTAGGACATATGGATAGATAAATCTATACAGATAAATAAAATTGGAATGTCTGTTTGTAATATTAAAATAACCGCTTTTTACTTAATGCATATTGATGTATACACAGGACATATATACCAAAATAGCTTTTTTTAACAATTTTTGTCTGTCTGTCTGTCTGTCTGTGTGTTCCGGCTAATCTTGAAAACGGCTGGGCCGATTTTGACGGGACTTTCACTGGAAGATAGCTTATGTTATAGGGAGTAACTTAGGCTATAAAAATAATCATCATCAATCCGGGTACGGCTATAAATCTAAGTTAACGCGGGCAAAGCTGCGGGCAACAGCTAGTAGGTATATAATTATAATATGAGATAAGATATGTATTCCGTACAAGGATTGTTTATCTGAATTTAACACCACGGTGGTGCTCAAGCCGGAGGTTGCGGGTTCGAATCCCGCCAGGGAACAAAAAAAAAGTTTTCTGTGTTCCTGGGTCATGGATGTGTATTAAATATGTGTATTATATGATAAAAATCTTAAATATATGTATACTATAAAAGTATTAAATATATTTCCATTGTCTGGTACCCGTAACACAAGTTCTTCTAGAACTTACCACGGGACCAGATTGACGTGATGTGAAAGCGTCCATAGATATTAATTATTACTACCCAGAGCTCGAGTCTTAACCCTTGCACCTCGTAATAATAATAATAATACCCACAGCACCCGTCAGTATACACAGGTACTCACTTGTAGGTGAGGCGGGCGGGCTCGTACGTGATCGTGGCGTACACGTATTTGCCGGAGCGGTAGCCGTACGTCTCCCCGTCGTCGATGTACAGTGAGCCGCGCGCCGTGTTCTGGAATATTATAATTAATTATAATTAGTATTATATGTATAGTTAATAATATATATTAAAATAAACCCTTTTTTCACGGTCTCCGCTTTAGTTGCTTCTAACGCCATCTAGTGATTAAGTTTGAAAATAGCCTTTTTTTAAATAAATTTAATTTTGTTGCGAATAGTTAAAAAGTACATATACATAATTTTTACACTTAGCAATGTGACTTCTCTCTAAATATTCGTTTCAGTTTATTTAGAAAATCCATCAAAGCGCAGAGCCGGCGCAGTGTCCCATCACAAATTTGTCGGAATTGTGTTTTCATACAAAATACATAACATCGTTCTATTCCAGTTATATGCTCGACTCCAACTACTCAACTAATTTAACAAATTCTTTCACCTGCATAATGCTATTTTATCACCGAGTAGCACAGGCTACAATTATCATCAGGTCCGATGCGTCTGTAAGTTGGTGAGGGCGACAGTTAGCATAACCGCTCTATTCCAGTTACATGCTCGATGTGTATATGAGATAATGTAGCAGCACACTCACGTTTAGTTATGGCAATAACGGCTGTTTTACAATAATAAATTATCCTGTTGTGTTGTAACAAATGTTATTCTAAGCTGCTGTCTGTCATTGTTGATTTATAGACGGTGAGAAATATGAATTGTGACAATAAGATATTCGCTTATTTAAACTTTATTAGGTATCTCGTATTAGTGATTATAATAATCGCAATATTATCGTGTTTCAATTGCACAACGCACCCATTGCGTCGTTTCAATAACGACAACTGACAACAGGATCTTATTCAATAATGGATTATTCATTACGTTCAAATAACGCATTACTGTTGTTGTAATAATGACCACCACTACTCACGTTAGCGTCCAGAGCGACGACCAGTGTGTAGGGGTCGTCTTTCATAAGCTGCGACGAGCGTCGCACGCGCTCCTTGCGCGGGACGATGGTGCCGCCGCGCTGGTACACCGGGATCTGGCCACGAGTGATGAAACAATCAAATAATGAATAAATGAATAAGTGAATGAATGAATAATAATAATATCCATGGCCGCTTTTCACACGCGTCAATCTGGTCCCGTGGTAAGTTCTCGAAGAACTTGTGTTACGGGTACCGGACAACAGAAATATATTTAATACTTTTATATTCGATCCTTAGGCACCAGTTTCTCCACAATCTTACTAATAATATTATAAAGGCCAAAGTTTGTAAGTTTGGATATTTGTTGATCTTTTATGGCAAAACTTTAATTTGAAATTAGAATTCTTAACCAAACAAAAATTATTTTGATTTGAAATGGCCAGTACTGCAGAACGGCAATTTCATAGGTAAAGACCTATTATGTATGTTATTAGAAATATATGAGAATATTTCAATTCTGGTTGCCATAAGAACAGGCTCTGACTAGTTTGGGATCAGATGGCCGTGTGTGAGTTGTCCCAACATATAATATTATTATTAAAATAAATGAATGTTATCATGTGGGATATATAAGGTGGAAGCTTATGACCCCCCCCCCCCTCTTAACCCGTTGGGGGTCCTGGGCAGTAGGAAAGCAACTATTTTAGGATCTGTGAGCCTGATATATTTGGACTAGAGAAGAATAAACCTAGTAATAAGGGCAGTACCAGGTATTCTAATCAGCAATCATTTTTGTAATATAACTCAATCATATTCTGATAGAAATATTGGGGCCCCATGGATCGTGGCCACAGAACTATATCAAGATAGAAGTAAAGAGTTCCGTAATTTGTATGGGGACCGAGCGTGTAACATTTTGCGTAGGTACGATGACGTCACGAGTGTAATTTAGTGATGTGAAACACATAAGCCGCGCGAAAACAATTCAAAAGCATCGATTCACAGATCGATTATAACATGGCACCGATTTTATCAGTAGTATTGTTAAAATAAACTATTTTATGATATCGTGCTATGGACGATAAACTATATTTTTATACATTGAGTAGCTATATTATAGACTATATTATAACGTGTAATCATTTAATAGCTTGTTTTTTTAATATTGATAATTAAAATGTTGATTTGATCAGAAAATATAGATAGGGCGCCGACCGTCCACTGGCGCCCTTAATAGAGGGATTGTAATTTCTAATAAACCAATCAATTTCTTCAAAGTCATCAGTGATAATAGTTGTAGTCCTTCTGATTCAACTTTTGGTCTTTGTCACATAGTGTCATTTTGATTATTTTTAGCTTAATCATCTAAACGGTAAACGGTGGCCACTTTTTTATTTAAGTAATGAATCCAAAAATACGGAATATAAAACTATATCACGTAAATCAATAATTGGAGAATGAATATGCCTAAAAAAAATCACACAATCCATTTATTTTTGGAGTTATACTTCTTTTAGCGCGTTAGGGAAAAATAATGAGTCACGAAAAACCGACACCCTGAAGTTAGCTATAGTCAACATAATTTTATATTAACAATATTCACATAATGACGGTATAGACATCAAAAGAAGATATAGTTTTTAACTACACAATAAGCAAAAAGGTTACAGTGTAATGAAATTGTACTATGTATTTTTCTTTAAGGAGTATTACTTCTAACGCGTGTACATAAGTACACACATACTTTTTTATATAAGGATCATTCGGAAAACTGAAATAAACTTGTAATATAGAAGTAGCCATAACCAGTTAGAAAACAATATATAACCAGTTTCTCAATAATATTTGCTTTGCATTAAAAAATGCTAAAAATAAAGGTTTATTATTTTTATTTTATATTTTACATACATTACATTATAGCTACATAATAATATAAAATGAAATTATCACTTCCTCTGCTTTCAAAATAGATTTTAATCGAGTAAGAAAATCGCAGTGTAGGTACAACACTTTTGACAGAAAAAATGAGAAATCATCTGCAACGTGACTCGTCAAATAAAAGCCGCAATGGAAAACTAGCGTTAGACACAATCGCCCGCTACTGTTTTGATGAAAATAGTAAAATAAATGGTTTTTAAATTTCGTCATTTTGTTTTTAAAACCTTTTAACGTCGCATGCTGACCTCGGTCGGGAGTATACTAAAGTTCACGGCGAGCAATGGCGCCGTCGAGTCGTCTTTTAGCCACGCGAGGTACATCCACTCTTTACTTCTATCTCGATATATTTCTGTGATCGTGGGGCCCTGGGCACGAGTGCCCAGAGTGCCCAGTGCGAAAGTAGGCCCTGGACTGGAAGCCCCAAAGGGAGATCAGAGATCTCTCTTTGGGGCTTCCAGTCCGAGCGAGATTGTATGCTCGGTCAGGCCGAAGCCCACTTGCTACTATTTCAGGTGTCGTATATACAAGGTTGATAAAAGCGAGAGGCGTTAAATTAAACCACGTATACTATGTACCATTTTCAGGCTACACACCAAAACTTAGACCAATAGAATTAATAGTTTAGTCACAGGATATTTTTAAAGTTTTAAAGCCGCTCCGCTTTGTTCGACCCGGTGAAACGCGCCGACGCAACTTGCTGTGCGTCGTTGCCTTTTAGATTCGAAGGTCAGTTGACTTTTTATCCTTTGTAAACGTTTTATTTTGACTTCACGTATTTAAGTTCTTTGAAAAAGTTTTTTTTTATTTCTCTTATAACTATTTTTTAATAGTTTCGGATTAATTTAAGGTTTAATTTAATGTCTCTCCCTTTTATCAATCTTGTATAGCGCCGAGCTGCGAAACTTCGAAAGCGCGATTCAGAACTGTGGCGCTAATTGGTCCGCCACACATACATATACGAACATCGTACCTTATTGATGTTGACGGGCACGTCCATGTAGCCGCTGGCGTCGTACGCCTGGTACGTGTCCACATCGTACCAGCGTTGGCCTCGCCCCGGCAGGTACACGCGCACGCTGCTCGCGCCCGCCTCCACCACGGGCCGCACCAGGAGCTTGTCGCCTGATCGTCGCAAAAATTAATGTTACTATAAATGATAGAAGTAATTCCTTTTTCTAGATTCATCCATTTCCCGTCCACTGCTAGAAAATGCCCCTTTCGCTGAACGACAAGACGGCCGGTACTCCGCCATCGAATCCAACCAGGAGCGGCTAGCTTCTACTCCTTTGTGGCTAATTGGCCCCTACTCCTGTTAACACTAGCGGTATTTCAGTACGGTGCTCCTGGCTTCAGCTTTGCTGTGTTACGGAGAGAACAGTACAGGCAGTGTAATTATTGGTACCAAGACTTAACATCTTATGTTTCAGGATGATTTCGATGTCTGTCCGACCGGGGACTCCTAGCCGGGAATTTGGCGCTGATGCGCTCGAAGATGGCTAGTGGAACCTATATTCGCGGCGAAACTCCGTGCGCACTGAGGGCACGTGAGTACGCCGTTCACGTAGCTGTACGTTATTGCAGCAGGTGGGTGAGCAGCAACTGGTCGCGTTTAGTATCAAGCTTAGGTTTAAGCTGAATCTCGAACTCGCGGACTTGTTTGTTCACCATCCTGCGCCACTGACCTACCGGTCCACCATGATTCCTCTTGCCCTCCTCCAGTTCAGAGTAGATGTCTCCAGGTTAACTAGTTATGTTCATGAGCGACGTTGACCACTTCCTTAGATGGCACGTCTGGCAATTTGCCCGATATAAAAAATAAAATGTTACCCAGCATGTATGTGTCATCGATGGTGTATGTCTCTGTCTCCTGCGGGTACTGCTGGAACAGCGGCCGAGTCACCGGCAGCCCGTCCAATGTGTGCTCGTAGAACAACGTGTACCTGGAATGGTTAACCGTTCAATTATATTCAATTATATAATGCTGTGGAGTCTTTGACCACACGGCCTCCTGGCGTCGGGTTTATTTCAGTGGCGGGTCTGTACCGCGTCACCGTCGGGTGGACTGGTACCTCCGGCGGACTACCCCTACCGGGTGGACTCATTGAGGCGAGGACCCGGCAGATGGCACCAGCGATACCGCGGCCCACTCTGTCGGCGGGAGCGGTGGCACCCACCACGTGAAGTCTTGAATATTGCTGGTGTTGGTAGGCGGGGTCCTCTTCCACGCCCCACGATGGGCGTAACCTATCGGACGCGATAATCGGTCACGTATGGTTTTGACTAATCGAAACCGTTACGGTCGAACGGGTTAGTGCGGATGGGAAGGATGGGAACCTCACCTCATTGCACTGTCCCGATGTTGGGAGGGGTTGTTCCGACCCCTCTGTGGAGGTAACGTCGGTCCCTTGATGGACATTGACTCAATAGATTCGGGGCACCTCATCACCTGGGGAGTCCCCGCTCCCCAACGGGAACGGAGCATTTCCCGGCGTAAAAAAAAATACATCGGAATAACTTATAGGCTATAATTTATCCCTGTACTTCCACGGGATTGGGAAGTAGTCGGGTCAAACCGCGGGGCGCTGCTAGTGTCTAATATTTAAAATCATCGTCAGTAAATGGCATCACTCACCAGAGGTCGAGCAGCGCGTACCGGCGGCGCACGGCGTCCCGCAGGCGCGCCAGCGTGGCCGCGTCGTACAGCCAGGGCTCGCGCCGCTTGGTCTCCATGTGCGAGTGCGCGCGGAAGAACGCCTGGTACGCGCCCGCCTGCACAAGGGGGGAAGGGGGAATTACGGTCTAATTTTAGCCACACATATTCCAGTATATCTACTTGTATTATGAAGTTATAACGATATGTTCCTTATAATTTCCTTATATTTATAATTATGCTCTCGATCCCAATCCTAAATTTCAATACGATCGAGTGTCAAGAGTAATCCCGCTGTTCTTGTGGCTGTGCTGTGTTTGGCTGGCATAGTACAATTTTTTAAAATACGATTCCCGACTTGCCCGGAGTTGGGTTGGGTCGAAGTGAAGTTTATGTTTAAGCGTAGTCATCTGGCTAACCATTTGTTTATCCGAGTATCATCCCTTCGTTCATCTTTGTCCGTCCCTGCTCCTGTCATCTGGCGTCGGGACTCCACACACTTCTGCGCCTGTCTGTCCTGAATTATCTATTTCAGCATTGGGCTATCTTGAGGTGTCTCATGATTTTGCCTTTCCAAGTAACAAATACAAAATAGTACTAACAAAGTATCTTTTTGAACGTCAGTTGAATCCACTACCGGTTCCAAGGCGAGCCCACTGAGAAAACCGCCGAAAAAAAGTCAGTGGAACTAATGTTTTCAATATTCTATAGCAAAGATTACATTTTGCTATCCTAAAATGTCCTAAGGGGAATGCCCTATTCTCTGCGCATATCTTCCATAAAATCTTTTACTTCTTTCCTCTTTCCTTTACCACACCAACGCTCTTTGACACTAACACGCATTCTGAGGATCAACAAATGCACCATTTTCAGATTTTTCCTTCACTCAATTGTATTACCAAACATGATTTCATGTCAAGTGTCCCATTGGTTTTGGCCTGACAGATAGACATCTGGACAGACAGTAAATGGAGTTATTCTATATGGGTTCAGTTCTATTTTTTTAAGGACTCCGGTAAACCGAAACTTCAAGGCAAGGGAAAGTGTCCCATTGCTTTTAGTTTGATAGACTGACAGACCCACCTGGTACCACCTGGTCATGAGCTCGGCTTCGGGGTACTTGAAGAAGCCGCCAACGTCGGAGCCGCAGAAGCTAACACCAGCAGTGGCCAGCGACAGGCACATAGGCACGGACGCACGCAGGAATCCCCACTCCGCCATGTTGTCACCCGTCCATACCGCAGCGTACCTAGCAGTGAATGACGCCGAGTGAATTAATAAATACGAACAATAAGTGAATAAGAGTTGGTAAATGAAACAACGAGTCAGACAATGAAAAAGTGGGTTAGACAATGAAAGAGTGAGTCAGACAATGAAAGAGTGAGTCAGATAATGAAAGAATGAGTCATAAAATACAAAAACAAGTTGGTGAATAAAATAATGAGCCAGAACAATGAATGTAAGAGACAGTAAATATATGAATAAGCCAGTGAATGATTAAATGAGTCATTTTTTTATAAAAGATGGGAGAAATCGGTTCAACTAGTGGCAAGTGACCGGCATCTATAGACACTCGTTACGCCAGAGGATTAGTAGGTGCAAATGTAGAAATGCCAGAGTGAGCAAATGAATGATTGACAGAGTTAAAGAATAAATAGTGTAATCATGAATGAACATTTTACTGCACACTACTAGGATTGTTAATAACATACATTTTTTTAAACGCTCATTCCATACTAATTTCTTACAAAATTGAATGTACTTTTTCATACAGATTCAGCAAGTTATAATATCAGTATCAACCAAAATTCAATATTGGAGAGATTGTAACTGTTACAAATTTCTATGTGGCAACTATTTCATACATGTACCAGTATATTATTTACATCATCATCAGGCCGTTATTGCCCACTGCTATAGGCCTTCTCTTTTTCTGCCAATCTCCGCTGTCCCTTGCCAGTCCCATCCATGTTTTGCCCACCAGCCTTACCACATCATCAGTCCACCTAGCTATAGGATGTCCTGTACTTCTCCGACCCAGTCTAGGCTACCATTCACACCATATTATTTACATACCATTAACAACAAACTTGAAACTTAACTAACGTTTTAATACACATACAGTGTTCAAGAATATAATTTTGTAGAGATGGAACGTTATATGCTTTATAATATGAAACATACCTCTGCGTGCCGGCGAATACCGATCTGGTCAGTATGAAGGGCCTGTCCTTGTTTTCTGACCTCATCATCATACCCTCGTGAGTGGCTCGGATGTGCCATAGTCCGTACTCGTTGTGAACGTGTCTGTGGAACAAATTAATTAATAGGCTTTAAATATGTGTGACGGCAATGTGTTAAGGATATAGAGGGTGTTAGGAAAAGTATTTTGGAAAAATAATATATCCCAGATCCATTTACGTTTAGCTTAACACCTTTAAATTGTTTTAATTAACTTTTAAGTTGACTTTCTTAACACAGTTAACTTTCTTCTTCTTTTAATGGACTGATGTTACCTTCCGTAAAATATATATACAACTACTGCTCGGTTGCCTCCTTTTGACATAAAAAAGTGCATACCTGTGCTCCCAGTACGCTGCTAGCCCGTCTTGTCCGTCGTGGGGCGGCTTGTAGTGGCGGTTATCTTTGGGCATGGTGATCTCGGGACCGTTGAACACCTGCATACATACATCATTACCAAAGTACCCACACAGTAGGGGCAAATGTTTATCGTGATGAAGAAGGAACTTTTTGTTAGTTGGATATGCAAATTGGTCGACGTGCCACCTGATGGTAAGTGGTCAATAATAGCCCAGATAAATCATTAATTTGCTTTTCTGAGACACAAGATGTTAAGTCCAGGTGCCAGTAATTACACTGCCTGTCTTGCCCTTACTGACACACAGCAAAGCTGTTTGACTGGATAAACAAGATAATGATACGATTATTAAAAAAAAAAGAAAACATTTGTACATTAAAAAAAAAAAGCACACTGCGTGAACCTAGCCATGTGACAAGTTCGTAACAACTTGACAGGATGCATTTGGATGCCCTGCCTTTTAACCTATTGGATTGGCCACTTGGATAATAGGGACCCGACGACAATGTAATTTTGAGACCAGTGAGCCTAATTTTAGGACTACAGAAGAGAAAACATATAATTAGGACACTACTAAGTATTATAATCAGCAATTATTGATATTCTGATCATTATCGCTCAATCATACTCTGCGCATTTGCTATACATTGACTTAATATACCATTAAATTTTCTTTGATAATATAAAAATGATACTTTGAAAATGGGTAGTTTTATAGATTTTACAGTGTACTTTTCGAATTTCCGCTTTTTCAATTTTCATTTCAAATTCATCTATGCCGCTCGCGCCGCCATATCGGAAAAATGGCGTCTAAATGCAGTTTTTTTTCGACTCAGTCACAAACATTATATCTTAAATAATATGATGGTGTATAGTACTCACGCTGGGCTCGTTCATGTCGTTCCATATATGTACATCGCGGCTGGTGCCGGGGAAGTGATCGTAGGCGAACCGCTCCGAGTAGTAGCGGCTGGCGGCCGGGTCGAAGAAGTCCAGGTACGACGAGGAGCCGGGCCAGCACCAACCTGGGAATAAGGAGAGCGGTTAAAGGATAACGTCGCTGCTTTCTAGTAGACAACAAAAATCCCCGCTGCTGGAAATAAATAATTAATAATGAAGTTAGTTTTTCGCAGAAAACAATAACCATCTTCAAAATAATTACACCATGATGATGATGATACAAGCTTAAATATATTTTTGTTGACTTGTTTATGAAACTAAACTGAGCCCACCCAGTAGGGGTAGACCGCCTGGGGCTCCACTCCACCCGAAGGTGACGCGGCCCAGTCCTGCCACTGACACACACCCGACGCCAGGAGGCTGTGTATTCGCAGACTGCACGGTTGGCGGGGGGCAACCCCCCACTTTTACAAACCAAAAGTGAGCCAAATGGGCTCACACTAATCCGATGTAGCATTAGGGCCTTCGGGTCGTTAGCATAGATCCATCCGAAAAAAAAACTAATTTGTGTTAATCGTGTAACAAACATACAATCTAATTGAAAACTTTGTTAAAAGGTAGTGCCATGCTGCTTAGCAGCCGAATTTGGCCGTCACGACCGTGGTGGTACATCTCGCTCACATAACACCGGCGTCAAGTGACAGCTATGATGTCGCGTTTCGTGCGGATTGTGAGTTTCCGGTGGCCCATTGGGGGGGTTAGGGAAAAGGAGAGCAACGCATCTGCATAATCTTTGGTTGTGCGGATGTGTTTGGGCGTCGGTAGTCGCCAAACGGCTTCGACTGTTCATTGCCCTACTATGCCATAAAAAAAACTTCCACCTTTTTGAAATCGAAAAAAAAAACCAGCATTCTAGTAGATAAAAACATATTAAACAAACACATCTTCAATATCAGAATAATGAACAGAACCCTTTCGTCACATAAAACTCCATCTTGGTTGCTAGTAAACAAATATCCTACAACTTCAACAAACAGACTAGCACTATCACCTTCATAATCCTTGCCAACCCTGTTCTTCACATACAGTTGCTAGCAAACAAATATCCTACAACTTCAACAAACAGACTAGCACTATCACCTTCATAATCCTTGCCAACCCTGTTCTTCACATACAGTTGCTAGCAAACAAATATCCTACAACTTCAACAAACAGACTAGCACTATCACCTTCATAATCCTTGCCAACCCTGTTCTTCACATAATACAGTTGCTAGCAAACAAATATCCTACAACAGCAACAAACAGACTAGCACTATCACCTTCATAATCCTTGCCATCTTAGTTCTTCACATACAGTTGCTAGCAAACAAATATCCTACAACTTCAACAAACAGACTAGCACTATAACCTTCATAATCCTTGCCATCCTAGTTCTTCACATACAGTTGCTAGCAAACAAATATCCTACAACTTCAACAAACAGACTAGCACTATCACCTTCATAATCCTTGCCATCCTAGTTCTTCACATACAGTTGCTAGCAAACAAATATCCTACAACTTCAACAAACAGACTAGCACTATCACCTTCATAATCCTTGCCATCCTAGTTCTTCACATACAGATGCTAGCAAACAAATATCCTACAACTTCAACAAACAGACTAGCACTATCACCTTCATAATCCTTGCCAACCTTGTTCTTCACATACAGTTGCTAGCAAACAAATATCCTACAACAGCAACAAACAGACTAGCACTATCACCTTCCCCACCATGGTTCAGGCCTTGTCGTGGCGGTGGGGCTCAGTAACCTAGGGTGAGCGGTGCACCTTGGGCGAAGCTAATTGGGCCGAGGGGGCTCTTTGTACCCCTCTTATAAGAAGAGGGGACAGAAGAGCAGGGGGCAAGGGGTGAGGATGGGAACCTCACCCACATTGTACTGAGCCGACGTTGGGAGGGGTTCATCTGTGGTGCGGGGCAACCCCTCTGTGGAGGTGGCGTCGGTCCCTTGCGGGACTGACTAGCCGTCGAGGTGCCCTGTTTATTTTCCAGATCCAGGGCACCTCACCAAAGGCGGCATTGGTGGCACTCGCCGGGTATTAGTGGGTGGAGCTGCGTCCATTCACCAGCTGTCGGGCGCAGCGAGTCCCACATACCCGCGTGGGGAGACCCACTCCCCCGCGGGATGCCTCAGAGCATTTCCCGGCCGTTAAAGAAAAAAAAAGCACTATCACCTTCATAATCCTTGCTAACCTTGTTCTTCACATACAGTTGCTAGCAAACAAATATCCTACAACAGCAACAAACAGACTAGCACTATCACCTTCATAATCCTTGCTAACCTTGTTCTTCAGATACAGTTGCTAGCAAACAAATATCCTACAACAGCAACAAACAGACTAGCACTATCACCTTCATAATCCTTGCTAACCTTGTTCCTCACATACAGTTGCTAGCAAACAAATATCCTACAACTGCAGCAAATAGACTAGCACTATCACCTTCATAATCCTTGCCAACCTTGTTCTTCACATACAGTTGCTAGCAAACAAATATCCTACAATAGCAACAAACAGACTAAGACTATCACCTTCATAATCCTTGCTAACCCTGTTCTTCACATACAGTTGCTAGCAAACAAATATCCTACAACTGCAGCAAATAGACTAGCACTATCACCTTCATAATCCTCATCTTACTTGTCCTTACCTGTTGCCACTAAATAACTTTTTAATAATAATAATATTTATTTATTTACTATTCATATTAATTCAATAATTCATATTATAATCATACATTGCATTATCTTATTACGATTAACAAATCCCCAGTACATTTTATTAACAATACAAAACAATATTTGAATTATAACCAGAAAATGCCAGAGTGACATATTGATGTGTGTGTATGTTTTTCTTTTTTTGTACTTTTTTGTACGCACGCACGCTTTATATACACATTAATCTCTTAAGTTAAGACCACCACTGTAATCTTTTAAGTTAGAAATCATTGTTAGTGAAGAGCTGAATCTTCTAATATAGGCATTCCCATTTTTAAAAGAAGGTTCATGAAGACCTATTTGTGAACGAAATAAAGAATTATTATTATTATTATTCTATCACTGTAACATCTCACCTTCGTAATCCTTGCCGTCCTTGTTCTTCACATACAGGCCCATCTCTGTTGCGTCGTCGTGTACGAAGTAGCCCGCCTCACGCTTGATGTGCGGGTCTATGATGACCACCAGCTTGCGGCCCTTGGCTGTCAGGTTGGCCACCATCTCGGTCGGGTGAGCGAACTTAATCGGGTCCCATGTGAAGTATCTGTGATGTAAAATCAATAACTGTGGTATATGTGCATAAATTCTAGAACTTTCTAATTGACAAAGAACTATGATGTATAACTTCTTCTGGTTGGTGTAAACTATTGTTCCGTCTAACTAGGGATTGTCTCTACACTCTACTGTATACACTAATTACTAACTTCTTCTGGTTGGTGTAAACTATTGTTCCATCTAACTAGGGACTGTCTCTACACTCTACTGTATATACTAATTACTAACTTCTTCTGGTTGGTGTAAACTATTGTTCCGTCTAACTAGGGACTGTCTCTACACTCTACTGTATATACTAATTACTAACTTCTTCTGGTTGGTGTAAACTATTGTTCCATCTAACTAGGGACTGTCTCTACACTCTACTGTATACACTAATTACTAACTTCTTCTGGTTGGTGTAAACTATTGTTCCATCTAACTAGGGACTGTCTCTACACTCTACTGTATACACTAATTACTAACTTCTTCTGGTTGGTGTAAACTATTGTTCCGTCTAACTAGGGACTGTCTCTACACTCTACTGTATACACTAATTACTAACTTCTTCTGGTTGGTGTAAACTATTGTTCCATCTAACTAGGGACTGTCTCTACACTCTACTGTATACACTAATTACTAACTTCTTCTGGTTGGTGTAAACTATTGTTCCATCTAACTAGGGACTGTCTCTACACTCTACTGTATATACTAATTACTAACTTCTTCTGGTTGGTGTAAACTATTGTTCCGTCTAACTAGGGACTGTCTCTACACTCTACTGTATACACTAATTACTAACTTCTTCTGGTTGGTGTAAACTATTGTTCCGTCTAAATAGGGACTGTCTCTACACTCTACTGTATACACTAACTACTAACTTCTTCTGGTTGGTGTAAACTATTGTTCCGTCTAACTAGGGACTGTCTACACTCTACTGTATACACTAATTACTAACTTCTTCTGGTTGGTGTAAACTACTGTTCCGTCTAACTAGGGATTGTCTCTACACTCTACTGTATACACTAATTACTTACTTCTTCTGGTTGGTGTAAACTATTGTTCCATCTAACTAGGGACTGTCTCTACACTCTACTGTATAAACTAATTACTAACTTCTTCTGGTTGGTGTAAACTATTGTTCCGTCTAACTAGGGACTGTCTCTACACTCTACTGTATATACTAATTACTAACTTCTTCTGGTTGGTGTAAACTATTGTTCCATCTAACTAGGGACTGTCTCTACACTCTACTGTATATACTAATTACTAACTTCTTCTGGTTGGTGTAAACTATTGTTCCGTCTAACTAGGGACGGTCTGTAGAGACCTACTGTATATACTAATTACTAACTTCTTCTGGTTGGTGTAAACTATTGTTCCATCTAACTAGGGACTGTCTCTACACTCTACTGTATACACTAATTACTAACTTCTTCTGGTTGGTGTAAACTATTGTTCCATCTAACTAGGGACTGTCGGGGTGATGGGCGGCTGATATATGCTCAAGTGTGCAATGTTGAGCAAGATATGTCTGGCCGCCAAGTGTCATTTCTACGTCCCCGTCGTTCACCCTGGAAATATCCGGATCTGCAAACAGGCATTGCACACCACCAACTACCCTGGGATCCAGGTAGCTAAACGAAATGACGCTATCTCGCCAGGGCACTCCAACACGGCGGGAGAATCCCTATACCCATTTCCTTTCCTCTCCCCCAATCCAAGGTGTAAGACGGACCGTGCCGAGGGATGCGTGGCCAAGGGGATGCTTGGTCTCGAACGGTGTCTCTCCAAAGAGATGGCAATCTTGGAGTAGTAAGCGGCCTTACCCGAGCAAGCGGGGCTCTGCTCGGGCTGACCTTTTAGTTCCCCTGCTACTCGTGGGAAAAGATGGAGGAAAAGTCTAATACGTTGAAAGCGAGTCGCTTGCGACCGCTTTCAGCGCGTCACTTAAGTTTTCGGAGGAGGCACTGCTGGAGTCGCCTACCCCGTCCCCTAAAAAGGATGAGGCCCAAGGTTCCGGTAGTGCAGGTAGTGATAAAGACCCTACCACTTGGCAGATGAGCCGTAGTAAGTGGAAGCGGGAGAAGCGTAAGCTGAAAAGGAAGATTCAGGAGGCCAGTTCGGCTCTCGCGTCGCAGGGCTCTCTGGCGAAAGCCTCGACGAGCGCTGGGGCGGGGGAGTCGAGGAGGCCTCCGAAAGTCAAAAGACAGGGGACGGACCCTGAAGAGGGCCCGTCGCAGCAGCGCCCGGCTAAGCGACAAAACCGAGGTGAGGCTCTGGCTGAGGGACCGCGCTGCTCTGCAATGGAGCAGAGCGATCTCGCGGTCATTGTACACCGGGAGGATGGCGTTAGGGTGGACGAGTCTGCGGCAGACCTCATCAGGGACAAGCTGGCGGATCTTATATTCGCCAAGATGGAGGACCCCCAGGAGGACATGGGGAGATCCACTGCTTTTGCGACGTCGGGACTGGTGTCGGAAGGTTTCTTCCTTGTGACACCGCTCACGATGGAGGCGAGGGAGTGGATCTTGACATGCGATTTTGGTGTGTATAACGGGATCCCACTAAAGGTGAAGCCACTGAACCGGAGCAGAGTAGCAGTATGGCTGCCCGGTAAAGTGGATCCAAGAGCGCCGAAGTTTCTGCAGGGGCAGAACGCCTATAAAACCGAATTGAGGATGTCGGAGTGGACCCTTATCTCCAGGGAGAAACTCCTCGCTGGGGAAAGACTGGTGATGGGGGTCCCCAACGACGTCGTCAAGGAGGACATAGGACATGTCTGGCTTAACTACCAGGCCACCCAGGTTCAGGCCCGATTGCTGCGTACGAGCAAGCAACAGGCGAAACCTGATGTGGCCGATGCCGGACATGCTAGCGGGTCCAAGGTGACGGACCAGAAGTCCCAAACGGAGTGCGCGGGAACACACACTGGACACTCTGTAGAAGCATTAGGTCCCGGGCGGCACACACACATTACACACAATGACTCTTCACAGTGACACTACACACGCACACACACTTACAAACACAACACAAAATAAAATAAAGATACTTCAGTTAAATTTGCACCATTGTCGCGAAGCCATGACAGTGCTTTGCAGATTTGTGGTAGCAAATAACATAGACATCGCCTTGCTACAAGAGCCATATGTTATTAATGGCCGTGTTGTTGGCATTGGCTGTCTGGGTGGTGAAACTATCTACCATCGTGTTGGTGAGTCCGACCCCAGAACATGCATCTATGTTAGCAACAGAGCTAGGGCGCTAGGACTAATGGAAGTTGAATGTTACAGAGATCTCACGGCTGTACTAGGCACACTATGTATGGCAGATGGGAATACAAAGAAAATGGTCTTCATGTCTACATCCCGAGTGAGACGGACTACGAACCACCAGGACAACTTATAGAAGAGATAATGTCGAAATATAGAGGTATGGGTATCTCGATTGTTGCGAGCTGTGATGCCAACTCCCACCACAAGGTGTGGGGCAGCACGGATTGCAACAAGAAGGGAGATTTATTACTTGAATATATTCTTAGCAAGGACCTGGAAATAATGAATGTAGGCAACACACCCACGTTTGTAACTAGAACAAGGAAAGAGGTTCTTGATATAACATTAATGTCAAGCGATGCCTCCCATCTGTTGAAAGATTGGAAGGTTAACACCTCTTATGCCTTCTCAGATCACCGCAGAATAACATTCCACCTGAACTGCCAGCTGGAAGTAGTAAAATTTAGAAATAATAGGAAAACAAACTGGGAAACGTTCGATCTAGCGCTGAGTGAGTGGATTCCTGGTAAAAGAGAATTAAGAGGAAAGGAAGGAATAGAACAAGAAGCCTGTAGGCTTGAGAAAGCTCTTAACGATGCCTACCTCAAAGCCTGCCCACAGAAAGACCAGACCAGAAGATTAGACCGGGGAAGGGACAACCCTGGTGGAACAAATCCCTAAACAAAGCAAGGAAAAGGACCAGAAGGTCACTTAGAGTCGCCTTGAACAGGGACGACGACGAAAGCTGGAGGAAATACAGAGAAGAAAGGAACAATTTTAAGTACCAGAGCCGCAAAGAAAGCAGAAACGGTTGGAGTATATACTGCGAAAGCGTTTCTAAGCAGCCAGAAGCGGCCAGGCTGGTAAAAACGCTAGCAAAGGACAAAACCTGCAAACTAGGAAGCCTAAGAAAAGGTGATACCCTAGTAGTGGAACCCAAAGAAATACTTGCAGAAATGATGGCCATACACTTCCCGGATAGCACAAGCTATTCAGAAGAAGACATGGTTGTCACATCCGGCGATAATCTAGCAGAAGCGGAACTGATTATCACCAAAGAAGCATTAACATGGAGCATTTTATCATTCCTACCGTATAAAGCGGCGGGACCCGACGGCGTCTTTCCCAAGATGCTACAAGTTGCCGTTAAGTACATCAAAGATGACCTCCTCACCATATACCGGAGTAGTTTAGCAACAAACTACATCCCTAGTAGCTGGAGAAGAGTCAAAGCCGTCTTCATACCTAAACCAGGGAAGGTCACATATCACGAGGCGAAATCCTTCAGATGTATTGAAGACACTCGAGAAGATATTAGATAGACACATGAGAGCAGGGATACAAAAGAGTTCAATGCCGCTACACGCCAACCAACACGCCTACATGGAAGGAAAATCCATCGACACGGCATTACACAATGCGGTAATAAGAATTGAAAGAGCTATAGAGAACAAAGAATATGCCCTTGGCTGCTTCTTTGATGTAGAGGGAGCCTTTGACAAGGCCACCCCTCAATCCATCGTGGAAGCACTTGACAGAGAGGGGATATCTGGACAGATAAAGGGATGGATAACAAACATGTTAAAACATCGCTCGATACAAGCTGACTTAGCGGGAACAACATGCACCATTCGAGCAAGAAGAGGATTTCCGCAAGGAGGATGCCTGTCTCCGCTCCTATGGTGCATTCTCATAGACGAATTAGTATCAAAGATTAACGCCATGCACATTTACATACAGGCGTACTCAGACGATGGTCTTATTCTGGTCACAGGTAAAGTACTGAGCGTGACCAGAGACATCATGAAGCGAGGAATCGACACAGCGCTACGATGGTGCAGGGATAAAGGGCTAAACCTAAACCCTGGAAAAACCAAGCTAGTGTTATTCACAAACAAGAGAAAGATTGACAGTATGATTCCACTGAGAATCGATAACGAAAATCTAGCGGTGGTCAATGAAATAAAATATCTGGGGGTAATCCTAGATAGAAATCTGAACTACAAAGCCTACGTTAAAGAGATCTGCACAAAATCAAAATGTGCCCTTGTGCAATGCAGGAGAGCGGTAGGAAGAACCTGGGGCATGAAACCAAATGTGGTTCATTGGATCTACAAGGCCATAGTACTACCAAGAATTCTACATGGAGCCTTAGTGTGGTGGCACAAGGCACAATTAGGAACGAACAGGAAAGAACTTACAAAAGTACAGAGATTAGCCAGCATCATGATATCGAGTGCCATGAAAACAACACCAACGGCGGCTCTAGAGATGATACTCGGCCTCAACCCAGTTGATCTCACGATCAAGAAGAAAGCGACTGAACAATGGTTCAAGCTAAAGAGCAACAAACTATGGAAGGGAGGGCACTATGACAAAGGTCATGCCGAGATAGCAAAACAGTACGAAGAAAATCTATCCATGATTTTATCAAACAATGATTTGATAAAGAAGGAGAGAATCTTCGACAAGAAATACAGGATAAGCATAGGCTCGAGAGATAACTGGAACATTGACATCGACCACCCAAAAACAACGATGGTCGGCTACACAGATGTATCCAGGAAGGAATCGACAAAGCTGTCAGGGGCTGGCGTATATATTAGCCATCCAACTAAAATGAAAGCATCGTTCAATCTAGGCAGATTCTCCAGCGTATTCCAAGCGGAGATATTCGCAATACGAAAATGTGCCAACATGATTAAATAAAACATCATTAGCGCACATCGGATTGAGAAGGCAGTCATATACAGTGACAGCCAAGCGGCACTGAAGGCCCTCAGTAAGAGGGAGACTACCTCAGCACTGGTCAAAGAATGCAAAAACACCCTGCAAGATCTAGCAGACCAGACTGTTTAGGCCTCGAAGGGGGTTGTAATATTGAAGAGCGTGGACTGTATTTAATTATTTATTTGCGAAAGAACATAAAAATGCCCGTATGCGGCACAACAGCTGACGGCGATCTGTTCGGTGCGCCGCTCGTCTCTCCTCCCGCGCGTTATCCCCGCAGTCGCCCCGCCGTCGTCCCGACGAGGTCCGAATAGGCACGATAGGCGCCGACAAGACTGAGTTAGAAATTGCCTGGGTACCCGGTCATGAGGGAAATGCGGGCAATGAAGAAGCAGATAGATTGGCGAGAGAAGGTGCCGATGAGACATTCATAGGCCCTGAGCCGAGACTGCCAATAGCACACAGCATAACAAAAAATGTTATAACCTTGAAAATAAACAAAGAAACGAACCAAAGATGGAATGACATGAAGAGCTGCAGACAGTCGAAATTCTTCATCTCGACGCTTGACAGCAAGAAGACTAAAGAGTTGCTTAAACTAAATAGGAACAACATCAGAACAGTTGTAGAAATATTGACGGGACACTCAATAGACACCTGTCAATAATGAAGCTAACAGAGGACCCTCTATGCCCTAAGTGCAAAGAGAAAGAAGAAACCAGTCTGCACTTCATAACGGAATGCCCTGCATTTGCATACGCAAGATGGGAGCTGTTTGGAGCGGACGAGCTGAAGAAGGAAGATTTAGCATATCTAACTATAAGTCAGCTAAGTAGTTTTTTGTAGATCAACACGTAGGTTTGAGGGGGTGACACCAGAGGGGCAATTGGTAACCCGTCCCCGCATCTAATCCCAGAGGCGAGCCTGGGGAATTGGGTGAAATCGTCCCGCTGATGAGGACTGATCGCCCGTCTGGCCTTGCTGGTGTCCCCACCCTTAAATAATAATAATAATAACTAGGGACTGTCTCTACACTCTACTGTATACACTAATTACTAACTTCTTCTGGTTGGTGTAAACTATTGTTCCATCTAACTAGGGACTGTCTCTACACTCTACTGTATATACTAATTACTAACTTCTTCTGGTTGGTGTAAACTATTGTTCCGTCTAACTAGGGACTGTCTCTACACTCTACTGTATACACTAATTACTAACTTCTTCTGGTTGGTGTAAACTATTGTTCCGTCTAACTAGGGACTCTCTCTACACTCTACTGTATACACTAACTACTAACTTCTTCTGGTTGGTGTAAACTATTGTTCCGTCTAACTAGGGACTGTCTACACTCTACTGTATACACTAATTACTAACTTCTTCTGGTTGGTGTAAACTACTGTTCCGTCTAACTAGGGATTGTCTCTACACTCTACTGTATACACTAATTACTAACTTCTTCTGGTTGGTGTAAACTATTGTTCCGTCTAACTAGGGACTGTCTCTACACTCTACTGTATACACTAATTACTAACTTCTTCTGGTTGGTGTAAACTATTGTTCCGTCTAACTAGGGACTGTCTCTACACTCTACTGTATACACTTATTACTAACTTCTTCTGGTTGGTGTAAACTATTGTTCCATCTAACTAGGGACTGTCTCTACACTCTACTGTATAAACTAATTACTAACTTCTTCTGGTTGGTGTAAACTATTGTTCCGTCTAACTAGGGACTGTCTCTACACTCTACTGTATATACTAATTACTAACTTCTTCTGGTTGGTGTAAACTATTGTTCCATCTAACTAGGGACTGTCTCTACACTCTACTGTATACACTAATTACTAACTTCTTCTGGTTGGTGTAAACTATTGTTCCGTCTAACTAGGGACTGTCTCTACACTCTACTGTATATACTAATTACTAACTTCTTCTGGTTGGTGTAAACTATTGTTCCGTCTAACTAGGGACTGTCTCTACACTCTACTGTATATACTAATTACTAACTTCTTCTGGTTGGTGTAAACTATTGTTCCGTCTAACTAGGGACTGTCTCTACACTCTACTGTATACACTAATTACTAACTTCTTCTGGTTGGTGTAAACTATTGTTCCGTCTAACTAGGGACTGTCTCTACACTCTACAGTATACACTAATGACTAACTTCTTCTGGTTGGTGTAAACTATTGTTCCGACTAACTAGGGACTGTCTCTACACTCTACTGTATACACTAATTACTAACTTCTTCTGGTTGGTGTAAACTATTGTTCCGTCTAACTAGGGACTGTCTCTACACTCTACTGTATACACTAATTACTAACTTCTTCTGGTTGGTGTAAACTATTGTTCCGTCTAACTAGGGACTGTCTCTACACTCTACTGTATACACTAATTACTAACTTCTTCTGGTTGGTGTAAACTATTGTTCCGTCTAACTAGGGACTGTCTCTACACTCTACTGTATACACTAATTACTAACTTCTTCTAGTTGGTGTAAACTATTGTTCCGTCTAACTAGGGACGGTCTCTACACTCTACTGTATATACTAATTACTAACTTCTTCTGGTTGGTGTAAACTATTGTTCCGTCTAACTAGGGACGGTCTCTACACTCTACTGTATACACTAATTACTAACTTCTTCTGGTTGGTGTAAACTATTGTTTCGTCTAACTAGATACGGTCTCTACACTCTACTGTATATACTAATTTCTAACTTCTTCTGGTTGGTGTAAACTATTGTTCCGTCTAACTAGGGACGGTCTCTACACTCTACTGTATACACTAATTACTAACTTCTTCTGGTTGGTGTAAACTATTGTTCCGTCTAACTAGGGACTGTCTCTACACTCTACTGTATAAACTAATTTCTAACTTCTTCTGGTTGGTGTAAACTATTGTTCCGTCTAACTAGGGACTGTCTCTACACTCTACTGTATACACTAATTTCTAACTTCTTCTGGTTGGTGTAAACTATTGTTCCGTCTAACTAGGGACTGTCTCTACACTCTACTGTATATACTAATACTAACTTCTTCTGGTTGGTGTAAACTATTGTTCCGTCTAACTAGGGACTGTCTCTACACTCTACTGTATACACTAATTTCTAACTTCTTCTGGTTGGTGTAAACTATTGTTCCGTCTAACTAGGGACTGTCTCTACACTCTACTGTATATACTAATACTAACTTCTTCTGGTTGGTGTAATCTATTGTTCCGTCTAACTAGGGACGGTCTCTACACTCTACTGTATATACTAATACTTACTTCTTCTGGTTGGTGTATTCGATGTCGAGCCATATGACGTCTGCGGGGAAGTCGTGGGCGTCGAAGTTGTCGTCCACCTGTCGTACGTCCGCCTCGTCCACGTAGTTCCAGCGCGACTGGTGGTACGCCAGGGAGAACATCTGTACGGATAAACATCACTATTGTCAGGGCATTACTTTATTACCGGTGGGAGGGAAGCGCTGTGCCGCGCTCCTGGCTGCATGGGTACCACCATCTTGCTTGTTTCTCCCGTGAAACAGCTTTGCTGTGTTTGAGAGAAGGGCAAGACAGGCAGTGTAATTACTGGCACCGAGACTTAACATCTTGTGTCTCAGGATAGGAAACACATAAATGAGTTGCCTGGGGTTGTTCCAGGTATACTAGTTTATGTTCATGGGCGACGTCGACAACTTACCATCAGGTGGTACGTTTGCCAGTTTGCCTATCCAACTAACATGAAAAAAAAAAAAAAACTCCACGGACTCTTTGGTCTATGCTTTTTTTTTATTGATTTATTTATTGTTAGATAGCATGTTATTTTATTTGTCTACTCCGGAGTGGGTAAGGTTAATAATAAAGGTGGGTTATGTTGTTAGTACACTTATTTTTAACTTATTCGCCTCAGAGGAGCTTATGAGCCTGGTCCCAGTTACTCTACACTTATGGATTTGTGCCAGGTCATTTATTTACTGGTGGAAGGAAGGAAGGAAACAGCTTTGCTGTGTTTCGGAGATAAGGGCAGGACAGGCAGTGTAATTACTGTCTCAGAGCTTAGGTATAAAGAACTCCCATACTCATCCGGCTCACCGTTTAAATTTTTTCACGAACTAGCATGCTATTGGGTCAGGATAGGACAGGCTTGATGTACTGGAAATTGGAAAATTCTTAACTTTTAAACTTTATCCTTCATCTTAATGCTTTATTTGAGAGAAGCCTCATAAATTCTCAGCTTTGGTTTAGAACTATCGCTTTAGATTAGTTCACGGGCCTAGATGATCTTGTGGAAACCCTCGCCCCCTTGTATCAGCCGTAGCTGATGGGAGCTGGTTATAGCCGGTTCAAGCTGGTAGAATCTGGTGGTAGCTGGTTAGAGCCAGTCGGAGTTGGTGGGAATAATGAAAACTTGCAGGAGCCGGTATTAGCTAGTGTGAGCCGGTTAGAACTGTTAAGAGCCGGTGTAAGATGGTGGGAGGGCGATAGTTACCGGCGGCAGGGGCGCGACGCCGGTGAGCGCGGTGTACTGGCGGAACACATCCGACGGCGACTCGCCCAGGAAGACGAACAGGTCCACCACGCCCGACTCGCTCATGAACCTGAAATATAAACGTATTGAACGAACACTCAAACGACCCCACGCCATACAGGCGGGCCGATCGGGTATAACACCCACAACACGTCAATTGAAAAGTTGACGGTCACGTGACCCATGGCGATTGTGCAACATCCATGTCAAAATTCACAATTAAATAATGTAGATAAGAATTAAATGAAATGTAAGCGTCACGGAGTTCGCACGCCATTCGATGTTTCACGTAAAAACCGGACAAGCGTCTGACCCGCGCGCTGATAAAGAACATGCTATTATTTAATTAACGGTTTCCAGATTTTTTCCTTCATTTTTTCGCAATTTCATGATTCTATGTCAGTGGGAAGTACCTTAAAGATTTTAGTTTGACAGAAAGACAACAAAGTGACCCTATACTGAGTTCCGCTTTGTAATTTTGAGCAGCAGAACCCTAAAAATCAACACACCCAAAGTCTATATCACCCAATTTGGGTGAAACGGTCCCGGTAATGAGGACTGATCACCCGTCTGGCCTCGCTGGTGTCCCCACCCTTAAATAATAATATCACCCAAACGGGTATATATTCCTATCAGTTCAAACAGTGGTTGGTGGCTCTCTGACCCATTGCCTCAAGCCTATAAATTGACTGTGACATCCCTCACCTGGTGTCCACCTGCTTCTTCTGCCCGCCGGTGACGAGGTTGACGAGCGACGAGACGACGGTGTTATCCGCGTGGTTCACCACGTCCACCCACGTCTCCGCCGAGTTGTGCCAGAACACGCCCGCGCTGCGCTTTGGCCTGGAACAAACATCGTTAGCTCATGTAGGCGCTATGACATAATATAAGATATTAAATTATATTATATTAATTAGCAATTATCCCGCGAAACACGCAGTCTATACAGCAAATGTGTGAGTGCACGCATATGCATGCATACAGCACCGCCCTCCTTTCCCACACTGCATATGCGTACACTCGCATGCACCACCACCCCACATGCACCACAACCACAGTAAAAGACCACCACCACACAATCTACGCACGTTTCGCCCCGACACCGAGGCATCCTCAGGATGTAGACTCTACGATTACTAATCGTATTTTGGTGTAAACATTTGCTGTAAAGACTGCGTGTTTCGCGGGATAGTTGCTAATCAATATAATATAATTTAATATCTTATATAATGGATTTCCGCAAAGTAACGCCTGATTCTATTAACTAGCTATGACATAATTTTACACACGTGCGTACGCACGCACGCGAGTACGCACGCACGCGAGTACGCACGCACGCGAGTACGCACGAACGTAAGTACGCACGCACGCAAGTACGCATGCACACAAGCATGCACGCATCATCTGCTTTTGATAGCCCAATTATATATCTATAAAGGCTAAGGCTATTTATTTAAAAGATTTTTTTAAGAAGTAGAAATTATTCCTAACTAACAAACAAACTTTTCTCTGCTTTCTATTATAAAAATGATGTCCGAACTATTGAAAGCCGTATCAAAATCCGTTAAGTATTTTATAAAATAGACCATAGGTAAAATAGGCACAGACAGACCAACACATAAAGCGACTTTAATTTATACTACGTATACAATAAAGATACTAAAGTATAACTTACCTATATGACAAATGTGAAAGAGAGAACATGATGTGCGCTCTCGCTTGCACGTTTCATCGCACATCTTGCTAATGTTATAAATGCGAAAATTTGGATGTTTGTTCCTCAATAACTACTGAACGGATTTTGATGAAACTTGGCAGTGCTGTAGCTTATATACCAGAATAACACGAAGGCTATATTTTATGTATTATTTGTATTATTATTAGTAGTAATTCGCACACGCACATAATTTATACCTAAGTACTGGCCGAACGCAACCAGTCCTTCAATAAAGAATATAGAGATGTGTTACATTATCACACGTTTGCATTTTATAATATTAGTAAGGATACTTCTTATTTGTTTTTTTCTTTCTCATTCTAGCAGGGAGTATTTCCTCGCTACTTTTTCGAACTCCGTGCGGGCGAAGCCTCAGGCAAAAGCTAGTATAACTATATGTACAGAGGATATAACAGGCTCCATACCCGTGCGAGTAGACAACCGGTATCGCTCCGTAGATGGCCATCCGACTGTCCAGCTCGTACTCGAACACGTCCAGGTTGTAGAGGCGGTAGGGCTCACCCGAAGTGGTCGTCTTCAGGTACAGGTTGTCCGTGTGTTCCGGTATACCTGCAGAAACACAAACCATGTTATACCGATGGCAGGAATGTGAGTCATAAAAAAAAACTTGAATTCATATAAAATCCCCGGTACCACTATACTGTTTGTCCAACCCGACGCCAGGAGGCCGTGTGGTCGAAGACTGCACGGTTGGTGGGGGGCAACCCCCCACATTTACAAACTAAAAGTGAGCCAAGTGGGCTCACACTAATCCGATATAGCATTAGGGCCTTCGGCACCCTAATTACGTATTTCAAAGCAACCGCAACGCGACAGCCACGCGATAGCAAAGCAACAGCAGAGCGACAGCGACCGGTCGAGAGGTAGCAAAAAGAAACGTATTATCTAAGTTTATCGTCTGCTATCTGCTCACTAGCCGCTAATGCACTTTTACTAGCGCCACCAGCAGTCAGGTAGCAATCGATGGAACTACAAAACGTCAAACACTTAACACACTTCAAATACTTTTACATAATGTAAATACTAATTATGGTACATACATATGTAATAACTAATAACTAATATTATTCTGTGATCTGCCGGCCTACTCTTGACACTCGATCCTATCGAAATTTAGGATTGGGATCGAAAATATGCTACACTAGCGCACAATTACAGTGAAATTTAATGTAACTAAAATATGTAACCAATAATGCATTCACCATGAGTGATTGAGGAGTTTAAGAGATATTATCGCCTCAGCAAGGAGCTTTGAAGTTATTCATAGCGATTTGGATTTGTATCTACTATCTAGTATCTGCGGGTTATAAGGTATGTCAATAGAAATATCAATAATTAATCTAACCTCTTCTATAGTTCATCTTTTCTCTTTATTTACGGCCTATGTACAGTGAGTTGTAATTACTACAGTAATAATAGTTCAATGCATATGTAGGATACTAAAAAAATATATCTCAAATTATTTTATTATTGATTGGTTCTACATTGTTCTTCATATTATGTGATACCTATCTATTAATATAAATCAAATAAGTGCTAATTATAATAATCTATTTGACTTATTGAGCTACATAATAATATTTGCATTCATTTCAGATTTTACGAAAACTTCCATATGACATAGTAAGTGCTATTGTCGGTACTCATATGGCTCTCATACGTCCAGCCCAAAATGAGAGGTTTTATAATAGAAAAGGATTTCACTTAAGAAATGTTTTAATTGTAAGTTGACTCTTGGATTCTGTAATTGTATAATTTAGTTTTAATAATGCCTTTTGTTTTATTAGTAAATACCTTTAAATTGTATATAGTTATTATATTGATATAATATATTATACAATTTAAACAAATTAATTATATATGTTAATAGATATATTCTTTTAGTAATACCACAGTATAAGAAGTCATAATACCTTTAAATTGGCAAATAACATAAAAATTATAAAGGAATCTTAGAATGTGTTCTTTCCTTTTTAAATTTTGGGGAAGTTGTTTATTCACTTGTTAAGTCTAAGTTAAAATCATAATAAAGTGAGCATTTGTTTCATACATGAATATTATAATGCAATAATTATTTATTATGTTTTAGGAGACTCGGGCTATGCCCAAAGAGCTATTGTGATGAAACATATTTGGATGCTCCGGCTGGCTCACCTGAAGAACACTACACCAAATTTAATTGTGTGGCACACTATACAGTAAAGCATACTATGGGTGTTCTGAAGTATAGGTGGCGATGTCTCCTAGGCCACAGGGTCCAGGAAACAAGTAGGCAGGAACTTCCAGAGTTAGTGTGCGTGAGCTATAATAGGCTGCGAAGTGTTTTTAATGTTTTCATTAAACTCTTGTTAAACTATTATTATTATTTTTTAACTATCTATATTTTTGGTCATTGATTGATATAATCAATTACAGTATTTATAAAAATAAGTAAGTAACTAAAATACTTAACAATAACCCTTTTATTCTCTTTTAACCTAAGGTAGCAATATTTAAATAAATCACAATATTTAGCTTCTAATATTTAAATGTAACACAGTTTTTATTTCCCTGTGTATATTAAATTTTTGGTCATTGATTGATATGGTAATCATACCTACAATCACGGTATTATAAAAATAAGTACTAAAATACTTAGTAACAATCAGTCTTTTATTATCTTTTAACCCAAGGTAGCAATATTTAAATAAATCACAGTATTTTGTAAACAAATTAAGCCTATGTTTATGAGTAAAATACCTCATTTTCAATAAGACCAATCACTAAAATACATAACAATAATAATTTGTATATGGTCTGTCAGAACTTGAGGTGTTATTTTGGAAAGCCTTGGCACCAGCATTACTGGTAAATTAAGAAAGAAGATGATTTCTAATTTTTTTTGTTTACTTTGTTTTGAGCTATATTGAAATTTGATGTCTATTCAAAATTGCACGTAAGATTTTTTTATAACAGCAATACACATTATGCCAGAATGTATAATTTATTTGGCGTTTAATGCTTTACAAAATAAGTTTAGGTTTAATTTAAGGAACTAGGTACATTATAAAAGATAATAATTCATTATGTATTGGAGACATTCATTGTGGATTATACACATCACATCGGTTGTCGATTCCAATTTCAATTCAATCGTAAACTCGATTTGTTCAAGAGTACCAATATACTCCAGATTGGAACTGGAACTGGATTGAATTCATATTGTTGTGAGATTGGAATTGCAGTCAAAGAGTAGGCCGGCAGGAATCCTACTGGTAAGTCGCAAAACTCTTGACTTTTATATAGTAGATCAATTTAATTTCATAAGTTAAAATCCTTTCAAAGTCTGTTAAGAGATTGAAATTCCCAGTCGGACAAGTTGAATGCTTTGGCTTCCTCACGTAGTCGACGTCTCAGTGAGGCTGTGCTCCTGGTCTCCTGTCTTATCTCCTCAGCCTCTAATGCAACCATCAAAAGAAGAGCACGAGCCATTGTTTTAAAATTATAGTTTCTTTTTCAATAACACTGCCACTTAAAATCGAATAGGGTAAGTTCAATAAGAGTCACACAAGATAATATCACGCCTATAATCAATAATGTCTCTAACAGTCTTTTTCGATCACTAACCAAGTATTTTAAACAGTTTATATAGTAAGCAGACGAATAGCAACAGGCTTGCAGACACCACTTTAGTTGTTGTTAAAAAATCGCTGTTTGACATTTCAATCTGCTGTCGCGGGCTGCTAAATAGTTTACGTAATACCAAACCGTCAGCCAAACATACCAAAAAATGCATTTTTAGTTCCTCGGTCGCTGTCGCTTTGCAGATGGCGTTGCGGTCGATTATTTGAGCTTGTTGCTGTTGCGTTGCTAATAGGTAATACAAAATATGATTTTAACAGCAGATATTGTGCAATTTTTGCCTGTTGCTTGTAATTTCAAGATACGTAATTAGCCTGCGGGCCGTTAGCATAAATCCATCCGAAAAAAACTATATTGTTAATTAGTTGCAACTTACAAATGGCTGTGTTTCTAAGAGGCAGTGTAATTACAAGCAACGAAAATTTATTTCAAAACTGAGATTTTAAAATGTTAAGATGAAATATTTTGCCAATCCACAAGAAGCGTGCGATCTTAAGAATCATAAAGAAAAAATAGTTCCACCCTTGGACTTGGCAAAATTGTTTCAGATTAAACTTTTTCCTTAATAAGGTTTTAAAACTAAAGACTTGACGCTTCATATTACTTAATGGCCGCAGCTTCGCTCGCGTTAACTTAGATTTACAGACGTACACGGATTGATGATGATTATTAGCCTAAGTTACTCCTTATAACATCAGCTATCTGTCAGTGAAAGTCCCATCAATCGGCCCAGCCGTTTCAGAGATTAGCCGGAACAAACAGACAGACAGACGGACAGACAAACAACAATTGTAAAAAAGGTTATATTGGTATATGTACCATGTATACATCCATATACATTCAATAAAAAGCGGTTATTTTAATATTACAAACAGACACTCCAATTTTATTTATCTGTAGAGAGAGTATAGATGTATAGATTACTACAATACCAGTAGTTTTTTTTCTTTAAGTCTGTCTATGTCTATTTCCCCACCACTTATTTCTGCTTATTTCTCCCGTGAAACATCTTTGTGTTTTGGAGAGAACGGACTTAAATATGTTGCCTGGGCTATAGGCATAAATGTTTTGCCTGGGTAGTCCCAGGTTAAAGTGTTTTCTGACCACTCACCATGTGGCTCGCCTGCCAGTTTGCCTATCCAACTACCATAAAATCTAGAATGTTCCATCACTCACCGTACACCTGCTCGGCATCAGGGAAACCGACGTCTATGGACAGGGCTTCATTACCGCGGGGCTTGCTGTCGAAGTGGGACTTGTAATTCTCGCCCCACGTACCTTCCTCGTCCTGAAACAATATCTCGTCACTATCGTTTCCTCGAAATCAGGCGAGGAGGGTGTTGATCATCCCCACCATGGTTCAGGGCCGCGGGATGCTTCAGAGCATTTCCCGGCGTTAAAGAAAAAAAAAACGGTGTTGGTCATCACTTATGCGCTGGCTGAAAGAGTTGGTGAGCGTCACACCCTTTAGCATGCAGTTTTCCCGACAATGTTTTTCTTTCGCCGGTGAGCAAGCGAGGTTCGCATGTTCAGATGCACCGATCAGGGTCGAACCCAGACCTGTCATGGCGAGGCCTAGCCAATTGTCGTTCACACCTTAACACATCAAGTGATTTGAAGATAGTCGGTAATATACAACCGAACTTAAGTCATTCGTTGTTTTCCCGATGTTTCTGATACATTACCGTAAACATGGCTACAGGTGTGACGTGTCAGACATTTTAATGGCACAAGACTCCCTTGTGAGACTAGAATAGTTAATGGTAAAACAGGTTGGCATATTCCATGGTTCAGGCCTTGTGGCGGTGGGACTCGGTAACCTAGGGTGAGCGGTGCATCTTGGGCGAAGCTAATTGGGCCGAGGGGGCTCTTTGTACCCCTCTTAAAAGAAGAGGGGACCTTGCCCTCTGGCAAGGGTGAGGGTGGGAACCTCACCCCATTGTAAAGTCCCGACGTTGTTCTGTGGTGCGGGACAACCCCTCTGTGGAGGTCCCTTGCGGGACTGACCAGCCGTCGAGGTGCCGTTTGTTTTCTAGATCCGGGGCACCTCACCAAAGGCGGCACTTTGTGTGGTGGCACTCGCCGGGTTTTAGTGGGTAGAGCTGCGTCCATTTACCAGCTGTCGGACGCTGCGAGTCCCACATACCCGCGTAAAAAAATACACGAAATTACTCTAGTCTAAGCTCCTCTAGGTACATGTCGACATATGCATCCGCATACGTCGGCAGATGCATCCACCGACGTCTGCCAATGCAGTCGACGTGCATCCACATGTCTGTCGAACGCCAAAGGTTTGCGCTGGAACCCTTTGATCCGTGTCAAAAACCGACAATAAACGGATTTGTGGCGGATGCATCTGCCGACGTTGAATACCTACCACAGACGAGCATATTACCCCAATCTACACCTCAGCGGACGCGTCTGCTGATGCATCTGCCTACGTGTAGAGCGGCTATCATATATATTTAGAACGCTAGTTTCACTTAGTCTATCAACATTATATTTGTGCATCGAGCATTGTTTTCATTCAAAACACTTATCATTACCGATCTATTACGGTTATATGCTCGATGTATTTGTGTCCGTATAAATCACAACACCAATTAAACTTGAATAACCGTTATCTTTTAATTACTTATCATGTGTTGTCATTAGATGACTAATGAAGTACGTGAGGTCAAACTCATGTAATTATTATAATCATTATTATTTTGGTTAATACAACTTTTCAAATTCTCCCATTTCTGGGTTATATCCAAATATGGGTGCTTTTGGCAAGACATCATTGGTTCCCCACCATGGTTCAGGCCTTGACGTGGCGGTGGGGCTCAGTAGCCTAGGGTGAGCCCAGCACCTTGGGCGAAGCTAATTAAGCCGAGGGGGCTCTTTGTACCCCTCTTATAAGAAGAGAGGACAAAAGAGCAGGGGGCAAGGGGCGAGGATGGGAACCTCACCCCACTGTACTGTCCCGAAGTTGGGAGGGGTTGTTCTGTGGTGCGGGACAATCCCTCTGTGGAGGTGGCGTTGGTCCCTTGCGGGACTGATTAGCCGTCGAGGTGCCCTGTTTGCTTATTAGATCCGGGCACCTCACCAAAGGCGGCATTGGTGGCACTCGCCGGGTTTTAGTGGGTAGAGCTGCGTCCACATACCAGCTTTCGGGCGCAGCGAGTCCCACACCTGCGTGGGGAGACCCACTGCCCCGCGGGATGCCTCAGAGCATTTCCCAGCGTTAAAGAAAAAAAAAAGACATCATTGGTTTAGTATTAAAATCTATTCTTTAATTGACAGAAATTTCCTAACGATTCTACAAGTATTTAAAACTACTGTTTTCAATGTGAGGTGTTGTATGGGTGTATTTTTAAAGTTTTGAGACAAGTGTGACGTCAATCACCAAACATTCTTTTTAATGAACGCCGAGACGATACGATATACGACATAACCAACATATTAGTTATAAAATAATACCATGTTAATAATATATTATATTACTTCTCGAAGTATTTTTTTTGGTGGCAATGCTATTTTTTCCTTTGCGCTGGGAAATGCTCTTAGGCATCTCGCGGGGGAGGGGGACTCCCCAGGCGGGTAATTGCGACTCGCTGCTCCCGAAAGATGGTAAGGAGTACGAAGCTCAACCCACTAAAACCCGGGGAGTGCCACCAATGCCGCCTTTCGTGAGGTGCCCCGGATCTGTTGAGCAACAGGGCACCTCAACAGCTAGTTAGCCTCCAAGGGACAATTATTGGCTTCGGCCAAGGTACTGGGTTCACCTGAGGCTACTCAGCCCCACTGCATTGACAAGGTTTGAACCAAAATTGTGTTACTTTATTTGTCTACGGTGAACTAACTATATAGTATGTACTAAGCCGATTGTAATCTAACTTTGGAGTGTGTAGTTTAATCAAACTTGAGCGATAATTTTGAATACATCTGGCCTCTTCTCTGGGCCAATGGTAAACATGTATTATGAAAGCGTAACTTTTACATCATCTGTTGGTATGTGCTGTTTAAAAATGACTTGGTAAAAAAAACTAACCCAACCAGTCACAGGGAGTGCCGATAGAAGCGAAAACAAAACAATTAAATACCTATAATACAGGCTGTAATAGATTATGACAACCTATACAATTTAAACGGCGCACAAAATGGCCGCATGACATTGACATTTCAGTGTGTTTGACGATTGGTTATGTAAATAAATATTGCATAATCTTATATAAATAAATCAAACGTCATATAAACGTCAAATAGCGTCTCTTAACGGTGGTAACGGTGTCGCAAGTCCAGAGATTTAATTACATCTAAAAATAAGCGTACCGCGCCTAAAGAAGTTATCACTTCAAAAACTGAACTAATATAAGGCATAATATCTAATAATCATAACAAAGAACCACGTGCCACTATTGGTGTCGATAAGTACGTACTATCAGTCACGTAGAGATTCCTCTTAAGATCAATGAACCGATGTAATCTTGTGCGTAACCTTGCTCGATATGTGAATTTAGCACATATATGTATCCGGAAAAGCCGAAAGTGTTATGGTTTTAACTAGGGATGTACCGGAAGTGGTTACATCGGAACAGAAGTCAGGATTTTTAAATTAGAGTTATCGGAATCGGAGGCAGATGAGAGATCTGCTACGAGCAGGTTCAATTATTTAAAAAGGTAATGACTTTTTTTTAGTCAACAGTGAACAATTTGAGGGAGGCAGCACAGTTCAGCAGTGTACGGATAGAGGCTGATGATGATGATGATAGTGAACTTACATTGGGAAACCGCATTAGCAAACTAAGCCCTACCCCTAATCCTCGTTTCGAACCCTTCTTTTTTTCCTTTAACGCCGGGAAATGCTCTAAGGTGAGGTGAGGTGCCCCGGATCTAATTAGCAAACAGGGCACCTTAACAGTCAGTCAGTCCCCCAAGGGACTGACGCCACCTCCACAGAGGAATTGTCCCGCACCACAGGACAACCCCTCCCAACGTCGGGACAGAACAATGGGGTGAGGTTCGCGTTCTCACCCCTTGTCCCCTGCTCTTTTGTCCCCTCTTCTTATAAGAGGGGTACAAAGAGCCTCTCGGCTGAATTAGCTTCGCCCAAGGTGTAGCGGTTCACCCTAGGCTACTGAGCCCCACCGCCTCGTCAAGGCCTGAACAATGGTTGAGCCTCGTTTCGAACCCAACGCATGCCCAACAGACATGATTATTTTTGTAGCCTAAGTTCCTTCTTACAATATCCCGTGAAAATTGGTCCATTCATTTGAGAGAACATAGCCTTCTTTCAATATAGACGGATCCCTTACCACTCTCATAACATAAATGGCACATAATATACCATTATAAAATCCATAAAAAATTTCAATGTAGACTGTAAGAAAATAAGCGTACAATAACAAACAAATTTAACAATTTCTTTTTCAATCCCTCAACACTGATGGTTATGACCACAGATTCTAGCAAGCATTATAAAAGAACATTTTATAATAATCATAAAACTCTTTTTTCACAAAAGAACATTGACAGAAACAAACAGAAGCACACAAACCTCCACCTCCACCGCATTTTCATCGTCACTGCCCACCTTCTCCTGCCTCGTTCTCAAGGGCTCCACCAGCAATTGAGCATTCTCATTGACAACCACAGCCACTGCACCATTACGGTCGAGAAACTCAAACTTCAATGGATCCGCTGTTATCACGACTTTGTGACCTTGAGTGTTTGCCAATGTCAGCTTTCCCTGTTCATTTGATATTAATTTCAATCTAAAAAGAAAAACATTTTTTATATAACTTCTTCTTCTTCTGGATTGTTACACTCTTGACACAGTGGTCATGGTCATTACTCTATGGGTTGGTAGAGCGCTTTACTCCTCCGACGCCAATCCTCGCCTCTCTAGTACACTCATGGAGAGGACGTCGAGGACAGACTTCACCTGGTCGGCCCATCATATCGTGGATCTGCCGCGTGGTCTATTGCCTTCGACTTTACCCTGAACTATAAGGCGTACCATCAATTCTGGGGAATTGGGTGAAATGGTCCCACTGATGAGGACTGATCGCCCGTCTGGCCTCGCTGGTGGCCCCACCCTTAAATAATAATAAGGCGTTCCATGAAAAATCTCCCCCGCGAGAGATATTTTATATAACACTTAAATATAAATGTAATTATTCTTTATTTAATTATTATAAGGTATGGTCAAAAATAGAATATGTAAATGTTTACTATTATTATTATACTAGCTGTTGCCCGCAGCTTCGCCCGCGTTAACTTTTAAAATTCGAGGGGTTGACCACCCTTATCACTTAGGGGTATGAAAAATAGATAGTAGCCGATTCTCAGACCTACTGAATACGCATATAAAATTTGGTAAAAATCGGTAAAGCCGTTTCGGAGGAGTACGGTAACTAACATTGTGACATGGAAATTTTATATATTAGATTAACATTAGTCATTTTCTCATATTCCACCATTCACTGAGATGCAGACAAAATACATTTGGAATTTAATTTTAGGTCCCAATGTTATTTGTAGTAATTATACTTCGATACCTATGTCCCAATGTTAAAAACCACAACATAATATGTTAAAGTAAGTGGGATACTCGGGGAATAAATGGTTGCTTGCATTCATAGGAGTTACTTCTTTACCTTTCCTAAGGCCAACCGTACACATATCTCTGACATACAATGATTACAATATACAGCCAGTTAAGGGCTTGTTTTCGAGTTGCGGAAACCAGTCTGATCTCAAGTAACAAGTAAGTGAGATACTCACCCATCAGCTTTAGGTTCACCGTTTAAGGCTAGCTGTGTCCTGTACCGTGGATACAGAGGATCTGCTTCATCCAATTCTATTCTGAATGTTCCATCTACCAGTGCGGATAGTTTGAGTGCATAATGCCACTAAAAGAAATTACAGTAATAATTAGGAAATGAACCTGAATCTTATCAATTATTATAAAACCTGCATAATAATTAATAATACACATTTATTATCATATATCTAGATAATAATGACAAGCTATATTTGCAACGGGTGAGAAAGTTTGAGATGAGTTGCCTATAAGAGACATATAACATTGCTAAGACATTTATGTGTCATTCTTGTGTTTGTAATATTGTTAAAGTGTTATGTATAGACGGGTAAAGTTGAAATATTATTAATTTTAAATAAAGATCAGACAAGTTCATGGAATTATATTTATGTATTTATATATTTTTTTCATTGTTAGTGACAATACACAAGCTCATACGGATAAGTATTGCACCATGTAAACAAACTCTTACAAGCATAGTTCTTATGCCAGTGGGAACATGGGGTTAAAATATAGCCAATGTTATTCGCTGATAGTGAGGCTTTGAGATAAAATAATTTTTACAATTAGTTTAATGAAAGTGAAACTAACATTTACATTTATAATATTACTATATCTATTGTGAGTGTATCCTAACTTCACTATCTTTAATCTACATTGACATAATATTTGATTGCATTCCTAACTGAAGGCAACAACTAATATTAGTTATTATTAATATTAGCTTAAGGAAAGTCTAATAAAACTGTAACCTGTTACCAACATAACAATTATACATAATAGTTGATAGTACAATTTGGCCATGGCGATGGCCTTCTAAAAATAGCATTACTAATTACCTCACATTACTAGACTGTTGTTACACATAATATGGACGGTTTTACTCAATAATTATAGCATAAGTAATGTTTTATTACGCTTAAATAATAAAATGTAGAAGATATATTTTTATCTTAGTTTAAATAGCAAAAAAAAAAATTACATGTCATGTTTGAATAAAAATTGTGTATACATAGTTTGGTAATTATTTTAAAGTATGAATATTCTTTATTATTCTTAAAAAAACATCCACAAACTGACAATGCAGTATGAGAATCCAATAATTTATTGTAAAATAAGATCACAACATGAAATATGACTTACGGTTATTCTTATAATTTCTGTCCATATCACAATAAGATAACGAAAATAAAAGATAAAGATACTGCGTACAAAGGTGTATGGTTATAACTTGAGTGTATTCAAGAAATACTTACTAAAACATTTTTGTTCTCAGATTCTCTATCAACGGTGTTCACCTCAGCTGAGAGAGTATTGCCGTGGATTATAACTGTATCTAAATTTAGGGTGTACTGAGATTTGTCTGGTTTGAATGGCCGAAGACGTTTGCAAAACCCAGACTGGTCGCATGTTTTAAAATTATTTCTATCTACTCCTAGCGAATCTCTGATCACTAATATCACCACCAGAAGAAGACTTAAGGTCTTCATTCTGAAAAAAAAGACAACAATTTTAAATATGTATTCAATCAATCATTCAATGATGATATTTAATCCTTACAAAGGCCGGTTTTGTAACTGCTCTGACATGTTATACGCACCTGGCTTTATATAAATTGCTGTTGATACCTATTACCTGTAGTAGTTATTTGGTAATATATGTTCTAATTATACTAAAAACACATTTCTAATGTTTATGTGTATTAAATCTAAAATAAATATATTTTATTTTACGATTTTACACACAAGTACCTACAATGATATATTGAATAGTGAATAGTGACACGACCACAGATAACAGATTATTATATAGATATTAGCAACAATAGCAAGATTTTAGACAATAGACACGACTCGAAAGCCGAACTTCAATCGAGTGCTGCCAGAAGTCAGAACGATGCTTCTGAATTAGGTACACAATACACACCATATACACACAGTCCACAGAGATGAATTCTCCTTGGTGAGATATACTATTCGCAAACACGTCATTGTTTTACCTCGTTCAAATGCACTTCGAATGAAGACTTCAGTTCGTTGTGTTTACTGTTTAGAATAAGTACGGTTAACTTTTTCTTCTTCGGACAACTTCAATTAATCATTCACTTTGTTGTTCGAATGTAACCGAATAAAAACGGTTTCGTTTTGTTGACTTGTCGATAGGTACAGCCGCTAAGTAAAAAAAGAAATATTTTATTACATACCTAGTTTAAAATGTTGATCGACCAGATGGGAAGACGATATCAGTGCAGTAAACTGATATCGTGTTGGATGCGAGTGGTAAGGGATCGGTCATCTTGGTGTTTATTGAAGGAGGCCTTTGTTCAGCAGTGGACGAACAAAGGCTGATGATGATGATTTTTTTTTCTTTTTTTTCTATTATGTTAGTTGGATTTGCCTAACTGGCAAACGTGCCACCTGATGGTAAGTGGTCGACGTCGCCCATGAACATAAACTAGTTTACCTGGAACGGGTCCAGGCAACTCATCTATGTGTTGCCTATCCTAAGACATAAGATGTTAAGTCTCGGTGCCAGTAATTACACTGCCTGTCTTGCCCTTCTCTCCGAAACACAGCAAAGCTGTTTCACGGGAGAAACAAGCAAGATGGTGGTACCCATGCAGCCGGGAGCGCGGCACAGCGCTTCCCTCCCACCGGTCATAAATAATTACCTACAAATTACAATTAAAAAAAATTACCTACTATATCTTTACTTATTTTATAAAATTTTGATTATAGCTCAATTGTTTCCTTGCCGGCAAAAAACGTCCGTAAAGTTAAATAAAAGTATAAGATTTTTGACGTCATTCTACACAGAAACAAATCAAATTGAATCTACCATTGAAATACAAATATTTGACTGACATATCACTGCGTCGGTAGCTGTTGTGTTACACTATTGGGGCTTAAAAAAAACAAAAGAGTCACCTAAGATCGATGTGATCCGAACTTGGGTTTTTTTGCTAAGTAGCCGCAATAGTTATTATAATGAAACAATTATATCATGGTCACGGGAGGACTGAGATGACAGATGTCCTAACGTTACAAAGTTATTTGAAACTACCCTATGATACATCATTATTAACCGACTTCAAAAAAAAAGGAGGTTCTCAATTCGTCTGTATGTTTTTTTTTTTTTTTTTTTTTTTTTGTATGTATGTGACACGATATCTCCGCCGTTTGTGAATGGATTTCGATGGTTATTTTTTTGTTTGAAAGCTAGTGTTTCCAATTTGGTCCCATATTAATTTTATTAAGATCTGACAAGCCGTTTTTTAGTTATTCCCAATAATGCCTATTTGGTTGGTTTTGTTTACCTTGATGATGTGATAATTTTATTACGTGTCGATGTGACAATTGTATAGGATGCTTTGGTAGCACACCATAGTATGTCGCGGTCATCGTAATCATCATCATCATCACCATAACCATCATCATCATCATCCTTTATCCATCCACTGCTGAACATGCCTCCTTCAATGAACGCCAAGACGACGAATTTAGGAAACACTAAAAATTAAGAAATAAAATCATTTTACAAAAAATTAAAACCGCCTTCAAAAATACTAAACTAAAAAGTAATAAAATAACAGTTTCTTTAATGTTTGTGCTTACAACATAAAATCAACTTAATCTTCTACTAATGTACAAACTTTGCGTTTACCACGTCATTATAGTTACTTTTGGAGTCGGTGTCGTATTTGTTGCTGTACATTACCTACCTACCTACCTTGGCTGACACCGACTCCAAAAGTAACTATAATGACGTGGTAAACGCAAAGTTTGTACATTAGTAGAAGATATAAGTTGATTTTATGTTGTAAGCACAAACATTAAAGAAACTGTTATTTTATTACTTTTTAGTTTAGTATTTTTGAAGGCGGTTTTAATTTTTTGTAAAATGATTTTTTTTAATAAGTCCTCTCTACGCAGAAAGTGCTAACTGCATCTTTAATCTGTGACCATGGTTGCTGTAAAGTATCCGAAACGTCGGGCTTGTAAAAATCTTAATAAACCGCGATAAAATCCGTAAAATTGTTTCATTATAATAACTATTGCGGCTACTTAGCAAAAAAACCCAAGTTCGGATCACATCGATCTTAGGTGACTCTTTTGTTTTTTTTAAGCCCCAATAGTGTAACACAACAGCTACCGACGCAGTGATTTGTCTTCTTAGGAGACTCTTCAGTTTTTTTTAATTTGAATTTGATTTAATTTTTGAAATGCTCTGATTTTTATCGATAAAAAAATCATAAGTAATAAAAAATGTAAACCCGAATAATTATTTTCTTTATACCTCGAATAGAACTTGAAATTAATATTTTTATACTATGGAACTTCGTTCCTATCTGATGTCCCACGACACCACATTTTTTTTACAATAATCATTATCCTTAATTAAAATCAAAACGGTGGCCTGTTAGGCAATCTGAATATTTTACAATAATACCAGTAGGTTAGGTTTAAGGTTAGTTTGTTGATAAACTTACACAGTATATTATAATGATCATATTATTCTTTTTAGTTTGGTTTTCTTAATTATGTTACAATCGAGTTTTAATCGATTAAATTATAAATCGCTGACGTGGAACATTTATGGTCATCAGAGTTGGCGTTGGTCAAAAATTGTCATTTATATTTATTTTAATCCTTCCATTCCAAATCATCTTCACTTTAAGAAAATGTTACTAATTACTTACTGCTGGACCCTGATAAATTAGTTTTCTCCATGAACTTTAGTAAAACTGGAGTAAGTAGTATTACAGAAAAAACGAGCCGAGTAGCTTTAAAAGTAATAGTGCGTCTCTTTCTAATAGGGTGTCCATAATTATAATATTTGTTACCGGCCATACCCGATTTTAGGACAAACAAGTTTTTCCTAGACTAAACTGGTTCGTGCTATAGCCGATAGGAGAAACTATGTTAACTTAGGCTGAACTGGTTCGTTCTATGGCCAATAGGAGAAACTAGTTTAACCTAGGCTGAACCTGAATAATTTAAAATACCAGAACGAATAAAATCAAGATGCATTTATTAATGACTAGTGGTCCCCCCCGGCTACGTACGGGTAAACCATTTAAAGACAGACAGACAGTAAGAGGTAGTGCCATGCTGCTTTGCATCCGAATTGAGCCGGCACAACCGGGGTGGTACCTCTCGCTCACATAACACCGGCGTCAAGTGATAGCTATGCTGTCGCGTTTCGTGCGGTTTGTGAGATTCCGGTGGCCCATTGGGGGGAAAGAGAAAAGGAGGGCGGCACATCGACTCGGGCGACTGCCTGATTACATAAAAAAGGAGTATTACTTCTAACGCGTGTAAATAAGTACACACACACACGCTTTTTTATATAAGGATCATTCGGAGAACTGAAATAAAATTGTAGTATAGAAGTAGCCATAACCAGTTTCTCAATAATATTTGCTTTGCATTAAAAAAATGCTACAAACAAAGGTTTATTATTATTACAGTACATTATAGCTACATACTAATATAAAACGAAATTATCATTTCCTCTGCTTTCAAAATCGATTTAATTCGAGTATGAAAATCGCAGTGTAGGTACAGCACTTTTGACAGAAAAAATGAGAAATCGCCTTCAAGGTGACTTTATTTTTTTTATAGCATAATAGCGAGTTTTAATAGCATATTCTACATCGCTGGTTTTGAACGTCCGCCAGGTCTGGCTAGTCAAATTAAAGCCGCAATGAAGCGTAGCGTTAGACACAATCGCCCGCTACTGTTTTGATGAAAATAGTAAAATAAATTGTTTTTTAAATTAATTACAGATTTTTTTGAAGAAATAGTCCTTACCGGTGAAAGAAAATACCTCGATTAACAGCTCCAATTTTACTGGTAGTGTTTGAACAAATAATTATTCAACAACGAGTAATTTTGTTTTTAAAACCTTACGTCGCATGCTGACCGCGGTAGGGAGCATACTAAAGTTTATGGCGAGCAATGGAGCCGTCGAGATGTCTTTTTGCCACGCGAGGTACATACACTCTTTTTTCTTCTATCTATATACTTCTATCGATATATTTCTGTGATTAGCCGTTAGTCTAGCAGGGCTCCACGGTTTCACCTGCGTAGTAGGATTTCCCCACCACGGTTCAAGCCTTGTCGTGGCGGCGGGGCTCAGTAGCCAAAGGTGAACCCAGTACCTTGGGCGAAGCCAAGTGAACCGAAGGGGCTGCTCTTTGTACCCCTCTTATAAGAAGAGGGGACAAAGGTCGATAGTAGGAAGCAATCAAAATCAATATCACTTATTTTTGCATGTGTACCTATGTTTTCTACACATAAGCACACAGTCTAATACTACTTTTTACCTACGTCTTTGCTAGCGTAAAACGCGGTATATGAGCAAAAAGAGTCAGATGAGCGTATCTACATTCTCTCTACAGTAGAGCAATAAAACAGCGAAAATTTACATTATCAAAGTTTGAGAACTTTTTAATGGCAGCATTATACAATTTTCGAAGAAAAAACTGTACTGATATGTCGGTATTAGTAGTATCAATTTAATAAATTTAACATTGATTGGCCGCGTACTAGTAATCGGCGTGTACTTCTCACCCAACCGGAGCCTCGCCGACTTTGAACAGTTTCTGGCTCGAGTTGGCTCTGTGGTTGGTCGGCTTCGCCTTGATAACGTCCTCATTGCCGGAGACCTCAACGACAAATCTGAAGCGTGGGGTTGTCGGCGCAGCGACGCGCGTGGCACGGAGCTAGAAGACTGGTTGGTGGAGGCCGGTCTAGGAGTTCTCAACGTTGGGTCGAGGCACACGTGCGTGAGGCGGCGGGGTGGCAGCATCGTCGATGTGACCTTCGCCGATGCCGCTCTTGCTCGCCACGTGCAAGGCTGGGAGGTGTCGGATTGGGAGACGCTATCGGACCACCGGTACATCCGGTTCCGGTATAGCGACGCCACCTCCTCCCAAAGCCGTCGCTCGGAAGCGGAGTGCGGCCCACGTTGGGCCTCAAGGAGGATGGAAAGAGAGGCCCTCCTCGAGGCAGCCCTGGTGCAGGCCTGGTGCATGGACGGTAGCCCGGCCTCGATCGAGGTGAACGGAGAGACGGACCGCATAATCGATGCGATGTCGCACGTATGCGACGCGGCCATGCCTAGGATCGGTCGTTGCTCTCGCGACGCAGGAGGGTGTACTGGTGGTCGGAGGAGGTCACCGCTGCGCAGTTGTGTTGCCGCGAGACGCCAGTATACCCGGAGTCGCAGGCGAAGGCGCCATGACGAGGCGGAAGAGGGGCGGCTCTATGACATCTACAGAGCCGCTGCCGGGGAGCTGAGGACGGCCATAGGCCGAGCCAAGGAGGATGCCCACGAGGAGATGCTGGAGTCTCTGGACCGAGACCCCAGCAGGGGGAGGCAGTACAGGATGGTACGCAACAAACTGCGCCCCTGTGCCCCTTCCCTGAAGGAGAGTCTCCAGCCTTACCTTGTGGCCCGGATAGTTCTAGCCCTGTTCCCCGGCCGGGGAGAGCACGCGCCCCCGCCTATGGCTCCATCAGGCCGTGAGCCGCCGGGTGACGAGGCTCCGGAGGTGTCGGAGACGGAGCTGGACGCGGCGTTAGCGCGCATGAGGGCGCGCAATACCGCCCCGGGTCCGGAAGGTGTTCCCGGGCGGGCCTTGGCTCTGGTCCTTGGCCCGCTTCGGATACAGGTGAAGCACCTTTTAGTGCTTGTCTGGCGCAGGGTCAGTTTCCCACGGCGTGGAGGAGGGACGACCGGTCGACTCACCGTCGGCATACCGACTGATCGTGCTGCTCGACGAGGCGGGTAAGCTGCTGGAGCGGATCGCAGCTGCCCGTATCGTTGATCACCTGGAGGAGACAGGCCCGAACCTCAGTGCCTACCAGTTTGGCTTCCGGCGGGGTAGGTCCACCCTGGACGCTCTGACCAGGGTGAGGGCCCTTGCTGATGAGGCAGTCGAGGGGGGAGAGGTGCTTTTGGCGGTGTCTGTTGACATCGCCAACGTCTTCAAAGACTTACCCTTTGACACAATCCTGGAGGCTCTGAGGTTCCACGGCGTGCCGACGTATCTGCGCAGACTGGTAGGTGTGTCGCGTACCCCACGGCCAGTCTCTGGGTGTCAAGGAGAGCGGGGTGCGGTGTTCCACAGGGCTCTGTCTTGGGCCCTCTCCTGTGGAACATCGGCTACGATTGGGTCCTCCGCGGCACGAACTTGCCGGGCGTCGGTGTTACGTGTTACGCCGACGATACCGTCATCACCGCGCGCGGTGTTGAAATATTCTGGCGGCGTCTTGGGCTCGAAGTGGCCCTAGAGAAGTGTGAAGCTATATGCTTCGACGGGCCCCGGCGAGCCCCTCCACCCGGATTCCGTTTTGTAGTAGGCGGAACTTCCATCGCTGTCGAGCCGACCATGAGGTATTTGGGCCTTGTCCTTGACAGTCGATGGAACTTCCGAGAGCATTTCCGGTGCCTCATCCCTAGGCTCCTCGGAACTGTACGAGCTCTAAGTCGTCTCCTTCCCAACGTGGGTGGACCAAGCGTTGGTTGCCACCGTCTTAATGCGGGCGTCTTGCAGTCCATGGGACTGTACGGCGCGCCGATATGGGCGAGCGCCCTAAAGACGGAGAACCTGGCTCTGCTGCGACGTCCGCAGAGAGTCATGGCCATCAGGGCCGTCCGTGCGTACCGTACGACCTCATATGAGACTGCGTGAGTACTGGCGGGCTCAGCGCCGTGGCCTTGCGCAGATCCTGACGGGGCACGGCTGCTTCGGAAGGTATCTGTGGAAGGTGGCAGGAGCGGAGGACTCGGACTGCTGTTGCAGTGATGACACCCTAATATTATTGTAAAATATTGAAAGATTCACTGAGTTTGTTTCGCCTGTTCTTCTTAATGGACTAGTTTTGGAGTACCGATAGTAGTCATTTGACGTTCAAAAAGATATTTTGATGTACAACATTGCAAAAATATTTTTATTTTATTATTTTTTTAGAAGGCATTATTTTAGCGAAATCTGTGCCATGGTCTATGGGTTGGTGTTTGTTTGTTTCATAATCCTAAACTATAATAGTGTATTACATCAGTTTTTACTCATAATAATATTATTACTGAAAGGATTAAATAATAAAAATAAAATACATAAAGCTTTACCCACATTTTTCTCTTATACATTTTAACAATTGTAAAGTTTTGTCTTAATATTTTTATACCACTGTCAAATGGTATCATTAGTTAAACCACATCAATTTATAATTTATTTTACACTCCTTATCTTGTTGATTTTCAATTTACGACTTCTTATATTCTTGTTTTTAATACAAAATGAGACTTGAGAGCTATAAATACATACAAATGTTAGGTCCAAAATCTAGATAGGCAAACAACATTCATAAGAGATTTTCGTATTCAATGTTTTCGTTTTTGCCTTCTAGACTCTTGTTTCCCTTTGGGTATTTACAGTTTTATTAAAATGATATTCACTCATTATTTATAATTATCGTTCATCTTTGCATACTTTTAAGCCCTTTAAGCACCTTTACTTAGTCATTCTATAGTGTCATGAACATTAAGATGTTTCTCTAAACTGTGAACATATCTGTAGACTTTAGTACATTTTGGACATGCATACTCATTTTGTTGACTAAGGCGTGATTTTTTAGTTCCCAAAAGGCTTACTTCTTGTACTAGTGGCAGAATGTTGCCAGTGATGGAATTCAATTGAAAATCATATATTGATTGATCTCTGTATGTCAATGAGGATATTCCTTCCGAGTTAGTTACTTTTGATATCAAATGAAAATTCATATTTGTATTCCTTGTGTGAGACTCATTTAAATTTTTGCATACATCTGTTGCATCCTTTACATTATTATTTATTGCATCCTTCTCCGAAATAAGTACCTTCATTATGTCTTTAACACTACCCATGACTTGGTTTGGTTTCTGTAATTAGATAAAGTTATTATTTAACAATATTTTTATTATAATACAGTATAACCTTGTTAAGTCGAACCTCGATAAGTCGATAACCTCCATATCTCGAAAAAATGTTTGGTTCCCTTCCCTTCAAACACCAAAACCTCCATTACTCGAAATATGAACCCTCTATTAGTCGAAATAATCAGTGAGTCCCTCCAAGCCATTTTGGTACATATTTCCCTCTATAACTCGAAAAATTAAATTTTACCTCTGTATCTCGAACAAAGCAATGTTTCATTTTACTCTTTTTTTATGATTTATGATTTATTACCTCTATAGTTCGAACAAAACTAAGTTACCGACTTTAAGAATTCGCCGATAGCGTAAGTACACGATTGTTTTTTTAAGAAAGCAATTAAGGAGTATATGAATAGAATTACCACGAATTTATGACACACATTAACACGTGTTTGTTTGCTTGGCGTCAGGTGTTTAATTTTATTAAAGTGAAACTTTTATTACATCGTCTAAAACTTTTTCGTCTGTGTGTTGCATGTCGCGTGACGGTCGGCCGCCAAGTTTTCCAAGTATAAAATTAAGATTGATAAAGCGATTTATATATCCTTAATGGAATATTATTCCAAAAATGTTTAGTTAAATGTGAAAAAAAGTTTCACTTTTACCGTGGTTTCATAAAACCACACAATTCTATTTATTTTTGATTTTATTTGAACTTTAGCAAAGCAAGTCATTTGTTGTCGAGTGAAATATTGTCAGAAGTAGTTTAGTTCTACTACAATACACATCAAATTGTACAACAGTTTACAAATAAAATTATTGAAACATGAGTGCTGTGAAACGTAAACCTAATGAATCTTAATCTAGGATTTTGATTCGACTCTTTAAGTCGAATCAAAATCCTCCTAAGTCGAAACCTCCATAACTCAAAAACTCTATAACTCGAATTTTTTGGCGTCTCCCTTAATATTCGACTATAGAGGTTCTACTGTATAAGTATTAATAATATGTCAACAGTTAAGGAGGAAATAGTAGCACATGCCAGAAGATACAGGGTCAGATTGGAAAATCACCCTAACCAGCTGGCCCAGCAGCTTACTTTGCCAGACTGCATCACTCGCCTAAAGCGACATCGAACATTAGAACTAGGCAGCATATGAGCCAATATAGGCGATATTCCTAATGGGGAATACACCTCACTGACAATGTTCCCACCCCAATCTGCTCATAGTCAATAAAGACTGCACTATACACATTATAAAAAAAATATATAACATAAGTATTAAATATTCTTTCCCCCAAATACTCAAAGCATGAGTTTGAGTACGTCTTAAATTTGAGATTCGTTTGAGTATCTGGGGGTTTATGTCTTGCATAAAGATAATTTTAAAAAGTTTTAGCAGTACAAGTGAATTTCAAGATATTTTAATAATCTACTAACTAGGGATAGAAATACATTTGTATTTATAAAAAGCACTTTGTTTTACTTGCAATGATTTGAAACAAGGTGTTTCATATAAATGCTCTTGTTTTACTTTTCTGACAATGCAATTACAATTAAAACTAAAACTTTGTAAATAAACATGTAACACACTTACATGATCACTTTCTAGATCATCAGGATAGTCAGCCGAGACATCAGAATATCTCTCACTTGAATTCATTTCCATTGCCAAGTATGGGTTAGATATACACCCTACCCAATCATTGAAATTGATTTCTTCCCTGTCTATTTTTCTCTTATTTTTCTTTGGTGTTGGGCTATTTACTGTAAGAATAAATCATGTGGTTAATAACAATACCATTGTAGATAAAATACAAATTAATACATGACTTCTTGCAGTCAGCATTAATGTGCCCAGTTGAAATAGGGATCAGCAAGAGGTAGTGCCATGCTGCTATGTAGCCGACTTGGGTCGGAATGACCGGGTGGTACCTCTCACTCACATAGCAACAGTGTCAAGTGACAGCTATTCTGTTACATTTTGTGCGGTTTGTGAGTTTCCGGTGGCCCATTGGGGGATAAGGAAAAGGAGGGCAACATGTCTATGAATAATCTATGGTTGTGCGGATGTATATGGCATCAGTAGTCTAAACTAGTCTTGTTTGCCCTCCTGTGCTATAAAAAAAGAATGATTTATAACACATCAAGACAATCCTCAGAGACAAATCAGAGTGGTTAATCATAAATAATTCTCATCAATATTACCTTGTCTATTTCTATTTTCCGCCATATAGATCCGAGCAGCTTCGAGTCTAGCCTTACGTTGAGCTGGCGTTTCATTTCCTCTTACAAATTGATTGTGTATGCGAATGCGTTCCAATCGTATCATTCTTTGTTCTGGTGTCTCACTCATTCTCATCTGGTTCATGTACTTACGAGCACTCTCCAGCCGCGCAGTTCTCTGTTCGGGAGTTTCGTTCATTCTAACTTGCATCTTATACGTACGAGCGCGATCCAATCTGGCTCTACGCTGTTCCGGTGTCTCCGCTTCTCTCATTCTTGCCGCTCGAATGCGAGCACGCTCAAGTCGAGCCATATGCTTTTCAGGTGTCTCATTTAATCTCATTTTTGCCATACGTTCCCGGCAACGGTCTAATTTGGCCTTATATCTGTTCACCTTAGTGACGTCAGTCTTTATCTCATCTTGAGTTAACTTTTTCTTAGTCTTCTCTTTTTTTTTATATTTCCGATTTTGGATTACGGTGTCTAACGTATTCGTTCCTTTACTTGATTCTTCCATGTTTGTCGAAAGTAATTAGTCATAACTTTCACCTGAGTACACGTACAAGAAAGCAAGCAAAAAGTTCTATACTTTAATACTCCGAGAGATTACCTGTTTTAATAAATTTACTCTCCTTCTTAGTCGAAGGCAAAGGGTCATTTGTAGAAAGTATTCCAATGTATACAATAATAGTAAATGTAGCAAGTTGTCTAGAAAATAAGAAAATTTAAGTTAACGGGACATTGATTAAAAACTAGGTTGATGACATAGTGGTTAGTGACATCGTAGACAGAGAATTATTCTCTGTCTACGAGTGACATACAAAATTATATTTTCATTTAAAGGCATTAGCTACTAGGCTATTCACCATACAAAAACAATAGGGATGTTGACATTTTTCAGAAATGTTTTTAAATCATTTATAAATATCTAACGGAGGCCTAAATATTATCAACCTTTGCTTAAATACGTCTAATGCCTATAAAATCTTGCATTTTATAATGCATTTTAAATTTCGTTCCAAAACGCTAACACTTGTCACGTGACGTCATATGTTGTTAAACATCGTAAAAGTGATAAAATGATTCTAGTTGTCGTTAATAAAAAAATGGCTTCTAAGTTTTATAAATGTTGTACGGTGCCTATGTGTGTGTACACCGTCAAAACGCCTGAAAATTAGTTTTTAAAATATGTACTGCGTACGGAAAATGGTGTATAAAAGTACGTCAACATTCTTCCGCTTCCGCTAAATAGGAACTGGTGACATCATTTCCGTTTATTATCACGTGACCTATTTTAAATTTGGTTACATTTTATTTATAGAATATTAATTTAATCATATAAAAATAAGGGAAAATATTGTATTTTTTCAGAATTCTATCATATAAACTACCAATTAACATCAAAATTATATTTTTATATGAATACTGTTAACATCCCTATATTCAGTCTGTAATACGGAGAAATGGTGGGAAACCCCAAGAAGCGTGGCTTCGCCCCTCTAGCCCCCATCAATCAACGATCATTCCCCATTCTATACACGCAGAGCAGCCCACCACAATATTCGCCAACCAATCACATTATATATTACACAAAATAAGTTTTAAAAACAAACACTATAGAAAACCGCCAGAACGGTCCAACTAAGAAGACCACTCTAGACAGTCCTCCACAAGATTTGCCAACCAATCACAATTTATAAAGATCAAGTTTTTAAAACCAATAGGTACTAAAATTAAAATAATGAAGATTGTTTCGTTCCTATTAGAACAGGCTAATACCAGGGGCCATACTGCCAATTCCGTTCTAATCAATATTTAGCGTTATCTGTATTTGTTTTCGTAATCGTAAAACCGACGCCAAGACTGACTTATGGAATTGAAAAACGCCCGGAAATCCCAAGGCGAGCGGCTTCGTCCCTCCAGTCCCCCATCAATCAATCATCATTCCCCACTCCACACACCCAGAATAGTCCTCCACAATATTCGCCAACTGATCACTATGTATATACCTGTAAATATTAAGTTTTTAAAACAAAAACCGCAGAAAAATGCTCCGTATGAACAAAATATAAAATAAAAATTAACGGGACACAAACGCGCGTTCCGAAATTCCTCTCCATTCTTCAATAATTAAGATTTTTTTAAATCTTTTAACCTGGCTTTTTAGCCAGGTTTTAAGAATGGTCGACTTCAGCCTTTCGTTTTTGTTTAACTTGTTTTGGTTTATTGCGTACGTTCCATTTAATTAAGTATCGTTATTTTTATAACATATAAGGTTGTTTAACGTGGACAGTATATTATCATTATTTGGCTAATTCATTCTCTATCTACGATAGATAAAACCAAAGATAGGTAAGATGAACAATTCATAGTACAACTTTTTTATGCTTGGCATTGATATTGAGTTATCTGCAACGAATTAGTAAAGGTATGGAAACATAACTCTCTTACAAAGCTAGGAAAAATATGGTTCCAAACTCACACTACTAAACTGATAATACTAACACGATTTGCACACGCGCAATACAAAATACTTTGCTAAATTTAATATGTGCACATGAATTCATTATATGGATAGGTGGACACCTATCCATATAAGGCGCAATCTAATTTAGGAGGATAGTGATAGAATGACAGAACGCGACATGTACAATGACAATGTCAGTTGAGATGTGGAAGGATGATATTATGCATTAGTCTGACATTTATAAATTTTATTATAAAGTAATTGATTATATGAATTAATGTGGAAACCTACATTTATTTTGTCTGAATATGACGAGAATTAAAATGACTGTTTTTAACCAATAATTATTATCAAATTGAGAGTAAGTCATTATTTACTCACTATACAGAATCTGTCGATATTTCGTATATTTTTTAAGCCTTAGAGTAGTTGACAGTCTGTTGTTACCTTGTTTTTTATTATTAAAATGTCAATAATGTTTGAAAAATGGGAATGGGGCATAAAATAAAAATCACAAGTCAAAATAGTTGTATTTCTCTTTAGTAAGAAATTAACATATATATTTTTTTCAAAATAGAACCATTAAAGTATCTTTTTGAACGTCAATTAAATGTTCCATGAGTACTGAGAAGAACCTCCAAAATGTATAGACGACACTCTACTGGCATTAGTCGGTAACCAGTCATCTTTTCTTCTTTCTAAGCGGACTGCTGCAATCCATTGTAAACGCCGAATCTCGTTTATGGGGAAACTAAAAGTAAATAATTGATAAAAACATAAATAAGAAATAAAAATATAAATATAAAAACTCGGTACTCAATGTAAAATTTAATATAACACTTCAGTATATAAAATCGGCTGCCTGCTGATTGCATAATACTGACCACAAAATTTTTTATGGAGGTTATTTAAGCGTGAATAAAATACAAAATTATTAACTTACCTGTGATAAGTTATCCCAGTTTGCTTTTTACTTCCTTCTTTTCGTCTCTTACACCATTTTACAACACAGGAGGTCATTTATGTCTCTGGGAAACGATTTTTTCGTCAACGCAACGGTCGTCTAGACTGTCACAGAACGCGCAGCAGACTGAGAGACAAATTGATTGTACTTTTTTGGCCCCGCCCACTTGATTGTAGTTTGCGAGGAACCGTTTTTTAGCGCAGTTCGTATTCCATACCTTTTCTAATTCGTTGGTTATCTGCCAATTCCGCCATTGACATTATTGTAAGACATACATTCCTATGAAAATGTATGTGAATTAATATTATATTAGAATGCTATTTTTTTAGTTGGGTGGTATACGCTTCTCAAACGACAACGCGACGTTACTAATTCATTCGATTGCAGTAGTCACGTGTCGTATGTAAAATTATGTACATAATATGCAGTTTAATAAGTACCTCTGGGGCCGTCCATTAATCACGTGAGGTTTTTAGTAAGTAAATCTTTTATCTATACACAATAAAAATACAGATTACATACCCTTTTTCTTTGTTGAAGTCGGTTAATAACCGCATTTTATCGGCAGCTAACCCATGTCTATGAGATAACCATAAGTTTGGTTAACGGGTTTTTTACAACTGAAGTCACGTCTAAAATTTTGTCGGAGAAATGTCAGCTAAGTAGTTTTGTATAATACTTGCTAACTTTGGAATAGGGGTAGCGCCTGCAATGGCTACTCCATAAACTCTTCCAAGGTCTCCGATCATTAGCTATAGAATTTAAATCATAGGAATTGCTTGATTATAGTTCTCGATAAAGACTAATAGGATTAAGAAAACAATTCGGATAGTGTTTAATTTTTATATCATAACTAGCAACACCATCTTAAACTTGCCCTTATATAATATAAACTCTCAGGCACTGAAAATAACTTTTTAAGCAAGACTAGTTTAACCACAGACAATTATTTACCAATCGTTCCCAAACACACATAAGTTGGAGGTATTTTATACAGTTCAAGATTGTTACTAAATAAACCCTAAATTAATAAAAAAAATGTGCATTTTTTATCACTAATTAACATTGAACCTTATAACATACATCCAATTCTTAGTAATAAAATTTTCCTCTCCATATAAAAAAATAGGCAAGATTTATTTGAAAAATATTCTAGTAGGCGTATCTTCGTTAGGAAACTCTATAAAAGGATGTTTATTCTTATGTTTTAACATTCTCTTTTTGCTAGAGAATTTGTCACCGCACACATCACACATAAGTTCTGCTTCTTCTTCCGATGATAAGCCATCCTTATCTTTTTTTCTTCTTTTGACATCACTCTCTTTACTTGAAGTTTCTCTCTTCGTGGATGTGGAAGGTTCCTCTGCTATTAATGGTTTACCAGTTAAAAGAAACTCCTTCATATTAGCATGTTTCAGAGACATTTTATGTTGCTTCAGCCGATTTTCCGAACTACACTGATATTCGCAAATAAAACACACAAATTTCATATCCCCTGTATGTATTTCTGCGTGCGCTTTTCTTTTCTCCGGCGTGGTAAAGCGGAAATCGCAGAATTTACACGGATATTTTCTCTCCGGTGAGTGCAATCGCATGTGTGATGTTAACGCATCCATGTCTTTGCAAATTTTTCGACATTCCACGCACATTACTCCTTGCTCAGTCGGTTCTGATTCCTCACAATTCTCCAAATTGTGATGAATTCTCGCGTGCGATGTGAGACCTTTTTGGCTCACGAACATTCGATGACAATCTGGACATTGAAATTGAGCCTCCGTTTTTATCTCCGGACTATGTTGATCGATTTGGTGTTTTGCAAGTTTGTCGGCCTCGTGAAATTGTAGCTCACACTCTTCACATTTCCAAGCTTTCACCAATTTAGAGAACGCTTCCAGAACGTCTAAGACCGGCTGTCCTTCTACCTCAGGATGATGTGTCTTTGTGTGATTGCAAAAGTCAATAATTTTTGGAAAAGTCTCCTTGCAATGGGGACAAATATATGGCTCTCTATGGTCCTCCATTACGTGAGATTTTAAATCGGATAATTCGGAGTAAGCTTTTGTACACATAAAACATTTCATTTTTTGTTTTCCCTTTACAATTTCAGATATAACTTTATATTCCATCAATTGAACCTCTTGGTGTATTTGCAAATGTTTAAATAGTTCTTTTCTTGTATTATAATCTGTTGGACAAAATTTGCAAGGAAAACGCTTTCGGTGCAATCTCTTCCTATGCGACGCCAATTCTTCTTTGTCTTTGAATTGTTTTGAGCACGACATACATGAAAAACAAGAAACATCCGCATATGGTTCGTGCGTACGTAGACAGGTCTCCATTCGACTCTTACGCTGAAACACTTGCCCGCAAGTGCATACATAGCCATCCTTTTTAATATTTTCAATTTTAATATTTCTTACTTCGATTTCTACTTTCATATCATCGTGTGATGTAATCGTACTTTCCGTTTTAGTTTTTTTTACTTCGATGTTTTTTATCCTTTGCTGTCTTTGCTCGAGGCGATCCTTACGAACTTGCTGTTGCGGTATATTTTTCTTTTGTTTTCCCTTCCCTTTATAGATTTTCTCATATAGGTTCTGGTTTCGCCGTTCAATTCTTGTTTGCACCCCTTTTAATACACCCATCGCTCGTCGTTCTATAGTGTCATGTACAGTCAAGTGTTTCCTCAAACTAGAAGCCAATCCATAAACTTTTGGACATTTCGGGCATGCATACTGATTCTGGTTGTTCAAACATTTTTTCTTCTTAGCTTGTAATAGCCCAAACGCTTCTTGTTCTAATGGCAATATATTGCCAGTGATAGAATTCAGTTGGAAATCTTCAAAGCCGGATTCGTCGTGATTCGGGTAAGATGTCGGCAATATTACTTCAGGGTTGTCTATTTTACGTATTACAGTGTCTGTGATGTGCATTGGATGAATCTCCATGATTAGCGTTTTCGTGGTTTCTGATTCAATCAAACCTTCACATGGTACTGTCACTGTGGATGTGGTGTTTATAAGTTTATTGGAAATCAAATGTGTTTCTGTTACTGTTAGGCCCATTTCCTTTTTGATTTTATTTACGTCGTGATGCACCTATAATTTACAAAAACGTTAGATAAAAACTTCAGAAGTAGATTCGAATTATATTCACGTAAATAAATATGTTCCTGCAATAACAGATAAAGATAACTAATGCGCAAAAGATTATCCAAACACAAATGACAAAGAACTTAAAGCTTATTAGACTAAAAAAAATATGGGACTTAACTACGGCAGTTATTCCTGATGGCGCCCATTAAAAACTAGAAACCACAACTTAAAAACTTTGAAATATGTCTTAAGAATATCACAAATAATTACTTCATACCTCAAAATTTGCTATTTTCATATCACATTCGTCTTGCAAACAAGTTTCTACATTATGTAGCGCCATTGCATCATTACTGTCCATGCTACCATCTTGAGATGGATAGTCGTCTGAAATTATTTCCGTCTCTTTTCTTTCAGTTTTTATATCATTTTCATCAGCTTTTGTATGTGGCATGTGACATTTATCTTTAACATCGTTTAATGATATTTCTTTCTTAATATTCTCACTTTCATACTCATGGGACTCTTGTATATCTCCTTCTTGCTTTATTTCCACTTGTATATTTAGAAACGGATTGTCATCATCAATGTTTGTATTTGTTTCAATAAATTCATTTTCTGGCTTAATGTGTATGGTCAAATAATCGTTTTCTTCTTTTATATTCACGTCATCACTTACAGCTTGTGTATGATTTTCTTGCATTTCAGAATTTTCTATTGACGACATGCTTTCTAAAATAAACATTAGTTTCTATGAAAATATCATCCATTGGTAGTTTTAAGAAAGACAAGGTGGATTTTATACATGTACTAGGGTGAGTATGATGAAATGCTTTAATATAAGTTTATTTCATTGTGATTGTGAAAGAAATCTGAGTATGTCTCAACAAAGTGGTCTTCCACTTATATTATAGGATATACGCATTTGCGAAAGTTTGTAAGGATGCATGTTTGTTGCTCTTTCATGCAAAAACTACTGAATGGATTATATGAAACTTTACAATAACATAGCTTATACATCAGAGTAGCATATAGGCTATAATTTATAGAACTGCGGGGCACTGCTAGCTTTTAATATTTTAATAAAATGAAATGTTCTATTTGCGTATAAAATTGAAATATAATTTTGAAATAGTACCCGTGATACACATTTGTCCATAACAATACTACTAATATTATCAACACTAATATTATAAATGAGATTAATCTCTAATGCTATTTCATATATACAATTATTTTTTGATTAAATTAGGCAAGAAAACCAAATATACAACCCGTCCGAGCTAACAGTACATCTCGTTGGAATGCCACCACTCTCCTGCTTGCATTAGCAGTACCCCGAGTTCGCCTTGAGCGTAACAGTACCGACAGGCTTATACTGGCTTAGACAGGCCAACATAGATTCGAAATTATCGAAAAATTTAAATTAGCGTCAGCCATTAATGCGGTCACACATGCTGAACTGATTGCCTTTTTGACCTTAGCCTTTGTTTTACATCTTTTCAGATATGTACGTGTATTTTTTGTGTCAAATAAATCTAATTCTTTCTAAATAACAATTATCAGTCTGTATACAGCTGTAAAACTCGTTGAATGCAGCTAGAGCTACATAAACAAAGTATATTATACATTATTATCTTGTTATTGTATATATAACTGTTTAATGTTTTTAGCGTTTTAGGATAACTCGTGCGCCTGTTTGTCTGTCACAGCCAATTTGCTCCGACTCTGCTGGACCAAATCAGATGAAAATTTGAAGGATGGTATAATCCTATGACCGAACACAGATGTGCAAGAGATTTCTTTTTAAATAAGGGTAATTTTCGGGAAATTAAAAAAAATGTTTTTGTACTTATGTACACAAGTTAGAAGTTATACTCCTTTGGCGTAACAAGATAAAAATCTTTAAAAAACATGTATCTTTCGTCTTATCCTACGTTTGTAGAAAAACGACACCAACAATAGAAAAAAGGTATTTAATGCATTGAAAGTAAGAGCAAGAAAACGCATTATCTAGTTAAATAAAGTTTATTTAAAAATCACAAAAAAAATATTGAAATTATTTTAAATAAAAATATTTAATTAAGCAATTAAATTTAATTGAAATTTAGTGACCAAGTAAAATAATTCAATATTTAAATGACTACGAAGTTATGAGAATTATATTTACCTGTAGTAACAGGCTGAGGCGAAGGTTCAAACGTCATTCGCGAATTCGAAGTTGATGGAGTATACAAAACTTCATTCTCAGATAATTTAATTCCTTGAGCGAGTTGTTTTTTCCGCAACCTATACATCCGAGACCTTTCTGCGGATGTTAATGGAGATTTTTTTATTTTTAGAGTTGCATCTTTTTTTCGGTTACGATAATTTTTACATTTCTCTGCATTATTTAAAGGCATTACGAAAACTGAAAAATTAAAATGGTTTTTTAAAAATTATATCTCGCTGTGATTAATTTGATTATTCGTTTAAGTTTATTTGTGTATTCCAAATATTTATTAAAATTTATTTGAAACAATTTTTATCACTTATAATCACAGTAAATTATTAAATTTTATTAGAGAAAATATATATTTATATATTATATTTTATTCGGACTGATACAAAACACGTATGTATGGTAGGTTTAGAAACAATTGAATAAATATCGTGAATATTGTTGCCAGTTCTCACGCAAACATACGTAGATGTGTTGACTATAGCTAACTTCAGGGTGTCGGTTTTTCGTGACTGTGTGCACGCGCATCGTAAAAATTTACTCTCATCATTTTTCCCTAACGCGCCAAAAGAAGTATAACTTCAAAAAGTTTTGCAAACCTTAGTGTGTCATATATCAAATGAAAAGGCTTGTTATGAGGATCTCTAATATATTTTTGTTATTATTGTAAAATAGTTTTGATTTTATATAAATTATATTATAATTCATTGCTTTTAGATTACAGGAAAACCTATAAGAATTACAATCAATTGAATATAAAGTAGTAAACTCAATAATATAATAATGTTCACTTATGGAAAATAATTCATTAATCTTACTGTAAGGATTTCAAATGTGAAAATAAATAAAATAAAAAATAATTTTATTTAATTGAATAAAAACATTTGACTTCGGCATATATATTTGTTTATTACATAACACAGTTATACGTAATTATCTGTGAGTTTCAAAAGATTCTAAGGTCCTGGGGGTTGCATTAGAATTCGGGTGCAGGACTTTAGTGGAGGGAGGGGGACGAGGAGGAGGGGAGAAGGGTAGGCTTCCGCCTGGTACCACTTCCCCCCTTATATTTCAGTTTTTCTTATTTCTTCAACAACAATATGTGTAAAGTCAGATCTGGTGCTACCCCACCATGGTTCAGGCCTTGTCGTGGCGGTGGGGCTCAGTAACCTAGGGTAAGCCGCTGCACCTTGGGCGAAGCTAATTGGGCCAAGGGGGCTCTTTATACCTCTCTTATAAGAAGAGGGGACATAAGAGCAGGGCGCAAGGGGTGAGGATGGGAACCTCACCCCATTGTACTGTCCGACGTTGGGAGGGGTTGTTCTGTGGTGCAGGACAACCTCTCTCTGGAGGTGGCGTCAGTCCCTTACGGGACTGACTAGTCGTCGAGGTGCCCTGTTTATTTACTAGATCCGGGGCACCTCACCAAAGGCGGCATTGGTAGCACTAGCCGGGCTTTAGAGGGTAGAGCTGCGTCCACTTACCAGCTTTCAGGTGTTAAAAAAAAAGATCAACTGGCCAATAGCAAATTTATCATCCATATAAATTAGTTGACAGACATAATTCGTGGTTGAGCTGTCATAAATAAATTATTTATTACCAACACGAAATTAGTAAATAAGTTAAGTTTTATTTTCCATATCCCACAAAATACGATTTCTCGTTTACAACATGCTTTTGGTTTGGTCCCTGTAAAGTCGTTTAAGCGGGTTTACTATAATATATTGATGATGAAGATATCAGTAATATCCATTTTTACAAGACAGCTTGATGGTTATTGTTGCTGATTTAAGTTTTAGACACTTTTTTCTTTAGAGTTTAGCAAATAATTTGGTCTAAATAGCACTAAGAAGCAGACTATTGGGAGAGGCTTTAAAGCAGTATAAATGGCCAATTTTACGCACAAATTTTAAAGAAGTCCATACAAAATTGAATATTCTTACCACTTATCAATCTTCACTTTAAAATAAGTATCCTTCTATATATTTGAATTCTGAATAACTATTTTCTGAAAAAAATATACAAATAAAAAATAATAGGAATACTTTCTAACTGAACCAACAGGCTAACAAGTAAGTATATACTTACAGATGGCTTTCTTAAATTCCGTATATACCATGTCTTATTACACATTATTGTGACATTAGCTTCATGGGTTGAATGATCCAATATGACCAATTAAAATAAAAAAAATGTAGTTTGCTTGTTTACACAAGATGTTATACTAATAAATTCTTAATTTATCTTTTTAACAACATACTTAATCATAGGCCACATTTTGTAGAATTGTTTATTTGTTGTTGGAGTTTTAACATTAAGTAGCAGTATTAGTTTCATATAGTTAATATTAATTACTCAAACACAACAAAATCGGCAAAAAACCTTGAACACTAAACCAATTACATTTATTGATATATCAGACAATAAGGTAGCTACCTATTAGACGTTAATGTATAACGAAAGAGTTACATGTTTTTATTATCATATCAAAAATTATACTCAAAATCAACTATGATTTATACTAAATTTGTATATAGGTACATACGGTAGATATTGAATAAACACCTCTTTTTGAGTTTTGACTTGGTTTTGACTTTACAATTTACTCTTTTTGACATATCAGATTTCAAGTTTGACATGCATTGACATAACAGACTTCTTTTTTTTTTTTTTTTTTTAATAATATTTTATGACCTGGTTACGAGACCTTTAAGCCAATAACAGACTTCAAGTTTGACACTTTTTTTCTTTAACACCGGGAAATGCTCTGAGGCATCCCGCGGGGGAGTGGGTCTCCCCACGCGGGTATGTGGGACTCGCTGCGCTTGACAGCTGGTAAATGGACCCAGTTCTACCCACTAAAACACGGTGAGTGCCACCAATGCCGCCTTTGGTGAGGTGCCCCGGATCTAGAAAACAAACAGGGCACCTCGACACAGAGGGGTTGTCCCGCACCACAGAACACCTCCCAACGTCACAGACAGTACAATGGGGTGAGGTTCCCATCCTCACCCCTTGCCCCTGCTCTTCTGTCCCCTCTTCTTATAAGAGGGGTACTAAGAGCCCCCTCGGCCCAATTAGCTTCACCTAAGTTGCACCGCTCACCCTAGGTTACTGAGCCCCACCGCCATGACAAGGCCTGAACCATAGTGGGGTTCAAGTTTGACATGAGTTATATGTATTTGACAAAGAGTTATATGTATTTTACTTAATACTTGCTCTGTGGTAACTTAGATAGTGTGACTTCCTAAAGTTAATATACCTAGCGGAAAGGTATATTAACTTTATGGTAAAAACTAAAAAAAAAACTATTTACGTCTCTTTTTTATTATTTACCAAAAAAAAAACAATAAAGAGGAGATCAAACACTTTAGCAACAAAAAACCACAAAGGGAAGAGCCAAAGAGTGTAAATATAATATGTACTTAATATAAGGAAGAGCGATAGGTTTCATGATTATGGCCGCGTTCCGATATATACTGGACCACTGTAAGGTGTGTCGTCATTGCAGTATACTGAAAAGCCGTTCCTTTATAGTGAGCTATACTGGTTTCCGTCTATATCGGAACGCTGTACAGTATATTGTGAACTGACATCTACGTTTTTTGGGGCTGCAATATCAGTATAATATTTTATACTCTATAGTCTATATATTTTGTGGGGTTGTTTTTACGTGAAAATATATAAAATTATATTATTGTATAATTAAATTAGTAAATTATGTATACTTGTTAGTATTAAAGAAAATATTGTTTTTCAAGCAATTTAATGTATAATATCTTAATAACCGAATGATTGAAATTAAATAAGGTCAATAAGTGATGAACTTATTTCAAAAAATTATTAGGTATTTATTATCTATTTGGAAAAATAGCTAATAGAACACGCAATAATTGCAACTGCAATTGCTGGTGCAGTCCAAAATTTATTGGAATCTTCCGATAATGAATAATAATAGAACAGAATATTATGCACAGACAACTGTTTTCTTAATGGCTAAATACTGATAGCGAGTTTTAAAAGTCATTTCCTGTTAGGAATCCATTGTTATTCGATAAAGTTATTCATACCTAATAAAACTATCGAAATCGGAATATTTATCACGATTTTAATTACATATCGAAAGCTAATAAAGCTTTTGATAAGTAAGTATAGGTATATCAAAACTATTTACGTCCATTTTAATACCTGCTTCTCCATTATCGTCATTTGCAACAGAACCTAAATATCGAGAGTTGAAAAGGGGTTCAAAATTATCTAATATTATTACGTGGTAAAAATTCCGGTTTTAAGCAAATTCTAGTGTTGGTGACCACGATATATTAAAATCTTAATTCTTATATCAGATAATTTCATAAAAAATAATATTTTATTTCCAATTATAAAAAAAGTCTCTTTCATATGGTCAGAAATCATTCATCACGTGAACGCAAACCGTTCGTTTTCGGACTCCTACTGAAGAAATAGTTTTTAGGTCTAACATATACATTTTCAATATAATATTAATTTTCACATAACATAACAGTCTTATATAGGTATAACCGATAAGAAGTAAAAATAAAATTAATTATTGCGTGTCTTAGAAAAGGTTTCTATTTGTGTCAATAGATGTCACTGTAACGGAATTAAATCGTGCTATCGGTTGTACTTCAACGTAATTTAAGTGTTGGATTATAAACTCTTGTTAGGTTTTGGTAAATTGCAACTTGCAACATCAGTCAGCAGTGATGTTTCAATTACTATGATGATACGCAGCGACAGCCGACAGTAGCTCTCTCGCTTTATAAGAATGAATAACAATTAACAAATAATGTCAAATAGTAGCGGCGAACAAAGTCAAAAGTTGTTAAAATAAAAATTACAATAATTAATGATACAAATTTTAATGATAAAGAAATGAACATCGAACAAACTATATTTTTGACGTAACTGCGCCTAATAAATAGATGAACGCCGGCTGCATGCATGAAAATGACCCGTAATACTCATTATCTCGTTACGCTCATTGTACGCTTGCGTTATGATATGACGTTGTTATTTGATTTATCTATCGTCGGTAGACTAAACCACTTTATAGACAACCAATTTTTTTCTCGTCAATCACCGAAAGTCGGCAAATAACCAAATTAACACAAAAAAAAACAAAAAGTTGATTTGTCTCCGTCAGGCGCCAACTTCAGTTAGCCAATTAGCCAATCACTGAGCGCATCGTGCATGCACCGTACCTCGAAACCACCAGTAGGCAGTACTCACAGTAGAAAAATGGCGACGATGTATGACGTCATACTGCAACTGTATACTGTCAGTGTAAACGGAACGAATTTCTCCCAGTAAGAGCACTGTACAGTGCTCGCAGTGCAAAAATGGCGTCGGTTCATGACGTCATATATTGCCTATAGCACTGCGACAGTATACTGTCAGTCTAAAACGGAACGAATTTCTCCCAGTAAGAGCACTGTACAGTCGTAGACAGAGAATACTATAGACTGCTGCCAGCCGTGGCGAAATGAGATAGATATATTGAAGTGACGTCTGAAATGGGGGTCTTACTGTCAAAAGTCTTACTGTAAAAATAAGAGTACTGGAGAGGAAAGGAGGAAAGGAAGAAAATAAGAGTATAGAAAATTAGTGATAAAAATAATTAAAATGCACATCCATTAAACTATTTTTATCACTAATTTTCTATATATAAAAATAGTTAAAATAAATGTGATTTATTTACATACTATAGGTTAAAAATTGGCATAAAAATTAAACAAAAACGATATTTATATGAACACGTATTTTTTTTACACAGAAACGTACGTAACGGCACAGTTACTGCATCAAATTTCACATGCGTTGGTTGCTCTTCCATTGTTTTTGTGAATGGTATAACAGCAGATGGACATGGCATGGGTTTATTTGTCTCTTCAGTAGCTACAAGCTGAAATATATATAAAAAACTATTTTGTTTCCTTAAAGTACGATTATTTTTTATAATAATAATATATCTTTGTTGTGGACAATAAAATATTTTTCTTTCTTTCTTTAAAGAAAGAAGTCAAAATGATTCAATTTAGCATGAATATATAGACTTATCCCATCAACATAAGAGAAAGTAATTTGTCCAAAAACCACATACTTACATAATTAAATATTTATTAAATTAATACTCACCTTAAAAACTGGAAAAGCATCAGGGTGTATGTAAGTATACCTTCCTTTTTTTAAGATATGTTTTGTATCAAAGTGCAAACAGCAAATCTTTGAACACTTCTTTGGAATTCAGTCATTTCGACCAGAGGCTTTAATCCATTTCTTCCGAATGTCAGGATTAACTGAAACTGTGATGTAAGATTAAATTATGAGTAACAATTTATAATTGAGATATTGGTAACTTGAGGTATTAATAGTAGATACAAATGAATATATACATTTGTAGACTATACCGCACGGCTCTGGCAGTATAGTCGTTTATTTATTTTACTATTTCACTATAACTTGGCCGCTGGTTCAGACTGAATGAAAGACTATTTAGTGAATAAGCCTCCCAAGAGCACTACTATTAGTTCTTGACCCGTCGGATGCGTAGAGCGAAGTGATTTTTGTGGCCGACGGGCCGTGTATTTAACGCACTCGAGCGGCTCGCAACCGAGTGGGGGTACGTAGGATGTGCTCCTGGTCGGTCATCTTTATTTAAATAAATCATATTTTACATGTATGTTTTTTCTTACAATATTATCTTATATTCTAATACAATTTTAATATATTGAACATTTAAACATAACGAAATTAAAACGAAATTAAATAAACACGAAAATAATCAACACTTAAGACACAAGTTATATGGGTTGTGAGTCTTTATATCACTTTCTATTGTTTATAACTAATTCACGAATCACAGATTGTTTTTATTTACACTAATTTAGTCATTATCGCGAACAACATTATTGAAACTTTTTTAAATTTGAAATAAAACCTGCATTTTTGTAATTAATGCCCTTCCTCCCCCCTTCCCCTTTTCTTCTTAAATATACTCCCCAGCGAGAAGGCAGGTGATTGGATAACTAAAGGAACATCTGTTTATCCCTTCCCACCCTCTGTTCCTCACTTTCCAGGTGTTAACTATTTTCAGAGATAATTTTTCTTCCTCCCCCCTTTTTCCTAAAATATGAGTTAGCGGCAAAGGGGAGTAGAGCGAAGAGGGATTGATAGAGAGGGAACTCCATTCCTCTCCTACAACCTCTTTTTTACGTTACCTGTTGCGTAGTCCAGCCTCAATTTTGCAAAAATATTTAAACTTAATTAAATTGAATCCTTAACCTATTCTAGAAAATTTAAAATGACGCAATTATTATCTAAATACTATTATAATCATTTATATATTAAGTTAAGTAAGTAAGAATATTGTATAAAAAATAAACCTAATTTATATTTCTATAATATTTTTCTTATTTAAAAAAACCTCCAAAAGTTCTTTAAACTATTACGATTTAAATAAAAATATCTCACTTTTAATGTAAGGATAGCTTTTGGAGATAAATTCAATCAAACAACACAATTCAAAATATTAATAACATTACTGGGAAAAGGAAAAACATAATACTAGCAATTTTAACATTAAAGACGTCACAAAATCAATATTAATTATTACCTTTTTTTCAATTTAACTTATGAGTTATAAACCAATGAAAGTATATATACATAAAGACTCATCACACATATCGTTATTCAACCACTATTAACCACAATATGAAATAAAATATGAACTTACGAGTGAAAAGTCAATTTTGGAATTTTCCGATCACTATTACTTTTACAATTTATAACACTGCACCGAACCATTGTTAGGGTATTCCAGAATGTTTTTATTACCTTCTGTTTTTTAATTACCAATGAATTCTTTTAATTACATTAGAAAATACTAAAATAGCACTTCACAACTCACTAGACATTGTAAACAAATTACAAATGTCAAAATTTGTGTAGCAACATATGTTGTTTGACCTTGAAAAAATCAGCACGCACTGAGAGATGCCAATAGTATAGTCTTGTCCTTGTTTTCCCTTAATTATTGTAATAAGCACATCTCTTTTATGTGGGAAGGAGTAAGCATTATCCAGCAGTCTATAGTATTCTCTGTCTACGTCACAGAACATACATACCCTAACGGGTCTACGTGTACAGTGCTCTCAGTTTAAATCGGAACACGGCCTATATCGCTCGCTACTATAATCTGTGATTTTATCTGTCATCAATCATCATATTTGCAGTTTGTACATTACCAACGTGAACGCATCTATAAAAGTTTTGGTGGTAAATTCCAAATTATTACGCGATATTTTTGGATTTTCACGTTGCATTTTTTATAAGTATTTTATTTGATAGAATTTAGATAGAATTTTTTAGTTAAAATTGACAATGTCCAATGGAATAAATTTATCAATGCTTATAAAACACCTTGCTAATGGTACTATTAGTGAGAAGATGTGTAGAATATGCCTTTTCCCCTTAAGCGATCTCTATGAGGATGTTTTTACGAAAATTTGTAAAGCAAATGCCGAATATTGTGTATCGGATGTACTTGAAGAAGTTTGCAATATAAAGGTACCATTTGATTCTTATATTTTTATTCCTATGTTACAGACAAACGGACAGACTAAGAACTTCATTTTAACTTTTAAGTGGTCAGCGTGAACCACGCGTGAACTAAATGGTTTCACCTAGTAAAAAACCTATTGGATTCGCCAAAACAACTCATTCACACGTTGCCTATTCCGAGACAAGTGTCAAATTGCTATCAATTTAATTAAAAAATATATGTAGTATCTTACTAAAACTTTCTAAACAAACGTGTATAATGTTTTCCAGTGTAGCAAACCTAACTTTACTCCTGTTGGTTGTGTTCAACAGATATGCACTGATGATGATGAAAGAAAAAAGCTAGAAGCTACATCTCATCATCTCTCATCTCATCTACATCAGCTGCTTATCGTACATCTTACAATGCTGAATCAATTATTATGTTTGTTGAAAAATTTTCAGGTTGACAAATCGGAAGTTTTCAGAGTTTGTCCCAAATGCTTTTTAGCTGCAGGCGAAGCATATAGGTTTTATTTACAAAGTCTACACAGTCAAGAACTTTTAAACTTTTATATAGACAAGTTAAATGTACAACTAAGCATTGATATACCAGAGCACTTAAATGCTGAAAATGTATGTTTATCTCTACCGGTATTGTCACCACAAACCGAGCTCTTTGATTATGACATTTCCAATCATCCATACAAAAGTATCTCTGATTCATGTGTTGAAACAAAATTTAAAAGAGGCATCTGCAGAGATATCATCGACAATGATGAAATAATATTATGTAAAGATAGAAATGAAAAAGAAAAGAAAACATTAATTAATAAAGAAAAGAAGTTTAGTCGGAAACGCCACCCGATGCCATATAAGATGTGCAGTCGATGTCCTGTACAATATAGGTTCGTTGGCAAGTTAAAGGAACATATGAAAGCTGAACATGGTGTGGATTTATTTGAATGTCAGGTATGCAATTTTGATTGTATTCTGCTTTAAATTAATCTTTAATCTTTATATATAAAAATCAATGCCACTTTTCGTTGTAATTTTATAACTCAAGAACGGGCTCACCAATCCTAACCAAATGTTTAGGCTTTGTTCGGACTATTTAGTAGATGGTTTATGTGAAGTTTGCACAAAATCGGTCGAGCGGTTCCTCATTTATCACATTTTTTAAATTTAATAAATGGTGGATCATTTTGTTAATGGAGATTTTGCTGTCAAATTGAAACTTTTGCAGTTGGGGTCATATTGAAACTTTTTTCAGTGTTGACAGTACAACATTAAGTTTTAAAATAGCTAGCAATTAATAATATATTGTTTTGTTGGAATAAATAAATTTTTTGTTTCCATTTTTTATTTATTTCACTTTATACTAGCGAAGCACGTACCGGGCCGCTAGTATAATATATAACGAATTGTTCATTAATCAAATCATTTTAGTATAAAGATATATATTTGAATGTCATAAAAACATCAGTTTACATGAAAAAAACCGGCCTAGCGCACAAAGGGTTCCCTACCATTACATAATAATATACAAAATTAGACTCTTTAACAAAAGGTATAGTTTATGTTTATGAAATTAATTTTTTTTTTTTATATTTGAGGTTTGATGAAAATTTTTTTTTTGTGTTTCAGTTCTAAGTATGGGGAAAATTTATTGTTCCCCATACCAAAATTTATTGTTTTTTTTTCTACTTTTGTATAAAAATTTTAATGCGGTTCACAGAATATATCTACTTACCAAGTTTCAACAGTATAGTTCTTATAGTTCCGGAAAAAAGTGGCTGTGACATAGGGACAGATAGACAGACAGACAGACATGACGAATCTATAAGGGTTCCGTTTTTTGCCATTCGGTTAGGGAACCCTAAAAAATCAAAATAATTTACATGAAAATATCATTAAATGAAAAAATAAATATTTGTGATATTGTATATACATAATACAATAATATAAAATAAAAGTATACTTATAATACAAAAAAACATTGCAGGTTTGCAAGGTGCTGTTAGAAGATGAAAATGAATTCAACACTCATCTACAAACCCACACAGGGATACACACATGCGAAAAATGCAATATGGTGTTTAAAAAACGAAAAACTATTATAGAACACCTGAAATGGCACGAGGCGATGAAAATTACCAGCCAGGAAGGTACATATGTGTGCGAAATATGTGGTGTTATGTTGGCAAATGAGGCGGACTTGAATGATCACACGGATAAGAAGCATGTCAATAAATACAATTGTTATTACTGCGGTCGCATGTACAAAATGAAGCAGAGTTTTGACTTGCATATTAAGAAGCACGAAATGCATATGAACAGTGAAGTTACGTAAGTAAATTATATCATTCCGCTATTGTTAGTGTGAATGTAAGTTTGCTTGTTACTCTTAACACATCATTTATCATAAGAAACAATGATTATTAAACTATAATAAACACAAATCTTACACTCGTGCTGAGGATTCCGAAAAACATGGTTTCCCCTCATAAGAAAAGGGGACAAAAGAGCTGGGGGAAGGGGCGAGGACGGGAACCTCACCCCATTGTCCTGTCCCGACGTTCGGGACCCTCCGGGTTGTTCTGTGGTGCAGAACAAGCCCTCTGGTCCCCTGAGGGACTGACTATCCGTCGAGGTGACCTGTTTGCTCATTAGATCTGCGGCATCTCACCAAAGGTGGCATTGGTGGCACTCGCCGGGTTTTAGTGGGTAGAGCTATGCCCGGCGTTAAAAAAAAAGTCTAGTTTCCTATCAAATCATTGATTCTATGTCATTTGACTTGCTATGATCCAGGTTTTAGTTTGACAGACAGGGTTTTTGACATGTTTAAGAGTGGAATGCTAAAAATGATAAAAAATTCAGGGATCCGCCGCAGAGTAAGACGAGGGCGAAGCGGCATACATGTTCTCACTGCGGGCGTGACTTCGTGGATGGACGCGCGCTGCTCTGGCACGAGCGGCTGCATGCGGGCGAGCGGCCGTACGGCTGCGGCGCGTGCGGCCGCCGGTTCGTGTCGCAGGCGCGCCGTGACCAGCACCGTCTGTGTGCGCATACCGCGCCCACACGCCGCTGCCCGCTATGCCCCGCGCTCTTCCACCTGCGCTCCATGGTCAACACACACATCAAGAAGGTACGATAGCACGCACACACGCACTCACGCACCTACGCACAAACGCACCCACGCACGCTCGCATGCACTCACTCACGCACGCACGCACTCACGCACGCACTAACGCACGCACTTATGCACTCACGCACGCACATACATGAGCACACACACACACATGAGCAAACACACACACACACACACACACACACACACACGCAAGTACGCACGCACACACGTACGCGAGCACGCACTCTCGCAGACTAAAAGAGCGAGACGTTGGGTAGGTACTTGGAATAATGTGTCATTTGAAAGCCCGACACCTCAGCAAAGTCTCTGGGAATTTAAAAATCCTAATAAACCGCGATCATCTGTCATGGGAGGAATGCGCTTGTGCCGCACGCCCATTGGCATGAGTACCAGCAAAGCAGCATTTGTTTATTACTTCCGAGAAACAGCTTTGCATTGGGCAGTGGCAGTGGAGCCGCGCCCTTTACTGGCACCGAGACTAACGTATGAAAAGGCAGAAAATTAATAAGTTATCTGGACTAGTCCCATGTGTATTTAAATATGCTCCGTCGTAGCGGCAAAATTAATGATTTTGATGAATGATGTCAATAGATTCTTATCGTCCAGGTGACATCATGTAAACTGACCTCAAAGGGTCATGTTTTGTGTTCGGGTCAGTTATATACATAAAATATTTGTATATCCGCGTGAATGTAATAATTGAACAAATTTCAGGTACACTTGCGCACGAACAAGCGGCGCAACCGCCACTGCAAGACGCGGGAGGTGTTCTGGAGGACTGAGACGGTGCCCATACAGGAGCTGTCCATCGCCGTGCAGAATAAGATACTGGAGATGCAGACCGCGCGAGAGAGTCAGTTGTGAGGTGCAGATCTAGAAGGAAGAAGGAGAAGGCAGAGAAGGAAGAAGAAGAAATGAGTTGACATAACATGGAGATAGAGAGATGGAGATGGAGAGTACTAAAATAACAAAGAAAGAATATTAAGATTCAGAATAGGAGATTGAGATCTAGAAGCAGAAAGAATGAAGTGAAAGATTAAAAGATTAAAAATAGAAGATAGTTTTTAGAACAAAGAAGAAGATAGAAGGAAACACCATAATGTACTGGTACTGGAAAGAGAAGACATATTATATCAAAGGGAGATTGAGATTTAGTATAAAGAAGGGAGAATTGAGAGCAATTGAGGGTAGGAGATAAAGAATTAGAAGGAAAAATGGAAAAAAAGGATAGATGAGAAAAGAGATGTATCTATGGCACACAGAACTACAAGATAATAATTAAAAAGTTATACTTGTGCTATATTAAAACACCTGGAGACTGGAGATTGTCCCTCAATTACATCATCATCAGTTTCTATCTGTCCACTGCTGAACATAGACCAGAGATTACTGTTTTAAATAGTCTCAACAGTGAATATTGTAATTTAAGAGGACGCATTGTAAATAATGTCAATAATTTCAATTTATTTCAGTAATTCCAAATCGAATGAAAATATAAGTTGGTGACCTAATAGTTCATGATTAAACCTTTATTTTGTTAGTTTTCAATAAATGATTAGGTAAACTTTGTAACAGAGAAGATAATATCAAACATACCTCTTTTAAAAAAGAGATTCACTTCTTATGAGCACACAGGACCATTTTAAGCCTCTTAACTTTCTTCGTAGATGAGTCTATACATGTTCTTTAAAATAGTAGAAGGAATTTCTCCAATTATCGTTTTTAACACAATAGAATAACAAAAACCATTTTGTCGTTTACGTCCTTTAGTTATAAAGTCGCGCGCGTGTGGAGAGCCTCACCCCGCTCAGGACGTTCAGTCCCCTCTGGTGCGTGTCCGGTATTAGAATTATGATGTTTCTATAACAAAGTATCGGGTTGAAATTATTTATTTGTATAAGGCATGACGCATGAATAGTTTAGTAATTCTGTGATTAGAGAATGGAAGAATTTTAGGTGTTGAGTTTTGAACATTTTTTTTTATAGAAAGCGGCACCCGCTACATCATTGTGAGTATGCTCTTTTGTCGAAGGTCCCTAAGACGTATCGCTTCGGAAATACCATTGGCAGCTGGTTTCATATAGTGGTTGTATGAGGCAGATCATAAAAATCGAGACCCTCTTGCAGAGGTGGCGGTGTTGTTTTATTTTGTGTATTTTGTTATTTGAGCTGCAAAGAAGTGGAGAATTGTTATCTATGGATCCTAGCACAAAATCTAAATAAGTTTATCCATATGTAACAATTTTTCCCTGTTTCTTATTTTCATTATATAGGTATCTATGAAGTTTGAATGTAGTTAGCTAAAAACTTTCCTTGCCTGTTTTCGAGGAGCGAAGTGAAGTGAAATCCGAGTTTCAAGAGTAATCAAGTTACTGATATTGTAAATTTAATTTATTGTTATATGTACAAAGATGAAATAAATATATTTGAAATAATAAGTTCTTTTTTGTTTGTAGCTGAACGTGAACCACCTAAGTAACGGTATTACGTCTTAGGATAGGCAACTCATGTATGTGTTGATTATGTTGCGACATAAGATTTTAAAACTCTGTGCCAGGTATTATACTACCTACTCTACCTCTTTTTGAAACACTAAAGGGGACATGCATAATTTACGTGAGGAGAATTTGAGAATTTTGGAGGAGGTGAAGTTGTGAGAGAAGCACGGTCGGCCTAAGCGTTCGAATTGTGGCGCATGTCGTTGTTACGTAAAATTACGGTCCGTAAACCGACTTATGAGACAACAGGTAGGTTTTTTCCTAAAGCCCGACTACGACAAGAATTAATAAACTCCTTAAAAATAAAGGGTTATGATTCTAGTATGTATTTGAATAAACAGTAGTTTAACTATACGATTTTAATAAATGTGGTGTCAATTGATTTGTTATATAATCCGGATGACATACATTTTAATTTCTAACCGACTTCAAAGAGAAGTGGTTCGTAGTACCCCAGTACAACTTTTTAAACTTAATATTTAGGCAGCTTCAGTTTGATGAGCTCGTGGCTAAGTAATAACAGGTTAGGTACGCTTGCCGTGGTTGGTCCGTGGATGGGTGACCACCTTTACATACCGAGATTTCTCCGTGCCTCGGAAAGCACATTAGACCGTCGGTCTCAACTGTCATTCGTGGATCTTTGTCAGTCGTTACGGGTCGTCAGAAGACCGAAAGTTACAATCACAACGTTGTATCGTATTACCCAGCTAATGGGTTGTAGAGGTCACGCAGGCAGTTCATTTAAAATGCTGGTATCCACCTGCATCCAGTAGACTGGAAGCCGACCCCAACAGTGCGAAAAGGCTAGCCGGAAGATTTGCTATGTTCAGAAGAACTGTGTCCGATGGATATAATAAATAAAAGATGTATGAATGCTGGAATTATTTATTAATTATTTTGCCGTCAATATTGAGAAGGTTTTTCACTTGTCGTTGTCATTATCAGCGTCGTCTTTTATTTCCCGCTGCAATAAAGTATTCATACTGCGTTAAATATGTGGTATGTATTTGAAAATATACATAAGACGTCTCACAGGTAGCGGTGTCTTACCTGTGTTAAAAACATCGAGCATTTAACAGGTTTTTTTTTTCGAATGGATCTATGCTAACGGCCCGAAGGCCCTAATGCTACATCGGATTAGTGTGAGCCCATTTGGCTCACTTTTGGTTTATAAAAGTGGGGAGTTGCCCCCACACGGCCTCCTGGCGTCGGGTTGGATTAAACCGGAATAGAGTGGTAATGTTGTGTTTTGTATGAAAACATATTTCGCCTTTATGCTGCGATCTGCGCCGGTTCTGCGCTCTGATTGGCCGACTGATTGATGATAGCCGATGGGACGTACACACAGATCACTGGTTGGTTGATTGCTATTACGTCAGTGACAGATCACTGACCAGTTTCGTAATTTCATGGCTCACACTACTATTCTATACGGTTATATGCTCTATCTAGGTTATATGTTCAAATCACTATAGAAACTTTCACTAAAAATCTATCACGAAAGATATAATAAAAGAATGAGATATAGTAATGCCATTTTCCATGATGGCATTTTCGACAAAGTCCACCAGTAGGTGCTTCACATCACACTTAACATGGTGAAAACCGGGAATCGAACCCACTAAGTGGTCGAAATAATTTTATACGGATTCTGACGCTACTTGTTCTTGACCATCCCCCACATTAAGCTGGATGGAATTTTTGCCTATCTCTAGGAAAAACTTACCAAGAATGCTTCGAGCATCGGATTCTGAAATATAAACATTTTCGATAATTATTGGTCTATAAAAGTAGTTGGTAAGGAGTACCATGTCATCTTCAACCTTTATCCGTCTACTGCTGAACATGGGCCTTCCTCAAAGAACGCCAAGACGACCGATCCCTTGCCACTCGCATCCAACACGGACCATATGGAAAAAATTTTGCATAAGTGAAAAAGTATAAAGTAGAAGTTATAGACGAATTGAAATTAAGTAGTGAAGGCTCTTTTTTAGGCCTATGTTATGGACTGATAGAGGCTGATGATGATGATGATATACCTACATAAATATATAAATATGTATGCATCTATTTGTGACTAAGGTCGTGGCAAAATTATAAATCCATTGCGTGAAGTCAACTTACTTAAAGGCGGGAAAGTAAATCTTCTTCGTCTTTTTCAAATTGAGCTTTCTTAAATATTTGCCAATGTCAGTGTGAAAGAACAAGTAATTTTTGAATGAAAATTCAAATGTCCATTTTTGAAGTTCTGGATCATCATATACGACTTTTATATATTCCACTGCTGGGCACTGTTTCACTCCTCGAAATCAGGTGAACAGAGTGTTGGGTCATGCGCTTTTTTTTCTTTTACGCCGGGAAATGCTCTGAGGCATCCCGCGGAGGGGTGAGCCTCCCCACGCGGGTATGTGGGACTCGCTGCGCCCGACAGCTGGTAAATGGACGCAGCTCTACCCACTAAAACCCGGCGAGTGCCACCAATGCCGCCTTTGGTGAGATGCCCCGGATCTAGAAAACAAATAGGGCACCTCGACGGCTAGTCAGTCCCGCAAGGGACCGACGCCACCTCCACAGAGGGATTGTCCCGCACCACAGAACAACCCCTCCCAACGTCGGGACAGTATAATGGGGTGAGGTTCCCATCCTCACCCCTTGCTTTCTTCTTTCTTATAAGAGGGGTACAAAGAGCCCCCTCGGCCCAATTAGCTTCGCCCAAGGTGCACCGCTCACCCTAGGTTACTTAACCCCCCACCGCCACTACAAGGCCTGAACCATGGTGGGGTTGGGTCATGCGCTGGCCTAATGCGGATTCAACTAAATCTCATCAGGCGTGCAGGTTTCCTCACGATGTTTTCCTTCACCGGGGAGCAAACGATATCAATTTACCGAGCCAGGATCGAACTTCGAAGCCGAGCGAATACCCACTAGATCGTCGCCCAAATTACTACCAAGCTTCTACCAAGAAAAGTTAAAATTAATATATGTAAATACTAACACGTAATAACGTAGCGTTTCAACCGTCTTGGCGTTCATTGAAGGAGGCCTATTTCCAGCAGTGGATAAGCTTTTTATTGATGATGTTTCATTTAAATTAACTTACATTTCAGAGTGACCGGCGCTTGAAACTGGTACCTGAAAGGTAACATTTGGATAGGTTTTTTTTAATAAATTACGTCACACGAATTTCATGATTTTTACCCCCCTCCGTCCTTGTCACAGCTGGTCGTGAGACCTACAGTCAAGTGTGACGGCACATATTTTAAAATTTTACAAATATTAAATTAAAACAGCAGTCCTCAAGTTAGTTTAATTTCCATTTAAATTATTATGTAAATTTGTATTTTGAAATGTGACGTCACAAAATGAAGGTCTCCTTCCCACCCTTTGTCACACTTGGTCTTCCCCCCTAACGTGTGATGTAATTATGGATGGATGAATACTGATTGTATTTGGGTTATTTATATTGGGTCGTGAGTTCGATTTAGAAGTAGCTACCGAGAAGACATTCATAATATGATGTACCTATATTAATATATTATGTACCGTGATGGCAGATTCTTGATCTAGATACATATAATATTATCATAATCATTATCCTCATTTTCCGTCCACACTGGACAAGGACCCTTTCCATGAACGCCAAGACGGACAGGAATTGGACTGTGTCAACTGCTATAATAGGTTTCCACCATGGTTCAAGCTTTGTCGTGGCGGTGGAGCTTAGTAGCCTAAGGTGAACCCAGCACCTTGGGCGAAGCCAAGTGAACCGAGGAGGCTGTACTTTGTACCCCTCTTATAAGAAGACGGGACAAAAGAGCAGGTGCGACAAAGTGCGGGCACCGTACCGACGGTCGTCGAAGGTGGCGTTGGTGCCTTGGGGGACTAGCCGTCGAGGTGCCCTGTTGCTCAACAGATCCGGGGCACCTCACCAAATGCGGTATTGGTGGCACTCGCCGGGTTATAGTGGTTATTCGGCACAAATATGTGCCGCGAGTCCTACACATCTTCGGACCCCAACCATTGCTGTTGATGGCGCGTAAAGTAGTTCCCAAAAAGACTGCCGTAATAGCTACTTTCAGCGCTAGAGTAAGAGGTAGTGCCATGCTGCTTTGCAGCCGAATGGGCCGGCATGACCGGGGTGGTAACTCTCGCTCACATAACACTAACGTCAATTGACAGCTGTGCTGTCGCGTTTCATGTGGTGAGTTTCCGGTGGCCTATTGGAGGGATAGGGAAAAGGAGGTTGTCAGTTTTAAAATATTAGCTATATCTTTTTGTCCTCCTATGTTATAAAAAAAGAGTAAAAAGGAATCTGTTTCACGAAGGTAGGCCAGGCAGTGGAAAAATCCCACTCATGAACATAAACGTTCATGAGCGAAGCTGATCACTTACCATCGGGACTGTGAAGACTGTCTATCATATAAGAGTATAAACTTACGTTTCCAATGGGCAAGGGTCTGTTGAGGACCAGTCCGTGATCATGGTGATCGTGAGAGCTTGATGGGTACTGAAAAATAAGTCACAATTAATATAATAATATGTTTTGGATATTGGAGCGACGATGGTCTAGTCACTAGTGGCTGCGGGCTCGGCCTCGAAATTAGAGGTTTGGGTTCGAACCTGGATCCATGAAATGGGTTTTTCTAAATTTTCCCGTACACCTGAACATGACAACACTTGCCCATAGTGGAGTAGTAGGAAAACAACGTGGGAACCTGCATGTCTGATGAGATTTGAGCGTGTGTGAAGTACCACCCCCCAAGGGGCCAGTCGTCGAGATTATAACCGGATAGAGTAGTAATGTGAATAAAATTACGAAACAGGTCAGTGACTTGTCACTGACGTAATAGCAATTCAACCAACCAGTGATCTGTATGTACGGCCCATCGGTAAATCATCCATCTATGGCGATCAGTCGACCAATCAGAAAATTCCGCCGAAATTTGGCGGAATTCGTTTTCATACAAAACACAACATTATCGCTGTATTCGGGCTATATGCTCGACAGGGCCAGTATATTCTGTGGCCTCATCTCTCTCTACTAGTTCGTGCCCAGCAGTGCCAACTCAGGTTCTTAAGGACGGATTGTGTCAACTGCCTGGATTAGGCCTTTGAGTTCAGTCTATAGAGGAAAAAACAGTACAGGCAGTGTGATTACTGGCACAGACACTTATGTCTCATAGACATAAATGACTAACCCCCAAATACTCAAACGAATCTCAAATTTAACACGTACTTAAACTCGTGTTGTCCCTCTTTTTTCTTTGAATCTGATACGTCATAGCATGAGTTTAAGTACGTCTTAAATTTGAGATTCGTTTGAGTATTTGGTGGTAAATGAGTTACCTTTTTAAGTGATGAGGAGGCAACTGAGCAGTCGGAGCTTTATGGTGACTACCGACGCCCATAGACATCCGCACAACCAATAGTTATGCAGATTCTTTGCCCATCCTTTTCCCTATCCCCCCATTACGGGAAACGCGACAGCACAGCTGTCACTTGACGCCGGTATTATGTGAGCGAGAGGTACCACCCCGTCGTGCCGGCCTAATTCGGCTGCCAAGCAGTATGACACTACCTCTTACTTTTAAACCTCGGCTTGTCCCACGCGAATCTGTTAATGTTATTTAGCGACATTAATCACTTACCATCATGTTTCTGTACGCATTGCCTATCTTACAATATCTTAATATGTAATTCTTCTGTGCGTGTGTGTGTGGCTTTTTGACGATTTTTTTTGTGTGTGTTCAGGTTTACAGGACGTCTATCGGGTCAGCTAGTGAAAGTATTAACTTACGTTTCCTACAGCCAGGGGTCTGCTGAATCCATTAGCGTAGTCAAGACCGTGAGAGCTTGGCGGGGACTGAAATAAGTTATTATAATTATTTATAAATTTGTACCGTTTATCTCAAGTATAAAACATAGTACACACAAACATTTTTTTATGTCATCAGGGGGCAAACGAGCAGTCGGAGCCTCAGGGCACCGACGTCCATACACATCCGAACAACCAAGGCCACGCAGATGCGCCGCCTTCCTTTTCCCAACCCCCCCCCAATGGGCCACCGGATACTCACAAACCGCACGAAACGCGACGGCATAGCTGTCACTTAACGCCGTTGTTATGTGAGCGAGAGTTACAACCCCGGTCGTGCCGGCCCAGTTCGGCTGCAATGCAGCATGGCACTACCTCTTACAATATTATATTGGTCGGGTAGCGTAGACGAGAATGGTATGTTTTTCAAGCGTTGCAGGCAACTAAAACGTTGTCTATGCTGGGACGTAAGATGGTACTTAAACCTTTTTTTTCGGGGTGTAAAATCGTCAAGGACTAACCCTCCACTTTGACAGAGTGCAGGGGGTCGTCTCGCTCGTCTGACTTATAAGCGGGGTACGGGGTACACCAGATCTTCTACTCCTGACCTGTTATTGACAGACCCCTTCCTAGTCGATAACTATTTAATTGCTACCGAACCCTCCTGAGAGGCGCACGTGGAACACGGCGCGCCATCTTCTCGGGCCTGTAAGACGGTAAGCCTCCAGTTCTGCCCTCCTTTTTGAAACATAGCAAAGCTCTTTGCAGATGGGCGTGGCACAGCTCAAAGCTTAGTTAAAGAGAGCTACTACATGCTAAAGATGTTTCGCTCATGCGCATAGATTTTGAACAAAATATTTTTGACGTTATATTTATCAAGAATAACTTACCCCAGTGGGAGAATGCTGAAAGGGAAGAAGAATGGATAAGGTCGTAAAGATTATAACCATATGTATTTTGATACTAGCTTTTGCCCGCTTCTTCGCCCGCGCTTATACATTCCAGGCGCACACCCAGATACAGTTGTCAGGATTGATGATGATTATTTTATAGCTTATGACGTCACCCACTTTACCGGTGGGGGGGGGGGGGGGGAAGCGCTGTGCCGCGCTCCCGTGAAACAGCTTTGCTGTGTTTTGGAGAGTACAGATCAGGCTGTGTAATGACTGCGAGACATCTGGTGTCTCAGGATAGGCAACACATGAATGAGTTGCCTTTTTTTCTTTTACGAAATGCGCTGAGGCATACCGTTCGGGAGGGGGGGGGGACTCCTCAGGCGGGTATGTTAGACTCGCTGTGCCCGAAAGCTGGTAAGGTGGACGCAGCTCTACCCACTAAAACCCGGCGAGTGCCACCAATGCTGCCTTTGTTGAGGTCCCCCGGATCTATTGAGCAAACAGGGCACCTCTACGGTTAGTCTGTCCCTCAAGGGACCGACGCCACCTCCACAGAACAACCCCTCCCAACGTCGGAACTATACAATGGGGTGAGGTTCCCATCTTCGCCTCTTGTCCCCCTGCTCTTTTGTCCCTTCTTATAAAAGGGGTACAAAGAGCAACCCCTCGGTTCAATTTGTTTCGTCCAAGGTGCTGGGTCCACCTTAAGCTATTGACCCCACCGCCATGACAAGGCTTGAACCATGGTGGGGACATAAATGAGTTCCCGGCTTTGTGGGGTTTTTTATTTCCACTTCTAATTCTAGAGATAAGCGCGAACAAAACACTGAAAAAAAAATTCAAATCGGACCAGTAGTTCCTGAGATTAGCGCGTTCAAACAAACAAACTCTTTAGCTTTATAATATTAGTATAGATCTATAATAAATAAATAAAAATATTTTTATTCAATGTTGTACATCAAAGTAGATTATTGAACGTCAAATGACTCTACTACCGGTTCCAAAACAAGAAGAACCGGCGAAACAAACTCAGTGAAACTAATCTTTTCAATATTTTACAATATAGATACATAATATGATATAATTATACATAGAAGCCTCGTAGGAAACGCCTTATTCCCAAGGTGTGGTATCTTCAATAAATAATAGCTATATACTTACATATCTGAAGACTAAGCTCTGTAAAGATAAATATCGGATTATATACATATCTTTGTAAATAGTATTAATAGGTGAATAAAATATTATCCCTTAAAAGTACAAAAAGCTATTTAAGGTTACACAAGTCACTGATCTTTCCATACAAATGCAGAACAGTAATTACTACAATGTTTGACGTTGCCCACGAAAAACTAAGTATAATATAAATTGATCTCGTCGTTATATATGTGTGTATGTACCCAAAATCGTAAAAAAAATATACATTTAAAAAATACAAGCTTCTAAACTTTCGTATTTGAACACTGATTTTAGCCCAACCAAGGGCGTAAATAAATAGTATACCGAGCACGAAAGCTCAAAAATAAAGCCCGTACAGATATAGTTTAGTTATTCAAAAGATAAAATAAATTTATTTTAAAAAGATACACTAATTAGTTTTTCTATAATAACTGTTTTGCTAAAAAGACATTTTCGGAATGAATCATTGTGCATTTCATTCTAGCACCCATGTTCGCGCCTTATGTCAGGTGAGATAGCAATCATTTTGTTAGAGTTCGCGCATCGACTTGTTGAACCTTAAGACCAATACGTTAGTTTGAAACGTAAGCTGGTAGGTATAATGTCGGCCATAAACGCATTTATCTAGGGACAGTCTAGGTCATTGAGCATAGCCGGATAGAGTTGCATGTGAGCCATAAAATTCCGAAACTGGTCAGTGATTTGTCACTGACGTAATAAAAAATTAACCAACCAGTGATCTGTACCTACCCATCGGCCAATCATACATCAATGGCCATCACTCGGCCAATCAGAGCGCAGAACCGGCGCAGCGTCGCAGCACAAAGGCGTAATTTGTTTTCATACAAAACACATAAAATTACCGCTCTATTCCGGTTATATGCTCGATTGTCTAGACTTGAGACTCTATGGCCTACGCAGTTCCCTTCAGAGGATTCATGTGTTGCCTATCGTGAGACATAAGACGACACACGACATCATAGAATTGTCACTTGACCTGTTATGTGAGCGAGAGTTGTGCCGTCCCAATTCGGCCCAAAGCTAAGTCTCTGTGCCAGTAATTACACTGCCTGTCTTGCCCTTCTCTTCGAAACACAGCAAGTCTGTTTGACGGGAGAAACAAGCGAGATGGTGGTACCCAAGCAGACGGGAGCGCACAGCGCATCCCACCCACCGGTTATAATTAATTAAATAATTTACTTTCAAATACATATTAGCATAAATTTCATAAGGTTCAAAATAATTCAATGTTTACGTTTTCTTAAAAGCGGCTAAAAACTTTTTTGATATACCGTTCTCCTTATTACTTTATTAATTCGTTTCTCGAAGGTTCCTTGACGATTCAATATTATACCTTCCTTTAGGAGCTTGTTCCTTTAACTTCGTTTGTGTTTTCTTTTATGTTAGTTGGATAGGCAAACTGGCAAACGTACCACCTGATGGTAAGTGGTCGACGTTGTCCATGAACATAAACTTGTTTACCCAGAACTAGCCCAGGCAACTCATTTATGTGTTGCCTATCCTGAGACATAAGATGTTAAGTCTCGGTGCCAGTAATTACACTGCCTGTCTTGCCCTACTATCCGAAAAGCAAAGCTGTTTGACGGAAGAATTAAGCATTTTGATACAAATAAATAAAGAACGTATTTTTATTGTAATTATTCAACTCATACTCACGCCTAGTTCATAAATTTTAGATTTCTGAAAAAAAAATGTTACCAGGCTTTAATATATTCTCCCAAGGAAAGTTTAATAGCTACAATTTATGAATGTTCTGGAAGGCGAAAAAAAGCAAACGTCAATCTCTGTCTGGAGGAGCTGGATCGACCAAAATATGGTAGTCAGGTTGATTACCATATTGTGGTTGGTCCAGCTCCTCCAGACAGAGATTGGCGTTTGCTTTTTTTATAACATAGGGCAAAGGAGCAGTCGAAGCCTTTTGGCGATTATCGACGCCCATACACAACCGCACAACCAGAGATTATGCAAATGCGTTGTCCTTCTTTTCTCTATCCCCCAATGGGCCACCAGAAACTCATAAGCCGCACGAAACGCGACAGCATGGCTGTCACGTTTTAGTGTTATGTGAGCGAGAGTAATCAGTATCTCCGTGCAGTGGTCCGTGTTGGATGCGTGACAAGGGATCGTCTTTGCTTTCATTGAGGGAGGCCTATGTTCAGCGGTGGACGGATAGAGGTTGATGATGATGAAGGTATATATGAGGTGGTAGTTACAAAGTTTTCCGTGGTACGCAGTGGCGGATTTACCAGGGCAGGCTGGAGCTTAGTTCTGCTGATTTTTGGCGACAAATATGGGGGTGTACAGTATTTATGTATGAAAATTGAGAGGTGGCAAATAAAGGTCAGCAAAACTCGGCACATGAATAGCCTACGAGCGGCAAATCTGTAAGTTCGCCGCTGGTGATATGTTATATTGTTCTGTGCTTCATGATTAAAAAAAAAACAATTTACTAATGTCCGTCGGCGGAGGCGGAGGAAAACAACCCCACCATGGTTCAGGCCTTGACGTGGGCGGTGTGGCTCAGTAGCCTAGGGTGAGCCCAGCACCTTGGGCGAAGCTAATTGAGCCGAGGGGGCTCTTTGTAACCCTCTTATAAGAAGAGGGGACAAAAGAGCAGGGGGCAAGGGGCGAGGACGGGAACCTCACCCTATTGTACTATCCCGACGTTGGGAGGGGTTGTTCTGTGGCGCGGGACAACCCCTCGGTGGAGGTGGCGTCTTTCTCTTGCGGGGCTGACTAGCCGTCGAGTTGCCCTGTTTGCTCATTAGATCCGGGGCACCTCACCACAGACGACACTGGTGGCACTCGCCGGGTTTTAGTGGGTAGAGGTGCGTCCACTTACCAGCTGTCGGGCGCAGCGAGTCCCACATACCCCGTAGTAGTATGTTTCCCGGCGTTAAAGAAAAAAAGCAAAAAATGTTGTAAAGTCTTACCGATCCTCTGTTGTTGTTATTCTATAAGAAAAATAATAATAATTAAAATAACAATAATTAAAATAACAATAATTAAAATCTCTATTGCTTGAGGCTTAAGAAAAGTGAGATAAGACAGAGAAAACAAGATCTTTTTTTAATAGTCAGTGATCAGCGTCGTTCCTGACAACTAGCTCAGCCGGGACTGTCCCAGGTAACTTATCCATCCCCACCATGGCTCAAGCCTTGTAGTGGCGGTGGGGCTCAGTACCCTAGGGTATGCCCAGCACCTTAGGCGAAGCTAACTGAGTCGAGGGAGGTGCTCTTTGTACCCCTCTTATAAGAAGAGGGGACAAAAGAGCAGAGGGACAAAGGGCGAGGATGGGAACCTCATGTTCAGGTGCACGTAGAAATGTAGGAAAACCCATTTCAAGGCACTACAGGGGTCAAGATCGAATATTTCGTATATTATTTGACCAGTGTAGATCTTGTGGGGTCCCGTTTCGATATGTGTAAATAAAATAATAAATAAATAAATATATTGAGTGAAAGGTTTAAATGGGATTCTTGACTCGGCTATTTTTTTTTTTTTTCTAGAAGAGCAAACGGACAGTCGGTTCACCTGATGGTAAGTCAGTGACATCTATAGACATCAGCAACATCATTAGAAGTGCGTTGCCGGCCTTTCAAATATGATGCTCTTATACTATAACGCTGTAACTTCTTATCTTTCATGGTTAAATGTTAATGGGAAGAGCCCTATAGATTTAGTTTTAAACACAGACGGACATACAGATAGACAGAAAGACAGACGGAAAACGTCCGTTATGTCTTTTTGAGGAACTATAAAATTATTGTAACAATAATTTTGATATATATTCATGTTAACGTACCCCCTGGACTCCAGGAACCTAAAAAAAATTTAATGTTTTAATAAAAAAAATCGACATATTCATGGAGGACTTCGAGGAGACTGCTCTGCATACCTCACCAATAACACCCAGGTTCTACAAGCGGTATGTAGATGATACTTTCACAATATTGCCATCTGATAAAGTAACCATATTCTTAAACCATCTCAATTCCATCAATACTAAAATTCAATTCACAATGGAATTGGAGGCAAATAATTCTTTAGCTTTCTTAGATGTATTAGTTATCCGTAATCCCAATAACACCTTAAGCCACACAGTGTATAGGAAACATACCCATACGGATAGGTATTTAAACGGCGAATCACACCACCATCCAACACAGTTAGCTACCGTGGGTAAATCTTTGTTACAGAGAGCACAAGGGATCTGTGATGAGCAGCACCTGGAGACCGAACTTCAACATGTCAAGCAAGTACTGCGTGACAACAAGCTTCGGGTACCGCGTCTCCGTCACAGTGAACGTGTGAAACCAGCCACCGTCGAGCGAGTACCTGCTGTGCTACCGTTTATGAAAGGCGTCACTGACAAGATTGGCTTCATCCTAAAGCGAGCTTCTATAAAAACTTATTTCAAGCCGCCTAAAAGGATAGGTCAATTCTTACCATCTGTCAAGTGTCATATACCCTTACAAGATGCAGGAGTATACAAGCTTGATTGTGATTGTGGCCTCTCTTATATAGGCCAAACCAAAAGATCAATTAAAACTCGCGTTAAAGAACATATAGCTGACTTAAAACACCGTCGCTACACTAAGTCTGCAATCTGTGAACATAGTCTAGACAAAGCTCGCCATTATATTAGATTTGATAAACCACAGATACTCGCAAAAGAACACCGATTCCAACCAAGGATGATCCGCGAGGCTATTGAAATTAAAAAACATCCAAATTTCAATAGAGAAGATGGCTGGCTCTTACCATCTGCTTGGGATCCCATTATTAAAATAATTAAATCAAAAACCAAGCATAATATGCCACAGATTAAAGATGCAGTTAGCACTTTCTGCGTAGAGAGGACTTATTAAAATAATGATGTATCATAGGGTAGTTTCGAATAACTTTGTAACATTAGGACATCTGTCACCTCAGTCCTCCCGTGACCATGGTTGCTGTAAAGTATCCGAAACGTCGGGCTTGTAAAAATCTTAATAAACCGCGATAAAATCCGTAAAAAATTGTTTCATTATAATACTTTTATTTTTACCCGCGACGGAACGGAGACTGTATAAGCGTTTGGGGTGAGAGGCAGTTTGTGTGTGCAAACCTATTTTGCCGTTTATCTCCAAGACTACTAGTCCGATTTTGATGCGGTTTTCAGAGATGGGTTCGGATTTGATTGGTGCATGTTATTAGATAGATGATAAATCACCAGAGGACACTGCAGCACACATTTTTTGTACAATCCAATGTGGCCATTTTTCTACTATTCTAATTTTGATGCGATTTTCAATGATGTTTTTATGTTTGATTGGTGCATGTTCTTAGATAGGTGTTACGATTACAACTTATCAGAGGGTGCTGTAGTAAACATTTGTTTTGATACGGTTTTTCATTTTTCAATTGACTTTTAACCGTCGTGGGTTTTTTCTAAATTTTTAATTTTGCTTTTATTATGTAATAATACTTACGTATAATACTTGCAATTTCTGAAATAAAAAGATAAAAGAAATGATTATACACGTCGTTTGATTTGAAAAAAATAAAATATTAGTAAGTATCTGTACATTATCATACAACTACAAAAAAAAATTCTATTAACATTTAAAAAATTTAAAAATAATCGCCCGTATGTCTCCTGAGTTTCCACTGAGTTTGTTTCGCCGGTTCTTCTCGGTGGGCTTGCCTTGAATCCGGTGGTAGATTCAATTGTTCAAAAAGATATTTTGTTATTATTATTTTGAATAAAAAAAAATTGATTTTGATCCCATTTTCATTTAGTATAGAATTTTCCGTTGTTCTTTTTTTCGAAATGCAAGAAATGATGACATGTTCAAGTGCCGGGGAAATTTAGTAAAACCCATTTTGGGTACCGCTCAGAATCGAACCTATACTTCTCCGAGGCTGTGCCCTTACCCATGAGGCCATGGTAGCTCTCTAAACCACCATCAAAAAGGACTCCATCCTGGTAGGAGGGCTGCGTTGTACCGCTCTCTCTGTACGGGTGCCGCCATCTTGCTTGTTTCACGCGTCAAACAGCTTTGATGTGTTTCGGAGAGAGCAGGACAGGTGTAATTACTGGCTCCGAGACTTAACATCTTATGTCTCAGGGTAGGCAATGAATTGAGCGGGCTAGTCTCAGGTTAACTTCTTTATGTTCACACTGACCATTTACCATGTGGCTCGTCCCGTTTGCCTATCCAAGTATATAAAAATAAGAAATAGAAAAATGAGCGCCATGATAAATACTTACGCCCTTGCCGCGGTGTCTCTGAAACAATACATACATTTATAGAATATCGAAGCGAATAACAAAAGAGCTGATAACTTACCGTCCCAACCGTACTTCGTCTCGTATACAAACGTCACGTTGCTCTGTTAATTTTGACATGATAACGTCTTATAAATCGATGAACGCCGGCTGCATGCACGAAAAAGTGTTCCGTCAGGCGGCATTGTTGGCACTCGCCGGGTTTTTATGGGTAGAGGTGCGTTCAGCTTACCATTTTTCGCAGCGAGCCCAACACCCACCTGGGGAGTCGCTAAAAGCATTTCCCGGCGCAAAAAAAAAGGTCCGTGAAAAGCACCTATCAAATGGTACGGTGTTACAGCTAGTGTACATACCTCATACATTTCGTCAACGTTTTCCGATATATGATCCAGACTCAATTGCTGCAAATAAAAAAAAACATCCAATTTCCCGTTAAATTATTCTTTTTGTTTTCTAATGTTTACGCGAATTACACTCCTTATAATCAAACAATTTTTACGGATTTTATCGCGGTTTATTTAGATTTTTACAAGCCCGACGTTTCGGAAGGACTGAGGTGTCATACGTCCTATCATTACAAATATCCGTAAAAATTGTTTTATTATAATAAATTATTCTTGCATAGGTAATCTACATTGTTGAAGTATCGGTGAGAGATGTTCTTACGAACTGCTTTGCTGTGTGTCTGGGAGAAGGGGAGGCAGAGTAATTACTGGCACAAGGACCTTAACATCTTATGTCTCGAAAGTCCCGTCAAAATCGGCCGTTTTAGAGGGTAGCCGGAACAAACAGACAGACATAGAGAAAAAATTGTAAAAATTGTTATGTACCGTGTTTACATCCATATCATTTAGTAAAATGTGTTTATTTTAATATTACAAACCGACACTCCAATTTTATTTATCTGTACAAATATAAACTTGTTATAGAACAAACTTTAAAATATGTTTTACTTGTTCTGTATATTACGCACACAATTTATGAATGTAGCTCCTTATAATCCTTATGTTCTTAAAATATAACGTGATTAAAAGGGACTTACGACTTCCTGAAAAATAAAAAATAAAAACATCAAGAGTACAAAATACTGGCAGAAATGTTTAAATTATGGCTTAACTTTGATATTAGTAAGACCTAACTATTTAATAAATATTAACCAACATTTCCACCACATTGACCTGGCCCTGTGGTAAATTAAGAACTTGTGTTACGGTTACTAGGAACGAAAATAAATTAAAGTTTCACGACCGTTCTACGATATTCCGTTAAAATATATTTTTATACGATATAACAACTGATCAACGGTTTTCAGATTTTTTTCGTCGCTTTAAGAGGAGGCAGGAGGAGGAGGAGTAAGAGGGAGTGTCATGCTGCTTTGCAGCCGAATTAGTAGCCGACCGGGGTGGTACCTCTCGCTCACATAACACCGGTGTCAAGTGACAGCTATGTCGCGTTTCGTACGGTTTGCGAGTTTCCGGTGGCCCATTGGGGGGGATACGGAAAAGGAGGGCAACGGGCATATTGGTTGTTCGGATGTCTATGAGCGTCGGTAGTCACCAACTGCTGGTTGCCTTCTTATGGCATAAAAACTTATGAGATTTAGTTTCCAGCTTAGCCACTCTATAGGTTTCGGTTAAGGCCTGCACAGACAAGGCAGATAGATGAATCGTGTAAAAAACGTCCACCGAGTTCTTGACACGAATTCAACGTTATACGGATTACGGAGTAGTGAGTACGGAAATTGAGCGACGCGTACGCTATGGAAGCAAATACCTACATATTCTGAGATTACGATGTGTTGTAAGTCTCTCGGTATCCTCGGAAAGGGGGACAGGGTACTTTTAGTCCTTTGTTTGTTTTATTCGATACAATTTATAAGAGATCTATATCGATGCACAAAAACGTACCTGGGGTACATCGTCTGTGCAGGCCATCGAGCATATTATAACCGTAATAGAACGATAGTGTTATGGTTTTTTATGAAAACAAACGACAAATTTGTGCTCCGACTGATTGGCCGACTGATGGATGATTGGTCGATGGGACGTACACACAGATCACTGGTTGGTTGACTTGCTATTACGTCAGTGACAAATCACTGACCGTTTTCGGAATTTTATGGCTCACATTCTCTCCGGTCTCTATCCGGTTATATGATCGATGGTGTTGGTGAAGGGATTCTATAATAACGTTATATTGTTTTTAGGAATGAATCCCTAAGACTTACTTGGTCGCCGTCATCATCATCTTCGCCGTCCCGCAGGTTGTTGTGGTCCGGGTGGTCGCTGTCCTCGTCATCAGCCCGGCCGCGTCCGCCGCAGTCGTCCCTATCACCACAGTCGCGGGCCACATTTGGTTTCTTGGAGGAATAGTTTGAAATTTCATCGGATAAATATTTGCATGCCAAAGGTTCAAACTGGTGCCCACACCTTCGCCCGCGTTAATTAGAGTAACAACCGTATCCGGGTTGATGATGATTATTTTATGTATTAGAAGAAGAAGCTGACATTGAAAACTGTATCAAAATCTGTTGAGTAGTTTAGAAAATATCGATGCACAAACAGACCAACAGAAAAGCGACTTAAAATACTATATTATGAAGACGCCGAAGACTGTTATGAAAGAAAAGAATACTCAATACATTGAGCATATCACACCTTGGAAATAAACTCGCTGTTAAGATTTTTAAATTGTATATTTCATTTTGACGAAAGAGAAACCCCAAGATTTTTGATTCCCGCTTTTCTCAACGACTCCAACATTCTAACCACCAAATACTCAAACGAATCTCAGATTTAAGACGTACTTAAACTCATGCTACGACGTGTCAGTTTCAAAGAAAAAAAGAGGTTGTCCACGAGTATAAGTACGTCTTAAATTTGAGATTCGTTTGAGTTTTTGGGGGTAAAACAGGTAAAAATAATCTATTCTTTTCCAAGGAGTTATAATATTAAAATAACATATGGTACCCTTGGTTTCCCCGCCACAAAAAAATGCAAACAACTTGGCTTACATTTCTCCATAATTAATCTATTTAATGCAAAAAGATTTTTTCCGGTAGTTTCAGAGATTAGGGCGTACAACCACATCAACACAATAGCATAGATAAAATAACTTACGGGCGGAGTAATGTCCATAAGCTGAAAATTATCACTTATATAATATATACAATAATAATAATAATATCCTATGGACGCTTTCACACCACGTCAATCTGGTCCCGTGGTAAGTTCACGAAGAACTTGTGTTACGGGTACCAGACAACGTAAATATATTTAATACTTTTATACTATACATAGACTTAAGATTTTTATTTTAAAATACACATATTTAATACAAATCCATGACCCAGGAACACAGAAAATATTTTTGTTTCCTGGCGGGATTCGAACCCGCAACCTCCGGCTTGAGCGCCAACGCGCTTACCACTGAGCCACAGAGGTCGTCGATTTATAATAATATACATGAATGATCCGCATTAGGTCAGGGTTACTTAAAATGTCCCATAAGGGGTCCGTGAAAGGGGTTTTAGGGATCCGTAAATAAATATAACAAAGATTTTTCGGCATGTATCTTTAGTTGCTTATAACAGATCAGTGAATAAACTAGAAATCAATTTTGGAAAAAAATTTGGAAAGGGTTCGCCGGATTTAATCTTAAAATTTGTTTGTGACAGCGAAAAGTTTAAGAAACCTTTCGTTAACCTCAAATAAGCTCAAAATACCTATTTTTATTTCAGATGTAAATATCTTATTTTTCAATTTAAATTTTTGGAGCTCGCTCGTAGACGAAACTTAGTAAAAATAACTATGTTTCGGCAGATAATATAAAAGGCAGTGTAATTACTAACACCGAAATCTTGAAACGAAAATGAGGCACCTTCTTTTTTTTTTCAAAGAACCTCAGCTAGTAGACCGAGGTTTTCTCTAACTTCAGCTGAGGTCACGAAACTTAAACCTCTCAAGTTTGGGCACCTAGCTATTAGGTCTCAGGAGTTTCAGGTCACCTACCATCAGGTGGTTCCTTTAGTTTGCCAAACCTGGTCAAGCGTAAGTCAGAATCGGAGTCGAGGGATTCGTACCGTTACAATAATAGAGTATGTATTTCAAATCGATTTTCAAATAACTTTTGTTAGTTCTATCACTTTACTTCTAAATCAGTAGAGATTTGAAATTATTACCAAGTGTTGCATTATTATGCCAGAATCAAATAATACTCATTTAAAGAACATCATGAAACGTGTTTTTTGCGTGATCTATCCAAAATATGTATTATTTAGTGGTACGGAACCCGACGCGTATGACGGACTCACACTTGATCAATTAAAGATATCGTGACATACCTTTATCACGAGGTTTTTGAGTGCCCTCCGAGATTGTTGCTGAAAAATAGATTATTATTAATATTTTATACACTTACACCACGTCAATCTATTTCAGTGTCGATTGAGAGAGTCCTTCGTCTTTGTGTTGTGCCAATTATAGCGGAGTAGCTCAACGTGCAAAGGAGCGTACTATGCTGGGTGTTTCTTTGGTAGACAGGATTCGAAGCGAAAACATCCGTCAGAGAACCAACGATACCGATATCACGAGAAGATTAAGCTCGTTGAAGTGGCAGTCAGCTGGTCACACAGGAGAACGGATGACCGATGGGCCAATAAGGTTCAAGAGTGGAGGCCGCGTTTAGGAAGATGAAGTCTCGGTCGTCCATTAACCAGGTGGGGAGACGAGTGGCCGGTCCGTGTTGGATGCGAGTGGCGAGGGATCAGTCGTCTTGGCGTTAATTGAGCCTATGTTCAGCAGTGGACAGATAGAGGCTGATTATGGTGATGATGATGATGATGACGATCGATATTTCGACATTACCTTGAATGTCTTGTTCACGAGATATCTCGTAAAATTATAGTAAATATCCCCTTTTAAATAGCTTTAATAGTGAAAATAACTATGACAATATTTTTTTGTTAAATCACCGTTGATGATTCTATTTAAAGTATACTACAAAGTATATTTATAATTAAATCACAAATAACAAAATAATACCAAATTCTCATCGTCATCTGGCGCTGGCTGAAAAAAAAAACACGACTTTAAAGCAAACAAACACACACAACAAGTTAAAAAATAATAATGGTGATAATGATTTACCATCAGCGTATTTGCCTGTCTAATTTGAACTTGCTAGAGTATATACGTATATGCCTACGCTGGTGTTAATTTCATTGGGCATATTTAAAAGGCCTGGGAGGAGTCACGTAATATATTCGGAGTTTTCTGTGACTTGTCCAAGGCGTTCGATTCTGTACAGCATGAGACATTGGTCAGGAAATTAAGCCACTATGGAATAGGCGGTACTGCTCTGGATCTTATGAATTCCTACCTTAACAATAGCAGTCAAAGGGTGGAGATAAACAGCAAAAGATCCTCCGGGACTAAAATAGAGAATGGGGTTCCCCAGGGTTCCATTCTAGGTCCATTTCATTTTCTTATTTACATTAATGATTTACCGTACTTAGTTAAATATTATGAAGAGATAGTATTGTTTGTTGATGACACTTCACTTATTTAAAAAATAAAACGACAAGAATCTAATTATGACGAGGTAAACAACAATCTTTTGAGGATGTCATATTGGTTTAGAATTAATAACTTGCGTTTAAATATAAAAAAAACTAAATGTATAAAATTCTCTTTTCTTCAAATGTTAAACAAATGCAAACCAATGTGTACTCTTAGACAATGAGACATTGGAACTGGTGGACTCACCAGTTTTTCTAGGAATAACTCTAGATCCTATAGATAAGACAGCTACTACTACTGGTATTTTAGTTATTTTCACAGCGTTATGGCTTATGGGGAAATGCTGCCCATATCAAAAATATTTTTGTCCTGCAGAAGCGGGCAATCCGTGCAATTTACAAGCTGTCCCCCTATGCATCTTTGAGATACAAATTTAAACAAATTGGAATTTTGACTGTCGTGTCTCAATACATCTTGGAAAATTTACTATATTTCCGGAAAAATATAAGTGGATTCTGTAAAAAAGTGACATCCTTAGAAGGGATATAATAGACACAGGCTAGATGTACTAGTCATTATACTCATAAAAGTAAACAATTCGCTTCTAGAATAGAATACAAGAAAATGTTCCAAATCCCCCAATTAAAACATTAAAAAGTATATTAAAGTGCGTTGGTGTGGTAAAGGATATAATAAAGTAAATGATTTTAGGACGATACCACACCTTGGGAATGGGGCGTTCCTCCCAGGCATTTCAGGATAACAACATGTAAAATTTGTTACAAAATATTTGAAAAGATTAGTTCCACTGAGTTTGTCTGTTTCTGCTTAGTGGGCTCGCTTTGGAACCATTTTTTTTTTTGGCAGGGAAATCCTTATGGATGCAGCCAGGATCTTCGGGTAGATCCTGACCCAATGTGGGAGTCGCACCTGGGAGTGCCCACCCTAACTAAAACCACTGCGAGCGCCTTCAGCCGCTTTTTGGGGGTCCCGGATATGCAGGCAACAGACAGGATCACCTCAGCGACAGGCTGGCCCCGGCGAAGGCCAGACTACTCCTCGTAGGGGGGGGGGGGGGGGCTGTGTCAGACGAAAGGTGAGGGGTTTGCGCTTACGGCGCATCCACCGCTCAAGGACCAGACGCAGAGCAACCGTCAGGTTTTTGCCATACGGTTGCTGCGCCAGGTCCTCCCCCCACTTCCGCATTAACGCCTCTTGCCCTAGTCGGCGAACCCGCAGGATCCCGTCCAGCGTAAGGCTCTCACCCAGACACCTCCTATCCGAGACATAGGAGTGCATCTCGGCAAGAACCTCCGCCACCAGCTCCCACGGGGGGTCACCGGCTAGGGCAGTGGCTGCCGCCCACGAAACCGTACGGTATCCCCGGATCACTCTTACCGCGATAACCCGCTGCGCCGACCGCAGCCGGGCCTTATTCCTCCCGGTAAGGTGATCCGCCCAGATGGGTGCACCGTACGTCGCCATACTACGGCAGACTCCGGAGTATAGCTGCCTGCAGGCGGCGCTGGGTCCTCCGAGGTTCGGGAGGAGTCTGCCCAGTGCACTTGCCGCCTTCGCGACCTTCGGTCCCAACATGGAGAAATGTGGAGGTCCACTCGCTTTGGAACCAGTCGTAGACTCAATTTAAACATTAAGAAGATACTCTGTTGGTTCTATTTTGAATAAAAAATATTGATTTCGATTTTATAAAAAAAGAAGGAAAATTAAAAAAAAAAAAACTTACAAATGCGAAGGCACAGGAGACCAAACATAGGATGACGAATACCTTCATGGTTGTTATTCCAACTGGCCGAGTACCCTGGCTGTGTTCGTTTAAAAGGAGTTTCATGTGACTAATCGAAGACATGTTATTTGATGAAGCGTGAAAGGTACGTAATCCTCAATTATGTACTATGTTATTTTTTAATTGAATTGGCTATTTATTGTACTAGCCCGCGATTTTTCATGGACATTCATTTACTTATATTAAACCTAAAAAAGTAACTAAAATAAAATAAAGTTATTAATGGAAAAATAATTTTCATGAATTAAAGATTTATTATTATTAATAATTATTATTAGTAGCTCGTATTAATAGCTGTTCCCAGTTTTACACATCCTAGCAGTGCAAAAGAGGCTCTAAAATAATATATTTTTTATAGAAGAGGCGGCAAATGGACAGTCGTTTCACCTGGTGGTAAGTGATTAACGACATCCATAGACACCACTACATAATTAGCAGGTGCGTTGCCTTTCGAATATGAGTATGTTCTTTTCTTGAAGGTCCCTAAGTCGTATCGGTTCGGTGTCAGCTAGTTCCATATACATAGTGGTCGTGCGAAGCAGGCGTAAAAATGGAGCTGTTGTGGACTTCTGGTTCGTTCTGGTGGTTCGTTTGACGAACTTACCGGTTTTAATATATTTTAATATCTATAGATTTAATTAATTAGTTATATCTATACTAATATTATAAAGCTGAAGTTTGTTTGTTTGTTTGAACGCGCTAATCTCAGGAACTACTGGTCCGATTTGAAAAAAATCTTTCAGTGTTAGACAGCTTATTTATCGATGAAGGCTATAGGCTATATTACATCACGCTGTGACTTATAGGAGTTGAGTAACGCGGGCGAAGCTAGTATTATTATACAGTGATTACATTAGCTCTTCTGCAAGTTGGATTTTTTATGTCATAAGTATGCAACCGAGTAGCCGGAGCCTTATGGTGACTACAGACGCCTATATACATCTGTAAAACCAAAAGTTATGCAAATATATTGCCCTCCTTTTTCCCTATCCCCTCCAATCTGCCACCAGAAACTCACAAAACTTACGAAACGCGACAGCATAGCTGTCACTTGACGCCGGTGTTATGTGAGCGAGAGGTACCACCCCGGTCATGCGGGCCTTGGTTTGAATATAATTTATTACTATTGAATATGTGTTTGAATATTTGGTCACTTAACGACATTCGTGTTTGAATGTTTGGTCACTTAACGACATCCGTGTTTGAATGTTTGGTCACTTAACGACATCCGTGTTTGAATGTTTGGTCACTTGACGATATACGTATTTGAATGTTTGGTCACTTAACGACATTCGTGTTTGAATGTTTGGTCACTTAACGACATTCGTGTTTGAATGTTTGGTGACTTAACGATATACGTGTTTGAATGTTTGGTCACTTAACGACATACGCCAATTTGAATCCTGACATTAATAATACCTATCATAATCTATAGGGTACTGTAATTTTGAAAAAACCTGAAAAGGTATTTTCAATTTTGTTTGATTCGTGCATGCGATTTTTAGATTTTTGTTTGATATGTTTCAGAGTTGTGGAATTGAGAAACGGACAGAGTTGCAGACTACATCTAGTTTCAATAAAATCATACAAGACGTTGATATGTAACCGTAAAGAATCGCTGATGAGAAATTAATTGAAGTTCAATATGAGAAGTCGCTAGAAAAACGAGGTTTACTCTTAAGTATCACCGATGTTTTTGTAAATTAATATTTAAGCTGGAATTAACTGTGAGGTGAATTTTTATGTTTTACAAATGTTGCACGTGGCTTTTCTCGTGTTTTACGTTTAATGTTTTATCATCATCATAACCTCCAAACGAACGATTTCGGATATCACCGTCCCGTAGGCTAGGGTGTCGAGTATGTTAATGAACAATCACACCACTTTGATCTAGGTACAGGACTCAACCACGCAACTCAATTAGTAAGAGGTAGTGTCATGTTGCTTAGCAGCCGAATTGGGCCGGCACGGCCGGGGAGCACCTCTCTCTCAAACTCTTTTGTCTTCCTGTTGTGACATAACGGCCAGAACATTCCAGAATATTAGCTGTTATGGCGTATCAAATAATTTATATGATGTCAACCGCAACAATTATAGTAATAACTAAGTTCAAAAAACTCAAAAAACAAGCTTTAATCAATGCTTTTTTCCCCTTTTACAGCGGGAAATGCTCTGAGGTATCCCGAGGCGGATATGTGGGACTCGCTGCACCCGAAAGATGGTAAGGTGGACGCAGCTCTACCCACTAAGAACCGGTGAGTGCCACCAATGCCGCCTTTGGTGAGGTGCCCCGGATCTAATGAGCAAACAGGGCACCTCACGTCGGAACAGTACAATGGGGTGAGGTTCCCATCCTCGCCCCTTATCCCTCTGCTCTTTTGTCCCCTTTTCTTATAAGAGGGGTACAAACTGCTGAACTTTAATCAAAACTACTAAGCTGAAATGGGACTGGGCAGGCCACGTCAGCAGAATGCACTCCGACCGCTGATCAAATATCACCACATTTTGGGTGCCAGAAGATGGACGACTTCGCCGAGGCTGGCCCCGAAAAAGATGGCGTGATAACTTAGACTCATACCAGGCTGACTGGTCGGCGGTGACGAGAGATCGCGATATATGGAGTTCCCAGCAGTGGGACAGCATAGTTTAGTAAAAAAAATTGAAGACCAAAACGCGAAATTTGCTCGATGGTGAAATTGTTGAATGCACTCAATGCTTTTTCGACAATTATTTTTTATTGTTTTGAACCATGTCAATGGAGTAACCAACCCCACGGAGTACCCACGGAGTACCCACGGAGTACCCCACGGAGTACCCACGGAGTACCCCATAGGTCTGGTTTGGCAAACTGACACGGATCGTATAAGGGTTTCGATTTCTCATTAGGAACGCTAAAAGTAGGTTCTACGTTGGTCAGACGGACGGATCCAATAGGGATTCCTAACCATATTTAGGAACCCTAAAAATTAACACTAGGCCCACCTATTTAATACACTGATACCCTGTCAACAGTCGCATGATTAGAACCCACTACCCTCGATCAAGGTAGGACATGCAAAACAGCTGTAAAATTTTAATTTCATGCAACAAGTACATATATTAAAGGAAATGAGAGGCAAATGCGAGTCTAACTACCGAGGGTTCCGTATATATAAAATAAATATATGCAAATAAAGAAAGTGGATTTTTTATGATAGTTCGATGAGCAAACCTGCAGACGTGCCACCTGAGAGTAAGTGATCGACGTCATCCATGAACACCCCCACCACGGTTCAGGCCTTGACCGTAGCATTGGGGCTCAGTAGCCTAGGGTGAGCCGCTGCACCTTGAGCGAAGCTATTGAGCTGAGGGGGCTCTTTCTACCTCTCTTATAAGAAGGGAGGGAAGCGCTGTGGCACGCTCCCGGCTGCATGGGTAACACCATCTTGCTTATTTCTCCCGTGAAATTGCTTTGCTGTGTTTGGTAGAGAAGGTCAAGGCTGGCAGTGTAATTAGCACTGAAGCATCTTATGTCTCAGGATAGGCAACACATAAATGAAGTTGCCTGGGCTCGTTCCAGGTATACTAGTTTATGTTCATAGGCGACGTCAACCACTTACCATCAGGTGACACGTTTGCCAGTTTGCTTATTCAAGTAACATAAAAAAAGAGGGGACAAAAGAGAAGGGCGAGGACGGGAACCTCACCCCATTGCACTGTCCCGACGTTGGGAGTTGTGTGGTGCGGGTCAACCCCTCGGTGGAGGTGGCGTCGGTCCCTTGGGGGACTGACTATACGTCGAGGTGCCCTGTTTGTTTATTAGATCCGGGGCACCTCACCAAAGGCGGCATTGGTGGCACTCGCCAGGTTTTAGTGGGTAGAGCTGCGTCCACTTACCAGCTTTCTGGCGCAGCGAGTTCCACATAGCTGCCTGGGGAAACCCACACCCCCGTGGGATGCCTCAGAGCATTTCCCGGCGTTAAACAATTTCACCATGAACATAGCCATTAGTTTATCTGGAACTAGCCCAGGCAACTTATTTAGTAGTAGTATAGTCCGGAACTCTATTGATTCACCATCCACCAGTGTGACCGGCTGTCTCTGCAGCGTGCTTATCCTTCGCGTGATGTCGGGTCTTTCATTCTCTGGTGGATGATTTTGTTGCAAATCCTATGTGCGAAAAAGAGGAAGAGATAGAGAGAGTCGAGGGAGAGATAGAGAGTCGAGAGAGAGAGAGAGAGTCGGGAGAGGGAGAGTCGGGAGAGGGAGAGTCGAGAGAGAGAGAGTCGAGAGAGGGAGAGTCGAGAGAGAGAGAGTCGCGAGGGAGAGAGAGCCGAGAGAAAGAGAGAGAGAGAGAGCGCCGAGAGAGAGAGAAAGTCAAAAGAGAGAGAGAGAGAGAAAGAGAAAGTAAAACCCTGAAGCAAGGTAATTCGGGTAAGCGTACCGGTGTGCGCTTACCAATAAGCGAGGCGATAATTTGCTTGCCTTCGTTGATCGTTTGCTACAAAAATACTTTTTTGAACGATATTGTTTTAGAGGTATTATAAGGACCGTAAACTTGTACATATTATCCATTTCTGAGATAAAGAGTCAGACAAACAGAACGAGTGATCGTATATACCGCCTTATTAAACGGAACCCTAAAAACGCAAGGACGAAATAGTCAGGGCACGACGTCTGTCTAGGAGTCTGGATCGATACTGACATCATCATCTCGCTATCGTCTATGCCCTATGGAATGTTTCCGCTGAGTTTGTTTCGTTTATGCCCCGGAACGAACTAGCCATCTTGGTGTTCATTTAACGATTTCTATGAGGATTAATAGGATAACGATTGCTGCATAAAAAACATGACTTAGTGAATGCAATTTTTTTTAATCAGACTGGCAGATTTGGAGATTAGCGCGTTCAAACAATCAAATAATACTTCAACTTTATGATGATAAACATTTATCGCATCATCATTATCATCACCATCACCATCATCATCATTTTGATAAATCAATTATTGATCTTCTTAAAGCGATCGTATATCCCATGGAAATCAAGATATATCACGGACAGTGGGATACAATACCGGATATCTTCACACTGAAATGGTGCGGAACCTTTTCACCGTACAAACTAGTATAAATAGGTACTTAGCTATAATTAAAAGCCTCCTTCCAACAAAGAAATCCGAATAGAAAATGTCATTATAGAGGAATGAGCACATCCTATCCTGAATTGTGTTGCCAGTTGCAAAAGTTCACCCCGATTTAGGGGAAAATTATTCGCTTCAAAGTATAAAAACGATGTATGTCTTACGTACATATCTTCTTCATGTATAATATGCATAAACTACATAAAAGTGTGCTGTCAGTGTTTAAGTAAATTCAAGTGATGGTGCATAACATTTTTCTTGTAGGTGACGACGATGACGAATGACGATGGTCTATATGGTATTGAGTGATTGATCTGGGTTCGGTGCTAACCGGTGCCATGAAATGGGTTTATAAAAAAAAAAAAAATCGGTTGTCTGTAAAGTCGGTTTACTGACGATAGTTGAACGTGACAACGTCATAAGAAAATGGAACGCCTCAGAGCGAGGTAACGCCGCATGCGTCATCTTTTTTCGTTCGTGCAGCCGGCTCCATCGAATTATAAGACGTTGTCGACGTCAAAATCTTCGCGCACCTAAACATGAGAACATCACTTGCTCACCGGTGAAGTAAAACATCGTAAGGAAAGCTACATGCCTGATGAGATTAAAAGCCTTTGAAGGTATGTGAAATTCACCAACCCGCATTGGGTCACCGCATCGGTGAACTATGGCTATACACATTCCTTCCCTGATTTCGAGGAGGAGACCCGTGCCCAGCAGTGGGACATATAAGGGTTGATGATGATGATGTAACATTTAGAAGTGAAATTTATGTATATGTGTGTATAGTAATAAGTTTTTTATACATAATAATATAAGCAATCGCCAAACCTCGATGACTTAAATTTTATGTGAATATAAAAACTATAATATTATGTCATACTTAGCGAATGGTTACAAGATATATTCGGAATTGCGTGTTGCGTACGTTGGATGTAGACATCGAGTATTAATTAAACTTGAATTATTAATTATGCGATCGATATGGCTGGACTATTAAAACATTGATATCAAATGTGTTATCATATTCAAGTGTAAGCAAATTTCGAAAAATTCTTTATTTCACATTATTAATATGAATATCAGCATTTTTTTGTAATGTAACATGTGTATATGATGCTAATGTGTGAAGAAAAGAATTCTAAACCTATATTGTTTTCTAATATTTACGCGAATTTCACTCATTATAATGAAACAATTTTTACGGATTTTATCACAGTTTGTTATTATTATTACGGGCGTCCTTCCGTGACCATGGTTGCTGTAAAGTATCCGAGACGTCGGGCATGTAAAAATCTTAATAAAACGCGATAAAATCCGTAATTTTTTTTTACATTATAATTACACACTTAGTTCATTTTCTTTTCAACAAGTATGTTTTTCTAAGTTAAAGTCTGTAAAATATAAATTAAACCTTTCAAGCACTACTTTCGGAAACTTAGAGCTATAAAAAACTTGTAAAATAACTTACACCAAACTAACTTCTTCTTCTTTATAAATGGACCCCCATAGGAATTGCCAAAGTCAGAATGTCTTCCTTCAATAACTTCTAAAGACTCTGCTCATAATAACGTTGTGTTGCTACAAGGTATGAATACAACAAACTATAAAACCTATACTGCAACAAAACATATTTTTACGATTCCATCGATCTAATAATGGGAGGGTAAAACATTGAAGCTGGCAACACTATCAGGACGAAACGCCAGTCTGAGTGGTGTCTTGTGTAGAGAGGACGCGTGTTGCCATACTTTCGTGTTTTCGTGAATTTGTGTGAATTATTGGATATTTTTGAGGATTTTATATCGGTAAGTATTTGTACAGTCAGACTAATACTTAATTATTATCAATAAAAGATAAGCTTGATTAGTTTTATTTAATACTAGTGGCCCCGACAGACGTTGTCCTGTACAAAATATTTTTTTTGTGAATCTAAACCATTCTCGAATCCACTTGAACACACACAAAAAAAATCATCAAGATCGGTCCAGCCGCATAGGAGGAGTTCAGTGACATACACACGCACAGAAGAATTATATATATAAAGATATCAAAGGTGTTTAATGATGTATAATATTAGGCCCACCTCTTGATAATAGGAAAAACCACGATATTCCTCTGAGATAGAAACTACACTTTGCATAAAATATATGCAATAATCAGCGGTTTTCCAATCCTTGGCAGCCGGGGCCCTTTGACCGGGAGCTCTTCACGGGGCCCCCTAAATATTTTTGTTTGTTTTCCTGTATATTTAATTTCATAGCAGGAACGATTAACAAATCTTGGATATAGAGAGCATCATAATTCTCTTCTTTTTAAAGAGGCCCCAAAATGTTGCCCCACAACGGCTCTGAGTCTAATCAAAAAAATTATAATCCATGTATGTATTTATTAATACGAAAATGTTTGTATGTTTGTGACTTTTTGCTAAACCGATTACGTTATGACAAAATTTGGCGTAGATGTTATCTTAAATAAGATCTTCCTATATCTTTATGTACATTTAAATAAACATTGTGTGTTTACGAATTGTAAAAAATAATTTATGATGCATATTATTATTTAGATTTTGTAATAATATAATTTCGGTAATTAAAAAAGGTATAGTTTAACAAACAGTGAAGAAAAATTATTTATCTAACCTTTTGTCTTTACCTATTTCTATAACATAGAAACAATCTTAAAATATTTTTTCGAAGCCGACTCCATTCCGGAGATAATTGCGCTCTAACAAACAGACATATTATTCAGCCTTATCTCTTAACTAGCTTGTTAATTGCCCGACGGGGTCCACAATTGATACATAATGTATCTATATCAAAAACATCTTATGTACATCTTCATTGCCTTTCAATAGTATTAATTATATTCGGTTTTTGTATTGATCTGTCTGTGCATCGATATTTTCTAAACTACTCAACTGATTTTGATACGGTTTTCACTGTAGGCTTTGTTATGAACTAGGGCAAATTCTTGAGTACATACATTAATATTTTTATCATAAAATGTAGAGAAAAGTTTGCTTGTTTGTTGGTTATGAATTTACTCAAAAAAAAAACTCAACCGCTTTTAAAAATTCTTTCACCGTTAGAATGATATATTAACAATAGGATATAAAATAATTACCAGATAACTCAGCTGATACGGTTGTAAATGTAAGTGAAAGCGGTGAAGCTGCGGGTATCAACTAGTTTACAATAAAGTGTTGAGTATTGTATAGTATACTGGAGGATCCCCACCATGGTTCAAGCCTTGTCGTGGCGGTGGGGCTCAGTAGCCTAGGACGAGCCCAGCACCTTGGTCGAAGCTAATTGAGCTGAGGGAGCTGCTATTTGTACCCCTCTTATAAGAAGAGGGGAAAAGAGGCGAGGATGGGAACCTCACCCCATGGTACTGTCCCGACTATGAGAGGGGTTGTTCTGTGGTGCGGGACAATCCCTCTGTGGAGGTGTCGTCGGTCCCTTGTGGGACAGACTAGCCGTCGAGATGCCCTGTTTGCTTAACAGATTTGGGGCACCTCACCAAAGGCGGCACTGGTGGCACTCGCCGGGTTTTAGTGGGTAGAGCTGTGTCCACCTTACCACCTTTCGGGCGCAGCGAGTCCTACATACCCGCCTGGGGAGACCCACTGCCCGCGGTATGCCTCAGAGCATTTCTCGGCGTAAAAGAAAGAAAAAGGATAGGTCGAACTAGTTGGGACGGTCGCCGTGCCGGTTCTAGTTGGATGCGGGTGGGAATCAGCCGTCTCGGCGTTCATTGAAATCCATCAATGCTATCCAAAGGACTAAGGCGTGCTAGGTCATACACTTATTATCTATATCTGAAATCTCTACTCGAGTAAGCACTGGTGCGCTCGACCGAGCAATGGATCGGTGATGTGCACTGGCGTCGTCAGTGTCTCTTGCTGCTCAGCGTGGCAATATCTATCTGGTACCAAATTACGTTATTATCATTCCCATGATGAGTTTTTGATGTAAAACTTAACATCGTGAAATCGTCTCAAATGCCGTGATGCTAAACAGTTTGACCTTGATAACTTCTTTGTGCGATAATGCACATACACTTTGTTTTCATCTTTTGTTATTTAGAATGGTAATAACACTATCTGGTGTCAGCTTCGCCCGCGATTTACAGCGGTATCGGATTGATGATGATTACTTATTTATTTATTTATTTAAATAAATAAATTAACTTAGGATATAAATGATTACATTTACATCCTAAGTTACTCCTTATAACATCAGCTATCTGCCAGTGAAAGTCCCATCAAAATCGGCCCAGCAGTTTCAGAGATTAGCTGCAACAAACAGACAGACAGACGGACAGACAGATAAAAATCCAATCCAATTTTATTTGTCTGTATATTAGATACATTAACAACGTTTTTTCGGAACCCTTGTTTTTATAAACATATAATTATTGTCTGTCCATCTTGAATATAAAATGGCCCTCAGAGAAATTAAATATAGGGTCCCAAAGAAACAAGGGTGGGTTAAGACTTGCCCTTCTAAAAGTCTATCTTTAGCTTATACCGTGTATTAGTTCTTTTTCATTGAAAATGTTATTTCAGGGCTCATAATTCATATATAGTCCTTAGCACAGGGGCGTTACTGGAGGCGCATTAAGTAGCGCCTCCTACGCACCCCTGTTCCGCCTGCGGGGGGAGGCCTCGTCGGCGGCCTCCTCTCTCACCCGCTCATCGGCCTCTTTCTGGGACATTACTGCCTCACAGAAGGAGACCATCGCCGTCCAGGAGTCCACCGCCGCGCCACAATCGTGACATACTTTTGGGCCGTCCGGCACAGGTACTTACCGAAGCAGCCATTCCCGGTGAGCATCTGTGTTAGACGGAAGGTGAGGGGTTTGCGTTTACGACGCATCCACCGCTCTAGGACCCGACGCAGGGCAACCGTTAGGCGTTTGCCATACGGCTCCCACGCCAGGTCCTCTCCCTAGCTTTTGAACTAGAGCTATATGTGTTTATGTACCTTCAGAAGGTAGTCTTGTATATAGTTCCCATCAAGGTTCAAGCCTTGTCATGGCTGCGGGGCTCAGTAGGCTAAGGTGAGCCCAGCACCTTGGGCGAAGCTTCCTCTTTGTATCCTTCTTATAAGAGGGGACAAAAGAGCAGGGGGACAGGGGCCAGGATGGGAATCTTATCACCATCAGCCCGTTACTGTCCACTGCTGTGGTCTCTCTTTTTTCTGCCAATCTCCTTTGTCCCTTGCCTGTATCATCCATGTTTTTCCACCAGTTTTTATTATAATTATGTTAACAACTAGCCGTTGCCCGCAGCTTCGTATATTTACAGCCGTACGCGGATCGATGATGATTATTTTTATAGCCTAACCACATCAGCTATCTGTTACTCCTTAAAACATCAGCTATCTGCCAGTGAAAGTCCCGTCAAAATCGGCTCAGCCATTTTAGAGATTAGCCGGAACAAACAGACAGACAGACTGACGGATAGACAGACAAAAACTGTAAATAATGTTATTTTGGTATATGTACCATGTACATATATTAAAATAACAAAGTGCACAATAATACATCCTTATTATGCACTTAATAAAATCGGTTATTTCAATATTACAAACAGACACTCCAATTTTATTTCACTGTATAGAATCACATATGACATCACACAATCATAGAACTATATTTCTAGGAATAATCGTTAAAAAACTAACATTTTTCGAGTATACAAAAATATTTTTCCACTTTTAATAGCAAGTTGAACATAAATGGTTGAAACGTTTTTATGTTTGAGCTGAACTCATATCGAGGAACACTTTCATTGCTCTTGTCGTGAGTGTTCAGAGTTTAGCTCGTAAATGTTCGGATGAGCTTTTTATAACATGCGTAGACTAGTGTACTTGAAATATTTAGTTTTAGAGAGTTATTAGAATTGGTAAATGTTGAAGTGTAGTAGGTACAGGTACGTGAGTCATTTTTTTATTTTCTTCTTTTACGCCGGGAAATGCTCTAAGATGCATCCCCCGGGGGAGTGGGTTTCCCCAGGCGGGTATGTGGGACTCGCTGCGCCCGAAAGGTGGCAGCTTTACCTTCTAAAATCCGGCGTGCCACCAATGCCGCTTTTGGTGAGGTGCCCCGGATTTGTTGAGCAAATAGGGCGGCTAGTCAGTCCCTCAGGGGACCGACGCCATCTCGAGGGGACAGGACAATGGGGTGAGGTTTCCATCGTCACCCCCGTCCCCCTGCTCTTTTGTCCCCTTTTCTTATAAGAGGGGTACAAAGAGCAGTTCAGCCTAGGCTACTGAGCCCCACCGCCATGACAAGGCTTTAACCATGGTGGGGTAGGGACGTGGGTCCTGTGCTAGCCTGTCGTCGAGGTGCTCCTGCAGATCCTCCAGAAAAGCGGCTGAAAGCGCACAAAAGACCGCATGACATTGACATTTCAGTGTGTTTGACGATTGTTTATGTAAACAAAATATAGCATAATCTTATATAAATAAATCAAACGTCATATAAACGTCAAATAGCGTCTCATAACGGTGGTAACCGTGTCGCGAATTCAGAGATTTTATTTGATCTAAAAATATGCGTACTGCGCCGAAAGAAGTTTTCATTTCAATTAATCGTGATAAAGGCTTAAAAGTTATCTTTATATAATTCTCTTTGCGTGTAACTAAACTTCCCTAGACTGCTGGACTTATGAAATTTTGTGTTTGTTCAAGTGGATTAGAGAATGGTTTAGATTCACAATTCGGTCCAACTCAAAATGTTTTGTACATGATGTCTGTCGGGTCCGCTAGAATTATAATACCTAAAGTTGTATGTTTGTCTCTCTAGTGTATCTTAGTGAAACTTCTTTGCGCGCATGAAGGTAATTTTTTTACAGATGAAACGTCACGAAAAAATGCAACATTTTTGTCCAAGAACCCTCTTCTTGGACAAAAATGTTGCATTTTTTCGTGACGTTTCATCTGTAAAAAAAAATCTGTAAAAGAAAGTGATTGATACCGATTTAGAGACAGTGAGAAAGGGCGAACGTAGCATGAAGCACATAGCCATGGAGTGTGAGTAAGGAGAGATAGAGCGAACATCGCATCGCAAGTCTCGGAAATTTAAAGCTTTAGATTAGTATAAATATAAACGAGATTTAAAAAATAGTTTAGAAAATAAGTTTCACTTCTGACATACTTTGTACGCAGGCATTTTTTTATTATTATCTTTTTCTGTGTATCTCTTTATGCCTCTGTGTCTCCTGTTTGTGTCGAATAAATGTTTCTTTCTTTCTTTCTTAGTGTCGCTATCTTCAAGTTTCAAAACATCAATTTCGCTAAAGATGTTTTCACTTAGATGTAACCTTTCATTTGGTTTTTCTATCATAACGTTCTTCGTGAAAGCCGTGACATAATGCAAAAACTGTTCGCGTGTTTAGCTTGCATTAACATTATCTAGTTGTGAATACTTTTGTAGATCAATAAGTTTATTGTAGATGTTTCGATTACTCCAAATTGTATGTCATACTATACGTAATACTAGCTGTTGCTCGCAGCTTTTCCCGCGTTAACTAATTCAACTTAACTACTATTAGTCACAGCGTGATGTTATATAGCCTATAGCTTTCCTTAATAAATGGGCTATTTAACACTGAAATAATTTTTCAAATCGGACCAGTAGTTTCTGAGATTAGCGCGTTCAAACAAACAAACAAACTCTTCAGCTTTATAATAGACTAGCTGTTCCCTGCAGCTTCGCCCGCGTTACTTAACTCCTATAAGTCACAGCGTGATGTTATATAGCCTATAGCCTATAGCCTTCCTCGATAAATGGGCTATCTATATAATAATAATTTTTCAAATCGGATCAGTAGTTCCTGAGATTAGCGCGTTCAAACAAACAAACAACTCTTTATACTAAAAGCTTTATAATATTATTAGTATATATATATATATATATATATATATATATATATATATATATATATTTATATAGCTCGTAACTTATCGTAAGAGCGTACTAGGAATTAAATATAATACACATCCATGACCCGGTGCAGATTATATTTATCATACAAATTATGCTCTTGGGATTCGAACCCGCGACCGCTGCTGTGTCCAGTAGCCTGACCACTCCACCAGCCGGCCGTCAAATATTGCTTATTCTTTTTCGTATTTGGTATTTTCGTATTTTAAGACGAGCTCCCGGGTGTGATCAGCGTCGCTCAATGACATAAGCGTTGCTCTGTCGTACGAAGTCTCGGTGCCAGTAATTGCCTGTTGGCAGGGCTGTAGTAAGAGGTAGTGCCATGGTTCGCAGCCGAATCGGGCCGGCACGACCGGGGTATATCTCTCGCACCACCGGCGTCAAGTGACAGCTTCTGTCGCGTTTCGTGCGGTTTGTGAGTTTCCAGTGGCCCATTGGGGGGATAGGGAAAAGGAGGGCAACGCATCTGCATAATCTCTGGTTGTGCGGATGTGTATGAGCGTCGATTATAGTCATCAAGAGGCTACGACTGCTCCTTTCCTGTGGTAAAAAAGGTGTACAAATTTGGAACAAAATGTCGCAAAAAAGGGATACTATAGTGGTTTATAGGTTTATATCCGTCCGTGACTATGGTTGCTGTAAAGTATACAAAACATCCATCATGTAATCTTATTCAAATTCTTTATATAACTTAGTAGAGTACATTGGGTAGTACACGATTTGTATGAGAATCTCCGTGTTTGCCTACATCTTTACGCACGCTTGACTTGGGCAGTAAGCTAGTGAATGCGTGACGAGAGCGTTACGAAAAGTGTGATCGGGCGAGACAAACGGAATTTGAGAGAGATATATTAGTTAGTGAAGATAGAAAGAGAGAGTTACGTTTCGTAATTAGGGTACATTTTGTCGCTAGGATAAATTCGGGTCTCCAGTGTCACTTGGTTTTCAAATTTTTCTAAGTTTGTTCAGTAATTTTATATATTCTGAAAAGTTTCAATTAGGCCACTTCCACTGCTGCACATAGGCCCCATTCTGAACGCCAAGACGACTGATCCCTTGCCGGACCGGCCACTGCACGGAGATCATCTTCCCACCTGGTTAATGGCCAACCAATACTTCGTTTACCTAAACGTGGCCTCCACTCTTGAACCTTATTGGCCCATCGGCCATCCGTTCTCCTGAGTGTATGACCAGCCCACTGCCACTTAAACGAGCTTATTCTTGCGTGATATCGGTAACTTTATTTCGCTGGCGGATGTCTTAATTTCGTATCCTATCTGCCAAAGAATCAACCAGCACAGCACGCTCCATAGCATTTAATATAATTACTATTACATTATAACTATATATCTACACTATTAATGTAAAGAAGAAGAAAAAAGTTGTATGTATATATGTAACGAATAATATCAAAAACTACTGGACCGATTTCAAAAATTCTTTCATCATTAGAATGCTACATTATCCCTGTACTCAGTGACAGTATGAATATTCAATATTGTTCAGACCAACGCCACAGAGCTGTTTACTCCGCACAAAGAACTTCATCAAACTTAGCTGAAGTAATATAGATCGATGAGTTCTAATCGGTTAACTTTTTAATGGCGTTCTATCGTCATCAGCCTCTATCCGTCCTCCATACAATATAGGCCTTCTTCAATGAACGCCAAGACGGCCGATCCCTTGTCACTCGCATCCAACACGGACCGGCCAGCGCACGGAGATCGTCTTCCCACGTTAATGGCCGACCATTCGTATATAAGTCTTTTATTTTGCAGATTTTTACCCGACTACGTTAACGAAAAGGGTTATGGTCTTAGCAGTCTATGTATGTATGTTTGACCACTTATACGATATAATTTTCTAAAGTTTATGCCAATTGCAATCATTATAAAGAAAAAGCCCTCCCGTGGCTATAGTTGCTGTAAACTATCCGAAACGTGGGGAATGCAAAAAAAAAGTATTTTTGTTGTTGTTCAACAATTCTCAACAATATTTTTTGTTGTTGTTTAACAAGTTCAACAAAGTCCAAGTTTATCCACTTTTTACTTGTTCTTATAGAAAATGATATCGTTATTTTCAATGATCACATACCGTTAGATTATTGAAGCCGAGACCACTACTTGGGGTTTTGGACAATGGTCTCCTTCTGTGAGGCAGTTATGTTCCAAAAGGAGGCCGATAAGTGAGTGATAGAGGAGGGCGCCGACGAGGCCTTGCGGGAAACGAACGGAGGGCGTAGCAGGCGCTACTTAATGCTGTGTACGTGCCGGGTTCAGGATGGGAACCTGGGCCCAGAATGACACGACATCGCGGGGACTTCTTTGTAGCGGTCTGGCAGTCCCCCTTACAAGGAGTAGTCTGGCCTTCGCCGATGTCAGCCTGTCACTGAGGTGATCCTGTTGCCTGTAAAGCGGCCTCAAAAAGCGGCTGAAGGCGCTGGCAGTGGTTTTAATTTACGGGTAGAGCGGGAGTCCCACATAAGGTCAGGACCAAGATCCTGGCTACATGGGTAAAAAGCATTTCCCTGCGACAAAAAAGGTCACTACTTGGGGGTTTACCTACCAAACTACTAAAATAATTTTATATAATTAGCTAATGTGACCACATTTCTTACTTTTCTTTCTCTTACCATAATGAAACCCGATAAAACCACTTTTTACGAATTAAATCGCGGTTTATCAAAACATATATGTGACGTTTTCGATGAAGCAACCATAGTCACGCATGGGTACCACCACAGGAGGGGCCAGCCTGTCGCTGAGGTGATCCTGTCTGTTGCCTACATATCCGGGACCCTCAAAAAGCGGCTGGAGGCACTCGCAGTGGTTTTAGTTAGGGTGGGTACTCCCAGGTGCGAGTCCCACATTGGGTCAGGATCTACCCGAAGGTCCTGGCTGCATCCATAAGGATTTCCCTGTGAAAAAAAAAATGGGTACCACCACAGGACAAGCAGTTTCTGGTATCGAGGCTTACCATCTTACATCAGGATGGATAACACATGAGTTGCCTTTTTTTAACGCCGGGCAATGCTCTGAGGCATCCCGTGGGGGAGTGGGTCTCCCCACGCGGGTATGTGGGACTCGCTGCGCCCGAAAGTTGGTAAGTGGACGCAGCTCTAGCCACTAAAACCTGGCGAGTGCCACCAATGCCGCCTTTGGTGAGGTGCCCCGGATCTAATAAACAAACAGGGCACCTTGACGGCTAGTCAGTCCTGCAAGGGACCGACGCTACCTCCACAGAGGGGTTGTCCCGCACCACAGAACAACCCCTCCAAACGTCCGGACAGTACAATGGGGTGAGGTTCCCATCCTCGCTCCTTGCCTCCTGCTTTTTTGTCCCCTCTTCTTATAAGAGCCTAGGGTGAGCCCCACCGCCTCGTCAAGGTCTGAACCATGGTGGGGAACACATGAGTTGCCTGCACTAGTCTGGTGACATGAACCATCCATCAAGCCATAATTTAAAATAAGGATGGGCCATTTTAATGTGTTCCATCGCGTGACTAGCTCCATTGTTGACATGACCATGTGTTCAAGAGTGTTTTATGTGTTTGACGTTTTGTGTGTCATATATTATGTATATGGAATATACCACACCTTGGGAATAGGGCGTTTCTCCCAGGCATTTCAGGATATTATGTAAAATTTGTTATAAAATATTTGAAAAGATTAGTTCCACTGAGTATGTCTTGTTCTTCTCAGTGGAGGAGAGGACTCCTCCCGTGACCATGGTTGCTGTAAAGTATCCGAAACGTCGGGCTTGTAAAAATCTTAATAAACCGCGATAAAATCCGTAAAAATTGTTTCATTATAATATTTTAACACCATTTTGAGGTTAATCAACATAAATAATATTATTGCCTTGAAATGACGTATCGGGAGAGTGTTGCCAGAAGTTAGTATTTCTAATAGCCCAATAGTGGGGCAAAATAATTAGGTACAGAGGTGACATAATTATTATTTTATTATTTGATCGCTATATGACTGAATCGAAATGACCTCGTATAACCTATGTTGTATTTTTTTGGGAGTCACAACGGGACTATCTATTTAATTATTTATAAATTTAAAAATTTACCATTTAATAAATTTAAAAAATGTAACAGCGTGGCTTGAAGAGAAATGTTTTATAAGTTAAATGTTTTTTTTTAAATGGAAAACGACATATTATGTATTTAATTTAAATTGTGTATTGATAAAATGTGACTTTCTAACTACCATTATAATCAATTATTTTGAAACTGATATTCTCTGACAATGATTTTAATGACATGTTGTATTTATCAAGTTTATTTAATTGTAACTATTTTTTCCTGTTAATTTATATTAATTGTTTAATTATGTAAAGTTTTATTTTCACACACCATGTTATGGTAGAATGTATAGAACTTGTTTTTTTTAATATCACCTATGTATTTACTACATTCATGGGAATAAATAAATAAATAAAACAATTGTGTCAATAAGATATCTATTGAGACAGTTTATAAAGTGATCCTACACGCCTCCTACATATTCGTAATATTATTGTATTTTATAAAAATATTCACTGTCGCATTCACTTATTACCTATTTTTATTAATATGCCTTATTAATATATAATTTTAAGGGATATTTAAAAAAATGGTAACCCTTCATTCACTCACACATACTTAAAAAAGTGGCTTCACTTTCTTGTTCCACGTGCGCTATCTACCTTTTTATACTTCATCTGAGTTTGTAATACTTACTAATTATATTACTGAAGACAATTTATTTTTAAGTTTATCATTTTTACGGGTGAAACCGCAGGAATAGCTAATACAATCGGCAGATACTAAGCTTCTAAAAGCGTCGTGGGTTTCCACCAGACGTCATGACACACGGGACAGGCTTTATGTACGAAGGCTTTGTTCGTACGGTACGTTTTAAACGTATTTTTAGCACTAGGCATTCTAGTCATATTTCATTGAAATATAATCGAAAAATCCTTACGCGTGTCACATTCGTGTCTATCTGGGGTTTTCTTCAATATAAAAGTGAGCGAAATCGTAAAAGCTAGTATAAATACGAAAATGACTTTCTTTATTAGTTACGCTTTACCACGGAACCGATGTTGATTAATTTTGCTATAAAGTTAGATGGGCCCCGGAGACAGGCTAATTTGTCCCGCGAAAACCTCACAAGGGGGATACGGAGGGTGAACTTTTGGAAACTTTATTGGGACCTCCGATTTGGTAAAAAAATTGTACAAATGTTTTTAATGACAAATGTCTGAATATTATTTTTTTAAACTGCGAAATTTTATAGAAATGATGGGAAATTATGTATGAAGATACAAAGAGAAGATAAATAAAATTGAAGTGTCTGTTTGCAATATTAAAATAACCATAATGTCTGTCTGTTTGTTCCGGCTAATCCCTAAAACAGCTGGACCGATTTTGACGGGACTTTCACTGGCAGATAGTTGATGTTATAAGGAGTAATTTAGGCCACAAAAATAATCATCATCAATCTGGATACGGTTGTAAATCTAAGTTAACGCGGGCGAAGCTGCGGGCAACAGCTAGTCCTATATAAACTTTAAATGTTGACAAATATCTGAATATTATTTTTTTGAACTCAATATGTGAAAATTTTATTCATAGAAAGTATTTTTTTTTTTATGTTAGTTGGATAGGCAAACTGGCAAACGTACCACCTGATGGTAAGTAGTCGACGTCGCCCATGAACATAAACTAGTATACCTGGAACGAGCCCAGGCAACTCATTTATGTGTTGCCTATCCTGAGACATAAGCCGCCTTATTACAAAAAACTCATCTAGTACCGGGATTAAACCAAGACTAAAAAGCCCAGGTTTGTTACGGTATTAACGTTAGTCCATGGACTAAAATTCATTCTTATTACAATTCGAGGACCAACAGAGGTCTAGCTAGTACCAAATATCGTCCCTGGTTTAATTGTATCCACAGATTATTGAGCAACATATCATTCATTTTGTTCGTTCAATATTTGATTAGTTCGGTACATCGTTCCTTTTTATGCAAAGCTCGCTAATTTATAATTAAATATAATGTGGAAAATACATCAATATTATGATAATAAAATTTATTGTGTTATATAAAATATCTGAAATCTTTACTACTTTGTACATTGAGGTAGTGTGATTTAAATTCTTGTTTATTTCACACAAATATTGTAATATTTCGCTGTTAAGTTGTTTATATAGCTAGCGTATAAGGGAATGAAATACAAAGCGCGCGTAGTTCTAATGTCATCGAAATGTTTATTGTTTAGTTATTGCAATGTTAGTCGAGTTACCACTTAAATACCAATAGTTACAATACAACCAATATTGTTCTTTGATTCTAAATAGACGGTACGTTGTTCATAAGAATAGTATAATATTTTTTGTTGTGAATATGTGTGCCACGAACATTACTTATGCTGTAAAATGAATCAACAAGAAAAAAGGGATGATAATTAGACTTCTCAAGAAAAGGTTAGTATTTTATATGAAAAATATCAGAGTTAATTAGAATTATTACATATAATATAAAATAGGTATGTATATCAATGACAAAATACAATACAACAAAATTACAGAAATAGAATGTTAAATTATATAAGGATGTCAGAGTAATTATTTTAAATGTTACTCCAATTCAACAATGTTGTCTACATCGAGTTCATTTAATTACCTTTCAATACAATTAATACGAAAAAACGCAAATTCAACGCATATGACATCTGATAATTTGAAGTTTTGAGGTTAGTACCGAAGTTAAACTAGGGGTCTCGGAGGTCTAACTTTAGTACCATAGATAGTCCTGGTACTAGCGTTAAACTAGTTTTTGTAATAACATTTATATTAGTCCATGGTTTAAAGCTGGTACTAAACTCGGTATTATATTTAGTCTTCGTTTTGAAATAAGGCGGAAGATGTTGTCTCGGTGCCAGTAATTACACTGCCTGTCTTGCCCTTCTCTCCGAAACACAGCAAAGCTGTTTCACGGGAGAAACAAGCAAGATGGTGGTACTCACGCACACACGTGCGTGTGCGTGTGCGTGTGCCTGTGCCTGTGCCTGTGCGTGTGCGTGTGCGTGTGCGTGTGCGTGTGCGTGTGCGTGTGCGTGTGCGTGTGCGTGTGCGTGTGCGTGTGCGTGTGCGTGTGCGTGTGCGTGTGCGTGTGCGTGTGCGTGTGCGTGTGCGTGTGCGTGTGCGTGTGCGTGTGCGTGTGTGTGTGGGTGTGCGTGTGTGTGTGTGTGTGCGCGTGTTTGTGTGTGTGCGCGTGCGTGAGTGCGTTTGTGCGCGTGCGCGCGCGCATGTGTGTGTGTGTGTGTGTGTGTGTTTGTGTGTGTGTGTTGTGTGTGTGTGTGTGTGTGTGTGTGTGTGTGTGTGTGTGTGTGTGTGTGGATAACAATGCGATATTATTATGACATAGAAAGATTATTATGACATTTTGATGGTATAATTAAGAACATTTATTACCTTCTTTTTCCTCTTGCTATCATAATGTAACACGCTTTTATTTTTTGAAAATTGGAATTGTGATAAAAACGGGAAGATTTAATAATTAAGGCATAAAGTTTTAGTGCTAAACATATATATTATTTTGTCGTAGACGAAGAAGCTTAATTATCGTTAAAGGTTACAATGAACTTTTAAAATGTTATATTTCTTATTAGAGTTACCTAATTTATTTCTAACTTTTTAGTTCATTTTATTCACCAATAATAAAAGCTTGTTTTTTAAAAGGTTTTTTTTCTTTAACTTTTCTCCAAAGTACACGCATTTTTATCATTTCCACATAATAAAGGTGTTTCATTTTTATGTTAGCTAGGCGAACTGTCACCTGATGGTTAATGGTTAGCGTCGCCCATGAACATAACCTAGTTTACCTGGAACTATTTCCATATATATATATATATTATTATATGTTGTCTATCCGATGTTAAGTGTTTGTGCCAGTAATTACACTGACTGTCCACGTCTCTCTGACACAGCAAAGCCGTTTCACGGGAGAAACAAGCAAGATGGTGGTACTCATGCAGCCGGGAGCGCGGCACACCGTGTGTGTATTCGAATTAAACTGTGTCGTGTAAAAATCTTTTCATGCTGTGTTTTGAACTGTCTTTTCTGTGTACGATGGCTTGTTTAAAGATACATAGTTACATAATATATAAAGTGTTACTGTCACGCCGCTCCATTGTGCCCATCGTAAGCAGATGCGTTATAGATATTTATCTATAGTAAAGCGCTGTGAGAGTGATGTTCCATGCTGAATGCATTAAAAAATATATATATTTTAAATTAGGATATTCATCATCATTATCATCACCTCAATGAACGTCAAAACAGAAATGTTACTGTTTTCTTTTATTTTGTTTCCAGGAATCATTCTTACAAATTGGCACTTCATATTTCACCTTTTTAACATAAAAATTAAAAACAAATATGATGAAAAGCGCGTGTTGTTTCGACACTGATTGAACGTTTCCAAGACAATGGTCTATGTTCATACCTGAGCTTACAGTTCATACTTAGTGACGCGCGCTCTATATATTATGTATACTCTTAATACTTAATTTAATTGCTTAATAAGTACATAGAAGATACGATTTCTCCTTCTGAACTATATCATATACATATGAGTAATCAAGTTATAAGAACCACTACCACTTCTCTCATACTTTGCTCTAAAATATATAGCCTATCACCATCATCACCCCGTTATTGTCCGCTGCTAAGCAAGGGCCTGCCTTTTCTGCCAATCTCCTGTCCCATGCCTGTCTCATCCATGTTTGCCTTTCCACGTCATCGGCCCATCTTGTTTCGTCCTGGACTTCTCTAACCCAGTCCAGGCCACCATTCGGTTACTACCGTGGATCACCTGCCATCACGTCTGGCCAAGTGTCCACCTGTAACCATCAGTAATTAACCTATCTAATACAAAAATGTTTTTTGGATTCGATTATAGGTTTTGGAGATTAGCGCGGTCTTACCAAACTCTACAGCTTGAATATTAGTATAGATACGCATAACAGCTTTGTATGATGATGGTATATGTTATCATCTATCTTTTATCACTATGAGACGACCAATTATGTTAATATCATAAATAATAAGATGTTATGAGACGACCAGTTAACATGACTGGTCATCTCATAAATAATTAGATGTTATGAGACGACCAGTTATGTTAAGGTTTAAAGAATTTATTCTCATAAAAGATACAATATCCACTTACATGAGAACAAATTGTTATTTATACTTATGACTTATTTATAAAAGTACAATTCGAACTTTTATAAAACTACTTGATTATTATAAAAAACTTTTAGCAAAACAAATTTTACTATTGTTAGATTAAAAGCACATAAAGAAAGAAAGAAACATTTATTAAGAAAATAATTAAAAATAATTGTCTTAGGTTTATATAAAATCCCCACCATGGTTCAGGCCTTGTCGTGGCGGTGGGGCTCAGTAACCTAGGGTGAGCGGTGCACCTTGGGCGAAGCTAATTGGGCCGAGGGGGCTCTTTGTACCCCTCTTATAAGAAGAGAGGACAGAAGAGCAGGGGGCATGGGGCGAGGATGGGAACCTCACCCCATTGTACTGTCCCGACGATCGGAGGGGTTGTTCTGTGGTGCGGGACTACCCCTCTGTGGAGGTGGCGTCGGTCTCTTGCGGGACTGACTACAGAGTACAGACTAGCCGTCGAGGTGCCCTGTAAGCTTAACAGATCCAGGGCACATCACCAAAGGCGTCATTGGTGGCACTCGCCGGGTTTTAGTGAGTAGAGCTGCGTCCACCTTACCACCTGTCGGGCGTCGGGCGCAGCGACTCCAACATACCCGAGGACACCCACTCCACGGGCGGGATGCCTGGGCATTTCCCGATGTTAAAAAAAAAAGGTTTATATAAAATAATTTTTAATGACATGCTTTGATAATTAATTGCCGTATTAAATAAATTTATATTTTTAATGTGGTCGGGTGAACTATTATAAAGTTGTGCTCTTTTTGGCATATTTGGTACTAGAATAGGTTGCCTATTCTTTTCCGGTCCGGTATAGATTTACCTGTTTATACTTGGCTACCCGATAGTTGTGACCGGAAAAGAATAGGCAACCTAACGTTTGCATATTCTATGGGCTTCATACTTTCGATTGGTATAGAATTTATTTAATAATACCGGTAAAATGTTGTTTTTTTTTAATTATTATAATTTTATAATTAAACATACCCTGGACTTAAATTTGTTAGGCAACCCATATGCAATATATTTATTGACATATTAAATTAAATATTAAATACGTTTCATCAAATAAATATCTCGGTTAAGGTCGTTTTATATCCCGGATCTTAGCCTATAGATACGTATTAATAAATTTATCCATCGATTACTTCGATTACTTATTTGTGAATTTACAACAAAAGATAACATAATTTAAACTACTTTTATACATAAAGACTAGAAAGTTTATCCCAGGATTTAATTAAGCTAAGGCTTAAACATACCCGCGTTTACTTAACGAGGGTAAAGCTGCCCAGACCAATAATTCCATCTGAATTATTTGCTTACATTTAACTTTCTTTTTCAAATTTATTTTAAGTTTAGGCTTAATTTATTATAGCATAGGAGGGTAAACGAGCAATCGAAAAAAAAAATATTTCAGTGTTACACAGTCCATTTAACGAGGAAGGCTATAGGCTATATAACATCATGCTGTGACTAACAGTACTTAAGTTGAGTAAGTTAACGCGTCCGAAGCTGCGGGCAACACCTAGTTAGTCATAAATTGAAAAACTGTTGTGACATCAAAACCGGGTGTGTCTAACAACCGACCAATAAACACACCCATTTCAGCACAAACCAAATGAAATGGTAAGGGTGCGTTTACACTAACAAAGTGGACCGTGAATTGGCCAATCACATTGTTTCCACTGGAGATTTCGAGCACTGTGATTGGCTAATTCTCATTGCCAGTTTCGTGTCAGTGGAAACGCGCCCTAAATAAAACTTGTTTGCGTGTGAAGCGTCCGTTTGTCTGGTGAAATATATTTTCGGCATCAACCTTGGTATCAGAATTGGTTTAAAAGCTTTTAATAAGATTTGCCCTATATCATTGTCATCTGTAGTGATAAACGTGCAATTGATATTGATATAGGTTCGAATCCATCAGAACATGTCCAAAGGAGATAGGCATACTAGCTGACGAGGAGGTGAAAAAGACTCAGGATTTGACTTGGATAGAAAAACGGGCAACATGGTCACCACAGGTTCAAGTCTTGTCCTGGTGGTGTGGTTCAGTAGCTTAAGGTGAACCCAGCACCTTGGGCAAAAAATTGAACCGAGGGAGCTGCTCTTGGTACCCCTCTTATAAGAAGAGGGGACAAAAGAGCAGGGGGCAAGGGGCGAGGACGGGAACCATTGTACTGTCACGACGTTGGGAGGGGTTGTTCTGTGGTGCGGGACAACCCCTCTGTGGAGGTGGGGTCGGTCCCTTGGGGGACTGACTAGCTGTCGAGGTGCCCTGTTTGCTCATTAGATCCGGGGCACCTCACCAAAGGCATTGGTTGCACTCGCCGGGTTTTAGTAGGTAGAGCTGCGTCCACTTACAATCTTTCGGGCGCAGCGAGTCCCACATTCCCACGTGGGGAGACCCACTCCCCGCGGGACGCCTCAGAGCATTTCCCGGCGTAAAAGAAAAAAAGGGCTCTTTATCCTAGTGCCCGAACTTCATACTTCATAATCTCATCAGGCATGCAGGTTTCACGACTTTCTTTTACAAGACATCGTATAAGTTTAAACATAAACTCCTAAGGGGTAGGTATTAAATGAAGCTATCAAATTTTTATTCACCTTTTTAGGGTTTCGGTCCTCAAAATGACAAAACAGAACATTCGTAGGATCACATTGTTGACCGTCTGTCTGTGTGTATGTCAGACCCATAGGTTACATACATCCCGTTGTCTAACCAAAATCAAGCACTTGATATATAATTGTGTTTGGAAAAAATCTAAAAATGTTTATTTATATATTATAAAAAACACGTTTCCGAAAACCCCCAGAGCAGATTTGGGTTATAGGTATTGCCTGCGGCTATGTTGACATATGATCGTTGAGAATAAAATTGCTGATTTGGACGGAGTAGATCTCTTGCTGGTTTTTCTGGGGCTTCTGCGGTCGTGAATTTGATATCATTGACATTTTGCTTCAGGATTTTGTTTGCAGGATGATCGCAGAAATACTACTACATTTATACTGATCTAAAGCTTTAAATTTCAGAGACTTGCGATGCCACGTTCGCTCTATCTCACTCTCTCTTTCGATCTGTCTCACACGCTTGCTCCCTACTCTCACTCCATGGCTATGTGCTTCATGCTACGTTCGCCCTTTCTCACTCTCTCCCTCTTCTTGGACATAAACGTTACACATTTTCGTGACGTTTCATTCGTAAAAAATTTACCATCATGCGCGCAAAGAAGTTTCACTTCAATATGTGTATTATATAATACAAATCTTAAATATATGTATAGTATAAAAGTATTAAATATATTTCCGTTGTCTGGTACCCGTTACACAAGTTCTTCGAGAACTTACCACGGGACCAGATTGACGTGGTGTGAAAGCGTCCATAGATATTAAAAAAAAAAAAAACCACCATAAAATCCGTATAAAAATTAGTGAACGTAATTCAAAAGTATTCATCGAGAAATCATGAGGCATAATTATCAACCTTTTTCCTTTATTGTTTTCTAATGTTTACGCGAATTTCACTAATTATAATGAAACATTTATTACGGATGTTATCGCGTTTATTAAGATTTAAACAAGCCCGACGTTTCGGATACTTTACAGCAACCATGGTCACGGGAGGACTGAGTTGTCATACGTCCTATCATTACAAAGTTATTCGAAACTACCCTATGATATGATATAGATGACATCAATATTTTGGCTAGTCCTATCTACGCAGAAAGTGCTAACTGTATCTTTAATCTGTGACATATTATGCTTGGATTTTGATTTGATAATTTTAATAATGGGATCCCAAGCAGGTGGTAAAAGCCAGCCATCTTCTCTATTGAAATTAGGATGTTTTTTAATTTCAATAGCCTCACGGATCATCCTTGGTTGGAATCTGTGTTCTTTTGCGAGGACTTGTGGTTTATCAAATCTGATATAATGGCGAGCTTTGTCAAGGCTACGTTCACAGACCTTTTTCCTTCCACTGCTAGGCACAGGCCAACTTTAATGAACGCTAAGATCCTCCACCACGCGCAACCATCCATAACCCATTTTCATTCCAAAATAGGAATTTGTAATTAATCTAATAACAGCAAATTGCATGGTTCTTAGAAAATTGAATCATCATTATCATCATCAGCCTCTATCAATCCACTGCTGAACATGGGCCACCTACAATGAACACCAAGACGACCGATCTCTTGCCACTCGCATCCAACACGGAATGGTCACTAAAAAATTAATAAAAGAACGTAATTACCTAAAAGTTTTTAATTTAAACTGAATGTATATTTTCATGTTATTTTATTTTATCTGTAGCATACAATAAGATTATCACTACAGATATTTGAAATAAGTTCTTAATATTTCTATGAATATTACAATAAAGTTGTTCAGTTAGTCTAAACGCGCTAATCTCCGTAACTGAAACCGGATTTGAAAAAAATCTGTATAGATGTAATTTTCGAGGAACTTATTTCCAATTTGGGCGAGTAAAATCACGAACATTGGCTAGTTGTATACACAATCAAATTTATAAAACTTTAGTACATACTATCTCGTTTAAACTATTATATTCTGAGAATGGTTTTCACGTGCACTACAACAGACGCCATTAGATTCAAATGAGCGAAGCCTTGAGCATCGTTTGATCAATAGTAAGACTACTAATACCTAGGTGAAGATGGTGAAGGTTACTTACTAAGAAATGTACCTACTTGTGCAGAAAAAAACCTTTTTGATAGCCGTCTAAAGAAAGGCTGCGGGTTTGTATCCCGTTCGGGGCAGTTTGTATGATCAATGTAGTTGTTTTTTCTTCTGCGCAAGGAAATGATTTTAGGCATCCCACTGGGGAGGGAGACTCCCCAGGTGGGTATGTGAGACACGCTACGCCGGAAAGATGGTAAGGTGGACGCAGCTCATACACACTAAAACCCGGCGTGTGCGACCAATGCCGCCTTTGGTGAGATGCCCCGGATCTGTTGAGCAACAGGGCACCTCGACGGCTAGCCAGTGCTCACCACTCACACAGTCAGAAGCACCGACGCCACCTTAACTGAGGGGTTGTCTCGCACCTCAGAACAACCCCACCCCATTCCTTGTCCCCATTTCTTATAATAGTAGTACAAAGAGCAGCACCCTCGGTTCAATTGGCTTCGCCCAAGGTTCACCGCGCAAATTTAGCCACGACAAGGCTTGAACTTTGATGGGGAATGTAGTTGTCTGTGTCATAAATACTCATAATACATATATAATAATAATAATATCTAAGGACGCTTTTACACCACGTCAATCTGGTCCCGTGGTAAGTTCTCGAAGAACTTGTGTTACGGGTATAAGACACCGGAAATATATTTAATACTATATTTTATTAAAAATCTATCTATCTATCTATATATATAAAAATATCCGTCTTAAAAATTTTTTGTGAAAATCTTTTTTCACTAAAATTATTTAAGACGGGATATTTACCACGTTTTTCATTTATATTTCGCGAAGCTCGATATTTCGACGTCTTGTTCAGTCTCGGGAACAAGACATTCGTAGATAATGAATACGAAGATTTATTTTCGAAAGGGCTACATTTTTGGCCTTTTTTTATGTTAGTTGGATAGGCAAACTGGCAAACGTACCACCTGATGGTAAGTGGTCGACGTCGCCCATGAACATAAACCAGTATACCTGGAACGAGCCCAGGCAACTTATTTATGTGTTGCTTATCCTGAGACATAAGATGTTAAGTCTCGGTCTTGCTTCTCTCCGAAACACAGCAAAGCTGTTTCACGGGAGAAACAAGCAAGATGGTGGTACCCATGCAGCCGGGAGCGCGGTACAGCGCTTCCCTCCCACCGGTAAGTGGCCTGTTGGCATTTAAGCTCAAATCAACCAAAACCCATTTTCCTACGTAACACGAATTCCATCCTACAACCAGACGATATACTCACGTACCGTTAAAACATAAAATCCAGGATGCACCCGACTCTTCCCGTCTGGAATCGATCCCGCGATCGCGAGAACTGTCAGATACTAGACTTAAAAGTTTTATTTGAACACAGTTTTCCACTGTAAACAGTTTTCTAAACTAAAAATGCGAAGACTAGAAATTTGAAACATTCACTTCTACTACTAAGTAGTACATTGTTTTCAACTAACGCGATCACTATTCATATATACCTCTTTCTTCTTCGTTTCGGAACTAGTTTTTTTTCTGATCTGTCACCATCTACCAGCTCCGTACGTCAGTCTACCCGTGATCATGGCGATTGAAACATTATTGAAATATCGGGACCTCAATAAAACTATAAACGCGATAAGCACAGGGAAAATTATTTATTTAAATACTAACAGTAGCTTTCTACTTTTTTAAATTTTAAAGGATACTAGCTGTTGCCCGCAGCTTCGTCCGCGTTAACTTTTAAAATTTGAGGGGTTGACCACCCTTATCACTTAGGGGTATGAAAAATAGATAGTAGCTGATTCTCAGACCTACTGAATACGCATATAAAATTTGGTAAAAATCGGTAAAGCCGTTTCGGAGGAGTACGGTAACTAACATTGTGACATGGAAATTTTATTTATTAGAAGATTTTTGTCATTCTTCTTTTGTCAGGTCATTTTATTTTAAACTAGCTTGTACCCGCGATTCGTCTGCGCAGGATTAAATTTGGACAATTTCAACATCTTTGAAAATCATAGCTTATATTGAGTTATTATGATGCACTTCTGATGTAAAGTTTGTAAAGTATCATTAAAGTCCATTCAGTAGTTTTTATGTGACAGAGTAACAAATATTACGCATTATAGACATACAAACTTCATCTTTTTAACCGACTTCAAAAAGGTGGAGGTTCTCAATTCGTCAGAATCTTTTATAATATAAGTAGGATTCGTTTTATTTTTTGATTATATTTTTGTAATTTTGTGTGTAGAGAATACAAAATATTCATTCATTCATTCATTATTTTAATGTTTATTATAACCAACTAGATGTGAAGGCAATCTTCGTTTGGTTCGCCTCATCCAGTGAGGGGGCATCGGCTGTCTTTGACGCTGAGGTTATCCTGTTGCCTGTAGATCCCGGACCCTCAAAAAGCGGCTGAAGGCGCCCGCAGTGGTTTTAGTTTACGGGTAGGGCACTCCCAGGTGCGAGTCCCACAAAGGGTCAGGATCTACCCAAGATTCTGACTACATGCGTAAAAATTTCCCTGCGATAACAAAAAAAGGAGTTCGGCCGTCTTGGCGTTCATGGTGGAGAAATGAATATGATTTACTTATATGGGACGCCCCAGAATAGAACACTCTAGAAGCTTACACACACACACACACACATCGGTGAGAGGCCTACACACCATTAAAGAACTTCAAAGGAAAACACGAGGCAAGGGAGAATTTACAAATCAATATTTATCGGGTAGTACATAGGCTGCACTAAAAGTATCGGGAATGGAATATTTCCACTGTTCCTGTTATATTAAAATCTTTTTAATTGAAAACTCCTTGGTTTTAAAAATCGAATACAATTTATTTATTTAAAAAAAGATTCTCGGTCTTGTCACAAGGTATTTTCAAACTTGTTTAGTCGTTGAGAAAATGGAATTGACTCGAGAAAATTCTAGAGCGATGATTTATTATGACTTTCGAAGTGGTTTAACACAAAAACAGTGTGTTGACCGGATGATTTCTGCATTTGGTAATGAAGCCCCACACACAATTTATCGCTGGTTTGCTGAATTTCAACGTGGACGTGTCAAGCTCAGTGATGATCCCCGTCAAGGTCGTCCAAAACCTGCAGTCACCCAAGAAAACGTTGATGCTGTGCGTAAGCTGATTGAGGAAGATCGACATGTGACATACCGCGAAATTCAGGCAACTTTAGACATTGGAATGAGTCAAATACAAATAATCTTGCATGAACAATTAGGAGTTAAAAAAGTTGTTTTCCCGATGGATGGAGCAAAAAGTGGCTCGCGTTACTTGGTGCGTCAGAACTCTCGAAAGATTCCACGCAGGATCCTCAAATGCTGTATACAACATCGTATTAGGTGACGAATCCTGGATATACGCGTACGAACCCGAAACAAAAAACCAGTTACGAGTTTGGGTTTTCGAAAATGAGTTAAAGCCAACAAAAATTGTTCGTTCACGGAGTGTTGCAAAAAAAAAAATGGTGGCCACGTTTGTCTCCAAAACCGGCCATGTTGTGACTATTCCTCTTGAGGGACAAAGAACGGTTAATGCAGAATAGTATGCTAGCATTTGTTTGCCACAGGTCGTTTCTGAACTCCGTAAAGAGAACTGCAACCGCCGCATCATCCTCCATCACGACAATGCGAGTTCTCACACCGCGCACAGAACAAAAGAGTTTTTAGAGCAAGAAAACATAGAATTATTAGACCATCCGCCGTACAGCCCCGACCTAAGCCCTAATGATTTCTATACTTTCCCTAAAATAAAGAATAAATTGCGTGGTCAGAGATTTTCATCGTCTGGAGAAGCTGTGGACGCCTACAAAACGGCCATTTCGGAGACCCCAACTTCCGAATGGAATGGTTGCTTCAATGATTGGTTCCATCGTATGGAAAAATGTGTCAAATTTCGCGGAGAATACTTCGAAATACATTTTTAAATAGTAATGTTGTGTCACTTCCTTGATTTCCGAAATTTTCAGTGCCGCCCTCGTATTACACTGATGATTTCCAATCATCGAGCAGAGAAAGTGTATCAGAAGATTACTAATAGCTGGTTAATAGAATCTGGCGTTCTTTGTGGCAATATATTACATGAGATATTAAATTATATGATACATATTTAGCTATAATTCCTCGATTTATACAGTCTTTACAGCAAATGTGCGAATGTAGGTGCGGATTGCCAACCGTACTCTGATATAGAGTATTGTACTACATCATGTAGGCGTACTCTTTGATGTATAACACCAATAGAGGACGCTGAAATACTCTTTGACACAATGTTTGCTATACTACTGCCAGTCAGTCGCCCACATATGATGCGCACGGTCTATTATCGTAACCATAAGTGGGGGGAAGAGAGGAACTTGGGCTTTGGAATTGATTACAAATGAACTTCTGATCTATGTAAACTTAGAGTTAGAATTTTTTGAGTCGTATTATTCTTTTAAAACAATGAAATATTATTGTGCCAAAAAAGTACCAAAAAACATATTATAGATGTTCAATAAATCATTTGTACTCTTTTTAGGGTTCCGTAGTCAAATGGCAAAAAACGGAACCCTCATAGATTCGTCATGTCTGTCTGTCTGACAGTATGTCACAGCCACTTTTTTCAGAAACTATAAGAACTATACTGTCGAAATTTGGTAAGTAGATGTATTCTGTGAACCGCATTAAGATTTTGACACAAAATTAGAAAGAAATTTTTGGGGGTCCCCATACATAGAACTGAAACTGAAAATATTTTTTTTCATCAAACCATACGTATGGGGTATCTATGGATAGGTCTTCAAAAATGATATTGAGGTTTCTAGTACCATTTTTTTCTAAACTGAAAAGTGTGCCCCCTCCCCTCCTGTAACTTCTAAAATAAAAGAATGATAAAACTAAAAAAAATATATGATGTACATTACTATGAAAACTTCCACCGAAAATTGGTTTGAACGAGATCTAGTAAGTAGTTTTTTTAATACGTCATAAATCGTAAACCACAATTTACCTTTCATTCAATCAACTCAAACTTAAAAAAAAAAACATTTAATTTCATAAATATGGTTATATTTTTTGTCAAAGTATTGTACGGAACCCTTCGTGCGAGAGTTCGACTAGTACTTGGCCGGTTTTATTTTATAAGTCCGCACTCTTTTTTTACCTCCTTTTAAATCAGAATATATTATGTACATACTCTATTTCTTCTAATAAAAGTTGGCCACCCTACCCGCCTGACCCCGACAAAACGTGCGTTTATTCATTATTGTGTGGTTACGGTAGAAAACCGTTAAAGTTTTTAAAACGTATGCGGCCATTAAAAATAGTTTTAGGTACTTAAAAATTAAAAACAAGAAAGTATAATTTTATTTTCTAGATTAGCTTTCGCCCGTGTTAACTTAAATTTACAGCGGTACCCGGATTGATGATGATTATTTTTGTAGCCTAAGTTACTACTTATAATATCAGAAAGTCCCATCAAAATCAGCCTAGCCGTTTCAGAGATTAGCCGGAACAAACCGACGGACAGTCAGTCAGACAGACGGACAGACCGAATAAAAAAATAATGCTATTTTGGTATATGTACCGTGTATACATCCGTTTCTATATGCATTCAATAATAAGTAGTTATTTTCATATTACAAACAGACACTCCAATTTTATTTATCTGTATAGATGTTTTTGATAGCAAAAGTAACACATTTTTAATAAAATACAAATAGTAATGACCTAATTATCCTAATATTTCTGATAGTATTTATCTTATTCTCTCGTAGGCTACAAAAGAAGTTTCACTTCTGCGTGTGCTTGATTCGAAGTTGCTGTGTTTCGAAGAGCACAGGACAGGGCGTGTTATTACTGGCACAGAGACTTAACATGTTATAACTCAACATCAGAAACGGCAACACGTGAATGCCTGTACTTAGTCTCTGGTTAACTTGCTTATGTTCATGGGTGACGCTGACCACTTACCATCATGTGGCTCGTCTGCCCACATTAGTGCCCACTTATACCGGTGGGAGGGAAGCGCTGTGCCGCGCTCCCGGCTACATGGGTACCACCATCTTGCTTGTTTCTCCTGTGAAACAGCTTTGCTGTGTTTCGGAGAGAAGGGCAAGACAGGCAGTGTAATTACTGGCACCGAGACTTAACATCTTATATCCCAGGATAGGCGACACATAAATGAGTTGCCTGGGCTCGTTCCAGGTAAACTAGTTTATGTCCATGGGCGACGTCGACCACTTACCATCAGGCCTATCAAACTAACATAAAAAATATATATATTTGTTTCACAAGAAAAATGATATAATTTCCCTCTTATTCTTCGCTCAGTGATATCCGAGAACAATTGATGTAGACATGACGTATGTCGGAACTGGGCTCCTGGGAGGAAATACACCTCCTTCAATAGACTCGACAGTACAATACGTCATGTTTCAATTAAAGTCGATATTTTATTGAAGTTTCTTTTTGAAGTGAAAACTTCTTTAGCATCGTTGTGATTTGAAAGTAGATGAAACGAAAAAGCGACAGTAAAAAGAGACAGACATATAAATTCATAAATTTTAGCGTTGGAGAAAATGAGATATTATACAGTGTTGCTTATAAGCTATTCTAAAATTTCAAGTGAGTGTGTTTTTTCCTTTCTTATCCGTAGTTTATAAAAGCAAAGATTATCAAATTTTGTTTTACTTGTAAGGCCTCATAACATGACCCCCACCGTGGTTTAAGCCTTGCCGTGGCAGTAGGTAGAAGGCTCAGTAGCCTAAGGTGAACCCAGCACCTTAGGCGAAGCAAATTGAGCCGAGTGAGCTGCCCTTTGTACTCCCCTTATAAAAAGAGGGGACAGAAGAGCAAGAGGACCAGGGGCGAGAATGGGAACCTCACCCCACTGTACGGTCCCAACACTGGGAGGGGTTGTTCTGTGGTGCGGGACATCCCCTCTGTGGAGGTGGGGTTGGTCCCTTGAGGGACTGATTAGCCCTCAAGCTCTAGATGCCCTGTTTGTTCAACAGATCCAGGGCACCTCACTAAAGGTGGCGTTGGAGGCACTCGCCGGGTGTAGACCTCCGTCCACCTTACCACCTTTCGGGGGCAGCGAGTCCCACATACCCGCCGGGGGTGACTCACTCCCCTACGGGATGCCTCAGAGCGTTTCCCGGCGAAAAAAAAGCCCTAAATAAAATGACTATCATTAAACAATTTTCATACGTTTTGTAATTCAAGTAAAGAGGGTTATCTAGAAGAGAATCAATAGTTATAAATTATACTATTACACAGATGTACACTCAAATAGACCATTGTGGGATTCCATCACCCCTCCGCATTATGCACCCCAATTGTACCCCAAATATGATTTGTATCCCCTTTGCTGACCTCTGGATCAGAGTAGGACGGGTACAGATGCTGTACATGTTTTATTATGATGCAATAAGTTTTTGCTTTCATATTAAACCTCTTTCGTCTATAAGACGTTTCGTCTATATGTAATACCTAGTAATTAAAACAATATACCTACGTGGCAAACTAATAAAAATTGTCACAAAACAAATAATAAAAATACCTATAAATATACATTATAAATTCCGGGTGTATTTGGAACGCTTGCGAAGATTAAACCCTAATAATATACTATTTATATACTATATAATGCATATAACCATTTATCTCAGAAACCTTTTTTAAAGAAAATTTTAGGACTTGTGTATTTTGCAAACCCGCAATGTATGTATACACACTATGCACTCATGCTAACCGCGAGACGCGCGACTAGCGGGCGCACTGAAGACGCGCGCGGTGCGGGAGTTCGTTCACCTCGTGCATGCGGCGAACGCTATCAGTTGATTCAGTCCGCTAGCCGTTTATTTAAGTTAAGTTTATTACATTGCTGTTTTTTTTCAAAAAAACATTATTTTAAAGCATTATCATCAAATTCCTGTAACATTATGTTTACTAAACCGGATTATAAAAAAATAAAAAAGGCAACCAAAAAAAAAAGAAAACGCGTTTTTTCACTTGTATCATGTCAGGCTATGCCAACACTATCATACCTCTTCGTTTTCGCAAGCGTTCCAAATACACCCGGTATTATGTTAAATTCAAAACTCCTAAATAGAAAATAATTTCAGAGGTTCCTTTATGCATCCCTAGCTGTCATTAAATTAAAAAGAAAAACTTTCAACATACATACAAATAGCCTGTATCCAATTTTTGAGATGCAAAAAAAAATATTTAACCCCATCCGTTCTTCCGAAGATTAGTGGGTTTTAAACACATAAATTCTACAGCGTTGTAATGTTAGCATAATCAATTCTAATGTAAAAAGATGAAACTAGCAACACAAATATTGTAAATGAGTTTTAGCGCCACCTTAAGGATGGCGCAATTAAAAGTTAATGTGATAGTATTATATCACTCTACTAGATGGCGCTTTTATTATACTAATTTATAATAATAGTAATTTCAAGGAAATCAAAATTTTCTTTATTCAGAATAAAAACAAACAAAACAAAATTTAAATAATGTAATTTAAGTAATATTATTTTTATTTAGTATTAAGGATTGAAGAAAATAGAAGATATTATAAAGGATATTATAGTTTTGACGTGACAACGTCTTATAATTCGATGGAGCCGGCTGCACGAACGATAAAACATGACGCATGTGGCGTTACCTCGCGCTGAGACGTTCCATTTTCTTATGACGTTGTCACGTTCAACTATCGTCAGTAAACCGACTTTACAGACAACCGATTTTTTAGGATGGGTTAAGCTTACTTATACTTTTATAAAATTATATGATAAATTGTTCGGGCATGAAAAGATGACAAGGAGTCACTTTTACATTTATTGTATTTAACACGAATAGCCGTTTACGTATTAACAAACAAAACAAAAAACATTTTCGCATGTATAATATACATAATATAATATAATTCTACTTATCATACATGTAAAACATAATATTGTTGTTGTTGTTGTCACGCTATTCACTTCGTAAATTAACGATTAAAACATAATGACATTCGCGATGGTTTTATTACATTTATTTTATAATTTACAGGTACCGAGGGAGTCATGCCAGGTTTTTAGGTCAAAGTTGACATTTTTGTGATATAAGTGAAGATGGGTTGTAACACTAGTTCAGAACCGAAAGTGGCCAAAGATGAAAAGGAACAGTCCCAGGAGAACAATGCCAATGCGGTAACAGGTAAGTGCTTATTAATATATCCATAGAGTATAAAAGTAAGGTACCTTATCAACGAGCCTTTTTTTGGCGCGCTTTTAATTAAAGTTCAAAAACTAACAAACACGCTTTAATAGCAAACCGAACTAAAAATTTGAAAATATTTCCAATAAGAATTAAATGCATTAACAAAAAATACAGATTATTATTAAAAAAGCATGAATTGCTCGAAAAAATATTCATTAGTTTGAATATTTCATCGGTAGCTATTTCTAAAAGTGAAGTTAGTATAAAAATATTAATTTTACTATAATACATCACACTTTTTCACAATAATATCATTTGTATTGACGTCATAACGTCTTATAAATTGATGAACACCGGCAGCTCGCACGGAACAGTGTCCCGTTCCGCCTGAGCCTGTGAAACGATAGACAGGCTCAAGCGTTGGCTTGAAAACCATTATTTATAACAAATGTTAATACACGACAACGTGTTTTGTGTTTTTGTGTTTATTTCTACAATTTAATAAGATGTTATTGATTTCCTCCATTATTTTCAGTCGCATTTCATTTTGTTCACTTCAATTAACTGTTTTTCTCAAAACAGCGGCAAAAAAGGTAATTAATTTTTCATCAATGTTTCTTTATGACGTTATCACGTAAAACTATCGTCCGTAAATCGACTTTACAGACAACCAATTTGTTTTTTGTTAAACTATTTCATCCTTATATTATAAATTCCGTTACGTAGATAGACCGATAGAGTTGAAGCAAATAAAAGCGTGTTAAAAATGGCTACTGTGGCGCCACCTTTGTTTGACATTTTTCGACGGATACTTTATACTCGGAAATACTTCTGTACTCGATGATCTTTTTAAGCAGCTTGATTAAAATGACAGTATACTCTATTCGCTGAAGATTTTATGAAAAGGTTCTCTACCTGCAGCTGTATATGGTAGCGTGTTACAAAAACGCGGAGAGCTTAAAAGCCTTTTCCATCTGATATATGTATTCTCCTGTCACCGTGATCGGTTGAACGGCCTCCGGATCCCTGTGATATACGGACATCAATTTTCTTAAATGTATGCCTAAACATGAGTGCGACTGAAATTAAACATCATCACAAAAACGGGCCATCTTCACATTATATGTCGATGATAATGACATATAATAATAATGATGTTGATAATAATTATTATTATCAACATCATTATTATTATATGTCATCATCATATGATGTTGATAATTATAATGATGTTGATAATGATCATGATACTTACCTAAAACAAAATGCCCTGTGTTGGGCAGAAAATGTAGGTACAATCGTAAGAGGTTTCCCGGTTCTCGATTTATTTGATTGTAGTCAGTTTAATTCGGATCCCTTTTACCCTACAGGTGATTCGTTTGATCACCTCATCTGGGGTAAAAGCGGCCAAGCGTGACTTGGGCTTCGGGGGGTAAACATTATATATATAAAGTACTTTAATGTATTGCGAAATATAGTTTAGTTTGTAATAAAATCTATTGTGCATTGTTTAAATCAAAATTCATAATCAATAAAAATCTACAATGAAGGTTGGAATTAATTATAAAATGATAGCGTCATAGCATTTGCCGTCACGGCGTTCAAGACGTTTTTACTGCCGAGTAGATGTTACATATCGAAAAATAATTATTTTAATTAATGATCATGGAGTTAAATAATAGCGAAAATAATTATTAAAACTGCTCCATGAGATCGACGAATTGAAAACATAAAAACTATAAAATATTCTGAGTTTAAAAACAATTTTGAAGTGAAACTTCTTTGCGCGCACGAGGGTAATTTTTTTACGGATTAAACGTCACGAAAATGTGCAACGTTTTTGTTCAAGAAGAGGGACAGAGTGAGAAAGGGTGAACGTAGCATGAAGCACATAGCCATGGAATGAGAGTAGGGAGCAAGCGAGTGAGAAAGATCGAGAGTGGGAGTGAGATAGAGCGAACGTCGCATCGTACGTCTCGGAAAGCGTTAGATTAGTATAAAATATATAAACGAGATTTAAAAATTTGTTTGCCAAATAAGTTTCACTTCTGATAATATGTGTACTTTGTACGCACACGCTTTTTTAATTATATACTTATAATTACTAATAACTAATAAGATTTACTAACAATAAATAAAATGATCAGTTAGACGGACAATAATTGAAGTTGTAAGACTTTGGTTGAAAGTCACTAGCACCGTTTGCTGGTTTTCATTTTATGGGAGGCGAGAATGGATGGGTGAACCGTAAAAAATGTCGCTTTATGAGAATATAAATCTATCCTATCCCAAAAGTGGCAATACCATAAAACTTTATCAACGCCACTTGATTTATTATAATGGCTTTTTCAAATTACTTTGTATTTATATCAAGCTACTTTTGTGTTGAAAGTATAGATGGCGTTAAATTATCTTTATACAACGCCATCTAGGGCGAAACGGGAAAATTACTCACACTCAACAGCTGATTAGATATGAAATAGTTAGTAAATACGCCAATAGATGGCGCATTATATAATTCTCTATTATATTGGTTTAGGCTTATGCTTCCATGGGCTGTAAGAGTTCACGGGTTTTAAAGCTATTTGTTCTAAATGATATTCTATAAAATTTTCTTGAATCAGGCACCAGACTTAACGGAACATTGTATGCAATGCATCGGCCACATCTAGAACACATTATATTATGTACAATTATATATATACGGGATATATACATAGCCGGGATACATTTTATACTTACTAGCAGCGCCCGTGGTTTTATCTACATTTCAATTCCCGCTATTAGCTATTATTTATTATACTATTGTAAATATTCATTATACCCATCATCATACCCATTCAGTAGTATTTGTGTGAAAGAGTAACCAATATTTCGCGTTTAAATTTTTAGTTGGATTTGAAATAAAATCGCATTTTTAAAGAAGCCATTTTTATTTACTGAATATAATGCTATTTTATAAGTAACTAGAGTTGTATGTTAATTATAATAATTGTATGCGATAAACAACTAACAACTGCTGTTGTTAAGTACATTAAAGTTAAATATATTCATTTTCCCGCCATTGTTAGTTTATTATGGGAGAACAAAACATAAAATTATGATTTTTTCAATTTATTTACACTGATATGTCGAAGTATGTATATAAGAAAAGGGGAAAAAAGAGCACGGGGACAAGGGGCGAGGATGGGAACCTCACCCCATTGTACTGTCCTGACGTTGGGAGAGGGGTTGTCTGTGGTGCGGGACAACCCCTATGTGGAGTCCCCTTCGGGGAATTACTAGCCGTCGAGGTGCCCTGTTGCTCAACAGATTCGGGGCACCTCACCAAAGGCGGCATTGGCCAGGTTTTAGTGGGTAGAGCTGCGTTCACCTCACCACCTTTCAGGGGTAGCGTGTCCCACATACCCGCCTGGGGAGTCCCCACTTCCCTGCGAATTGCCTCAGAGCATTTCTCGGCGTTAAAGAAAAAAAAGGTCAAAAACCTTTGGGGTGTATAATGTGTAAAACTAAAATTATGCTGGCTTAGACAAAGTGCTTATAATCCTCGCTTGTTTGTGATTACTTAATCAAGTCGTATATATAATATATCTTACTTAAATACTCAAAATACACGCAGGATGGCTTTGGATGTCAAAAATTGGTAATGTATTACACTAACACATAAGGAATGCAAGTTGGCACCAGGCTACGTTAAAATTGGCACCGTTTCCAAACTTGATACTAATGCATTTATTCTTGCTGTGTCCCGCGCTCCCGTCCCAAAATTATGCAAAAAAATTTAAATAGCATTATAATTTATAAAAAAAAAATCTTAAATTTTATAAGTACAATTCTTAAAAAATATCTAAGGACGTTTTTACACCATGTCAATCTGGTCCCATGAAGTTCTGGAAGAACTTGTGTTACGACTTACGGGTACCGACAACGGAAATATATTTAATACTATACATATATTTAAGATTTTTATTATATAATGAACAATGTATTTAATATACATCCATGATCCAGGTACACAGAACGCTTTTTGTTCAGCGGCGGGATTCGAACCCGCTACCTACGGCTTGAGCGCCAACACGCTAACCATTGAGCCACAGAAGTCGTCGATTCTTTTTTTTTTAATTCATCAGGGGGAAACGAGCAGTCGGAGCCTCACGGCGTCGCCGCCCATACACATCCGGACAACCAAGGCCACGCAGATGCGCCGCCTTCCTTTCCCTATCCCCCCCAATGGGCCACCGGAAACTCACAAACCGTACGAAATGCGACAGCGTAGCTGTCACTTGACGGTAGTGTTATGTGAGCGAGAGGTACCACCCCGGTCGTGCCGGCCCAATTCGGCTGCAATGCAGCATGGCACTACCTCTTACAAATATATAAGAATATCAAATATATTTACATTTTTAATTTCATATGTTATTATTCTGAAATACCTGGGAGGAACGACCTATTCCCAAGGTGTGTTATCTTCCATATTTTTTTTTACTTTATAATATCCGTAACACAAGTTCTTATGAACTTACCACAGGGCTTGGTTAACGTGGTATGTTTAATTAATGTTATAAAAAAGGAAACAACATCCTAAAACTCACAAAAAATGGACATAAGAAAAAAAAGAGTTTTAAACAAAAGTAGTTTATACAAATACGTTCAGGTTTTACGCGTGGTCAATTGGTAAATAATTAACATATTTTTTATGATATTTTCAAGAAAATAGCATACTCATATTTAAAAGGCAACGCACCTGCTAATGACGTAGCGGGTGTCTATGGATGTTATCACTTACCACCAGGTGAAACGACTGACCGTTTGCCCCCTCTCTATAAAAAATAATATACAAGTTGCCTTTCTCCGAAAATGGGCCTGTGTTAAGTTTGATTTAGGAGATGATTATAAGAAGCTTATATTGATACTGATATGAAGCTGAAGTGTAATATTTGTTTCTCATCATTCATCTTCTTTAGAAGATCTAACTAACAAGACGTAATGAAAAAACCGGCCAAGTGCTAGTCGGACTCGCACACAAAGGGTTCCGTACCAGTACATAACCACCACATTAGACACTTTAACAAAAATTAAGGTTTATGTTTATGGAATTAAATGTTTTTTTATATATTTGAGTTGATTGCATGAAAGGTAATTTGCGGTTTACGATTTATGACGTATAAAAAAAACTACTTAGTAGATCTTGGTCAAACCAATTTTCGGTGGAAGTTTGCATGGTAAAATGTACATCATTTTTTTTTTAGTTTTATCATTCTCTTATTTTAGAAGTTACAGGGGGGGACACACATTTATCCACTTTGGAAGTGTCTCTTGCGCAAACTATTCAGTTTAGAATAATATATATATACTAGCTGTTGCCCGCAGCTTCGCCCGCGTTAAGTTTTAAAATTTGAGGGGTTGACCACCCTTATCACTTAGGGGTATGAAAAATAGATAGTAACCGATTCTCAGACCTACTGAATACGCATATAAAATTTGGTAAAAATCGGTAAAGCCGTTTCGGAGGAGTACGGTAACTAACATTGTGACATGGAAATTTTATATATAAGACTAGCTGACCCGGCAAACGTTGTTTTGCCATATAAATTATTTCTAGTTTCTAGATAAATTATAGTGTAGACAAAAAGTAACTTACTTATTATAAGTGTGTAAGTATGTGGTATATGCGTGAAATAGGCATGGAGCGCTATGAACGATAAGGGAATATAAAAATAACAAACGCCAAACAATATTATTTTTAAGTTATTATAGTTTATTTCTTAAAATTACATATGACTCATTAATTACGACAGTAACACTAACAAACAACATCAATCTTTTAATGCTATAGTGTGAACAATATTTTTTGTTAGCCCATCTTTAGCGAGCACAAACAAACTGGATGGTTTACCCACTCGAGAGCATGCTACGTACAATTGCCCGTGTGAAAAACATGGTGTGCTCAAATCTAAGCCACAAATAGACATCGTTTGGCCTTGGGATTTCCATCTGCCATGCAAGGCGATGAACGATGAAGAGTACCGCATGGACCATGGATCATGTTTGCTGTAACAATATCTAACAGCACTTGGTCAGTAGACGGATCTGGAATTTCCGCAGAAATGATACTATCGATTTCTTCAGGACGGATTTTGTCGATTAACGAAACCAAAATGTGCGCATGAGGTAATCCTCGCTTTTGCCACTCAACTGAATACAGCCAGCAACGTGTGGAACCGAATACATGTAATTTAGTAATGAAACTTAATAGAGACTTCAACTTTTGTCTGAATACACGTGCTGTAACGTCATGACGATGTATTGCATTTTGGCCAGGCAATAGCAAAAATGTAATCTCTGGCCATTTTGGATTACATGTGAACGTGATAAATAAACACGGTCGTCCATATTCGCGTACGTAAGCCATAGCATCCTGTATAATATATTCTTGCATATGACACGTACGATGATAGTAAAATGACAGAGTTACCAATTTCAGCGACGTCGGCCTTGTTGTTAATAGAGTTTCGTAAGTGAATGTACTCTTCCGCACGCAGCTTGAGTTGATTATATCGTAAGTATCGTAGTCATTCGCCCTCTATCTTCGCGTACATGTCGACCATGAATTGTTGACAAAGCTCACGACATCGTAGAATGACGTTGTCCAGGCCGCGCCGAATCATTAATCGGTACGCATAATAATCTTTCGAGCTAACGTTCTTGTTTGTTTCAGCCCCTGTAATAATATATTTATGAATATATTACGTTCAATAATTTAATTGTTTTGTTAAATGGTTAATGATCAAGTTCACAATAAATGAAGTACCTGATACGGGATCTCGTTGTTTTATGTTTACGCAATATCCGTCTTGCCCCTTCCAGAATATTAGCGGATATTGGAGAGCGTCATATGAACGATGTGTATCAGCAATGAACTGAAGATTATTATTTCTTCTACGAATCACAATTTCTCGTGTACCTGTATGATCTCCAACCATGATTCCAGCAACGTCTTCAACAACAGGTGCATTGATCTACGAATCATCTACGAATATGTTCTCCAGCTGGTGTTTTATCAGGATTAATAACAATAGCGTGATTATCGCTTTGTAATTTGTGCATGTGTGATTTGAATATTTTCAACAATTCATTGTGCTCATTCAATAGAGCGTCCAAGTCGCTGACGATGCGCTTGGCAAAATATGAATCAAGGTTATTATAGTCACAACGTGCATTCACGCGATTGGCAAGTGCGCTTCCGGAATCCTCGCCGCCCGTGAAGTAGATTTGTAAAAATTTATGTAGTTCGTTTGGCATTGGCAGCAATGACCCCATTTCATGATAAACTTGGCCTCTCATTTTGAATGTAGAATTGTATTGTTGACCATTAGCATTAGTATTTCGAACTATTTCTGTTGCTCCAAACGATGTCATTTGAAAGCATGAATTGAATGTCCGAATTGACTTCAGGAATACGTTAGAATCTGGATCCGTGCCGATAAATAAACCGTTCAATGGTTCAGGTGGTGTTTCAATTTCAGGTAGTTGCACTTTTCTTGACGCGCAACACATCCCAGGTGGCTCATTTTTTAATCTGAGAACATGACAATGCGGACATTCCTTATCCATAGCACCAATTAATTTTAAATGAGCATAATATTCAATATCGGGCTCATACTGGAATGCTAGACGCAAAAATGAATCAGATGTAAATTCACGATGTACCTGTTGGCGTTGTTGGTCATTTGTTCTGCGTCTATTAACCGTGAAACGGCGTGATTGTCGTTGTTCTAATCTTATAACTTCATTGCGCTCAGCTCGTGTATCTTCTGATTGTTCTTGACGCAATTGCTCCATGCTCACACATTTGTTCTTCGGTTCGTTGGGATCTTTTATCTCTAATACTTCTGGACCTACTTGTATTACGGTGCAAATCAGCCCCTTTGCGTTTTCTTGGCATTGCTCACTGTACAAAACACATATAAATAGAATTAATGACATTACTTTGATGGAAAACGTTATAGTTATAATTAGGGCCAGGATTATAGCGAAAATATTAGTTTTATGAAAAAAAAATTGAAATAAAAGTTGTAAAAAATTGAATTTTACTAAAAAAAATTTTGTCATAATTATATCAAAAAATTATATAAAAAAAGTATACTTACAACACAAAAGCCGTTGTTGGTGGGAGCTCGTGGCACGTGTTGAGAACTTTTAAGGTTATGTAAATCACTAATTGTTTAACTAAAACTTGACTAACTGAACTAATCGTGCCAAATACACTTAATTTTTTTTTTTTATGAATAAAATAGTAATAATTAATAGTTAATATGAGAGTTACACTGAGATAGCAATATGATAATAGTAAACGCTACTACTACACTTGATACATAAACTATAATGATGGCCGAAAACTGTGTAGAGAGTGAGAGAAATCTTATTGTGTGAGTGAAACAGGAGACCGGCTTCAGTCTCATCCCTACTCCGTGCTGTGTACTTAGAAGTGACACCGGTATAGTGTGGCATTTCACTCACCAGTAAAGGCGCGGCAAATTTTAAGAATCTAAGATTGGAATAAATGTTTATTTTCATTAAAAAAAATTAGATTTGCCATAAACTAAGGGAAATTTTAATCGAAGTACAGTTAAAAACACGATAATTGATAAGTTATCGAGCGGGATGAAAAATGATTAAATTACTAAAATGGCTATAAAAAAATAGGGGTTGGTGATAAAAAAGTAAAAATTTAGGTTTGTATGTATTTTTTAATGCCACATTATAAAAAAATAAATTAAAAAAAAATCGTCCAAAAACTAAAAAAAAAAAATTAAGGGTGAACAACCCTTATCACTTAGGGGTATGAAAAATAGATAGTGGCCGATTCTCAGACCTACTGAATACGCATATAAAATTTGGTAAAAATCGGTAAAGCCGTTTCGGAGGAGTACGGTAACTAACATTGTGACATGGAAATTTTATATATAAGATATATAAATTTTGAAGACTTATCCATAGATAGCCCACAAGGATAGGTTTGATGAAAAAAAAATTGAGTTTTAGTTCTAAGTATGAGGACCCCCAAAATTTTTTTTTTTTTTCTACTTTGTGTTAAAATCTTAATGCGATTCACAGAATACATCTACTTACCAAGTTTCAACAGATTAGTTCTTATATTTTCGGAAGAAAGTGGCTGTGACATACGGACGGACAGACAGACAGACAGACAGACAGACAGACAGACTTGACGAATCTATAAGGGTTCCGTTTTTTGCCATTTGACTACGGAACCCTAAAAACTTTTCCACTCGATAGTCAACATTGAGGAGGAAAAGTACTAATGATAGTCTCTTTAAATAAATTTATTATGTCATCCCGCGGGGGAGTGGGTCTCCCCACGCGGGTATGTGGGACTCGTTGCGCACGAAATCTGGTAAGGTGGACGCAGCTCGACCCACTTAAGCCCGGCGAGTGCCACCAATGCCGCCTTTGGTGAGGTGCTCTGGATCTAATGATCAAACAGGGCACCTCGAAGGCTAGTTAGTCCCCCAAGGGACCGACGCCACCTCCATAGAGGGATTGTCCCGCCTTTGGTCGGGCAAGTACAATGGGGTGAGGTTCCCATCTTGACCCCTTGCCCCCTGCTCTTTTGTCCCCTCTCTTTATAAGAGGGTTACAAAGAGCCCCCTCGGCTCAATTAGCTTCGCCCAAGGTGCTGAGCCCCACCGCAACGTCAAGGCCTGAAACATGATGGGGATCTATCTATATCTAGCTATCATTGACGGGATTCGAACCGGCATCCCAGTTACATAACTATAAAGCATTGTATTTATAGTAAAGGGGTCATAGTTTTAGGTCATAGGGTTCTCAGACTGGGTAAACAAAACCGCCATCTTGCACCGTATTTTAATTAAAATGTAAACTAGCTGGTACCGCAGCTTTGTCTGTATTACATAGATACAGTATAATAATATTGTTAGGCGTTTTGAGAAAATAATTACTTACCTAATCTTTTCATGTGGATTAAGAGGTATTGGGTAACATACATCAACGTTTATGGAGTTTAAAATGAATCTTGTATATTTATGGTTAGTTGGTAGTTAACTTCCCTTATAGATCTATTTTTTTATGTCATAAGGAGGCAACCGAGCAGTTGGAGCCTTATGGTGACTACCGATGGTGATGCATACACATCCGCACAACCAAAACTTATACAAATGCGTTGCCCTATTTTTCCCTAACCCCCCCAATGGGCCACCGGAAACTTCACAAACTGCACAAAACGCGACAGCCGGTCACTTACGCCGGTGTTATGTGAGCGAGAGTTACCAACCCGGTCGTGCCGGCCCAATTCGGCTGCAAAGCAGCATGGCACCTCTTATAATCTACTAGTAACTCTACATATTTGTCTGTTTTAATCTATTATTATAGGTAACAGTAACCCTGCTGTACGTAAAAAACGAGATTGTCTTTTCACGCGTGTCGGTTGCCGGGTAGCCGACGCCGGGTATACGGTAGCGAACTGTATGGGCGAGTATCACAGCTTTCACACGTACCGGCGTGATTTGGCCGGCAAGCCCATACACTTCGCTACCGGATACCTGGCGCCGGCTACCCGGCGACCGGCAAGTGCGAAAAGGCGCTAAGTCTACTATCATGAAGAAATAGTCGTAACTCGACTACTAAAACAGTTTTTCAAGTAATTTACACCAAGTCATTTCATATGATGTCCATATTGTAGGAGTGTATAAAAATAACTAGTCCGCCGTAACAATTCTTAGGTGAGTCATCCATTTCCCATGCAGTAACGATGCAGCTTAAAAGCCAACAGGCCAATGGCCACTTCAAAAAAAAAAGATACGTTAAATATTAAACAACAGTCACACTACGTTAACCTAGTCCCGTGCTAAGTTCGTTAAAACTTGTGTTACAAGTTTTATTACTAGGAACGGAAATTTAGGAAATTTATACAAATAAATTAACCAGGTGGGAAGACGATCTCCGTACAGTGACCAGATCGTGTTGGATGCGAGTGGCGAGGGATCGGTCGTCTTGGCGTTCTTTGAAGAAGGCCTATGTTCAGCAAACGGATAGAGACTGATGATGATGATGATATAAATACACATATACACACGCCTTCGCTCTGTTTTTTTATGTTAGTTGGATAGGCAAACTGGCAAACGTACCACCTGATGGTAAGTGGTCGACGTCGCCCATGAACATAAACTAATTTACCTGGAACGACCCCAGGCAACTCATTTGTGTTGTCTATCCTGAGACATAAGATGTTAAGTCTCGGTGCCAGTAATTACACTGCCTGTCTGTTTCACGGGAGAAACGGTGGTACCCATGCAGCCGGGAGCGCGGCACAGCGCTTCCCTCCCACCGGTGCAGACATTTAAATTCATCATACAAATTATCTGCACTTGAGATTCGAACCCGCGACCGCTGCTTCAAGCGTCCAGTAGCCTGACTACCCGACCGGCCGTCATTTTAAAATCATTGCAAGTTAATAAAAAGCTAAAAAAACCCATTGCATGTCATTAAAATCTATGCAAATCGGATTCATGCATTTTAAAATCGCATGCAAATGATTTGTAGAGCTACGACGCTACGTGCTACGAAATCCGCTACGTGCTACGAAATCCGCTACGAGCGTACGCAATGTAATGCTGCCAAGATAAGACGATCGTTATACTACTAAGTTAAGAAGTTATTAAAGATATTTATTATCAGTCTCTTTTCGTTCATTGCCTCTCTACTTTAAACACCAAGACGGCCTCGTACGGTCTCTTGTACTATTCTTGTATCTATTCTGATATTTTATGTTGTTTGTTAGTTGTTACTCTACAAATGAGCGGTAGATTTGCCGTAGATACATTTTTCCTAAGATTATTAGACTTTGGACAATTCACACAATCTATACTAATATTACAAAGCTGAAGAGTTTGTTTGTTTGTTTGAACGCGCTAATCTCAGGAACTACTGGTCCGATTTGAAAAATTCTTTCAGTGTTAGATAGCCCATTTATCGAGGAAGGCTATAGGCTATATAACATCACGCTGTGACTTATAGGAGTTGAGTAACGCGGGCGAAGCTGCAGGCAACAGCTAGTATGCTATAAGGGTTCCGTTTTGTAATTTTGAGGAACTTGTATAGAAAAACTATAATTTCTTTTCTTGCTTTCTTTCTTCTAGATTTTCATAAGATATTATATAAAACATATATCCAGATATAATTGGACTGGAAAATGTAGGTGTACCTCAAAAATAGCTGGACCTTAAATAAATTTTCGTCATCCAATTTAGGTATTGGTATGGGCGTCACGTATGGAATAGTGATGGGCCTCGAGTCGGATATTATAACTCGATTCGTCCGAGTTCTTGGTCAAGTCATCATCATCATCATCAAACCTTATATGTCCCACGGCTGGGCACGGCTCTCCTCATCAAAATCAGGCGAGGAGGGTGTTGGGTCATAGTACACCGAAGTGCTGGCCCAATACGGGTTGGTGAACTTCAAAGACTTATTTAGAAGACCTTAATCTCATGAGGCATGCGGTTTGCAGTTGAACATATGGTGTTTATTCTTTTATAAGCTAGTATGAAGTACAATCCAAAACTATATAAATTTCTTAATAAAATCTATACTAATATTATAAAGCTGAAGAGTTTGTTTGTTTGTTTGAACGCGCTAATCTCAGGAACTACTGGTCCGATTTGAAAAATTCTTTCAGTGTTAGACAGCCCATTTATCGAGGAAGGCTATAGGCTATATAACATCACGCTGTGACTTATAGGAGTTGAGTAACGCGGGCGAAGCTGCAGGCAACAGCTAGTGAATTATAAAGTAATTAGCGGTATTTTTTTAAATGCAAAATGTCTTTTCTCTTTACACTTGTAAATTTATTCATATAATTTTAAGATTCTTTTTCAACATACATATATACATATATACATACATATTATACAGGCTTCTAGTAGAATATTCAGATTCAATAGTATAAAGAGATACAGTGCCAGTCTCTCTCGATTTTTTGGACTCAACCGATTTGCACTCGACTTTTTCGAGTTTTTTACGGGCTAGGACAGCGGTAACCACCAAATGACCCTTTAATTTGATATCAGGGAGCCCGAGGGATACGTTAAAACTGCCTTGGGATCCGAAACGAATTTAATCAGAAGAATTCAGGAGGAGTAGGAAAATTTCCAGTTTCCCTCTTCGGTTAAAGCGGGAAGCAGTATAAGATTGCAATGACTAACAAAAGTAAAAAAGGATAGCAGTTTCGAGTTTATCTAAGTCCCATCCCTAGTACGGATTACGTAGTCCGAGAGCTCTCGGCTCGATTACTTGATCGGAAAAACGTTGTTGACCGTAATATTAAACGAACACAGGTAAAGATAAAATAGATTATTTTATTTGGGGTATACAGGTATTGTTAGTTACAAAAAGTTATATTTACAGGCAGTGTAATTACTAACACTGATAACTAACATCGAGTATATAACCGGAATAGAGCGGTTATGTTGTTCTCTATGAAAACGAATTCCGCCTTTGTGCTGCGCCGGTTCTCCGCTCTGATTGGCTGACTGATGGCTATTGATAGATGATTGGCCAATGGGAAGTGCACACAGATCAATGGTTGGTTGAATTGCTATTACATCAGTGACAAATCACTGACCAGTTTCGGAATTTGATGGCGCACATTACTACTCTATTCGGTTATATGCTTGACGTATCAAGATAGGCAAATGCGTTTCCTGAGTTAGTCTTAGGAACTTTTTATATTCACGAGTAACTCTGACCACTGTCTGTCAGTTTGTCTATCAAAATAGCATACAGAACTGCAAGTAAATGAAAGCAGTTTAAAGATAAAGACAGAGGAAGTTGGTTTGTTGAGTACCCCACCATGGTTCAATCCTTGCCGTGGCGGTGGGGCTGAGTAGCCTAAGGTGAGCCCAGCACCTTGGGTGAAGTTAATTGAACCGAGGGAGCTGATCTTTGTACCCCTCTTATAAGAAGAGGGAACAAAAGAGCAGGGGGACAAGGGGCGAGGATGGGAACCTCACCCCATTGTACTGTCCCGATGTTGGGAGGGGTTGGTCTGGGTGCGAGACAGCCCCTCTGTCTCCACAGAGTGGCGTCGGTCCTTTGAGAACCTGACTAGCTGTTGAGGTGCCTTGTTTGCTCTACAGATCCGGGGCACTTCACCAAAGGCGGCATTGGTGGCACTCGCCGGGTTTTAGTGGATCTGTTTTAGTAGCTTAGTAGAAAACTGTATACTTTACCGATGAGAAAGTCGCTCCTGCATGGGTACCATCGTAGACAATTCTTCAGTTGCTGCGTTCCAGATTCCAGATGCCGGCAACAGGAGACCTTGCTATTAAGCGGAGACAAGTCAGCCTGGCCGAGTGTAGGTGTCAGTCCCGGGCGGACTTATTAGAAGGGGCGACGTTGATTATTTACTCTTAAAATGCCTGTCTTCTATGATCTCTACTAATAAAAAAGCCTATAAATTTACATAAAGGACGCCAAGTTCTGTAATTATGAATTTAATATCTTTAAGTTCTCAAAGCCTACCTTTGATACTTTTAGAAATTTAAAACAGTTTTCAAAGTCCCTACGATCCCTTTTTTATCTGAAAAAAATTTGAAGGTCAAACGTAATGACTGTAATTTATGAATAACTAGCAGCGCCCCGCAGTTTCACCTGCGTATTTTCCATTCCCGTGGGATTACGGGGATAAATTATAGCCATTGTGTTATTCTGATGTATAAACTACATTATTGTAAAGTTTCATTAAAATCCATTTAGTAATTTTTGCGGGAGAGTAACATTTTTTAAAGTATAAATTGTAAGAGGTAGTGCCATGCTGCTATGATGCCGAATTAGGCCGGCATGATCGGCGTCAAGTGACTGCTATGCTGTCGTGTTTCGTGAGGATTTTGAGTTTCCGGTGGCCCATTGGAGGGACAAAGAAAAGGAGGGCAACGCATCTGCATAATTTCTGGTTGTGCGGATGTGTATGGGCGTCGATAGTCGCCAAACGGCTTTCACTGCTCGTTTGCCCTCCCATGCTGTACAAAAAAGGTTGGGTACCTGCCCCGGTAGAAGTTCCGGAGTTGGTGGGGATGCTCCTGGTTGTCGGAGTCCCCCATAATAGGGGGAAGCCCGGCTCTTTTCAGGGTTTCCCTGAGCCGGTCGCAGGGGGTGTCCTGTGTTAGATCCGGGATACTCCCCTTCAAGCGACTGAAGGCAAGTCACAGTTATTTTAGTGCGGTATGCTGGCGCTGGGGTTAGCAGGGAGCGTCAGTGGTCCCACATATTTCCAGGGATGACCCATCCCCGGGTAAATGCGCAAAGCATTTCCACTTCTACAATAAAAGGTTAGTTCCTGGTTTTTGTTGTTTTGTTATGTTGGTTGTCAATCCTGACACCCGAGTAATTCTTGGTGCCAGTAATTACATTACTTGTCCCGTTCTCCTTTCCAGCAAAGCTGTATGAGGGAAAAAATAAGCGTGGTCCTCATGGAGCCGGATATCACAGCATACGGCTTGATGGTGATGAATATTAATACTACAGGGAACAGCTTGGTGGAACTTTGAGGAGGGCTCGCGTGGGGTTCGGGTGAGTGTCAATAAAATTACGAATGTCAAGTGAAGGACGCGTAAACATTGTCTTCGAATTTTGGCTGTCGGTGCGAGAGAAAGTTCGGAATTCTTCGGAATTCTTCGGAATTCGAGAAACGTTTTTGTTTAAAATTTTAATTTATTGGTTTGAATTTTAACACAATACTTTGTTATGTTTGGTTATTGTTAGAGGAAAGATGACAGTTGAGTTGACTGTTTAACTATCTTTATGGACCTTAAGAGTAAGTCTACTTGGCTGTTTTTGTTTTAGTAGTTTTTGAGTTTATCACGAGCAGACAGACAGACGCGGTGGAGGACTTTGTTTTATTATATTTATTGATTATTCTGTGTATGTGTATGACACTGAACTCCTTCTAAATGGCTTTTCGAAGAAATATGTTTACTCAAGTGGATTCTAGAATAGTTTAGAACCTAACTGTATGATGTATGTGGTTAACTAGAAAATAAAAATTGGTATGGTCCGGCCCAGTACAAATTGTTTTAATTTGTCGGGCCCACTCAAGTGGCCGCTCTGCTCTTTTGTTTCCTCTTCTTATAAGAGCGGTACAAAGAGCCCCTTCGGCTCGATTCGCTTCGCCCAAGGTGCAGCAGCTCACCCAAGGCTACTGAGCCTCACCGCCACGACAAGACCTGAACCATGGGGATAATATGGGGACTGCATTTTGCTTTTATAATCACACTGAACCTAGTAAAGTAATCTATTAGGTCATATGCCTATATATAACCCCCTCACAGCTAAATCGGCCGTATTAACTGACTAACCTACATGCTTTATCGTGGTATGAAGGGGGGGGGGGGTTTAATGTAATGGGAGTTCTCAATTTAGTCGCGTTATACGTATTTAAGCGTCAGAAGCGAGATAATCGGATTAGTGTCATTTTGTTACGTATATCAGGAAAAAGGTTTTTGTACCAGATATCGCGCAGTTTGTGTTCATAAGTGTCGGTGAATAGAAGGTAGGTCTCGTGTCACGGTGTACGTAATTAAACTCCTCCGAAATGGCTCGACCGATTCTCATGAAATGTGTGCATATCGGATAGGTCTGAGAATCGGGCAATATCGTTTTCATCCCCCTAAATGTTAAGGAATGGTCCACTCTTTTTTTTTCCCAAAAAAAAAACGCGGGAGAAGCTGCAGGCAATAGTGTATTTATATTATAATTAAATATTTTTTTACGTATTCTATATCGCAGCTTATTAAGATTTTGACAAGACCGACGTTTCGGAGTCATCCCGTGACCATGGTTGCTGTAAAGTATCCGAAACGTGTGGTAACCGTTATTTAATTATTCACCGCGAATAATATCGGGCAAAAAAGGCAAAAAATTACGTTTGTTGTATTCCCATACAACATATATAGCCCCTCTTAAATATTGATTTTATTCTGTTTTTTATGTCATAAGGAGGCAACCGAGCAGTCGGAGCCTTATGGTGACTACCGACGCCCATACACACCCGTACAACCAAAAGTTATGCAGATGCGTTGTCCTCCTTTTTCCTATCCCCCCTATGGGCCACCGGAAACTCACAAACAGCAAGAAAAGCGACAGCATAGTTGTCACTTGACGCTGGTGTTATGTGAGCGAGAGATACCACCCGGCCGTGCCAGCCCTATTCGGCTGCAAACACCACAACCACTTTGTATTTTTAGTATTTTGTTATTATAGCGGCAACCGAAATACAAAATCTGTGAAAATTTCAACTGTCTAACTGTCACGGTTCATGAGATACAGCCTGGTGAGAGACGGACGGACGGATGGATAGTAGAGTTTTAGTAATAAGGTTCCCGTTTTATCCTTTGGGTACGGAACCCTAACAATTGTCTGTTGCGACTAAATTTGCTTGGTTATCCTATGAGGGAAGATGATAATATATTAATTTAATTGTAATAGCCACGAACATTTTTCGATAGGTAAGCTATCATAGGCGTGTTTATAAATCAAAAATATTTCATAAATGGGTCTCATGTGGTTATCAGATGGTTGAAGATCGTAGTTTAGCCTTCACCGGGCCAGGCTGTCGCTGAGGTGATCCTGTTGCCTGCAGATCCGGGACCCTCAAAAAGTAGTGCATTCCCTAGTGTGAGTCAATAGGTTCAGGAGCCTTAGCAATGGTAAACCTGGAACATGCGAAATCATTTATCTGCGTTATCAAAAAAAATAAAGATGGTCTATCTCCCACGGTCTCCTCTACTAATTCTTGAATTTTAGCGTCACGAAAACCAAGTCAATTATCATGATGATCTTGACGACGATGATGATGATGATGATGATGACGATGATGATGATGATGATGGCGATGATGATGATGATGATTATGATGATGATGATTTTTCAGCAAAAAAGATCTGAAAACCGTTAATTTATACAAAAATACTTTTTACGGAATCAAACGAGCCTCGCTTTATCAGCTTCTAGTTGCTTTCATAGCTGAATCATCACCCGCCAATTTACTTATTTCCAAGAAACTGTTCTAGAAAGTTCTATGTTGATCGTTTTATTATTGATACCTTTACCTGATGACTCGGCTGAAAATCATTCAGGCTTCAGGTACAAAGGAAACACGTTCGTGGAAGTGAATCAATAGTTGGTCATTATCATCATCATCATGTTCAGCATTTTCCGTCAATTGTTGAGCATAGGCCTCCTTACATGATTACAGCTTACTACTTACTAAAGCAATATTAGATTCTCATTTATTCTGCCGACGTAAGACTAGCTGATCGCATAAATTCCCCCACCATGGTTCAGGCCTTGTCGTGGCGGTGGGGCTAAGTAGCCTAGTACAAAGATCTTACAGGAAAAGGGGACAAAAGAGCAGGGGGCAAGGGGCGAGGACGGGAACCTCACCTCATTGAACTGTCCCGATGAGGGGGGTTGTTATGTGGTGCGGGACAACCCCTTTGTAGAGGTGGCGTTGGTCCCTTGAGGGACTGACTAGCCGTCGTGGTGCCCTGATTGCTCAACAGATCTGGGGCACCTCACCAAAGGCGGAATTGGTGGCACTCGCCGGGTTTTAATGGGTAGAGTTGCGTCCACTTACCAGCTTTCGGGCGCAGCGAGTGCCACATACCTGCCTGTGGAGACGCGGGATGCCTCAGAGAATTTCCCAGCGTAAAATAAAAAAAAGACTGCTTGTTTGCTTCCGTTTGCCATAAAAAATATGCAAGCAAGGAATTTATTTATTTATTTACAAGCTATTTATTTCTAATAGATAGGTATCCGTCACGTACATAACTGACGCGAGGTCTACGTATTCTACACGGCGCGGCCGGCATTTTCGTAAACCAAACTGCGCCCAACCGAACTTGATACTTTTTATGACAGGTTTTAATTTTAAGGGTTTTCAATAACATGCTTTAATTTTATTTTTAGTGTTCGTAACATTAATAGTTACATGGGCAGTGTCTAAATTTAAAAGGATGCTCATGATTTTAATTACACTCTGTATAATAATTTGTGCGTTTAAAAATTATCTCATTTTTGACATTTCAATTGACGTAATTATGAATTTCTACTAATGTTAAGGCACTAAAAATTCCCGTAGAATTTATTTGTTGTAATTTAGTTAGTAGTAAACGTTGTATAGCCTGACCAGAAAAACAAAAAACCCTCGCCATATTGCGGAAAATTACGGAACTAGTTTCTGTATGGACGATACTATGTGTTGACGTAAAAAAGATACAGTGGCGACACCACGCGCAGCTTATATATGGTCAGGCTGTAATTTGTATTGTATTTATATATTATAATTATGTTAACTATCAAAGGATTTTATTCAAAATTCTATTTCTCAGCAAGTGTAATAAATAAACGAAATTAAACAGCTGTTCTCATGTGCATACATAAGTATGGGAAATGTAAGTTTTAATTTATTTGGAATTTTTATGAAATATATAACCTTTTTTTTTTTTTTTTTTCGAGGAGGAAAATCTTCAAAAAGATCGTCCGAACTCCACTGGGGTACAGAGTCGGGGTATGTGGTGATTTTTACCCACAATAAAACCTCCTCGGTGATCTTCCTAAGCGCTTACTGGGGAGTCCTGGAATCTCGGCAAGAACAACGCCAGGACTCCCACCACGCTATGCCGGAGCACTTCCCAGTCTAGTGCAACTAGACAGTTATTAACACGAAATGGGATCACTCCATTTCGTTGCGATCCGCGGGTTGCAAAGATGTTTAGTCATGGGTAGACAAAAGCCCCATAGTGCCTACCTGCAACCATGTTTACCTCTATCGGGATGTTCTGCCTCCTCTACGACTGCCCCTACGATCAGGATTAGTCCTCTCGCGGCTACGTTCTGCAGCTTCCTTTTGGAGCATGACACTCTCGCTAAAATTAACTGCAGCATCCCATACCAATCGTGAATCCAACATCGCCGCTATTAACGCCGACAGAGAAAGGTTTGCTCCAGTATGTGAAATTAGGACCTGTCGCTCCGATTGCCACGCTGGGCAAAACTCAAGCGTGTGCTGTGCACTGTCCTGTTCATAAATGAAATATATAACCTGATTATTATTGTGACGATGTTTTATAGAACACTAGCTGGTGCACGCAATTTCGTCTGCGCAGGACTATGTTTCTCATGAGTATGTGTTATTCTGATGTATGAACTATATAATTGATAAAAAAACATAAACAAATAAAGCCATGGTTCAAACCTTGTCGTGGCGGTGGGGCTCAGTAGCCTAAGGTGAACCCAGGACCTTGGGTGAAACAAATTGGGCCGAGGGAGCTGCTCTTTGTACGCCTCTTATAAGAGGGGTACAAAGGCCTCTTATACAATGGGTGAGGATTACTGTCCCGACGTTGGGAGGGGATGTTATGTGTTGTGGGACAACCCCTCTGTGGAGGTGGCGTCGGTCCCTTGGGGACTGACTAGCCGTCGAGGTGCCCTGTTTGCTCAACATATCCGGGCACCTCACCAATGGCGGCATTGGTGACACTCGCCGAGTTTTAGTGGGTAGAACTGCGTCCACCTTACCTTTCAGGCGAAGCGAGTCCCACATGAGGCACATGAGGCACAAGAGGCAAACATCCGAACCTCCAACCTTACAAATTTCGCCTTTATAATTATTAAAAGTAAGATTATAATATTTCCTTGGATTTTATTTCTAACGGCCGCGCTCACACGTTTTTAAGAGGTTTCTAAAGTTTCACTTCTCCGTGTGTATTGCACACTATTTTTGATCATAATTGGCTTAGGTCATCATCATCATCAGCCTCTATCCATCTGCTGAACATAAGCCTTTACTTTAACGCCGGGAAATGCTCTGAGGCATCCCGCGGGGGAGTGGGTCTCCCCACGCGGGTAAGTGGGACTCGCTGCGCTCGAAAGCTGGTAAGTGGACGCAGCTCTACTCACTAAAACTCGGCGAGTGCCACCAATGCCGCCTTTGGTGAGGTGCCCCGGATCTAATGAGCAAACAGGGCACGACGGCTAGTCTGTCCTGCAAGGGACCGACGCCACCTCCACAGAGGGGGTTTCACCACAGAACAACCCCTCCCAACGTCGGGACAGTATAATGGCTTGAGGTTCCCGTTCTCACCCCTTGCCCGCTGAACTTTTGTTCCCTCTTCTTATAAGAGGGCTAGAAAGAGCCCCCTTGGCTCAATTAGCTTCGCCCAAGGTGCAGCGGCTCACACTAGGCTACTGAGCCCCACCACCACGTCAAGTCCGGAACCATGGTAGGGAGGCTGCTGAACAAAGGCCTCTCTCAATGAACGCCAAGACGGGAGATCGTCTTCCCACCTTGTTGTGGTGCGGGACAACCCCTTTGTAGAGGTGGCGTTGGTCCCTTGAGGGACTGACTAGCAGTCGTGGTGCCCTGATTGCTCAACAGATCTGGGGCACCTCACCAAAGGCGGAATTGGTGGCACGCGCCGGGTTTTAATGGGTAGAGTTGCGTCCACTTACCAGCTTTCGGGCGCAGCGAGTGCCACATACCTGCCTGTGGAGACGCGGGATGCCTCAGAGAATTTCTCAACGTAAAATAAAAAAAAGACTGCTTGTTTGCTTCCGTTTGCCATAAAAAATATGCAAGCAAGGAATTTATTTATTTATTTACAAGCTATTTATTTCTAATAGATAGGTATCCGTCACGTACATAACTGACGCGAGGTCTACGTATTCTACACGGCGCGGCCGGCATTTTCGTAAACCAAACTGCGCCCAACCGAACTTGATACTTTTTATGACTGGTTTTAATTTTAAGGGTTTTCAATAACATGCTTTAATTTTATTTTTAGTGTTCGTAACATTAATAGTTACATGGGCAGTGTCTAAATTTAAAAGGATGCTCATGATTTTAATTACACTCTGTATAATAATTTGTGCGTTTAAAAATTATCTCATTTTTGACATTTCAATTGACGTAATTTCTACTAATGTTAAGGCACTAAAAATTCCCGTAGAATTTATTTGTTTGACAAAAATGTTCTCATCATCATCATAATATGATATTAACATGAAAATTAATGATAAAACATATTCATAACATAATATAATCATTATCACTGTTGGCCGAATTTGTTTGGGCTACGTCCAGCAGTGGACGGAAAGAGGCTGATGATGATGATGATGATGATGTCCACCGAAAGAGGACATTCACTTTAGCGTTCATTGAAGGAGGCTTATGTTTAGCATGGACGGATAAAGGCTGATGATGATGATAATGATGTTGTTATTGTTGTTGTTGTTCATGATTATGATGCTGATGTTATCCAGCACTCGCTCCCACCGCTGATCCTGAAGCCAGGATTGAGGATCTACTGCGGTAACGATAAATATAGAAAGTGATTAGATAAAATATATATAAAATGAATGAGTGTAAATATAGCGTGACCAGAAATATATAAACCCTGTGTGGTGTCGCCACTGTATTTTTTTACGTCAACACATAGTATCGTCCATACAGAAATTAGTTCCGAAAATTTCCGCAATATGGCGAGGGTTTTATTTTTAGGCTATACATAAATATAATTTAATGTGATTAGACCTAGACCTTTTTTGTAATTTGTTTTTTTAAGGTGACGCCTCGGTAAACAATAATTCTAAAACCGGGCAGGCGCGCCCCGCACCCCGCACACAGCACACCCCGATAAGTAACGTAAATATTGCAATTTGCGAGCTATCGCGCGCCATGTGTAACATCGTAGACGTCTTGGAGTTGTCATTTTATATATTTTTAATTTGTTTTTTTGTCATATAAACGTCATTTTGTATTTCGATAAATATATTTCATTTTATACTTTCACTAGCTGTTGCCCGCAGCTTCGCCCGCGTTAACTTTTAAAATTTGAGGGGTTGACCACCCTTATCACTTAGATGACGAAACTGGCCCTCCTATTTTTGACCGAGACTCAGATATCCTCTCCAGCTGATACTTCTTATCTCTCCTGTTCGGGGTACAAATGAGAACACTTTTTTGTACCACGGGCTGGGGTTTGCGCGTACGTCAGAGAGGATGTCTGCTCTCATCGCCTTGGTAGTCTTGAAATTCTTGAAGGGACCTCTCCATCCTCTGGTTGTGCATCATGCATGACCATCCCCGCGTCTATACCTCCCTATATAGGTCCCACAACGGTAATGATAAAACCGATCGACTAATGTAGTACATCCAAATGGCTACAGATTCCGTGCTACAACAGATCCCATCCATAGAGATCATGATACTTGGTGATTTCAACGTTCATCACACCAAGTGGCTCGACTCGACTTGGCTCGTTGGACCATTATCTGATCCGAAGTTCAGTGCCAGTTGCAAGTCCATCACGGCTTCGTTTTTCGGGCTGCCGCTGTGTTTGGCACTATAGGTCAGCTGTTTGGAATGGGATGCGATCCTTTTTTGCATCCTACCCATGGGGGCGAATTTGCTTCTCGCTGGATGACCCAGACATCGTTGCCGATTTTGTTGCCGAGATGGCGCTATAAGCCATGGAGCTTTTCATTTCAAGCTCTGCAGTGCCTATAGGCGGCAAATCCCAGCCCTGGTTTGGTCAACTGTGTAAGATTGCTACACGCCATTAGCGGGTAAGCTACCAAGCGTGGGCCAATGGATCGATGTTCCAGGATGTAAAGACCAGCGCATTAAAAAAGGAGTATAACTTTGCCTCCAGGTCCTTCAAAAGGGCTATTGCTGAGGCAAAAGCGGAGCATGTAAACAGAATTGGTGAGAGATTGGTTCGACTTCCTTCGGGAGCTCGTGCATTTTGATAGCTCGCCAAGGCTGTTCAAGGGAATTTTTGTAAGCCATCCCCACCATCACATCACATGATTCGTTGGCCCACAACGTTAAGGAGATATCCGATCTTCTAGGCTCCCTTTTTGCTTCCAACTCGACTTTGAATGACCAGGAAAAAGTACCACCGACGGTCCCTCGGTGACTGGTACCACACCTCAATGTCGGAAATAATTTTCAGGCCGATCTCCGTGCGCAAAGCTCTCTTTTCGGTGGAAATTCATAAGTCGAGTGGGCCTGACGGCATCCATCGGCTAGTGCTACAAACTTGTGCTCCTGAGTTGGCACCCGTCCTTACCCGTCTTTTCCGATACTCTTATTCATTAGGCGTCGTCCGATGCTCGTAGAAGACCGCTTTGATCCACCCGATCCCTAAGAAAGGGGACCGCTCCGACCCGTTCAACTACAGACCAATAGCTATAGCTTCCTTGTTCTCAAAGATTATGGAAACCATAATTAACTGCCAGCTCTGGCGATATTTGGAGGAGCACCAGCTGACTAGCGATCGCTAATATGGCTTTCAACGGAATCGCTTAGCTGGTGATCTTCTAATATTTCTAACGCAGCGATTGGAGCAGTTGAGACCAAAGGGGAAGCGTTTGCGGTTAGTTTAGACATAGTGAAGGCTTCCCGAGAAATTATGTAAGTGGATCCCCAGTTTTTGGGCATACAGGAACATCAAGGTCGTTGTCGACGGTGCATGCTCGGATCTCAAGTCTGTTAATTCTGGTGTTCCGCAAGGCTGTGTACTATTTTCAACCTTGTTTCTTCTGCATATCAATGATATGCTGCAAACTAGCGGCATTCAGTGTTATGCAGACGACAGCACTGGAGATGCCCTATACACTTGGGCGCTCTAATTTTTCTCGGTAACAAGTCGATGAGTATCGCAAGAAACTTGTGTTTGAAATCGAGTCTCTGTTGGCCAAAGTTCTGGAATGGGGGCGACTTAACCTAGTCCAATTAACCCGAACGAGACACAAGTTTGCGCGTTTACCGCAAAAAAATCGGCTATCGTCGTTTCTCTACAATTTAAAGGCACTTGCCTAACCGCCTTAGCCAGCATTGGGATACTTGGCGTCGACATATGGAGCGATGTGCAATTTCATGGTCAAATGGATGGCTAAACTAGCCTAGAGGCTAGTTTAGCCATAGCCTTTTATCCATCTCGCCGAGTTTCTTATAAAAAACTAGGCGTGCGGATAGGGCGAAGCAGTAGTTCATGCCTTCACACCGCCCACAATTATACAAGGCGCAGATCCGGCCTAACATGGAATACTGCTCTCACCTCTAGGCTGGACCGCCCCAATATCAGTTTCTTCCATTTGACTGCGTTCAACGCCGTGCATGAAAAATATTATATATATTAAATTCAATGCCATAAATAAAAGAAGAAGAAACGGGAATGTCCGCACAGCGATATTTCACCGAGACGTTTTTTTTTTCATAATTCTGTAACACATTGAATCTAAAGGACGGAGCCCCACTGGCGGTAAAAAAAAACGCGCGGAAAGAAATCTGTGATTTGATGCAATTTGAATGAGAAGAGATGCGATTTATTTCCGCGCGAATATCTTGTGCAGTATAAAAGTATGGCTATATCCGCACTGCGGAATGAAATTAGCCCGTTTAACTTCTTCTCCCGCCCGATCGGAGGTCGTGACAAGTTTGATGTGGATACTGTACAGTAACTTTGTGCAGTTTATTAAAACGTGCAGTACAGTAACATCGTGCAGTACAGTCACTACGTGCAGCACCATAACAATGTGCAGTACAATAAAACGTGTGGTACTTACTGTAAAACGTGCAGTACAGTAAAAACATGCAGTACAGTAACTTCGTGAAGTACAGTAACATCGTACAGTACAGTAAAACGTGCAGTACAGTAAAACGTGCAGTACAGTAAAACGTGCAGTACAGTAAAACGTGCAGTACAGTAAAACGTGCAGTACAGTAACAATGTGCCGTACAGTATCATCATGCAGTACAGTAACATTGTGCTGTACAGTAAAACGTGCAGTACCGTAACAATGTGCAATAGAGTAAAACGTGCTGTACAGTAAGACGTGCAGTACATTAACATCGTACAGTACCGTAACAATGTGCAGTACAATAAAAAGTTCAGTACAGTAAAACGTGCATTACAGTTAAACCTGCAGTACAGTAAAACGTGCAGTACAGTAAAACGTGCAGTACAGTCACATCGTACAGTACAGAAACATCGTGCAGTATTGTAAAAATGTGCATAACGGTAACTTCGTGCAGTACAGTAAAACGTGCAGTACAGTCACATCGTACAGTACAGTAACACGTGCAGTACCGTAACAATGTGCAGTAGAGTATATCATCGTGCAGTATTGTAATCATTTGCAGTACGATAACTTCGTGCAGTTTAGTAAAATGTGCAGTACAGTTACAATGTGCCGTACAGTATCATCGTGCAGTATTGTAATCATTTGCAGTACGATAACTTCGTGCAGTTTAGTAAAATGTGCAGTACAGTATCATCGTGCAGTACAGTAACTTTGTGCAGTACAGTAAAACGTGCAGTACAGTAACATCGTGCAGTACAGTCACTACGTGCAGTACAGTAACATCGTGTGGTACTAATATCTTTAAACAGTAGTAAATAAAAAATATCCAACTTTACATAGGTAATAAAATTTGTAACTATTTGATTTTTTTTAATTTATTAAGAGCTGTGGTAACATAACTTTGACATATTGCAGTGTTGCATGCAAAAATAAATTTATGAATAAGCCTCGAATTTGTTTTTACTTTTTACCTATGTACTTTTTATTTAATTTTACAACAATAATATACATATTTGTCACAAAAATATTTGTTTTTGTTGTATGCTTTTTATAGATTTACTGCTTGAGGAATGTGGACATTGAGTGAGGGCTATTAGGCAGAACGGCGGGATATTTCGGGGCGCGCAGTTGTGTTTTTTTGGTTTCCCGATAATACTAATTGTTATTTAGTATTTTGTTCATTGGGAGCGAATTTCTGTTTGTTTGTTTTAAAAACTTATATGTATATACCTACTGTGATTATTTGGAAAGTATGAAATGTTATTTTATTTTGCTTATGAGTTATGATTTATTGCGAATAATTTGTTAAGTACATTTTGTTACCTTGCCTAATGGCTGATAGTTTGTAGTAGCAGAATTGACCAGGGAGATTAAACTTTGATTGTAGCAATTTACATCTCTTCCAACCAATCAATAATATCAGTTAATGAATTTATACATGAAAATTTAAACAAATATACCCCAGAGGTATCGCAAATTCTCAAAAAAAAAAAATATGATAAAATTCCGATGATTTTAAGTTTCTCGAGACAACATTTAATTAAAAAATGTGTAACAATCGCACTCAATCAACTACGGGATCAAAAACGGTAATAGATGCAGTATTCCAGTATGCCCCCGAAACCCCCTATATAATAAATTTCATATATATATATATATATATATATATATATATATATATATGCAACATAATATATATGCAATGTATTGTTTGAGGTATTCTTTGACGTATGTATGTGCAACGCATTGATAAATTTTCCTCAAACAATACGTTAGGTATATGATAATATAGTTTGGGACTTTCCTCATAGAATACACATTTCCCCAAACTATACAAAATCTTAACGAAAAAGTCGTCAAACAAGTCGTTGCACACATATATATATATATATATATATATATATATATACACACACAAGAATTGCTCATTTAAAGATATAAGATAAGCCTCTTGTAACATTTGTTGAAACTGAAAAAATTTGAATTTGAGCAATAAATTATGTAACATAATATGTTAAATAAAATATAAAATATATTTTAAAATTAATTGAAATAATTTCATTTTTAATCAAATATACTTTGTAATTATCCTACCCTTGTTATAATATATATTCATCTCATTCTTTTGTCGATTTACTGAAGTTTCACTTCTATCGTGTGTGAATCGTTCACACACACCATTTTTATTTTTAATAAATGTTGAATGTGTACTTGGCGCGATGATTTACAGTGAAACTGATTTTTGTTGGATACGTCTGTTTAACCTTAATTAGATACATTAAAAATTTAATTCAATTGCGCACTTTACCTACACATGCGTATCAGCCGTGTACTGAATTAAACTAACAAAAATTGTACGAAATTTTATTCGCAGTGCGTACTAAAAAACTCGCGGTAAAATATTGCAGTGCGAATACGCCCTGAAATGTCGTTTCCTGGTATTGTATATCAAATAAGTTAATTCTATTTCGTTCCCAAATTACCATAATATTGTGTTATAAAATGACATTTAAAAAGTATACACTATATTCATCATACAGTTATTATGGGATTCGAACCCCAGACTCACCACTATACCCTCAGTCATAACAACCAATAAAAATATAGAGTCCCACGAGGACTATTGCCAACACAAATGCCAAGAAGCGGCGATGTGTGCCAACGACCGGGTTATTGCCAAAGGCGTCCAAGAAGTCTGGCAAAATTGGGGGTTAAAATACTATTAGTACTGGTAAATGCCGAAATACCGGTCAAGTGTCGATATTAATAATATTCTAAATCATCTAATCCGCTAATCTGTACTAATAATATGAAGCTGAAGAGTTTGTTGTTTGAACGCGCTAATCTCAGGAACTACTGGTCCGATTTGAAAACTTCTTTCAGTGTTAGATAACCCATTTATCGAGGAAATCTATAGGCTATATAAAATCACGCTGTAACTAATAGGAGTTGAGTAATGCGGGCGAAGCTGCAGGCAACAGCTAGTAGTAGATATAGTGTATACATAACTATTCAAATACTTCGAAAAGTTTTCAGCTATTTTCTACATAGGTACTAGCTGGAGTACTAGCTGGATGATGATTATTTTATAGCATATTATGTCAAATTTTAACAATGTTTTTTTAATTGGTTAAGTAGTTTTTGAATTAATACGTAACCAACAAACACTTTTTTCTCTACTTTCTATGATAAAAATATTGATATATAATAATAATATAATGTTTGGACAACTCACACACGGCCATCTGATCCCAAACTAGGCAGAGCCTGTTCTTATGGTAACCTGACAACTGATATATACTTATATATTTCTAAATACATACATATTAAAATTGTACCCAACAGAACTAATGATCATGCTCATAACACAAACATTTGTCCTGGGTGGGGACCGAAACCACGTCCTCCTGGTTTAGTAGTCAGGATCATTAAACACTAGACCAACAGGCCTATAATTAGACCAGGCATATTTAGGAACCTGCCGTACTTTATAACGAAGCCGACACTGAAAACCGTTTTCAAAATCCGTTCAGTAGCTTAGAAAATATCGATGAATATACATATGCAGCAAGCGGCTTTAATTTATATTATGTAATGATAAAGAAAAAACGGAGAGTCGTCTGGTGGTAGACACCGAAGTAAGCGAAGCTCATGATCCGGTGATAAAATTTGTTTATACTTCTTCCACGCACCTGCTAATCCCCTGGTGTAGGTGTCTATGGGTCTGATCACTTACCACCAGGTGTACCGATAGTCTGTTTGTCCCCTCTTCTATAAAAAATCGCCTCCAGTCCCGTGACCATGCTGTAAAGTATCCGAAACGTCGGGCTTGTCAAAAACTTAATAACCCGCGAGAAAGTCCATAAAAGTTGTTTCAATATAATATAATAATAATAATAATATCAACCCTTATATGTCCCACTGCTGGGCACGGGTCTCCTCCTCGAAATCAGGCTAGGAGGGTTTTTGGGCCTAGTTCACTGATGCGCTGGCCCAATGCGCTCATCGAGCATGCAGGTTTCCTCACGATGTTTCATTCACCGTTGAGCAAGCCATGGTCTCATGTTCAGATGCACGTAGAAATTTAGAAAAACCCATTCGTAGGCATCACAGGGAGCCAGGATCGAACCCTGACTCAACTATCCCTCAAGAGGCCGAGCCCATACCCACTAGGCCATCGTCGCTCGTTTCGTCGTAAATTGCCCTAATTAAATACACATGACCTGTTTAGTTTAGATGGATATTTTGCCATCTTCCAATGTCTGTTTCAAGCAGGAGGGTAGAATCCTTGCTGTAACAAACTTGTAAAAATTAACAATTCATGTTTTTGACGTTTTATGGAATTCAATTAGACTTTCTCACCGACTAATTAGGGTTTTAATTAAATTGTATTCCAATTAATCTTTTGGAGAGGGAATGATACATAAGTTATTTAGGTACACACAGCGCCACATCAAGCTTTACGTTTTTGTTTTGTTGCTTCACTTTGTATATATATTCTGTTCATTAAAAGATCCGGATCAACTGGTTTTGTATAGTATTAGTTGTCGTATGTACTAGTTGTTACCTGCGATTTCACTTATTATAAAATTATTAAAAATCCCCTCCAAGGTAAGTTGCTTCCTCGATAATCTGGCTATCAAGAGGAAAAGAAGCATCTTGTAGTTGAACTGGTAGTACCGAAGATAGATGCGTATTGCGTACAAACAAACGAACAAACTTCAGCTTTATAGCTTTATCATATTAATCTATACTAATAATATTATAAAGCTGAAGAGTTTGTTTGTCTAAACGCGCTAATCTCAGGAACTACTGATCCGATTTGAAAAATTCTTTCAATGTTAGATAGTCCATTTATTGGGGAAGGCTATAGCTGCTTTATACCATCACGCTGTGACTAAAAGGAGTTAAGTTAAGTAACTTAACGCGGGCGAAGCTGCGGGCAACAGCTAGTATAGTATACATAACCTAATTTAAAAATTTTTAATACGGTGCGGATGTGCATCGATAGTCGCCAAAAGGCTTTGACTGCCCTCCTATGCTGTAAAAAAAACTGATCGGATTTCGTTGTTTATCAAAGATTATATTGTAAGCAAGGATGTAGATTACCAAAATAAACATCGGTCCGAGTATGACTTGTTCGGATGAAGCGGGGTTGCGAACGATCATTTAAAACAAAATATCAAAAATAAAATTTTTATAAAATATTTTAAGGAGCCTTATAACGGAATATAAAGTTTCAGACTAACATCGCCTATTAAAAAAAATATTCCTTAGTCCTAGTTCCTACATCATAAAATGAATTTGTGTGCGAAATTTTGAGTTTCTAGCCCTAAGGGCCTGTGCGTTTATTTCAAACTTTCATCCCCTATTTGGGGGTAAAATATGAGTTGATTTTTAGAAAACGCTTAAATTCATACGAAATTTCATCCAAATATGTCCAAGGAATAAAAAGTTTCATACAAACTTTGATCCCCTATTTCATCCCTTTCGAGGTTGAATTTTGAAAAATCCTTCCTTAGTAGATGCATTCGTCATAATAGAAATACGTGTGCCAAATTTTAAGTTTTGAGCGGTGTGTTAAAATTTTCATCCTCTATTTTACCTTGTTAATGGATGGAACCGGAAGGATATAACCACGCCCACTACCAATATTAATTACCAATAGGAAAACATACCCAGTATTCAAAGAGTTTAAACAAAATAGGTATAAAACCTCTTTTACAAGGATACCCTTCCCCATACCTCACAGTCAAATATCCTGTTTAACAATTCTCCACCCTCGATTGACACTATTTAAAGACCAATCTTAAAAATCTATATATCTAATTTATATCTAGCCAGTGTCAAGTGTTTAAACAAAATAGGTATAAAACCTTCTTTGCAAGGATACCCTTTCCCGCGCAACCTCACAGTCGTCGCGATCCCCGTACCGAAAGCACGCACCGCCCAGGCACCGGCGGCGTTTGTTACCAGTACCATAAATTTGTTAAAGTGGATTTATTCAGGAAATATTTGAAAATCGTCGAGGAGAAGTTTTTCCCGGGTGAGTTTGTTTGAAATATGATACTGGTCGATGACACAAATGAATTTTGAATTTGGATTTTTTTTTAATTTTAAATTGAGCGTATTCTGTGGAATTGTCTCTATGTTTTAAATTATGAATGAATGGATGGTATTTTATTGTGTGCAAAGTAAGAATACATGAAATCATTAAAGGTGAATACAAATTTAGGTCCAAAAGAGCGGTATTTTAATTAAAATTGAAACAGTGGACTGAAGAAACGAATCAGTTTGAAAGAGTGTGTTCGAATTATATTAAAATTACATAAAATTGTACTAAAAATAATAGATTATATAGATTTATTATAAAAGGTATTTTTATGAATACTAAATTAATATAAAATATTTTACTCTTATTTTTACATCCTTATGTTTATTAAAACTGGGTTCAAATTTCCAAATATTTTTCGTGACCATAAAATGGCAGCGCGGAAACGGAAATGGTCCGTCTGTGTGTATTTCTTCACTTAAATTATTTCCCTTTTCCTGCAAAGGTCTTTATGGCGTTTATTTTCATACTTATGGTTAATACTACATAAGTTGATGATGATGATGATGATAATGATCATCATCATCAGCCTCTATCCATCCACTAATAAAATAGGCCTCCCTCAATGAACGCCAAGACGGCCGATCCCTTGCCCCTCACATCCAACAAGGACCGGCCCCTGCACGGATGATAACTGCACTGATAATGATGATGATGATTATATAGATGATGAAAATTATATATTTAAAATATTTATAACTCTTAACCTTAGTGTACAGGTACTTAATAACATTATTTTCATGATAGTTGTAATTATACGTTTACAACTAATACTAACTTAAATATGCTAGGTATTCTTGGCGTTCATTGTAAGAGGCCTATGTTCAGTAGTGAAAAAAGTGTGATGATGATAATGAAATAATAATGTACTTTTGTAAAGCTTCGTCATTATTATATTTTGAAATATAATAAAATAACGATCTTATTTTGTTTACGGTACCATTCGTGCGCGAATCCGAATCTCGCACTTAGCCGGTTTTTATGTCTGTACGTATAGATTTTCAAGTGGTGGGCATTTATAGGCAATCACTATCCCGTGATTCGCTTGCTCGTTCGTGTTTTGTAAAAAGGCGTAGTAAAGTTAATTGCTTTTAAAATAAAATTACATAAAATATAATAATAATTAATAATATTTTGGGACAACTCACACACGGCCATCTGATCCCAAACTAGGCAGAGCCTGTAATATGATAACCAGACAACTGATAAATATTTATATACTTCTAAATACATATATGTACATACTATAGATACATTACAACCAGACACAGAACAAATGATCATGGTCATCACACAAACATTTGTCCTCGGTGGGGATCGAACCCACGACCATCTGGTTTAGCAGTCAGGGTCACTAACCACTAGACCTGTTGGTCTAGGCCAGTCATAACATAAAAGTATATCAGGATAGGTAACACATAAATGAGTTGCCTGGGCTCGTTCCAGGTATACTAGTTTATGTTCATGGGTGACGTCGACCACTTACCATCAGGTGGTACGTTTACCAGTTTGCCTATCCAACTAATAAAAAAAAATCTTATTGAATGTTTAATTAAGTGTACTAAAAATGAGATGTTAACAATTTTCTACAAGGAGTACAGCTGTTTCATATTCTTATACATAGGATAAGACCACACAATGTGATGATTTGATGTTGGTGATGTTTTATGTATCAAATGATGACAGATTTCTCACTGCTGTGCTTATATAAGAATCTAATAATCTAATATCTTCTATGCAAATAGAGATGCGGCTATGTTGAAAACATGTCCTGAAAAAGCGTCTAATACAGTATAGGTAAAAATTCCAGCACAATACATGCCAGTTATAAGAGTTTTTATCTAACATTTTTTTTATGTTTGGATAGGCATAAACTGGCAGACGTGCCACCTGATGGTAAGTGTTCGACGTCGCCCATGAACATAACCTAGTTTATCTGAAAATAGGCCAGACAATTAATATAATGTGTTGTCTATGCTGAGACTTTTCTTTTGTTATCGCAGGGAAATGCTTTTTACGCATGTAGCCAGGATCTCGGGTAGATCCTGACCCCATGTGGGACTCGCATCTGAGAGTGCCCTACCCGTAAACTAAAACCACAGCGAGCGTCTTCAGCCGCATTTTGAGGGTCCCGGATAGGCATTCAACAGGATCACCTCAGCGACAGGCTGGCCCCGGCGAAGACCAGACTACTCGGCCGCTACTAAGCAGTCCCCGCGACGTCGTGTCATACTGGGCCCAGGTTCCCATGTCAGGACACGAACACAGAGGCGTTACTGGAGGCGCATTAAGTAGCGCCTCCTACGCACCCCGCGGGAGGCGGCCTCGTCGGCGGCCTCCTCTCTCACCCGCTCGACGGCCTCTTTATGGGACATTACTGCCTCGCAGAAGGAGACCATCGCCGTCCAGGACTCGTCGTCACCGAGCATCGCGGTGATGACGCTCGGCAGAGACAAGTCCCCTCCGATGACTGATGTCAGCCGCCCATCTCGGGCACACTTCGAGGGTGTGCTGGGCCGAGTCCACCGCCGCACCACAATCGTGATACACAGTCGTCCGGCACAGATATAAGGTTACCTGGGTGCATCGAGCATATAACCGAAATAGAGCGGTACCTTATGTTATGTTTTTAATGAAAATGAATTCCGCCAAAGTGCTACGATGCTGCGCCGGTTCTGCGCTCTGATTCGCCGACTGATGGCTATTGATAGATGATTGGCCTATAGCACGTATACACAGACTGGTTGGTTGAATTGCTATTACGTGAGTGACAAATAACTGAACAGTTTCGGATTTTGATAGCTGACATTACAATTCTATCTGGTTACATTATGCTCGATGCTTGGGTGAAAGTTTGAACGAGTTCATTAACTATTCCCCTAGCAAGTAAAAACATTTGACATTTAATCCAAGATGGCGGAATATGGCGCCATCTTTCTGTCACAATAAAAGGTTTTATTAAATGGCCGCTGTTAAGGCTAATAACGTTTTGAGAATAAAAGTGTTTTAATGATTTTAATTCCGTACAAACGGTCTTAAGATGAAATTTAGTGAAGCATCTTGTTTTGATGGTTTTGTGGTTATTGAGAAGCCTGAAATATTATTTTAAATGTTTCTTACCTAATTTTTTCGGGGGAAAAATTTACAATGCCTTATTTTAATGAAACATCATTAATCTATTTTATAGCGGCTTATTAAGGTTTTCAAATGCCCGACGCTTCGTATACTTTTCAGAAACTATGGTCAAGGAACATCTTTTTGATTGATTTTTCCTATAATTTACTTTGTGGAAGGGATATATAAATACTATGTATAGAAATATTATAATACAGATTATATTACCTATAATTATATTATAAAGCTGAAGAGTTTGTTTGTTTGAACGCGCTAATCTCAGGAAATACTGGTCCGATTTGAAAAATTATTTCAGTGTTAGATAGCCCATTTATCGAGGAAGGCTATAGGCTATATAACATCACGCTTTGAAACAGTAATTGTTGAGTAAGTAAACGCGGGCGAAGCTGCGGGCAACAGCTAGTTATATAATAATAGAGAAAAAAAACCTTAGATAGCTCAATCTTTTAGAATAGAATAGAATAAACTTTATTCAGCAAACCAGACATGACATCACAGTACAGATAAACATTACAAATAAATAGGCTTAAAGAATAAAAGAGTTTACATAGAATCAGAAACGAATCTTCCTATTACATATATTTACAACCTATAACTCTTTTCACGAACTCTAGTGAGTAGTCACAGACTTATTCTCCGTGGATTCCATCAACAAAATTGAAAGCAAACAAACCTCTCCAGCTTCATTATAAGAGTAATCAGTAACATTTCTCAGAAGTAAACATTGTGTGTTTATTTACTCTTATTAGTACAATCAATTTAGTTGAACTTTTAACGATTTTTTTGGAACGAAAGCTCCTTTAGGGCGTTGGGGAGTGGTACCCTAGCCGGCAAAATACATTCGTAACGTTAAATAAAAACGTAAGATTTTTGACGTCATCCTACTCAGAAACAAATCAAATTGAATCTACCATTTAAATACAAATATTAACTGACACATCACTGCGTCGGTAGCTGTGTGTTACTCTATTGGGGCTGCTAAGCAAAAAACCCAAGTTCGACTTCCACCGCTCTCAGATGACTTTTTTTTTTTACACCGGGAAATGCTCTGATTTTTATCGATAAAAAATCATAGTAAAAATGTATACCCGAATAATTATTTTCTTTATACCTCGAATAGAACTTGAAATTAATATTTTTATAATAAGGAACTTCGTCCCACGACACCGTGGGACACCAAATAGAAACACACATGGATACAATGGATGGATACAATAGGACACAATATGGTTTTTAAATACTTATGTATCTATTTTTTCATAGATCGAATCTAGTAAGCGAGCTATAGCGTCATCTAATGGCGAATAACATTAAATAACGACTTTATAATTATAATAAGTAATAACATGCGACCTATGTTATATTGTATAGGCCCGTAGGCGTGTCTGTCTATCTTTCTCTAAGGTACCGTATACTATATTTCTCTCGCTTGCTCTTCCAATATTGTGGATGTCCAAATAGTCCTATTATCTTTTCCTTAACGTCAGCACTTTGTCATCGACATTTTCTGACAAAATGTTTTGGCGTTAGTTGGGGTATATTCAGCAGTATATAAAAGTAGCCACTTGACGCCGGTGTTATGTGAGCGAGAGGTACCACCCCGGTCGTGCCGGTCGAGTTTGGCTGCAATGCAGCATGGCACTACCTCTTACTCGATTCTCACTCGATCACTCGTAAATGGTTTAACAAAATTGCATGAAATTTTGCGCATAGATAGATTGTATTGTGCTGTGTTAGGAAACAATTTTTTACGGATTTTATCGCGGTTTATAAAGATTTTTACAAACCAGACGTTTCGGATACTTTTTTGCAAGGATGGTCAAGGGAGGGACGAAAGGAAAACTTCGGGCATGTAGAAGTCTTCATAAACCGCAATAAAAAAGAAAAGAGCATACTCATACCTGAAAGGCCGGCAACGCACCTGCTAATAGTGTAGCGGGTGTCTGTGGATGTCGCTCTTCACTTACCATCAGGTGAACCGACTATCCGTTTGCCCCCTCTTCTATAAAAAAAAAATAGTTGTGTTATTATTGAACTAATAATTTTTCACTATTAACACTTTTATAATAGTATAAAATAATAATATCAACATTTATATGACCCACGGGTCTCATTCTCGAAATCAGGCGAGGAGGGTGTTGGGTCATAGTTCACCGATGTCCTGGTCCAATGCGGGTTGGTGAACTTCACACACCTTCAAAGACTTTTAATCTCATCAGGCATGCAGGTTTCCTCACGATGTTTCCTTCACCGGTGAGCAAGCGATGATCTCATGTTCAGGTGTACGTCGAAATTTAGAAAAATTCATTTCTAGGCATCACAGGGGTCGGAATCAAACCCGGACCTCTCACTCAAGAGGCCGAGCCCATACCCACTAGGCCATCGTCTTCGTCATCGTCATCTTTACGAATATCTGCAACGCTTGCATCGTTATACTTAAATAACATACAAGCAATTTCGGTGATGTTTTACTGCTTGTAAAGGATCCTCCATAAATTACGTCACACAAATAACATAATTTATTGTCCCTTCCTCCGCCCTCCCCGTCCTCGTCACAGCGGGTCACATTCGTGAGATAAATAGAAATTATTAAATCGAAACAGCGGTTCCGAACCTATTTTTGGCGCATCGCACATAGATTTTTGTAGGCTGTGAGTGGGGTTGATCCGTCACGCTCGGAGGTGAAAGGCTCTATCGGGTGAACTCGGGACCGCCGAGTGTGCCCGAGCGACATAGATACAGTCGGCTGTTTTTTTACACTTCTATCGCATTCATCAAACGGCTAATTATTTCTAACCTAATTAACATTGATTTTGATCCGTTGTCATTTAAAAATAACTAGCATCTTGCCACCCCACTTAAGTCAAATAAGTTTTAATTGTATTTTTTTACAACGAATATATTTTTGTTCATTAAATCATTTTAAAAAAAATGACCTGGAATATTCCCTCTATGTTCACTGAATACAAAGTAATTAAAAGGGAATTATTACAAGAATAAACCGCAATAAAATATATAAACATCAAAAGCGTATACGTTTATTATAGAAGAGTTTTTATATATGTATATATAGTTATGGCCCAATTATGACCCCTTGTTTAACATTATCCCGTCGAAAAGGGTTAATAAATATTATGTCATTAAAATATGTTTAAAATACTATTCAGTATAGTTTCCGTCAGACCATTTAAGGATCCCCACCATGGTACAGGCCTTGACGTGGCGGGGGGGTCAGTAACCTAGGGTGAGCGGTGCACCTTGGGCGGCTGAGGGGGCTCTTTGTACCCCTCTTATAAGAGGGGACAGAAGAGCAGGGGGCAAGGGGTGAGGATGGGAACCTCACCCATTGTACTGTCCCAACGTTGGGAGGGGTTGTTCAGTGGTGCGGGACAACCCCTCTGTGGAGGTGGCGTCGGTCACTTGCGGGACTGACTAGCCGTCGAGGTGCCCTGTTTGTTTTCTAGATCCGGGGCACCTCACCAAAGGCGGCATTGGTGGCACTCGCCGGGTTTTAGTGGGTAGAGCTGTCCATTTACCAGCTGTTGGGCGCAGCGAGTCCCACATAACCGCGTGGGGAGACCCACTCCCCCGCGGGATGCCTCAGAGCATTTCCCGGCGTTAAAGAAAAAAAAAGACCATTTAAGGATGTCACACCTTTTTTATTATTGATGAGAAATATATGAAACGTTGATGGAAGTGTATAACATATCATCATCAGCCCGTATCCATCCGCTGCTGTATATAAACCTCCTTCAATGAAAGCCAAGGCGACCGATCCCACGTCCATCGCATCCAACACGTACCGGCCTGTATGGTAGACCAACTGGACCTGGCTACTTATAACATAATATATATTATATTATTAACTTGCACAGCCATATCATAGAAAATAACAACATATTGCCTGTCTTCCAATCTGGCTTTAGGAAATTCCGCGGTACATCCACTGCATTGCTTAATGTTACAGACGATATTTTGACAGCCCAAGATGGTGGAATGTGCACTATTCTGGTCTTGCTTGACTTTTCTCGTGCATTTGACTCGATAGATATTCCTTTACTCCTGTCTAAATTAAGTTATTATGGGTTTGAAAGCTTAGCCTTGAGGTGGTTTCATAGCTATCTTGATAATCGAAAGCAATTTGTTCAGCTTTTACAGAACGATGGCAGCACATTGGCTTTTAGATTAAGACCTTTAAAGAGGGGGGTGCCTCAAGGATCAATATTGGGTCCTATCTTATTCATAATTTACTGTGCCGACATAATCAGCTGTCTTAAAAACTCGAAACACCACATTTATGCCGATGACGTGCAATTGTACATATCTTTCTTTGCCAAAGATTATGAGATCGCAGTGAAAGGTCTTAATGACGATTTGAGCCGGATTGCTATGTGGTCAGAAAGCAATTGCCTAGTATTGAATCCGGCTAAGACTAAATACATGGTCTTCGGCACTCAACAGCAGTTAAAAAAACTACCATCGTCGCTAAATGTTATGCTGCTAGGGGAGCTTGTGGATAGGGTGGACGAGGTTCTGAACTTGGGTCTGATTATGGATAAAAACCTTAGATTTGAGAAGCATGTGGCGAACTCGGTCCAAAATTGTTTCTACCGTCTCAAAGTTCTATATAAAATGAAACTTTTCCTCTCTGAGGAGCTACGTGAGCAGCTCGTTGAAACCCTTGTGCTTTCACGACTTAATTACACTGATACGGTTTACGGGCCGCGCTTCCAGAATGCTTGCGCTAGGTTCTGTTATTCGATACCATTTAGAAGCCATGTCACGCCAATACTCAACTCGCACTCTATCTCGAGAATGAAATCTAGGCGTAAATTACACTTGGCATGCCTTCTATTTGGACTCATCAAATTCCAGGAACCGATTTACTTACACCATAAGCTATGTTGGATGGCTACGCAGAGGCAGTGCTCCCAAAAGCTCGCTACGCATCGACATAAAACAGCTGGATTCAAGGGCAGTTTTAGCTATGCAGCTGCAAAAGTGTGGAACAACATCCCACCACCGATAAGAAATATTACCAATGTACATACGTTCAGGCGAAAATTGAAGAAACTTCTTATCGAGGCACAAAAAATTACAGGCATGGCTATCACTGACTCTTCCTTACTGTAACGTGTTGTGTAACGGCATATCGGTAATATATTGTTTTGTAGGTATGTATTGAAATTTTTGTGTTAAGTTTTAATTCATGTATAATTGTGGTAATTATAATTATATTTATAATCTAGATATTAAGTTATTATTGTTATAATATTATTAAATATTAAAACCAAAAAAAAATTAGGCATAATATTATAGGTGTCTGGTTCCGTGACCTGATTTACTCTTTTACTCTTGGTTCAGTTGAAAATCAGCGTCAGGAAACATTTTCCTGACAAAATGCTGAACTGGACCATTTTGACCTACTCGTGAGACACACACTTTTTATTAATAAAAAATAAAAAAATATATTTTATCAATCATTGTCTTTAATATTTTATTTTTTGTCTTATTTTTGTTTGTGCATTCAAAAATGTTTTTCTGTGTATATCTTTATGTCACTGTGTGTCTTCTGGTTGTGTCAAATAAATGATCTTTCTTTCTTTCTTCTTTCTTTCTTCCATATCCGATGTGATGATGATTATTGTGTCCTATGTCACTTGATAACGTAGATATAATATATGAATGGACTTTATATTTCGAATCGATACGAGTAGACGCCAACTCAGACCGCGCAAACAGCGGTAGCACTATGAAACGTTAGATTGTACTGGTACCACGCGTGACCCGCCTCCTTCTCCTGAGGGTGTGATGACGGCTGGTCCTCATGATGATAGAATAAATTCAACCGAAAAAGATTCATCGACCGTATCGGATTTGACTAGTCTAAATCCTACTCTCCCGAATAGCGCGCGCGATGAACCCCGCCGCCCTTTCGAATAATTCTCCATCTGAGCCAACTGCTCATCTACTGTTCCGATTGAGCTTAAAGGCCATCAGGCCAAAAAGTCTAGCCCTTCCGAAAAAAGGACTTTATAAATTGAAAGAGATAATCCTAGTCATCAAAACTTTGACTAGGGCAAGAGGCGTTAATGCGAAGGTGGGGGGAGGACCTGGCGCGACAGCCGTACGGCAAAAGCCTAACGGTTGCTCTGCGTCCGGTCCTTGAGCGGTGGATGCGCCGTAAGCGCAAACCCCTCACCTTCCGTCTGACACAGGTGCTCACTGGGCATGGTTGCTTTGGTGAGTACCTGTGCCGGACCACCCGTAGGGAGCCGTTGACAGTGTGTCACGATTGTGGCGCGGCGGTGGACTCGGCCCAGCACACCCTTGAGGTGTGCCCGAGATGGGCGGCGCTGCGTCATGATCTGACATTGGTCATCGGAGGGGACTTGTCTCTGCCGAGTGTCATCATCGCGATTCTCGAGACTGCCCAAGCAGGCGGGCAGCCCCCCTTAAGAGGAGTAGTCTGGCCTTCACCGGGGCCAGCCTGTCGCTGAGGTGATCCTGTTGACTGCCTATCCGGGACCCTCAAATTAAAGCGGCTGAAGGCGCTCGCAGTGATTTTAGTTTACGGGTAGGGCACTCCCAGGTGCGAGTCCCACATTGGGTCAGGATCTACCCGAGATCCTGGCTACATGCGTAAAAAGCATTTCCATGCGATAAAAAAAAAAAAAAAAAAAAAAGTCATCAAAACTTTCGTCAAATCAAAAACACAACATTAAAACAACGAACGATTAAAACCGCACTGAAATTGAAAAAAAATTCTTTCTTAAAAATAGGCTGTGAAGCGAAAATATTTTAAGTCTGACTAGGAGTTGGTTCTTATCTTATTTTTGCCTGAAAAACAAATAAAGCCTTAATTTAAGGAAATAAAATACAAATTAAATCATAAAGACCTAAGTACGACACGTAATTTGGCGCCAAATATCCGCCATTTTGTTTATCTAAACTTGATATACACAGTCACTGTCATAATTTAACGTCACGCAAGATAAACCTAGCAAGCCATACATACATACAAATTACAAACATACAACCACTCGATAAATACAACCCTGTTATGTGTCGTGTAAAAATTACATAACAGAATCAAAAATTTAAACAATACATAACATAGTTTTAATCATAAAAGAAGTTAAAAATGTATATTTAATGGTGCTGCCACAATACTGTTAAAAACGTTTACAAACGCTAGTGATCATATTTTAACAAGAGTGTGGTAACATCATTACATTACGAAATAAGTACTTCATTTAAGTTTTCCCACACGTGAACGGTGGAAGCCATTAAAGAATTTCCAGTCATTGCAAGCGTACGGCTGAAGTTGAGACTAAACTTTACATCCCATAGCTAGCACAGCATCATGGGCCAGATCTGAGGGGGCTAGCTCAGTTGCCTTCCACTGTGTGAACGGGTTGGTCGTGTAAGCCTAAGCTGTCTTGTAATATTGAAGATATACAGGTATAGTTATAGTCACATATAATAATATAGATAAAACTTAAAAAAAGAAAGGATACATATTTGTAGTAGAGTAGTCTTATACACAATTTAAGATTAACAAAACAAAATATTTAAAGTTTTAATTAACTCTCCGTAAGTTCTCAAGAATTAATATTTTTCATTATTTTTATATTATATCTATCCCTATCTTGTGGTAAAATTGTAAGAATTGTTTAACAGAAATTGATAAGTATGCGGGTTTACCAATATCTTACGAGTTACGGTGCAGTCATTTATCAAAATGATTCGAATCCGGCCCATCTGCGTATTCACCCACTCCATCGTCCGTCAAACAAAATTTATTCATTTATTGACGACCTCTTGGCTCAATGGTTAGCGCGTTGGTGCTCCAGCCGGAGGTAGCGGGTTCGAATACCGCTATGGAACAAATAATAATAATTATTATTTCCGTTGTCTGGTACTCGTAACACATGTTCTTCGAGAACTTACCACCGGACTAGATTGACGTGGTGTAAAAGCGTCCATAGATGTTATTATTATTATTATTTATTTACTTTCATATAATGTTAGATTGCGCGAGTTATAAACTTTGCTAATAAACAAAGTTTCGCTGTGAAGTTCGTTTATATCGGGTTTGTTACCTGCTTTTAACATGTTATACAAATCTGTTGTTATCTACCGTGTGTCTGTGGCATCGGAGCTCTTCAACGGATGAATTTCATACGGTTTTTGTGTAGAGGAGGATTTCTATCTTTTTAAATAAAAAAAAGGTTTTCTATCGGTTTAAATAAGAAAAAGGTTTTTTATCGGTTTCAATAAAAAAGGGTTTCTGTCGGTTTAAATAAAAAAAAGGTTTTCTATCGGTTTAAATAAGAAAAAGGTTTTCTATCGGTTTCAATAAAAAAAGGGTTTCTGTCGGTTTAAATAAAAAAAAGGTTTTCTATCGGTTTAAATAAGAAAAAGGTTTTCTATCGGTTTCAATAAAAAAAGGGTTTCTGTCGGTTTAAATAAAAAAAAGGTTTTCTATCGGTTTAAATAAGAAAAAGGTTTTCTATCGGTTTCAATAAAAAAAGGGTTTCTGTCGGTTTAAATAAAAAAAAGGTTTTCTATAGGTTTAAATAAGAAAAAAGGTTTTCTATCGGTTTCAATAAAAAAAGGGTTTCTGTCGGTTTAAATAAAAAAAAGGTTTTCTATCGGTTTAAATAAGAAAAAGGTTTTCTATCGGTTTCAATAAAAAAAGGGTTTCTGTCGGTTTAAATAAAAAAAAGGTTTTCTATCGGTTTAAATAAGAAAAAGGTTTTCTATCGGTTTCAATAAAAAAAGGGTTTCTGTCGGTTTAAATAAAAAAAAAGGTTTTCTATCGGTTTAAATAAGAAAAAGGTTTTCTATCGGTTTCAATAAAAAAAGGGTTTCTGTCGGTTTAAATAAAAAAAAGGTTTTCTATAGGTTTAAATAAGAAAAAAGGTTTTCTATCGGTTTCAATAAAAAAAGGGTTTCTGTCGGTTTAAATAAAAAAAGGTATTTATACCGGTTTCATAAAAAAGGTTTTCTATGGGTTTAAATAAGAAAAAAGATGTTCTAGCGATTTCAATAAAAAAAGGTTTTCTATCGGTTTAAATAAAAAAAAGGATTTTCTATCGATTTCAATAAAAAAAGGTTTTCTATAGGTTTCAATAAAAAAAAGGTTATCTATCAGTTTAAATAAGAAAAAGGTTTTCTATCGGTTTCAATAAAAAAAGGTTTTCTATCGGTGTCAATAAAAAACAGGATTTCTATCGGTTTCAACAAAAAAAAAAAGTTTTCTATCGGTGGTTCTTGACATGTTTTATTAAAATCTGTTCAGCCTTTTATTGCGTTGGGTTTTTTAAAGTATAACCACAGCTGCGCCGTAACCTAAGATTTAGCCTTATTGAATGATGATTTTGTCATCATTGATAACGTAGAATTATACTAGTGGAAGATTTTGTAATCGGATGGTAAGTTTTGAAGTTTGTCTCGTACATACAAACTGACATAGGTACTTACAAACATGTCTATTTATTATGTTAGTAAGGATAATATTTCAAAGGTTCTATAATTGGGTTAGTTTGGAAAAGTTAAAGCAATGGAGGCCTCGCAAAGGTCGAAATTTGATCTTAATTTAATAAAAGTTACAATGGAAGGGAAGAAAATTTTATTATATTTTTTATTTCTTTTCATACGGCTTTTATTTTAATTAAATAATTAATTAAATAATTTACTTTCAAATATTCGCATAGATTTCATAAGGTTCAAATAATTCAATGTATGCGTTTTCTTAAAAGCGGCCCAAAACTTTTTTGATATACCGTTCTCCTTATTACTTTAATAATTCGTTTCTCGGAGGTTCCTTGACGATTCAATATTATACCTTCCTCCAGGAGCTAGTTCCTTCAACTTCTTTTGTCGAGAGAATTCTATTTTCTGCAGAGAAAACACAATACTTACTCCTCTTAAGATTATGAATGTGCAAAGTTTGTTACTCGTTCACGCGGAAATAGTGAACGAATTTGCATGAAACTTTGCTCACACATAGGAATGATATGAGATCTTTTATTTATTTATTTATTCGTAACTCACATATCAAAGATCCATATACAAAAAAAAAAAGAGAAAAGCTTATAACTATGATAATTAAAAACATCGATTAGAATAATTCATCATTAAATCATTTTCAAAAAATTAAATTATAATCTGAAATAAGAAAACATTAATTATTTAATTTACATATTATTCAAAAAAAAAAAAAAATTATACACGGACTCAATTTGAGGATGTGACTGGGCGGTTACCCGGTTCAGGCCTCAGGCTCAGTAGCCTAGGATGTGCCCAGCACCTTGGGCGAAGCTAATTGAGACGAGGGGGCTCTTTGTACCCCTCTTATAAGAAGAGGGGACAAAAGAGCTGGGGAAAAGGGGTGAGGATGGGAACCTCACCCCATTGTACTGTCCTGACGTTAGGAGGGGTTGTTCTGTGGTGCGGGACAACCCCTCTGTGGAGGTGTCGTCGGTCCCTTGCAGGACTGACTAGCTGTCGAGGTGCCCTGTTTGCTCATTAGATCCGGGGCACCTTACCAAAGGCGGCATTGGTGGCACTCGCCGGGTTTTAGTGGGTAGAGCTGCGTCCACTTACCAGCTGTCGGGCGCAGCGAGTCCCACATACCCGCGTGGGGAGACCCACTCCCCCGCGGGATGCCTCAGAGCATTTCCCGGCGTTAAAGAAAAAAAAGGGCGGTTACCCAATGCCTTTGTAAGACACTGTCAGGTCTGCCAGCGAGCGAACTTAGGATGCCGTTTAATTTCGAATCAAATCTCAAAAATTTAAATCAATCGAAAAATATGACAACCTTTCGTGGAGAGTAAAAATAATACATACATTATATAAAAATGTACTTCTACCTGTCCTACCGGTGGAAGGGATATGTTGCGCTCCTGTCTGCATGGGTACCACCATCCCGTTTGTTTTTTCCATGAAACAGCTTTGCTGTGTTTCAAGGGGAGATATGGCACCGAGACTTACCTTCATGTCTCAGGATAGGCAACACTTAATGAGAAGCCTGGGTTAGTTTCAGGCTAACTTGTTTATGTTCATGGGCGACGTCGACCACTTACCATCAGGTGTCACATCTGCCCGTTCGCTCAATATAAATATAATACATTCATTACATAAAAATACACTGCATACATAAAGTATTGAATCCCAATATATTATATAATATACATATAAATGAGTTATGTGACAGACAGATTTGACCTTCGCTCCTTGCCAAGTTGGTGACAGCTTCTGCATTGAGGATCGTTCTCGGAGTAATTTCTCTCGACGTTTTCACGTTTTATTATATTAGTGTGATATACATGATTTTTACAATTTTTTTCTTTGCCGCCGGGAAATGCTCTTAGCCATAGCGGGGGGGAGAGGACTCCCCAGGTGGGTATGTGGGACTCGCTGCATCCGAATGATGGTAAGTGGACGCAGCTCTACCCACTAAAACCCGCAGAGTGCCACCAATGCCGCCTTATGTGAGGTGCCACGGATCTGTTGAGTAAACAGACCGATGCTATCTTCACAGAGGGGTTGTACCGCACCACAGAACAACCCCTTCCAACGTCGGGACAGTGCAATGGGGTGAGGTTCCCATCCTCGCCCCTTGTCCCCTCCTACGCTTTTGTCCCCTCTTCTTATAAGAGGAGTACAAAAAGCAGCCCCCTCGGTTCACTTGGCTTCGCCCAAGGTGCTGGGTTCACCTTAGACTACTGAGCCCCACCGCCACAACAAGGCCTGAACCATGGTTGGCACGTATATTACGCTGTCGTTATATAACGTTGTTTAAACAGTGTTGTTTAAAAGGATAAAAAGGGACAGGTATAAGTGCGACTGGGACAAAATGATTTCATCATCATCATCATCATCAGCCTCTATCCGTTCACTCGCATCCAACACGGACCGACCACCGCACGGAGATCGTCTTCCCACCTGGTCAATGGCTGACCAACACTTCGTCTACCTAAACGTGGCCTCCACTCTAGAACCTTATTGCCCCATCGGCCATCCGTTCTTCTGAGTGTGTAAACAGCCCACTGCCACTTCTACCAGCTTATTCTTTGCGTGATATCAGTAACGTTAGTTCTCTGGTTGATGTCGTGTCGAATCCTATCTACCAAAGAATCACCCAGCATAGCACGTTCCAGAGCACGTTGTGCTACAGCAAAAAGTACCTAACAACCACCATACTTTTATCAATTTATTTTATTTCAGCAGTGGATGGATAAAAGCTGATGGTAATAAACCTGAAAAGAGACAGGTATATGCGAGTGCGAGCGAGACGAACGATTTCTTCACTACTTGTAAAGTATATACTAGGTATATCAATTTATTTTAGTAAGTTCGTTCTTGGCGATCATGATAGCCTAGTCCAATGGACGGATGAAAGCTAATGATGACGAATTGAAAAGAGACAGGTATAGTGCAAGCGAGACAAACGATTTCATCACCTGTATATTTAGTCATGACGTCATATATTCTAGGGGCGAACGAGTGGGGCATATTTTTTATAAGCGGGTCATTGACCCATTTTCGGGTCGAACTGGGGCGAGGGAAATAGAATGTTAAATTTACTTACCAATCAATATTTACACGATTACGACAATTGTTGAGAGCTTTTGAGGACATTTTCTTGGAATATTCTAGATCATTAGTTCTAAACTTCGACATATGTAATGACACCTACAATCGCTTTAGGGCGAAACTTCTCGACTACTATTATAGAAATTAATCAAATCATTTTTTTTAATTATAATTTATAATAATTGATAATTATCAATTAGTCTGGCCTTCTTCAGGGTCAGCCTATCGCTGAGGTAATCACGTTGAATGCAGATCCGAGACCCTCAAAATGCGGCTGATGGCGCTCGCACACTGTTTTAGTATAAGTAGGGTTCTCCCAGGTGCAGTCCCACATATTCAGGATCTACCCAAAGATACCTGCCTCATGACAAAAAAAAATGAAAATTAAAACAATTTTTCATGCTTGAATTTTCATTTGAATTCATTAAATCATCGGGAAAGTTCTTATAAAGATCCAAGCGTATTCAATTTCTTTTCTTTGATTAAAACTTGGTAAAATAAATAAGAGCTTTGATTAAAACTCTTACCTTTGTGATTATGTGATGTTTATCAGTCTTCAACTTCGTGTTATGCGGGTGCTCTATAGTAGCCGTTGTAAGGTATATATAATAGACTAGCTGTTGCCCGCAGCTTCGCCCGCGTTAACTTAGATTTACAGCAGTACCCGGATTGATCTGCCAGTGAAAGTCCCGTCAAAATCGGCCCAGTCGTTTTAGAGATTAGCTGCAACAAACAGACAGACAGATAGACGGACAGACAGACAAAAATTGTAAAAAATGTTATTTTGGTATATGTGTCGTGTATAAATCTATATGCATTCAAAAAAAAGCGGTTATTTTGATATTACGAACAGACATTCCAATCAATCAATCAATCAATCAATCAAAATTTTTTTATTCAACATAGTACTAATACAGTATCTTTTTGAACGTCAATTGAATCTACCACCGGTTCCAAGGTAAGCCCACTGAGAAGAACCGGCGAAACAAACTCAGTGGAACTAATCTTTTCAAATAATATATATTACATAACAATTTTAACATCTTATCTTGAAATGCCCGGGAGGAACGCCTTATTCCCAGGGTGTGGTATCTTCCATGAAATCTTTTACTTTATAATATGCTTTACCACACAAACGTTCTTTAACAACTTTTTTGATTTTTTTTATGGAGAGCTTTTGAATTTTATTTTATTTATCTGTATAGATATATCTTTATTGATTTATTTTTATAATAATATCTATGGATGCTATTTACACCACGTCAATCTGGTCCCGTGGTAAGTTTTCAAAGAACTTGTGTTACCAGACCGGGTACCAGACAACGGAAATATATTTAATATTTTTATACTATACATTAAAGATTTTTATTATATAATAGGTACACATTTTTTATACACATCTATGACCCAGGAACACAGGAAATAATTTTTGTTCCCTGGGGGGATTCGAACCCACAACCTCCGGCTTGAGCGCCAGTGCGCTAACCATTGAGTCACAGAGGTCGTCAATGCACATACCTTAAGTTACCATAGTTACTCCGCGTCGCGCTCTTGTCTGCATGGGTACCACCATACTGCACGTTCCGCCGTAGGTGGCAAAGACCATGCTTCCGACCGTCGGTTCCGTCCGTGATCGACAGGGAAGCCCCGCGCTCACATAGATGCGCCGTCTCTTAGATGAGATGGGCCCCATTAGGGCCTCCAAACACACTAAAACTTATAAAGGTTCGAGCCCTGGGGCCTCAAATATAATACATAAAGGCACATATACACTGATAAAGTTAAAGAAGACCTAGGTCTATTAGCGTAGATTTAAAAAAAACTCGTTTCTCCCGTGAAACAGCTATGCTGTGTTTTGAGAGAAAGGCAAGACGGACAGTGTAATTACTGGCACCGAGACTTAACATCTTATGTCTCAGGATAGGCAACACATATATGAGTTGCCTGGGGTCGTTTCAGGTATACTAGTTTATGTTCATGGGCGACGTCGACCACTTACCATCAGGTGGCAAGTGTGCCAATTCACCCATTCAATCGACATAAAATAAAGCTGCTAAAACTAACTGAAACGGGAATTTTTCATGTTTTTCACATTTGTTTCGCGGAGCTCAATATTTCGACATAACGTCTTGTTCACGAGATTAGTAGCAACTTTATGACTATAATACTTAACAGTCTCTCTCAAAGCGTATGACAAGCTGAGGTAATAAAGAAATTTTATCGATACAAAGAATCACAAATTTCTACTGCACTACAATCATGTATGTGTGTTGTATCTCGTGTTGGTAGTCCGTAATTATAAAGAGAAACGTTCATGTTGTTATAATTACAGGTTTTGCGTTATGGGAAAACGTTGATGTATGTACAAAAAATCACTGAGCCGAAAATATACATTTTTTTAAATAAATAAATATAGGCTTCGTTCAATAAACGGCTAACTAGAAACGTCTTACCATCTAATTGAGATCGACTGACCCAATATAGAAATAAAGATAGAATAAGAAAGAAAGACGCCAGCAGTGGACGCACAAAAGTAGATCATGATGATATATATTTTTTTTAATTTTCTAATCACGGTCGTGCTTTGTGCCGCACATGCCGTCTGCGTACACCATGTAAGATGAATATTTTAAAACAGAATAGACAAAAATAGCGTAATCTGGCAATGCGTCACAGTCTGACATCAGTTATCGGAAGGGACTTGTCTCTGCCGAGCGTCATCACCGCGATGCTCGGTGACGACGAGTCCTAGACGGCGATGGTTTCCTTGTTTGAAGCTGTAATGTCACAGAAGGAGGCCGACGAGCGGGTGAGAGAGGAGGCCGCCGACGAGGCGTGTTCCCGTGGGCGACGAACGGGGGTGCGTAAGATGCGCTACTTAATGCGCCTCCAGTAACGCCCCTGTGTTCGTGTCGGGCTCAGGATGGGAACCTGGATGTGGATGAAACGACGTCGTGGAGACTACTTACTAACGGACGGGCAGTCCCCCCTTTCGAGGAGTAGTGGCCTTCGCCGGGGCCAGCTAGTCACTGAGGTGGTTGCCTGCATATCCGGGACCCTCAAAAAACGGCTGAAGGTGTTCGCAGTGGTTTTAGTTTATGGATAGAGCACTCCCAGGCGCGAGTTCCACGTAGGGTCAGGGTCTAACCGAGATAACAAAAAAAAATTGAACCATATTAGTTAGAATAATTCATGATTAATAACAATCTATACCGAAAGGGTGAAGGGTGCGCACGTGATCCACGTGCGCACAGAGAAATTGAGAGTTGCGGCGTAGTATCACGGCATGAAATCGTCACGGCATTTACGGCCAAGTCGCGTCAATCGTTTTACATCAAAAACATTTTTCCAACCGCGCAATTAATAGCCCATTAAGGCTATATACTAATTTTTGTTTACTAGTCGTTTTTTTTTACATCTGATAAATCCATTTTTGGAAGGTATATATTAGGACTGCTCCATTTTTTTTTACTTTTGACGTTAAGATCAAGAGAAATGTTTATTTCGAAGTGAAAAATTCTTTTAGCGCACCGCACACAGTTTTTTGTAGGGTATAAATGTATAATGAGGCTGAGCCGTCACGATCAGAGGTGAAAGGCTCAATCGGGTGAACTCGGAACCGCCGAGTGTGCCCGAGTGAGAAATATACTGTCACTGCGTAACTTTACAATAATTGAAACCGATTTTAAATTATATGCGAAATAAAGTCCAACTATATATTACTTTGAAGTACAACGTTTATTATATTATATCTATATTAAGTTACAGTGACATCTATTGATACAAATAGAAACATTTTCTAAGAAACGCAATAATATAATTTTGTTTTCACTTCTATTGGCAGTCCCTATGACTGGGTTTTTTATTTATTTTGGCTAAAACCACAGGAAAAGCTAGTATTATAACAAACTCTGGTAATAAATGCTACATAAGCTTTGGGTCGTTAATAGTAATTTACCGTGTAGACGTTAGCTGTGTTACGGGCTTTTGCTGAAACACACAAACATTACGTAAGCCTTAATACCTGGTGTTTACTGGATTCGCGCTCATATAATATTCAAATTAGTGAGTTTAGTATCGAAATCGTCTCAGTTGCTACTTAATTTATAAACCATGTGGGTATACAAAATCTGACCTAATGTTTTTTATATCTAAACATATTAACATTATACTTGTTTTCCTCGCGTTTGAAAAACCTAACCTAAACCTTTTTTTTCAGGATATTGACAATGATTTTAACATTTTTTATTTCCCGGAGCTCGAGAACGTCTCGTAAACAAGACATTCTTAGATAATGTCGAAATATCGAGCTCTGCCTTATTACAGTGAAAAACTGTAGAAAAAAAAATAACCCAATCAGTCACAGGGACTGCCGATAGAAGTGAAAACAAAATAGTTAAATTCAAATACCTATAATACTGGCTGTAAAATATTATGACAACCTATACAATTTAAACGGCGCACAAAATGGCCGAATGACATTGACATGACATAAAACTAAACTTTGTTTACATAATATGTAAACAAATATTGCATAATCTTATATGAATAAATCAAACGTCATATAAACGTCAAATAGCGTCTCATACAGGTGGTAACGGTGTCGCGAATCCAGAGATTATATCTCATCTGGTGCCCCCCCCCCACACATGACAGCACAGAATACTCAAAGACTAAAGGCCGGCAACGCACCTGCTAACCCTCTGGTGTAGCGGGTGTCAGTGGATGTCGCTATATCTTACCATCAGGTGAACCGACTGTCAGTTTGCCCCCTCTTCTATAAAAAAAAAATCTAAAAATATGCCTACCGCACCTAAAGAAGTTTTTACTTCAAAAAATGATGATGATGATGATGTAAATAAATCTTAACAGGTCCTCATTCCTTCTGAGCTCTATCATATCTTACGAGTGTACTCGAATATTATATAATAAAATTCGCCTACCGGCTCTACCCACCAAGCCCATTTGAGATAGGAATCTCTCAGATGGTAGGAGATCGGTTTTGACGATAAAATCCATATTATGTTTTCAGAATGGAGGTTTATACTCTAGTAATTCAATTATACACTGTAAATTATTATTATATAAAAAAAACAAGTGTTGGTCGGCCATTAACTAATGGAAAGACGATCTCTGTGCAGTGGCCGGTCCGTGTTGGATGTGAGTGGCGAGAAATCGACCGTCTTGTCGTTCATTGAGGGAGGCCTATGTTCAGCAGAGGATGGATAAAGAATAGACGCATTGATAAATCAACACATCTAATTCGTATAGCTAAGTATATTTTTAAGATAAAAGTCAAATCAATAACTCTATCGATAATCTACAAAAATATGACCATTCCTGACATCTATTGGCGAGTAGTAATACTATTTATTTTAATTGGGAGCAAGTAACTATTTTAACGGCACGGAAACAGTAAAGCTACTTCCTTAAAAGAAGCTGGGTCAGCTTTTTTAATGAAGGGAGGAGGACCAAATGGAGGGATTTTTTAATGACTGGAGGGAGGGAAGCGCTGTGCTGCGCTCCCGGCTGCATGGGTACCACCATCTTGCTTGTTTCTTCCGTGAAACAGCTTTGCTGTGTTTCGGAGAGAAGGGCAAAACAGGCAGTGTAATTACTGGTTCCAGGTAAACTAGTTTATGTTCATGGGCGACGTCGACCACTTACCATCAGGTGGCACGTTTGCCAGTTTGCCTAACCAACTAACATAAAAAAGGTACTGCTGATTACCTAAAGTTTATTTGATAGAATTATTTTAGGCGTGTATCTTAAGCACGCTAAGTTTGTGTCGCCAGGTCTTCTTAGTAGGCTCACCTTAGAACTATTTGAAGACTCAATTGTCCTTTAAAAATATACTTTGTAGGAACTATTATTAATTAAAAACAATGTTTTGAGTTGATATATGAACTCTATAAGTAGTAGGTAATACTCGTAGCATGAGCTACGAGACTTTTAATGAGTGAAAGATATTTGGTTACAGGTTTATTAGCTTAGGTGCTAGCATCACTATGTATTTACTAGCATCGCTACGCCAATCAATACAGATTTAGTACTAAAAACGCTACTCCTAATACAACTATGTATAATAATAATAAATTGAGACAGCACTACAGTGTAGCACTGCTACGTTTTTAATAATATCCCTACGTCTTTGTAGCACTTCTACGTATTTACTAGTTTAGCTAGTTTGGTTGGATATGAGTTGAAAACCTACGAAATCATGAGAATATCTACGCTGTCATAGCACGGCTATGTATTTTATAGCTTATTTATTGCATTCTAGCATCACCATGCGGTCATTAGCATCGCCGTATCTCTAGTATTGTTACAGCGCTCTCTTTTATTTTTCTGCCCGTAAGCACACTATTTTTATATTTTTTCGTTGCAACTGTGTCAAAAATGCCGCATAACCATTTTACTAACACACCGTTAAAATAAGTATCACTTGAAAGTTTTTTTATGAATGCATATTTCAACATCATGTTTATGTAAATAAATGCTTACTGTAACATGGAGAATAGTTTTTACTCTCTACACTGTCCTGCGGAGAAATTAATCAACCGCATTGATGTCTCTATGTTTAAGATCTAGGAGTTGTATTTGTTATAAAAGTAAATAAAGTAAGTCTTAAAGACAAAATAATCTCTAAGAAAATAGCAAATTGATCGCTCTCCCATACGGCCATCTTTCTTACATTTTGTTTATATTTTACGCCAGGAAATGCTATGAGAGATCCCCGGAGTGGGGATCCCCCAGGTGGGTATGTGGGACTCGCTGCGCCCGAAAGATGGTAAGTGGACGCAGCTCTACTCACTAAAACCCGGCGGGTGCCACCAATGCCACCTTTGGCGAGGTGCCCCAGATCTATTGAGCAAACAGGGCACCTCGACGGCTAGTAGCTGACGCCACTTCAGCAGAGCGGTTGTCCCGCACTACAGAACAACCCCTCCCAACATCGGAATAGTACAATGGGGTGAGGTTCCCACTCTCACTTCCTGTCCCCCCTGCTCTTTTGTCCACTCTTCTTATAAGGGATACAAAGAGCAGCTCCCTCGGGCTACTGAAAACGCGAGTTTTCTATTCATAGCTTGGTTTTTGTAAGACCAAGACTAACTTTGTTCATCACAAAATATGTATTAGTATATTTTATTCATAAAATCATTCGTATCAAATGCGTGTGGCGTGGGATCGGTCGTCTTGGCGTTCTTTGAGAGGCCTATGTTCAGCAAACGGATAGAGGCTGATGATGATGATGATATATTCATAAAGTTCTATCCTCAACTACCTTTTGTGATAGTTTCAAAGCGACGTTAAGGATTGCTTTGACTAGCGGAATCGAAACATCCTGGAAATAATTGCTTGCCAAGAACTGCTATTGATATTATCTACCTATTTATTTATTTAAGTCAGATTTCAAAGATCCATATAAAAACTATGATAAAATTACAAACATCGATCAGAATTCATTATTAAATCATTGTCAAAAAATTCAATTATAATCTGAAATAACAAAGCATATTTATTATTAAATTTAGATATTATTCAAAAAATTTAATTAATTTTATTGACGAACTCAATTCAGGGCGGTTACCCAATGCCTTTATAAGACACTGTCAGGTCTGCCAGCGAGCGAACTTATGATGCCATTTGGGCTGCCCAGCATTCTATATCTGACAGATGTTATTTTGTTACGAATTACAGCGAAGAAGTCTTTGGTATGTGCATCCGCAAACATGCCAGATGCACTGCAGAGTCTGGGCAATCCCAGCAGCATCATTATTATAATAAAAACGTATATAAAAGGTAATGTCTGCATGGTAATAAAAAAAAATAGCTTCAGTTTGTATGGTCATCTTTCAACTATCAACAGCAACACAGCCGACCCCCTTACTGGAAACGGCACGGAGATTATGCCATTTTGTTGGAGATAGTAAAATTTAAATATTTCTATTCAGATATTTTCAAACATTTCACGTTTTATTTGACTTTACGGGGTCGTACATAATATATAATTCACAACTTACAATCTACAAGAAGTTGCAAGAACTCTTGTGTATAACAAAGTTAATTGTATAGAGCTTACAATGAAATACATGAAGCAGAATTGTATTTGTTGGAACGTAGTTCCTTATCACGCTTTGCGAAAGGGGGCTAGACGGATAAAATTAAGACGAATAGTTAGTACGACACTATTTGCTGTACTGTGTGTGTATAAACACTAGGTGTGTGTGTTTTTACTGCTTATTATAAAATTTTGAAATCTTATCTATTAACATCATGTCACCTATAGCGCGATGCAATTACTAAACAACGCCATCTATTGGTGAATTCACGGAAACGTTTAATAATTACATATAAATGTACCACGCCATCTATTGACAGTTTTATGTAAACTTTAAATAATTATACGACCTCTGTGGCTCAGTGGTAAGCGCGTTGGCGCTCAAGCCGGAGGTTGCGGGTTCGAATCCCGCCCGGGAACAAAAATATTTTCTGTGTTCCTGGGTCATGGATGTGTATTAAATATGTGTATTATATAATAAAAATCTTAAATATATATATAGTATAAAAGTATTCAATATATTTCCGTTGTCTGGTACCCGTAACACAAGTTCTTCGAGAACTTACCACGGAACCAGATCGACGTGGTGTGAAAGCGTCCATAGATATATTATTATTATCATTATACATATGTACCACGCCATCTATTGGCAGATTTACATAAATGCTTTAAGAATTATACAATAATTTAAACATGTTTGAAAAATTAGATATGTAAGTAGTTTTCATTATAACACATTCCACGTACCTACAGTTGACCAATTTGACTAATTTGACTTGCAAAAATTGTTGGTAATGTGTTTTATTAATAGGTCTTCACTAATTAATCGAAAGGAACTTCGTTCCATCCGGGTGTCCCTTGACTCCTCTCTTTAGTTTTTTTTATTGTGTTTTAATAAAGTTTGTGGTCAAGTTTTATAATCTTTAGGACTCAGCATACAAGGTAAGCATTTGGAATGTTTTTCCCCACCAAGGTTAAAGCCTTGTCGTGGTGGTGGGGCTCAGTAGCTTCAGGTGAACTCAGCACCTTGGGCGAAGCTGATTGAAATGAGAGAGCTGCTATTTGTACTCTTTATAGGAAGACTGGACAAAATAGCAGGTAGACAAGGGGTGAGGATGGGAACCTCACTCCATTGCACTGTCCCGACGTTGGGAGGGATTGTTCTGTGATGCGGGACGACCCCTATTTAGAGGTGGTGTCGGTCCCTTGAGGGACTGACTAGCCGTCGAGGTGCCCTGTTTGCTTAATAGATCCGAGGCACCTCACCAAATTCGGCATTGGTAGCACTCGCCGGGCTTTAGTGGGTAGAGCTGGGGTGTGGTTCCCATCGTCACCCCTTGCCCCCTGCTTCTCTGTCCCCTCTTCTTATAAGAGGGGTACAAAGAGCCCCCTTGGCCCAATTAGCTTCGCTACTGGGTTATTGAGCCCCACCGCCACGACAAGGCCTGAACCATGGTGGGGACCTCGATCTAGCTCAAGCATGCGTTGCCTACTTTGAGTCGTCAGTCAGAGATGTCAGTGTGACCGAAGAAGTGATACATGCACAAGGCCGCACGGCACAGCGCAACCTGGGAGGGGTTACCGTTGAATTAGAATATGTGTAAGCAAAATATTTTCATATGAATTTGGTTTGATATTACAATTTAAAACTCATGATGTAAGAAAAATAGAGTTTATTTTATATTCTTCTGGAACAATCGTAGAAGTTTATTTTATAATAATATACATACATGTATTATGTGTTAGGTGTGAGATACTAGTGAGCGACGATGGTACTCTAGTGGGTATGGTCTCGGTCTCTGCAGTGAGAGTTCTGGGTTCAATCTGACCGGATTCCCTGAAATAAATTCTAAAACTCCTCGCTGCACCTTCACAAAATAACATCGCTTGCTCACCGGTGAAGGCAAACATCGTGAGGAAACCTGAAAGTTTGAGATTAAGTCTCTGAAGGTGTGTGAAGTTCACCAACCCTTAAACTTACCGGTGGGAGGGAAGCGCTGTGCCGCGCTTTCGGCTGCATGGGTACCACCATATTGCTTGTTTCTCCCGTGAAACAGCTTTGCTGTGTTTCGGAGAGAAGGGCAAGACAGGCAGTGTAATTACTGGCACCGAGACTTAACATCTTATGTCTCAGGATAGGCAACACATAGATGAGTTGTCTGGGCTCGCTCCAGGTATACTAGTTTATGTTCATGGGTGACGTTGGCCACTTAACATCAGGTGGCACGTTTTCCAGTTTGCCTATCCAACTACCATAAAAAAAATCGGTTGTCTGTAAAGTCGGTTTACTGACGATAGTTGAACGTGACAACGTCATAAGAAAATGTAACGCCGCATGCGTCATGTTTTTTCGTTCTTGCAGCCGGATCCATCGAATTATAAGACGTTATCACGTTAAAAAAAACATGTGTTATGTTTTTTTTAACGTGACAACACATGTGAACTATGACCGAACATCTTCCTCGCCTGATTTAGAGGAGGGCACTCGTGCCCTGCAGTGGGACATATAAGGGTTGATATTATTATATTATAGTATCTAGTAGTAGTTAAATAACATTAATATAATAAGTTAGTGGAAGTAAAAATTTGTATCTAAGGATATTTATTACAAAATTTTAGAATAAAGTACATAATTGTTTATTTTAAATTAAAATGAATTTGCGAAGAAACTTTTTAAGGCCTACAATAGTAATTATTAGAGTGGACCAGGCCCAAGTGACAAAGATGGATGGCCTGTCTCTTGAGACAGTGAACATTTATCACACGGGTCGAGGAGATGGAGATAGGTACCATAAGAAACTTGATTGATTTAGGAATTCGAGTTATTATATTTTGACACTTAATAAGACAAAATCTATGAGACTATTGTGCGCATAGATTTAGAATTTTTTTCTACGCAAAAAGATCCACGAAGCGTGGGAGCGAGAAATCCTAATCAAGTATAAACCACACGAGAGAAAAAGAGACAGCGAATGAAGCACCGATATGTCACTGTTTTTGCGAGTAAATAAGAGGCCATAGCGTCCCAGTCTGTTTTACGTTGCGGTGTATTTTGTGAATTTTTCTATTATTCGTGCGATAAAATTGAAAATATTAAATGTGCAACTATGGTGTCATGTTCTGTGAGTGAATGTGACGTTACAAGACGAAATAGACCTGATAATAACCCAAAAAGATACACTCACACATGTATATACATTTTTTGGTCACGTTTCCGAGCTGTCATTGTGTATTTTATACATCCTAAATCTATGGTTGTGCGGGATGTTTGTCGCTGATTACTGCTGTAACAGCCTCGAACTTTAGAAAGAACTTTCAATATATTCATAAACGTAGATGAGCACAGATGGCAAAACTGAACCCATAGGACCACTCCGTTATCTGTCTGTCTGTCTATCTATGGGTTTAACTCATTGGCATAGAATTATTATAGACTAGCTGTTGCCTGCAGCTTCGCCCGCGTTAACTTGGATTTACAGCCGTATCCGGATTGATGATGATTATTTTTATAGCCAAAGTTACTCCCGATAATATCAGCTATCTGTCAGTGAAAGTCCCGTCAAAATTGGTCCTGGTCAAAATCAAACTGACAGACAAACATTTTAAAAATTGCTTTTTTGATGTAAGTACCGTCTATACATTTTAGTGCAAAGATGTTAATTTGAAATTACAAACAGACACTTCAATTTTATTTAGGTATATAAGATGTATTATATAATATATACATACATAGAACACAGAAAACTTTTTGTTCTCTGGCGGGATTCGTACCCGCTACCTCCGGCTTGAGCGCCAACGCTGTAGCCATTAAGGAACAGAGGTTGTCATATGTCATAATATAATACCAGTCGACAGCAAAGGCTTCTGTTTTTTTTAGAAGAATAGAAACCTCAAAATAATCGAACATGAATCAATAGTCTTTGTTCCCGTGTACAAATGTTGATCCCCAGTGTCAGGTAAAAACAGCAATAATATCGATTCTTATCGAATTACCCGCATCTCACGTACGGTACAGGAATATATTATTACCTGAGTCTGGATATTGAGTTTATTGGAATACTTGGGGAAATTTTGCTGGTTGGAGGAATGCTTCTATCAGCTTTGCTGTGCTTGGAAAGAGCAAAACTTACAATATTACCTCTCAGGGTAAGCAACGTATGAATGAGTTGCTTGGGCTTGTCAGATGAATTTGTTTATGTTCATGGGCGACGTTGACCATTGACCAGGTAGCACGTATTCATGCTTGACATCGCTCTGCCATTAGTAGCACTTCTGCCATCATACAATAATTTGACATACCAAAAGTGGTATTATAATGAAAAACTATAATATAACTTTTATTCCGAGCAAATTCGCGAGTAAATGCTATGTTGAAATTACTAACATTTCATTACTTAGGAAGCTTAAAATTAAATTATAACGTCATCGCGTAATCGCTATAAGTCAAATTCTGCCAGTCATCCGCCATTTTGGTGAATTAGGAACGTCAAAATGGCGGCGCTAATGGACGTGCGAATATTTTGACGCGCTTATACAGTTTATTCTCTCTCTTCATCTTCTTTTAATAATTTGAAGGCGTTTTAATTAAAATTCTTATAAATAATTAATAATCTTTTTTAAAAGTTTAATTTAATTAATTAACCCCGAAATACTCAAACGAATCTCAAATTTAAGACGTACTTAAACTCGTGTTGTCCCGCTTTGTAACGTGTTGGCGGGGTAAGCCCCACAGGCTACTAGGGTAGTCTAAGGTGAACCCAGCACCTTGGGCGAAGCCAATTGAACCTTTTTTTTACGTCGGGTAATGCTCTGAGGCATCCCGCGGGGGACGTCACAGGTTGGTATGTGAGGCACGCTGCACCTGAAATACGGTGAGGTGGACGCAGCTCTATCCACTTAAACCCGGCAAGTGCTACCAATGCCGCCTTTGGTGAGGTGCACCGAATCTTTTGAACAGGGCACCTCGAAGGCATATATAAAATATATAACAAATTTTCAGGATAACTTGGCCTTATGTATATATATAAGCTTTTAAATAAACATGACCATTTTCACATTTAAAACTATTTCCAATGTTATTTACTACGTTCATCGCTTTTGTTTCGATGAGCTCAAGAAGATGTCCGTACAGTGACCAGTCCGTGTTGGATGCGAGTGGCGGGAGATCAGTCGTCTTGGCGTTCATTGAGGGAGACCTGTGTTCAGCAGTGAACGGATAGGGACTGATAATTATATTTCTGATGGTGATGGTGATGATGATGATGATGACGATGATGATGATGATGATGATGATGCTGCTGATGATGATGATGATGATGATGATGATGATGATGATGATGATGATGATGATGGTGATCTCGAATTCACTACGAATGTTCACGAGACTGAACACAAAAGAAAGAACATGGTGAATAAATTTGAAATAGTTATAATCATAACAGCCAATTTCATGCCAACCTAACTTGTGCCCAACCTGTTTGGCTACTAAAAGTTTTACTAACTTCCAGGTCTGGATCAGTTTCCTAATTTAATAATGGACCCTGTGGCCTAAGTGAACTGAATTATATAACGTGATCGAGGATATGGGCTATATACTAGCTGGAGCCGTGGTTTTACTCTTGTTTAGCAATTGAATTGTTTTGTGGTTGTTGATAATTTCGACTATTCCTATGCTAAGAAACTAAACCATAGAATAATGAAGCTGTGGGAGGGAGGGATAAGGTCGAAGGGCGCGCTACCAGACAAATAATATATTCATAAATTCCGATTTATGCGAAACCAGCGAGAGAACGAGATAGAAAACAAGTATGTCAGTATTTCCTATAATCATATTTGTTCTGGACAATAGATGGCGTTAAATATGTTACAAGTTGCCCGGTAGATGACAGCAGCGTTTTATATATTTTTTAAAGCGAAACCACCAAGAACAATAGTTAGGTATATCCACCTGAGGATTCGCCTGGAGTTGGATTTACAATCGATTCTTATTAATAACGTGTAAATGGATTATCTAAATAATTGAACATTACAAGTTCTCCCAGGGGAGCATGTAATCATGATGAGTATGTTATTAATGGTCCAGTCAAAAGTAAGCTATCACTTACTGAATTTGAACGCAATTGCCTTAAATTATATATTAAAATTTTTAAGATATTAAATTATATTATATTAATTAGCAATTATCCCGCGAAACACGCAGTCTTTACAGCAAATGTGTGAGTGCACGCATATGCATGCATATAGCACCGCCCTCCTTTCCCACACTGCATATATGCGTTTTAGTTTGTTTGGTGGTGGTCTTTTACTGTGGTTGTGGTGCATGTGGGGTGGTGGTGCATTCGAGTGTACGCATATGCAGTGTGGGAAAGGAGGGCTACAGAAGACAAGCATGCAATAATAAAATATAAATGGAAGAACCTTTTTCAACACTGGAGCCCATTATAACTAAACAACAACATTGCAAATTCGACAGCCAAAAAAAATATACAAATACAATACCAAAATATGAAAAAAGTAGACACCGCTCATATTAGATTACTATTTAAACTCGTAAGTATATAAAAAAAATTATAATAAAGATTCGAGATTAGTAGATTCGTATAAAGAAAAATCCTCAAACATCTGGCAGCACATAAGATTGACTTCCTTTACCTTTTCAAATGCCCAAATGCCAATATTATTATAAAGGCCCTTTTTCATAAATTCCAGAATTGAACGAATTGAGAAGAATCGACGTCATTTTTCAAATAACTCCCAAAAAGGCAGGTGTCAGTGATAAAGCGATGAAAGCGGAGGGAGGGAGGGGGCTAAGGACAAGGCTGAAGAGAAAGAGGGGAAGAGGGGGGTAGTGAAAAGGCCTTCCCTTGTTTCATTCACACGCTATGATATATTGCCGAAATTAATCAGAGAAACAAAGGGCAATTTCAATGTAGGTGTCGTTAGCTGCAAATGTTACATTTTTACTTGGTTTCAAAATTTTTGCTTTTTCCCGTAATTTAGCTTTAGGTTTTAAGTGCCGATGGGGCAAGAGTGGGGGCCGACCATTAACCAGGTGGAAAGATTTCGTGTAGTGGCCGGTCCGTGTTGGATGCGAGTGGCGAGGGATCGGTCTTGGCGTTTATAGAGGGTGGCCTGTGTTTAGCAGTGGACGGATAGAGGCTGATGATGATGATGAGGATGATGATGATGATGATGATGATGATGATGATGATGATGATGATGATGATATTTTATGTTTTGGTCATTGATTTCGAGACTCGGATACGCTAATGTATAGGTAATAGCACCAGGCATAGCACATTACTCCACCATGGTTCAGGCCTTGACGTGTTGGTGGGGCTCAGTAGCCTAGAATGAGTACCCCTTTGTACCCCTCTTATAAGAAGAGGGGACAAAAGAGCAGGGGGCAAGGGGCGAGGACGGGAACCTCACCCCATTTTACTGTCCCGACGTTGGGAGGGGGTTGTTCTATGGTGCGGGATAATACCTCTGTGGAGGTGGCGTCGGTCACTTGGGGGATTGACTAGCCGTTAAGGTGCCCTGTTTTTTCATTAGATCCGTGGCATCTCACCAAAGGCGGAATTGGTGGCACTCGACGGGTTTTAGTAGGTAGAGCTGCGTCTACTTACCAGCTTTCGGCGCGTGAGAGGGTTGCGCTTTGCCACGCGCCCAACTGTATGGTACCACTATTCTGCTAGTTTTTCCCGTGACAACAGCTTTGCTGTATTTCGGAGAGGGGCAGAGAGGGCAGTGTAATTACTGGCATCTGAAAATAATCAAGTTCCACGTGAATTCTTTTATGGTCATGAGCCACGCTTACCACATCTTTTTTTTACTTTAACGCCGGGAAATGCTCTGAGACATCCCGCGGGGGAGTGGGTATCCCCAGGCGAGTACGTGGGAAAGATGGTAAGTGGACGCAGCTCTACCCACTAAAACCCGGCGGGTGCCACCAGTGCCGCCTTTGGTGAGGTCCCCCGGATCTGTTAAGCTAACAGGGCACTTTGACGGCTAGTCAGTCCTGCAAGGGATCGACGCCACCTCCACAGAGGGGTTGTGCCGCACCATAGAACAACCCCTCCCAACGTCGGGATAGTACAATGGGGTGAGGTTCCCGTCCTTGCCCCTTTCCCCCTGCTCTTTTGTCCCCTCTTCTTATAAGAGGGGTACAAAGAGCCCCATCAGCTCAATTAGCTTCGCCCAAGGTTCTGGGCTCACCCTAGGCTGAGCCCCACCGCCACGTCTACCGTTTCCCTATCCAAGTAATATATAAAGATTATTTGTTTCTTCAGTCACATTTGCTGTTTCTAGTGGGACCTTGCTATTTTATTTGTTACTTCGCGTCTCAGAGTCACCATTTCATCCATCTCGAGTAATGTATTCAAAATACCCCTTGAGTTGGCTTAGTTTAAATACACGGTCAGTTAAATTGTGTCTATCTTATTGGTTCAGACCGGCCGTAAAGTTATATATACGTTTTGCATAAGTCTTTTAAGCCAGTGTTTTTCAATCTTTCTCAATATGCGACCCCTTTACAGGTTTAAATTCTGGCGACTCCCTTGAAACGTACAATAGAATTGTGGAGTATACTTTGTAGTACTATTTATGACTGGACTCTTCGCAGGTAGCAGGAGTTGGGACACAAGTGAAACGCTTGGATGCTAGATGCCCACTGTTTATTGTATTAAATTTAAAACTATATCACACATACGTCACACACACAAATATCGCACGCGTCATCATTCGCACACCTATGCAAGATCCCCACGATATATCCGCAAGATATTGAAAGGTATAATTTTTAAAACCAACAAAGTTTTTACTGTAGTGGACTTTCTTTAACTCTACCTTTTGCCAGCGACCCCCCGAGTAATGCTTGGCGACCGCCCTGGGGGTAGCGACCCACAGATTGAACAACACTGCCTTATAATAACTAACGTGAAAAATAAACTTCTATTTTAAAGCGTACTTGTATATATTTTTAAGTGTTTCAGTTCTTAGAGATTTTATATTATTGTAGTTTGTAATTTTAAATTAATTAAAAAAATATTGATATTCATTATGCATTCTTGATGGGATTCGAACCCGTGATTTCTACGGAAAGTGGTCATTTATTAAACTTATTAATACTAGATAATAATAATAATAATAACTATGGACACTTTTACACCACTTCAATCTGGTCCCGTGGTAAGTTCTCGAAGAACTTGTGTTACGGGTACCAGACAACGGAAATATATTTAATAATTTTATACTATACATATATTTAAGATTTTTGTTATATAATACATCCATGACCCAAGAACACAGAAAACTTTTTGTAAAAATATAACATATATATTAATTTACAATTACATTACTTCTAATATTATATTATCGGTTAGAACTTTGAAGGTCTGATCGAAATATATTACCAAAAAAAAACTAAAAGTACGAATTGTAAAGTACCAATTATCTGTCAAAACGCCAGACTACATTTCTTACGGCTCTTTTTCATTAAAACACTGAATATTATAACAAAAGTAAGCAAATTTATTTTTCATGTTGTTCCCGCCATTTTCCTTATTCAGGCTATGCTAAATTCATTTTGAATGCGACAATATTTCATTTAAAAAATTAAGTATCGTTTCCAGTGTTGGCAACACAAAAGAGTCTCATAAATTTATTATCTTGTAAAGTAAAATGGAACGTGCAGGGATGGCGAGGGTTGCCATGTTTGGATGTTATTAGGATTTTTAGTTGTCTTTTAAAATTACACGTTCCAAAAAGGTTTGGACCTATTTGACGAACTCTATGACTCAATGGTTAGCACGTTAGTGTTCAAGCCGGAGGTTGCGGGTTCGAATTCCGCCAGGGAACAAAAAGTTTTCTGTGTTCCTGGATCATGGATGTGTATTAAACGTGTGTATTATATATTAATAACAATCTTAAATATATGTATAGTATAAAAGTATTAAATATATTTCCGTTGCCTGGTACCCGTAACACAAGTTCTTTGAGAACTTACAACGGGACCAGATTGACGTGGTGTAAAAAAGCGTCCATAAATATTATTATTATTATATTATTAGACGGTAAATTTAGTCGATTATTACATGAATTATTGAGTCTAATATGCATCTAATGCTGCGGTCGCACCTGCGGTATCGTAACAAAGCTTCGACTGACATACTCGCAGATGTGGTCGACGTTATTATTATTATTATTATCGGCTATCGTCGCGAACGTTCGGGCTGCGTGTGCGTTATCGCGCGGGTGGCGGTACCTCAAAGGGTTTTAGCGCGCCTACATGTCGCGCTTCGTGGTCAGACTAGCGTTGTTCATTATGACCGTTGTTTTCGATCAGTTCAGACGCATGGCTGTGTAAAAATGAAGTGGGGCGACGAATTTTTTTTATATTCTATATGGGATCCAAAAAATGTGAATTACAAAAAGAAAAAAAACATCTGGTGTTGTCAAATTGTTAGCACACATGTAGAAGTAAAGAAACATAAACCATAGTTGTCGTTTGAAAATGATTTCAGCCATATTGGATTATTGCACTATAGCTCATGCAAGATATGCAAGCCGCTAATGTGACCACAGCTATTATCGCGTTATCTTTTTAGTGTTCAAACGTACGAAGCTTCTGCTCGAATTACTTCGGGACGATAGACGCAGATGTGGCCGAAGCATACGAATAAAATTAAATTTATTCTTCAACAAAATTTCACATAAAATGTCACAATACTTAAAATAGATGTAAAATATTTTCTTAGCTTAGTCCCGTAGTGAGCACACTACAAAACGTTGCGCGATTACTCGAATATTTCTTTTTAAATCGTAAAACGTAGGTTTTGCCAATGAATTGTTTTCTCCTAGCGCAAAGTATATTTAATATATAACAACTCGATTTCTACGGCATTTCCTACCTCGCACGACTAATTTATGGAATCAGCTGCCTCCTATGGTGTTTCCGAACTGATACGACTTAGGGACCTTCAAGAAAAGAGCATACTCATATCTGAAAGGCCGGTAACGCACCTGCTAATCCACTGGTGTAGCGGGTGTCTGTGGATGTCGCTCTTCACTTACCATCAGGTGAACCGACTATCCGTTTGCCCCCTCTTCCATAAATAATAATAATAATAATAATAATGAATGTTTTCTATTCGTATTTTCTCATGTAGAATTTACCGAAGAAGAAATCATCTTAATGAAATTATCTGCTAAAATTTAGTCTTCTAGGGTATATAAACTTCGTCAGCCCGTTTCTGGCTAAGTGTAACTACTAGGAGGGTGTTCCTCGGTTTATTTCGAGGACCTTATCAGTAATGTTTATTTATGCTTAGTAAAATAGTTCTGCTTAATAAGCGTAATAGACTGACCAAAATATTGATGTATCATAGGGTTGTTTCGAATAACTTTGTAATGACACCTCAGTCCTCCCGTGACCATGGTTGCTGTAAAGTATCCGAAACGTCGGGCTTGTAAAAATCTTAATAAACCGCGATAAAATGCGTAAAAAATGTTTTATTATAATTACTCATCCAATTTTAAACATCTTTCACCAGTATTGAGGCGCAGCTCCACTGCGACGCACGCAGAGGCTACGCACGTGTGTTAAAATGTTAATTGCAAGAAAATGTCAATTAAGGCGTAGCGTGTCCGCGGGTTGCATTACGGCTGTAGTGGAAACAATCACATACATTTTCTTGCAAAGTGAAATTTGCCAAACGTGCGTAACCTCCGTGCACTGCGGTGGAGCCGCGCCGTAATGCTGTCACTATGACGTGACGTCTACAAAAAAGAAAACATCTTCTAAGTCTAAGTTTAAACGAAACTGTGTTTACTACAGCATTTAAATATGCCGTGTCACGAGACTATTACTGTTTTTGTTTGTTTAAATATTTTTTTTTACTTTTTTCTATGTTTACCGAAAATATCATTTTCCTGCAATTTGTTGAATCTATTTTTTTTTACAATATTGTGGTTTCATTTTACATAAGGAAACGTTATTTCGTTATTTGTGAAAATATCAGATTTTCCATAGGCTTCCTAATATCGAACGAAGTCATTGTATATTATTTTGTACCACTAAGTTTTCTACATTTCGTTTTTATTTTGCGGAGCAGAATAGTTTATCTTACTAATTCGACAAAATTCTTAGACAACGCTGAAAAAGAAAGAAACAGTGAAAAACATGTCAAGTATCCTGTTAAATCTGTTTTTAACAATAAGAGGTAGTGCCATTGCTGCATTGCAGTTGAATTGGGCCGGCACGACCGGGGTGGTACCTCTCGCTCACATAACATCGGCGTCAAGTGACAGCTATGTCCCGTTTCGTGCGATTTGTGAGTTTCCGGTAGCCCATTGGGGGATAGGGAAAAGGAGGGCAACCCATCTGCTTAACCTCTGGTTGTTCGGATGTCTATCATGAGCGTCGGTATGACTACTCGTTTGCTTACTTATGCCATAAAAATAAAAACATTGAAAAAGTGTGAGGCCTATTCAAAAGTCTGCAACTGAATAGTAATTTGATTTATGCCACTACAATTTACAATTAAAATGGAGAATCTGTTAACAACTCGTCCCGCATTTCATTGAAATATGGTTATCCTAGTTCGGGCGCACGATTGCCCTAATATGCAAATATTTGCGGGTACAGTCGGCTGCATAAGTGAGGGGGTGTAAATTGTGAGTTCGTTTGTTCCCTTTGGTATTTGACGTCTAGGGTTTAGCTGGCTAGGGATGGGACGACGCGAGTCATTGGTGATTATAAAATAACGGTACAAATCACGTATAACGCCGCGAGTTCCATGGTAGGGTTTTATATTAGTTACATTACGTGGTTTGTATAAAAATATTAGCATAATGATTAAGTCCTATGAACTCATATTCTCTAGTATTTTAAAAATCACTTATATTATTATTATATGAAAAATGTAAAGAGTGATATCACGGTTCGTGATTTATTAATGTTGTTATAATTTCCATAACTAGTAAGCACGAAGTAGTATTACCATATTTTAACAAGACATTTAAAATAAAATACTCGTTTAAGTTAGCTTATTGTATTTTTTATTTATTTATGTGTAAGTGTCTCACGTCGTCTATACCGCAGAATTTAAAGATGAGAGTCTTCGACCAATGCGTTCTCCCCGCGATGACCTACGGGGCTGAAATTTGGCCTCTAAATGTACGACTGGTCCGTAAGTTTACCGTAACTCAACGTGCTATTATATAGAGCGTGCTAAGCTGGTTGTTTCTTTGATAGATAGGATTTGAAAGTCGATGGGCCAATAAGGTTCTAGAGTGGAGGCCACGTTTAGGTGAGTGAGAAGACGATCTACGTGCGGTGGCCAGTCCGTATTGGAGTGTCCGAGTGGCAAGGGAACGGCCGTCTTGGCGTTCATTGAAGGAGGAATCCGTTCAGCAGTCGGAACGGATAGAGACTGATGATGATGATGATTTAAGTGTTTTATAAGTAGTTTTTATGGTAAAGGAGCGTTAACGATATTATAAGTGATTTCATACTAAGGTAACGTTATTACATAATACCACCTACAAGAAGTGTTCTCAACATTAATTTATTACCGACTCGCAGGCGTAGTTTCGAATCTCACCAAGAAAACTTGAATTGTGCCAAGATTCAAATTGTACTGGGTCATAATATCAGTGGAAAAGACAACACATGTAATTTTTTTTTCCTGCCAAGCGGTTCGTGAAAAAAGTCAAGAAAGGTATGTAGTAAGCACTAGTAGCAAATTAGTATTTCGACTCAGGATAGTAGCACATAGTCGAGTTGTGGTTGAAGTTTCTAAGCTTGTTTATGGGTGAAGTTAACCACATATTAAAAAGTGACTTATTTGTCGGTTAGTCATTTTTAAAGATACTACATATAAGACTAGCTGCGACTTCGTCTGCGCAGGAAAAGATTTTTTTTTAAATAAAAAGTATCTATGTTACTTCTAATACCTCCAAGAATATGTGTACAAAGTTTCATGATGATCGGTTAAGTAGTTTTCGCGTGAAAGCGTAACAAACAAACTTACTTTCACATTTATAGTATTAGTAAAAATTAAAGAACCGACATCAATCGTCGGTTTTTTTCTCTGCAAAAAAAACCGACGATTAATGTCGGTTCTTTTTTCCAGTAAAAAATCGAGAACATTCTAGGAATAGTATTTATAGGACTCGGGTATCCGTAAATCGTACCACAAACACGATGCGGGCTATTTCCGGTATAAAACCGCGTTTGCCGGTGTTTTTGTCGGTTCATCAGTCTTTAATATCCGGTTTTCAAATTTTCACGTCAAACGAAAGATTTTTGTTCGAAATTGGAATTTCATTTTTCTGTGAAGAATTTATTGGTACATGAATGTATTTTTTTTAGAATTTGAACTAAACGTTTATTTTATATTTCATATATATTATTAGGTATATATACTTCGTCAATATATAAATAATTTAATACAAACGTAAAATAATTCAAAATACTTATTAATGATTCAATCCTACATGCCTGTACTCTTCGAAATTAGGCCATGGGGGTATTAGCTCTGCATTAGATTGGTGGGTTTCACTTAAGTTTCACTTACTACTCAAAGGCTCCCTAGGCATCATCAGCATCAACCAGTATCCGTCCACTGCTGAACATAGGCCTCCTCAATGAACGCCAAGACGATCGATCCCTCGCAAGTCGCTAACACGGACCGGCGTGCATGGAGGTATGTTGTTTAACAATCAGCAAGCGACAATATTGCAGTAGATTGTATCGGGCCAGTTCTACCACTCGTTCCCACCGCTGCTACTCCTGTATAGCCAGGATCGGCAGCGGAAATCACTAAATGACCCTTTGATACGATCTCAGGAAGCCCGAGGGATACGTTAAAACTGCCTTGGGACCCGCAACGAATTTGTAAGGTGCTATGTTGGACACAATTGAAATTAATCTGAAGGATTCAGGAGAAATAGGAAATAAAGCAATCAATTGCATGAGTTTATGAAAATGAATTTATTAATAATAATTAAATTAAACATTTACAAAGCTACACAGGACTGTATATGCTGCTATGAATGTAGACGCTCACTTATTACCTGCTTGAAACTGAATCGGAAGACAACTATGATACAAATGTTTACGCAAATTTCACTCATTATAATGAAACAATTTTTTACAAATTTTATAGCGGTTTATTAAGATTTTTAATATATTTTGATTTTGATTTAATATTAATAATGGGATCCCAAGCAGGTGGTAAGAACCAGCCATCTTCTCTATTGAAATTAGGATGTTTTTTTAATTTCAATAGCCTCACGGATCATCCTTGGTTGGAATCTGTGTTCTTTTGCGAGGACTTGTGGTTTATCACAGATGGCAGACTTAGTGTAGCGACGGTGTTTTAAATCAGCTATAATATTATGTTCTTTGACGCTAGAGACTCGTCCCCATTATTAATATTATCAAATCAAAATCCAAACATAATATGTCACAGATTAAAGATACAGTTAGCACTTTCTGCGTAGATAGGACTAACCAAAATATTGATGTATCATAGGGTAGTTTCGAATAACTTTGTAACATTAGGACGTATGACACCTCAGTCCTCCCGTGACCATGGTCGCTGTAAAGTATCCGAAACGTCGGGCTTGTAAAAATCTTAATAAACCGCGATAGAATCCGTAAAAAATAATTTCATTATAACTATGATACAAAGTAAGACTTACTTCTTATCTGTGAACAAGATATTCGTAAACAGTGTCGAAATTTCGATCAAGATTCGAGATCGAGAGAGTTCCGATATAAAAGATTGTGATTAAAATATCTCATTTTTAATAGTTTTAGTAGTGAAAATAACCTTGTTAATTAAAAATATCTTGGAATTGATTAGCAACAAGTTATTTCAAAAGCAAAGCCAATGACGTCAAGCTGAAAATATAAAAAATATGAATGTACAGACAATTTACTAACCGGGGATGTTGATTGAAGTAAAAAAGATCTTGAATGTGGGTGGTAACGCCCACAAACTCTTAACACAGAGTCTTATGAAACTTTAATAAAATTAGCTTTGTGAGAATTTCCTAAGTAAATATTTAAAACAAAATATTTACTAAAACAAAGAAGTGTCTCATTAAAGATTTACTTAACGTTAATTTTCATCCATTCGTGAATGTCTTCTAACTATTAATCGAATGTTTTTGTCAAAATATTATAAAACATAGTTTCCAGAACGATTCCTTGTGGGACACTTCACATTAAAACAACAGTTTGTCGTTTTATATAACAGATAGGAATCTAGTCAAAAACTTTAGACATTCTCAATATTAAAGTTTGTTTTAAGATTTTTAATATAGTTAAGTTTGTTTGTTTTCTAAAATTTAATAATTTATTGACTAATTTTGCATGATCAATGCAATCAAAAGCCTGAAATAAATCATTAAATAATATAACTAAAGAGAAAATAATCAAAATAAAGATTCCAGCTTTAATTGGAGGGCATCCCTTCGTTAAATCAAATTGCTGATAATTATCAACTAATGCTTATCATTAAAGATAATGACGGTAAAGACAAAATGAGTTGATTTATGTAATTAAAGCATCGTGATCTGAATTGGGCCTTCTTTACATAAAACTACCAAAAACGACTTTAGAAATAAAATAGATACCAAAATATTCATCGTGCATAGTATTCATTACACGCAAGTATTTAATTATTTACAAATTCGGTGCTACCATAGGTGTTTAATAAAGTTGACCTCTGCAGTTGAGCCACAAACAACAAAATATACGGACTTTTCTCATGAAAACACAGATGTGCCTACTTTAATATTCGGTCAAGATTCATTTTTAACCGACTTCAACAAAAAGGAGGAGGTTCTCAATTCGGCCGGTATTTTTTTTGTACGTTGAAATCCATTAGATTTCATATATTTTGACCAATAGATCAAGTTTCAGCATGGTTAGTCCGTTAGTGCTGAGAGTATCTTGTGTATAATATTTTACAGTTAATTATAGTAACCTAAATATTTGCTTCAAATATATTTTCGTTTTCGTTCGTTCGTATGTAAAATCCTAATTATGCAAATTTTGTCATTCGACGTAATTTCGCCGAGACCTAAACAGTTATTTTACAATTGGAGGATTTGAAAAATAAAAACAAAACACGTTTGAGGTCGCGGTTAACAAAACAGCGAAGATGGAGCACAAAGGAAATACCTACACAAAAATAAAATGTTCTTTTGTGGACTAAATAAATATTTGAGAGCATCAAAGGGATTCTGTGAGAGTTTTGGGATACAAAAAAATTACTTCTCATATTACAATGCTTGGCCGCAATAACTTGTTTGAAATGTTATAATTATTGGATAGTTGGAAACAGTGGTTACAATATAACAAGGGAGAAGCTGGTAATATATTATGTAGGCGCTAAGCCATAATAGGAATAGTTAGACGGATAGTTCTGAGGTCATATTCCTTGTATTTTTTTAATAATTTTACTTGGATCCATCCATGAATGTAAACCAGGTCACCTAAGATTAGCCCAACTCATTGTGTGGCCTACCCTGAGACGTCAGGTAAGTTTCAGTCATTAAATTTCCTGCCCTTATTTCGGGAACTCACCAAAGCTGTTTCACGGAAAGAATACGACGTTAAGTACTAGAGACTTACCGTCTTACACCTTAGATTTGTTCTAGGCTAATTATTCATGCGAGATTATCGTTTTTGTTGTTCTTCTTCTTTAGCATTAGCTCCCTTGCGGAATTGTTTTTCATCGGTTCATCAAACGGTGACATCCTTTCGAATTAAAAAACTGTTGTAATTCAAACTGGAACAACGCCATCTCTTGTCCCATGAACTAACTAATGCCAACATAAAATACCAGCTTTTGCTACGCGGTCTGAATTCTTGATGTTATAAGTTTAGTCGTCTGAATGCGAATAGGCATTAGGTGGGGAAACAATTTCTAAAGGAAATGTAATTAATATTGTAGCTTATTAGTGTTGTTCTTGATTTTATATATTATATTATACGATATTTAATAGATCTTATAGATCTATGTACACTATTAATATTCGGACTCCATTTTTGGATAATTGACAGCAACCATGACCTTAAGGTCATTACCAAAAGGACCGTGTAAAAGGCTGTTAATTTAGAAATACTTTAAAAATTAAAAGTTTTTTCCTAAAATCTAATCAATAAGATTGTATGTTACATTCTAAGACTTGGCTACTCTTCTACTCACAACCGTGAGTAGACGTTCTAAGCTATAAAAGGAACCCTATTGAGATGACACTAAAATATCAAAACGACACGATGAAAATGGAATCAAAAACATCGAGGTACGCCATCTCTATCCTTAGAAATCATAACAAAGGAATGTTCACAAACGTTTACTATGTACCGAAAATGTTCCGCAATGATTTCGAAGTTTTTTGTGTGGGGCCTTAAAATATTAATATTTATAGAAATTGCAAGTTCATACAGACCTATTTTTTTTTAAACTTCAAATGAAAACACCTGAAACTCGGAAAAGGTTTAAATCACGCTTTGGAAAAAAAGTGTTTGTTGAAATGCCACTTCGGCCTTTTCAATGGCCTGATTGAATTCAATCGGAACAGTAGGTGAGCAGATGCAGATAGCTCACCTTAGAATTATTCGTTTTTTTTTTTTTTTTTTTTTTTTTTTTTTATGTGGCTGGTATATTTTATGTATGCTGATAGGCTGGCTGACGTGCGCGGAGGCTGGGGCAACAGTGGTTGCTGCGAAGGTGGGGGGAGGTCCTGGCGCAGTCACCGTACGGCTAACGTACGGCCGAGGCACTGCGTCCGGTCCTGGCGTCGTGGATGCGCCGCCGGAAGAAACCCCTTACTTTCCGCCTGACGCAGGTGCTTACCGGACATGGTTGTTTCGGTGCGTACCTGTGTCGGGTGGCCAGGAGAGAGCCGACACCAGCCTGCCACGAATGTGGCGCTGTGGAGGACTCGGCTCAGCACACCCTAGAGGTGTGCGATAGATGGGCCGCACAGCGTCACAATCTCGTGTCTGTGCTTGGAGGGGACCTTTCGATCTCGAGCGTGGTGCGCTGCATTCTCGAGAGCGATGAGGCGTGGCAGGCGGCGGTCACCTTCTGCGAAACCGTAATTTCGCATAAGGAGGCCGCGGAGCGGGGCAGAGAGGACGACGCTACGTCCGTCCCGCTTCGTCGACGTAGGACGGGAGTGCGGAGAAGGCGGTACGCGCACCTCCTGCCTCCTGTCTAACGGGACTCGGGGTAAGATTGGGTACCTGTCCCGGTAGAAAGTTCCCGCGTCGGCGGGGGTGCTCTAGATTGTCGGAGTCCCCCCATATTAGAATGAAGCCTGGTTAGTCATTGAGGGAACCGGCCGGTCGCGGGGGGTGTTTTGTGTTAGTCAGATCCAGGACACTCCCCTTTAAGCGCCTGAAGGCAACTCGCAGTGGTTTTAGTGCAGTATACCGGCGCCAAGGGGGGAGGGGCGTCGGGAGTCCCACATATCCCTGGGGACAACCCATATCTCCGGGTGAATGCGCAAAGCATTTCCACTGCGTCAAAAAAAAAAATAACATAAACTGATTTACCTGAAACGAATCCAGGCAATTCATTCATGTGTATTATGTTGCCTATCCTAAGACCATAATATTGCCCTTCTCTTAAACACATCAAAGCTGTTTGACGGGATAAACAAGCAAGATGGTGGTACTCCTGTAGCCGGGAGCGCGGCACTGCGCAATTATTCTGCCTTTCATATTTCACAAAAATCTGTCACCTATGTGCAGTGGCCGTTGGGTCGCGGGTCGCCGTTTGGACATTTATTGATAGAGGCCATAGATTATCGTAATGTCTGTAAATATTTTTTCAGGATTTAAATCAGGATTAACGTCTCCGTCTCATTGTATTCTCATGGTCTTTTCTGGACCAAGTCTCGTCATTCATATTCTGAATGTAATTGTAATCTTGTGCTGTCTTAAATTGGTGCGGGAAACTCGAAATATTTCCTACTGCATTCATGATATTATTCGTGGCGGGAATGCGGATTCAAACGTATCCCTAGGGCTCCCTGAGATTGTATCAAAGGGTCATTTGGTTACTGTCAGTTCTGGCTACACAGTAGTAGTATACAATTACGTTGAACCAGACGATTTATAACCGTATTCATAAATCTTAAGGACCTTCAAGAGAAAAGCATACTCATATTTGAAAGGTAGCGCACCTGCTAATGATGTAGCTGATGCCGCATATCACTTACCACCAGGTGAAACGACTGTCCGTTTGACTCCTGTTCTATATAAAAAGAATTTTTATTTAATGTTGTACATAAAATGTATCTAATTGAAAGTCAAAAGAACTTACCGGTGGGAGGGAAGCGCTGTGCCGCGCTCCCGGCTGCATGGGCACCCATCATCTTGCTTGTTTCTCCCGTGAAACAGCTTTGCTGTGTTTCGGAGAGAAGGGCAAGACAGGCAGTGTAATTACTGGCACCGAGACTTAACATCTTATGTCTCAGGATAGGCAACACATAAATGGGCTCGTTCCAGGTAAACTGGTTTATGTTCATGGGCGACGTTGACCACTTACCATCAGGTTTGCCAGTTTGCCTATCCAACTAACATAAAAAAAACCACATAATTAAATAAATAAATATTTGAACAGTCTTGGATAACAAGTATTACATGTGTGTACCATTCATCTTGGCTCAGGGGGAACTTCACTTCCACTTCAGCCAAGCTTAAAACAAACTCTTTGAGATCCAGAAATGTTTGAGAACCTCTTCATCGTTCATAATTTGACCTACGGATTTGGGCTACATGCGAATTTTAATATGATAATTATGTCGTAGTTGTAATGTCGGCTGCAATTCAGCAATAGCACTACCTCTTGACAAAAAAAAATGCTGTGCTCCTAAGAAGGTATCTATCATTCTTAGGATCGAAACCAAAAAAATATTTTAAAATATTTAATTGCCCATCGGTGGCAGAAGACATCCGCCAGAGAACTAAAGTTATATCACGCAAAGAGTAAGCTCGTTGAAGTGGCATTGGGCTGGTCACACTCAGGAGAACGGATGGCCGATGGGGCAATAAGGTTCAAGAGTGGAGGCCACGTTTAGGAAGATGAAATATTGGTCGGCCATTAACCAGGTGGGAAGACGATATCCGTGCGGTGGCCGGTCTGTGTTGGATGCGAGCGGCGTGAGATCGGTCGTCTTGGCGTTCTTTATGGGAGGCCTATTCAGTTCAGCAGTGGACGGATAGAGGCTGATGATAATGATGATAATGATACGTAATATAACCACCCGTATGTCCTATAACATTAAAAATCTTTGGGTATGCGTTTTCATGTTCATTACTTGTGCATATATTGCCTATTTCTCCTCGCGCACCTTGGGTGAAGCTAATTGAGCTGAGGCGGCTCTCTGTATCCTTCTTATAAGAAGAGGGGACAAAAGAGCAGAGGCAAGGGGCGAGGACGGGAACCTCACCCCATTGTTCTGTCCCGACGTTGGGAGGGGTTGTTCTGTGGTGCGTGACAACCCCTCTGTGGAGGTGGGCGTCGGTCGGTCGAGCGCAGCGAGTCCCGCCTGGGGAGACCCACTCCCCCGCGGCATGCCTCAGAGCATTTCCTGGCGCAAAAGAAAAAAAAAGTTCTTATGAATTTACCACGGGGCTACGTTAACGTGGTGTGATTGTTGCTTGGTTATGACAATATTTATGTATATGAGCTTTATGTAAAATTCACATAAAAACTAAGTTCTTTTTAAGTCTTTTAAAATAAATGAGATCTGACTGTTTGAAGTGGGTCAAAATTAAGTAAAAAGTAGTCGGTTACAAACAAACAAACAAACACACAGACATACAGACTTAAAGACACAGATATACAGACATACAAATGTAATGAAGTGTAAATGAAGATGTTTTATATATATTTCAAATTATATTAACTAGCTCATGCAGACGTCATAACAGAGCGCCTATGATACTGCAAAGATTCATTAACATCGGTACAGTAAGTAATAAGAATTACATATCGTAATATAGAATAAAATTAATTTTATTCTTGTTTTAGGACTACAATATGAAAAGACTTTTGATTAACTTATAACTTAGTTTATAACTTAAAACTTAACTTGGCTTAATAACATAACTTTTAACCATTTAACCTCAAACTTTAATTTAATTAAGGTCAATCAACCTCTACTCGACCGCTAATATTCAACATCTCTATTATATAAGGTTATGCAGAACTTACAAATAATCTAAAATCTAATTTTCTAATTTGTACCAATATATTATACTCCTCTACGACGTGCCATCTAACACTCTCCTCAGGAGGCAGGGAGTGGCGTTACCCCCACCATGATTCAGGCCCTGACGTGGCGGTGGGGCTCAGTAGCCTAGGATGTGCCCAGCACCTTCGGCGAAGCTAATTGAGCCGAGGGGACTCTTTGTACCCCCCTTATAAGAAGAGGGGACAAAAAAGCAGGGGGCAAGGGGCGAGGCCGGGAAACTCACCCCATTGTACTGTCCCGACGTTGGAAGGGGTTGTGCTGTGGTGCGGGACAACCCCTCTGTGGAGGTGGCGTCGGTCCCTTAGGGAACTAACTAGCCGTCAAGGTGCCCTGTTTGCTCATTAGATCTGGGGTATCTCACCAAAGGCGGTATTAGTGGCACTCGCCGGATTTTAGTGGGTAGAGCTGCGCCAACTTAGCACTTTTCGGGCGCAGCGAGTCCCTTATACCCGCGTGGGGAAACCCACTCCCCCGCGGGATTCCTCAGAGCATTTCTCGGCGTTAAAGAAAAAAAGACCGGCAACGATTTTTGCTTATTTATAATATTTAACATTTATATTTATAATATTTAAAAGTAAAGAACTACATAAATATACAAAAACCCTTCTTTAAAAGATAAAATATCTTTCTTAAACATTTTACCAGCACACATTTAAAATGCTCGTACATGACATTGTGAAAATACAAAGCACAAATTGTGCTTTTGTGGACTTTTGAAAAGCTATCCGAGATTAAAGCTAAATAAGCCTTATACGGAGTAAGCCTCCGGTCTTCATAAATATGATAATATTATATTTATAATACAATGTATTTTAAGTTATATGAATACATCCCATTCTACTAATATTATAACGCGAAAGTTTGTAGGTATGTATGTATGTATGTATGGATGTATATTTGTGACTCTTTCACGCAAAAACTACTAAATGTTTTTAATGAAGGTTTACAAAAAGATTTATACAATATCAGAATAACATATAGGATGATTTGTAAAGATATTGTGCGAATTGTCTAACTAATCCTGCGCAGACGAAGTCACGAGCACCAGCTATAAGACCTTCATATTCATATTATGAACATAGATCTTAGAGTGTGATTGCTCCCCACCATGGTTCAAGCTTTGTCACGGCGGTGGGGCTCAGTAGCCTAAGATAAACTCAGCACCATGGGCGAAGCTAATTGAACCGAGGGAGCTGCTCTTATAAGAAGAGGGGTCAAAAGAGCACGGGGACAAAGGCCTAGTATGATAACCTCACCCCATTGTCTCGACGTTGGGAGAGGTTGTTCTGTGGTGCGGGACAACACCTCTATGTACGTGGCGTCGATCCCTTGAGAGACTGACTCGCCGTCGAGGTGCCATGGGGCTCAACAGATCCGGGACACCTCATTAAAGTCGGCATTGGTGGCACTTGCCAGGTTTTAGTTGTTGGAGATGCGTCCACCTTACCACCTTTCGGGCGCGGCGTGTCCCACATGCCCGCCTGGGGAGTCCCCATCCCCTGCGAGACGCCTAAGAGAATTTCCCTGCGCAAATGGGAAAAAAGTGTGATTGCTACTTCATATTTAAATTACACGAGGTTGCATTCATAAAAAATAAAATATTTTTTAAAACGGGATTTTTACAAAAAGATTCGCAGGCTCCTGAACAAGGTATTCGAAGGCAATGTTGAAATATCGAGCTCTGCGGAATGAAAGTGAAATATGATAAATATAATTGAGAGAGTTTTAATGAATGAATGAATGAATGAATAAAGGAACGAATAAATGAATGAATTGAAAACAAAATTCAATGCGGAGACCAAGGCGCATGCACATTACAAGTTTTCTTAAGATAAACTTTTTTATCGAATATTTATTTTATTCTTTATAAGTTACCGGTGTATTAGATACTCTCAGAAACAAAGGTCCCCCTCTCCACCCCCAAGGTTGGGGGAGGTAATATCTTCGCTAAAAATCGTCCCAATTCCCCTTTGTTCCCAAAACAAAAGTATCTTTGGGCGAAACTTTTAATGACGCGCCTCTCGTGGCCTACTTACGAGTGTTCACCATTATGCGGACAGTATTCCAGGTAGGTAAGTTATGATTAATATACATAATGATCATACGTTCTCCTAAATAATGATAATCCTTTTTTAACGTTGGAAAATGCCTTTTGCACGTCCTCCCGTGTCCATGGTTGCTGTAAAGTATTCGAAACGAGGGGCTTGTAAAATAACTTGATAAACCGCGATAAAATTCGTAAAAATTGTTTCATTGTAATGAGTAAAATTCGCGTAAATATTAGAAAACAATATGCCTTTTGCATACTACCAGGCTCGGGGGGCCCGGTGGCTATGTGGGCCAGTCTTCAGATCTTATAAAGCCAGGCTTGGGTGGTTCGTGCCTTGTGACCAGGTGCAGAGTCCTTCTGGATAGTCCACGGTATATTATTGCTAAGAGGACAACATGATCCAAGATTGTATCTTGATACACTTTGGCTGAAGTTTTCACTCCTTTTTCACAAAAAAGTAGTTTTGTGACTCCTTGATAAGACATGCCCCACCAAACCATCACTGACGCAGAATGATGACCACGTTGTACCTTTCCGACCACTTGAGCAGCTTCTTTAGAACTGTGAGCATACACTTTATCATTTTGCTTATTGTAGTGTTCTTCAATCTTGAATTGAATTGAATTGTGAATTTTTTTCATTGGTAAAGATGATGTTTCTGTGCCTTTCACCGGCGTATCGCGACAGAAGGCATTTTAATCGATGCACTCTCTTTAATTGTAAAGATTGATTTAGGGCATGTCTTGTATATCAACGATGAGCACCGAGCTTCAGGTCTTGTATAATACGTGACAGAGTCCTAGCGGGAATCTTTATTTCTCGCGATAAGATTTTTTGGTTCCTAATGGGGTTTCGACGAATTCTGTTAACAGCATTAACAGCCTTTGTAGTTCTAGCAGTACGCGGCCGCCCCGATCTTTTCTGACGTCTTCGACAGATAAGGTGTTGTTGTATCTGTTGATAGTACGATAATATGCATTTCAAATGTGAATAGGACGGACTTAGCGCCATATTGTGACGTCACAGCTGTCAATTCAATCCAGTAAGTGGACAAAAACGTTTTCTTAATAATTATATATATATATATATATATATATATATATATATATATATATATATATATATAAATTTGATTACAGAGATTAAGTGAAAAAAATCAATCAGAATCTAGCTCTTCAATTCCGCTCATCTCTGCATTTTAATGTCCTTTAGCACATTATAATGAAACAATTTTTAAGGATTCTTCTCGTGTGACCATAAACCGCTAAATCCCTTTTTTATGTTAGTTGGATAGGCAAACTGGCAAACGTACCACCTGATGGTAAGTGGTCGACGTCGCCCATGAACATAAACTACCTGGAACGAGCCCATTCAACTTATTTATGTGTTGCCTATCCTGAGATATAAGATGTTAAGTCTCGGTGCCAGTAATTACACTGCCTGTCTTGCCCTTCTCTCCGAAACACAGCAAAGCTGTTTCACGGGAGAAATAAGCAAGATGGTGGTACCCATGCAGCCGGGAGCGCGGAACAGCGCTTCCCTCCTACCGGTAAATTTCACGAGTCAAACTTATATTTCCTTCAGGTCCTCACGACGCGACGGAGCACACAAACAACGGCAAGATGGCGACCGCCGTCCTTATTTTCTTTAATAATTTTGGCATGGCTCCAGGGCCTTTGCGGCAACAAGTAAATATATTTTTTTTAATTTATGACTATTTAATGTTTTTATTTAAATTCGATTTAAAACTATTAATTATGCAAATAAGTTTTTGTGAAAACTGTACTTTTCAAGTGATATCTGACAGATAGAGGTCATTGACGTTCCGTTCTTATTTGAAACGCATAATATACGAACATACGGCTGATACCAAGCTTTTGAAGTGTCTGGAATATGACCGACGGATCTACTGACCCACTTTGTGCAAGGCGATCACTGCAATCCTCTTTTCTTTAACACCCCATTCCATATTGTAATTTGACAATGAACATGAAAAAATATGTGAAATGGCGCAAAATCGAAAGAAGTTATTAAAATAATATATCCAAATTTAAAATAATTAAAAAATGAAAAAAAAGAAGTTTTTATGTAACACTATTTATGGCCTGCAGACTAGTTATAATAATATAATAAAAATATCAACCCTTATATACTGGGCATACCCACTGCTGGGAACGAGTCTCCTCCTAGAAATCAGGCGAGGAAGATGTTGATTCATAGTTCACCGTTGCGCTTGCCCAATGCGTGGTGAACTTCACACCTTCAAAGACCTTCAATCTCATCAGGCATGCAGGTTTCCTCACGATATTTCACCTGTGAGCAAGCGATAGTCTCATGTTCAGGTGCACATATAAATTTAGAAAAAGCCATTTCTAGGCATTACGGGGGTCAGGATAGACCCCGAACTTGTCGGCTCTCACTCAAGGGGACTTAAGAGACCCACTATGGCATCGTTACTCCTTATAATAATAATAATTAATAGCCTTTTTTGCCATTTTTGTCTGTCTGTCTGTTTGTTCCGGCTAATCTCAGAAACGGCTGGGCCGATTTTGATGGGGATTTCACTGGCAGATAGCTGATGTTATAGGGAGTAACTTAGGCTATAAAAATAATCATCATAAATCTGGGTACGGCTGTAAATCTAAGTTCACGCGGATGAAGCTGCGGGCTAGTCTAACATAAAAAAGGAAAAAAACAGTTAATAATATCATGTTCGTGTCCATAAAGCATATTCCGCTGGTGGACTCATTAATTGAATTCCCCAGCGTCAATTCGCCGTGGTTTTGTGGTGTTTTCCAATTTGTTAGCGACGCATCCCCGGGAGAGTGGTCTATAATGAAACGCGAAGCTGTTTCATCTAGTGATAAGTGCCTTTCTATTTTAACTTCGTCAGTCTACCTTTTTTTTTTTTTTACGCCCGCGAGGGAGTGGTTCTCCCCACGCGGGTTTCTGGGACTCGCTGCACCCAAAAGTTGGTAAGTGGACGCAGCTCTACCCGCTAAAACCCGGCGAGTGCCACCAATGCCGCCTTTGGCGAGGTGCCCCGGATCTAATGAGCAAACAAGGTACCTCGACGGCTAGTCAGTACAACCCCTCCCAACGTCGGGACAGTACAATGGGGTGAGGTTCCCGTCCTCCCCCCTTGCCCCCTGCTCTTTTGTACCCTCTTCTTATAACAGCCTTCGCCCAAGGTGCCGGGCTCACCCTAGGCTTCTTAGCCCCACCGCCACGACAAGGCCTAAACCATGGTGGGGCTCGTTAGTCTTCCTGTACTGAATACTTATTTAAATAATCTTTACATATATAATTCTTCTGTGCGTGTGTATGTCACTAAACTCCTACGCGGCTGGACCGATCTTGATGAATTTTTTGTGTGTTTAAGTGGATTCGAGAATGGTTTAGATTCACAAAAAAAATGTATAGGACAACGTCTGTCGGTGCCACTCGTAAACATAATACTGACTCGCCCCAAAATATCCTTTGATCATCTAATCCTACTCATAATATAAACGCGAAAGTTATTAATGTATGTTGTTACTCTTTGATATAACTACTTAATTGAATTTTAATGATACTTTGCAATAATATAGCTTACAAATCAGAATAACATATATGTAATTATTTATCCCCTTACTCCCACGGGAATGGGAAGTACGCGGGTGTAACCGCGGGGCGTTGCTAGTTGTCAATAAACGCTAAGCTTGTGTACTACACAGAGCTTTAATTGCCATTAAAGAATTTAATATAATTAGAAGCTAATGTATAGTGCGCAAGCTACCGTATCTATTAATATACCTTTATTGATTTATTAGACAAACCAACTAACGAATAAACAGGCCCCTCTTTCCTATTGGGCTCTGGACATGTGCCCAGGGCTCCGCGGTCAATGGGCCCCCGTTATTTATATCAGAATATGATTGAGTGATAATTTTAGGAAAATCCAACAATGGATTGCTGATTAGAATATCTAGTCTGATTAAAAAGCCTTTGGGGAAACACAACTTTCGCTTTTATAATATTACTAGCTGTTGCCCGCAGCCTCGCCCTCGTTAACTTACATTTACAGCCGTATGCGGATTGATGATGCTTATTTTTAAAGCCTAACATCAGCTATCTATCAGTGAAAGTTCCGTCGAAATCGGCCTAGCCGTTTCAGAGATTAGCCGGAACAAACAGACAGACAGACAAAAATTGAAAAAAATGCTAATTTGGTATATGTACATCCATATTTTGCATTTAGTAAGATGCGGTTATTTTAATATTACAAACAGACACTCCAATTTTATTTATATGTATAGTTTTCAAGGATCTTAAATTAACAAATTAAGTTTTATTTATTTAACAATTTATGTACACTAGTATAGTTACAATAGGAAATAGCACTTATAAACAATGCTGGTACAAAGGCACTACTTATCCGATATCTTATCTTTAATTTCTATTTAAGTTATATATTTTCTGTACTAATAATAATTTTGCATTCCTGCATAGGCCTCTTCCATTTTTCGTTTCTTTTCGTTCCGTCTCTTTGTCATACATACAAAGTAAAGAAAACATGTGAACGATTTCATTTAAAAGTTTAAAAATGAATGTTCATTTATTGAAGTGAAAACTTCTTGTGGCGTACCGCACATAGATTTTGGTAGGCTGTGAGTGAGGCTGATCCGTCACGTTCGGAGGTGAAAGGCTCGATCGGGTGAACTCGGGACAGCCGAGTGTGCCCGAGCGAGAAAGCTACAGTCAGCTGCTCTTTTCACTTCTATCGGCAGACCCTGCTATGACTGGTTAGGTTTTTTTAACATCAGTAAAGTGAAATGGCTAACCTTATTTTTTCCGGATTTTTTCTGGCTCAGGAGTCAGGAGACCATGATTGCAGGGATTATCTTTACAACATAGGTAGCTGTGACAGCAATTCAGCTGTCAGTCAGTCCTTTAGACTAGTATACTACTACTACGGGTCTCCTCCTCGAAACCAGGCGAGGAGGATGTTTAGGCCCTAGTTCAGCGATGCGCTGGCCCGATGCGTGTTGGTTAGTTTCACACACCTGTAAATACTTATAATCTCATCAGACATGCAGGTTTCCTTACGATATTCTTCACCGGTGAGCAAACGATGTTCTCATGTTCAGGTGCATGGAGGAATTTAGAAAAAAAACTATCTCATGGCACCGGTTAGGGTCGAACTCAAACCTCTTACTCTAAAGGCCGAGCTCATACCCACTAGACCATCGTCGCTCACACTACTATAGTATATACTAATAGAATAAAGCTGAAGAGCTTGTTTGTTTAAGCCCTCTAATCTCCAGCACTGCTAGTCGGATCAAAAAAATATATAGGTACTTTTTAAGGGAGGTTACAGGCTACTTTTTATAGTGATATTATGTTTTTCAACGGGCGGGTGAAACCGCGGGAAACAGCTTGTAAAAAAACTGAGAAAAAAACTACTTTTTTAATTTTTTTACAAACTATTCCCCACGGTTCCACCCGCCCGTTAAAAAACATAATGTCACTTTAAAAGTAGTAGAAAAAACTAATTATTGTATTGAAAATTAGAAGAAACTTGATTACTATTAGACATTTTGCACATTATATTTCTGACATTATGCGTGTATTTAATTAACATCACCCCTGTGAGAAATAATTTATAACATCAAGCGTCGTAATTGCTAACAAATTTCTGCAGGCGCGTAAATAAATTATCCTCTAATTTACTTACACAATGTACGCGTAGAAAATGAAAATTCTTATATTTGCCAGTTATAAATAAATTAACCTTGGTACCAATTATATTAATTGCATTAAATATGATGTGGGATTCTATTAATCGCATTCACCGCTCGGTATTAGAGCTGCGCTGTCACGAATATTATAATATTATAGTGAATGTTAATATAAAATATTATCGGTACTGTGATTCCTATTCTTGTTATAACGTGAAATAGCGAATACGTTTGATTTAGGTAAGTGCAATTATAATTTTTTATACAAGTGAAAGGTTTACATTATTAATTTATAATGTGTTAATACTAGCTCTTGCATCTTGCTTTGCGTGCACTTTGATTTGCTTTTATGTTTTCGTTCCTAAAAATGAAAAAAAAAACGGTACCTCGGACTGTCGCTCTGTCAAATCCGGACCTATAAGGTACTTCCCATTGAGATAGAATCATGAAATTTTTAAGAAGCTAGGTCTCACGAGATAAGTAAAGGAATTGATCTGGAAACTTGTCATTTGTTATTATGATTTTAAGTTAACATGGCTATTTTAATTATTAAAATTGTTTAAAACGAGACAGTCTCATGAACAAGACATTCGTAGATAATGTCGAAATATCGAGCTCCGCGAAGTAAAAATGAAAAACATGGTAAATATCCCGTTACGTATCAAACTTGCCATTCTCTGGGTTTTCATTATGCTAATTGGAAACTGGCAGACATGCCACGTGAAAATGGGTGCTTAGCATCTCTCATGAACATAAATTAATTCATCTGGAGGTAGCACCGGTAACTCAATTCTCGACGCCAGCCTGCCACGAGTTTGGCGCTGTGGAGGACTCGGCCCAGCACACCCTAGAGATGGGCTGCACATGGTCATGACCTAGTGGCAGTGCTTGGAGAGGACCTTTCGCTCTCGAGTGTGGGGCGCTGCATGCTCGAGAGTGATGACACTTGGCGGTGGTCAGAAGGAGGCCGCGGAGCAGGACAGAGAGGACGAGCTCCCGCTCCGTCGACGTAGGACGGGAATGCGGAGGAGGCGCTACGTACACCTCCTGCCTCTTGTCTAACGAGACTCGGGATAACGTTGGGTACCCGCCCCGATAGAAAAGTTCAGGCGTCGGCGGGGGTGCTTCAGGTTGTCGGAGTTCTTCCATATTATGAAGCCTGGTTAGCCCTTTTGAGGGACCGGGCCAGTCGCGGGGGGGTGTCTTGTGTTAGTCAGATCCCCACTCTTCTTCAAGCGGCTGAAGGCAACTCGTAGTGATTTTAGTGCGGTATACCGGAGCTGGGTCACATATCCCCATATAGGTGCATGCGCAGAGCATTTCCACCGTGTGAGCAAAAAAAGGCTTATGTCTAGCAGTGGATGGATAAAGGCTGATGATGATGATGATGAACTGATATTTTACCCTGGGTTTCAAATGTATTCAATCTGAATAAAGATGAAATTCATAAATGACTTTGATTGGTTCAAAGTCATTTATGAATTCCATCTTCCCTTGAACACAGACCGTAGGCGTGGATTACGTTTATAGGCAGGGTCACTGACCTTAATTAATTAGAGGACTGAAAAAAGCTTTGAAACTGAATAATTATAAAAGAATAAATAAATCACGTAAATATTTAACGATAAAAGTAAAAGTCAGAAAATATTTTATACTTATCGACCGATTTGGACCATTGAGTGTCAACGTCCAACAGACGAAAAAACTTTGATAAAAATGATGATGACAATGATGATGATAATGATGATGATGATTATGATGATGATGCTGATGATGGCGATGGTGATGGTGATGATGATGCATCCTGAATTCAAAACGATGTTTTTATGTATTTGTTACATGTACACGTGCTTTTTTATAGTTTAATGTTTCAAGTGTCGCTATTTTTTTAATATATGAACAGATATTATGTTGAATTTGAAATCTTGACCATCCTACCTTCATGGAGGTTGTTTGTTCCACTGTATGCATTTTCAATTAGATACAGCTTGGCAAAAAAGAGTATGACGTGGTGACAGGTGGAACTAAATATTTTACTAAATGGAAACCTATGATGTTGACAATACTTGGCCGACAAATACTAGATTTTGAGTAAAGCTTAGTGTTTCACATTTATTTTAACGATTTGATTAAATTATCTTGCTTGATTTTCCATATTATGATGAGACCTAAGTGAAAGTGGCGCCCTCATTTTTTCCATACTCTTTTTTGCCAAGCTGTATGTTCATCGGTTTCTCTGTCAATTATTGTGGCCCAATTATTTAAATTTTGAAATTTGACATTTGATCTGTTTATTGATGACTAGCTGGTTCCCGCAGCTTTGCTCACGTTAACTTATATTTATAGCCGTATCCGGATTGATGATGATTATTTTTTAGCCTCTGTCACCCAGTGATAATGTAGCCTAACGGTGAAAGAACTTTTGAATAAGTAGTTTTTGAGTTCATTCGTAACCAACAAACACATTTTTCATTCTTTCTATGATTAAAAATACTAATGCATCATATTTAAAAACCTGCCCTAGTACATAATAAAGCCAACAATGAAAATCGTATCAAAATCCGTTGGGTAGTTAATAAAGTATTGATGCACAGACAGACCAGAAATATATATATAAACCCTGCGTGGTGTCGCCACTGTATCTTCTTTACGTCAACACATAGTATAGTCCATACAGAAATTAGTTCCGAAATTTTCCGCAACATGGCGACGGTTTATTTTACTGGTCAGCTATAAAGATGATGATGTACATGATAAGCTCGACAGTCGTAATCATTTATCAGATGTTACGTTGCGTGCATCACGCTAGTATTGGTTGAGCTAATCAATAAAACTTTAATAAATCAGGAAGGTACCTTTTCACTAGCTATTGTACGCGTCTTTATCTCCTCTTAAAGTGTTCGTGTAAAACGGCGGTTTTGTTAAAACTGTGGAAGAAGAACATTGGAAATAGGTCGTTCATCTCAGGCATTTCAGGATTCGCCGAGGGTCCTGTGTTGCCTCCAAGATCCGGGACCCTCAAAAAGGCGGCGGAGGGCGCTTGCAGCGGTTTTAGTGGGTAACGACACTGCCGAAGTGCGAACCCCACACACGGGTAGGTTTAAAACCAACCCCGGTCCTAGCTATGGTTTGGGCTGCAAATTTCCGCTGCAGACCAAAAAAAAAGGCATTTCAGGATAACAGCTTGTAAAATTTGTTATAAATTATATACAGGTCATCACTTATATATTTTATAATCAGGGCGTTTCTTTGACAGATAGGATTCGAAACAAAGACGGCCAGAGAACTAAGGTTCATCATTCAAAATCACGCAAAGAATAAGCTCGTTGAAGTGGCAGTGGGCTGGTCACACACTCAGGAGAGCGGATGGCATGGCCGATGGGGCAATTGAATTAGGTTAAAAGATACTCTTGTTGATACTTGTAAGCGACGCAATATAGTTTGTAATGTTGGCATATGTAATAATCTTTATGTTGGTACATCCCTTTAATATTAATGTTACTAGTGTGTAAGGTATTCTGTAAAACTGAAAAGTGAGTCGTCCATTGACCGCCGCTGCGAACGGAACTTTTAACATTAAGTCTGTGTCATTGTAAAGTATTTCCTTTAAATAAAATTATATTTCCTCATCCGCGAGTGTTTTACATCCGAACTAAATCCGATCTCCTACAATACTATTTTGAATAATGTTTTCTTTTGATATGAACTATACATGAAAGATTCCTTTTTCGGAGAGAAGGAAGTTTCGGAGAGAAACTGGCATTTACTGGCACCGAGACTTCATCTCAGGATAGGCAATCCATAAATGCTAAGGACTTTTGACTAATGACAAGGTTGTTTTTGTTCTGCCACTTACCATCTGACCTGCCTGTTTCGCTAACATAAAAAGTTACGCGTCATTACCTACATTATTATTATTATTATTATTATTACACCCGTATTTACGCCTCTTGTATTTTAGGGTTCGGGTTATCACCCCGCTCTTCGTTCGTCTGTCAGTCAGTATATCAAATCAAAATCTATAATGGACTTATGAACCTAGGTCTCGCAACATAAGAAAAAGACAAACAAAGTTGTTATATTACATTAAAAATTATAGTTTAAAAAACTAAAAAACCACGCTTTTAAAACTGATTAAACTAAAAAATTTAAAATAAAACTATAGTAATCAATTGAAAAATTCATATTATTATACAAAACACGTGGGGTTGCTTGTTATGATATCCACAGATATATGTAGTAAATTATTGATAATATGTTTACCACAATCGAAATCAAGCCCCCCCACGCTTTTTGTATAATAATATGAATTTTTCAATTGATTACTATAGTTTTATTTTTAATTTTTTAGTTTAATCAGTTTTAAAAGCGTGGTTTTTTAGTTTTTTAAACTATAATTTATTTTTCACTTTTTAGTTTGGTTTATTAGATTTGATTCCTTCTTTATCGACTGTAAGTCCGAAGCTATGCAGGAATCGTAATTAATACAATAGTAATCGGGAGTAAGAACTCATTTTTAGGAGAGGGAGCCTGAGAAACGGCTACCACAGCCAAGGAAAGCAGCAGGCGCGCAAATTACCCACTCCCGTAATGAAAAGGAGGGAGTCCGAAACTTTCTTACTCCCTTACAGAGGATCCACAAAAGAATTTATTAATCCTGGCGGTCCTTATAAGGATATTGGAAAACTGTTATTAAATTATTGCATTGTCATCGGTCCTTGATACGTGTGCAAAGTTTCAAATTAATCAAACTTCTGGAAATCAGTCAAATTTATGCTCAAAGATTTCATTACATATATAGATACATAGATACAACCCAAGCTAATAAAAGCGTGGTAAAAACACATTTTAGGAACCCTCAGCCCACAGATCACGCTTGTCTGATTTTTGACGTGACAAATCGATGAACGCCGGCTGCATGCACGAAAATATCCCGTTACGCTCATTGTCCCATTACGCTTACTGTACGCGTGAGTTTTGTTATGACGTTGTCACGTTAAACTATGGTCCGTAAACCAACTTTACAGACCACCAATTTGTTCTCCTAGAAATCAGTCGGTTCACTAGGTAGGTGGTCACCGTAGCCCATGTTTGTATCGTTAATAACTCTTAGAGCGGTGGCGCACCTCATAATGGGTGCTTAATGCGCCCGCTCGCTTGTACGTGCCTGGCCCTAATAGCCAGGTTTGGCCTACATTCTAATTATGGACTTCATTTACTGATTTTTGTGGCAATTGTCTATCTTGTAAAGACAGGTAGTTATAAGGAAAATTACAATTATTTTGGAACAGTGACGATGGTCTAGTGGGTATAGGCACGGTCTTTTGAGTGAGAGGTCCGGGTTCGATCCTGACCCCTGTGGTGTCTCGAAATGGGTTTTTCTAAATTTATACGTGCACCTGAATATAAGACCATCGCTCACTCACCGGTGAAGGAATATCGTGAACCTGCATGCCCGATGAGATTAAAAGTTTTTGAAGGTGTGTGAAATTTACCAACTATACCCTTCTCGTCTGATTTGGAGAAGGAGACCCCCGTGCCCAGCAGTGGGACATAAGGGTTGATACAATAATAAATCAACTTTTACGGATTGTATCAAGAAATGTCACGGGAGTGATTGTAATAATACGTTCCGTGTTCCGTAAAAGTCTTTTATAATGTGTAAAATTTGTGTAAACGAAGCGGCTCTATCCACTAAAACCCGGCGAGTGCCACCAATGCCGCCTTTGGTAAGGTGCCCCGCATCTATAGAGAAAACAGGGCACCTCGACGGCTAGTCAGTGCCTCAAGAGACCGACACCACCTTCACGGAGTCGTCCCGCACCACAGAACAACTCCTCCCAACGTTGGGACAGTGCAATGGGTTGAGGTTCCCATCCAGGCTTGAACAATTGCTGGGAATCTTATGATTGTACCTATCTTACTTATAAATGTTACTATCTCACTAATAATAATTACCATCTTCTAATATGTATTATTACCGTTTCCTGATATTTAGTTCTCCAAGTTTCCATTACCTAAGTTCCTTTATAGCGGTGCTTGTAGCTGAAAACGTGATAGTTAGATTTATTGAAGGAAATCACGCTATTCTAAAATTAAGGATAGTATACCATGGCCCGAAATTATAAGTGCCAATTTTGGGTAAACGTTAGGATAGTAATTCTAAAACGTTAACAATACGTTTTAAAATTATATGGGCTGTAAATTCTTATTCAGCGTATATCCGTTTAATGCCTATTTTCATGAACTTCAAGATTTACCGCTCATATCTGTTAGTAGTTATCGTTTATTCGATGGTAAAATATATCCCCACCATGGTTCAAGCCTTATCTTGCCGGTGGGGCTCAGAAGCCTAAGGTGAACCCAGCACCTTGGGCAAAATAAACTGAGCCGAGGGGGCAGCTCTTTGTACCCCTCTTATAAGGGGGACAAAGGAGCAGGGGGATAAGGGATGAGGATGGGATCCTCACCCCATTGTACTGTCCCGATGTTGGGAGAGATTGTTCTGTGGTGCGGGACAACCCCTCTGTGGAGGTGGTCCCTTGAGGGACTGACTAGCTTCGAGGTGCCCTGTTTGTTCATTAGATCCGGGGCACCTCAAAAGGCGGCATTGACAGCACTCGCCGGGTTTTAGTGGGTAGAGCTGCGTCCACCTTATCACCTTTCGGGTGCAGCGAGTCCCACATACCCGCCCGGGGAGACCCGCTCCCCCGCGGGATGCCTCAGAGCATTTCCCGGCGTAAAAGAGAAAAATAAATGGTAAAGTATATTACGAATTTGAAACAGATTTCAGAAGGGCGGCTGTCCTTATCAAGTTAGTTTAAGTTGCTCTTTTTAAGACACATGTTATTACACTTTTACATCTTATGTTTGCTATCACAATATATAATAACACGCCAAAATATGTACTTGGCTCTAGACACTGACGTGTCTTCTGATCATGTGCCCTCGAAAATAAGCGCGGAGTAATACCGATTTTTGAGGACAAAAACATGCTTTCGAGACCCGCGTGATATCAAAATATTTTCCGTCCATCAGGATTGAACCCATACTTAACCATATTTTAGACCAGCTGTTGCACGCAGCTTCGCCCCCGTTAATTTCACAGTATCAGGCCTGATGATGGTTATTATATGTCTCTACAACGTTGTATTGTCCTGGTAGTTTGTCGTGTGGTGCGGTTAGAGTAGAATAGCACCACCCCAATTCTTCTCGTGGGTGAAGGTGATTAAGGGAGTGAGAGTAGTGACCCCTTGTAACTCTCTCACCGCGATACTGTTCCATCCGTCCGGAGTCTTCTTCGGTCGTAAGGTTCCCGTTCCATTGGGCCCAGAAGGACAAAAACGTATGTGCACGTGTGTCGCGTGTACTATTGAGCACCTCAGACAAGGCATTCGTATTTTTGGCAGTGTACCTGTCGATATTGTAAGCAAAGTAAGTTAACTGCGAGAATGAAATTTTTGTATGTTATTTTTCATTATATAATATTCTAACAAACTGGTATAGTACAACACGATTAGTAAAAATTTCCCCGATGGATTTTAATTCCAAAGAAGTGTCCATTTTTTTCGCAAATTATTCCGGAACTATATGTGTTAATACTTGTAAATTTTCAGAAACGATGGTATTGCTACTTATCTAGCGAATTAGGAAAAATGAAGTTTTATATACTTGCGTAGTTTATTTTATCTGATTTTTTTATACTTTCGGGACTTATGCCGCATACGCCTTTGTGTTCATTAGCGGCGCCACTGTCTTTCGTCTTTTGGGCACGGAATTAAATGAAGCTATCTCATCGAAACTGTGAACTCAACCGTAAAATGAGCGGAGCGAGCTTGGAAATTATTTTATTAGTTCTGAGTAGAGTCATAAGTGATCGCCATGGCCGAAACCGGTTGGACAAATCATCGATCATACTGGTGAAATAATCGGATATTCCGTATTTCTTTGGCATTAATTTTGTTTTCGCGGAATCCTATTTTCCCTAAATAAAAATAGCATGAGCTACTCCAACATCAGCTATTTGCCAGTGAAAGCCCCGACTAAATGGCCGTTTCAGAGATTAGCAGAATTAAACGAACAGATAGACAAACAAAATAAAGATAAAATATTTTTTTATGTAAATACCGTTTCATATTATGCATTTAGCGAGAAGCTGTTAATTTGAAATTACGAACAGACACTTCAGTTTTATTTATTTGTATAGATATCTCCTAAAATTGCTTCAGTGACTCAAATTAAGATACAACTTTATCCATGCGTAAGAAACTCCTGAACTCGAAGACCTCTTCAGATCCAACGAAGCAATAAGAGGTCTCGTAAATAAGCTTCAAATATATTCAGTTGATATTAATTGTTTAAAGTAAGAATACTTCGGAAATAATTTAGATTTTTGGGAAATTAATTATATTTGTATAATAATGCTGAAGAGTTTTTTATGTTAGTTGGAGACGTGCCACATGAATGATCAACGACGCCCATTTTTTTCCTTTAACGCCGGAAAATACTATGAGGCATCCTGCGGGGGAGTGGGTCTCCCCAGGCGGGTATGTGGGACTCGCTGCGCCCGACAGCTGGTAAGTGGACGCAGCTCTACCCACTAAAACCCGGCGAGTGCCACCAATGCCGCCTTTGGTGAGGTGCCCCGGACCTAATGAGTAAACAGGGCACCTCGACGGCTAGTCAGTCCCCCCAAGGGACCGACGCCACCTCCACTGAGGGGTGGTCCCGCACCACATAACAACCCCTCCCAACGTTGGGACAGCACAATGGGGTGAGGTTCTTATACTCGCCCCTTGCCCTCTGCTCTTTTGTCCCCTCTGGCAGCCTGGGGAGTGGGTCTCCCGAGGTGGGTATGTGGGACTCGCTGCGCCCGAAAGATGGTAAATGGACGCAGCTCTACCCACTAAAACCCGGCGAGTGCCACCAGCGCCGCCTTGGTGTGGTGCCCCGGATCTGTTAAGCTAACAGGGCACCTCGACGGCTAGTCAGTCCCGCAAGGGACCGACACCACCTCCACAGAAGGGTTGCCCCGCACCACAGAACAACCCCTCTCAACGTCGGGACAGTACAATGGGGTAAGGTTCTCATCCTCACCCCTTGCCCCCTGCTCTTTTGTTCCCTCTTCTTATAAGAGGGGTAAAAAGAGCCCCCTCGGTTCAATTAGCTTCGCCAAGGTGCAGCGGCTCACCCTAGTCTACTGAGCCCCACCGCCACGACAAGGCCTGAACCATGGTGGGGAATATGACGCCCATGAACATCCACCAGTCAACATGGTACTAGCCCAGGCAACTGAAATATAAGATGTCATAAGAAGTCTCGGTGCCAGTAATTACACTGTTTGTCTTGCCCTTCACCGAAACACAGCAAAGCTGTTTCACGGGAGAAACAAGCAATGGTACACGATTTAGTCGACTCTGATTGTTAAGTGGTCAGCGTCGCCTATATCTCCTTCTTGCTGAAACAGCAAAACAGTCCCAAGTAATTAGGCAGGATGGTCTCTGCAGACGGACGCGACATAGCGCATCCCTTCACTGATATTCAACAAGTCAGATTTGAAAAAAACCTTATGATAGCCAAATTACTGAGAAAAGTTATAAAACTAGTTTATTTCAAAGGATTGTTTATTTTTTTTATTCCGGGGCGAGATTTCCGAGAGAAGCTGTTGTGATTGTATGACAACTTGGTTTTCGTCACAAATTTTACCCCAATTAATATAATCAACTTCAGCTTATTTCCTAAATTAATTTACGAGGTCAATACTTAAGAATTCTCACCCTACTTTTAAACTATTTTAATGTTTTCCCAAATTGTTCAAAAAAACTGATGTTTTCGAGTTTATGACTTACAAACAAACCTCTCTTTTTAAATATTAGTATATATAAAGGTCAACCAGCTTTCCATGCAACCAGGTTCTATAGTGTGATTGTATTTATTCATATTTTTAGAATGGGTACTTTGCATAAGTAGCGCCCGCGGAAATGACGTAATACAATCAAAACCGACCAATAAGGTGATAGTATGCGATTCTGTGACGCCATTTACTCCTTCCCCATTCCGGAAAGATTGCTTTGTGTATCAGTAAATAAAATACACATACATATTTAGAAAAAAAACCCAGAAAAGTGAAAACATTGCGCACTGAAAAACCGTTAAATTATTTTTAAGAGTGAAGACGATCTCCGTGCGGTGGCCGGTCCGTGTTGGATGCGAGTGGCGAGGGATCGGCCATCTTAGTGTTCATTAAATGAGACATATGTTTAGCAGTGGACGGATAGAGGTTAATGATGATGATGATGATTTTTTATCAATTACCATGTTAACTACAAATTAACGCTAAACGGCAATAGTACCATTTTTTTATTTTTTTTTACACCGGGAAATGCTCTGAGGCATCCCGCCCGGGGAGTGGGTCTCCCCAGGTGGGTATGTGGGACTCGCTGCGCCCGAAAGATGGTAAATGGTTTACCAGTGGGAGGGAAGCGCTGTGCCGCGTTCCCGGCTGCATGGGTACCACCATCTTGCTTGTTTCTCCCGTGAAACAGCTTTGCTGTGTTTCGGAGAGAAGGGCAAGACAGGCAGTGTAACTACTGGCACCGAGACTTAACATCTTATGTCTTAGGATAGGCAACACATAAATGAGTTGCCCAGGCTCGTTCCAGGTAAACTGGTTTATGTTCATGGGCGACGTAGACCACTTACCATCAGGTGGCACGTTAGCCAGTTTGCCTATCCAAGTAACATTAAAAAATAAAAACAAAAAATTGGACGCAGCTCTACCCACTAAAACCCGGCGAATGCCACCAGTGCCGCCTAAGCCTAAGCCACCTCCACAGAGGGGTTGTCCCGCACCACAGAACAACCACTTCCAACGTCGGTACAGTACAATGGGGTGAGGTTCCCATCCTCACCCCTTGCCCGCTGCTCTTTTGTCCCCTCATTTTATAAGAGGGGTACAAAGAGCCTCCTCGGCTCAATTGGCTTCGCTCAAGTTGCTGGGCTCACCCTAGGCTACTGAGCCCCACCGCCACGTCAAGGCCTGAACCATGGTGGGGAAACGGTAATAGTACCATGTTTTAAACATGGTTTTTTATTTCATTTTGTGATGTTTTAGATATTTTGAAATAATCCACGAATATCTTGTTCACAAGACTGGTACATCGCTCTTATTATCCATATAATTTAAAGTAGTCCAACAAGTACGAAAGAAATCATAATATAGTACTGCATTATTTTTATCATATTGGTCTAGACTCTAGATAATGTAAAAAAACAAAAAAAAAACACGCTTTAATAGCAAACCAAACTAAAAACTAGAACATTTAATTTAAAAAAATTATAATATTGTAAAAAAGCGTTAGATGAATCGATATTTACTGTCATATTTTTTTATCGGTAGCTATTTCTAAAAAATATATATAAGTTAATATAAAAATGAAAATCGCTTTTTTACAATTTTAATACTGTGCTATTCTGATTATCCTGATCTGGATGTTGAAACAAACTTATTAGATTATTGTATTGTCATCGGTCCTTGATAAAGTTAAGTTCCAATTTAATCTGATGTCTTAATTTAGGTAAGTAAAAATAACGATTTTGCGATTAAATTTTAATTTTATATTAAGATTCCGTAAAACATAATATCTATGGATGCTTCTACATCACGTCAATCTGGTCCCGTGGTAAGTTCCTGAAGAACTTGTGTTACGGGTACCAGTCAACGGAAATATAATGAAACGAAACCATGGTCACGGGATGGTCCTCCCGTGACCATGGTTGCTGTAAAGTATCCGAAACGTCGGGCTTGTAAAAATCTTAATAAATTGCGATAACATCCGTAAAAATTGTTTCATTATAATGAATGAAATTCGCGTAAACATTAGGAAACAATAACGGAAATATATTAAATACTTTTATACTATACACATATTTAAGATTTTTATTATATAATATAATACATATATTCAGTACACATCCATGACCCAGGAACAGAGAAATCTATTTGTTCCCTGGCGGGAGTCGAACCTGCTACCTCCGGCTTGAGCGCCAAAGCGCTAACCACTCAAACACAGCGGTCGTCGAAACATATATGTATAGATAAATAGATATCAGACAAGTTTTAAAGAAGCGTTTAAAAAAAATCGTGATTCATACAAGGCAAAGTTTTAAACTATTGTAGTTTTTCTCCAATGTATCGATCAGCGTTGAGGTAATTGGACAGAGGTGGACACTAAAACGGCTTTTAGATCCAATTTTGTTTCGGAAATTTCATTTGTATCGGTCTTTTGATAGAAATGGCGACGTCAATAATGTAAAGTTGTCTTGTTCGAGTATTATCAATAGTCTTTCTTGTCACTATTCCACTATAATTAATGCAGTTTTGAGGATTTATTAATACTTTAAAAGCTTATATAAAAAATCGTGTGGTGTCGTCGGACACCAGATAGGAACTACGTTCCTTATTACTAAAATATTAATTTCAAGTTCTATTCGAGATATAAAGTAATAATTATTCGGGTATACATTTTTTATTATGATTTTTTTTTCGATAAAAATCAGAGCATTTCCTCAAAAAATAATGGTGTAATTATCGAATGATATTAAAAAACGAAATGTGTTCTGGGACACATAGTAAAAGTGAAACTTCAACGGACAACTTTCGGCCTACCGTCACGCGACATGCAACAGATAATCGAAAATGTTTGGGGTGATGTAATAAAAGTTTCACTTCAAAATCTTACCCTTTTATTATTTAACCCCGCCGCAACGCCTCATAAGGAACTTCGTTCCAAAAATGTTGCTTTTTTTCTTAGCTTATATTTTTTTGTCTTTTCTTGTTCATATTAGGAGTTTACTTATTAAAGAACATTTGTGTGTGCTATAACGTCTATAACGCAAAATGATGCGATGATTCCAAGCCTTCGGAAAAAACCTCTAAGTTTGTTCGGTTCATCTCGGTGAGCTCGCCTTAATTGCAGATCAAGTTGACGTTCAATGACTTTGTTGGTACTCGTATCATGTCGAAAAAACTGAATTATGGATTTTGGTCTCTTAAAAAGATCTCCCCAAAAGGACACCAACTTTAAACGGCCTTATTACTCTCATAAGTCACTCATATAAATCCAAAAAAAAATTGTATTCCTAAATGTGACGACCTCTGTGGCTCAGTGGTAAGCGTGTTGGCGCTCAAGCCGGAGGTTGCGGGTTCGAATCCCGCCTGGGAACAAAAATATTTTCTGTGTTCCTTTGTCATGGATGTGTATTAAATATGTGTTTTATATAATAAAAATCTTAAATATGTGTATAGTATAAAAGTATTAAATATATTTCCGTTGTCTGGTGTAGTGCCCTTATGTGTATTTAGTATAAAAGATAATGTTTATATTAAATAAAGAGAATCATCTCGGCACCCAAGCCTTCCACACGCCTCCTTTCTCACATGGCGACCCTGCCAGTGCTGCCTCGCGGCAGCGCTGGGCAGAGCCCAAGATATTAAAATTAAATTAAAAGTATAATTTAAATAGATAAAATAAATATATAATTATGACGAGATAAATATAAATATATTAATAAGAAAATAACTATGACAAATGACGAAAAATGAAGAATATTAAAATAAAAGAAGAAATAAAATTATAGCAAGAAAAATATAGATGACATTTAATTAAATACATAATTAAAAGAAAATAATATCTACAATATAAAAGTGAAGAATAAATAAATTATGAGAATAAATAAAATATATAAAAAGGCCTCACTTAAAGAATAATGAAATGATAAGAAGAGATAAAGTTTTGAAGTTACATCAATAAAAACAAGGAGATGAAAGGAAGAAAAAGATATTAAGAAGAAATGAAATTGGCGCCGGGAGATGTTGGTGTCCAAGGAATCCAGAGGAAAGGCGCCGGGAGATGTTGGTGTCCTTAGAACGGTGATGTTGGAATCAAGAGGTTCAGCAGAAAGCCGGGAGATGTCGGAAAAAACGTAAGCTGCCTACCAGGAGAAGTTGGTGCATTATCATTAATTATCATCTTATGTTGAGTAGATCAAATACTAGATATATTATTTTTTATTATTTAGCTAATATTAAAAATTTCTATGTCAGAAAAAGTTTAAATATTTAAATGGTTTTAAAAAACTAAATTTATGTTGCAATTATAAGATAAATATATAAAAATATTTCAGGCATATTTTGATTCTGATAAGTTACTTTAAAATTACTTTTACCTACATTTTCTTATTTATTTTTGGAGTATGGTTAGAGTAATTATTTGTCATTAATCAAAATTTTGTTATTTTATATTAATATCATATTGTTCTTAAGCTCCTGAATGTTTTATATATTATAACTATAGTTATAATGCAACGTAGTACCTATACTCTTGTGTTCATGCTTTTTATTAGACATTGATATATAATAAAATAGATATTTAATATTTTCTCGTACATATTGATAAGAATGTTCTTTAAAATTTTAGAAATTAATTAAATTAAATGACAGTAAGTAATATTACTTGGAAAAAAAATAATCAAGAGCTTAGTTGGGTACAGTTAGGTTCAGCTTAGCGCTTGTAACTATGAAAAACTTGTATGACAAAAATTACGTACATTTATTACGCTTTTAAACCGGACTGACACGATGAATGAAAAGTAGGAAGGTATGATAAAAACAGAGTTGTTAGATTTACGAATAATGTGGCTGAAAACGCATTATATCGATAAAATATGAAGGTTAAGACTATAGAAGGATTGACCAAAATACTTCCACTTCCATCGATGAACGGTCTGATCACCCGTCCGTCGAGTGGAAATACTTAAAAACCAAACTAGTGAGTATGAGAGAAATATAAAGGAGAAATTATACTAAATGTAGAGTAGGAGACAGTTAATATACTGTCCTAATTGTGTGTTAAATCCTTCCATTCGATCATGGTGTGAACGAGTTTTCCTCCGTGAGATATGTTGGAGTCTAAAGAGACTTAAATGAGAACCACAAAATACGATAAAAATAAGAAAATTTGAGTATAAAAGTGTGTATTATGTGAAAAAGGGTATATGTTAAACCCAATGATGGAGAATTAATAATGTATTAATGAGAATGATGATGATGAAATAAATAAAGTTATGTGAAACCCATGGAACATAAAACGAAAGTAGGAATAAACGGAGAATAAATAAAGGACTAATAAGAATAAAAATGTTGATGATGAAATAAAATAAGTCTAAAAAAAAAGAAACCAAAATATGAAGGAATGTACTGTATGTGCGTATGTATGCGTAAAAATAATTATGAAAAAAAGTATTAAGTAATTGATGATATGATGATGATTAATGTTATATGTGACTAGTATGTACCTACTTAATATCAGTTAGTAACGAGGATCATAAATAGTTAAGAGTGATATTTGAAACTTTGTTATTACATATCGTTGGCCTGATGTATTTGATATTGATACATTATATGTAGAATGGAATTATTAAACAAACTATGTCATCTCATTACGACCACCCAAGAAGTTTTCATACTATGATTATTATTATGTAAGTTTTAAAATGTTTATTAATCCGTTCAATGTTTGTATTATTATTGAAAGTTAAAAAGTATTTGTCATTTGTCATTGTTAGTCATTGTTATTATTAAAACATATGTAATCATAATATTAAGACTAGTATCATAATATTAAGACTAGTATATCTACCTATTATATTTTAATCAATATTGTTAAAAAAAAAACATAAAATGTATTTAAGTTTTTTTTTAATTATTTTAGGAAGGGAAATGTAGTGCCCTTATGTGTATTTAGTATAAAAGATAATGTTTATATTAAATAAAGAGAATCATCTCGGCACCCAAGCCTTCCACACGCCTCCTTTCTCACACTGGTATCCGTAACACAAGTTCTTCGAGAACTTACCACGGGACCAGATTGACGTGGTGTGAAAGCGTCCATAGATATTATTATTATTAAATGTTCCTAAAAATGCTAGGACATCAGTTGGTCCCAGATCTACTAAGCTGTTAGTAGCCTTTAGACTGCCAACAAAGGCCATGCAATCCACATGATCGAAAACAATCGACAATATTAACAATTAATATGAACAGAGTCGAAAGCTAATTATCTTTATTAGCTTAACCCAGCTGACCTAGTTACAATCGCTTGTTTGCTCTGTGAATAAGTCCTCTCCTAAAGACGCTAATGCTCTGCCTCTGACTGCTTCAAATGGACTTGTAATAAAGCAAATTGCAACTGCTATTACAAGCTTACTTATTTTAACGGCTATGTCAGTATAGGTATTACCCAGTAAGGAAACTAAGAATAAAGGCTCTAATAATAATAAAAAATACACCCACACACTGATAGCACTTACTTCTGGATAGATAGAGGGGATGGATAGTGGCTGATGATGATGATGAAGGTGCTGTGCCATAGTTCACAGATAAACTGGCCTAATGCATGTTGGTGAACTTCACACACCTTCGACTTTTAATCTCATCAGCCTTTCAAGTTTCCTCACGATGTTTCCTTCACCGGTGAGCAAGCGATGGTCTCATGTTCAGGTACACGTAGTTATTTTTTAGTAAGTATTAATTTTTTTATTAATTTCAAGTACTCAACTAATGGCAATCACTTTAGAATGAATGAGAGACTAAAAACCACACATGTGCTATCCTGATTATTCCGATCAGGGTATTGGAACAAACTTATTAAATTATCGTATTGTCATTGGTTCTCGATAAATGAACCAAGTTTGAACGAAATCTAGCCGTTTGAAGTGGGTCAAAATGACGCGCAAAGAAATTGGTTACACACAAACATACATACAGGTGAAGCTAATAAAAAGTGTGTAAAAATGGAACATCTGGAATACGGTTAAATTAGGTTTGCCCCTATTCGAGAAGTGCGAACTTAAATCAAGCGAATTACGGAGTTACGACCAAACGCTTGCCGGAACTGTTTAGGTGGTGAAAGTTCCTTCCTAAATGTGCCTCGTCATATTGTAGGGGGGAGTTTGATTAACTATTTACATTGTAATTTTGATTGATGAAAATTAATATTCCTTATTCCTCCAGAGCTATTTATATTATATCCGTTGCGGGTCCCAAACAGTTTTGACGTATCGCTCAAACGCCCTGAAAAGCGTCATTTGGTGGATACCGCTGACGATCTTTTTTTTACGCCGGGAAATGCTTTGAGGCATCCCGCTGGGGAGTGGTCTCCCATGGCGGATATGTGGGACTCGCTCGCCCGAAAGTTGGTAAGATGGACGCAGCTCTACCCACTAAAACCCGGCGAGTGCCATCAATGCCGCCTTTGGTAAGGTGCCCCGGATCTATTGAGCAAACAGGGCACCTCGACGGTCTAGTCTACTAGTCAGTCCCTTAAGGGACCGATGCCACCTCCACAGAAGGGTTGTCCCGTACAGAACAACCCCACCCAACGTCGGGACAGTACGACGGGTAGAGGTTCCCGCCTCACCCCTTGTCCCCCTACTCTTTGTGTTTAATTTGCATCGCCCAAGGTGCTGGGTTCACCTTAGGCTACTGAGCCCCGCCGCCACGACAAGGCTTGAACCATGGTGGAGATGGTAGTCTGGTCTGTAAAAATATTTACATTATATCCATCTTATTTGTATTAGTCACTCTTATCTTTATCATTAAACTAGTTATTTCCCCAGGTTAGATGGCAACGTTTTCATCATCATCATCAGCATCTATCCGCCCACTGCTGAACATAGACCTTCCTCGATGAACGTCAAACCGGCTGAACCCTTGCCCTTTGCGACATGTTATGCTGCTTTAAATAAATGGCTGTTTTTGACCATCTAAAAGATTATTTCCAATAAGTTCTCTACTACCTCAACAAGAGACTAAGAAAATGTAAGAAAAATTAAAGAAAAATATATTATCACTAGAGCAGCGCGGATTCACACGCGTAGTTCTCATTGCCGTGAAAATACGGGAATAAGATGCCAATGGTACGCGCTGATAATATAGCTTTCTATTGGTGAAATAATTTTTAAATCGGTTTAGTGGTTTAGGCGTAGAAGCGTAGTAAACAAAGTCGCATTCGCAATTATAATATAAGTTAAGTTTTTAAGTTAACATGGAAAAAAGTTAGATTTTAAGTTATAATTTCTTAAATTATCTACGAATGCCTTGTTCACGAGTCTCGTGATGTCGAAATATAGAGTTTCGCAAAATAAAAGTGAGAAATATTGTAAATGTCTCGTTTTAAATAATTACTTAAGGTTGAACTAGTCGACGGCGCGAACTCTAACAAAATGATTGCTATCTCACCTGACATAGTGCGCTACATGTGTGCTAGAATGAAATGCACAATGATTCATTCCGAAAATATCCTTTTAGCAAAACAGTTATTATAGAAAAACTATTATGTATCTTTTTAAAATAAATTTATTTCAACATTTGAATAACTAAACTATGTCTGTACGGGCTTTATTTTTGAGCTTTAGTGCTTTGTACACTATTTATTTTCGCCTAAAGTTGGGCTAAAATCGGTGTTGAAATTCGAAAGTTTAGAAGCTTGTATTTTTTAAATGTATAATTATTTTACGATTTTGGCTACATACAGACATAGATAATCACAAGATCAATTTATATTATACTTAGTTTTTGATGGTCAACATCAAACATTGTAATTATTACTGTTCTGCGTTTGTATGGAAAGATAAGCGACATGTGTAACCTTAAGTTGTCGTACATAAAAAATGTTTACTCTTCCGCCCACAAAGTTACATTCACATAGAAGCATTTTATATACCACATATTACGAGAAGTGGAAAACTAATTACCACATGGTCCGCGCTTGTCCTTCCTAATCTACGTTATAATTTATTTGGGACAGGATTTTGGAATTTCGCTGCGCTTTGATTAAAAATTAATCGTTTGTTTGCGAATCTGAAAGTGGTTAATAATTATATATTTCCACATTCACAGGAACTTTTAGATTTTATTGTTAATTAAGCGAACGGGTAGACGAGTCACGTGTTAAGTGGTCAACATCACTCAAAAACAAATATAGGGAATGGAAATGGAATGGAACTAGCCCAAGCAACCCATTCAAGTAATGCCTATCCTGAGACTCAAGATGTGTCCATGCCAGTAAGCTTTCAAATATATTAGTGACAAATACTAAATTTTACTTATTTATTTGAGAATTATACACTGATATACGACCATGGTAGATATTCTAATTTATTGAAAAAATCAAGGTAAAATAAATCTCACCAATAATTAAGAGATACTTAAAAAAATACCCCCCTAGCTGGCTACCCTGGCTGGATGGACCATGAATATGCGTTTTTAAACACATTAAAATAAATAATAAAATTGATAAAATATATTTGCGGAAATAACTTTAATAGTAGATATAAGTTAGGCCAAGTTTATGTGTGGGATGAACTAAGTAAGTGCCGGCATACAGACTGCATACAAATGCTGACTATCGGAAAAAGACGTTTGTCGTAGATATGATTCAATTTTAGAATTTTTGATGATAGTGTTGATGCTATTTGCGTATCTACGCTAAAATAATCATTGACACAATATATCGTGTAATAAAATAATATTAAATATTATCCTTGAAGCTCCGTGTTAAAATGAAGGCGCGGCTCCACTGCCACTGCAATCCACGAACACGCTACGCATTAATTGACATTAACACACGTGCGTAGCCTCTCCATGCGCCGTGGTGGAGCCGCACCCTTAGTACATTACCAATATAATCAATCAATCAATAGTCTAGCACTTCTAATGATTGACTTTGAAATCTATAACAACATAATATTATAATATTTTTAAAGCAAATGTGCTTAAATATGCGTGCACACTTTTGCTATAGAAACTACGTGGTTCGCGTGCTAAGAAATACGTAAGCATCGCACTACTATTTAAGCAAAATATACTAAGAATAGTAGTTTTTCATGATTACACGAGCAAGTCATAATTACATTGCACAAAGCGAAGGGAACAAAGAGAAATGGCGTATTACGATGAACGAGTTTCGGTACAAAAACAACCCATTTGCACCAATTATGCTAAGTGCAGCAACGTATTGATCTACAAGAACTTACTTGAGTCATTTGTATTAGTTGCGGGTAAGAAAGTTACATTACAGTAAGGCCGGGAAGATGCCAAACTCTTTTGGAGTTGACAAAATATTTGTAACTTCCTACTAATATTATAAACGAGAACGTTTGTATGTATAGATGTTTGTTCCTCTTTCACGCAAAAACTACTGATTTTAATAAAACTTTATAAAAATAGTACAAATAGGCTAATTTATCCCTTTACTCCCACGACAATGGAAAGTACGCGGGTTAAACCGCGGTGCCTTGCTGGTTTCCAATATGGATAAACTGGTGGACTAGCAATAAGTAAAACTGGTATAACAATCAAGTTAACAGAACTGGCGAGCAGTGCCATGTATCTACATTATAACCAAGTAACCATAAAAACCTGATAAGGTTTACATTCTGACTTGAATTCACCTCCAATTCATATGCAGCTCGAAGGACTATAAAATTTTACGTCGTAAAAGAGTTTAAGGTTACACAAGTCGCTTATCTTTCCATACAAACGCAGAACAGTAATAACTACAATGATTGACGTTGACCATCAAAAACTAAGTATAAAATAAATTGATCTTGTGATTATCTATGTCCGTATGTACATGTATACAAGCTTCAAAACTTTCGAATTTCAACACTGATTTTAGCCCAACTTTGGGCGAAAATAAATAGTATACAGAGCACGAAAGCTCAGTAATAAAGTCCTCACAGACATAGTTTAGTTATTCAAATTTTGATATAAATTTATTTTAAAAAGATACACTTAATAGTTTTTCTATAATAAATGTTTTGCTAAAAGGACATTTTCGGAATGAATCATTTTACATTTCATTCTAGCACGCATGTTCGCGCACTATGTCAGGTGAGATAGATTCATTTAGACTAGTCGATGGCCTTAATGTCAGTTGTTAGCGAAGTAAACTCTCCGCTAATTAGGGAGAAAATAACAAATCTACGTGACCGTTATATGTCCTAGTGAAGGGCATAGGACTTCGCCTAGATATCAGTCGAGGAGAGTGTTAGGCCATAATTCATTTATACACTGATACACTCTCAAAAACTTTAATCTCATCTGGTATGAAGAATATAATATCATTTTAGGTAAAGACTATCGAAGCAATGTTTTATATACATTTCTAATTTAAACTCTCTTTTCCAGAAGAGAAAGAAAAAGAAGCAAAGCTAGAGGACCAAAAATCAGAGGAGGAGGCTGCGAAGAAGATCCAGGCGGCGTTTAGAGGGCATCAAACGCGAAAGTCAATAAGTATGAAAGCGACTAATAAGCCGAACCAACCGGCACCAGAGCCGGAGCCGACGAAGGCCGAACTAGAAGCGGAATTCCGAGCTGATGATCAAGGTAAGTCTATAGACTAGACTATCTAAACTAATATTACAAAGATGAAAAAAATAGTTTTTCTATTTGTTTGTTTTTTACAAATTAACTCAAAAACTACTCGACAGATTGTAAAAATGATTTCGCTATTCCAATGCTACGTTAACAATAAATGACATACGTTATAAAAATAATCATCGTCAATTCGGATACGGCTGTAAATTCAAGTTAAGGCGGGAGAAGCTGCGGGCACCAACTAGTGTAATAATATAAAACTTAGGTACATGCAAAGCATTCTAGTATACCCCTAAAGACTTGGTATAACGGTCTTTGAGAGCAAGTCACTGACAAAAGACACCAATTCGGATAATTTGCAAAGTGTTCCCTTGTGTCTGTAAATAGCGTTAGAATATAGGGTTTAACTCGGTGCAAGACATCGACAATCGTTGCCTAGTATTAGTATTTCTCACTGCGGTATTTCTGAATCGATACGACAAGGCAACTTGAATTAACATACTCAGATTTGAAAGGCAACGCGCCATACGGTGTCTATAGATGTCGGTTATATATATATGATGTGAACCGACTGTCCGTTTGTCCACGTATTATATAAAAAACTGGCAGTCTTGCCAATGAAAAAAATGAAAACTTATAACTTAGAATAATTATAATTGTTTTGGTGGAGTAATATAGAATCAAGCGCCGTATTGGCAAAAGGCACGACACTGTCTTTTCTTTATTCTATTTCTAAAAATAAATAAATCTTTAGTTACAGATTTTTTACGAATTATGAATTATAATATTGACATATTCTAAAGGGTCTAGGCTCCGAATATGATTTTGTCCCATTCGGTGTCGAGGCCCTTGGTCCGTGGGGTCCTAGCGCTATAAGGCTTTTTAAGGAAATAGCAAAAAGGTTAGTCGACATCAAAGGACACCGAAGAGCTGGCAGATACCTCGGACAAAGAATTCGTCTAGCTATTCAAAAGGGGAACACTGCCAGTATCTTCGAAACCTTGCCAAAAGGGGAGCCCCTTTTTAATAATATATTTTAGTTATTGTATTATATTTTTTAACGTTTTTAGTTTTAGGTTCTTTGTACTTTATTATGTCTTTATATTAGTATAATCTCACTTTAGCTTATAACACATTGACATGTTTTCTGTGGACATCCGCTAATGGCAAATCTTTTTGAAGTGATAATTTCTTTAGCCGCGTTGATCACTTTTCGCGTCACCATCACCTTTCGCGACATACTTGGTTTGCATTCCCTACACGCAAAATACTAATGTGACATTATGACGTCATTATGAAATTTCACAATAATTTTTCGCATAGAGTGTTCAAATTATTTGATGCTGGATACAATAAAAGTGGGTACAGAATAAAAAAAATAGAGAAAATCATAAAATCTTATACAAACATAACATCGTTAATGCTGATAGCCTAAAGCGTGATTTTAAAATTCGCCAGTCTCAAGACGTATATTTTTACGCTCGCATCCGCTATGAAGAAATACTTTATAAAAGATGAGAGGTCCCCTCAGTCCCTAAAACACTCCGACCTCCAAAAGGGTTCAAGGACTCATTACATATTACGATGAAGGGTCAAAAGGTACTCGTATAAAGGTCCTGTCAAAAAACTTGAGAAAATAACGTGTATCAACAATTGAATGACCAAGTTTCAATTTCTCCCGATGGTCCCATATAAGATTGTTCGTAAAATTTTTAGAAGACTATAAGAAAGAATTTTAGAAAGTGACATCTATAGTGTCGCGTTTCGTGCGGTTTGTGAGTTTCCGGTGGCAGATTGTGGGGAATAACGAAAAGGAGGACAACACATCTGCATTAACTCTGGTTATGCCAATGTGAATGGGCGTCGATAGTCACCAAAAGGCTTCGACTGCTCGTTTACTCTCCTATGCTATAAAAAAGACAGACGGAAGTGTTAGATAGACACAAGATGGCAGATATATTGAGCTCTCTGGTACACCGAATTTCTGAGTAGAAATAGACCACAATTGTTTTTTAATGTTAGGTAGACAAATGTTCAAATTGGCAGACGTGTCCTCTGATGGTAAGCAGTCAGTATTGTAGACCAGTTTACTTGGGACTAGCCCAGAAAATCACGATCTAGGAGGGCAGGACCTCTCACTTTTGAGCGTAGTCCTCTTTATGCTCCTATGAGACTTCCTTCGTGATATCCTTCTATTAGACAGTAATGTCACAGAAAAAAGCCACGGGGCAGGATAACAAGAACGCAACAGATGCTGTCCCACTCCGGAGACGACGGACGGCGGAGGTGATACGTACGCCTCTTACTTCCATGATCTGGAACCAGGGATTACGATAGGAACCCGACTCCATTGCACAATCCCGGTGCCGTTGGAGTAATTCTAGGATGCCGGAGCTACGTAAAGAAGCCCGGTCCTGGTTGACCGGGCAGTCGTCGAGGTGCCCTGTTGCTGAGAGGTCCGGAGTACCTAATTACAGGTGGCCGAAGGCGCTCTTTTTAAGAGGCAACTCATGGTGGAGTGTGGTACTTATGTAAGATGGTACTTATGTCTAGATTATGAATAAATCTTTTAAACTAGCTATTTTTGTAGTTATACATATATTTCTACGGCTCTAACGATATAAATGTAAATTTCGCTTTTCATGTTTTTCTACATCTTCTTATATAAGATAAAATATACAGTCTTTGGTATTGATAAAAATTCATTGCTTTATAGCGCCATCTCGTAGAATTTTTTGATAACTATGTTATTATTTTTATGTGAATATATGAAAACCAGGTACAGAACAATATTCTATATTAGCTTTTTCTCGCGCCTTAAATCGTTTAAAAATAAACTTTGTTAATAGGTTGTAGCCATCGTTGAGCCAACATCTTTTTATGTTGATAAATATACAAACTTAGTTTCACATTTATATTCTTTATTTCCAATATTAATCTCCACGCTAATAAAATATGAATCCCCAATTAATGTTATCAACAAGCAATTACAAAATCCCCAAAAATCGTTGTCCCCTTAAAATCCCTAGTAAAAATCAACTCTATATTATGTTAATTTGAACGAAGTTCCTTATGGGGAGGGGTACCCTAGCCGGCAAAAACGTCCGTAATGAGTGTAAGATTTGCGCATGGAGGTTTAAATACACTATGTATAAATGTGTAAGGTCTTTTTTTTGTTGTGTTTTTTTTACGCCGGGAAATGATTTGATTCTTATATATTGTTTTCTAATGTTTACGCGAATTTCACTCATTATAATGAAACACTTTTTTACGGATTTTATCGCGGATTATTAAGATTTTTACAAGCCCGACGTTTCGGATACTTTACAGCAACCATGGTCACGGGAGGACTGAGGTGTCATACGTCCTAATACACGTGACACAATGTCACAGATTAAAGATACAGTTAGCACTTTCTGCGTAGATAGGACTAACCAAAATATTGATGTATCATAGGGTAGTTTCGAATAACTTTGTAACATTAGGACGTATGACACCTCAGTCCTCCCGTGACAATGGTTGCTGTAAAGTATCCGAAACGTCGGGCTTGTAAAAATCTTTATAAACCGCGATAAAATCCGTAAAAAAGTGTTTCATTATAATTGATTCTTATAGAAAAAAAAATCATAATAAAAAATATATACCCGAATAATCATTTTCTTGATACTCCGAATAGAACTTGAAATTAATATTTTAATAATAAGGAATTTCGTTCCTATCTGGTATCCCACGACACCACACGGTTCTTTTCTATAACAGATTCCTCACAAATCATCGCAAGATGAATGAAGTCCCATCATCAGACAAAATCTAAAATACAGATCATTGTTTTACAGTTTATTAATTTTCTTATACAACCTCCATAATAATTATACAGCTAGACTCTATTCATCGCTAAACACAAAATATCTAATTCAGATCATAATCCCCAAACATGAGTATCGGCCTACTAATTGACAATTCTTACTACAGCTAGACTCCACCCATGGCTGAAGTGACCCACAAACCCCTAATCTAGTTCACAACCCCACAGTACTAATTGAGAACCTGACCTGCAATCTAAGCCGATTTAATCCAGAAATAAACAAGTTACACACCAAAAATTGACATCTCTCGAATACAGGTAAATTCTATTCAACGCTAGAATCCCCACAAAATCCCAATGAAGATCATATTCCCCAATATTGAGCAATTCCCCCCAAATAATTACAGACAGCCGTATTTTTAGGGGAACTAGTTACTCTTTCTTACGTCGAAGTCTCCACAAGATCTCCAATCTAGATCAGAATCCCCTTTGGGCAAACCAATAGTCCCATTGCCAATAAATTGACCTATAGAAATGTATTTGCTAGATTTTATTATAGAATACATTACAATAATAGCGCCATTTTATCCCCATTTCCAATGACATACACTCGTGGCCCCTCTCACCACATTACATATTCACAGTGCAATATCATCAAATATTAATACTCCAACTGAACCAAGAGCTACTGGAATATTAACATACCAGCTAAATAGAAGCGAAAATTGTTTAGGACATGAGGGGATTTTTGTTTGAAGTGGTTCAAGAGGACGAAATTCAACCATAACATGTCTAACGGCTGTGACTTCTATTCTACTATCTTAGTAATAATAAAAAATATATATCTTGACGACCTCCGTGGCTCAGTGGTGAGCGCGTTGGCGCTCAAGCCGGAGGTTGCGGGTTCGAATCCCGCCAGGGAACAAAAATATTTTCTGTGTTCCTGGGTCATGGATGTCTATTAGATATGTGTATTATATAATAAAAATCTTAAATATATGTATAGTATAAAAGTATTAAATATAGTTCCGTTGTCTGGTACCCGTAACACACTTACCACGAGACCAGATTGACGTGGTGTAAAAAGCGTCCATAGATATTATTATTATTATATTAGAATTAATAATCAACAAAGCTCCACAGAGGGGTTGTCCCGCACCACAGATCAACCCCTCCCAACGTCAGGACAGTATAATGGGGTGAAGTTCCCATCCTCACCCCTTGTCCCCTACTCTTATAAGAAATATACTCTTCTTATACAAAGAGCCCCCTCGGCTCAATTTGCTTCGCCCAAGATGCTGGGCTCACCCTAGGCTACTGAGTCCCACCGCCACGACAAGGCTTGAACCATGGTGGGGACTAAATATGGGCCAGATTCGAATACTCAAATCTTATTATTTTTATCATTTTATTCACTGAATAAAGGTTTTTTGTAGTAATTAATGTTTATTAAAGCTCGTCAGTAGTTAAAATACTACAATTGAGAAGCATTTAAGGTAACAATGAATTTCTTAATTTTTTATATTTGTTGAAATAGTCGAGGCTCCTGATGGTTCCCCACCGTGGTGTAGGCCTTTACGTGGCGGTGGGGCTCAGTAGCCTAGGGTGAGCCCAGCACCTTGGGCGAAGCTAATTGAGCCGAGGGGGCTCTTTGTACCCCTCTTATAAGAAGAGGGGACAAAAGAGCAGGAGGCAAGTGAGGATAGGAACCTCACCCCATTGTACTGACACATTGGAGGTGGCGTCGGTCCCTTGCGGGACTGACTAGCCGTCGAGGTGCCCTGTTTGTTTACTAGATGCGGGGCACCTTACCAAAGGCGGCATTGGTGGCACTCGCCGTGTTTTAGTGGGTACAGCTGCGTCCATTTACCAGCTGTCGGGCGCAGCGAGTCTCACATACCCGCGTAGGTAGACCCACTCCCCCGCGGGATGCCTCAGAGCTTTTCCCGGCGTTCAAGAAAAAAAAAGGCTCCTGATGGTTAATGGTGAACGTCGCTCATATGGTTGGGCAACGTAGACGTAGTTGCCCATGCTAGAAAAAAGGTAGAAAAAGCAATGTTTTGGTATTCAGACCAACACATTTCTTTTTCTGCTCTTATATGACACAGTAAAAATTAACGGAAAAAAGCAAGAACGAAAGGAAAGAAATGAAAAGAAAAGGGAAAATTCTCTGCCCATTTCCTAGAAAGCAAAGCTATCTATTTACCTATCTCAAACAGCCTTGCAGTGCTTGTTTTTTACATAATAAGGAGGCGACCGAGCAGTTAGAGCCTTATGGTGACTACCGACGACCATAGACATCCGCACAACACCGGAAACTTACAAACTTCACGAGCTTAGCTGTCACTTGACGCCGGTGTTATGTAAGCGAGAGGTACCCGGTCGTGTCGGCCCAATTCATGTGCAAAGCAGCATGGCACTACCTCTTACATGGCAAGTTATTGTCAGTATAGTCATAATTCTTGGCATTTAATCTTGTCATCTTGTGTCTCCGGGTTTTTCAGTTTACAGGCAAGTTGCCTGGGCTGACTGGGCTGACGCTCATCGCTTACCATCGAATGGCTCTTTCTTTTCTTACAGATGATAATTATTTTACGTGAAAACTTCATAATGTGTCACAAGCCGAACGCTTAGGCCGATCGTACCCGGCTCTTGACTCGGGATGGCTCGGGCCGACATTCATGCTTTTATGTGCGTGCAGCCGGCGCGGCGTTCTTCGATTAACAATTTCAAAAATATGTGTTCTTCTATGCGTGGTTACGTCACTGCACTACACCTGGCCGCTGGACCGATTTTGATGTTATTTTATGTGTTCAAGTAGATTCGAGAATGGTTTATACATTCATAATTTGGTCCATAACCAAATGTTTTATTTTATTTTATTTTTTTACGTTATCTGGATAGGCAAACTGGCAAACGTACCACCTGATGGTAAGTGGTCGACGTCGCCTATGAACATAAACTAGTATGCCTGGAACGAGCCCAGGCAACTCATTTATGTGTTGCCTATCCTGAGACATAAGATGTTAAGTCTCGGTGCCAGTAATTACACTGCCTGTGTTGCCCTTCTCTCCGAAACACAGCAAAGCTGTTTCACGGGAGAAACAAGCAAGATGAAGAAGAACCCATGGAGCCGGGAGCGCGGCACAGCGCTTCCCTCCCACCGGTTGTTTTGTACAGTACACCGTATGTCGGGTCTGTTAGTCTACTTAATGAAATACGTACTTTGTAAAGACCAAACAATTTGAAACCTTTATAAATCCTGTTTTTACTTCGAATCATGAATTCCAATTTGTTGTGAGAAAGATTGTTAAGGAATAGCCAAATTGCTGTTGAATTTTTTATGCGGAAAAATTGGGAGTTTCTTTTGAAAATCAAGATGAATGTTGGGATTACCGGGTATGTTTTATTTTAAATATTAGGTGCGCCATCAGCTGTTGAATAATTAAGGTGTTTGAAAATATTTTTTGTAGACACAAGAAGAAAAATGTGTGCCTTGTTTTAAGCATTTTTTATATTAAATTAAGTAAGAATGCTGTGGGTTAATCTTAATGATATTATAAACACGAAAGTTTGTATGGATGTTTGTTTGTTTCACTTTCACGCAAAAACTACTAAACGGATTTCATGAAACTTTAAATATCTTACACATCAGAATAAATAAAACCGCGGGACGCTGCTAGTCTATAATATTTCAAATAATAACAATTTAATTGTGCAAAATAAAAAAAAACTAATATAGAAAGTATTCTATCAGTATTGACAGTCAGACGCACATTTACGAGAATGCCACGCGTAATGAAACAACTTTTTACACGACGTTTCGGATATTTTAATGGCCTCGAAGGACCTTTATTTCCAGTATCTTCCCACGGAACCCACTCCAAGTATCGTCTAAGGGATCCCCAAAAACCACTTGTGAAATCTGCGGCCATATTGCATCTAAACCGAGTAATGACCCATCAAATGTTAAAACTACCCTCATCCGGTTGATTAAACCTTAACGACGGGTATAAAAGTCGGATATGTATTATGTCCACTTTTTATATATAAAAGGTAGCAAATGAACTGCAGGTTCACCTGGTGGTCAAAGCTGTCCAAACGAAGGCTGATGATGAAGGTTGTGTCGTTATATTGTGTTTGAAATATGCTATTACGGTAGAATAGTTGGAACATCGAGCATATAACCGGAATAGAGCGGTAATTTTATGTGTTTTGTATCAAAATAAATTCCGCCAAATTTGCGCGGCAACGCTGCGCGGGTTCTGCGCTCTGATTGATGGCCTATGGATGATTGGCCGATGGGACGTACATACAGATCACTGGGTAGTTGAATTGCTATTACGTCAGTGACAAATCACTGACCAGTTTCGGAATTTTATGGTTCACATTACTACACTATCTGGTTATATTCTCGATATGTTGGAGTGATGGATGCACTTGTGTCGCCTTTCTTCTGCACTTGTTTCGCGTTTTTGCATGGATATCCTGCTTATTTCGTCAAATATAATAAAATGTTTTTTACAGGACAATGTTAGTCGGGACCTTTTCTTTTTTTTTTTTCTTTAACGCCGGGAAATGCTCTGAGGCATCCCGCCCGAAAGATGGTAAGTGGACGCAGCTCTACTCTCTAAAACCCGGCGAGTACCACCAGTGCCGCCTTTGGTGAGGTGCCCGGATCTGTTAAGCTAACAGGGCACCCCCACGGGTAGCCAGTCCTGCAAGAGACCGACACCACCTCCACAGAGGGGTTGTCCTGCACCACAGAACAACCCCTCCCAACATCGAGACAGTACAAAGGGGTGAGGTTCCCATACTCGCCCCTTAACCCCTGCTCTTTTGTCCCCTCTTCTTATAAGAAGGGTACAAATATCCCTCTCGGCTCAATTAGCTTCGCCCAAGGTGCTGGGCTCAACCTAGGCTATTGAGCCCCACCGCCTGAACCATTGTGGGGATGTTAGTCTTCTCTTTTTAGACTCTAGTATACATATTGTGTATCAGTATTTCAATTAAACACATAGGTGACGGTGATCACCACCAGAGTGAGAAGTTCATACAAATTGCTCGTTATAATTGATTCCCGTTCAATCATAGCTGGATTAAAAGGCTGCAGATACACCTTTGTTTCTGATTTAATTAAACCTGCTGCCATTTATAGCTGAGTCATTAAAAAACGATACTGTGCCATTTTAGATGTTATTTACCTACCTGTATGTCGAGATTTTTTTTCTTTTAATAACCACACCACGTTAATCTAGTCCCGTGGTGTAACGGATGTAGCGGGTGTCTATGGATCTTATCACTTACCACCAGGTGAGCCTGACTGTTTGCCCACTCTTCTTTATAAAACAATCAACCTGTGTAAGTGATCTATGTGAAAATGTATCCTAACGAATAAATTATTGTCAACTACTTTTTTTTAAAATATCTATGTATAGAACTTGTGTTACGGGTACCAGACAACGGAAATATATTTAATACTTTTATACTATACATACATTTAAGATTTTTATTATACAATACATATATTTAATACACATCCATGACCCAGGGACACAGAAAACTTTTTGTTCCCGGGCGGGATTCGAACCCGCTACCTCCGGCTTCAGCGCCAACGCGCTAACCACTGAGCCACAGAGGTCGTCCATAACGTTAGGCATAATGTACTTGTAAATCCTAGTACATATACAAACTTAAATGTACTAGGTAGAACATTGTTGTTAACTTAAGCAACCCCACATATATTATATTGTTGGAGGGATGCGCTGCGCCCCGCTCCCGTTTACATGGTACCCCCATTTTGCTTGTTTCTCCCGTGAAACAGCTTTGCTGTGTTTCGGAGAGAAGGGCAAGACAGGCAGTATAATTACTGGCACCGAGACTTAACATCCTATGTCTCAGGATAGGCAACACATAGATGAATTGCCTGGCCTAACTTACTTGTTTATGTTCATGGGCGACGTCGACCACATACCATGTAGCTCGCCTGTCAGTTTCTCTGTTCAAGTTAAACATAAGAGGTCACCATTGTATACAAAATTAAAGCGTCCTTCTTAATTAAAATACAATTGGAATATCAAAGAGCTTCAGAATTTGGAACCGCTTATAATTTCGTTAGACTGTACTTTGTACCACTTCATATCACTTTATACCACTAAAGATTTTTCGAACAATGGATGGAAAATCTTTAGAGATGAAAGGCCTTCTCGAAAACCCTTCGAGTTTCGATCGTTTTGAAGATTCTCGGTTTCACGACATTGATTTTTCGTTCTTACACAAATTATTATTTAATTAAAATTTGGTCAACTGGCTTACATATTAAAATTCGTTCTGAGAGTTTTTTTTTTCATTTAAAATTTAGAAGTACTTTGTGAATTTCGTTTTTGATTTTTGTAACATAAGTTATGTCTTTTTTCTACATTTGGTCAAAGTACAATATCGTAGAGTGACGTAGGGAATTTATCATCATCGGAGACTTGTCAGTGCCGAGCGTCATCACCGCGATGCTCAGTGACGACGAGTCCTGGACGGCGATGGTCTCCTTCTGCGAGACAGTAATGTCTCAGAAGGAGGCCGACGAGGCCTCCTCCCGCGGGCGACGAACGGGGGTGCGTAGGAGGAGCTAATGCACCTCCAGTAACGCCCCTGTGCTCGTGTCGGGTTCAGTATGGGAACCAGGGTCTGTATGGCACGACTCGTGGGGACTTTTTAGTAGCGACCTGGCAGTCACAAGTCCCCCCTTACGAGAGGCCTTCGCCGGGTTCAGCCTGGCGCTGAGGTGATCCTGTCGGTTGCCTGCATATCCGGGACCCTCAAAAAGCGGCTAAAGGCGTTCGCATTGGTTTTGGATTTCCCCGCGACAAAAAAAGGAAATTTATCATTGACGTATCAAGAAAAGAGAAAAATCATATTTGATGGTAACGCACCCGCTAAATACTAATAAGTCTTTGGACGTCGCTTATCACTTACCATGAGGTTAAACGACTGTCCATTTGCCCCCTATTCTATATTAAAAAAAAACTGTTGTAAAAAGTCCCCTGCTGTACCCATGTACATAGAATAGGATAGAATAGAAAAGCTTTATTCGATGTTCAGCACACGTCACTGCAGTACAGATAGGACGTATATGTGTATTTGGTCTATACCAAATTCAATGAACGTTAAGACGGCACATCCCCGCCCCTCGCTTCATACAGTTTTGTCGTCAGATAACAAATAAATAAAGTATCATCATCATCACTGTCCGTCATTTCGTTTTATTTAATTCCGCTAATTACATTAACATGCAAATAAAGAGAAATGAAGTGTCTATTTATCTGTCTGTTTGTACCCGCTAATCTCTGAAATGGCTAAACTGATTTTAGCGGGACTTTCACTGGCAGATAACCGATATCGTAAGGAGTAACTTAGGTTTCAAAAATAATCATCATCACTACGTGAATCTAAGTTAGCGCGGATAAAGCTGCGGGCAACAGCTAGTTCTGAAATAAAATCACTAACTAACCTAGTACAATCTTACTATGTACTGAGTCCCCACGACGCCTCAGGGAGTTATTGCTACTTCCTGTTGGCAGAATGTCAAGGACCCCCCTCCACCTACCCCCTTGGGCGTAGCTCTTGTAGTTTTATGTACCGTGACATCCTCCTTAAAATATTTTGTCTTGAATTGTTTTGTGAAATAAATTGTAAAATACAAAAACGTTCAACGTAAAGGATAGATTGCGAATTCTCTTCAAAATGATTTCAATCTATAAAAATAAATAGATTTGAAGTGTCTGATTGTAATTTCAAATTAACAGCTTTTCACTAAATGCATTACATATGCATTTAGTGTATATACTATACCGATTTAACGGGACGTACATAAAAAATCTATTTTACATTTTTTTGTCTGGCATAAGTTACTCCTTAAAACATCAGCTATCTGTCAGTGAAACTCCCGTCAAAATCGGCCCAGCCGTTTCCGAGATTGGCCGGAACAAACAGACAAACAGACAGACAGACAGACAAAAATTGTAAAAAAGGCTATTTTGGTATAATATCTACCGTGTATTTTTTTTTTCTTTTATGTCGGGCATCCCGCCTAGGGAGTGGGTCTCCCCAGGTGGGTATGTGGGACTCCCTGCGCCCGAAAGATGGACGCAGCTCTACCCACTAAAACCCGGCGAGTGCCACCAGTGCCGCTTTTCCCACCCTCACCCTTTGTCCCCCTGCTCTTTTGTCCCCTCTTCTTATAAGAGGGGTACAAAGAGCCCCCCCCGGCTAAATTAGCTTCGCCCAAGGTGTAGCGGCTCACCCTAGGCTACTGAGCCCTATCGCCACGTCAAGGCCTGAACCTTGGTGGGGATGTACCGTGTTAGTAAAAAGCGGTTATTTTAATATTACAAACAGACACTTCAATTTTATTTATATGTATAGATGTAGAAGAACACAGTTTTAATCATATATAGTTTTTTATTTTTTACAATTATCAAATGTAAAACACGAAATATAATTGTTAAGTTATCAAAATATACTTACCATATTTTGCTTTTGTTTCGCCCGATATTTCAACAATGTCTAACAACATTTTAGTCAGAGGTAGTGCCATGCTGCATTGCATCCGAATTGAGCCGGCACGACCGGGGTGGTACCTCTCGCTCACATAACACCGGCGTCAAATGACAGCTATGCTGTCACGTTTCGTGCGGTTTGTGAGTATCCGGTGGCTCACTGGGGGGTGATGGAGAAAATGAGGGCAACGCAATTGCCTTTTGGTTGTGCGGATGTATATGGGCGTCGGTAGTGACCATAAGGCTCCGACTGCTGGGTTGTCTTCCTATGACATAAAAAAGACTTGTCTTATGAATATTTTAAATAGTTTTATTTGTGAAAATGTTCGTTTAAAATCTTATATATTTTGTATTTTTTATCAGAAATAAGAAATACTGTTTCTCTCTTCCGCAAAATTATTTGAACGCTAGGTCCGGTTGTCGAAGGCTGTTAGCAAATCAGTAGAACTCGTGTCAGCAGTATTCACTTCATTTATTGCGCTTGTTCTGAGTTGAAATATTGCTTGCTGCTAAATCAATGTTAGAAATATAGTTCCAACTAAGCGCTTTACATAAAATGTTACTTTTTCAATTTAAATTTATTTTAATATATAAGGGAGACGGTCCATTTCTGGTCTGGTCTTGTACAGTATACCATAAATAGAGAAAAAATACATAGATTTCATCAAAAATAAAATAAATTAGTATAAGAAACTAATTTACATGCAAAAAATAAATATTTCAAGTTTTTTAACTTGTTGGCAATTCATAATGAAGATGGCGCCCATCAGGCGGATGATTATTACTTACTAAATGTCATTTCTGACAAATGACAAACCAGATGATGACAGATGCCTATGGAACAATGACATAATTCCTTACATTTGACAGATAACGCCAAAGAATATACGCCATACGCCATTGTTTTGTACACGTAGTGGTGCAAATCTGGGTAACATTAAATTATTCTTCCACTGAAATTGAGATGATTTCATGGATATGAACTAATCAAAACTGTTTCAATATTTTCTTTCCTTCATCTCATTACATGTACAAAAGTAGACCAACGTCCCATACAATTTTGAAAAACCGTCTCCTTTGTCTATTCATAATATTGTTTTTTCCACACAATTTTTTATGTTGGAACTTCAAAGTCAATCTGGTCCCGTGGTAAATTCTCGAAGAACTTGTGTTACTGGTACCAGACGACGGAAATATATTTAATACTTTTATACTATACATATATTTAAGATTTTTATTATATATAATACACTAGCTGTTGCCCGCAGCTTCGCCCGCGTTAACTTAGATTTACAGCCGTACCCGGATTGATGATTATTTTTATAGCCTAAGTTACTCCCTATGATATCAGCTATCTGTCAGTGAAAGTCCCGTCAAAATCGGTGCAGGTGGTTTAGAGATTAGCCAGAACAAACAGACAGACAGACAAAAAAAAAGCTTTTTGATGTAAGTAAGTAATACCGATATACTTTCATATGCCTTTAGTGAAAAGATGTTATTTTAAAATTACAAACAGACACTTCAATTTTAATTGTCTGTATAGATATATTCAATTCAATACACATCCAAGACCCTGGAACACAGAAAACTTTTTGTTCCCTGGCGGGATTCGTACCCGTTACCTCCGACTTGAGCGCCAACGCGCCATTGAGCCACAGATGTCGTCAATAGTATTAGTTTAATAACTAAAATATCTGATAACCTGCCACAATGTTTTTTTTTGGAATTGAATTTTTAAAATACGACCCAATTCAGTTAATGAGATTAGCGCGTCCAAACAGACTATTTATACTAGCTGTTGTCCGAAGCTTCGCCCACGTTAACTTACTTAATTTAACTCCTATTAGTCACAGCGTGATGTTATATAACCTATAGCCTTTCTCGATAAATGAGCTACCTAACACTCAAAGATTTTTTCAGATCGGACCAGTATTTCCAGAGATTATAGCGTTCAAACAAACAAACTCTTCAGTTTGTTTGTTTGAACGCTATAATCTCTTTCTATTATCGCTTTATATTATTAGTATAGATGACGTAAATTAAACAATTCAATTTCACAAAATGAAATAATATTTTAATTAAAGTAGTATTTTTTAATTTATTTTTATGTTAGTTAAATAGGCAAACTGGCAAACGTGCCACCTGATGGTAAGTGTTCGACGTCGCCCATGAACATAAACTAGTATACCTGGAACGTGCCCAGGCAACTCATTTATGTGTTGCCTATCCTGAGACATAAGATGTTAAGTCTCGGTGCCAGTAATTACACTGCCTGTCTTGCCCTTCTCTCCGAAACACAGCAAAGCTGTTTCACGGGAGAAACAAGCAAGATAGTGATACCCATGCAGCCGGGAGCGCGGCACAGCGCTTCCCTCCCCGGTGGGAGGGAAGCGCGCTCCCGGCTGGAAATGGAAAAACGGTGGTTTTTAGTAGTATTAGTAGTAGTATTTCATTTAAAGTAAATACTTTACATTAAAATATTGTTTCGTTCTTACTGATCACGTTCAAAGCTACACATTACACATTCCACTCGTGTATCCGTCTATGAATTTTCCGTTAATTTGATCTGTTTGTGCTTAGCTAATAGATTACGTAAGATTAATTGGCTATTCAACGTTGAAAGCGAGGTGTAAAAGCGATATCTTTATCTTTTGTATTTATTTAGCTACATGCTTTGCTTGCGTAAACTAAGATTTACAGCTATATCCGGATTGATAACTAACATAAGCTACATGCCAGTGAAAGACCCGTCAATATCGGTCCAGCTGGTTTAGAGATTAGCCGGAACAAACAGACAGACAGACAAATAGACAGACATTAAAAATGTTATTTTAGTATATTCTGTACTGTGACACGGTACATACGTATATACGCATTTAGTAAAAAGCAGTTTTTTTTTAATATCACAAACAGACTTATATTTTATCTTTTACATATTTGATTTAAAAAAAGTTGAATATGCCGGATTAATCGGATATTCAACGTTATAAGCAAGGTGTAAAAGCGTATTCTTTATCTTTAAGTTGTGTTTGCTTAATACTCAATTAAATTAAAAATCTAAACTTATTTGATTAAAACTTTTGCATAATAATAGACGAAAGACTCTTTCACTTCGGTGAGAAATTTTTATTTTGTTAGGTATGTAAGTATAAAAACCTTTTCCGATTTGTATGTTATTCTTCTATGCCTTGTCTATACTAAAATCAAATTCCACGCAAGAAAATCGCGGGTATCAGTAATTTCAAAGGTTCTGCCTACTTCTCACTCTCTTTTTGTCTATTTCATACACTAACATACACACGTATGACGTATATATACTGAAAAAAAATAAAAGTTATACACATCACAAGAACTCTTAAGTCAAAGGGTTTCTTCAGTATGCAGATTGTCTGAATGAGGGAAACTCATTAAGAAAATATTTACAGTTTCTCAAGGGGCTCTTAAATAAAGTACGGTGGGCATCTACCTCGCTGAATAAATATTTTAACCCCTGACGCTAAAAGAGGAGTATTATAAGTTTGACGTTGATGTCTGTCTGTCTGTGGCATCGTAGCTCTCAAATGGATGGATTTTAATGCGGTTTCTTTCATTTAAAAGTCAGTCTCCTTGCGGTGGTTCTTAGATATGTTTAATATCGGTCCAGCAGTATCGTGACAGTTCTTTTCCAAAATGATTTAAGACATTTTTGTCGTATGATTACTTAGTGGTTCACGCGAGCCAACATAATTAACCACTTCAACCCGATGCTTCAACCAGAATGGTCTCCGAGAACTCTTCGGAAACTCATAGCAGCCATTTAGTATTTTTGGGTTCAATGGATTTGTTTCAGTGAGTAGGGTAGTAGAGTAGTACCTTGCAGGTATATCTTTCTATATGTCACGTTGACCTGGTACTACAACCAGGATGATGGTCTCCAGAAAACAGTCTGAGATCCCACTGCAAGTTTAGTACACCTATATGTTATGTTGAATAATTTTTTAATGTACAATTAGAACTGCAATGACAATGGTTTTGGCCGGTCTGCCTAAATTTTGCCCGCTAGTATTTTAAAAATAATATATTTACATTATGAAAAGAATATTCTTCACGAGATAATTTTGCGCTGTTTTAGTTTTTTACCCCAGCCCCATTGTGGTGTAGCACGATTAATTTACTATCATTAACAAACTACACACAAAATAAATTTTAAAAGAAAATTTATAAAACACAATTACACAAAATTTTGCAAAAACTATAACTTTTTCTAATGATTACTCACTACAATAGGACAACAAAACAAAATATTATATAATTAATTGTAGGTACTATGGCATGGTAAAATACTTACACTAATTTAAAACATATTTTAACTAGGTAAAAACGGCCCACTGCTGGGCAAATATAGGTTAAAAATGCAATAGTATAGTTAGATTTGCTTTATTTGTAACAAATATACTTACAAATGGTTACTACTCGTATATATACACATTTTTAGGGTTCCCAAATGGCAAAAACGGAACCCTTATAGATTCGTCATGTCTGTCTGTCTGTCTGTCTGTCCGTCCGTATGTCACAGCCACTTTTTTCCGAAACTATAAGAACTGTACTGTTGAAACTTGGTAAGTAGATGGATTCTGTGAACCGCATTAAGATTTTTACACAAAAGTAGAAAAAAACAATAAATTTTGGGGGTCCCCATACTCAGAACTGAAACTCAAAAAAAAATTTTTCATCAAACCCATGCGTGTGGGGTATCTATAGATAGTTCTTCAAAAATGATATTGAGGCTTCTAATACAATTTTTTTCTAAACCGAATAGTTTGCGCGAGACACTTCCAAAGTGGTAAAATGTGTCCCCCCCCTGTAACTTCTAAAATAAGAGAATTATAAAACAAAAAAAAGTATGATTTACATTACTATGCAAACTTCCACCGAAAATTGGTTTGAACGAAATCTAGTAAGTATTTTTTTTAAATACCTCATAAATCGTAAACCGCAATTTACCTTTTATTCAATCAACTAAAATATATAAAAAACATTTTATTTCATAAACATAAACTATATTTTTTGTTAAAGAGTCTAATGTTGTATATTATGTAATGGTACGGAACCCTTCTCTAAACCAAATAACCAGACAAACAAATATTTTCAAAAGACTGTCTCGACGATAGGTTTATTTCTATTAGCTGTATTCACAACGAAAAACACAGACACAACAACAACATATGCCACGAGGCATGGGCATTGTTAAATAGGAGTTTTAGCCAATTATAGTACGTAATGAACTTAACACTGTTACCGCCATCGGCGCTGACAGGGACTCCCAGCTTAGGTATGTCATTGTTATGTATTAAAGTCGCTTATATAATATAATAATAATATCAACCCTTATATGTCCCACTGCTGGGTACGGGTCTCCTCCTCGAAATCAGGCGAGGAGGGTTTTGGGCCATAGTTCACCGTTGCGCTGGCCAAATGCGGGTTGGTGAACTTCATACACCTTCAAAGACTTTTAATCTCATCAGGCATGCAGGTTTCCTCACGATGTTTCCTTCACCAGTGAGCAAGCTATGATCTCATGTTCAGGTGCACATAGAAATTTAGAAAAACCCATTTCTAGGCATCCCAGGGGGGGGAGGGGTCAGGATCGAACCTGGACCTCTCGGCTCTCACTCAAGAGGCCGAGCCCATACCCACTAGGCCATCGTCGCTCACTTATAGTCGCTTAGGTTGATTTATTGTATATAGGCGATTTTAGTTTAAAAAGGTTAGTAATAAAATAAAATTTAAAAAACCCTCTACGCAAAAAATAGAAACAGCCCTTAAAAAGTCATTTTGTGTTGGCATTCGTGGCAAATGGAGTGGTCCCAGTGTTCCAATAAGATGTTTTTGATACTTCGCTGGTGCTTTCTTTCCTTCTGCTCTTTCTTTTCTTTTCGTCTCTAATTCCTAAAGTAGATATTCTTTCCTGTTTTCATCTCTTTTACTTTATCTACTCCATTGTTTTCACTACCAAATTTTTCTATGGAGGTTTGTTACACGTCCAACGTTTCGAATATTTTACCTTTTCATGATCCTGGAGATCTTAAACTACGGTTTTGGTAGCTGCCGCTCGTAAATCCATTGATTTGGAAATGCTGACCTGGGGACGAACATCGTTTCGTTTTATGGTCTGAATATGGTCTACGAGATTAGCCCGAATTAATAGTCTCCCTTCAATGATAAATGAGGTTTATGGCCAATGTCAACCATTATTTTCACAAAGGCCTCAAATGTCCTTTTCATCCAATAATAAAAAAAAATGTAAATAATATTAAATAATATATTTAGTAATTCAAATAGTGTAAAGAACATTAAGTTAAGGTTTATTAGAATCGAGTTATTAATATCAATGTGAAAACTAATGTTGTTGGAATCGATTATTATTTATAATATAATCAATGTTTAAACTGATTAAGGCGACGCATTGCAATAATCTAAAGCCGGGCACGCGCAAGAGGGAACTAAGTGTCCTGATCGGGGTGAGGCTTGCCATACGCGCACTAGCTTATAACTAAAGGACGTAAACGACAAAATGGTTTTTGTTTCTTTTTATTTAGTTAAAAACGATAATTATATTAATTATAAGGATTTTAAAGAACACGTATAGACTCTTTTACAGAGAAAGGCTTCAACCGGGCCCGTTTGCCCATATGATGTGAGTTTCTTTTTAAAAAGATGTTTGATATATTTTTCTCTGTTACATAAGTTTACCTAATCATGCATTGAAAACTAAAAAAATAAGGTTTTATCGTGAACTTATAAGGTTACCAACTTATATTTTCATTCATCTTGCAATTACTGAAAAAAAAACTGAAAACTGAACTGATTTCTCTCTATTAAATTTTTGTCATAGACTTTGAATTACTGAAATAAAATGAGATTATTGACGCCAAAATTTCCAATTATCACTTTGTAATGTCAGTCTGGTGTAAATTTTAATGTGAACAAATCAAATCGTGATTTAAATTTGTGGAATTTTTTGTGATCCGATTTTATTTTATTGAAAACATAACTGATTACTCTCTTGTTAAGTTTTTGTCATAGACTTTTTGTAGGATGGAAAAATAATCCAACGATATTAATTACCTTTGTTTTTAAAAATCTTATTTTTTTCTTATTTTTTGGTCCCAAAATAAACAACTATATAACTGATATGTCAATAATATTAGCCACCAACAGTTAACGCCAATGATGCTGCTGATATGAATATGTTTTCTCACAAACAAATAATGGAAATATTAATTTTGAGCTCGCATGCAGCTAGTTTCAAGTGCTCTACCAAACTTCGTGTATGATACCCATCAACTAGGTACATTACAAACTTTCAAACTGTCTTCATTAGAACTGTTCTAATTTTAAAATGTACGCCATCTTGTTTCAGATTTACAATAAATTTTATATACAGAAATAGTTCTAATTTTGAAATGTACAACCTACGCCATTTTGTTTTAGATTTACAATTATATTTATATACAGAAATATTAAAACCAAGATTTTAAACTGTGTTTGTTCAGGTAAATTAATTAATTAATAAATAAAAAATCTTTATTTAAGAATACGTTATTTTTATATTTTATGAACCAAATACACTCGTATAATAACATAATTAAGAGCATAAACTATATCATTTAAATAAATTAATATCACATAAAATTTTATGCAAAAGTAATAAAATACAAAATTGTAATAAACATTTTGCCCTGTTATCATATATAACTAAAATACTAGACTTACATAAAAATACCCAGCGCAATAACCAAAGAGATAATCTCGAAAAAGCTCAACCGATTATGATAAAACGCATCAAAGAACCACCACTAGGAAACCTTCTTTCAAATAATAAAAAGTGTGTGTGTACAAAGTACCTACACATGTCAGAAGTGAAACTTATTTGGCAAGCTAATTTTAAATCTCGTTTATATTTATACTAATCTAAAGCTTTAAACCGAGACTTGCAAGGCGACGTTCGCTCTTTCTAAGAGTGATTGAGACCGATTGAGAGAGCGTGAGAAAGGGCGAACGTAGCATGAAGCACATAGCCATGGAGTGAAATGGAGCAAGCGAGTGAGAAAGATCGAGAGAGAGTGTGCTTCATGCTACGTTCACTCTTTCTCACTCTCTCTCAATCGGTCTCAATCACTCTCTCCCTCTTCTTGAACGAAAACTTTGGACATTTTCGTGGCGTTCCATCCGTAAAAATTTTACCCTCATGCGCGCAAAGAAGTTTGACTTCAAAAACCTATAATCAGAAATAAACGTTAGAGTAGTCAGTTACAAACCAACATACAGACGAAGCTCGTAAAAAGCGTGTAAAAACTGGTACATTTTGGGCAATAAAGGAACTGGGTCACCAATCGATGCAGCGTATACCAGCCTACCCTATGTATCATTGTTATGGCACTACGCCATGGGTCACCATACTGCCTTTTAATTATACCAGAGGCTTTCCCTGAGTCACCATCTATATCTGTAGTCTATATAATTACGATTTGCACCCACTTAAGAGCATCGGATTTAATTAAAACTTTGCATACGTATCAAGGACCGACGACAATACAATATTTTACAAATAAAATAATCGGATCAAAAAAGAGTAAATATATTGTTTGAAAAAAGAAGTCGTTTATTTTAAATAAAACGAACCATTTGAAAATTGTTTTAGCAAGAAGAATCTATCTTAAGACATACTAATATTGCTAATATTATAAACGCGAAAGTTGGTAAGAATGTAATGGTGTATGTTTGTTACTCTTTACACTAAAACTACTGAATGGATTTTAATATAACTTTACAATAACTATTATTATACATCAGAATAACATATAGGCTATAATGTATCCCTGTACTCCCACGGGAATGGGAAGTACGTGGGTGAAACTATGGGACGCTGCTAGTTAAGAATAAATAGAATAGCCCGGCCTAGAATTTCAAAATTAATATTTGTCTTCTTCAAAAAAAATTATAGCGTCAATTTTTTTTTTTTAATGTTAGTTGGATAGGCAAACTGGCAAACGTACCACCTGATGGTAAGTGGTTGACGTCGCCCATGAACATAAACTAGTTTATCTGAAACGAGCGCAGGCAACTCCTTTATGTGTTGCCTATCCTGAGACATAAGATGTTAAGTCTCGGTGCCAGTAATTACACTGCCTGTCTTGCTCTTCTCTCCGAAACACAGCAAAGCTGTTTCACGGGAGAAACAAGCAAGATGGTGGTACCCATGCAGCCGGGTGCGCGGCACAGCGCTTCCCTCCCACCGGTACTTTATCACATGTAAAAAAGTACTATGTAATCTTTAGTTCTAGTGATAAGAAACAACCAAACTTACAGTCTATGGAAGCCAAGCTATTGATTCCACTATAATAAAACCAATCTCGTATTAAGTTAATTTACCCAGGTAAATCGTATTTCGCGGTCGGCTAGGGTGGGGCGCCATCCATCTTACTTACCTGACGGGATATTTACGGATCCTCCACGCATCCCCTACGCCTATAGATTGATTAGGGGTTAGGGGTGGTAAAGGTCAAACAATCGATGATAGGGGGTCACATGTAAAAATACAATGTTCACCTGTTGGTGAGTGAAGCATCACATCAATAATAATATCAACTCTTATATTACGATTTACATCAATGTTTCCGCGCGATTTTTTCCGCCAGTGCGATTGTGTTACAAAATTTCGAAAAAGAATCGCGCGATAAAATACCACTGTGCGAATACCACCTTTATGACTTCCGAATATAATAATAATTAGGCGAAAGAGATAAAAAATTAAGAAAGAATCTTTTTGCATGCGATGGCTATTTATTTTGGGCGATAGTTTATTTTAATTTTTACTGTAAATCTGAGTAGAATTTCTAGTAAATACGTACTAAGGAATTATTTATTTTCAAAAAAAATATTCATTTTAAATAGTAAAACAATATACTCTCAATTGCTTAAAATATTTAATACGGTATATTATGTATTTCGACATCTACGAATGTCTTGTTTACGATATATTTTAAATAATTTTAGTAATGAAAATAAAAAGTATATATAATTATATAATTTAAAAATAAAGTATATAATTTCATTGTAAAACCATCAAATACAATTCGGGCCTAAAGATAATCAAAACGGGTTTGTGGTCCTTCGAATGGACATCGTCCCGACTTCTATGTTGTAGACAATAGCATTATTTATATCAAATTATATTTCATTTATTGATATCTTTATAAATAAAAATGAATTGCCGAATTATAACGCACATAACTTCAGAACCACTGCATCATATCAGATAATAATAATAATATGTTGGGACAACTCACACACGGCCATCTGATCCCAAACTAGAGCCTGTTCTTATGGTAACCAGACAACTGATACATACTCATATATTTCTAAATACATATTATTATAGATAAATTACACCCAGACAGAACAAATGATCATGTTCATCACATAAACATTTGTCCTCGGTGGGGATCGAACCCACGACCTTCTGGTTTAGCAGTCAGGGTCACTAACCACTAGACCAACAGGCCAGTCAATTAGCTAGATAGTTCCTATATTGTTGTGTTGGTTATCGCTAGTACAAGGTTTGTATAAAAATGGTGATGACGCTCAGCATTTTCTGTGATAACGTGTGCCGAGTTCACCTTGTAATATATACTTATAATAAAACTGTAGAGAGGTCAATTCTGTACATTGAATATATATTCAAAATTAATATTGGAGGATGAATGGTGATCGACACTGATGCCAAAAATGCAATCAGTAAATTTTTTGTCTGTCTGTCTGTCTGTCTGTCTGTATATGCACGCATGGGTCAAAAACTACTGAAGGGATTTTAACCAAACTTGGTACGATTGAAGTCCATACTCCTGGGCAGGTTATAGGCTATTTAACATAACGCTAAGACACATAGGAGCTGAGCAGTGACGATAAATTTGAAGTCGGAAGAAAATGCGCTTTCGAGCTGTTATCCTCGCATATGTTGATCATACACCAAAAATATATATTACAAAGATGATGGTCTTCAAAAGATCTACAAAAAAGTCCTCAATAGTATATTTATATCTATCTTTTATAAATTAGCCACAATAATGTGTTTAATCGTAAGCATTTCTTCAAATTGTATTAAATGCATAAATATATTGTATTTCACATAAATATGTCTTTATCAAACTCCCATATTCAAAAAATACACTTTAATATATATTTTATAAACAATTAATTATAGAAATACACACACAATATATAATAAACACACAAGATATACATGAAATAAAACTTTCAAATCTCACCGCGCCAGTATGGGTCACATTGTCACTCTCAATGCGAACGGACGTGGTTCTTAACGACTCTTCTCGCAATAAGCGCGCTGCAGACTTTAAAAATACATAGATACGTAGTTTTTAGATATGTGTTTAAAGTAGGTATTAGATAATAATATAATTAGTTTGTTTAGTGTTTTTGTTTGTTTCTCCTTCTTTTCTTTATATATATAGTTGTTAAGTTAAAATATAACATTTCTTTTTCGTAGTTTTTTTTTGCTGGTAGTAGGTACTAATTTGAATTAAAATATTGATGTATCATATGATAGGGTAGTTTCAAATAACTTTGTAACGTTAGGACGTAAAGTGTCTTAAACGTCGGACATGTAAAATCCGTAAAAGTTATTTAAATATAATAAAAATGTACTTCTAAATTAAATAAATATATTTTTTCAAAACGTACTATCGTGCCTATAAGGAAATTATCGGGAAGTTAATAGTATTCTTTAAATTATAATATAAGGTGGTAAATTGGAATCACATTATTAAAAAAAAAAAAATTAAAAAAAATACTTCTTACATGCGGACGAAGTCGCGGGTAAAAGCTATGAAATAATATACGGTACTTACATAAAAAAATCAATTTTGTCTGTCTCTTTGTTCCGGTTGATCTCTAAAACGGCTAAGCCGATTTTCACGAGGCTTTCACTGGCAGATAGCAAAAATTATAAGGCGTAACGTTGGCCATAAAAATAATCATCATTAATCCGAACGGCTGTAAATCTAAATAAACGCGGGCGAAGCTGCGGGCAACAGCTAGTAAATAAATAAAACCATAATCCATCAAATAAACCCCGATCTCTTTGTGTATGCAAATAAACCTGTATATTGATCGGTTCCGGTCAACTCATGCTGTATACCCGCTTTTATATTTTACCCCGTATAAGCCGGTATTATGCTTAACTAGGGTTTTATTAACAGTTTTACTGGATTTAAAGCTCTAAGAACTATAGTAATAAATAATCTATACTAATATTATAAAGCTGAAGAGTTTGTTTGTTTGTTTGAACGCGCTAATCTCAGGAACTACTGGTCCGATTTGAAAAATTATTTCAGTGTTAGATAGCCCATTTATCGAGGAATATAGGCAATATAACATCACGCTGTGACTTATAGGAGTTGAGTAACGCGGGCGGAGCTGCAGGCAACAGCTAGTATGATATAACAGTAAAACAGAATTCTCTTTGAATACTTACCGCAATTGCGTGTGATTTCTGCACCGATTCAGGTAGAGCATTCCACAGGCGAAAAGTAGATACAGTAAAAGAGTATTATAAGAAAAAAGTTTTATGGAATGTACAATAATCTTAAGGATTATTTATTTCTAGTTGCTACTCTTCGTATCTATAATTCTTCTGGGCGTGTGTATGTCACTGAACTCCCCCTACACGGCAGAAGGGATTTTGATGATTCTGTTCTGTGTCTGTTCAAGTGAATTTGAGAATGGTTTCGATTCACAATTCAATCAACAAAATGCTTTGTACAGGGCACGACATAGTCCGCTAGCTTAACAATAATTACCCTATATTAGAACGCTAAAATTTCAAAATAAATAAAGTATTTATTTAGAAGTAGTTATCAAGAGGTAGTGCCGTACTACTTTGCAGCCGAATTGGGCCTGCACGACCGGGGTGGTACCTCGCTCACATAATACCGGCAGAAAGTGACGTACGGTTTGTGAATTTCCGGTGGCCCATTAGCGGGATAGGGAACAGGAGGGCCACGCATTGGATAACTTTTGGTTGTGCGAATGTCTATGGGCTTCGGTAGTCACCATAAGGCTCCGACTGCGGTTACCTCCTTGTGACATAAAATAATCCTTATTTTGGATGTAGCAAAAAAAAAAACATTTGAAACAAGTGCTGGAAACGTTTAATAGAAATACAACGATGCGTGTGCTTTTTGTGGTCTGGAAAGAAGTGTGGCCTGAAAATAAGCTTTGGTCTGAGTCATGTTGTTTATAACAGAGCTCTTACCAACAGGCCCTTTATTTGCGAAACATAATTAAAGACAAATTCTTTTAAAGAAAAAAGAGTTGCCAGTAAAAAAATCCATTTAAGTTATAAGAATTATTGAAGTGAAACTTATTTATCGGGGTTGGAAAAAAATTTTGTGTAACATTTTTTCGTTACGCGTCACATTCTTCCGTTACGCGCCATCTTTTTTTTATATAAAATGAAGTCATACCAAAATTTACAAAAAAGTTAAGGCTTTTTTATTGCATAGGAGGACAAACGAGCAGTCGAAGTTGGAAACGATAGTTTCCAAAAGGCTTCGCCCATACACATCACAACAAGGTAACGCCCATACACATCTGCACAACCAGAGGCTATGCAGATCCGTTGCCTTCCTTATCCCTATCTCCCCAATGGGCCACCAGAAACTCACAAACCGCACGAAACGTGACAGAGTAACTGATTTATTAAGATTAAAACTGTGTAATATGATTTAACATCATTTATACTTTAAATTTAATCATGAGATTGACGGACCGTCTCATAGGCCCCACCACGGTTCAAGCCTTGTCGTGGCGATGGGGCTCAGTAGCCTAATGTGAACCCAGGACCTTGGGTGAAGCAAATTGAGCCGAGGGAGCTGCTCCTTGTACCCCTCTTATAAGAAGAAGGGACAAAAGAGCAAGGGGACAAGGGGTGAGGATGGGAACCTAACCCCATTGTTCTGTCCCGACGTTGGTAGGGGTTGTTCTGTGGCGCGGGACAACTCTTCTGTGGTAGTGGAATCGGTCCTTTGAGGGACTGACTAACCGTCGTGGGGCCTTGTTTGCTCAGCAGAGTCAGGGCACCCCTTCTAGGCGGCATTGGTGGCGATCGCCGGGTTTTTGTGGGTAGAGCTGCATCCACCTTACCACTTTTCAGGCGCGGCAAGTCCTACATACCCGACTGGGGAGACCCACCCTCGTGAGATGTCTCAGAGCATTCCCAGTCGTAAAAGAAAAAAAAAATATTACCAGCCTCTATCCGTCCACTGCTGAAGATAGGCCTCCCTCAATGAACGCCAAGACGGAAGTACAAGTGCATTCCACTCATCATTTCATTCAATAAATAAATATGAATTCGCGAAATATATGTACGCACATAACTTCAGAACCACTGCACCAAATTGGATAATTCTTTTTTGGTATATAGTTTATTAGCAGGACAAGGTTTATATTAAAAAAAAAAAACAACCAGTCACAGGGACGGCCGAGTGAAGAACAAAAGAATTAAATTCAAATACCTATAGTACAGGCTGAAAAACATTATGACAACCTATACAATTTAAACGGCGCACAAAATGGCCGCATGACACAGTTTAGGAGGAACACAATTTGAAAACCAAATATTGCAAAATCATAAATAAAACAAAGTACATTTGTACCAGTTTGTTTGTTATCACTATTTCACTATATTGTGTTTTTCAGTGTACATAAATTATTAAATAAAGAAATAAATCAAACGTCAAACTGCGACTCCAGCGGCTCGCGTGCTGTGTCGCGAGTCCACGTCATATAAACGTCAAACTACGTCTCCAGCGTCTCGCGTGCGGTGTCGCGAGTCCACGTCATATAAACGTCAAACTGCGTCTCACGTGCGGTGTCGCAAGTTCAGAGATTTTATCTTATCTAAAAATATGCGTATCGCGCTAAAAGAAGTTTACACTTCAAGAAATGATGATGCAGCTAAACATTTTTAGGAGGGCTGGACAACGCTTGCCGGGTTCAGCTTTTTATTTAATAACTAGCTGTTGCCCGCACAGCTTTGCCAGCGCGGTTAACTTAGATTTACAGCCGTATAGTGATGATAATTATTTTTGTAGCCTAAGTTACTGCTTATAGCATCAGCTATTTGCCAGTGAAAGTCCCGTCAAAATCGGCCGAGACGTTTTAGAGATTAGCCGGAACAAACAGACAGACAAAAATTGTAAAAAATGTTATTTTGGTATATGTACCGTGTTTACATCCATATGCGTTTAGTAAAAAGCGGTTATTTTAATATTACAAACAGACACTCCAATTTTATTTATCTGTATAGATAGACCATACAACTATTGATTTTTCATATAATGAATACTAGTAAAATAACTCGTGAAGTCATAGGGTTAGAAGTGATAATACAATGATCTTTGGTATTCGAATTTCCTGGATGGCAAATATATTATGATCCTGATATTGCGTTCCGGGAATACTAGGGAGAACTCGTGTGTAACCGATCCGACAATAATTTCATTATGAGAGCAAGAAATTTTCCAAATATTCCATATTGTATGGAGCAAATATATAAATATTAAACTGACTTGTGATTTGCAGTCGTTGACCATACCAGACAGAGCATGGCAGAGGCTCCTGCCCCCTACTGAGACCGAAGGTCATAATGGGAACCTGACTCCTTTTGCACGGCAGGCTCTATCATGGAGACGCAAAATGTGGACGCCATATTCCCAATGGATGTTTTTTTATGATAGTTGGATAGGCAAACTGGCGAACGTACGACCTGATGGTAAGTGGTCGACGTCGCCCATGAACATAAACTAGTTTACCTGGAACGAGCCCAGGCAACTCATCTATGTGTTGCCTATCCTGAGACATAAGATGTTAAGTCTCGGTGCCAGTAATTACACTGCCTGTCTTGCCCTTCTCTCCGAAACTTAGCAAAGCTGTTTCACGGGAGAAACAAGCAAGATGGTGGTACCCCCCACCGGATGTTAAATAAAGATATAACGTTAAATAAAGTAGTAAGGAATAAGAAGAAGAATAATGAAATTTAGGGATTTAGTTGCGATTTAGGACGGCTCAGTTCTCGTGATCATGGTTGCTGTAAAGTATTCGAAACGTTGGGCTTGTATCTTATTGAGTGAACGCGTAAACATTAGAAGACAATAATTACCTATGGTGTTCCACAAGGCAACGTCTTGGGTCCTGATATCTGATATTTTATTGTAATAATTTACATTTTGCCTTTATTCAGATATAATTTTTTAGAATGATTTTCTTTTACATTTAGACTTGCTGTTGAATCGAGTGCGTCAACATCGTCCGTTTGCCTATTTTGACAAAGGCCCCAAGAAACTCCTTTCGTTCTCTATTTATCGCTGTCTAAGTCCATGCATTTTCTTCTATTGCCTTTATATCGTCTCGTCACTTTATTCGTCTTCCACGTTTTCTTTTAACGTTCAATGGATACTAAAATCTGCTTTTGTTTCATTTGTCATTGTGTGGTCTGTCCATTTCTCAAATATTCCTATTCTTGTGATTACATATTCTATTTTCGAACGTTTCCTAAGGATCTGATATTCAGCATTATTAATTCACCGAGTGGGGCGCAGCACCTACAGTCTGGTGAAGACAGGGGCGGTCAGATTGGACGTGGACAGTGCTCTAATGCAGCACTGGACTCGTGTAAATTTGGTCAAAGACACCTTCCCATAATTTTAATTATTATAGAATAATTAAATAACGTATTAATATAAAATAATTAGATAACGTACTATATTGTAAATAACACTCTATGGGAATTTGTTAATCCCGAAATAAATGATTTTATTTTATTATTATTATTATTCAGTTTAACCAAATCATCATCAAATTTTATTATGTTTTAATTTTAATGTTAAATTTTAATATTTATGTTGACCATCATTAATAAAACTATGATAATATTATGAAGATACTAAACCTATGTAGAAGAAGCCATTAAAGCGATGCGATAAAAATATAAAAGTGTTTGCGGTAGTAATCAGCATGCACGCCTTTAATCTGGTCACGTATATTGCAGATTGCCTTCGTCGCAGGCGAACGGCTCCGTACGATTCTTTTGAATTTTTCAATCTCAAAACTATATAGATTTACAATTATCGGTGAATCACTAAAAAAATTGGCGGAAGTAACTAATATAATATAGTGAGCTTATGAAATTTTTCTATTTCGGTCTGATAAGAACCACTAACCAGTGAAATCGCTTTGGCCATCCGTGGGTACCATTCTTATTTCTCCTGTGAAATAGATTTGCTAAGTTTTGGACGGAATTCATGTAATTAGAAAGCCAATCCAGCACTTCTTGTGCTGGATTGGCTTTCTAATTACATGAACTGAGTTTTTTTATAGCATAGGAAGCAAACGAGCAGTCGAAGCTTTAGACTACCGACGCCCAAACACATCTGCAGAACCAGAGATTATGCGGCCGACATAAATAACATTTTTGTGCTGCAGAAGCGGGCTATTCGTGCAATTTACAAGTTGCCTCGCTATTCATCTTTGAGAGAAAAATTTAAAGAAATAGGAATTCTGACTGTCGCCTCTCAACACATCTTAGAAAATTTACTGTCTGTCCGGAAAAACATAAATGAATTTTGTAAGAAAAGTGATATTCATAGCAGGAATACACGTAATAGACACAGGTTACATGCACCAATGATTAGACTTTCGAAAGTAAGCAATTCTTTTAAAGGCAACTGTATACGCTTTTACAATAGGATCCCAGAAAACGTTCAAAAGCTCTCCATAAAAAAATTCAAAAAAATTGTTAAAGAGCGTTTGTGTGGTAAATGATATTATAAAGTAAAAGATTTCATGGAAGATACCTGGGAATAAGGCGTTTCTCCCGGGCATTTCAGGATAAGATGTTAAAATTGTTATATAATATATATTATTTGAAAAGATTAGTTCCACTGAGTTTGTTTCGCCGGTTCTTCTCAGTGGGCTTACCTTAGAACCGGTGGTAGATTCAATTGATGTTCAAAAAGATACTGTATTAGTACTATTTTGAATAAAAAAAAAATGATTTTGATTTTGATTTGATTTTGCAGATGCGTTGCCATCCTTTTCTCTATCCCCCCAATGGGCCTCAGGAAACTCACAAACCGCACGAAACGCGACCGCATTGCTGTCACTTGACGCCAGTGTTATGTGAGCAAGAGGTACTACCCCCTCGTGTAGTGTCGGTGTAGGTCGTGCCAGCCCAAGTCGGCTGCATAGCAGTATGGCACTACCTCTTACTAAAGAGATTACCAACAGATATATAGGCATACAAGCGACGATGGCCTAGTGGTAATGGGCTCAGCCTCTTGAGTGAGAGCCGAAAGGTCCGGGTTCGATCCTGACCCCCCACCCCCCCTGTGATGCCAAGAAATGGATTTTTCTAAATTTCTACGTGCACCTGAACAGAAGGCAATCAATTGCTCACCGGTGAAGGAAACATCGTGAGGAAACCTGCATACCTGATGAGATTAAAATTCTTTGAAAGTGTGTGAAGTTCACCAACCCGCATTGGGCCAGCGCATCGGTGAACTATGGCCCAAAACCCTCCTCGCCTCATTTCGAGGAGGAGACCCGTGCCCAGCAGTGGGACATATAAGGGTTGATATTATTATTATTTATATTTATATTTATTATGGTTTATCAAATGAATCATTATGTCATATATCTTTTTATGGTAATTTATAGTTTTACGTGAATCCTAATTGTTTTTCTTTCCTTTTCTAAAAACTTCACTTATTTTCTTTTGCTACATCAGCTGATAATTCTTTCTACATTTTAAAACATAATTTTTCATGCAGTCCGACGTTTTGTGGTTCAAACTCCAGGTCAGCCAATCCTAAAAAAACTTAAATTAATCGTTTGTTTAAATTGAAAACAAGGCTAAAGTTATTATAAATTAAAGTACTCTCGAATACGAACTATGAAATCAAATCAGCAACTATTTTAGTTGAAATTTCCATAAAGGAATTCCCAGCAATAATTGACAGGAGCTGGAACTCTGTACAGTTCGGGAGGAAAATTTGTTTACGTACGGAATATATTAGTCGAAATTTTAATTACATTATATTTTAATAGCAGGTACATTAAAATTAATAGACGTTGTCTGTACAAAATATTTTTTCAAATTGTCAATTTAAATCGAGACTACTTTCATTTATTACAAAAATTTCTCCTTTCTGTGATAACAATATTGAGGCTGACAATGAAAACCGGTGGGAGGGAAGCGCTGTGCCGCGCTCCCGGTTGCATGGGTACCACCATCTTGCTTGTTTCTCCCGTCAAACAGCTTTGCTTTCGGAGAGAAGGGCAAGACAGGCAGTGTAATTACTGGCACCGAGACTTAACATCTTATGTCTCAGGATAGGCAACACATACATGAGTTGTCTGGGTTCGTTCCAGGTATACTAGTTTATGTTCATGGGCGACGTCAACCACTTACCATCAGATGGCACGTTTGCCATTTTGCCTATCCAACTAAAATAAAAAAAAATTAAATAAAAAACCGTATCAAAATCCGTTAACAGAATCTTTACAATATTTTTTGGACACATTGTTTAACAATTAAAAAGTTCAGTGGAATCAGCTAAAATAGCATTGGAAATTGTCTGAAACAGTTTAATTCGCATTCTCCTAAAAAATAAATATTGTTGAGGCCAGCATAAAAACTTGGACGAAATACGTCGTGATATCCTTAGAATAAAAGCAAGCACGGGAAATACCCCATGAAATATTAAAGGAGTTTTGTAAAAACTGTTTTTAGTTCAATGATTTCTTTCCAATGGCAACAATTTAAGTTATCAAGCAATTGTATTTAAGTTCAATCTAGGAGACATTAAAGTTTTCTCCGTTTTTAGGCTTTTTTCATCCAAACTGGGATTTTCCAACTCTTCCTATCTTGTTTTATAAGGTTGACAATGCAGAAAGTTTGCGTATTCTCCAGTGAGATCCAAAAAGTACCTAAATTTTTCCTTTTCACACTTAAAATTTTACGAAGTTTGCATACCTTTGTGAAATTTACCGACTGTCCCGTTCCCCCCTCTTCTATATTAAAAAAACTTGTATGTGGCTCCGTACCAGTAGTTCGTTATTCACAATTTACCTTCAAAGAAATGTCACTTAAGAACCGTCAGTGCTTTTCTCTTCATGCTTCTGTGCATCTTTGAAGCGGGTGTGACTTGTGATAAAATTAGTAGTTTGCTTTGAACTATAATGCCACTATTATTTATTCTGTGGTAATACTAGGAAAGTTTCTAGATTTTTGAAACACCATAGGTGGCAGCTGATTCCATATATTTGTAGTGCGAGGCAGGAAGTGCCGTAAAAATCTAGATGTTGTGGATTTCCGGACATCAAGATGATGTGGGTGAAATTTGGAATTCTTACGCGATGTCCGGTGGTGGAATTCTGCCGCAGGTATTAATCCGAACAATTCCTCAGAACACTCCCCGTGGTAGATGCGGTAGAAGATGCAGAGCGATCCGACATCTCTACGCAGCGCCTAGCGGTGGTTCTTAGATATTCTATCAAAATCGGTCTTTTGTGGATCTTTGACAATCATAACGGTTCGTCAGAAGCCCGAAAGTTACAACCAGTCTTACCACGGGGTATCGTATTACCCAGCTAGTGGGTTGTGGAAGTCAAATAGGCAGTCGCTCCATTTAAAATACTGGTATCCAGATGCATCCATTAACTGGACGCCGACCACTGGAAAAGACTGGGCAGAAGTCAATCAGTGATAACATTATACTACCGGTGGGAGGGAAGCGCTGGCCGCGCTCCCGGCTGCATGGGTACCACCATCTTGCTTGTTTCGCCCGTGAAACAGCTTTGCTGTGTTTCGGAGAGAACGGCAAGACAGGCAGTGTAATTACTGGCACCGAGACTTAACATCTTATGTCTCAGGATAGGCAACACATAGATGAGTTGCCTGGGCTCGTTCCAGGTAAACTAGTTTATGTTCATGGGCGACGTTGACCACTTACCATTAGGTGGCACGTTTGCCAGTTTGCTTATCCAAGTAACATAAAAAAAAAAAAAAATAGTGAAAGATTTTTTATTGGATGCGTAATTTCGTATATTAAAATTACAATGTTAATAACCGTGCATTTTTATGTTATATGTATATTTTAAAAGGTTTAAAAATTTGTTAAATCATAATACAACCATAAGAAATTGACTATGGCTCGTGAAAATAGGAAGATTCGTTTCCGATTCTATGTTTTTTTTTCCTATTTAATTATGTAAACTCTTTTTATTCTTTACTCCTATTTATTTGTAATGTTCATCTGTACCGTGGTGCCATGTCTGGTTGGCTGAGTAAATTTTATTCTATTCTATTTTATTCTATTCTATTCTCTATCACCTCTAACCTAGCATTCATCATCATCATCAGCCTCTATCTGTCCACTGCTAAACATAGGTCTTTCAATGAACGCCAAGACTACCGATCCCTTGCCGCTCGCATCCAACACGGACGTCACTGCATGGAGATCTTCTTAACATTCCTTCAATATTATAGTATTAATAAGTATAGATAGTATATGAGTATTTATAATTCTTACATTATAAGAATAGTAAGATAAAGTGGTGGGCTTAAAGTTTTTAGCCTAGGGTAGATTATGAGGGTTTAAGTAGGCGAGAGTCAGAATTAATCTCTCCCGCTTTTGAGAGGGATAAACACATAATGGGTTCCCCGGGGAAAAACGGGTAAATGTAATATGTATGTAGAGTTATACCTATTAGTATTAGTCGTACTATTAATGAAAAGGTTTACAAGGTATATTTGATTCATGATTACTCGTGACAGCTGAATTTGTAAGAAAAGTACATGGATAGTCGAAAAACTGGAAAACGAAATATAAAAAAATAATGCCTATTCTCGAATACAGTCTTCCGCGAAGAAAAGGTGAATGACGTGGTAAACGTCGTCTCTTAAACTAACAGTGAATAAATCTGTAAAACTTTAAAAGTATTTTCTATAAGATTTTAAGCTAATAACTTGAAATAACTTTTACTAATTTAATTACCATCTCATATCTACATCATATAATTCGAAAAAAAAACTGAGCGACTATGGCCTTTTTTTTTCTTTAACGCCAGGAAATGCTCTGAGGCATCCCGCGGGGGGGTGGGTCTCCCCACGCGGGTATGTGGGACTCGCTCTTATATACCTCTTATATACTATGTATAATGATGAATATAAATAACTGTGGAACAAGCAAAGACACCTTTTCACACCAAACGCTAGCTTTTTAATAAACGTAACACATGTTTGAATAAAATTAGGGTACGCTAAATTATTGTGGGTTTTAATTGCTTATTTTATGGGGGCTTTTTAGACCGACCTTTGCAGAGCGAGCCCTGCTGGAGCCCTGACATAAAACACAAAGCATTTTTGTAACATATGCTTATTTTGTTTACATCATTAACTTATGTTTCATGGAATGGAATGAAATATGAGTCATACGAGGGTAAGTGGTTAGCGTCGCCCATGGACGTAAATAAGTTTTTTTTTTTTTTTTGCCGGGAAATGCTCTGAGGCATTCCGCGGGGGAGTAGGTCTCCCCACGCGGGTATGTGGGACTCGCTGCACCCGACAGCTGGTAAGTGGACGCAGCTCTACCCACTAAAACGCGGCGAGTGCCACCAATGCCACCTTTGGTGAGGTGCCCCAGATCTAGAAAATAAACAGGGCACCTCGATGGCTAGTCAGTCCCTCAAGGGACCGACGCCACCTCCACAGAGGGGTTATCCCGCACCACAGAACAACCCCTCCCATCGTCGGGACACAATGGGGTGAGGTTCTCTTCCTCGCTCCATGCCCCCTACTCTTTTGTCCCCTCTTCCTTATAATGGCCTCAATTCGTTTCGCCCAAGGTGCTGGGCTCACCCTAGCCTACTAAGCCCCACCGCTAATATATGGTGGCGCTTCTCTAGATTCGACCCCGACCTTTCTACGTACGTCTCAGATTATCTTCTTCTCGTTCATTTACTTAATTTCTGAAGGTTATACCCTTGAAAGGCTTGCATGGTTTTGTGCGTTATTTCCCTCCACCTGTCCTCTTTTCGACTCCTCTCAGAGCTTTTGTAAGAGAGAGCCTAGTGTGAGTGGAAACTTGGTCACACTATCGGCTGGGTGATCGGCCGCGAGGTCTTTTTCCTTCCACCTTACCAACAACTAGATTGTCGAATTTATCAGGTTGGTGGCGGGCTATCTGACCGAAATACCCAAAGATACGTTGGTAACCGCATGAAACGCGACAACATAGCTGTCACTTGACGCCGGTGTTCTGTGAGCGAGAAGTTCTACCCCGATCGTGCCGGCCCAATTCGCCTGTAAAGTAGTATGGCACTACCTCTTCTTAAAAGCATACGGTTGACAGTCTAGGTTTTATACTGAGGTGTTCCAGAATGGACTTACTTATAATCCAGATTATCTACTAGACGCTATTTATTAATGAAATATAAAAAAATACACCAAAATAAGCATAATAAACAGTGGACAGAAAAACTACCTAGATTTTACAGGATTTTATTGAATTTCTAGTTCTAAAAGGTTTAATTATATAGTGGGTCAGCTCGGGCGTCAAATTAACTTTCACACTTCACGCTTGTCCACCCTAGGGGCGGATAGGGGTGGGGAAAATACTTTCTTTATTTAGCTAACATACGCTTTTAATTAAAATCCATTGTTTTTTCTGGATATACTGTACTGTATTGTACAATATGAATTTTATTATTGTTGCTGTGTGTCTTGTGAACATAATGACGTTGCCGAAATATGCTTTGTTAAATATAAGTATATTGCTAAATAGCCCGTTCTAAACAGTATTATCGTGAAATTAGCTATGTTAGTTTTAAAAGAAGTTATATTTGTGTATGTGGCTTAACCACTGCATGGGTAACGGGTTCAAATCCCGGTCACTTGTCTGAAGTTTCTGAAACTGTAGTGCTCTCCTCCTCCCCACCATGGTTCAGGCCTTGTCGTGGCGGTGCGGCTGAGTAACCTAGGGTGAGCCACTGCACCTTGGGCGAAGCGAATTTAGCAGAGGGGGCCCTTTGTACCCCTCTTATAAGAAGAGACAAAAGAGCAAGGGGTAAGGGGCGAGGACGGGAACCTCACCCCATTGTACTCTCCCAACGTAGAGAGGGGTTGTTCAATGATACGGGACAACCCCTCTGTAGAGGTGGCGTCGGTGGGGACCGACAGCTAGTCAGTTCCTCAGGGGTGAGGGACTGACTAGCCGTCGAGTTGCCCTGTTTGCTCATTAGATCCGGGGCACCTCACCACAGACGACATTGGTAGCACTCGCCGGGTTTTAGTGGGTAGAGCTGCGTCCACTTACCAGTTTTCGGGCGCAGCGAGTCCCACATACCCGCCTGGGGAGACCCACTCCCCATCGGGATGCCTCAGAGCATTTCCCGGCGTTAGAGAAAAAAAAAGTGCTCGCTTCCTCGAAAACAGACAAGGAGATTAGACGCTATACACACTGTTTAATTTATCCATACACAGCTAATTATATGACTATCTAGATTCTAGGCTATTAAAATAATAATTATTTTTTATACTGTAAGTATAAGCGAGCGAAGTCATTGACAACGCAAGTATTGCTAATGTAACGCAATACGCAACTTAATGCAACGCAACTCAACACAACACAACGCTACACAACGCAACGCAAAAGCTATAAGTATATTTATACTACAGGGGAGGTCTATTTTCATCCGTGTGGGTCGATAATCATCCCACGTGGGGTCGGGACTTACTCGCTACAGAAGATTCTCGCCCACAATATCTAATTAATTATGGTATTATCTATACTAATATTATAAAGCTGAAGAGTTTGTTTGTTTGTTTGAACTAGCGCGTTCTCAGGAACTACTGGTCCGATTTGAAAAATTATTTCAGTGTTAGACAGCTTATTTATCGACGAGGAAGGCTATAAGGCTATATGACATTACGCTGTGAATTATAGGAGTTGAGTAACGCGGGCGAAGCTGCAGGCAACAGCTAGTTTTCTAATAAAAATAATGTAACGTTAATACGTTATAGTATTTTAATACTACGTAAGTAGGCAATAATTGTGAAGATCATTATTTTTATAGAAGAGGGGGCAAACGGAAAGTCGTTTCACCTGGTGGTAAGTGATAAGCGACATCCATATACATACACTAGAGGATTAGCAGGTGCGTTCTTTCTAACATGGGTATGCTATTTTCTTGAACCTGCGTGTCTGGTTATTTGAAAGCCTTGAGTGTGCGAAGCATTTTTTTCTTTGGACCCGTATTCAATTTGATATAGACTTTTTAAGTACAATATTTAATAATAATGTGTTCTTTAATTAATAGAAAGTTCCTGATCCCCACCATGGTTCAGGCCTTGATGTGTGGTGGGGCTCAGTAGCCTAGGGTGCGCCCAGAACCTTGGGCGAAGCTAATTGAGCAAAGGGGGCTCTTCGTACTCCTCTTATAAGAAGAGGGGACAAAAGAGCAGGGGGCAATGGGCTAGGATGGGAACCTCACCCCATTGTACTGTCCCGACGTTAGGAGGGGTTGTTCTGTGTTGCGGGACAACCCCTCTGTGGAGGTGGCGTCGGTCTGGTCGCCTGTCGCTGAGGTGATCCTGTCTGTTGCCTGCATATCCGTGACCCTCAATAGACGGCTGAAGGTTCTCGCAGTGGTTTTAGTTAGGGTGGGCACTCCCAGGTGCGAGTCCCACATTGGGTCAGGATCTACCCAAAGACCCTGGCGGCATCCATAAGAATTTCCCTGCGATAAAAAAAACTACTGCTACTAGACAGTTTACGCAGCGGTCGCGGGTTCGAATCTACACCAGGTCATGGACATGTATATTTGTATTTATATATAAATTTCTTAAAATTTCCGATGCTAGTACCCGTAACACAAGTTCTTACGAAGTTACCACGGGGCTAGCTTAACGTGGTTTTATTGTTAAAAAAAAGCCCATTATGTGCCACTTACTGTGCCTCGTTTCATCTACCCATAAAATGTGTATTTGTATAAAGAATAAACAGGTTATCATAAAAGATTCTTTTAAGTGAAAACTTCTTTAGCATTGTTGTGATTTGAAAGTCGATGAAACGAAAAAGCGACAGTAAAAAAACAGACACATAAATTCATAAGATTTAACGTGGGAGAAAATGAGATAGGAAGCATTATACAGTGGTTCGTATGTTCGTGATTTTTGAAGGTGTCACTTCTACCGGATGTGAATAATTGCACACATGTTTTTTGAAGTGAAAACTTCTTTAGGCGCGGTAGGCATATTTTTAGATGAGACAAAATCTCTGGATTCGCGACACCGTTACCACCCGTATGAGACGCTATTTGACGTTTATATGACGTGTGATTTATTTATATAAGATTATCCAATATTGGTTTACTTATGTAAGCAAGGTTTCAAAGAAATGTCAATGACATGCGGCCATTTTGTGCGCCGTTTAAATTATTATATAGGTTGTCATAATCTATTACAGCCTGTATTATAAGTATTTTTGTTATATTTTAATTGTTTTGTTTTCATTTATACTTTAGTCCTGTGTCAGGTTGGGTTAGTTTTTTTAATTCTGGTTGTTTCGGAGATTTGCGCGTTCAAAGAACGCCAAATGATGATGGAAAAAATAAGTTTTTGATATACTAGATACGTTATTAAATAAGTTTTTGATATACTAGATACGTTATTAAATAAGTTTTTGATATACTAGATACGTTATTAAATAAGTTTTTGATATACTAGATACGTTATTAAATAAGTTTTTGATATACTAGATACGTTATTAAATAAGTTTTTGATATACTAGATACGTTATTAAATTCAGACTCCTCTATCTCGTGAGGAAACTTAAATAACAAATACATACAATACTTACGAACATAAATCGCAAGCACTTCTAAATAACGCGCTTTAGACGAGGTTTTATCGTATAAATAAATTTACTAAAAGCATTCTGAGCAAAATGTGTATTGTAAATAGAAATGAAATGGGCGGAAGGATTTTATCGTATCGATTCACTGGATTTTATATTTAGTTAAATGTACACGTATTTCTATTGTATTTTCACGAATGTTTTAGATGAAAATTTATTGATTTGGTAAGTTAGTGAACCGTCAGGTGATGCCGAATTAGTGACGGACTGAATCGTGTATACTCGGCTCCACTTGACATCAAGTGACCTCGGGCCGGTGACGGACTGAATCGTGTATACTTGACTCCACTCGATATAATACGGCCTCGGGTCGGTGACGGACTGTATCGTGTATACTCGGCTCCACTCAATATCGACCTCGGATCAGTGATAGACTAAATCGTGTATACTCGGCTCCACTAGACATCAAGCGACCTCGGGTCAGTGATAGACTCAATCGTGTATACTCGGCTCCACTCAACTTAAAGGGACTTTAGGTCGGTGACGGACTGAATTGTGTATACTAGGCTCTCCACCTCAAGCGACCTCGGGTCGGTGTCGGACTGAATTGTGTATACTCGGCTCCATTTGACATCAAGCGACCTAGGATCGGTGATAGATAGGTGTAAACTCGTTACATCGGGTTTATTCGGCTTCACTCTATAGAAAGCTCGCACGAGTCGATAACACTGAATCGTGTTCACTCGGCTACACTCGACAGCAAAGGCGCTTCGTTCAGTAACCACTAATCGTGCATACCCGGCTCTCCACATCAAGCGACGTCGGGTCAGTGTCGGACTGAATCGTGTATTCTCGGCTCCATTTGACATCAAGCGACCTAGGATTGGTGATTGATAGGTGTAAACTCGTTACATCGGTTTTATTCGGCTTCACTCTATAGAAAGCGCGCACGAGTCGATAACACTGAATCGTGTTCACTCGGCTCCACTCGACAACAAAGGCGCTTCGCTCAGTAACCACTAATCGTGAATACCCGGCTCTACTTAACGTCAAGACCGCTCGGGTTTGTAACACTGAATCGGATGTTTATTCGGCTTTATTCGACACTAAACGCGCTTAAGTTTGTGTCACTGAATTGGGTTTATTCGGCTTCACTCAACAGGCGCTCGTGTCAGACATGCTTAATCGTGTATACACGGCTCCACTCGATATTAAGTGTATTGTAGAATTCATTTATGTTATGGCAATACGTTTCGGCGACATCGACTGCTTACCATCAATGTTTTTTTTTAAATTGCTTGTCTGACAGTTTAGCCACCCTAAACATAATGGCAATGCCCGTTACTGATTGTACCTGGCCTTGGTTGTCACATTTCCGGCTGGGGTGATACGGCCTTGATGTAAAAGGCCTTGGGGGAAAGATCGATACTCAGGTAACGGTGTAAGAACAATGAGGGTCTTAATGTAACTAGCGCGGCCTCACTTACCTGTAAAGTTATGTACAGAAGGTTAAATATCATCATAATATTTTTTCCCTTTTAAAACTACCTTTTAAAACTGGACTAACGCGAGTGGCCTCGCGCGCTGAGGGTTCCTGAAAACGTGATTTTTACGTGATATAACAATTTTGGTGGTGGTGAGCGACGATGGCCTAGTGGGTATGGGCTCGGCCTCTTGAGTGAGAGGCGAGAAGTCCGGGTTCGATCCTGACCCCCCCTGTGATGCCTAGAAATGGGTTTTTCTAAATTTCTACCTGTACCTGACCATCGCTTGCTCACCGGTGAAGGAAACATCGTGACCTACATACCAGATGAGATTAAAAGTCTTTGAAGGTGTGTGAAGTTCACCAACCCGCATTGGGGCAGCGCATCGGTGAACTATGATCCAAAACCCTCCTCGCCTCATTTCGAGGAGGAGACCCGTGCCCAGCAGTGGGACATATAAGGGTTGATATTATTATATTATATTATAACAATTTATTTTCGGTGTCCAGATAACTCACCAGATACTTTGATTATGTAACGATACCTAGCTTCTTACAAAATTTCATGATTCTATGTCAACGGAAAGTACCCTATAGGTCTGACAGACAGACGGACAACAAATACTATAAGGGTATATATATATATAAAGTGATCCTATAAGGGTTACGTTTTGTCATTTTGAGCTTGAACTCTAAAAATAACAACTATTATATAGAAACAAGGTTCAGTTGGGATACTTACCATTATAAATCTTAGGATACGCAGAAATAAGTGAAGTTCTTGGATGAACATGTTCATACGTTGTTAATGAACATGAACATAAACATGGATATGTTCATGAGCAACGTTGACCTCTTAGCATCTTGCTCGTTTGTCCGTTATCTTTTTTTTTTCTTTAACGCCGGGAAATGCCCTGAGGCATCCCGCGGGGGAGTGGGTCTCCCCAAGCGGGTATGTGGAATTCGCTGCGCCCGAAAACTGGTAAGCTGGACGTGAGTCTACCCACTAAAACCCGGCGTGTGCCACCAATGCCGCCTTTGGTGAGGTGCCCCGGATCTGTTGAGCTAGTCAGTCCCTCAGGCGACCGACGCACCCTCAACAGAGGGGTTGTCCTGCACCACAATAACCCCTCCTAACGTCGGGCAGTACAATGGGGTGAGGTTTCCCATCTTCGCCCCTTGACCCCCTGCTCTTCTGTCCCTCTTCTATTAAGAGGGGTAAAAAGAGTCTCCTCGGCTCAATTGGCTTCGCCCAAGGTGCTGGGTTCACCTTAGGCTACTGAGCCCCACCGCCACGACAAGGCCTGAACCATGGTGGGGAACTAACTAGGATAACCCAACATAAAATCCTAATAACTTACTACAGGAATGAGTCGAATTTCTAATTTACAACAGAAGGTGGTATTTTAAGGTGAATTTCACAGAATATACAGGTATTTACATATGACAATGAACAAAAAGCTCTTACCACAGATGTTCCAGAGACAAATGGTGTGACCTACTAAATGTGACCTACTAGAGTGCAGCACAATGGGCTCTAGATACTTGTAGGTTGATTAGGAATGCCACAGACTAACTACGACTAACGTCTCTGTTTTACCTGACGACAAATAAAATAGTAATGTGTTTTGTCTCATTTATTTAGTGTAATAACCGCATGATGAGATGCTATGTTTGGTCCAATGAGAAAAAGAAACATGAATCTAAGGGAAATACGTGAATGGATACTGGCGTTTGAAATGTGGACTCTACGTAGGATGTAAAAAATTCTTTGGAGCAGTTTTACTTCAAACGTCAGAGTACTTAAAAAGCAAACCGCAAGAGAGAGTTGATGTCGTCTATCATGAGACGAAAAGTTGCCTTTTTGGACACATGCAGAGAGGATCCTTCTATGAATTTCCAAGGTTGATCCTTGAAGGCAAGATCCCGGGGAGGCGAAGCCCAGGCCTTCAGAGGAGCATCGGAGGGGACTTATCTCTGCCGAGCGTCATCACCACGATGCTCGGTGACGATGAGTCCTGGACGGCAATGGTCTCCTTCTGCGAGGCAATAGTGTTCCAGAAGGAGGCTGACTAGAGGGTAAGAGAGGAGGCTGCCGACTAGGCCTACCCCCGCAAGCGACGAACGTGCGGCGTGTGCCGGGTGTGTAGTGGCGCTACTTAATGCGCCTCCAGTAATGCCCCTGTGCTCGTGTCAGGCTTCAGGATGGGAACTGTAGCCCAGTATGGCACGACGTCGCGGGGCCAGCCTGTCGCTGAGGTGATCCTGTCTGTTGCCTGCATATCCGGACCCTCAATAAGCGGCTGAAGGCGCTCGCAGTGGTTTTAGTTAGGGTGGGCACTCCCAGGTGCGAGTCCCACATTGGGTCAGGATCTACCCGAAGATCCTGGCTGCATCCAAAAAGATTTCCCTGCGATATAAAAAAAAGACCTTCAGTGGCTAGACGACATTAAAGACTGGACCAAACATAGCTACACGCAACTGAAGGAAGCCGCATGGGATCGCAGAAAATTTAGCCAACTGACCTCCGACCTTCAACATGAAGATGGCAGCTGATGATGATGATTCAGTGTAATATATTTTCCCCCATATTCAGATTATTCCGTTGTCCGTCTTTCTGTCAAACCAAAAGCTCTTTGTCTATACCAAGACAGGTATAGACCAAGAGTAGTCTTTAAAAGGTAAGAATCTTACAGCATAACATCTTACAGTATTCCGTTGTCCGTCTTTCTGTCAAACCAAAAGCTCTTTGTCTATACCAAGACAGGTATAGACCAAGAGTAGTCTTTAAAAGGTAAGAATCTTACAGCATAAAATCTTACAGTATTCCGTTGTCCGTCTTTCTGTCAAACCAAAAGCTCTTTGTCTATACCAAGACAGGTATAGACCAAGAGTAGTCTTTAAAAGGTAAGAATCTTACAGCATAACCATCTTACAGTATTCCGTTGTCCGTCTTTCTGTCAAACCAAAAGCTCTTTGTCTATACCAAGACAGGTATAGACCAAGAGTAGTCTTTAAAAGGTAAGAATCTTACAGCATAACATCTTACAGTATTCCGTTGTCCGTCTTTCTGTCAAACCAAAAGCTCTTTGTCTATACCAAGACAGGTATAGACCAAGAGTAGTCTTTAAAAGGTAAGAATCTTACAGCATAACATCTTACAGTATTCCGTTGTCCGTCTTTCTGTCAAACCAAAAGCTCTTTGTCTATACCAAGACAGGTATAGACCAAGAGTAGTCTTTAAAAGGTAAGAATCTTACAGCATAACATCTTACAGTATTCCGTTGTCCGTCTTTCTGTCAAACCAAAAGCTCTTTGTCTATACCAAGACAGGTATAGACCAAGAGTAGTCTTTAAAAGGTAAGAATCTTACAGCATAACATCTTACAGTATTCCGTTGTCCGTCTTTCTGTCAAACCAAAAGCTCTTTGTCTATACCAAGACAGGTATAGACCAAGAGTAGTCTTTAAAAGGTAAGAATCTTACAGCATAACATCTTACAGTATTCCGTTGTCCGTCTTTCTGTCAAACCAAAAGCTCTTTGTCTATACCAAGACAGGTATAGACCAAGAGTAGTCTTTAAAAGGTAAGAATCTTACAGCATAACAGCTTACAGTATTCCGTTGTCCGTCTTTCTGTCAAACCAAAAGCTCTTTGTCTATACCAAGACAGGTATAGACAAGACAGGTAGGACAAGACCAAGAGTAGTCTTTAAAAGGTAAGAATCTTACAGCATAACATCTTACAGTATTGGAAACAATGTAAAGATTTTAGTATATATAAATAATATATACTAAAAATCTTTATTATTCATATTATTTTATTGCGCTTTATAAGCGAAATCCGAAGGTTTTCGAGTTTTTATATGGTATAAAAGTTATCTTATATATATTTATTGCTTGTTTTACTCGTACAAACCTAATTTTCGTAATGTACATACCAAAAAGGTATTTTTTGTTATACGTATGTTTTATAGGGCAGCTAAGGCATAAGGCAGTGATGGCTAACCAGTGGCACGCTTTATGGCACGCGACCCAATATTTTGGGCTCGCCACTAAGAAGTAGTAAAAGACTTCTTAGATGCGTTCTTACCACACATTGGACGCTAGAAAATGTGTCATTATTGGGGTAAGAGTGACTATATAATATTTTTTTTTGAGAATAAAGACTTTTGAGTTTTATTATTGTCTTAACAATCATGAAGTTAAAATTATTTGATGGCACGCGGCTATGGCTTCGTTAAACATTTTCTAGATAATGGATATACGGCACCTTGTTGCATAAAGGTTCGCCACCCCAGATATAAGGAATATAATAAAAGAACAAGGAAACTTGTTACATTCAAAACGGATAACACTTTTATAGACCGAGAGATGAGTATAATAAAATAACCCAAAGATTATACTAAAATATAATATTATATGAGATGAACTGTAACATTCGTTTATACAGATATTGTTATAGTATTGCATAAACCGCGGTAAGTTTATAAAAGTATGTTTCTTTATACAGAGAGAGAGTGATTTTTGAATATAATACATAATTATGTATACATAAACACAAACTGTCAATAAAATTCCCTAAAAAAAGCATCCCGTTCCGGTGTCAAACTAGCGTTGGCTTGGAAACCATTATTTATAACAAAATATGTTAATACGTGACAACGTGTTTTGTGTTTTTGTGTTTATTTCTACAATTTAATAATATGTAAATGATTTCCTCCATAATTTTCAGTCAACTCAGAGGTACGCCTATCGAAAAATTAGTTGTTATTAATTAAATTTAAAATGGTGTACATTTAAGTTTAGTACTTGTTTCAACCCTATGTGGTTTTTTGCTGCTAAGATCTTTGATCTTTTCTCTATTATATTTTTACTTGGTTAATTAAAAAAAGTAGTAGAGCTACAAATATAAGTGACAAAAAACCCCAGCTCCTGGTCTATAATACGACTTTTCAAAGAGTTCTCGCCTCTATCTCACTCTTTTTAATCGAAACTTTTATCTTTGCAACTTTGAAAGAAACTGTGCATAATTCTAAAAGGTGAACAAAGAAAAGTGCCTTGAAGAGTTTACTCTTCTTGTACTTCTTCTTGTACGACTTTATTTAGCTACCTTATGTATTATTTATACTAACTGTTAAAAGCTAAGACGATCTCCGTGCAGTAACCGTCCGTGTTGGATTCGAGTGGCCAGTTATGAGTAAGAGGTAGTGCCATGCTTTGCAGCCAATTTGGGCCGGCACGACTGGGGTGAAACATCTTGCTCACATAACACCGGCGTCAAGTGACAGCTATGCTGTCACGTTTCGTGCGGTTTGTGAGTTTACGGTAGCCCATTTTTAGGGAAAAGGAGGGCAAATCACCGGAATAATATTTGGTTGTGCGGATGTCGTCGGTAGTCACCATGAGGCTCCGACTGCTCGGTTGCCTCCTTATGACACAAAAAAGAGATCGGTCGTCTTGGCGTTCATTGAAGGAGGCGTATGTTCAGCAGTGGAGGGATAGAGGCTGATGATGATGATGATGATGATGATGATGATAATGTCCAATAATGGCTGAAAATAGTCAAATCGACATTAAACTAAAGAATTTGATATTAATAGAAAATTATATCTGTCCTCACGAGGCTGTTTATGCCATTTAGATAGTCAAACTAGCACTTGATGGTAAGTGGTAAACGTCACCCATGAACCCGATACCCGGGACTTCTAAACATATATATTCAAATAGATTTTGGCGCTAATAATTTCAATTTATTTCAGTAATTCCAAAACGAATGAAAATATAACTTAGTGACCTAATAGTTCATGATAAAAACTTTGTTTTGTTAGTTTTCAATACATGATTAGGTAAACTTTTGTAACAGAGAAAAAAATATCAAACATACCTCTTTTTAAAAAGAGATTCACATCTTATGGGAAAACGGGACCGGACCTCTTAACTTTCTTCGTAGATGAGTCTATATAATAATTATTATTTTCTATAAAATAATAGAAGGCAATTAATTGCGTTAAAAACGATAAATGGAGAAATTTCTTCAATTATCGTTTTTAACGCAATAAAATAACAAAAACCATTTTGTCGTTTACGTCCTTTAGTTATAATCTCGCGCGTGTATGGAGAGCCTCACCTTGCTCAGGACGCTCAGTCCCCACTGGCGCGTGTCCGGCATTAGAATTATTGTTTAACAATGCCTAGCCTTAAGTCTTGGTGCCAATATTTACAATGTCTGTCCTTCTGTTCGAGACAATGTATTTCACGTATTCAAAATAAGCGGGATAGATACCGATGTAAGCTTGAGAACGGAATAACCTTACTCCGACTAGAAAATCGGACCTTTGTCTATATTATACGAAACGCCGGGAATACAAAAATCAGACTGCAAGTAAATCTTGAAAATTTTGAATTATCCCTATTACTAGCTAGCTATGCACGGATGCAATAAGTATTTTAAACACTTCGTACAAAAGCTTGAGATATTGTATAAAAACCTGTCTCAGTAATCACTGGATCTATTGATGAAAACCGCATGAAAATTTGTCCAGCACTTTTTATGTATATCGCAGACACACAGACGCGGGGGAGGGCTTTGTTTGACTTTTTGGAATTATTGCTGCTGATAAATTGTGGTGCAGTATACATAATATCATAGTGCACCAGCTTTATTTTGTGAATCTTTGGACACTTCAAGGCCCTTATGACCTTGAACACATAGCCTTAGTGTCAGGTATAAGCCTTGGCCTTGGCCTTTGCGGACCTTATATGGCCTTGGAATTAAAACCGCCAAACCGCTGATCTTATCACCAACAATATTATGTGGTTTGCAAGTGGATTTATAGGTTGGAAGTTTGATAGCATAAATGGAAGTAGGAATCCTTATCCGAACTATATATTGGAAATTGGAATAGACAAACCGACAGGCGTGTAGGTACTTAACAAGATATATTATATAAATCAATGAACGCTGGCTGCGCGCACGAAAAAGTGTCCCGATCCGCCAGAGCCGAGCTTGCAGCGAGAGCAACAAGGGAGATAGGCACGATCGGTCTAAGCATTCGGCTTCTGACGCATTGTGACGTCATCATTTAAAATTATCGTCCTTAAGCTAACTTTACAGACATCAGTTTTTTTACGACTTGATGCTTTTTTTTTCGGAAGGGCTACACTTTTCGGCCTGATGGCCTTTAAGCTCAATCAGGACAGTAAATGAGCAGATGGCTCACTTAAAAAATATTCGAAAGGGGGACGCCCCCCTCCGCGCCCCGTAGGGGGCGCTGTTCAACGCGCACGCTGCTCGGGAGAGCAGGATTTGGACTAGTCAAATCCGATACGGTCGACGAATCTTTTACGGTTTAATTTAACCTATCATAAACAGACAGATAAGCTATGCAATGGTGTGGTCAGCGGCGCCCATCAGCATGAACAAGTGATGATACTAGCCCAGGCAACGTATTCACGTGTTGCATAAATTACATCTGTCTTGAGGTCAGATGCTGACTTAAGGATATTATGCCATATGTTTAATTACTATGACTATACTCATCCAAAATGGCCAAAGATCGCATGGTCTATTAAACATAACGATACATCATCATCCTCTCCACCTGAGCATAATCTTCGGTTTTTCTCCAGTTCTTCTTCTTCTTTGGCCCTTGCTCCCAAATGGAATTGCTAGTTCTCACCAGTTGAACCTCACCCCATTACGCTATCCCGACGTTGGGAGGGGTTGTTCTTTGGTGCGGGACGACCCTCTGTGGAGGTGGTGTCGGTTCCTTGAGGGACTGACTGGCCGTGGAGGTACCCTGTTTGGTCAATACATCCGGGGCACCTCACCAATGGCAGCATTGGTGGCACTTGCCGGGTTTTAGTGGGTAGAGCTGCGTTGACCTTACCATCTTTTGGGCGCAGCGAATCCCAACTACTCGTCTGGGGAGTGCCAGCCCCCCCAGCCCAGCGAGATGCCTCAGAGCATTTCCTGGCGTAAAAGAAAAAAAAAGTTCTCTCCAGTTACTGCCGGTGATATACGTAATTGACATTAAGCTTCAGAAACAAAATCACCAAACAAATTATTTACTCTAAAAAAAAACCTCGTTCTAAAATGAAGAGAAAAAACAAGGACAAACCTTTCCATTATTCGACCAAATTAAATGGCATACATTAAAATATTGAATTCTATATTTAAATGCGCGTCATCTGTTGGAGAAAGGTGGAATTATTTTTTTGTATAAAGTAATTTGATTTTATAATATGGGTATAAGGGCAACTCTGAAACAGATTATGAAGTGAAACCTTCTTTAAGCGCGGTAGGCATATTTTTAGATGAGATAAAATCTCTGGATTCGCGACACTGTTATGAGACGCTATTTGAAAGTAGTATTTGATTACTTATTTGAGAAATTCAACCAACTAGTGATCTGTATGTACATCCTATCTGCCAATAATCCATCAATGGCCATCAGTCGGCCAATCAGAGCGCAGAACCGGCGCAGCGTCGCAGCACAATTTTGGCGGATTTTTTTTCCATACAAAACACTCACACACACAAACATTACCGCTCCATTCCGGTTATATGCTTGATGAAACAATCACATAATTTTTTTTGTAAAGTGAATCTTGTCAAACGTGCATAGCCTCCCCGTGCGCCACGGTGGAGCCGCGCCCTTACTTCTATGTCCAAGCATGAGTAATTAGATTTAAATTTTAAACAGTTTAAAAACTTCAACGAAACCGATACATTGTAGCAAAAAATTAGCTTCAGATTAGTTTCAAACTAGTTAACTCTAGAGCACTTCTGAACGAAACTTGAAGATAATTTTGAATGACACTCCACTCGTACCACACTACGTGAACTTCTTATAACGATACAAGTGCAAAATTGACCTATATCCAAGATAAAATCTCTTAGTAACCTCAATAGGTTGTTCAAAACAAAAAAACAATAAATATATATGTATACGGGGCCATAGTTAAATAACGCCACACGAATTTCATGATATTTCGAGCCCTCCCCCGTCCTCGTCACAGATGGTCACACAGATTCTCCCCCCTCCCTACTCTATATAAAAATTGTCACAAATTTTGTAATTTTTACAAATTGAAATTAGTTTTAAAATTTAAATTATTTAAAGGCTCCAGCTAGTGTATAGCTGAAAATGAAAATGAGCTAGTGTATCTTAGAAACTCATACAGTTTAAAAATATTTTCGACATTGTAATCCTAGGTTATCGCCGAATGTCAGTAAGGGTAGGGTAAATCCAAGCTAACACGGGAAAAATATGACGGTAGTGAATTGAAGAATTGAAAGAGATTTCCTGCCAATCTATGTTTTAACACGGGAGTCGTTACATTGGACAAAATGGCCGACTCCATTTATCAAGACTCACAAAAGGTTTTTACTTCGAAGACAGGAAAAAATGTGTTAGCTTCCTCGCCTTCGGGAAAAAGGCTATTGATCTTGTTTATTATTTGATTTGTAGGCTTTTATTGAATATATAGCTTTTCCCCGTCGTTAATAACACAAAAAAAATCCTTTAAAATTAATAGCATTCATTTATTGAGCAAATGCATAAAAATCAAACTGTTGGAGTGTATGTATGGTGTTGGTTTCACAATTAATAATGTATTTTCTATGTAAAACTTTATTGTGAAGACTGTTTGTCACCTTAAATAAATAAACAAAATGTTAAATTTATAGCTCATAGATTGCTTGCAGATAGTTCGAAGTTTCATTCGCGTTTTATTTGCAGCCATTATTATATAGCCATATCACCAATAGAAAATCACCTTTATAAAAATGTGATTTTTAAAACGAATTAATTGTTTCGAAGATACAGATTTTTTTTCGGAAGGGCTAGACTTTTCGGCCTGATGGCCTTTAAGCTCAATCGGTACAGTAAGTAAACCGATGGCTCACTTAAGAATTATTCGAAATTTCGCCCCCTTCCGCGCCTCGCAGGGGGTGCGGTTCATCGCGCGCGCTGCTCGGGAGAGCAGGATTTAGACTAGTCAAATCCGATTCGGTCGACGAATCTTTTACGGTTGAATTTAACCTATCATCATGAGGGCCGACCCTCATCCCTCCCTCTGGAGAGAGAGGCGGGTCATGCGCGGTGCGTAGTGCTACCGCTGTTAGCGTGGTCTGAGTTTGTGTCTACTCGTATCGGATTCGCAAGATACAGAGTACAGAGTCGGTATGTTACAGAAGTAGTTATTAGTGGTCTCTGTGATATTTTTTTATTATTATTGTTATTCTTTCTGTATCAATAAATAAATAAAAAAAAAAAAAAAAAAAAAAGTTATATCGGAACAGAAGTCGCAGTCGGAGGTGGAGGCAGAAGAGAGATCTGCTAAGAACAGGTTTAATAAATTGAAATATACAATATACGGCACGATGCTGTCTTTTGTGTATACCATTTCATTTATTGATTTTCAATTATTAAGAATTCTACCTTTTTTTCTTTTACCCCGGGAAATGCTTTGAGGTATCCCGCTGACGGACGGGGGACTCCCCAAGCGGGTATGTGGGACTCGCTGCGCCCGAAAGATGATAAGGTGGACGCAGCTCTACCCACTAAAATCCGGCGAGTGCCAACAATGCCGCCTTTGGTGAGGTGCCCCGGATCTATTGAGCAAACAGGGCACCTCGACGGCTAGTCAGTCCCTCAAGGGACCGACACCACCTCTGCAGTGGGGTTGTCTCCCACCACTGCGCAACCCCTCCCAACGTCGGGACAGTGCAAATATGGGGTGAGGTTCCCATCCCCTTGCTCTTTTGACCCCTCTTCTTATAAGAGGGGTACAAAGAGGAGCTCCGTCGGTTTTATTTGCTTTGCCCAAGGTGCTGAGTTCACCTTAGGCTACTGAGCCCCACTGCCACGACAAGGCTTGAACCTTGGTGGGGATTATAATAAAATTATAAATTTTACCTAGCGTCTCGTGCCAATATTTTTAACGTGAATGTGGAATTCTGAATAAAGTTTTTATCTACTACAAAATTTACGTATATATTATTTACACCAACCTTTTCGACTCCGGGTGGGATTACCATCAACCCCTGTCAGGTATCTTCGCGTGACACGATGGGCTTAGAATTTACGTCTAAAATATAAATGGCGTTACAGAATGTTACAAATTATGTATAATATGAAGAACGCTTGCTAAGACGAAACAAATTGTGTATAATTATAGCTGCTACGACACTTGCTACGACGAAACAAATTGTGTATAATTATATCTGCTATGACACTTGCTACGACGAAACAAATTGTGTATAATTATATCTGCTACGACACTTGCTACGATGAAACAAATTGTCTATAATTATATCTGCTATGACACTTGCTACGACGAAACAAATTGTGTATAATTATATCTACTATGACACTTGCTACGACGAAAACGCTGAGATCTGTGAGCCAGTTTTTTGGACTATAAAAGTGTAAACCTAGATCAAGTCACTACTACAATCATACTGTAACCTGCAATCATAAACATAATATTTTAATTATAATCATAACCATCGTTTAATTTTCTCAAAACAATCACTCGATCGTATTCTTAAAGAAATCATGGGGGCCCCAATGGATCGTGAGGTCCTGGGCACCTGCCTAGAGTGCCCAATATGAAAGATGGGGCTGATTACAGGTGCATTAATGTAGTGTAATTTTCCGTACTGTACTTACTTGAAGATACTTTATTTCACACGAAAGCGGGTAGTCGGTACATGTAGTTGTGATGCGTACAGCCGTGCGTTCTTGTTTGCGTAACTACAGGAGCGTATCAGCACAAGAACTGAGGGCTACCGAGCTTACGTACACAAAGACAACGTGCATGTACATTTACAAACACAAGGATGGCTCACCCGCTTTCGTGAAATAAAATATCTATAACTTAAATCCAATTAAATCTATTGTTAGAAATTCCACGAACTATTCTGGTTTCAATGGGATTTGAGCCCGCTACCCCCTCTAGTCATCAAATACTTATATACCAATTTGTATTCCAGACTTGTGCAATGCTGCGACCAAAATCCAGGCTTCGTTCAGGGGCCACCAGGCCCGCAAGCAGACCCAGGTAGAGAAGACCCAAGAACAACAGGACAAGGTACATCTAGACTAGTGCGGGGTCCCTTAAATTATGGACCCCTTAATCGGGCCTCTTAGGGTATGATATAGGATTAGGATAAATGGGGGGTAGATAACCCTAAGTAAGGGTATCCGTAAAACATTTAAGCTTCACAAAATAATCCTTGTGGCTTTTTATTATTTTCTTGGTATATTCACTGTGACGCAAATACATGCGCGATTGTCTTTATCTAGATCACTCATGAACATAACCAAAATTATGCAAATGCGTTGCCCTCCTTTTCCTTTTAATGGACACCGGAAACTCGGAAATCGCACGAAATGCAACAGCCGGTGGGGGGGGGGGGAAGCGCTGTGCCGCGCTCCCGGCTGCATAGGTACCACCATCTTGCTTGTTTCTCACGTCAAACAGCTTGGCTGTGTTTCGGAGAGAAGAGCAAGACAGGTAGTGTAATTACTGGCACCAAGACTTAACATCTTATGTCTCAGGACACGCAACACATAAATGAGTTGCCTGGGCTCGTTCCAGGTAAACTAGTTTATGTTCATGGGCGATTTCGACCACTTACCATCAGGTGGCACGTTTGCCAGTTTGCCTATCCAACTAACATAAAAAAAGCATAGCTGTCAATTGACGCCAGTGTTATGTGAGCGTGAGGTACCACCCCGGTCGTGCCGGTCCAATTCGGCTGCAAAGCATGACACTACCTCTCCACAAAGTACTCTCTTTAGTAGACTAGATTCAAACTATTTACTTATACTTTTTTGGATTTAATTTATTAAAATCTGTTTCAATAATTTTTTTGCAAGCAATGCGAGCTAACGAAAGTGGCCAACGTCACACATAAACATAAATATGAGACTAGGCGAGGTAGCTTTCATACTTCACCTGGTGCTGGTGCCCGCCTGCTTCGCCTTTTTTTGTTATCGCAGGGAAATGCTTTTTACGCATGTAGCCAGGATCTTGGGTAGCTACGTGGGACTCGCGCCCTTCCCTAAACTAAAACCACTGCGAGCGCCTTCAGCCGATTTTTGAGGGTACCGGATCTGCAGGCAACAGTAATCCTCAGGACAGACTGGCCCCGGCGAAGACCAGACTATTCCCTTAAACTCGTAAGGGGTAACTACTCGGCCGCTACAAAGCAGTCCCCGTGACGTCATGTAATACTGGGCCCAAGCTCCCATCCTGAACCCGACATGAGTACAGGGGCGTTACAGGAGGCGCGTTATTTCGGTAGTCGCTAAAAGGCGTCGATTGCTCGTTTGTCCTCCTATGCTATAAAAAAAACTAAATATGAAATAAATGTCAGAAATATAGTAATATATGTTCTGATCACAATTCCCTGTCCAAACTTACCGTACCAGTTCCTTGGCGGGATTCCAACCCGCGAACCCAATGTAAGCCTCGCATTAACCCCAACCACAGTGCCAACTTTTATGTAACATAATAAGAAAAAACCTTAATTTATGACCTAAAAATGTAATAATAATAATAAGTAATACGAGAATCTTTTATAATAGTTTTACGTGTTTAGTGATCTAATGCTTCCGCCCAGCAAATTGTTATTTTTTTGCTCTACAAAGAAACAAAACTTTAAGATATTGTTTAAAGTAATAACGTTTTTATTCAATACTATCTGTTGTTGTAATCGACACTAAAAAGTAAAAAATAAATTATAGTTAAAAAAAACTAAAAAACACGCTTTAATAGCAAACCCAACAAAAAAATTGAAAATAATTTTTAATAGATGAATTAAATGGGTTAACAAAATTACTTATTATAAATGCGTGAGGTGCTCAATATTTATTATTAAAAATATTTCATCGTTATCTATTTCTAAAAAGTGAAGTTAATATAAAAACTTAGTTACAAGCACCACGCTTTTTTACAATAAGTAATTTTGTTAACCCATTTAATTTATCTATTAAAAATTATTTTCAATTTTTTTGTTGGGTTTGCTATTAAAGCGTGTTTTTTAATTTTTTTAAACTATAATTTTTTTCTTTTACGCCGGGAAATTCTCTGAGGCATCCCGCGGGGGAGTGGGTCTCGCCACGCAGGTATGTGGGACTCGCTGCGCCCAAAAGCTGGTAAGTGGACGCAGCTCTACCAACTAAAACCTGGCGAGTGCCACCAATGCCGCCTTTGGTGAGGTGCCCCGGATCTGTTGAGAAAATAGGGCACCTTGACGGCTAGTCAGTCCCTCAGGGGAACGACGCCACCTCCTCATAGGGGTTGCATCGCGCCACAGAACAACCCCCAATGCTGCCTTTGGCGAGGAGCCCCGGATCTATTGAGCGAAAAGGGCACCTCGATGTCTAGTCAGTCCCTCAAGGGACCGACGCCACCTCCACAAAGGGGTTGTCCCGCACCGCAGAACAATCCTCCCAACTTCGAGACATTATCATTAAGGAGAGGTTGCCGTCCTTGCCCCTTGCCCCCTGCTCTTTTGTCCGCTCTTCTTACAAGAGGGGTACAAAGAGTCCTCTCTGCTCAATTCGCTTCGCCCAAGGTGATAGGCTCACCCTAGGCTACTGAGCCCCACCGCCACGACAAGGCCTGAACCATGGTGGAGATGCAGAAGAAGATGACCTTATGTATTCAAAAGATGGGACTACTCTAAGTATTGTTGAGTTTTCATATTTTATTATAGCTAGCAGTAGTAATATAGCTCTCCTTGTTATAGATTAGAGGCTATACTATGATCTTTGGTATGGGTTCGCTTTTCGTTGGATGACTCTTTGTAGAATATCTGATCCGGTTTTACATTCCGGAAACATCCGAGATAACTCGCTTATAGCCTGCATAGCTGGTGACCGCGGCTTTGCCTGTAACTTTACTTTTTTTATATCGCAGGGAAATCCTGCATGTAAAAGATAAGTAAAAGATTTCATGTAAAGCTTAAAAGAAAGGTAAAAGTGTTTATGGAAGATAGTTCACCTTGGGAATAGGGCGTTCCTCCCTGGCATTTCAGGATAACAACATGTGAAATTTGTTATAAAATATTTGAAAAGATTAGTTCCACTGAGTTTGTTTCGCCGGTTTCTTTTAGTGGGCTTGCCTTGGAACCGGTGGTAGATTCAATTGACATTCAAAAAGATACTCTGTTTGTACTATTTTGAATAAAATGTTGATTTACTTATGGATGTAGCTTTTGGTAGATCCTTTTTTTATGTCGCAGGAAAACCCTTATGGATGTAGCCAGAATCCTTGGGTAGATCCCGACCCTACGTGATACTGGCACCTGGGAGTGCCCTGCACTTAAACTAAAACCACTGCAAGCGCCTTCAGCCGTTTTTAAGAGTCTCGGATCTGCCATAGGCAACAGAATCACCTCAGCGACAGGTTGGCCCCAGCGAAGACCAGGCTATTCCTCGTAAGGGGGGACTGCCCGGCCCCTACTAAGCAGTCCCCACTACATCGTGTTATACTGGGCCCAGGTTCCCATTATGAACCCGACACGAGCACAGGGGCGTTGTTGGAGGCGCATTAAGAGTCTCCTACGCACCCCCGTTCATCTCCCACGGGGAACTTATATTTACTAGTATTCAGCCAGATAATGCTATTATAGCTAATGTAATTTAAATATTATAGGTATTGCAAAATTGTACAAAAAATGTTAGTACCTATAATATATATGTATATATTCATATCAATATTTGTTTAAAGGTTTAGGCGTGTTAAAAGAATATACAGAGTGTTTTTTTTTTTTTTTCTTTACTTTTAAAGAGGGTTTTGTCTTGAGACACGTCACCATCATAATTAAACTCAAATTAATATTACAATTAAATACAAAAAAAAACCTTAATTTAAACGATTCTTTAAACTTAAAAGTACTAATTTATACAACTGCTTGGCTTCCTCAGAACACGGAGAAGCCAAGATGCTGTTTACAATTCCCACATTAAATAATTGTAAGGATTTAAAATTTTGCCTACAACTGTCATTACGTGTACATTCCATAAGAATGCGATATACAGACTCCACAATACCACATTCGACACAATTTGGAGAATCAACTTTACCAATTAAATATGCGTTATTTATTTTGCATTTATAATATTAATTCATTAAAATATCGATGGAATACAAATTTTATTATTAATGTCAATTTTCATTAAAAGTTAGGTCCGTAATTAAAGGTATGAGTGAAAGAGAGAGTTGTAGTTGGTGATCTCTCTTTAGGGTGTGCCCTGTGACGTCACTGGAAGCTGTAGTAAGAGCACTGTGATTCTAAGAAGTTCTTCCATTTTACAAGAAACTAGGCCGTCATTCTAAGTCGAGACACCGAGACGTCTCAGGATAGGCTACACATAAATGGGTTACCTGGGCTACTCCCGGAGATATCTGTTAATGTTTTTGGGCGACGTTGACCATTATCATAAACTAGGTAACACACTTAGGGCGCGGCTCCACCGCGGCGCATGGAGGCTACGCACGTTTGTCAAGTTTCGCCTTATTAGAAAATGTATGTGATTGTTTCACTGTAACCCACGGAAACGCTACGCATTAATTAACATTTCTTGCAATTCACATTTTAACACGCGTGCGTAGTCTCTGCGTGCGCCGCGGTGGAGCCGCGTCTTAATACAAATTATTTCTATGTACATAATATATAGCATATTGACTTTTAATTTCTAGCGTAGATAAGTTATCATATGTTTGTATATTTACAAACATGTGACAACAGAACCACAAAGCAATAAGTGCTACAACAATTTTCTCGGGAACTCAGTTGATTTTTTGCTCAACTCATTTGAGACTAACTATATTACGTCTCAAGAAGGCACATGCAGTTTCTTGCTGGTCTCAGATTTCTTGTCAGTTCATGGGCGACGGTGACATTTTACCATCGTGTGGCTCGTCTGTCCGTTTGCTTATCCAACTAACATAAAATAACTCTTAAACTAACTTTTACTGAAAACAATAACGTTTTTATTTCGGTCTTACTTAAAGCGATCCTTTTAGATTCGTTCGAGTAAATTTTTGATAATGCTTAAATTTATTACGCGTCAAATGACACAATACTTTTGAGGGTTCTCTCGGTAAAGGCCCTTATTTTATGCCTGTACAGTATATTAGCACAACAGGACGTATGTCTTTGTGAAATTTTATTACAATGAGTTCGCGTTAGATTTTAGATAAGAAAATAATGGCAAATAACTCACACTCACACACACACACAATCTCTCTCCCTCACACACACACACAAACTCTCTCACACACACACACATACAAACACACACACCCACACACAGATTTTGTACAAAAACTGTCGATATATTATATTATGTATATTATGCATTAATTGTACATAATAAGTAATAATTAATAATTATTACATCCTATCATATAAAATACAACAACAATTGGAAGAATCTTCACGCGACGATTTTGATATTGGCGAAATGATTGATTATTATATTTTATAGCATAATAAATTATCAATCTTATGTACATAGTATGTATACATATTTTTAAACTAAGCTGCTGAATAGCTAGCTAGTTGAATTTAAACAACCTTTCACTGAAAAACTATAAAAACTTTTTTTTCCCCTACATTCTTGCTCAAAAATGTTTACAAACGCGAGTATCAACCGCGTCTCGCACTGTTCCCAATGTTCTGCAATATCGTATCCGTGAACGGCGTCTATGTGTGCGTTGCTTGAGCGCGCGTTGTATGTAGATTGCCTTCTGTTCAAATCTATTTTGTGCTCACACTTTTTTGTTAAATGGCATTACGTTATCGTGCCTTCACTAAAGTGTAGTGATGTGCTACGCCGCTGCTCTCGATTAATTTTAAGTTGTATTCCATCTTTTAAGAATATATGTAACATTAATATAGTAATGTAAAAGCTCATATGAATTTACTCAACAATTAATATCCTTTAGGTCTTATAAAATCAGTATAAGCAACCCTCCCCACTTGTCGTGTCGGTGGGACTCAGTAGCTTAAGGTGAACCCAGCACCTTGGGCGAAGCAAATTAAACCGAGGGAGCTGCTCTTTGTATTCCTCTTCTAAGAAGAGGGGACAAAGGAACGGGGAGGACATGGGGCGAGGATGGGAATCTCACCCCACTGGACTGTCCCGACATTCGAAGGGGTTGTTCTTTGGTGCGGGACTACCGCTCTGTGGAGGTAGTGTCGGACCCTTGAGGGACTGACTAGCCATCGAGGTGTCCTTTTTGGTCAATAGATCCGGGGCACATCGCCAAAGGCGGCATTGGTGGCACTCGCCGGGTTTTAGTGAATACAGCTGCGTCTACCTTACCATCTTTCGGGCGCAGCGAGTCCCACATACCCGCCGAGGGAGTCCCCCTCTCCCCAGCGGGATTCTTCAGAGTATTTCGCGGCGTAAAATAAAAGTACAAGGAACCCTACACAATTTATGTCTTCTCAATCTTGACTTGTTTTTATTTTAGTCTCGCTTCAAGAGCATTTGTTTTATGTATCCGAAAGAATTTAGTGTTTTTGGGGTTCATCCGTCAAAGTAAAACAATTCTTTCTTGTGAGACGTCTGTTTGGGTATCTCCCTTCTATACGATGTGTCGTAAAGAAAGGAAGTACAGGCCGTGAAATATTGGCACCAAAACTAAGTCTTACGTCAGGAAAGATAAGGCTTAGATTGAATCATCACCTGTCCCCTAAAGATGGATTTCAGAAGGCAATGCAGGCATTGCCATCTTGTATTTCAGGATAGAGAAGATAGCTCGTCGTAGGATAGTTCCGTGTACTCGTTTATTTGAGAAGTTGACCATTAACTTCGCCTTCCACATACAATTTTTAAGAGCGTATTCAATCTTTTTTCTTTAACGCCGGGAAATGATCTGAGGCATCCCGCCTGGGGAGTGGGTCTCCTCAGGTGGGTATGTGGGACTCGCTGCGCCCGAAAGATGGTAAATGGACGCAGCTCTACCCACTAAAACCCGGCGAAAAAATTGGTATCCAACTCCACTAGAAATATTGAATTTCAATCTATTTTTAATGTTATTAGGAACTTAACTATTTCCATATAGCCTCTTAATTAATGTGGAAGGGGCCCGTCCGATACATAGTAAAATATTCATGAAACGGTCTAGTTAAGTACCGCATCACTGGTGTAACCATACTTGCGCTACAAAACAGGACATATCAGAAAGTAGTAAATTATAAACGTAATTATACATGGTTTTTTTAAACATTCAATCTTCATTTAAATTAAATTCTGAAATTGAAATCATTAAAGAAATAAGTGGAATAAGAATTTAGTTAAAAAAATATGTAATTCTAAATCTTTTCTTTTAATTCTGGTCAGAAATGGGCACATAGAATTTTATATGTCAATAAATTTATCGTAACCTCTAAAAACATTTAAAGTATTCATATAATATATTCATAGAAATATGACAATTTATTTTCAATATAATTAAAAGATATTTGCAAAATAGCATCCGGAATCCGGAATACTAACATACACATTTCAGCATAGTCCTTGTGTATTGTGAATATAACTAAATAATAAGAAACGGCAAAATCACTCCACATAGTCGTATGAATTATAGAATTGGCATCATAAAATGGTTACTGTTATAACAGGAACGACAATACTTTTTTTATGTCATATTGAAGCAACCGAGCAGTCGGAACCTTATGGTGACTACCGACGCCCATTGACATCCGCACAACTAAAAGTTATGCAGATGCGTTGCCCTCCTTTTCCCTATACCTCCCAATGGGCCACCGAAAACTCACAAACTGCACGAAACGCGACAGCATAACTGTCACTTGACGCCTGTGTTATGTGAGCGAGAGGTGCGTGCGAGGTCAATTCAGCTGCAAAGCAACATGGCACGATGGTAGATCAGCGTCGCCCATGAACATAAACAAGTTATGAAACTAGCCCAAACTCATTCACGTATCGCCTAAGATGTTATGTCTTGATACCAGTATTTACACTACCTGCCCTTCTCTTTGATACAGCAAAGCTGTTTCATGGAAGTAATACTCCCACGGTCCTATAAAAACCAGCTAGCGTGGTCACCCATCTTTAATATGGTATTAGTGAGTGACAAGTAATCCGTAGTAAAAGTATACTGCGGGTTTTATTACACCGTATACCTTTTAGAGTCCTCAAACAAGATCTCTGATTTGATGGATTCATTTTAGTATTAATTTAAGTTTATATAGGTTGCCATCACTAATTTTAACGAAAGAGCTTAGCTGTTTTTGAGAAGAAAAGGAAGTTCTATTACTGGGAACCTTAATTTAAGGGTAGATTCTGGTGAATTAGATGTGAATCTTAATAAACCGATAAAATCCTTAAAAGTTGTTTCATTATAATCAATCAGGTGATGTTTATAAGTGACGATAACATGACTTTCAGGTACTTTTTTCTGATTGAATCTTGATCTAATCCATCGAGCATATATTAGATATATAGCATATATAGAGCGGTAATGTCACGTAGTTTGTATGAAAATAAATTCCGCCTTTGTCCGCGACGCTTAGAAGGTTTTGCGCTCTGATTGGCCGACTGATGGCCATTGATGGATTATTGGCCTACGGTACGTACATACAGATCACTGGTTGGTTGATTTGCTATTACGTCAGTGATAAATCACTGACCAGTTTCGGAATTTTATGGCTCACATTATGATATTTTTTATTATTATTTTTTATTATTTTACGGGCCAATATGATAGCTCGCAGGTTTGCACGTTGCTCCGTAGAGGTAAAAGTTTCCCTCTTCAGAGCGTATTGCACATCTCTCTACACGTGCAGCATCTGGGTTGATTACACTAAGAAAAAGTATAGTGACCTCCGCGTCCTGTTTAATAATGCTTTTAGCATGTTGGGGCTGCCACGGTTCTGTAGCGTCTCTGATATGTTCGCAGATGCACGAATAGAATTTTTTAACACTGTGATGCGAAAGAGGTGTGCATCTTAAGTGCGTTGAGTTAGGGGCAGTTCCAACAACATTATGAGTATGATGGCCGCCAGGCTAGACTGTCCGTATATTGGGCACTGCTGCAGTTTACATGTAGCAGTGCCAAAGCCGGGGAGGAAGCTATAAGGATATGCTCCTTATAACTTCCTTATATTAAGAATTAATTATTAAGTAATTTTAAATTTTACGTAAGTTTTTAAATTACAAAATTTAAAATTTTATTTTGTAATAATTATTTTCGATATTAATTTTATTTGTATTTGATTTTAGTATTTTTTTTTTCATTTAAACTTTAATATTTAGATTGTACCTACTAATATGGGTGTAACCTGTTACCTGATATAAATGATTTTTTTTATTTTTTTTATAAGCTCGATGATCTATTCATAATATCATTATTTATATAAAAAAATATGTAAAATGAATAAGGCTGTTTTAGGGCGCAAAGTAAGATAATATTTCTAATTTCACTCATAGGCAACATCGAAAAAAATATTGTAATATCTTGATCTTAGAATTCCTTTTTTGAAAACACGTTTACTCATTTAAATATTATTTATATAATGGCACATGGCCATTATCATTACTTTGAGGGTCCATTCCATCTGCGGCTGCCGAGCGATCGAGGGTAGATCGAGGAGAATTTAAACCACGTACTCCAGATTTAATTGTTACAATTATTATTATTTCAAAAAGAAGGTGAGCGTTTTTCAATTAAAACACAATATACGAAGCTAAAAAATAATGACGCTCCACCGAACCCTTGCTTTTTGCGATGCCATGGTAACAAATAATCCCTCGTTCTCCGGTCGCGCACAAAAGAGTTCGGATTTGCGTCAGGGTAAAGAAAGAGTTTCTTAGCACCCTCTAAACGTCGTATCGCCGTCTTAGACATATCATATTCATTATTCACTATTATAATAATGTTTGTTCAATTTAATAAAATTTGCAATAATAATAATAAAACATCATTAAAACTTTCATACTATAATCAATGCAGTGAACTCGAGTAGAAACACCATTCTTCCGCCTAACAACAGACTCGTCCCACTTTCGAGTTCGTGAACATATTACTTCCTAATGGCATCGGTTCGTATTAAATTTCTATTCTTGCAAGAAAAAGCAATTTCACATGCACAGTATTGAATGTAATGTTATTTCCTTTATAATGAAGTAACTTCTTTTTACAGCTACGATCTTCGAAGTAAAACTTCTTTAGACGCGACTAGAGGGTAACTCTTTTTTTTCGGATAGAAGTAACGATCAGTATTCTATATTCAAAAATAGTAGGTAATTTGCATTGAGCATATATTATGTCATATATATTCCACGCTACTTGTTTCTGATGGAAGTAACGCTCAGTATTTTATAGTTTGTGTAGATAATTTCCGCTATAAAAAATAGAAACTTGCATTGGTCGTGGTATATGTCATAATATACTCCACCCTTCTTAACTTATACGCAAAAAGTGGCAAAAATCATAATAACATAATAAATTAGGATTATTCATTTTTTTTTTTTCAAATCGATGAATTATTACGATTACGATATATACGATTAGCAAAGTAAATAAAATAAATAGAAAAAAAAATCTAAAATCTGATAATTCTAAAATCTGATAATTCTAAAATCTGATAATTCTAAAATCTGAAACAATGAACACGTTTTAACAGGTCAAAACCTGTTAAAACGTGTTCATTTGTTGTGGGGGGACTCCCTGCGCCCGAAAGCTAGTAAGTGGACGCAGCTCTACCCACTAAAACCCGGCGAGTGCCAATAATGCCACCTTTAGTGAGGAGTGCCCCGGATCTAATGACCAAACATGCAGGCACCTTGACGGCTAGTCAGTCCCCAAGGGACCGACGCCATCTCCACAGAGGGGTTGTCCCGCACCACAGAACAACCCCGCCAACGTCGGGATAGTACAATGGGTAAGGTTCCCGTTCTCACCCCTTGCCCCCTTACTCTTTTGTCCCCTCTTCTTATAAGAGGGGTACAAAGAGTCCCCTTGGCTCAATTTGCTTCGCCCAAGGTGCTGGGAACACCTTAAGTTACTGAGCCCCACCGCCGCGTCAATGCCTGAACCATGGTGGGGAAATCCCAAATCATGGGGGAAATCAGAATAGTCCCGGCTTGGTTTCAAGCAACAGCTAGTGTAAGCTATAAAATAATACGATTTAACTGACAAGTCTAAATTAATTCTAATTGGCTAATCAAAATGTAGCACCCGGTTTAAGCGTTTGTTAATATTGTTCATTTGTTCAACTTGTTAACTAATTATTTGCTGTGAAAATTAATTTTGTACAGAATTTGTAAACAAAGCTAAACAGGATAATGTATTTAAAACACGTCGGTCTGGAAAACAGAGAATTTATTAAAAAATTACAACTTTTTTGAGCACTATAATTAGTCTAAAATTAAATCCTATATTTAGTCTAGAATTAATAGAAATTCAATTTTTTTTGTTATCGCAGGGGAATGTTTTTACGCATGTAGATAGGATCTCGAGTAGATCCAGCACCTATGTGGGACTCGCTCCTAGTAGTTCACTACCCGTAAACTAAAATCACTGCGAGCGCCTTCAGCCGCTTTTTGAGGATCCCGGATCTGCATTCAACGAGATAATCTTAGCTACAAGCTGGCCTTGGCGAAGGCCAGAGTACTCATAACAGGGGTCTGCCCAGCTGATACTAAGCAGTCCCCGCGACGTCGTACCATAATGGGCCCAGGTTCCCACCCTGAACCCTACACGAGCACAGGGGCGTTACTGGAGGTGCATTAAGTAGCGCCACCTACGCCTCCCCGTTCATCGCTCGCGGGGGAAGGCTTCGTCTGCGGCATTCTCTCTCACCCGCTCGTTGGCCTCTTTCTGTGACATAACTGCCTCGCAGAAGAAGACCATCCCCGTCCAGCACTCGTAGTGACCGATGATTTCCTTCCGCCTCTTCGATGGTTGATGTGAAATCGCGACTCAGCACCGCCCATTTCGGGTACGCCTTTCTTTTGTGGGTCCACCACCGCCCCACAATCGTGACACACTGTCACTGGCTCCCCGTGGGCCGTGCAGCACAGGCACTCACCAAATCAACCATGACCGGTGAGCACCTGAGTCAGACGGAAGGTGAGGGGTTTGCACTTGTAGCGTATCCACCGCTCGAGGACCGGACGTAGAGCATCCGTTAGGTTTTTGACATACGGCTGCCGCGCCATGTCCTTCCCCCATCTCCGCATTCTATTCTCTTGCTCTAGTCGGCAAACCCGTAGGATCCTGTTCAGCTTAATGCTCTTGCCGAGATACCTTCCTATCCGATACATAGGAGTGCGTCTCGGCAAGAACCTTCGTCACGAGTTCCCACGGCCGCCGCCCACCATACCGCACGGTACCCCCGAATCACCCTTGATGACCCACTTTTTTTTTTTTTTTTTTGTTTAACGCCGGGAAATGCTCTGAGGCATCCCGCGGGGGAGTGGGCCTCCCCACACGGGTATGTGGGACTCGCTGCGCCCGACAGCTGGTAAGTGGACTCAGCTCTACCCACTAAAACCCGGCGAGTGCCACCAATGCCGCCTTTGGTGAGGTGCCCCGGATCTACAAAACAAACAATGCACCTCGACGGCTAGTCAGTCCCGCAAGGGAACGACGCCACCTCCACAGAGGAGTTGTCCCGCACCACAGAACAAACCTTCCCAACGTCGGGACAGTACAATGGGGTGAGGTTCCCATCCTCACCCCTTGCCCCCTGCTCTTCTGTCCCCTCTTTTTATAAGAGGGGTACAAAGAGCCCCCTCGACCCAATTAACTTCGCCCAAGGTGCACCGCTCACCCTAGGTTACTGAGCCCCATCGCCTCGACAAGGCCTGAACCATGGTGGGGGCGATGACCCACTGCGCCGGCCGCAGCTGGGCCTCATTCCTCGCGGTACGGTGACCCGCCCAGATTGGTGCAGAGTGCTTACTTTACTTTATCTTGAAGTTCCATATCATCTTAAGTCATCTCGGATCTCCAGGTGAATTTGTTTATGTTCATAGGTGGCACTGACCACCTTTACCAATCTTAAAAAAAAGAAAACGAATCATTTATATGTCCGCAAAATTGAAGGTGTTTTCAAAATTAGAAGCGACTTCCAGAATTAAAATACACGCAGCACATATGATATTATAATACCTGCATTCAGATTAAGAAAAACTAGCTTCTTTTATTATAAACAGTACACGTTTATATAACAAGTTTCCAAATTCAGTTTTAAACTGACCGAAAAAGTTCGAGAACTCAAACGTGTCTTTATTAAAAAAGCATAAAAACCAAGTACTACGTTAAAGATAAAGAAGTTTATCTCTAATTCCCTCTGCCGCATGTGGCTTCCCTGGCAGCTCATAAACGGCACAATTTGTGGATGTCTCTGACTGTTCTCAATCTCATTTTTGCTTTTCCTCTTTTTTACAATAATTTACTTTTTTCTTCGTTTGCTCAGAATAGTTACAGCACTGATTTACAATATTTATGTCACTTGTTTAATTTAGTTATTTTTTTTATATATAATTTTCTTGCCTTTGTATAGATTCTTTAAGTACCTACGTTATTTTTAACTTCTATTAAACTTGTGAATGGGTGAACATTGCAGGCTTTGTAGGTTCCCAGATGCTTGTTAACTTTTGTTATATTTATCTTGTTATCCATTTTTTGTATTGTAAGCAACGACCTATTGTCGGGCCCACACTGTACCCCGTACTTAAGTACTAATTGCTGTAGCCTAATAATATTATAATACCAATAATTTGGAAAGAGTCACCTTGGAGTTCCTTGCCGGTTCTTCTCCATGGAAACGACTAACACGAACCGTGCACCTTTTTCCATCTAGGCCTATATGATTTTTTTTTTGATCACCATTATGCTATTTGAGCCTAAAACCTAACTGGGATTTAAGCAGCATTTACGCATCAAACTAAATACAGCAATTACACTAAAATAATCATATTCACATTAAATATGCTTAACTATGTTTAAAAATCTCTCCACAGTTAAACCTTTGCTACAATTAACTTTAATCGTTGGATCGTTGGATTCTCATAAACATTTATTACTAAAGTATTCCACGCCATTTTATGTATATTATGTTAATAAAGATATATATATATTTAGTTCATGTTAGGGAAATGGTATACATAGTTGATCTTGACGCTTATTCAGAGAAGGGTGTAGATACGGAAATAGATAGAGATATGAATTATTAAGAATCAATCTAAAGTTTAGGTCCAATAGTCAGGTGACTGGATGCTACCGCGATACTCGGTGATAACGAGTTCTAGATGGCGATGGTCTCTTACTGCGAAGCATTAATGTCACAGAAAGAGGCTGACGAGCGGGCGAGACATGGGGTATGTGCCTCCAGTAACGCCCCTGTGTTCATGTAGGGTTCAGAATGGGAACCTGGCCCAGTATGACACGATGTCGCGGGGGCTGCTGAAAAAGCGGCTGAAGGCGCTTGCAGTGGTTTTAGTTTGGGTATACACAGCCCAAGTGTGAGCCCCATATAGGGTCATAAATCTACCCCGGTCCTGGCTACATGCATAAAGCATTTCCCTACCTCAAAAAAAAAAGATTGAGTGCTATGCCACCAAGTGTTAATAAGTTATGTATCAGTAATGGATGTATATATATATATATATATATATATATATATATATATGTGTGTGTATAATATATACGTTTCTTAAACGCATTTTCTTCCATCTAAAAATTGTAGATAATTTCACAAAGCACTTATAAGATCAACAATCTATTCTTTATTGCGTTATGCGATGATGATGAAAATGTGTCATGTCATCTGTATTTACGATAATATTAAAATTTTTTAGCAAAAATATTTTATATTTACCGGCGAGAGGGATGCGCTGTGCCGCACTCCCCGATACATGGGTACCGCCATCTTCATTGTTTCTCCCGTCAAATTATAGCTTTGCTGTGTTTCGGAGAGAAGGGCAAGACAGGCAGTGTAATTGACACCGAGACTTAACATCTTATGTCTCAGGATAGGCAACACATAGATAAGTTGCCTGGGCTCGATCCAGGTAAACTAGATTATGTTCATGGGCGACGTCGACTACTTACCATCAGGTGGCACTTCTGCCAGTTTGCGTATTCAACAAATATAAAAAAAAACATAAACATTACCTAAATAGTCTATTTTGTATTTCAGGAGGACATAGAGAAGATAGATTTGGCGGATCCTGACCTGAACAAGGCAGCCACCAAGATTCAAGCTTCGTTCAGGGGTCACAAAGTTCGTAAAGATACTACAAATTAAGCTCTTATCAACTTAAACGGATTTTCACTTTGTATGTATCATAAAAAGGCTAGTTTTCGACTAAAATATTTGACCAACAATAATTTTCAATAATTAAAATCGTGCACAAGATTTAAGAGAATTTAATTACATTTTTTCTAAATTAATACTGCCCGCCATTTTTATCATACATACAAGGGTTAAAAATTAGCGAAGTTAGTAATTGTGTATGTCAATTTTCTACCCAAAAACTTCTGTCAATTTTGAGTTATATTCATATCGGGAGAAAACGGACGTGTCACGATTACAGTAATGTAGAAAAAGTAATTACGAATAAAATATATATTACCTAACAATTCTCTTTTATAAACAAATTATTGTCACCCTACTTTGTGAAGACGTACAACACATTGTTTAAATATAATTGCTTTTACATGTACTTAATATAATTAGATTTATTGAAAACATATTTTATCCTAAGTAAATATCAAACCTGAGGGATAACATTCCATTCCTAGTCACATTTTATTAAAATAATAAAGAGCAGTTTCAATAGATTCTTAATAAATTAGATTCTAAGTTAATTTTATCGAAAAAAATTGTTTTATTTAATGTAATCTTAAAGTTATCTGTACAATAGATTATTGTCAATAATAGGTAAATATTTCAAGATATTAGTTTTGATTATCGATTTCATTGAATGTGTCTTATTTGACGACTACAAAACAGGTATACAGAATGTATCGAAATTATCTTAATAAAATGAGAATTGAAAACCTATCAAACTTTTTAAATAATATGGCATTAAAATACTCCCTGGGTAAAATAGGATTAAGAATTGGAACCAATCTTGATGGTGTATGGATTTCATGAAATAAAAATGTTTTATAACCTAACAGAATTGTATGTCAGAATAGAAAGAGTGAGTATTAGTACGTTTGTCTCTGTCATTCTTAATTTATGGAGCCGTGAGTTAAAGCATATAATATGTCAACCATACTTGCCATCAATTAGGGATAGTTTTTGAATAAAATTAAAAAGTATTTTAAAATTCAAAAACCTGCAATTTGGATACTGCCCGTTGCCTTAACACTGCATACCCACTAGTAATATTTTCCTATTATTTTATTGTACTACGCTTTGAGATTTTTCTGATTTTTTCTTGTAAATTGCTGATAAATTAAGTATTACGTCGTATATTAATAAAGTAATTATTATTCGCCTACGTATTCTATTTTATTAATCCCAAAAAATGTAGTATAATATTTTTTTGAACCATCATAAATACCAGAAATGAACTATGCTCCAGGCGATTAGATACAATGTTTATATACAGAGTTATATGTCAAACAACAATGTTATACGACTGTCAACGAGGTTGTTGGTATTTTCTTATACAAGTAGTATCTTATGCAGACGTCTCATCAGGCAACAGAATCCGTGTCCAAAACTGTTTTTCTCAAGTTTTATAAAAATCACAGTAGTTTTAGAGTTCATTACGGACAAACAAAGTGACATATTTGTATGTACCGATATAGTTATAAACTTACCAATAACCTCGAAGGGCAAAATATACAGTACCTTTTTTGCCCCGGTGCCGGTTTTCAGTGCCCCGGATCTCGGAGCTACAGGGCACCTCAACGGCTAGTCATTAACTGAGGGGACCGACGCCACCTGCACAGAGGGGTTGTCTCGCACCACAGAACAGCCCCTCCCAACGTCGTTATAGTACAATAGCGTGAGGTTCCCGTCCTCCCCCTTGCCCCCTGGTCTTTTGTCCTATCTTCTTATATGAGGAGTACAAAGAGCCCCCTCGACTCAATTCACTTCGCCCAAGGGCTCACCCTAGGCTACTCAGCCCCACCGCCGCGACAAGGCCTGAACCATGGTGGGTAAATATACAGTGCCTACAATAAACACTAGTAAAATCATTTTCAAGTAATGTCATGCCAAAATTCATAGAATAATCATTGTTGTAAGTTGTTTGTGATATTAGCTGTCTAGTTCTGAAAGCTTGTCCTGTGTTATTCAGATCCGGTGGTTTTAGTGCGGTATACCAGCGCAGTGGCGGGGAGCGCCGGGAGTCCCACTTATAGGCGAGTGAATGCGCAAAGCATTTCAACTGCGACAAAAAATCTGGAAGCTGGTGTTTCACAAATAGTCCTGTATAGTATGAAAACGCTGATGAAAGTAATTTAGTAAGAGGTAGTGCCATGCTGCTTTGCATCCGAATTGGGCTGGCACGAGCGGGGCGACCTCTCGCTCACCTAACACCGGTGTCAAGTTACAGCTATGCTGTCGCGTTTCGTGCGGTTTGTGAGTTCCCGGTGGCCCATTGGGGGATAGGGAAAAGGAGGGCAACGAATCTGCATAACTTTTGGTTGTGCGGATGTGTATGGGCGTCGGTAGTCACCATAAGACTGACTGCTCGGTTGCCTCCCTATGACAAAAAAAGTGCGTGCGTACACATGTCAGAAGTGAAACTTATTTGGCAAACTAATTTTTAAATCTCGTTTATATTTATACCAATCTAAAGCTTTAAATTTCCGAGACTTGCGATGCGACGTTCGCTCTATCTCACTCTCTCACTCTCTCTCTCGATCTTTCTCACTCTCTTGCTGCCTACTCTCACTCCATGGCTATGTGCTTCATTCTACGTTCGCCCTTTCTCTCTTTTTTTTTTAACGCCGGGAAATGCTCTGAGGCATCCCGAGATGGGTCTCCCCACGCGGGTATGTGGGACTCGCTGCGCCCGAAAGTGGACGCAGCTCTACCCACTAAAACCCGGCGAGTGCTACAACGGCCCCGGATCTAATGAGCAAAGAAGGCACCTCGACAGCTAGTCAGTCCCCCAAGGGACCGACACCATCTCCACAGAGGGGCTTTCCCGCACCACAGTACAACCCCTCCCAACGTCGGGACAGTACAATGGGATGAGGTTCCCGTCCCTTGCCCTCTGGTCTTTTGTCCCCTCTTCTTATAAAAGGGGTACAAAGAGCCCCCTAGGCTCAATTCGCTTCGCCCATGGTGCAGCGGCTTACCCTAGCCTACTGATCCCCACCGCCACGACAAGGCCTGAACCATGGTGGGGCCCTTTCTCACTCTCTCTCAATCGGTCTCAATTACTATCTCCCTTATCTTGGACAAAAACGTTGCACATTTTCGTGACGTTTCATCCGTCAAATTACGTTAATGCGCGCAAAGAAGTTTCACTTAAAAAAAACATAGGAATAATTCCACACTTTATTACATAACAAAATAGTCATACACATTCTCGTATAGACTGTACACTATGGGGTATACCTCTACAACTGCCACTACCACCAGCGTGACCAGCATCACCACTCTGGAGACTCCTCGGATGATGTCCAGCCCAGTGTTCACTGGGAGGGACTTACGTAATGACCTGGGTTCGTAGCTCGGTGGTACCACCTGAAAGAAATTATGTTGAGATGGTATTTCAAGAACGAGTAGGTCGTGGCTCTGATATTAATTCTATTCCTCTGTCCCAAAAATTGCCATAAGTCCCCTCTAGCTATGTTACAAGCGCTTCCAATTCTCTTTCAACTCAACGCCTGCGTTAGCGATCTCAAGAAAAACAGCGCAGTCGCATCTATCTTATCTTTTATTTTTATTCATAAAAATGTATAGTATAACACTTTCTTCAGATCAAGGCAAAGTGGTATAAATTTCGACCAAGATATAGTCGAACAGAGCCCCTGTTTCGAAAGCCACAGACCATGTAAGGGGCCATCCATAAATTACGTCACACGAATTTCAAGATATTTGGACCCATCCCCCGTCCTTGTCACAGATGGTCACATTTATAAGACCCCCCCTAGTGTGACGTCACATATTTTGCAATTTTTAAATAAATAAATTGATAAATCAAAACATCTGTTCCGAAATTAGTTTTATTTTGGTTTAAATTGTTTTTTAATTTCTTTTTTTAATTAGTTCACAGTAGGTACCTAGTCTTATGTGACGTCACAAAATCTGGGGGCCCTACCACCCCCTTGTCACATAATGTCACACTTCGTCGGACCCCCCCTCCTATCCCTTAACGTGTGACGTAATTTATGGACGGCCCCTAACTCCCACACTGAGACCCAAGGTTTGGTGCCTGACATTACACTGTCTGTACAGGAAATGTCCTAGATTGGAAATTTGACACACTTATTGATTTTCTTTCATAAAAGTCACACTGCAGGGTCTTGCAAAAACTTATGTACAATAGTATGATGCTCTTGTGTCAAATAAATTGTTTCTTCCTACGGTTTTTTTTAAGTTATACTTTGAGGTATAAACTAGTAGGAAACGTCAACGAATGTGTGACGTAATACAACAATGTAATTTTTTTCAAGAACATATACTAGATGCGTTAAAAGTAACTAATTTGGTTTTGTCTAACCATTAGCTTCAAACAAACAAACAAAAAAAGGACTAAAAAATGTGATACAATGAAACAATGTAATTTTGCGGAAACTAATTTATTTGGATTTTATCTAGTTCTAAAAATATGAACAATTGTTGTTGAAGTTTGACAAAAAAGGTTTTTCTTTAAGTTAGTTGGATAGGCAAACTGGCAAACGTACCTGATGTTAAATGGTCGACGTCGCCCATGAACATAAACTAGTATACCTGGAACGAGCCCAGGCAACTCATTTATGTGTTGCCTATCCTGAGACATAAGATGTTAAGTCTCGGTGCCAGTAATTACACTGCCTGTCTTGCCCTTCTCTCCGAAACACAGCAAAGCTGTTTCACGGGAGAAATAAGCAAGATGGTGGTACCCATGCAGCCGAGAGCGCGGCACAGCGCTTCCCTCGCACCGGTGTGGGAGGGAAGGTGTAATAGGTGTAACTATTGGTATTGATATTCAAAAAATGGTATAAAGATTTCAGTAATATGTTAGTTAATCATCATTACGTCGAGGATAACGCCGAAAACCGGGGGTGCCCCATTCTATTGAATCTCTAGTTTCGGTCATATATCCACCGGGAAGTACTTTTCTAGTGTATGTATGAACAGGTTTATAAAAGCACACCCAGCTATAATCGCTATAGTATTGATCCGGAATTTGTTTCCAAAGAAGATATCCTTCCCGACATGTTGGAAAGCGAGTGTCTTCATAACACCTCCAGCCTTCCAGGTTCACTTCTGGAACAAATTCCCATTGAACCCATCCATAAGGGCAATATGGACCGTTTTGATGAACTGCTGCATATTGAGCTGATGCTAGACCGGTGCTGCCGAGAAACCCTGGAGAAGAAACAACTGTTCACGGTACTGTTTCAATTCAAAGGTATTTCATAGCGAAGCCAGTAAATACTCACACGAGGTTCCAACGAGCGCTACGAGTGCAACTACGACTACTTTTTCCAACATGATTCTAGAGCTCCGTAATCGTTACTGAATAATTGTAGCTTTGAGCGCATTTTATATCATTTGCGAGCAGCGTAATCTCTCATCAGTTGGCTGGCCCGAATAACAGCTTCGATGGACCCTAGGATTGAAACATGAGAACCATAAGACGGAAATGGACTTTTCGCACATGTGCCATCTATGGTAGAGTAGATCAAGTCTGTCTCAAGATCTAGAGCCTTAGTCCAGAGCTTCCCTTGAAATGTTGGTTCAGGATCTGACACGTGATCGAGTTCTGGAATGACGACAGTTTAATTCAGTCACGTGGAGGGTTGACGATGTTCAGCACAATACCGATAACATTTTAACCCCGATGTTGCGTCAGTTTCAGTGGAATTTTCCTCCAACGGTACATTTGTTTAAATAAATAATTGGCTATTGTTCTCCAGCGCTCCATAGATACCTACGGGAGTTATCATGCATCATAGCAACAGTGAATAATTATTGCTTCTATATACGTATTGACCATATCGCGAGCTCCATAGGGAAAACCGCATGTCTGTCGCATTAGTTTAATAATATGTTGAAATAAGCCTGTATAAAAAGGACTTGGGCTCAAAATTATTTTTATTTACAATCCTGCAGTTCTGGAATCATGGCCGGGAAAATCCTACTAGTGTTCGCTGTTCTCGTCGCGACTCTAACCTCATGTAAATAGTTTTTCCTATTGTCTGGTTGAAGGAGTATCAAAAAGGTCCATCGAAGCTGTTATTCGGGCCAGCCAACTGATAAGAGATTACGCTGATCGCAAATGATATAAAATGCGCTCAAAGCTACAATTATTCAGTTCCGGAGCTCGAGAATCATGTTGGAAAAAGTAGTCGTAGTTGCACTCGTAGCGCTCGTTGGAACCTCGTGTGAGTATTTACCTTTGAATTGAAGCAGTACCGTGAACAGTTGTTTTTTCTCCAGGGTTTCTCGGCAGCACCGGCCTGGCATCAGCTCAATATGCAGCAGTTTATCAAAACAGTCCATATTGCCCTTATGGATGGGTTCAATGGGAATTTGTTCCAGAAGTGAACCTGGCAGGCTGGAGGTGTTATGAAAACACTAGCTTTCGAAAATGTCGGGAAGGAATTCTTCTTTGGCAACAAATTCCGGGTCAATACTATTACGGCTGGGTCTGCGATACACCACCTAAAAGGACACACACTGAAGAAAAGACCGACACCGGAAATTCGTATTCTAACAAAGTTACGTCTAGAAAATCTTGGTAATTCTTCAACTAATGGTTGAAGGCCTTGTTGTTGAGTTACTAAATTCTCAACAATTGTTATTCAATATCAATAGTTACACCTTTTTTTGTCAAACTTTAATAACAGTTGTTCATACATTAAGAACTAGATAAATTTCAAATAAATTAGTTTCCGCAAAATTACATTGTTTCATTGTATCACATTTTTCAGTCCTTCATTAGTTTCTTTGAAGCTACTGGTTAGACAAAACCAATTTTTACAACGAACACTATCCATGTGTTGTGCCTTTCTTTGAAAGGTTCTAGTTTAAACAAGTGTGGCAGTCCCTTAGTGCCTTTTCACGCGAGCCGGTTGCCGGGTATTCGGTAGCGAAGTGTATGGGCGTATATAGCAGCTTTCACACATACCGGCTTAATTTGCTTACATTTCGCTATCGGATACCCCGCTACCCGGCAACCGGGACGTGTGAAAAGGTACTCTACAATGCCAGTATACGTTATTCAAAGTGGGTGACGTTTTCGAGAACTCTTATTATTCCAAGTCATTTTCTATTAGTTTGTAATCCTTAAAGATTGTAGAACGAGACTTGAGTTTGTAACTTGGCTAGAGGCCATGTGTAAAACTGTAACTAAAAATTAAACTATCGTTTGTTTTTTCAAGAATCATTTTGCTTTTGACCTATTCGTGATGGCGCCTAAATGTTTTAAACGGGGTTTGTTAGTGTATTAGTTTGTATATTTTTATTATTTGTTGTCTGTTCCGTATGCAACTATGTGTCCGGAATTATATAATTTGCACAGGCCTCTTAATTTTTTTTAATAAGAAAATGTTTGCGGCTATATGGAGAATAGAATTTACATTACATGAGCAGTGTCAGGAAGGAGAAGATAGCGCTGATTTCGTAAGATCCAACGAATTCATGGCTATATTTTCCAACCAAGGTTCAAGCCTTGTCGTGGCGGTGGGGCTCAGTAGCTTAAGGTGAACTCAGCACCTTGGGCGATGCTAATTGAACCGAGGGAGCTGCTCTTTGTACCTCTCTCATAAGAAGAGGGGACCAAAGAGCAGGGGGAACAAAGGGCGAGGATGGGAACCTCACTCCATTGCACTGTTCCGACGTTGGGAGGGGTTGTTCTGTGATCCGGAACAACCCCTCTGTGTTGCATCGGTTCCCTGAGGGACTGACTAGCCGTCGACGTGCCCTGATGATTAACAGATCCAGGGCACCACACCAAAGGCGGCATGGGTGGCACTCGCCGGGTTTTAGTGGGTAGAGCTGCGTCCACATTAGCATCTTTCGGGCGCAGCGAGTCCCACATACCCGCCTGGGGAGTCCCCTCTTCCCCATCAGGATCCCCCCCCCCTCATTGGGATGCATTAGAGCATTTGCCGGCTTTAAAGGAAAAAAAGGCTGTATTTCTACGTTAACGCAGGTGAGGCTGCGGGCAACAACTAGTATCTTTATTAAGTGTATACCTTAAACACCGTTCCAGACTCAATGCTTGAAGGTATTTTGTTTGAATACGTATTCGTACATATCTGCAAATTTTTAAACAAATCAGAACTAAGGACTGCCGTCTTCGCGTTTAGGGAGACGAATTGTTGGTCGGCCATTAATCAGATGGCAGGACGATCTCCGTATTGGCCGGCCCATGTTGGATGCGAGTGGCAAGGGATCGGTCCTCTTGGCGTTCATTGATGAAGGCCCATGTTCAGCAGTAGACGGGTAAAGTTAAAAAACTTAATCTTTTAGTGACATATGAATGTAACACCTAAGGTATATATTTTTAAAGGAGGGGGGCCAAAGTAAGTTATTGATGTCCACAGTACTAGTGGAAGGAAGGCAGACAGAGGAACAGACAGAGGACATTCACTAGATACTTCCTTTGCTTCCAGGGATTTTAGTGTAGCAGGCGAGGCAGAAAATACCTTGACATTACCTGGCTAGATCTTATATCCAGAAATGGCAGTCAGGCAGGCGTGGCCGATAATACCTGTTTAGTTTTAGTGCTGTACGGCTTGATATCCAAGCGTACTTACTGTCCTTAGTGCCAGAGGGGTTGCAATGCTAACGGCAAGCAGGCAGGATATATTTAGATCTTACCTGGCTAGTTCCTGAGCTATCCGGCTTGATGTCTGTGTGTATGGGGTGTGCGTCGTTGGTGAGTATGTCCAGGGCACCAGCTGTCTCTCGCTTGACCTTTGGGAGATATGTCGGCAGCTGCAATATCAGAAAAACATATAATAAAAGAAATTGTTTAAAATTTGCTTAATAATATATGGCGGTGTATTAAGATCTTTTGTGTACTTCCATTTCGATTTACAGCAACCATGGTCACGAAAGTATTATTAAATTAAAATAATTTAAATTAAATATATATTGCTGATGATTTTATGGTTGCAAGAATTTCAAACTGCGATAAAATCCGTAAAAAAAAGTATTCGCATAAGCACACAAAAGAAGATAAAATTGTATCATCATAATAATGAAATGCCCAAATAAGATTTATTTGCTACAATATTCTTTCTTTATATTATAATAATATAAAATATATATATAATATTCTCAAATTAAATGTTTAAGCATTACAATTAGAAATTAAGCAGTTGAATAAAGGTAAGAAGAATGAATAATGGCAAATTATAAAAATCTTCAAAAACAATTTTGAATTGAAACTTCTTTGCGCGCATGAGGATTTACGGATGAAACGTCACAAAAATGTGCAACGTTTTTGTCCAAGAAGAGGGAGAGAGTGATTGAGACCGATTGAGAGAGAGTGAAAAAGGGCGAACGTAGCATGAAGCACATAGGTATGGAGTGAGAATTGGGAGCAAGCGAGTGAGAAAGCTCGAGAGAGAGTGAGATAGAGCGAACGTCGCATCGCAAGTCTCTGAAAATCTTTAGATTAGTATAAATATAAACGAGATTTAAAAATTAATTTGCCAAATAAGTTTCACTTCTGACATGTGTACTTTGTACGCACGCACTTTTTTTTAATTAAAAACCTAAGAACAAGTCTTGAACTTATATATACTCACATCATATTGTGCACTGCAAGTATATGAAACGATAAGAATCAGAAAAAGCGTTCGCATTTTGTTTCTCTAGTCTGCATTATCAGAAAAACTAACTCGTTTACAACTATATATACATAAAGTACAAACAAACATACATTTAAAATATTATGTACGGTTGAAATCTTTAATGTGTTAAGGATTTCCATTAAATTATATCTTTATTAATCTAATAAAGAGGTTGTGTTTGCTTCCTTGTATGTACGATTCACCGGTGGAAGGGATGCGTTCGGGACTACCATCCTGCTTGTTTCTACTGTCAAACATCTTTGCTTTGTTTCGGAAAGAACAGGGCAGGCTGTGAACTTACTGGCATCGAGACTTAAGGTTGAACTAGTCGACGGCGCGAACTCTAACAAAATGATTGCTATCTCACCTGACATAGTGCGCGAACATGCGTGCTAGAATGAAATGTACAATGATTCATTCGGAAAATGTCCTTTTAGCAACACAGTTATTATAGAAAAACTATTATGTGTGTATATATATATATATATATATATATATATATATATATATAAAAAATACAAGTTTCTAAACTTTCGAATTTCAACTCTGATTTTAGCCTAGCTTTGGGAGAAAATAAATAGTATACAGAGCACGAAAGCTCAAAAATAAAGCCCGTACAGACATAGTTTAGTTATTCAAAAGTTGAAATAAATTTATTAAGTATATATATATATATATATATATATATATATATATACTTAATAAATTTATTTCAATATTTTTTATTTATATATATATATATATATATATATATATACTTAATAAATTTATTTCAACTTTTGAATAACTAAACTATGTCTGTACGGGCTTTATTTTTGAGCTTTCGTGCTCTGTATACTATTTATTTTCTCCCAAAGCTAGGCTAAAATCAGAGTTGAAATTCGAAAGTTTAGAAACTTGTATTTTTTAAATGTATAATTATATTACAATTTTGGGTACATACAGACATAGATTATGACGAGATCAATTTATATTATCCTAAGTTTTTCATGGTCACCGTTAAACATTGTAGTTATTACTGTTCTGCGTTTGTATGGAAAGATAAGCGACTTGTGTAACCTTAACATCTTATGTCTCAGGATAAGCGACACAAACTTGTTCGTGTTCATGGGCGACTCTGACCACTTACCACCAGGTGGCTCGTCTGCCCTTTTGCCTATCCAACGATCATTAAATGGTGAGTTAATCTTCAAATCTATTCTATCGATGATCAAAACCATATTTTACCAGTAACGCTTTTTTATATCGCAGGGAAATCCATTATGGACGTAGCCAGGATTTTCGGGTAGATCCTGACCCTATGTGGTTCGCAAGTCGCACCTGGGTGTGCCCACTACAGTAAAAGTAAAACCATTGCGATTTGCGAGCGCCATCAGCCGCTTTTTGAGGGTCCCGAATTTGCAGGATCACCTCAGCGACAAGCTGGCCCTAGCGAAGGCCGGACTACTCCTCGTAAGGTTATATAATATGTTGGTAAGTCTTAATTTTCTTCACATAAAAATAGTTTGATTCAAAATAAAACTAGATATACGAAACAAAACTGGATGAAAATGTTAGTTAAGCAATAAAATGTTTATGCTCTATATACATAAATTATTATTTAAATCATTTTCCATTTCATTTTAGATGATAGACTAAAATGCTGGAATTATTCTCCCTTATTTTAGTTACGGTCGCAGTACAAGGACATAATGGGGTAAGTTATTATAAGCCTTTTTAACCCCGTAAAAACAAGGGTGTCATTAGTTTGGTTTGTCTGTATGTCTGTGACATCCTAGCGCTTAAACAGGTGAATTGATTTGGATTTTTTTTATGGCTTCCGTTTCTCAGAATTACAAAACGGAATCCTTATAGGATCACTCCTTTGTCTGTCTGTCAGTCTGTCAAACCATAACTTATATATCACGCTTTCTTACAATAAGTAATATCTTTTTTTGTGAATCCATTTAATTCTTTTAATAAAATTATTTTCAAATTTTAAGTTCGGTTTGCTATTAAAGCGTGTTTTATAGTTTTTTTTTTTAAGTAAGTGGACGCAGCTCTTCCACCCACTATAACCCGGCGAGTGCCACCAGTGCCGCCTTTGGTGAGGTGCCCCGGATCTGTTAAGCTAACAGGGCACCTCGACGGCTAGTCAGTCCCGCAAGGGACCGACGCCACCTCCACAGAGGAGTTGTCCGGCACCAGAGAACAACCCCTCCTAACGTCGGGATAGTACAATGGGGTGAGGTTCCCATCCTCGCCCCTTGCCCCCTGCTCTTTTGTCCCCTCTTCTTATAATAGCGGTAGAAAGAGCCCCCTCAATTAGCTTCGCCCAAGGTGCTGGGCTCACCCTAGGCTACTGAGCTCCACCACCACGTCAAGGCCTGAACCATGGTGGGGGCCTAAGTGTTACTGAGTCTTATAGTTATAACTTTTTTATTTTATACCACCATCCAACTTATTTCTTACAACAGCTTTGCTGTCGGAAGGGACAAGGTTTTCTTCAGAGACATGTGTGGTTGTTGAGATTTTTGTTTCATACAGAAGGTACAAGATGAAGCCGCCTTACAATCGGAGCTGATGCCACAAGAGCTGAACTCCGACTTCGTCCCGGCCAAGGTAAGGTTAGCTGGTGCTCGCGACTTCACTTGCGAGCTATGCTAGTGGTAAACTATTTAATTACAACAAGAAATACAGTAATATCATGCGAAATAAAATACGCTCCTTCATTTTTTTATAAAAAAGGCTCTTCACATATTAATATATTGACGACCTCTGTTGCTCAGTGGTAAGCGCGTTGGCGCTCGGAGTTGGGGGTTGCGGGTTCGAATCCCCCTAGGGAACAAAAATATTTTCTGTGTTCCTGGGTCATGGACGTGTATTAAATATGTGTATTATATAATAAAAATCTTAAATATATGTATAGTATAAAAGTATTAAATATATTTCCGTTGTCTGATACCCGTAACACAAGTTCTTCGAGAACTTACCACGGGACCAGATTGACGTGGTGTGAAAGCGTCCATAGATATTATATTATTGTTATTAATATAGGTAATTGATATAGATAAATGATATTACAAATTTAAAGTAAAAGATTTCATAGAATACCACACCCTGGGAATATGGCGTTCCTCCCAGGCATTTCAGGATAAGATGTAACATAGAATACGTCATATTATTTGAAAAAAAAATAGTTCCACTGAGTTTGTTTCGCAGGTTCTTCTCAGTGGGCTTGCCTTGAAACCGGTGGTAGATTCAATTCAAAAAGATACTTTATTGGTACTATTTTGAATATTTTATTTTATTTGTCTAGGATGCTCCATGGAAGGTAGTAATGCCAAGACGACTCCGAAGGGACGCTGATCTGGAGCCAGGATCCTCTCTGGACCGGGTGAAAGCCTACAGCCGAGTGGTAGCTTGCATTGTCCTAGCACTCTCCGCCGCTGTGGAGATCATAGTATATCTCGTGGAGATGTACTCCGTTACGTCATAAGTACTCTCATCTGCTACTGTGTGTTATGGTTTGAGTGTTGCGTACGTTTTCAGAAATATATGGAAGATACTTTTTACCTTCTTGTTATCCATTCCACAATCTGTCAATAGATTATGGTCCCTGGACATAAGCATATGAAGGGCTACATAAAAAATTTTGGGGAAGAGTCCTGGCCATTGCTGTAAAGTATCCCAAAAAGAGCATTTTTTATGTCATGAGGAGGCTACCGAGCAGTAATGGCCTTTTTTTTCCCAGGGCCAAAGGCCTGTAAATCCTGACCCAATGTGGAATCGCACCTAGGAGTGCCCACCCTAACTAAAACCACTGCGAGCGCCTTCAGCCGCTTCTTGAGGGATATGCAGGCAACAAACAGGATCACCTCAGTGACAGGCTGGCCCCGGCGAAGACCAGACTACTTCTCATAATGGGGGATTGCCCGGCCGCTACTAAGCAGTCCCGACGACGTCGTACCGTACGTACCCAGGGTCCAATCCTGAGCCCGACATGAACAGGGGCGTTACTGGAGGCGCATTAAATATCGCCTCCTACACATCCCCGTTCGTCGCCCGCGGGAGGAGGCCTCGTCGGCGGCCTCCTCACTCACCCGCTCGTCGGCCTACTTCTGCGAAATTACTGTCTCGCAGAAGGAGACCATCGCCATCCAGGACTCATCGTCACCGAGCATCGCGGTGATGACGCTCGGCAGAGACAAGTCCCTGATGGCAGACTGTGACGCAGTGCCAACCATCTCGGGCACACCTCAAGAGTGTGCTGGGCCGAGTCCACCGCCGCGCCACAATCGTGACACACTGACAAGGGCTCCCTGCGGGCCGTCCGGCACAGGTACTCACCAAAACAACCATGCCCGGTGAACACCTGTGTCAGACGGAAGGTGAGGGGTTTGCGCTTACGGCGCATCCTCCGCTCAAGGACCGGACGCAGAGCAACCGTCAGGTTTTTGCCATACGGCTGCTGCGCCAGGTCCTCCCCCCACCTCCGCATTAACGCCTCTTGCCCTAGTCGGCGAACCCGCAGGATCCCGTCCAGCGTAAAGCTCTCACCGAGACACCTCCTATCCGAGACATATATATAGAGCTCCCACGGGGGGTCACCGGCCAGGCCAATGGCTGCTGCCCATGAAACCGTACGGTACCCCCGGATTTACTCTTACCGCGATGACCCGCTGCGCCGACCGCAGCCGGGCCTTATTCCTCCCGGTAAAGTGATCCGCCCAGATGGGTGTACCGTACGTCGCCATACTACGGCAGACTCCAGGGTATAGCGAGCAGTCGGAGCCTTATGGCGACTACCGACGCCCATAGACATCCGCAAAACCAAAAGTTGCAGAACTTGCCCGCTTGCCGCTTGATGAACTTGATGCGTTGCCCTCCTTTTTCCTATCCCCCAATGGACCACTGGAAACTCACAAGCCGCACGAAACGCGACAGCATATCTTTTACTTGACGCCGGTGTTATGTGAGCGAGAGGTCCCACCCGGTCGTGCCGGCCCAATTCGGCTGCAAAGCAGCATGGCACTACCTCTTACTAAACATATTTTTTATCCATTCCAATCTATCTATGTATTATGGTCCCGGGACATATGACGAGTGAACATAAACTTTTGGGGAAGGGCCCCATGGCCATTGCTGTAAATTATCCAAAACAGAGCATGTCAAAATTCCCGCTGTAAAACTTAAAACTTGTTACGTTTTAATGAGTAAACAGAAAACGACATGAATAAGTTTAACATCGGGGATTTTTTTACGTTTTCAATTTTTTGAACTCTTTTTATGTTAGTTGGATAGGCAAACGAGCAGACGAGCCACATGATGGTAAGTGGTCAACGTCGCCCATGAACATAACAAGTTCCTGAGACTAGCCCAGGCAACTCATTCATGTGCTGTCTATCCTGAGACAAGATGATGTCTCGGTGCCAGTAATAACACCGCCTGTCTTGCCCTTCTCTTAAACAAAGCCGATTCACGGGAGAAACAAGCAGTATGATGGTACCCATGCAGCCGGGAGCGCGGCACAACGCAACCCCCCACCAATAAAGGCGGTTAAGTTACTTACTTGTTAAGATATTAATCTTCCATCTTAAAAGCTGTGGCCGATCATGTAATTGTTACATGCCCTTTACTAAAATGCGTTTTATTAAGAATATTCGCCTCTACGATATCATATAAGGATTCTGTCCTTCATCAGAGTAATTGGTACAATCCACACAGGCTCCTACAAAAAAACAAAGACCATAAATTAAAAGGCACTATTGAGAAAGAATTTTTGTTTTCGCGTAGTGCTATATTCTATCATTAAAATTTATTGTTGCAAAAAAGTAATGTGAAATCTTTATTATTGTGTGGCAGACCAATCAGCGCCACATTCCTGAATCACGCTATCGAAGTTCCACAGCTCGTTGCTATACATACAACAGCTGAATTGATAGCAAGTGGGCTTCTAATTATTTTATCATCCTGTATGAATGCGACGGCCCTGGTCGAGTGGTCAGCTGGACACTACGCAGCGGGTTCGAATCCTGTCAAAGGGTCAAAAACATGTATATATTATTATAATTATATGTATTTATATAAATTTCTTAAATTATTTTCGGTCCTAGTACCAGTAACACGACTTTTTACGAACTTACCACGAGGCTTTTGATTTGTATAGATTAAATATTTATTTTATTTCATCTATGGGTAAATAACGATCGCGGGTTCGAATCCCGCAAAGTAATTCATTTAAATTAGAACTTCCCGTTCCTTGTACCTGCGCTATGTCAAGATTATCACTAGCTTAACGTGGTGTGCCTAATACTAAATACCACTACGAATTGATATGATTTACGATTCAATCAAACCCTGATCCACATCGTCACGGTGGTGGTATTTAAGTGGGCAAGTGGGGGGAACGCCATTCACGATGAAGCTGTTCTTGTGGCTGTGTCTCGCTCTGGCGCTGTTGTGTTTGGTCATGGTGAGTAACAGATTTTTTTTTCTTTAACGCCGGGAAATGCTTTGAGGCTTGCCGCGGGGGAATTGGCCTCACCAGGTGGATATGTGGGTCTCGATGCGCCCGAAAGATGGTAAATGGACGCAGCTCTACCCACTAAAACCCAGCGAGTGCCACCAGTGCCGCCTTGGTGAGGTGCCCCGGATCGGTTAAGCTAACTGCAGGGCACCTCGACGGCTAGTCAGTCCCGCAAGGGACCGACGCCACCTCCACAGAGGAGTTGTCACGTACCACAGAACAACCCCTCCCAACGTCGGGACAGTACAATGGGGTGAGGTTCCCATCCTCACCCCTTGCCCCCTGCTCTTTTGTCCCTCTTCTTATAAGAGGGGTACAAAGAGCCCCTTCGGCTCAATTGGCTTCGCCCAAGGTGCCGGGCTCACCCTAGGCTACTCAGCCCCACCGCCACCTCAAGGCCTGAACCATGGTGGGGAACATATATGACTACTTCACTTCACACTTCAATTTTGTGCTCCTCTCTACTTACACTTCACTTTTGAACTTCAGGGTGAAAATTCCCAGAACCAAGACTACACCGGCCAGTATGCGGCGTTAGCGGCGCCCGTCCCTGATGACGTCAACAGGCAAGAACTAATCGCCAGCCTGAGGTCCTCGAGCAATCTACCCTGAAGATATCTGATGAATCCTAATTTATCCTAGACTAAGAAAATTTAATATAAGCGTGCTTTTGTCTATATTGTTTTATTATTTAGCCCAGGTAGGGCTACTAATTTTCGTGCAATTCTTTTGTATGACTTTCGATGTCATTTAAGTCAACGAGAAAGTTATGATGGATTTCAATTGGCCTTTCAAGATGAAGCCCCATCTCGTGCCACTGTTTCAAACTGGTTTTGTGAGTAAGGGGTTGTTAAGGTTGAACTAGTCGACGGCGCGAACTCTAACAAAATGATTGCTATCTCACCTGACATAGTGCGCGAACATGTGTGCTAGAATGAAATGCACAATGATTCATTCGGAAAATGTCCGTTTAGCAAAACAGTTATTATAGAAAAAATATTAAGTGTATATTTTTAAAATAAATTTATTTCAACTTTTGAATTACTAAACTATGTCTTTACGGGCTTTATTTTCGAGTTTTCGTGCTCCGTATACTATTTATTTTCGCCCAAATTTAGGTTAAAATCAGTGTTGAAATACGAAAGTTTAGAAGCTTGTATTTTTTAAATGTATAATTTTGTACGATTTTGGGTAGATACAAACATAGATAACGACGAGATCAATATATATTATACTTAGTTTTTCATGGTCAACGTCAAACATTGTAGTAATTACTGTTCTGCGTTTGTATGGAAAGATGAGCGACTTGTGTAACCTTAAGGCGAGTCATCGGGAATGGCGGGGTAGCGAGCGTCGCGGGTGAAAACACTAGATACCATTCAAGTTTTATGATAAATATGAATAAAAATAATATATAGGACTTGAGATTTAACAAAAAAATAACCATCGAAATCCATTCACAAACGGCGGAGATATCGTGTCACATACATACAAAAAAAAAAAAAAAAAAAAAAAAAAAAAACATACAGACGAATTGAGAACCTCCTTTTTTTTTGAAGTCGGTTAAAAAATAGCACGTTCTCTGTGTTTTTAAATTTAAATATTTCCATATACAATGATGTGCAAACTTACATATTTTATTAGTAAATTATACCTTTTAGTTTTTATTTTAGCATGTTTTCAGGATTTTTTACGATCGAGTAACTTTTTATCAGTTATCGTGTAACCTAGGTAGTAGCACATCCTTTAGACGATATTTTTTATGAGATAGTAAGTATCTCAAAAATTTGATTTGGAAAACCCTTCTTCCCGTTTCGCCTGCGGTGACTCGCCTTAAATAAAAGAAAAACTTGGAAGAAACGTATTATGGACGCTGAGGAAGCAGTGGCTGCGTTTCAAAAGGCCGTCGAAGAGACCCTAAGGACGAGTGGGCAAATGTTTTTCACAGTGGTTCCATCGGATGCAGCAATGTATTGATGTGAATTTACACTATTTTGATAAGGTATAATAAAACTAATAATTTTCTATTTTAGTTTTTGATTTTCTATGAACTTTCAGTGTCGCCCTCGTATCTATTAAGATAAATAAAATTGGAGTGTCTGTTTGTAATATTTAAATAACCGCTTTTAATAAAATGCATTTTAATAAAAAAAAACAATTTTGTTTCTCTGTTTGTTCCGGCTAATCTCTGAAACGGCTGGGTCGATTTTGATGGGACTTTCACTGGCAGATAACTGATGTTATAAGGAGTAGTTTGGGCTATAAAAACAATCATCATCAATCAGGGTACAGCTGTAAATCTAAGTAAACGCGGGCGAAGCTGCGGGCAACAGCTAGTCAATTAATAAAATTAATTTTTAATCTCCTACGACTCCATAGCCAAGGAACTGAATGTTAAATCATAGTAGAATAAATTATTTTAGTAAAGTTTATTGATTATAAGTATCCAGGGCAGCGGGTCATTAATGGACGTACACGCGGCGCGCCGGGTAAAGCCGCTCGTAGTTCTGCACCTGGTCGGATGGGTGAGGGGGGGCCCGGTCTCGCCTAGCCAGGCCTAGGGGTATGTAGTCGTAGGGCACCTGGAATCATAGGTAATTTGTAAATCATAGCTTTATTGTTAAAAAAAATCTTGTTAATTGTATTTAGTCAGGGACCCATTGAGGAAGGGAAGGGCTTCTTCGCACTGCGGGTGGGGCTCTTAATGACTTGGGCAGGTCCTCGACCTGGGAGCTCCTTGGACTGGGGCATCTTGCTTCTCTGAGCAACTTAGTGATGCACCATTAAACGTATATATGCCTTCCGAAGTTTTGTTACGGTACCGTTGAAAATACGGTGTACGTATTTTAATTTAAAAGACATCTTTAATTAAAATACGGTGTACGTATTTTAATTTAAAAGACATCTTTAATTAAAATACGGTGTACGTATTTTAATTTAAAAGACATCTTTAATTAAAATACGGTGTACGTATTTTAATTTAAAAGACATCTTTAATTAAATTTATTTATTTATTTTCTATAAAACAACTTGTTACAAAGACATTTTAACATGAAACCTAATTATAGTTTAAAAAAAACTAAAAAACACGCTTTAATAGCAAACCGAACTATAAATTTGAAAATAATTTTTAATAGAAGAATTAAATGGGTTAACATAATAAATAAATGATATTACTTATTGTAAAAAAGCGCGAGGTGCTCGATATTCTTGTTAAAAATATTTCATCGGTATCTATTTTTTCAAAAGTGAAGTTAGTATAAAAACTTAGTTACAAGCACCACACTTTTTTACAATAAGTAATATCATTTATTTATTATGTTAACCCATTTAATTCTTCTATTAAAAATTATTTTCAAATTTATAGTTCGGTTTGCTATTAAAGCGTGTTTTTTAGTTTTTTTTAAACTATAATTTATTTTTTACTTTTTAGTGTCGATTTTTTTAATTAAAGATTTTATTAATTTAAAGTACTCAACTAATGGCAATCACTTTAGAAATGAGTGAGAGACTAAAAACAACACATGTGATGTAGGTAACTTGCGCGGTATGCCTTCCTAGCATGTGCTATCCTGATTATCCTGATCAGGATATTGGAATAATTTTATCAAATTATTGTATTGTCATCGGTCCTCGATAAATCTACAAAGTTTGAACGAAATCTGGTCGTTAGAAGTGGGTCAAAATAGCGTCCAAAGAAGTCGGTTACAAACAAACATACAAACATACAGGTGAAGCTAATAAAAAGCGTGTAAAAAGACTGGGAAACAGTCTGTACATCAGACATTTTTTTTAGATAAAACATAAATATTTATGTCAGGCATTTTGTTGGCCTTTTTTGAGTTAGAATGTTTTTGTTATGTAAATTTTAATGAGGATTAAAAACGTTTTGTTTTATTACGTTTTATCCCGACAACCATTTTTAGACGTTAATGAACTGATTTATTTATTATTTTCATTTAAAGGCATTAGCTACAAAATTCACTTTCTTGTTTTTATTTAAAAGATTGTTGATTAAAAAGTCATTAATGCTAATGCATTTTGAAAAACAGGCCAATTTTGCGTCCCGGAGCTTTCTTTCGCGACAGCGGGACAGATTACTGAAAATCGGTGCGTCTGGTCACGTTCTGTACAACTCACATCTATCGGTAGTTTTCACTCCTAATATTAGCATGCATAGGTCACGGGATGCATCTCCCCAAGGATCTATATTTGGAAGATAAATAAAGTCTGCTGGGATAAAAACCAATAAATGTATGGAAATGACATTTTACATCGATTACATACATTTTAGTTTACTACTAGCGTTTACGATTGTAGAATGACATCTTCGCTAACCCACCTGTACCGGTAATTACACACATGACACATGAACAAATTGCTTGGCAGTTTGCGCGGCCGATTGGGGGATCCGCCGCGCGCGCTTAAGGTCTGAGCTATAAGGCACCCTTATGTGTTCAGTGTGCCTTAAGCGGAGAACGAGGAGGAGACGCCAGCCCCCGCCTCCAGAGAAGAGTGCCGGATGGCACACCGTAGTGGCCCGGTACGGACAGCTCTCGCGAGGGATCACCCACACGACGAGGAGAACACCACTGGGGTTTAGTGTGTAGAGTCTGCGTCCACCTTACCATCTTCTCGGGCGTAGAGAGGCCCACATAGCCCCCCCCCCCCCCGGTTATATGCCTTCCCCAGCGAAGCCAAAAAAAACAGCTTTTTTTGTTTATGGGTGACGCTGATCATCGAGTGGTTCTGCCCGTTTCTCCAACTGAAATAAAAACTAATAATCCCATTTCTCACCTGTGCATAGCTTTGTATTACTGTTATAAGTAATAAAATGCTGAAGAAAATTATTTTCATTTTCTATTTGTTGTACTGATTGAGTCGCTTGTTTATTACTACCAACTTTATCGTTTACCGATTATTTTTATCAACCTTTGATTCATTGTTCTTGTGAGATTATCCTACAACTATAATTGTAAATGACACTTTTTTTTCGAAATTTCTAAACTAATGGCCTATTGGCCCTAATGATGGTAGTGAGCCATCTGGATCACCTATTGATATTATATAAAGGGGGTTGCCCCCCACCAACCGTGGAGCGGGGGCCCTTTAAAACTTAGACGTGAAAAATTCACTTGTCATATTTCATTTTACATATCCAGGACTTCTTTCCTTACATATAGTTTTAATGGGTAAACATCTCAACATAAAGATCTATAGGATTTGATTTATTAACCAATGATACTTTACTTTTTTCACTCATGACAAACAAGTTTAAGTTGGCACATGAAAAAAATAAGTTACATATTTTAAACGATATCGATACATAAAGAAGGGTCACCCTTATGCGTCCCACTGACCCCTCGAAGTCAGGCGAGGAAGGTATTAGACTTTTTTTCTTTTTCTTCAAAAGAGCAGGGGGCGAGAGGCGAGGACGGGAACCTCATTCCATTGTACTGTTCCGACGTTGGGAGGGGTTGTTCTGTGGTGCGGGACAACCCCTCTGTGGAGGTGGCGTCAGTCCCTTGAGGGACTGACTAGCCGTCGAAGTGCCCTGTTTGCTCATTAGATCTGGGGTACCTCACCAAAGTCGGCATTGGTAGCACTCGCCGGGTTTTAGTGGGTAGACCTGATACTTACCGGCTTTCGGACGCAGCGAGTCCCACATACCTGCCTGGGGAGACCCACTCCCCTGCGGGATGCCTCAAGAGCATTTCCTGGCTTTAAAGAAAAAAAGGCTAGCTAGATATAGAGATATTCTGTCCGTATGTCTCTCCAACTATCAAAAGAAGCAGTATCTCATGATGAAGAATTTTCAAACTCTTATCACTTGATTTTTTACTGACCTGAATATAATGCACGCTATTGCAAAACCAATTTTTACAAGGAAATGTAAAGTTTATAGTACAATAAACTATATATGTAATGCTATACACATTTTTAGTGTATTCACTTTTTATTACAATAAAATGTAACAATACTTAAAAATGAACGCAGTGTTTGTTATATTATTGAGTTATTTTTGTATTGTATTATCAAATGTAAGTAAATTAATAAAAACCAATGTGAGTTTTTACGTGTACTAATCAGTGGCGAAGTCATCTTGGTTTTCATTGAGAGGGGCAGTTCGATAGTGGAGTTAGGCTTATAACTTATAAGCCGACAAAGCACCAGCTAATCCTCTGGTGTAGCGGGCACCACACTGTTCGTTTCCACTATTTCTATAAAAAATAAATGAGAATGATAACGATGGACATTCGTAAGGTGAAAGAACTAGATGCAGTAATCGATCCTTCTTAGATGTATTGAAAGTTAAGAAAGAAAAGAAATTCATTGAAAGCGTAGCCATAGTGGACTTCTTCTCGGTCGTTTGCTTCATTTCTAAAGGTCCCTTGAAACGCTCGTATGGCTTTGTGTTATTTTCCTGTCGTGTTTTAGACTCCTCTCAGGGTTTTTGTAACAGAGAGCCCAGTATATGTGATAATTTGCTTACACCATCGGCTGGGTAATCGAAACGCACATATGAAATACTCATAACAAATATTTAAGTTACTTATAGTTAACAAGTGAAATAAATAAAAAACTACGTTACATAACTGGGAGCCAAGAATAAAGTATTAATTTTACATTTCGTTTGTTTCAAGCAATATGGGGCTAATGAAATGATTGATGGTAATAGATTTTTTTACTGAAGCTTGACTCTAATAATATTATAATAAAACATTTTTTTACGGATTTTATCGCGGTTTATTAAGATTTTTACAAGCCCGACGTTTCGGATACTTTACAGCAACCATGGTCACGGGAGGACTGAGGTGTCATACGTCATATCATTACAAAGTTATTCGAAACTACCCTATGATACATCAATATTTTGGTCAGTCCTATCTACGCAGAAAGTGCTAACTGTATCTTTAATCTGTGACATATTATGCTTGGATTTTGATTTGATAATTTTAATAATGGGATCCCAAGCAGGTGGTAGAAGCCAGCCATCTTCTCTATTGAAATTAGGATGTTTTTTAATTTCAATAGCCTCACGGATCATCCTTGGTTGGAATCTGTGTTCTTTTGCGAGGACTTGTGGTTTATCAAATCTGATATAATGGCGAGCTTTGTCAAGACTATGTTCACAGATGGCAGACTTAGTGTAGCGACGGTGTTTTAAATCAGCTATATGTTCTTTCACGCGAGTTTTAATAGATCTTTTAGTTTGGCCTATATAGGAGAGACCACAGTCACAATCAAGCTTGTATACTCCTGCATCTTGTAAGGGTATATGACACTTGACAGATGGTAAGAATTGACTTATCTTTTTTGGCGGCTTGAAATAAGTTTTTATAGAAGCTCGCTTTAGGATGAAGCCAATCTTGTCAGTGACGCCTTTAATAAACGGGAGAACTGCAGGTACTCGCTCGACGGTGGCTGGTTTCACTCGTTCACTGTGACGGAGACGCGGTACCCGAAGCTTGTTGTCACGCAGTACTTGCTTGACATGTTGAAGTTCGGTCTCCAGGTGTTGCTCATCACAGATCCCTTGTGCTCTCTGAAACAAAGATTTACCCACGGTAGCTAACTGTGTTGGATGGTGGTGAGATTCGCCGTTTAGGTACTTATCCGTATGGGTATGCTTCCTATACACTGTGTGGCTTAAGGTATTGTTGGGATTACGGATAACTAATACATCTAAGAAGGCTAGAGAATTATTTTCTTCTAATTCCATTGTGAATTGAAATTTGGAATTAATGGAATTAAGATGGTCTAAGAATATGGTTACTTTATCAGATGGTAATATTGTGAAAGTATCATCTACGTACCGCTTGTAGAACCTGGGTGTTATGGGCGAAGTTTGCAGAGCAGTCTCCTCAAAGTCCTCCATAAATATGTCGGCAACAACAGGGGATACTGGTGAGCCCATGGCCACTCCATCTACTTGCTTGTAGAAATAATTATTCCACAACATATAGCCAGATGTAAGGCAATGTTCCAAAAGGTCAGCATATTCCATTGGCATGTCATTTTCTCTTAGCTTTCTTCTTACTATTGTTATGCAATCTTCCACAGGTAGGCAGGTAAAAAGAGATTGCACATCAAAACTAACCATTGTTTCATTGTCGCTGAGACGTAGGTGTTTGATCTCATTAACAAAGTGGTAAGAATCCCGTGTATGTGCTCTAGTTTGTCCACGCAGTGGTGACAGTACTTGGGCCACATGTTCAGCCAATCTATAAGTTGGTGAGTCAATCTGGCTTACAATTGGACGTAATGGAGCATTAGCCTTGTGTATTTTCGGCAACCCATACAGCTTGGGTGGTTTGGGACATGAAGGAATTAGATATTTGACGTCCAGATTCAATGTTTCGGAGTATTTTGCTATTATATTACTAGTAGTTTTCAAAACCTTGTTAGTTGGTCCGAATCTTCCTTCTTTCGGAGGCCATCAGACAAGATATATCGTCAGCCTTGCGACGAAGTTCTGTGCCCAAACTATATGTTGTGGAATAATTATTTCTACAAGCAAGTAGATGGAGTGGCCATGGGCTCACCAGTATCCCCTGTTGTTGCCGACATATTTATGGAGGACTTTGAGGAGACTGCTCTGCAAACTTCGCCCATAACACCCAGGTTCTACAAGCGGTACGTAGATGATACTTTCACAATATTACCATCTGATAAAGTAACCATATTCTTAGACCATCTTAATTCCATTAATTCCAAATTTCAATTCACAATGGAATTAGAAGAAAATAATTCTCTAGCCTTCTTAGATGTATTAGTTATCCGTAATCCCAACAATACCTTAAGCCACACAGTGTATAGGAAGCATACCCATACGGATAAGTAACTAAACGGCGAATCTCACCACCATCCAACACAGTTAGCTACCGTGGGTAAATCTTTGTTTCAGAGAGCACAAGGGATCTGTGATGAGCAACACCTGGAGACCGAACTTCAACATGTCAAGCAAGTACTGCGTGACAACAAGCTTCGGGTACCGCGTCTCCGTCACAGTGAACGTGTGAAACCAGCCACCGTCGAGCGAGTACCTGCAGTTCTCCCGTTTATTAAAGGCGTCACTGACAAGATTGGCTTCATCCTAAAGCGAGCTTCTATAAAAACTTATTTCAAGCCGCCAAAAAAGATAAGTCAATTCTTACCATCTGTCAAGTGTCATATACCCTTACAAGATGCAGGAGTATACAAGCTTGATTGTGACTGTGGTCTCTCCTATATAGGCCAAACTAAAAGATCTATTAAAACTCGCGTGAAAGAACATATAGCTGATTTAAAACACCGTCGCTACACTAAGTCTGCCATCTGTGAACATAGTCTTGACAAAGCTCGCCATTATATCAGATTTGATAAACCACAAGTCCTCGCAAAAGAACACAGATTCCAACCAAGGATGATCCGTGAGGCTATTGAAATTAAAAAACATCCTAATTTCAATAGAGAAGATGGCTGGCTTCTACCACCTGCTTGGGATCCCATTATTAAAATTATCAAATCAAAATCCAAGCATAATATGTCACAGATTAAAGATACAGTTAGCACTTTCTGCGTAGATAGGACTGACCAAAATATTGATGTATCATAGGGTAGTTTCGAATAACTTTGTAATGATATGACGTATGACACCTCAGTCCTCCCGTGACCATGGTTGCTGTAAAGTATCCGAAACGTCGGGCTTGTAAAAATCTTAATAAACCGCGATAAAATCCGTAAAAAATTGTTTTATTATAATGAGTGAAATTCGCGTAAACATTAGAAAATCTAATAATATTGTTTTACCCTCAGGCTCAAAATCCAGAAATAAATGACCAATTCGAGACAACTGCTGATAGCACCACTATCAAAATAAATGAAACTAAAAAGGAACAAGAACAAACACACACCACCAAAACAACAGCAATACCAACTGAAGTAGTAAAGAATGTATTCAAAATTATAAGCGTCCCAATACACAAAATACTAGAAGTACCTAAAGTGAACCATGTGTTAAGAAATGTAGGGACATGCATCGTAAATGGGGTCATGGAAATAGTGACGTATTATTTCCCAGCACCAATCATACCGCTGATAGCCAGTGCAGCAGGGATGATGATACCATTTGAGCCAATCATAACGCTTAGACGAAGGATGCCGGTGACCAGTTACAGACGAGCATTCAAATCTGCTGTCAACGGTTTTTTGAACACTTTCAATACATACAAAATTGACAATTATGATGATGACCCCTACATGACAAGGAGGTTTAATAGACGGTTCATGAATAAAGATTCTCAAGAAAAATCTTAATCAAGTTTTGTTTCATTTCTGCCCTTATGTTTTGAGCGGCGATGGCGTAGTAGGTATGGACTCGGCCTCTTGAGTGAGAACCGAGGTCCGGTTTCGATCCTGTGATGTCTAGAAATGGGTTTTCCTAAATTTCTATGTTCACCTGAACATGAGGACACTTGATCACCGGTGAAGGAAACATCGTGACCACCTGCATGCTTGATGAGATTAAAAGTCTTTGAAATTCTGTGAAGTTCACTAACCTGCATTGGGCCAGCGCATCAGTGACCCCACCATGGTTCAGGCCTTGAAGTGGCGGTGGGTCTCAGTAGCCTAGGGCGAGCCCAGCACCTTGGGCGAAGCGAATTGAGCCAAGGGGGCTCTTTGTACCCCTCTTATAAGGGGGACGAAAGAGTAGGGGTCAATGGGCGAACGGGAACCTCACCCCATTATACTGTGCCAACGTTGGGACGGATTGTTCTGTGGTGCGGGACAACCCCTCTGTGGAGGTGGCGTCGGTTCCCTGAGGGACTGACTAGCCGTCGAGATGCCCTGTTTGCTCATGTGCATTGTGCATTGGTGGCAGTCGCCGGGTTTTAGTGAGTAGAGCTGCGTCTACTTAACAGCTTTAGGGCGCAGCGAGTCCCACATACCTGGCGTTAAAAAAATTTAAAAAAGGGCATAAAAAAGGGCTCCTCGCCGAGACCCAGCAGTAGGACATAATATAAGGGTTGATATTATAATATTATTATTATGCTACACAATTTATATTTGAGTATCGATATTTAGGGCTTGTACTCTTATCTAAGGCCCTAAGTTATTTCTCTCAAAGGGGAAAGTCTTTAAAAAATCATCCAGGCAATCGAGAGATGGAGATCAAGATTCAGATTGAGACCAAGATGTGGGATTTGTAACCTCTAAAACTCCCGCTTTTAGGGATACCCAAGGACATCTAAATGAAATTTTCTAGGAACAAAATAAATACATACTAAAGACGAAATTTCATAGAATTTTGTAGTATCCGTTGACAGTAAAGCTTTACAGTAATTACGTAAGATAAATGCATTAAGTTTTATATTTTTAAAATGCTTTTTTTAATCATCAACAATATAAAATTTCTCATTATATTCTATAAACTATGTATCATCATCAAAATTATTAACTTTAGCACTCATCCTTATGACCCCAAAATGTGGACAAAAGAATGTTGTGATGACTTCTGTTTCTCCTTCTCTCAAATTTGGCTTTGCTGGAACAAACACTTGTGCTTTAACCTTCTTCTTTCTTCTTGGTTTCTCTTTAGGTTTGATTGAATCTGTTGCCTCCTGAACTTTAACTGTTTTGTTATCTGTATTAGTGTACTTCTTGGCATGTTGTTCTTCATCCAATATATTTTCTTCTTGTATATCTGTTTTGCGTGCATTCCTTTTGGGTTTTATTAACTTGATTCCCTCCCAGTAGTGTCTGAAGCCATTCTTGTCTATGTATATTGGTTTAATTGGAACATCTTCATTGTTCCGCTTTTGAATAAAGTCTCTAAAATAGTCTGTGATTTTGTGAATCGTCGGTTTTAACAAGTTGTATTTTTCACCATTGTGCGTTATTTCTCCAACTTTTTGTAAATCCATGTGATCTGAGAATTGACATGATATGGTTGATATCTGAAATAAAATGTTATGGTTTATACTTGCTTTAACTTGATTATAAACCATTTTCAGCGGTTTGCAGGATAGCATAGTGCAAGATTTGAATGAGACTAAAATATTAGACAACAGAATTACAAAAAATCGATTTAATTTATTTAAACATAGTAAATCGTTATTATATTACTGAAATTGAAAGTAAAATGAATTGCCAATGGGAACATTAGCTACCAAATTGTTGTAGCATAGAGAGTTAAATATTCTAAAAAAATGATAGATTTACCGGATCGTTCCCAGGACCTGCCTGGTTTTGGGTCAGTTCTAATAGAAATCGAAAATTTTAGGTTACGTCTGTCATTTTTCTGTACATAACGCGTCTGAATGACTTTTAAAATATAAAACTTAATACAAAATTTTAGGGTACGTATACCAGGGCCCCAGATCAGAGGCCCTTAGGCTGGGGGTCCATGATTTTGCCCGTCATGCCACCCTTATCACACCTCTATCACTTCTTACCTTTATAATTAAAAAACAAAAAGTTATTTGCATGGCGGTGTGCACGGTAAATCAATTACGTATGACGGCTTTTTAACTGGCCGTATCGACAATAGTGATTGTAAATGATTGAAAGGCTGCATTATTGGAGTTTAAATGACATTTGTGTTATTGAGAGTTGGAAAAGACACTCACTTGACTAATTTCATCTTTTGCACCCCTACTATTGTCACTAGTTTTACGTACACTCGACACTCGATCCTGTGTTTGACAGACGAAACTCTCAGTTTAATATGTATAATCTATGGACGAAACTCACTGTATCGGTTCGCGAATGCTTAATATCATTCTTCAAGGATTTGCATAACCAAATCACTGTATTCCACACTATCGATAATTGAAACCTATCTTCCGTATTTCTTCCTCTTCTCTTACCAGCCAGGGAATGTACTGCCATCCTGCTTGTTTTTCCCCTGAAACAGCTTTGCTGTGTTTCGGTGAGAAGGTCTCAGAATAGGCAACACATGAATGAGTTGCCTTTCTTTCTCTCTGTAGTGGGTCTCCCTAGGCGGGTTTGTTCCCACAAAGACCCAGAGAGTGCCATCAATGCCCCCTTTCGCGAGGTACCCGGATCTGTTGTGCAAACAGGGCACCTCGACGGCCAGTAAGTGGGGCTCAAGGAACCGACGGCAACTCCACAGAGGGGTTGTCCCGCACCACAGAACAATGAAAAGAAAATGAAAAGAAAGTTCAATGGGGTGAATTTCCTATCCTCGCCCCTTGTCCCCCTGCTCTTTTATCCCCTCTTCTTATAAGAGGGGTAGAAAGAGCAGCTTCCTCGGCTCAACTTGCTTCGGCCAAGGTGCTGGGTTCACGCTAGACTACTGAGCCTCACCGCCACGACAAGGCTTGACTCATGAGGATGAATGAGTTGCCTGGGCTAGTTCAGGTAAACTAAGTTATGTTCCTAGGCGACGCCGACCACTTACCTTCACGTGGCTCGTTTGCCCAAAAGAGCAAAATGAATAATGATAGTTGGATAGGCAAAAGCCTGTGATATGTACACGAGACCATCGCTTGCTCACCGGTGAAGGAAACATCGTGAGGAAACCTGCATGCCTGATGAGATTAAAAGTCTTCGAAGGTGTGTGAAGTTCACCCACTCGCATTGGGCCAGCGCATCGGTGAACTATGGCCCAACACCCTCCTCGCCTGATTTCGAGGTGACCCGTGCTCAGCAGTGGGACATATAAGGTTTTCATATTATATAACTCAACTATTTTTCGTAGAGGGGAAATATCTTCCATTAATTGAGGATCCTTTAATGAGGTTGTATGCTATAATTCCTTCATCATCATCAGCCTCTATCCGTCCACTGCTGAACCTATGCCTCCATCAAATAATTCCATACAAGCCCTTTATTATAGAAAAGATCACAATAGCATAACCTTCTTGAATTTCGCAGACCATGAACAGAACACAATAAAATACAAAAATACATCTGCAAATTTACCTTTAATTTTGATGGAAGTTACATGACCTATAAAAGTATCGTTTACATTGAATGCCATGAAATAAAAAGAGAAAGATTTCATAGTGCACATGTGTATAAAAATTGCAAATATACCGGTATTAAGGCGTACACGGCCAAGCTGCATTAGTTGACTAGTCGTGGATATGTCTTCTCCTAATATAACTACACGCTATTTCATTTACAATTTTAATATAACAATCTAAAATTAGAAAAGAAATTCAAAAAACCCGACTACATTTTGCGATACGACGTTTTTGTGTAATATTGGACTGATTGAAAAAACAAGATGGCCGCCGCACGACACATGTATGACCTAAGATCAAGTATCAATAGATTTGACAAGCTAATAATAATACTGTATTGGAACGAGATAACAACATACGAAAAATCCAAGAGTGGCAGAGACATAGACACTTTCTTTTGTCTTTGTCAGAATATCACCCTTTGTTTGTTGGGCACAACAAGGATGTGAACAAAAAATTATCGACTAAATTTGAATGCCATACAAACATTCTCACTCGTGAACAGTTTGTCAAATATGCCGCCATTTTGTACTACTTTTTAATTTGGTCGGTTTATGTAGGTATGGTGATACCAGTTTTGTTATAGGCAGATTACCCAAGAATGTGGTATTATTTAAAAAGGGTGACTGGAATTTTCGAAATAAACACAATAAAACAAATATGTTTATTGCTATCCTTAAAGGCTATGTACTATAGATCATACATATCGCCTTAGACGTATATAGCCTTCTTTTTTATTATTTATGTTTTTAGCGGTTTGTTATTAGTCATTACATAATATTTTCGATAATCCGGAAAAATGCAGCTGTCTAAAATTACAATAAATGTTTGGTTAGGGCTAATGCTTATAGTTATCTATCAACCTTTACCAGTTTTTTTATTATTTTTAATTCACTTGTTTCAAGAAAATAAGTAGACTTGTTATTATGAATGTGGTATCCCTGTAAAATATGCCTGTCCCTTTCGGGTATACGCGAATGTCAATTCCATATTATACTTGTTCCTAGTGTATGACACATGTGTCATGCGGCGGCCATCTTGTTTTTGTTATGTCAAATATGGCGTACCTTGACAGTAAAACCAAATGATTTTTAGTCCTGTCCAGAAAAATAAAAACCTCGCCATATTGCGAAAAAAATAGAACTAATTTCTGTATGGACGATACTATGTGTTGACGTAAAAAGATAAAGTGGCGACACCACGCAGGATTTATACATTTCTGGTCAGGCTAAAATTATGAATTTCAATAACAACATAGGTGTTTTACATGTAGCGTCCTGTGACAGTTAACTTTTTATGGCATTAAGTAACTATTTACCAGTGCCAAGTTTTGGTCCAAAATATAAGATAATTGACATACACAGCAATATTGTGTAAATGAGTTACAACAGCGCCGCCATTTTTGATACCTCTCTTCAAACATTTGCGCTATATTTTTTCCTAATTGGCTTTCACTTTTTCTATTTCGTAGTTGTTTGCATCCAACGTGTACAATGGACATACATTATAAAATGTTTATTGGTTTTGTAAGAGATGGTGTCATGCTGCTTTGCAGTCGAATTGGGCCGGCACGACCGTTGTGATCCCTCTCGCTCACATAATACCGGCGTAAAGTGACAGCTACGCGTTTGGCCCATTTTGGGGATAGAGAAAAAGAGGGCAACACATCTGCATAACTTTTGGTTGTGCGGATGTATATGGGCGTCGCTAGTCACCATAAGGCTCCGACTGCTCGATTGCCTCCTCATGACATAAAAAACCCTGTCAGAATATCTTTATAAATGCAACTTATTTTCAATGTTGTATTATGAGTTCTTAGAAGAAAAATATTGTTAACTTCAAGCGGTCACGATAAAAAGGGACAGGAATTACTAAGGTATTATTTCAGTTTCACACATACTAGTGACATGGTATCTTTACCTACTCCACAAAAACGCCGCCGTCTCGAATAAACAGTATTAAAACCCTATTTCCTTCAATCAACTCATTTTTTCTAATACAAACACATTTATAAAGGGTGTTACATACATTGATTTGTCTTTATTTTTAAATTAGTTTTCTCTAGCATTTAAATACACTCTATTTTAGTCATTAATTTTATCTATCGACAGCCGTATTATGGCAGAATTACTTCAGGTCAACATCTTTAATTTTTACGTACGTAGGTACTAACACATCTTTGAATTAAATTAAAACGTCGTTACGAAACATTATGAGGTTCAAAATTTAGCATTGAACAAATATCCAATAAAATATTTATTATATAAAACAAAATTATATTATGACAGTCCTATATGATTTTAAGAAAATAATGTATTATGTATGACAAAATTTTCTAATAAGCTCTTATTCGATTACCATCCTGAGACCGGTGGGAGGGAAGCGCTGTGCCGCGCTCCCGGTTGCATGGGTACCACCATCTTGGTTGTTTCTCCCGTGAAACAGCTTTGCTGTGTTTCGGAGAGAAGGGCAAGACAGGCAGTGTATTTACTGGCGCCGAGACTTAACATCTTATGTCTCAGGATAGGCAACACATAAATGAGTTGCCTGGGCTCGTTCCAGGCATACTAGTTTATGTTCATGGGCGACGTCGACCACTTACCATCAGGTGGCACGTTTGCCAGTTTGCCTATCCAACTAACATAAAAAAATCCTGAGACCATAATATTTTTCTGATCTATCTTAATTGTGATATAAAATTACATTTTTAGGACCTGCAATGTGTAACATCCTTTACAAAGACATTTTCCTTTAACTCCCTCTGACAAAACAGCAATCGTCATTAGAAAGGTGAAATGTATGAAATTGACATCGTCAAATCACTTGACAGTCATGTCAGTTACATACAAACTTTTAGCGTTGACATCGATATTAGATGACTTTATCAGATACTTAAACCGAACACAAAAAGTCATACATTTTTGACATCGACAACCCATGTCATACATTTCTGTGTTATTGTTATGGGCAGTAATACCGTTTTAGCTCAACTCGTAGATAGAATGGTCCTCTAACATCGATGTCAAACGCAAACACAAACTTGTATGGAATTGACATGGTCATTTAATTAATTGATAGAAAATGTCAATTCCATACATTTTATGTCAGTTAAATCGGTACTACGAATCGGACGACAATTCTCTTAGACGATACATATTATCAGTAAAATCTGTATGAAAATGACATAGTCAATAAATAAATGTCAAAGTCATACATTTTGTTACTGCCTTTATATGTGGATATTGTACTGTATAAAATAATTGTTGTCTCTACTTATAAAAATTACAAATAAGACATTAGAAATTATTAAGACTAGCAAAGTTTTAATCTAAATATTCAGTCGATTCGTTCAATACACATTCATTTAGAGAAAAATTTTAACAATTCGAAAAATTGCACTTAAGAAACTAACAATTAGTAACAAATTTAGAAAAAACATTAAGATTGGATACAAAAGACTCTGTGCTTAAGCTCGTTCACAAAGTAATACCGAAATACGCGGAGAAAAAATATATTTACAATTAACAATATTAAAGGTATATTAGTCTAATAATATTGCAAGTATCATAAGTCGAAATGTCGATTTTTTTTAAATATTTTTATATTACATAAATATGAAAAAATATATGTATCGATGAAGATAGTATTATGAAAATATAGGTTTTATATATACAAAAGCTTATTCGTTTAAATACTGATAAGAGACACTGGAAAACGAGTTAAATTACATCTGCAAATAAATACATAAGAAATGTGATAAGGCATAAATACTTTAATACTATTGTAAGATGCGGTACACAGCATCTGTTAAGCATTTCACTAAATTTATTATTACATTATCCACATCATTTTTGTTCAAAATTTACACCACAATTTTCTAATAACAATTTAAACTAAGTGGCACCTTTTTTAGATCATAATTGGTTTGGGATTATTATAAGCAAAACTGTAGTAAAATGCCAAGAGAGAAATTCTTCACTGTAAAATGCTGAACGAGGTAAATGATTAAAAAACCTTTTAAGACTTAACTTTATAAAATTTGTGTTATTCAAATATTAATCATTCATTTGAATGATATTCTAACTAATTTTAAAATGTTTATCATATATTTTATTATCTTTAACTTAATGCTGAATGAGAAATCAATGTCTTACATTTTACAATTTACTCACTCGGGCATTTTGCAAAAGTTTAGCTGATTCACACAATACCCAACCGCGAATAAAAGTTAAACAAATTCGAAAATGTCACTGAAAATGTGGAAATCTTAACGTAGAAGCGTTTCAAGTACCCTCGAATCGAGGTTTGCTATACCTAACCTAACACTTATGTTGTACTTTAGATCCAAATTCGTGGAGTATGTCGCATGCCATCTCCAAGTCGTTCCTGGTTATGCCCAAAGCCCTCACCACAATATCCTTGGGATACCCCTCCCCTACCAATCGAGCTATGTAGTCCAAATTTATGTTCTCATACGACACATTGTGTCCGTACTTTCGCCCGTGCTTATCGTGGGTAAGGGGGTTAATTTTTTTAGCTGAAACAAAAATAGTATGTTGTATTATATGGTAGTAAATCAGATTCAGGGTCGGTCGATCCCCAACTTAATACTTAACGACTAGGGATGTTACGGTTCTTCAACTCTAATTCCTAAAAGTCGGAAGCTCCGATTGATATGATGATGATTGAATTACTAACATGACCAGACGTCCCGTTTTTCGGTAACCTATCACGTTGTCTTATTATTGTAATTAAACTTGCTCTAATCTGCCTCCGCCTCCAATCCCGGTTCCGATAACTCTTTAAATACTCCGTTTTTAGTTCCGATATAACCGCTACCGTAACATCCCTCTTAACGACTACCTGGATCTATCTAGTAACCGGTGCTAATTTGATGCGAAATCTAAATGGGACAACAAACTCTGGAAAATAACGGCTACATTCTTTCGTTCTATAGAAATTAATGTGAAGGCAAAATATAATTATTTAACTATAGTAGGTTATCGTGAAGTGAACCAGAACACCGATTATCATAAGCGTTCACTCTATAGCCTTTATTATGTTATGCCATCGATCATATAACCGAAACAGAGCGGTAATGTCATGTTTGTATGAAAACAAATTACGCCAAATTTGTGCTGCGACGCTGCGCCGGTTTTGCACTCTGGCCGACTGATGGCCATTGATGGATGATTGGCCGATGGGACACATACAGATCACTGCTTGCTTGAATTGCTATTACGTCAGTGACGAATCACTGACCGGTTTCGGAATTTTGTGGCACATTACTACTCCGGTTATAATATGCTCCATGTGTTATGCCTACAAAAGCAAGATTGTTCTCGGTACCAAGAACGCTTATTTTGTCCTTCGCCACAACATTGCAAAGCTACTTAGAATAAGCAATCAGGAAGGTGATACATATTTTCAGCAGACTTATGGTTTAGTTCTGACATTAAAATCTGCTTCTCTTCCTTTTCTGCTACTAATGCCGGTTTTAGCAACAGCTAGGTATAAAGAAACGTTACGAAAAGCTAATACTAACTACGAGGTCATGCTTTATTGCAGCCAAACTGGGCCGGCACGACCAAGGTGGTACCACTCGCTCACATAACACCGGCAACAAACGACAGCTATGCTGTCGCGTTTCGTGCGGTTTGTGACATTCCGGTGGGTCATTGGGGGGATAGGGAAAAGGAGGGCAGCGCATCTGCATAACCTCTGGTTGTGCAGATGTGCATGGGCGTCGGTACCATAAGGCTCCGACTGCTCGTTTGCCCCTTATGACATAAAAAAATATATTAATACTTACGTGCTATCGCCAATTCATTTTTCTCAATCCCAACATTCTCATACGGCGGATCCTTGATATCTTCAGATGGAAATTTCGGCATCGTCGTCGACTTTGGCGGCTGATCTATGCTCCCACTGGTGGTAGATGGTAGCGACCTTTGCCGAGGTGGCGCCTTATTCTCACTCCTGGTGTCACGATCGAAACTGGACCTGTCCGAGTTCTGTATCCTGTCTTGCCTATCTGGCCTGTCTGGACGCTCTGGCGGGTTCCTGAATTCGATGTGCCTAGTGTCTATCATATTTCTAATCTCGCTGTGTCTTTCAAGAAATCTGTTCTCTGAAGTCGATCTTTCATTCCTTTGTTCTGGTTCACTGTTCCTCTCTGTGTGTCTTTCTTGTTTCTCTATGTTGACCCTGTCGTTTATCTCTACGCGGTCATTTGTCTGTCTTTCTGTTTTCTCTGGACGTTCACTTCGTTCTGGTTTATCTGTTCCCGCCTTTTCCGCTTTAGCTTCTGGTCTGTCTGTCTGTCGTTCTGGGGGCGGCGCTGGTAGCGGCCTGCTGTTAGATTGAGGTGTGCACGCCCGTCGGGGCTTCTCGAATGCTCTTGGATCTGGTGGTATCTGTAAGTATTTTAAACAGCGTTAAATAAGTTTTTTCTTTCTTTATTGCTTATCATATTTAAGTTTTGGGATCTGGTCGTCACTTATCCGATCTAAATGGTGCCAACCGGTGCATTGCACCTTTTATAACGAAACAATATTTTTACGGATTTATCGAAGACTGAGTCCTTCCGAAATATTGGGAATGTTTAGGGACCACATAAAATCAGGATTGTGGCTTCTCCGGATACCACAATCACACAACTGAGTGGTTACCTTTTGAGGAATAATGACTGTATTATTACACAGTTGTGCGTTGTCTACGTTGTCAATTTTATATGTATGTGTATAAGTTTTTTTTTTCCTTTATCGCCGGGAAATGCTCTGAGGCATCCCGCGGGGGAGCGGGTCTCCCCACGCGGGTATGTGGGACTCGCTGCGCCCGACAGCTGGTAAAAGGACGCAGCTCTACCCACTTAAACCCGGCGAGTGCCACCAATGCCGCCTTTGGTGAGGTGCCCCGGATCTAGAAAACAAACAGGGCACCTCGACGGCTAGTCAGTCCCGCAAGGGACCGACGCCACCTCCACAGAGGGGTTGTCCCGCACCACAGAACAACCTCTCCCAACGTCGTGACAGTACAATGGGGTGAGGTTCCTATCCTCACCCCTTGCCCCCTGCTCTTCTGTCCCCTCTTCTAATGAGAGGGGTACAAAGAGCCCCCTGGGCCCAATTAGCTTCGCCCAAAGTGCACCGCTCACCCTAGATTACTGAGCCCCACCGCCACGACAAGGCCTGAACCATGGTGGGGATGTGTATAAGTATGTGTATTGTGTAACAGTGTATAAACTATAGATGCTTATTCCTTAATAAATTTCTATTCTATTCAATTCTAAAAACCTTAATAAACCGCAATTCAGTGAATAGCAGTTTAGTTAATCGCTTAGGAGAACTATTAGCTCACTTATTGTACTGATGAAGATTGAAGACCAACAGCATATGCCCATTAAAGAAAGCATGATGGTATACTTACAATTTCGTGTCTGGTGTCGATGAGACCGGTGATGGTCTCAGTAGACCCCGTGATGACTGAGGTGAGACGATGTCGCGAGTCTGGTTCTGGTTCTAGAGAGGAACGACGACGAGGCTCTGAAAAAAATATATGTATATTAAAAACAACTACTCAAAAGCGGCTTCTAAGTTTTTTTTTTTATATAGAAGAGGGGGCAAACGGATAGTCGGTTCACCTGATGGTAAGTGAAGAGCGACATCCACAGACACCCGCTACACCAGTGGATTATCAGGTGCGTTACCGGCCTTTCAGATATGAGTATGCTCTTTTCTTGAAGGTCCCTAAGTCGTATCAGTTCGGAAACACCATAGGAGGCAGCTGATTCCATAATATATTAGTCGTGCGAGGCAGGAAATGTTGTTGTGGATTTCCGGACATCGAGATATGTGTGAAATTTGGAGTTTTTCCGCGATGTCCGGTGGTGGAATTCTGCTGCAGGTATTAGTCCGAACAATTCCTCAGAGCACTCCCCATGGTAGATGCGGTTAAAGATGCAGAGCGATCCGAGAAGGCATGAAATACTGCTTCGCCCTATTGAGCACGCCGAGTTTCTTCGAGGCTAGTTTAGCCTTTCCTTCCAAATGACCACGAAACTGCACATCTCTCGATATATCGACGCCAGTATCCCAATGCTGGATGAGGCGGTTAGGGACCTTCAAATTGTAGAGGAACGACGAAGTATGATTTTTTAGCGGTAAACGCGCAAACTTCTGTCTTGTTGGGGTTAAATTGGACTAGGTTAAGTTGCCCCCATTCCGAGACTCTGGCCAGCATAGACTCGATTTGAAGTGAGAGCTCTAAGACCAAAGTAAGACCAGTACTTCTTGAATTAAGTTTTCTGTGCACTTGTCTTTCTCCTTGTCATCTTCGGTAGCTCACCGGAGAAGGAAAACATCAAATTTCCTTCTCCGGTGAACTTTTCAGCATCATAGAAAGAAACGGTTAGTCTGGCTAAAATCCGGTATACACGATAACGATATATCGTAGCGATTTGACTGCGCAAACCGTTTGCGCAGTTTCATATATCGTGTGTAGGAAAAAAAATTGATAACTCTCGTACAGACGATCGACAAATCGCAAATCAATCGCTACGATATATCGTTGTCGTATATACCGAGCATTAAGCTCTTTCCCGTGCACTCATCTTGTCAACATCGCTTGCTCACTGAGGAAGAGTTTAAGATTTGCATATCTAATATGATTAAGTATTGATGATATGTGAAGTCATCCACTGACAAGAGGCCAGTACATAGGTGTCTTCTTGTAAAATTTCAAGGATCCGTAATCTCAAGGCTTCTTTAGATGTAGTCTAGTAGCCATAGTCCAGAGTAGAGTACGAGAACTCTACTCTGGCTACAACATTTCATTAAAAGAGCATAAGGATGACAGCATTATTATAAAAAATCGGTTCTATGTAAAGTCGGTTTACTGACGATAGTTGAACGTGACAATGTCATAAGAAAATGGAACGCCTCACAGCGAGGTAACGCCGCATGCGTCATGTTTTTTCGTTCTTGCAGCCGGCTCCATCGCATTATAAGACGTTGTCACGTCAATAATGGCAGTCAAGAAAAAAGAATACTAGAATTTGAATGCAAGAAAATCCTGCGGAGTATCGGGTATCTATGGATATTGGTGACTTACCACCAGTCAAACCGACAGTCCGTTTGCCCCCTCTTCTATGAAAACCGGTACCATGTCGTTCTGTGAGAGCCAACCTTGCCTAGCATGGCAATAATGAGCCAATCTATCCAAATCTATCTATCTTTTGTTGTGGACAATAAAATATTCTTCTTTCTTTCTTTCTTTCAAATGACCACGACAAGCTCCCGACAATACTTGGGTGTTCCCTGTGCACTCTTTAACCTATAGGGGGCCCTGGGCCAATTGTAAGATCTGTGAGCCTGATATTTGGACTAAAATAATACTCAATCATATTCTTATGGTGATAATGGGGCCCCGATGATCGCGGGGCCCTGGGCACCTGCCCGGAGTGCCCAATGGGAAAGACGGCCCTGTTCCCAGAATATCCGATGTGATTAATACTTAACTTACCCATAATACTAGCTGAAGCGATGTCTTGAACGCTAGACGCAGCCACGATAGTCTCAGCGGGGGAGAGGCTCTTCCTGGGGGGCAGTGGGGGAGCCCGCAGCTCCCCGTACGTGTTCTCAGCGGTGGGGGCCTTCCGCGCTGCCCTTGGCGAGTGGCGAGGTGACGCCCCAGCTGACCTGACCCCGGGGCGAAGAGCGTCTATTGTGGATGTTGCCGCGTTGAACTCTGCCCAGTCCTATTGATAGGCAAATGTTGGGTATAAAATTATAGATTTTTTATAGCATAGGAGAGCAAACGAGCAGTCAAAATAGAAATCCGCACAACCAAAGATTATGCACATGCGTTGCCCTCCTTTTCCCTATCCCCCCAATGGACCACTGGAAACTCGCAAACCGCATGAAACACGACAGCATAGCTGTCACTTGACGCCGTTATTTGAGCGAGAGACACTCCGGTCGTGCCGGCCCGATTCGGCTGCAAAGCAGCATGGTACCTCTTACTAATAGATGTTATAGGCGGCCTCCTATTGATAGGCAAAAATCCGAGTGATTAGATTACTACACTGGGTCACTGATTCGTATCTAACCTTAGTGCAGATAATTTGATGACTTGTCTGCACCGGGTCACGTATGTGTATTTATATAAAATGTATACCCAAAACACAAGTTTTTGCAAACTTTTCAATATGTATATGTATGGTATGGTGAATTTATATTTGTCACCTAGTCGAAATATAGAGGAGCATAGTGTTTCATCCCACAAGTACCTATATAATTATATCAACTCTTATGTGTCACTACTAGGCACGGGCACGGCGAGGATGGAAACCTCACGCCATTGCACTGTCCTGACATTCTGTGGTGCAGGACAGGACCTCTCCGTGTAGGTGGTGGCGTCGGTCCCTTGAGGGACTGACTAGCTGTCGAGGTGCTCTGTTGCTCAACAGATCCAGGGCACATCACCAAAGGCGTCATTGGTGGCACTAGCCGGGTTTTAGTGGGTAGAGCTGCGTCCATCTTACTATGTTTCTGTCGCACTGAATGCGAATGAGTGAGCACTAATTTGAGGGTGGTTTGAGGGTCCACACACCTTGTGGACACATTTTGGAGCGGTCATACTATGGGAGGGGCGCATCTAACGATTTAAATCTTTGACTTACATAGGTATTGTGCGTAAATAAAAAGTATAAAATATATTGTTTTTTTGTTTACGTGAATTTCACTCATAATTAAATAACTTATTACAATTTTATTAATTTAAATTGTTTACTAACACTAAAATTAAGAAAATTGTTCTAACACTTAAATATGGATGTAAAAAACATAAAAAAACAAAGAACCCACATTTGGCGCCAAAAATCTGCCTTTTTTTTTTGTTTTAATACTTTGAAATACCCAGTATCACTCTCACAGTGAATACGAATGGACCCCTGTGGGACCTCCACCCTTTGAATCCTTGTTTCACTAAGGATTTATTACCCTTCTTCTGGCGCAGTCGGGTAAAAATCTCAAATTAATCATTTGAATCAGGGTTAAATATTTTAAATTTCGGGTATATCTCTTCAGGCGTATAAAAAACTTTTTAACCCCGATAACGAAACAAGTACTTTCGAGTTAAACTATTAAATATATACAAAACTTAAAAAAAAGTGGGTGCGTACAAAGTACACAATGTCAGAAGTGAAACTTATTTGGCAAACTAATTTTTAAATCTCGTTTATATTTATACTAATCTAAAGCTTTAAATTTCGGAGACTTGCGATGCGACGTTCGCTCTATCTCACTTTCTCTCTCTCGATCTTTCTCACTCGCTTGCTCCCTACTCTCACTCCATGGCTTCATGCTACGTTCGCCCTTTCTCACTCTCTCTCAATCGGTCTCAATCACTCTCTCCCTCTTCTTGGACAAAAACGTTGCACATTTTCGTGACGTTTCATCCGTAAAAAATAACCCTCATGCGCACAAAGAAGTTTCACTTCAATAAAACATACACAATACACTTACCTCAAACATGCAAAATAAAAACACATGAATCATATCACCAAAGCGTATATTGTCAACATAACTTAAAAATAAATTAATGGACAAAGTGTAAAAATATTGTATACTACATTACTACCTTAAATATATCATAATTACACTGGGAAATACTTGTAATAAACGTATCATAAATATTTTTAAACTTTCATAATATTATAATACCTATATAATTTAATACGTTAGCAATTTTTAATATATTTTTTACTTCATTTAATATTATTTTCGTTTTTTTATATCTTGAAATCAAACTCAGTCTTTTAGTAACATAAATAATTTTTAAAAGTTAATTTTTATTAAAATAAATATTGAATACATAATGTAATCTCTGCGTACGTTTAAAATTGACGTAAAAATAACTTATCTAAATTAATCATAACAAATATTGCAATTTTATTAAATAAACAGAAAAAACTAAATAATTAAAAAAAAAACTATTTTGAAAATTTCAATTAAATGCAAACAATTTTTACAACACTAGAACAAAAGCAATAAAAGTGGAAAAACACGTTCATAGAATATAGCAGTGTCCCGCGGTTTTCGCCTTGAATTTATCTATCACTAGCTGTTGCCTGCAGCTTCGCCCGCGTTACTCAACTCCTATAAGTCACAGCGTGATGTTATATAGCCTATAGCCTTCCTCGATAAATAAGCTGTCTGACACTGAAAGAATATTTCAAATCGGACCAGTAGTTCCTGAGATAAGCGCGTTCAAACAAACAAACAAACTCTTCAGCTTTATAATATTAGTATAGCTGATAAATAAAATTGGAGTGTCTGTCTGTAATATTAAAATAACCGCTTCTTATTGAATGCATATGGATGTATACACGGTACATATACAAATTTAATTCTTTTACAATTTTCGTAATGTCTGTCTGTTTGTCCCGGCTAATCTCTGAGGCAGCTGCGCCGATATTGATGGGACTTTCACTGGCAGATATCTGATGTTATAAGGAGTAACTTAGGCTATAAAAATAATCATCATCAATCCGGGTACTAAGTGAACGCGGGCGAAAATGCGGACAACAGCTATTATTTCTCGAGACTATTTTTTGCTACGACATAACTTTTTTATTTTATCATAAAAATTAATAATTTAAACGTCATTTAAGAGCTTTTATTCTTGGCTATTACGAGGTATGGGTTTATAATAAACATTGTGTAAAATTCTCGTACAGCTGTTTTATTTCACGAGAGCGGGTGGCCATATTTGTAGTTGTAATGCGTACAGACGTCCGTTCTTGTGTGCGTAACTACAGGGAGCGTATCAGCGTCCTGAACTGAGCGCTCCCGAGCACGCACACAAAGACAACGTGCATGTACATTTACACACACAAGGGTGGCTCACCCACTTTCGTGAAATAAAACATCTATACATCATAATAACGTTTGGATGTTATTTTCGAAATTAATCGTCTGATTTAAATAAAAGTGATCAATGTGTGATAAAGGCTATAGAAATAATTATCATCATTCCGGCAACTGCGGGCAACTATATATAATAAAGGATGACGTTCCTCAATAATCAAATACAAAAAAATATATTCGACTGTCAGTTTTGGAGATTAGAGCATTTAAACAAACTCTTCAGCTATATTATATTCGAATCATTTAAATGTAGTATGATGCTGACCTCACTACCTTCTGAACAGACGATTTTTTTTTTGAGAACGTGAACCTCATCCCATTGTACTGTTCCGAAGTTGGGAGGGGTTGTTCTGTGGTGCAGGACAACCCCTCTGTGGAGGTGGCGTCGTTCCCTTGGGGGACTGACTAGCCGTCGAGGTGCCCTGTTTGTTTATTAGATCCGGTACCCGCCTGTGGTGACCTACTCCCCCGCGGAATGCCTCAGAGCCTTTCCCGGCGTTAAAAAAAAAGGTATTATATTGAATCCTTGTCGCTCTTTGAGTCACCTTTAGATGTCTGATTATATGATTTTCACAGCAGCAATGATATCACCAAATTCATTAAATTCTCTAATATTAAGAAATCAACTCGTGTATATTTTAAACTGGACCATGTTTGATATAATATTTTAAATTAAATGATTTGTTAAAATACCAAGTACTATATACGTTCAGAAACATGTTAATCCACTTTTGTCACAAATCTAAACTATATTGGGACGCACCACACTTATCCGCACACACATGCAGCAGACAAAGTGAGAATAAGTGTATACAGTCCCTATATGTACAGTCATCTACAATATGCTACAAGAGTAAAGGTTGCATTAACAAAAAAAGCAAAGCAACTTGAGATTCCAAAATTATCAACAATGTCCCATTTCTTGACATAGCTGACTGTCCTTCACGCGTATGTATCAATACGGCATAATACAATTTAAAAAATACTAATTCATATTTTGTGCAATGATTTTACTCCGTGTAAAAATATACTAAATAATATTATTTTTTATCATTTTGTAGCTGTCTTTACTCTTATTCTTATGATCTTCGATTTATAGAATTACTAGATTTTTTTATAATTTTATCATCATCAACTCGTTTTGCATCTATTACATATTAAAAATTAGCTAATTTTTAAATATATTTTATGAGTACTTAATAACGTAGCATTACTTATAAAATGGCACTGCGTGCAAAAGCATGTAGCATTACTAATTAGGTTTGTAGCACTGCTGCTACTGCAGCAATGATGCTAATAATAATTCATTACCATTAATTCGCAGTACTGCTAAAGTGCGCTTTTATTAGCTTGTAGCACAGCTACGGCGTCATTACTAATAACATACAACACTGCTACGTAGATATAACGAATAAAGAGTAGCACTGCTACGGTGCTATTACTAACGACTTTAGCTATGCTACGTACGCACCGCTAATATACTTGTAGCAGTGCTACATTTTCATAGTTACGCTCATGTCTAGCTGCATAAGTCTCACTTCCTACACATTTAAACAAACAATATCTTGTACAACTAATAAAGAGTAGCACTGCTACGATGCTTCTACTAACGACTTTACCAATGCTACGTACGTACTACTAAGATACTTGTAGCAGTGCTACATTTTCGGAGGTCCGCTCATGTCTAGCTGCATAAGTCTGTCTAGCTGCATAAGTCTCACTTCCTACACATTTAAGCAAACAAATTTCATCTTTTTGTTTCTAAATACCACAGATAATACTTCATTTTCGCGCGAATTCGCGTTTTTTTTTCTTTCTAGTAAATGATATCATAGAGTACAATCATTGCACAAACACACAAGACAGTAAGACGGAATGTGTTCGTCGCTAACAACTCGTGCACTAAGCATGCGGCGACATTCTCTTGCGCCTCTGCAAAACAAACAACACACGTTTAGACTATGCACATGCTGATGAGTTTCGATTCATCATCGGCCCGTTATATTTTTGTATACGTGTCTTTATTAAAGTTTTTTGATACTCGGTCAATTATTTTTTTAATTTCTTAAGTGAAATTTACTAATAAAAGTCACGCCTGACACTACAGTAAAAATAGAATGTAGCACGAAATTTCCGATCCAATTTTTTTTCTAAGGTTAAGGGTGACATACTGAGCATAAAACAAAAAATGCTGACAGATCCAGGTAGAGCTTCAAGCGCCATCTTGAAAAAAAGTTTTTGGCCGATATCTCGGAAACTATGCACTTTAGGGCAAAAGTTATCAAGACCATTATTGTAGAAAATAAATTTCGCATATTTAATTTCCTGTAAGCTTTTTCTAAAACTTACCGTTTACGATTTATGACCAAAAACTTTTTTTCAAGACGGCGCTTGAAGCTCCACCTGGATCTGTCAGCATTTTGTGATTTCATTCTGAGTGAACTAGTTTTGGAACCGGTAGTAGAGTCATTTGACGTTCAATAAGCTACTTTGATGTACAACATTGAATATTTTTATTTTATTTTATTTATGCTCAGTAACCTAAGACTTATTAAAAAAGAAAAATAGATCGGAAATTCAATGCGAGGCTGTCCAAGTTAAATATTTCTTTTTACTGTAATACAACACTTGTATCATTACAGCGAGTTTAATCTGTATCCATTTAATCCTTGCAGTGATCATTTTGTAAACGTAAAACGGGCTGATGATGATAAACGAAAAATGAAAATTAATAAATTAACCATTGATAAATAAACATTTAATATACTCTAATAATTTAGAAATAAACATAAAAATCATAATGAACGTAACTAATAAAGACCATGGTGAAGCAAACAAACAAAAAAAACAAAACCCAACAAGAAAGAAACATGCTCACGATGCGATCATGCGACATTTATTTTGAGAAAACAATAAATATGTTTAATTATATAACGTATAATTTGATTGTAATTTTTTGAGCCTTAGAACAGCCACCATTTTACCGATGGAAGAGATGCAATTTTAACGTGCCTGTTTGCAAGTTGTCTGGGCCAGTTCCGCGTATATCCGATATGTTTATGACATCGTTGACCGCTCACTATCAGAAGCCTTAAAAAACTTTAACACAATCACTGGTATCTTTTTTATAGCGACTATTGACCGCGTTAACTATTTCTACTCGTAATTGGTGAATACCTATAAATTTTAATGACTTTTTATCAACTTCTTTTTATAAAAATACAGAGATCTTGACAACAAAGTGACTTTAAGGAAAAAGTCTCTTAAAACTGACTTTAATCCGATCCCAACTTCCCATATATTATAGTTCAAATAGAGGCCACGTTTGGGTAGACGAAATGTTGGTCGGCCATTAACCAGGTGGGAAGACGATCTCTGTGCACAATCCGTTTTGGAGGCGAGTGGCAAGGGATCGGCCGTCTTTTCATTCATTGAGAGAGGCCTATGTTGAGTGGACGGATATAGAATGATGATATATATAGGAGCTGTTCTATAGATTGACTCATCACGATATTACTTTCGCCATGTAGAGGTCAGCTAAGAACGGATTTTTTTTTTAATTTTGACAGAACAAAGTCTGTGCGGGCAGCTAGTTTATTATATTAGAACAAATATGTTTGATGTTTATATGACAACTTCATACGTCCTCTAACCATGGTTATAAGTCGAAAGCCGAAACAACGAAAATTTAAAAAATCTTAATAAAATTCGTAAAAAGTCTAGGAACAAGTATGATATGGAATTGACATTCGCGTATACCCGAAAGGGACAGACATATTTTACAGGGATACCACATTCATAATAACAAGTCTACTTATTTTCTTGAAACAAGTGAATTAAAAATAAAAATAAACTGGTAAAGGTTGATAGATAACTATAAGCATTAGCCCTAACCAAACATTTATTGTAATTTTAGAGAGCTGCATTTTTCCGGATTATCGAAAATATTATGTAATGACTAATAACAAACCGCTAAAAACATGAATAATAAAAAAGAAGGCTATATACGTCTTAATATGTATGATCTATAGTACATAGCCTTTAAGGATAGCAATAAACATATTTGTTTTATTGTGTTTATTTCGAAAATTCCAGTCACCCTTTTTAAATAATACCACATTCTTGGGTAATCTGCCTATAACAAAACTGGTATCACCACACCTACATAAACCGACCAAATTAAAAAGTAGTACAAAATGGCGGCATATTTGACAAACTGTTCGCGAGTGAGAATGTTTGTATGGCATTCAAATTTAGTCGATAATTTTTTGTTGGGCACATCATTGTTGTGCCCAACAAACAATTCTGATTCTGACAAAGACAAAAGGAAGTGTCTATGTCTCTGTCACTCTTGGAGTTTTTCGTATGTTGTTATCTCGTTCCAATACGGTATTATTATTAGCTTGTCAAATCTATTGATACTTGATCTTAGTAAAAAGTAGTTCCATTATATATGGTGGTATACGTGTGATATATTTACCTCAGAATCATCAATATCATCGGTCAGCCCGTTGAACGTGGCGTTCCTCGACGACCAACCGTTGGCGTTATTTGATATCGAACCCTCTGTACCTGAAACGTAAAATAAAACTAACATAATATACCCATGTTAAAATTGGAGTGTCTGTTTGTAATATTAAATTAACCGGTTTCAATTGAACGCATATGGATGTATACACGGTACATATACCAAAATAGTATTTTTTACAATTTTTGTCTGTCTGTCTGTTTGTTCCGGTTAATCTCTGAAACGGCTGGGCTAATTTTGATAAGACTTCCACTTGTCGATAGCTGATGCTATAAGGAGTAACTTAGGCTATAAAAATAATCATCATCAATCCGGGTTCCTACGGCTGTAAATCTAAGTTAACGCGAGCGAAGCTGCGGGCAACAGCTAGTCTTAAATATAAATAATACTAGTTGTTGGCCGCAGGCACGTGTTTTCTTCGATTTTCCGCCGTATCCTGACTATATACATTACGGGGAAATTTAGCATTATACTGGCGAATAATATTTTGGGGGGAGGGGGGGGGGGGAATAAAAGAATATTAAACTCACTGGAACCGTTGCACCCAGAAGAACCGGACGAACCGGAGGAATTAGACGAAACCGGCTTTACCGCAGTCTTCGTGTTTGCGATCCTTGAATTAATTAATAACTATATTAGTTAGAAACTGTCAGACGTGCCATGGTGATAAGTGACCAGCACCACCCGTTCATAAGCAACCTGGATCTGGCCCGGGCAAATATCGTGCGTTGCCCTGTCTAAGGTGTAAGATGTATGTCGTGCCCACTTCGGGAACACAGCTAAGCTGTTTGACAAAAGAAAAGGGCGGCTCAACGCATCCCTCCCACTGTTAGTTCATTTTTATTGTTTTCATTATTTTAATAAGCATTTTAGTTTTCTACACTAAATGAATCCTTGATTTTTAACAAATACTACAATTATTTTTATGTCCATTAAAACCTTGAAATAATTTCGATCGCTGCGATTAACTGACACCACACTCAATTCCTAAAAAATAGGTTTAGGAAATAAAAGTAATCTCTTACTTGACTTCCGACGTGGTGTTGGGCGGTCGGGGCGGCACGAAGGCGTCCACCACAACCTGTTCCGTACCCTTGATCTCGGCTCTACAGAATGGACAGCCTTGGCCTTCCGAATCCTGAAACAAGAAAATACATATAAACCATGACGCGACTACAGAAAATTCTTACACGGATAAAAACAAAACGGCACCTCGTTTAACATTTCCAGTTTTCATAACAATTCAATTCAACATTTCAGTTTTCAGTAAAAGTAATAAGTAAAAGAATAGAACGCTGAGCGTTATACAGATGAATGAAGTAAAGCTCATAGCTTCATACAATGTATTAGTACTGCTACGCAAGCGTAGCATTGTTACGCAACCGTAGCTGTGCTACGAGTGTATAAGCTTCACTACGTAGTATTACTAATAATCTCACCTTACTGTGCTATTTAACCGACTTCAACAAAAAGGAGGAGGTTCTCAACTCGGCCGGTTTTTTTTTTATGTATGTACACCGATTTCTCCGTCAATTGTGGACCGATTTTCAAAATTCTTTTTTTGTTTGAAAGGGTATACTTGCCATTTGGTCCCATGATAAGGAAACCAGGATCTGATGATGGCATCCTAGAGAAATCGAGGGAAACTTTCGAAATTTGTAGGAATGACTAGTGTGCTTAATATTTTTTTAAATAAGCATTTTAAAGCACTACAATTTAATGAAGGTCTAGAGTCGATCTGATGCTGGAGCTGGTAGACAGAAGGTAGATAGGTAGGTACCTAGAGCAACAAATACGACAATGGTGACGTATTTGTTGCTGTAGGTACCTATTTAACTTAGCTGACACCGACTCCAAAAGTAACAATAATGACGTGGTGAACGCAAAGATTGTACACGCGATTATTTTATAACATTTTAGTTACTTTATTTTTTGAAGTCGGTTATAATTTTTATTTAAAAAAATTTAATCTCATAGTACTCAAAGTTTTTTTTTAATGTCATATGGAGGCAACCAAGACATAGACATCAAGTTATGCAGCCTCCTTTTCCCTATACCCTCCAATGGGCCACCGGAAACTCACAAAGCAGCATGGCACTAGCTCTTACAAAAAAATCTCTCAAAATTTGTATCACTATAACACTTCATCATTATTAACCTATTCTACGTCTATAAAACAAGTGACTTATACATTATGCATATAGTATTGGTAAAGCGTTATTAATATAAATAATAAAAAATGTGAAAATCACAAATAAAAAAAATTTTGTAAATAAAAAAAAATACTTTGAAACGCCAATTGAGATAAGAGTCATTTAAAGTCATATAAACATGACACGAGTATACTCACAATCTGCCACGCGGTAAGACACGGCGTACATAAGAGATGGCCGCACGGCTCTATCCTGATGTCCTTGTCATTCTCCGCACAGATCTTGCACAACTGGAATGTGCTCCCTGTAAAAAATATAGAAATAAATTAGTATTAGTTAAAAAAATGTTTGGCATACCTCAAGGGACCATCTTGAGCCCTTTTCTGTTTATTACTTTTGTAACTAACCTAAATGTTGGCAGACACTTACAATTTAGCAAAAAAAACGCTATGTTTTGTCCATTTAACTATATATTGTTTTAAACTAACGCGATCACTATTCATATTTATATTATTATCTCCCCGCAGTCTCCCCGTGATCATGGCGATTGAAACATTGCCGAAATATCGGAACCTCAATAAATCATTTAACTATAGTTTGATTTTAATAGGCATAAGTTATTCAAGCTTACATTATTAAAACTATTTATAACGGTATATTTAGAGTACTCCTGAAAAAGGCATACGTAGCCAATTTCGAAATATCAAACTCCACAAAACAAAGATGGTAAAGGCATGGTATATTTTTAAATACTTTTAATGGGAAAATCAAAATAAATTAAAAATCACATATTGGTTTAACTTAAAGCTGAAAATATAGAAATGAAGGTAATAATGTACGAAAAGTTAATACACACCCATTTCACAATACAGTTCGTACTGTTCCTGTGTAACTGTGATGTGATCCTCAGCCGGTGATATGATCGCGCTGCTGAGGTCTGGATTCACATCCCGACCGTCGGGGTACAGGTAGCTGGTAGTTGAAACATGTGAATTATATATGGTACTTTTGCTTTTATAAAAGTTTCATCATCATCATCATCAACAGCCTTTATCCGTCCACTGCTGGACATAAAAGTTTCACTTGAATTTATTACTTGAACTTGGAGATTTAATTTTTTGGTTTTTTGGGGCAGTCCACTTGACCCATGACCGTGTCCAGTGGAAGATCGTATGTGGTCACGAACGTCAGCAATGAGAAAAAGACGAAGAGGATTACCTAAGAACATTTTAGCATACCTCAAGGCTCATTGTTGAGACCTTTTCTATTCTTTACTTTTGCCTCTGCACTAAATGTTAACAGACGCTTCGAAAAAGTTTATGTATGTTTTATATAATTAAATCGAATTAAGTTATGTATTTTAGAGTAAGTACTGCTTTTTAACACGTAAATAAATCTTGTGAGATTTGGTTGCATAATTCAACAATATACACCATGGTCTTTTGTTCTCTGAATGAATTCGCATGAAAAACTACCATGGTCATATGATACAAATTATATAATCGTGTATTATGTCGACACTGTGGCATTGGACACGTCTCTGGAAGTTGTTTTTTATGTACTAAACAAAACCTTACTGAGCCCGAAGACTCAAGCCCATTTAAAGTAAATCGTCAGAGACCCGCCCCGTGTTTTGAGAAACAGGGTAACAGGGTAACGGTAGCAAGTCGCCTTCTACAATAGGGCGGTGAGGAATATGTGTGTACTGTTGTTGATGGGTTTATATTTGGTATACGATGGATAGGAGTGGGAAAATGTCGATATCCGAGATGGAATCTGAAGGATCTAAGTGACGTTCGTTCGACGTTCCCCGGTATCAAATTAGTCTGGATCGAGTGCGTTACTAGCTGTAAAACAAGTATCAATACTTACAATCCCTCCCGGTATCCGTCGAGCAGCGCTTGCACCAGGCTCTTGTTTTGCGGGATAGTCTGCAGGATCTCGCCGTCCACCGTCACGTAGCCGATGGCCCATTGGCCGAGCCGCGTGCACGACAACCTGGGTCGAAGGTCAGATCATTTTACCGTTGGGATGATTGCGTTATGCCGCGCCCCCGTCTGCTAGAGTACCACCATCCTGCTTGTTTCTCTCGACAAACAGCTTTGTTTTGTTTCGGAGAGAAGGACAGGTCAGGCAGTGTAATTACTGGCACCGAGACTTACCAGCTTATATCTCAGGAAAGGAAACACATGAATTGCCTATGCAATTCACCGCTGACCACTTAACATCAGGTGGCACATATTTTACAGTTTTTATATATAGAAATTAGAAGATTCAAACAGCGGTTCCGTTTAATTTCATTGTACGTTCAAAATTCTAACCCTATTCTAGATAGTTAAATTATAATTTTATTATTATTATTATTAATTGACTATTCTTGCAAGAATCCCTGAATGGGGTTTTATTTTTATTTATTTATTTATTAGTTCAAAATTCGTGTTTTGATAACTTAGACATATTATTTGATGTTGAAATCTTCCATGACTTTTCCCATGCCTTGTCACACAATGTCACACTTCATTGACGACCCCAAACCCCCCCACCCCCATCCCTAACGTGTGACGTAATGTATGGACCGCCCCCAAGCCGTTGTTGACGCGCTACTACTCTGAACAATAGCGATGTTGTCAGCCATCAAAACAGTGTCCAGTAGGCTACAATAGTATACTATAGTAGTTTTAACTCCCAAGTCCCCATATACGCTATCACCCCCCCTCCCCCGAGCAAACCACCCGGCTGTAACACTATGCTGGCGCCTGCACACAAACTAACCTGAACACATAGCTGCCAGCCTTGTGTATGTACTTCTGTAGGCGCGCCTTCACCTCGTCGTACGTGAGGAAGGCCACGTAGCCGGGGTGGGTCACCGCCAGCAGCTGCCAGTTGCGCAGCAGCGTACTCCACGGCTGGAACAGTCTGGAAACACAACACAACAGTATATATACTACACAAGATGTACAACAAATCGACGATGGTCTGGAATCTAGTGGGCTCGGCCTCGAAGTCAAAATTCAGTCTAACCATTCCAAGCTAAAATGGGTTATCTAAACCCAGTGCACCATAACAACATCGCATGTTGAGAAAAAATATCGTGAGGAAACTCGGATGCCTGATAAGATTTAAGGTCTGTTGAAGAATATAAAGTTCCTAATCACTGATGATGCAAGTCCCATCCAGAGAGGCAAGGTTGGTATATGTGGCAGAAATTATACTGCATCATCATCATCATCATCATCATCATCATCATCATCATCATCATCATCATCAGATTAGGATCGAACATACAATCTCATATTTGGATTAAGTAAGTAAGTTGGCAAGACACCTGCTAATCCTCTACTGGGGCGTATGTGGGTGTCGGTGATCAAACAAGCCATATTTACGTTGCCCCCTCTTCTATTAAAAAACCTAAAAAGCGATATGATAGCTCTCTTCCAATAATAAGAAAAGTTTGCTGCTGCTGTTTGGACTAACTTCCCACTTGCCTTATTATGATAGTTGGTTAGGCAAACGGGCAGGCGACCCACATGATGGTAAGGTCAACGTCGCCCATGAACTAGCCCAGGCAACTCATTTATGTGTGGCTTATCCTGAGACATAAGATGCTAAGTCTCGGTGCCAGTAATTACACTGCCTGTCCTGCCCTTCTCTCCGAAACAGCAACGCCGTTTGACGGGAGAAACAAGCAGGATGGTGGTACCCACGCAAGCAAAATATAGGGCAACCCTCCCTCCCGGACATACCTGGTGAAGACGTCAAATTCGAAGTTGGATATGAAGTCGTTACACGTGAGGTCGATGGTCGTCTTCAGCGCCATCGTCTCCAGACCCGAGGATATCGGGTGCACGTTATTCAACTCCTCCCGGAAGTGCTTCCATGGGACCAGGGTACTGGAAAAAGAAAGAAAGAGACAAATGAATAATAATTATTAAAATTTGGTTGGTGACGGCAGACACATAATATGGTAGGACCTATAAGTCATCATCAACGACCATTCTCTTATTTAACTAGCTATTGTCAGCAGCTTCACCTGTTTGGCGCGTCGAAACCGATTATTGTATGACTATTATTTTTATTGCCTGTCAGTCAGTGATTCCAGCATTAAGGCGCGGCTCCACCACGGCGCTATGTTAAAATGTCAATTGCAAGAAAATGTCAATTATGTAATGAGCAGCGTGTCCGTGCGTTGCAGTGGGTTTCCAATCACATACATTTAATTGCAAAGTAAAACTTGACAAACGTGCGTAGCATCGCCGTGCGCCGCGGCGGAGCCGCGCCCTTACACCGGTATAAGATTTTTAAGTTCGTATAAGTAGTTATGAAGATTACTTCATACACCCAAACATATTTTTTTTTCTTTAACGCCGGGAAATAATAATAATAACTAAGGCAAAAATGCTCCAAGGGATACCGCGGGGGAGTGGGGACTCCCCTGGCGGGTATGTGGGACTCGCTGCGCCCGAAAGATGGTAAGTGGACGCAGCTCTACCCACTAAAAACCGGCGAGTTCCACCAATGCCGCCTTTATTGAGCAAACAGGGCACCTCGACGGCTAATTAGTCCTCCTGGGACCGACACCACCTCCACAGAGGGCTTGTCCCGCACCAGAGAACAACCCTCCCGACGTCGGGACACTACCATGGAGTGAGGTTCCCACCCTCACACCTTGTCCCCCTGCTCTTTTGTCTCCTCTTCTTATAAGAGGGATACAAAGAGATGCAGCTCCCACAGTTCAATTTGCTTCGATCAAGATGCTGGGGGTCCACCCTAGGCCACTGAGCCCCACCGCCACATGGCATGAATCATGGTGAGGTGAATGAGTTGCCTCGCCTAGTTTCAACTTGTTTTTGATTATGGGTGACGCTAAACCGCTTACCATCCGGCACTAAGAATAAGATATAATAACATGAAAATGAAAGCTTTAAGTATATAATAAAGTTCACGTAACTGGCAGGGCGCTGTATGTATGTGTTTGAATGGTATTGGGGTCAACTAGGTTTTCAATTAGTTATCGACGCACGCGAGTCCTACTTACTTGATGTTGAATAAACCTTATGCACAAGTCACATAATTTTCAGAGACCCTACACATCATCATCATCATCATCGTCAGCCAGTTATCGCCCACTGTTGAACATAAGGCTCCCTTTTATCCGACTTCAAAAAAGAGGTCTACACACGCCATCATTGTTACTTTTGGAGTCGGTGTCAGTCAAAGTGACCGGTGGGAGGGAAGCGCTGTGCCGCGCTCCCGGCTGCATGGTACCACCATCTTGCTTGTTTCTCTCGTGAAACAGCTTTGCTGTGTTTCGGAGAGAAGGGCAAGACAGGCAGTGTAATTACTGGCACCGAGACTTAACATCTTATGTCTCAAGATAGGCAACACATAAATGAGTTGCCTGGGCTCGTTCCAGGTATACTAGTTTATGTTCATGGGCGACGTCGACCACTTACCATCAGGTGGCACGTTTGCCGTTTGCCTATCCAACTAACATAAAGCTGCATCGAGCATACAACCGGATAGAGTAGTAATGTGAGCATTCCGAAGCTGGTCAGTGATTTGATACTGACGTAATAGCAATTCAACCAACCAATGATCTGTATGTAAGTCCCATCGGCCAATCATCTATTAGTGGCCATTAGTCGGCCAATCAGAGCGCAGAACCGGCGCAGCGTCGCAGCAAAAATTTGGCAGAATTTGTTTTCATACCAACACAACATTACCGCTATTCGGGTTATATGCTCAATGGTTTGTTGAATGATGAATTGTTGATGTTCCTACCTCCTATTTGACTGACACCGACTCCAAAAGCAACAATAATGACGTGCTAAACGCAAAGATTGTACATTAGTAGAAGAACATGTTGATTGTAAGTTGTAGGCACAAAAAATAAGGAAAGGCGATTATTTAATTACTCTTTTATTTGTTTTTTAAATTTTGAATTCGGTTTTAATTATTTTTTTCTTACAATTTCAGAACGATTAATCACAACCAACTTGGCCCTAAAAATAAATAGAATGCTCTAATTTGTGGATGCTTTTAAGGTTCCTGTTCTGAAAATGGGAAAACGGAATCCTTACAAATCAAAATTTATAGGTTATTTTCGATTGAAATAGAACCATGAACTTTCTCCACCACCGTTCTAACCTTGTCGTGGCGGTGGGGCTTAGTAGCCTAGAGGGAGCCCAGCACCTTGGGCGAAGCAAATTGAGCCGAGGGTGCTGCTCTTTGTACCCATCTTATAAGAGAGCAGGGGGATTAGGGGCGAGGATGAGAACCTCACCCCTTTGTACTGTCCCGGCATTGGGATTTTCTGTGGTGCGGGACAACCCCTGACGATCTTGTCAGTCCGTCAAGGGTGTGACGCCATCTCCACAGAAGGGTTGTCCCGCACCACAGAACAACCCTCCCCCAACGTCGGGACAGTACAATGGAGTGAGGTTCCCATCCTCGCCCCTTTTCCCCCTGCTCTTTTGTCCCCACTTCTTATCAGAGGGGTACAAAGAGCAGCTCCCTCGGCTCAATTTGCTACGTCCAAGGTGCTGGGCTCACCCTAGGCTACTGAGCCCCACCGCTACGTCAAGGCCTGAACCATGGTGGGGACCATGAAAGGTACCTACAACATAATATGTTGTTATATTACATGAAAACCACGTTTTTCGGAACCATTATCAAGTCATATTCGCGTGTCTTCTTCTCGGTTTTCATTCGTCTCCCCGTCACATACAACTAGTGGTGTGCAAATAAACTATTTTATGATAACGTGCTATGGACTATAAACTATATTTTTCTAGCGCGCTATTTTATAGACTATATAATAACGTGTAGTCGCAAGACTAGAATTACGTAACTCGCGTAAGCCGTTCGGGATAGCGCACGACACATCTAGCGCTAGCGCGCGCTCGACGCTGACTGACGTATAAACTATAAATTATAACTTCTAGCGTCTCCGATCTAGCACGTTGGCGTAGTTCGAATGTTATAAAGTTATAACTACGGCCTACGCTAGCCTCGCTACATTAGGTATGTAGCGAGGCGCTACGTTATAGCGCCGAATAGGAATTTATATAGCGTACGCTATACGTTGAGTATGAATAGCGCGCTACGTTATGGCGCTATGCGTTATATTAACCACCACTACATACAACAACCGCTAGCGATGTTGAAAGTAATTTAACTTGGTCCACGTTTTGTGAAGGCGTCTGTGAGCCGCAGATATGGACTTTTAGAATTTTTAAATTATTTTAATGGGAACTTACGAGTATTCATCTGGAGAGCGTTCAAGGTTTTCATCGCTAAACAATTGTGAACAGATATTTTGGGCGAATTTACATAAAACGTTTATGTGATAATGTAATCTATGTTGAGAGAAAAATTTAAAGAAATAGGAATTCTGACTGTCACCTCTCAATACATCTTAGAAAATTTACTGTATGTCCGTAAAAACATAAATGAATTTTGTAAGAAAAGTGATATTCATAGTAGGAATACACGTAATAGACACAGGTTACATGCACCAATGATTAGACTTTCGAAAGTAAGCAATTCTTTTAAAGGCAACTGTATACGCTTTTACAATAGGATCCCAGAAAACGTTCAAAAGCTCTCCATAAAAAAATTCAAAAAAGTTGTTAAAGAACGTTTGTGTGGTAAAGCATATTATAAAGTAAAAGATTTCATGGAAGATACCACACCCTGGGAATAAGGCGTTCCTCCCGGGCATTTCAAGATAAGATGTTAAAATTGTTATTAATATATATTATTTGAAAAGATTAGTTCCACTGAGTTTGTTTCGCCGGTTCTTCTCAGTGGGCTTACCTTGGAACCGGTGGTAGATTCAATTGACGTTCAAAAAGATACTGTATTAGTACTATTTTGAATAAAAAAAAATTTGATTTTGATTTGATTTTGATTTTGTTCCACGATTATCAATGTAATTAATATCAACTTATGCAATTATAATAATTTAATTATGATCGCTCTCCTTTCTATTTAAGCTCCGTGACACACGCATAAAAATTTGACAACTATTGTACTTATAATATTACTAGCTGTTGCCCGCAGCTTCGCCCGCGTTAACTTTTAAAATTTGAGGGGTTGACCACCCTTATCACTTAGGGGTATGAAAAATAGATAGTAGCCGATTCTCAGACCTACTGAATACGCATATAAAATTTGGTAAAAATCGGTAAAGCCGTTTCGGAGGAGTACGGTAACTAACATTGTGACATGGAAATTTAATATATTAGATGTCAATTCTTTTTCATTATTTACATTTTTTTAAACTAAACTACGCCATTATCCGAATATTGTGGATATATGTTGTCGATTCGAAAGATTTATTTAAATACGTTAATTTGAGAGGAGAACTTACCGTATCCCACACCTATATACTTTCTGACAAACAGCTGCTTACTTATTCGTCCGATTTCGGAGCAGCTCGTCTCTCGTCGGGTGTTAGGTTTTTCTCGTTACGGAATTTCTTGATTAGGTCGCCGCGCTCAAGGCCCGCGATAAAAGCTATGCAATAGCTTAAAAAAAAAACAGATAAAGTAGAACGTATTTTCTGTCTTTTTTTTATAGAAGGGGCAAACGGACAGTCGGTTCACCTGATGGTAAGTGAATAGCGACATTCACAGACACCCGCTATACCAGGAGATCAGCAGGTGCGTTGCCGGCCTTTTAGATGTGAGTATGCTCTTTTCTTGAAGGTCCCTAAGTCGTATCGGTCTGTTTGTAGTTTCTTACACTTACACCGACAAATCAATTTTCTCAATCTGTCTGTTCCGGCTAATCTCTGAAATAGCTGGACCTATTTTGACGGGACATTCACTGGCAGATAGTTGATATAGCAAGGAGTAACTTAGGCTACAATAATAATCATGATCACTGTAAATGTAGGTTAACCCGGGCGAAGCTGCGGGCAACAGCTAGTCTTATAATATTACTATAGATATAACGTCGCAGTATTCACCAATTCAATTAACCGCTACTCTCCCAGCTCCATTGTGGAACATTTTGTTACACACTGCGTTGCGACAAACTTTTGCATTGTCATAACTTAATTTGAAACCATTGTCTCAACATCAGCCTGTGTAGACATGGTGAGTTTAATTAAATTACAAGTGAAAAGAAATATTATTAATCTGTAAAAATCTATAGAAATGTGTAGAAATGTGTAGAAATATGTAGAAATGTGTAGAAATCTAAAGAAATGTGAAGAAATCTGCAGAAATCTTATTGAAAACTTATTGCCGTGCGCCTGTCGTATGAGTGCTACAATATTTATCCCTTATGTGAAAGAGCTTTGCTATGTTTTGAAAACAAGAGCAGGCAGTGTAATTACTGCAGGTCTATTTTACGTCCCAGAGTTGGCAACTTATTGAGTGGCCTTTTTTTTCTTTAACACCGGGAAATGCTCTGAGGCATCCCACGGGGGAGTGGGTCTCCCCAGGCGGGTATGTGGGACTCGCTGCGCCCGAAAGCTGGAAAGTGGACGCAGCTCTACCCACTAAAACCCGGCTAGTGCCACCACCACCTTTGGTGAGCTACCCCGAAACTGTAGATCAAATAGGGCACCTCGACGGCTAGTCAGCCCCTCAGGGGACCGACGCCACCTCAAAAGAGGGGTTGTCCCGGAACACAGAACAACCCCTCCCAACGTCGGGACAGTACAATGGGGTGAGATTCCCGTCCTAGTCCCTTGCCCCCTGCTCTTTTATCCCCTCTTCTTATAAGAGAGGTACAAAGAGCCCCCTCGGCTCAATTCACTTCGCTCAAGGTGCTGGGCTCATCTTAGGCTACTGAGTACCACCGCCACGACAAGGCCTAAACCATGGTGGGGAACTCATTGAGTGGCCTGGGCTACACCCAGGTAAACTCATCTTTGGTGGCGTTGACCACTCACCATCAAGTTGCCTCTTTGCCTATCCAACTAACAAAAAAACCAGAAAGCGCTAACAATGACTGCTCTTAATGGCTCATCCTTTAACGACCAAAGACAAAAGAAAGCTATAATAATCACTCACTCACTTTACGGTTGATGCTTATATTATCATAAAATCCACAGAGCGCACCCCATGCCAGTAATTTGCGAGCGCGGCTCTCACCTCCCACCGGTAAGTTTTGATAGGATTTCTGCAGAATTCCACAGATTTCTATCAATTTCTATTAATCTTTGCAGATTATATTTCTATTGTAAAAGAAGCAAGTTTAACCTTGGCCAGGAACACACCATTTTTGTTTCCCGGCGGGATTCGAACCCGCTACCTCCGGCTTGAGCGCCAACGCGCTAACCATTGAGCCACAGAGGTCGTCAAAAGTATGGTTTCTTTTCTGCAGACGATGCAAAATGGTGGCCATGGAGCCTGTTAAGTTGATAGCCTAAATACCGAAATTCCTTTCGAGTCTCACTATACTTGGTGTGCCCTTGTAGACGTTTTAAAACATCTCAATCATCGTTAATGAGTATAATTCACTTGCTCTAATTGTTGCTCCACGAACGTGTCGAGATAATTCGAGCGGCTTGTAACAACGGAGACTGCGAAATTGAAATTAGTACAACACTAGTACCTAATGACAGCTTTTTAACATGTCCCCACCATGGTTCAGGCCTTGTCGTGGCGGTGGGGCTCAGTAGCCTAGGGTGAGCCCAGCACCTTGGGCGAAGCTAATTGAGCCGAGGGGGCTCTTTGTACCCCTCTTATAAGAAGAGGGGACATAAGAGCAGGGGGCAAGGAGTGAGGGTGGGAACCTCACCCCATTGTACTGTCCCGTCGTTGGGAGGGGTTGTTCTGTGGTGCGGGACAACCCCTCTGTGGAGGTGGCGTCGGTCCCTTGCAGGACTGACTAGCCGTCGAGGTGCCCTGTTTGTTTTCTAGATCCGATGCACCTCACCAAAGGCGGCATTGATGGCACTCGCCGGGTTTTAGTGGGTAGAGCTGCGTCCATTTACCAGCTTTCGGGCGCAGCGAGCCCCACATACCCGCGTGGGGAGACCCGCTCCCCCGCGGGATGCCTCAGAGCATTTCCCGGCGTTAAAGAAAAAAAAAAGCTTGTTAACATGCAGATCCCATCACGGTGGCCCACAATCGTTTCCCTATCTCACCTGGGGTATCCTACCCTAATACACAGTACACTTATTACACGCACTCAACACAGCCTCCGCTGTAGGTGGCGAAGACCTTGTTCCCGATTGTCGGTCCCGTGATCGACTGGGACGAAATTAAAAGCCCCGCGCTCACATGACTTATAACACTTATCCCCTCTTCTTATAAGAGGAGTACAAGGAGCCCCCTCGGCTCAATTCGCTTCGCCCAAGGTGCTGGGCTCACCGTTTTTTTTTTCCTTTAATGCCGGGAAATGCTCTGAGGCATCCCGCCTGGGGAGTGGGTCTCCCCAAGTGGGTATGTGGGACTCGCTGCGCCCGAAAGATGGTAAGTGAACGCAGCTCTACCCACTAAAACCCGGCGAGTGCCACCAATGCCGCCTTTGGTGAGGTGCATCGGATCTAGAAAACAAACAGGGCACCTCGACGGGTAGTCAGTCCTGCAAGGGACCGACGCCACCTCCACAGAGGGGTTGTCCCGCACCACATAACAACCCCTCCCAACGACGGGACAGTACAATGGGGTGAGGTTCCCGTCCTCGCCCCTTGCTCTTTTGTCCCCTCTTCTTATAAGAGGGGTAAATAGAGCCCCCTTGGCTCAATTGGCTTCACCCAAGGTGCTGGGCTCACCCTAGGCTACTGAGCCCCACCGCCACGACAAGGCCTAAATCATGGTGGGGACGCTGACCTTTTTTTTTTTTTTTTATAGAAGAGGGGGCAAACGGATAGTCGGTTCACCTGATGGTAAGTGAAGAGCGACATCCACAGACACCCGCTACACCAGTGGATTAGCAGGTGCGTTGCCGGCCTTTCAGGTATGAGTATGCTCTTTTCTTGAAGGTCCCTAAGTCGTATCGGTTCGGAAACACCATAGGAGGCAGCTGATTCCATATATTAGTCGTGCGAGGCAGGAAATGCCGTAAAAATCGAGTTGTTGTGGATTTCCGGACATCGAGATGGTGTGGGTGAAATTTGGAGTTTTTCCGCGATGTCCGGTGGTGGAATTCTGCTGCAGGTATTAGACCGAATAATTCCTCAGAGCACTCCCCGTGGTAGATGCGGTAGAAGATGCAGAGCGATCCGACATCTCTACGCAGCGCCAAAGAATCTAGCCGATTGGAGATAACATTGTCGTCGACGATTCGAGCCGCCCGGCGTTGAATGCGGTCAAATGGAAGGAGCTGATACTGGGGCGCTCCAGCCCAAAGGTGAGAGCAGTATTCCATGTGAGGCCGGATCTGCGCCTTGTATAATTGAAGGCGGTGTGAAGGCATGAAATACTGCTTCGCCCTATTGAGCACGCCGAGTTTCTTCGTGGCTAGTTTAGCCTTTCCTTCCAAATGACCACGAAACTGCACATCTCTCGATATATCGACGCCAAGTATCCCAATGCTGGCTGAGGCGGTTAGGGAAGTGCCTTCGAATTGTAGAGGAACGACGAAGGGTGATTTTTTAGCGGTAAACGCGCAAACTTGTGTCTTGTTGGGGTTAAATTGGACTAGGTTAAGTCGCCCCCATTCCGAGACTCTGGCCAGCAGAGACTCGATTTCAGACACAAATTTGTTCCGACACTCATCGACTTGTTCCCGAGAAATATTAGGGCGGCCAGTGTATAAAGCATCTCCAGTGCTGTCATCCGCATAGCAATGAATGCCGCTGGTTTTCAGCATATCATTGATATGCAGAAGAAACAGGGTTGGAGATAGTACACAACCTTGGGGAACACCAGCATTTACAGACTTGAGGTCCGAGCATGCACCGTCGACAACGACCTTGGAAGCCCATAAGATGGTAGCTTTGCAAGAAGTGCTTTATGCCACACCCGATCAAAGGCCTTCGCTATGTCCAAACTAACCGCCAGCGCCTCCCCCTTGCTCTCAATTGCCTCCGCCCATCGTTGCGTTAGGAATATTAGAAGATCACCAGCTGAGCGATTCCGTTGAAAGCCGTATTGGCGATCGCTAATCAGCTGGTGCTCCTCCAAATATCGCCGGAGCTGGCAGTTGATTATGGATTCCATAATCTTTGAAGGTAGTTATAGCTATTGGTCTGTAGTTGGACGGGTCTGAGCGGTCCCCTTTCTTAGGGATCGGGTGTACCAAAGCTGTCTTCCACGAGCGTGGGACGACGCCTAATGAGTAAGAGTGCCGGAAAAGACGCGTAAGGACGGGTGTCAACTCAGGAGCACAGGTTCGTAGCACTAACGGAGGTATGCCGTCAGGCCCACTCGACTTATGGATGTCCAGCGAAAAGAGTGCTTTGCGTACGGAGCTCTGTCGGAAAATTATTTCCGGCATTGAAGTATCACACCGAGGGATCGTCGGTGGTATTTTTCCCTGGTCATCCAAAGTCGAGTTGGAAGCAAAAAGAGTGCCTAGAAGATCGGCCTTCTCCTTCGCGGTGTGGGCCAACGAGTCATTCCTCATGTGCAGAGATTCTAGGGATGGCTTACAAAAATTCCCTTGAACAGCCTTGGCAAGAGATCAGAATGCACGAGTTCCCGAAGGAAGTCGAACCAATCTCTCGCCAATTCTGTTCATGTACTCCGCTTTTGCCTCAGCAATAGCTCTTTTGAAGGACCTGGAGGCAAAGTTATACTCCTTTTTCAATGCGCTGGTCTTTTCATCCTGGGACATCAATGCTTTGGCCCAGGCTCGGTAGCTTAACCGTTTATGGCTTGCAGCCATCTTACAGGTTTCACCAAACCAGGGCTTGGATTTGCCGCCTATAGGCACTGCAGAGCTTGGAATGAAAAGCTCCATGGCTTGCAGAACCACATCGGCAACAGAATCGGCAACGATGTCTGGATCATCCAGCGAGAAGCAAATTTGCCCCCATGGGTAGGATGCAAAGAAGGACCGCATCCCGTCCCAATCAGCTGACCTATAGTGCCAAACGCGGCGGCAGCCAGCAAAACGAGGCCATGATGGGCTTGCGACAGGTACAGAACTCCGGATCAGACAGTGGTCCGATGAGCCAAGTGGAGCGTCCACGGAGATCACGTAATTGTCCGGGTGAGAGGTCAGCAGAAAGTCCAACAGGGAAGGCGTATGATCTTCCACATCAGGGATACGAGTTGGTGATACCACCATTGTGTCAGATCATATGCTGAGGCAAACTCGTAAACAGATCTTCCCGCATGATCGGTTGTACGAGAGCCGAGCCACTCGGTGTGATGGGCGTTGAAATCACCAAGAATCACGATCTCTGCGGATGGGATCTGTTGTAACACGGAATCTGTAGCCATTTGAATGTGCTCCACAAGTCGGTCGGTTTCGTCATTACCGCTATGGGACCTATATAGGCAGGCATAGACGCGGGGATGGTCGTCGCTGTCAATGCGCAACCAGAGGATGGAGAGGTCCCTACCTTCAAGACTGCCAAGGCGACGAGAGCAGATATCCTCTCTGACGTACGCGCAAACTCCAGCCCGCGGTACAAAAAAGTGTTCTAATTTGTACCCCGGACAAGAGAGATAAGAAGTATCAGCCGGAGAGGATATCTGAGTCTCGGTTAAAAAGAGCAAGGCCGGTTTCGCCGTCTGGAGGTGGTAATGGACGGCCTCAAGATTGGTATGAAGTCCCCTAACGTTACAGAAATCCACGGTCATAGTGGTAGGGGACTTCTGCCGACGGCTCCGTTTACCCCGGGCAGTTTTTGTGTTGAGCACAGATTCGCCCCCCCCCCAGAATACGCGGGGCTGCCCAGGTCTCCGGGTTCAAGTACCTGTCCTGAGCCCGGAGGCCTAGAGAGGGATTCTCCGGTGCTTGCGCGACCGGTACCCTCCTGGGGTAGTCTTTGAGTATTCTGTGCTGTCATGTGTGTGGGGGGGGGGGGCACCGGATCTCTCACAAACCGAACGAAACACGACGACATTAGCCGCCATTTGACGTCGATGTTATGTGAGAGCGAAGTACTTACCACATCCACGTCTGGTTTACCTATCCAAATAACTAAATATATCAATACCATAATCATATCAACACCAATTGTTGATAACTTTTAACATACTTCAACAACCGACCTTATAACTTACCCCTAAAGTCACCCCTAACTTCACTACAATATAGCAGTAAGCAGGTGTACGTGACCCCTAACGCAGGTGCACACCTGCCTTGCAATTATTGACTTTCACTTGCGGTTCTAATAGCAGAAATAATTGCAAACATACTTTTTATGAGACTTTTTTTTTATGTTAGTTGGATCGGCAAACTGGTAAACGTACCACCTGATGGTCAGTGGTCGACGTCGCCCATGAACATAAACTAGTATACTTGAAACGAGCCCAGGCAACTTATTTATGTGTTGCCTATCCTGAGACATAGGATGTTAAGTCTCGGTGTCAGTAATTACACTGCCTGTCTTGCCCTTCTCTCCGAAACACAGCAAAGCTGTTTCACGGGAGAAACAAGCAAGATGGTGGTACCCATGCAGCCGGGAGCGCAACACAGCGCTTCCCTCCCACCGGTAAACGGGTAACCAACTACGAAAAAACCGAAAGGGTGAGTTTGATAAATAAGGCCCGCGTGACAAAGGCTACATATTAGCCGGCTTCAAAGAGCAGGTAATTTTTCCTCGTCCAACTAAATAACACGGACAACCAACATTATAATGTTTTATACGATTCGAAGAACATCCCAATTACAACTGACAACTTTTTCCGCGCCCTGCGTAATTGCGACCAAAATTATACACAAATTATTCACAATTATTCACAATTCTTCGAAACACGGAATTTGTAACGTATATCGAAACTGTCGAGGGATTCTTGTTCGACTTTTTCCAAATTTTTTTCCAAATCGCATTTTACCTTTTATGCAATCAACTCAAATTTATAAGAAACATTTAATTCCATAAACATAAACCTTAATTTTTGTTAAAGTGTCTAATGTTGTATATTATGTAATGGTACGGAACCCTTCGTGCGCGAGCCCGAATAGCACTTGGCCGGTTTTTTACAATTTTTGTCTGTCTGTCTGTCTGTTTGTTCCGGCTAATCTCTTGAAACGGCTGGGCCTATTTTGACGGGACTTTCCCTGACAGATAGCTGATGTTATAAGGAGTAACTAAGGCTATAAAAATAATCATCATCAATCCGTATACGGCTGTAAATCTAAGTTAACGCGGGCGAAGCTGCGGGCAACAGCTAGTATATTTATAAAGTATTATAACCTTTATACTCAGGCTGCATAGGCCCATTACACCTGTAATGGGCCTATGCAGTCTGCAAGCCTAACCTAAAAGTGGATCATCATCATCATCATCACCATCATTATCAGCCTCTATCCGTCCACTGCTGAAAATAGGCCTCCCTCAATGAACGCCAAGACGACCGAACCATTGCCACTCGCATCCAACACGGACGGAGATCGTCTTCCCACCTAGTTAATGTTCGAGCAACACTTCGTCTCGTGGCCTCCACTCTTGAAACTTATTAGCCCATCCACCATCTGTTCTCCTGAGTGTGTGACCAGCAGCTTATTCATTGCGTGATATCGGTAACCTTAGTTCTCTGGCGGATGTCTCCATTTCGAATCCTATCTGTCAAAGAAACGCCCAGCATAGTACGCTCCATAGCACGTTGAGCTACGGCAAACTTACGGACCAGCCGTGAATTTAGAGGCCACGTTTCAGCCCCGTAGGTCATCACGGGCAGAACGCATTGGTCGAAGAATTTCGTCTTCAAACTCTGCTGTATAGACGACGTGAGAATATGGCTCAGCCCGAATGCTGTCCATTTTAAAATTTTAAATGTCATCACAAATTTATCTAAATCAGAATTTGCAAATCTAGTTTAAGGGGCTACACTACCTCAGCTCGAATTCAGATTTTACCCCCACTTCGTCACAACCGCACCCCGCTTGCGGGGAGCGCGCGCGGCCGCTCGACGCCATGGATAAATCATAAAGTATAGTAGTTGCTGGGTACTACGAGTACGCCGAGTACGCGCGCATTCGCTCGCTAGTACTACATACACATATTATTATTATAAACTATTGTGCCGGTGACCGGTCGATGTCGTCCGGGTAGGTACTTAGGTATACCTATGTAGTATGTTGGTAGACTGTATTTACCTTTAGGTCAGTACTAAGTACCTCCAATTATCAATCAACAGTAAAATTATGGTATAATAAATATCTTATAGAAATAAAATAAACGTTGCTGTTCATGCCCAATATCGCCGGGAATCTTTACATTGTATTCCTTGTTTGGATTCTCCTAAAATACACCTTGTCCTGAATATGAATAGTACAATAATAATTTACAAAATCGGTGAAATTCTTTTTATAAATTTACAACTGCAGCTTTACTACTCGTTGCGATGGGGGTTCCGCATAATCTAAAAAATACTAGTATTATATAAATATTATTTTGCCTTGTGGGTAAGATGAATATACATAAATAAAATAAAATGAAGTTGAAAAAATATAGTATAAAATAAAGTAGTAGGTTGAAATAAAATGTTGATGTTTTAAAGCGAACAAAAAAATTAAAACCAAGTTTTGAAAAGAATTCGTAATGCATTTTATAATTATCAAAAATATATTTTGTCTCGTAGATAAACAAGTGCGAGTGGGACACGCGCACGAAGGGTTTAGTAAAAACCGCAAAAAATCATGCTTGTTGTATGGGATCTATCCTCCTTTGTTATTTATTTTATTCTGTTTTTAGTATTTGTTGTTATAGTTTCAACATAAATACATCATCTGAGAAATTTTCGACTGTTTCATTATTGCGGTTCATGAGTTACAGCCTGGAGGCAGACACACGGATGGACAGCGGAGTCTTTGAATAGGGCCACATAATCAAAATCATTTTCTTTTTATTCATAGTAGTACCATTCATAGTATGTAAGTATGTGTGCGTGTGTGTGTGTATATATGGTGTGTGTGTGTGTGTATATATGTGCATCGAATAAACCTAGAATACAGTATTATTTATTATGTTATCCGTATCACATTTTTTACAAATAGTATTTTATATTATGTAAAATTTCTGTGTAAGTATGTATATATTATTTTTTTTGACGAAAATGACGAGTATATACTAAAAATAGTTTGTTTATAGTTTAACCAGGTCGTGCAGAGATATCACTACTCCATATTCGTAATCGGCATCCCCAAAAACCATTACAAGTAGAGAACTCTAATGACCACCGCAGGTTCACAGTCTTCCTGACCACAAACAGAATATCTTAGGAGTGCCCCGAGACATGGACCCGGTCGAAATAAAAGACGACCTGGTCCATCAGGGTCTCCCGGCCGAGGAGGTACATAGGATGTCTATACGCGTCCGTTGGCCACTGTATAGCGTATATATACTGATAATACTGTGGTAGTACCAACAGAGTGTTGTAATGAAACAATTTTTACGGATTTTATTGAGATTTATTAAGATTTTTAGGAAATAAATGTGAACCAACAGAGTATCTTTTTAAAAGTCAATAGAGTCTACCACCTAGTTCCAAGGCAAGCCCACTGAGAACCGGCGAAACCAACTCAGTGGACCTAATCTTTTCAAATATTTTATAACAAATTTTACATGATTTTATTCTGAATTTTTTTGTGATCCTATTGTAACGGCGTACGTACCTTGTAGATAGATGCCTTTGCTTATTTTTGTGAGTCTAATAACTGGTACATCTAGCCTGGGTCTATTCCGTATATCCATACTATAATAATGTCACTTTTTTACAGAATTCACTTGTTTTTCTGTACATAATATACTAAATATTTTCTAAGATATTGAGACGCAACAGTCAGAATTCCAATTGGTTTAAATTTGTGTCGCAAAAATTTCCCTTTCTGGTGTTTCTGGTTAGAAAGTACCCATTCGCATCATCATCACATATGTTTTGCATTTCATTTGATGTGTTCAACTGAGGAGTCTGGCTTTCTGTATCTGAAGCTTTATGCCTTCATATGGGATCTAAAAAATAATATATAATATACTTCATATCTCCATACTTCTTTGCAGACGAATTGGGCCGGCACGACCGGGGTGGTAGCTCTCACTCAAATGACACGGGCGTTTTGTGAGTTTCCGATGGCCCATTGGGGGGAAAATGAGGTCTATGGGCGTCGGTAGTCACCATAAGGCTTCGACTACCGGTTGCCTCCTTATGGAATAAAAAATTTTAAACAAAAATTAAAACCGACTTCAAAATATAAAAAAAAAAAACTAAAAAGTAATAAAATAATTTTCTTAATCTTTGTGCCTACAATTTATAATCAATTTGTTCTTCTACTAATATACAATCTTTGCATTTACCACGTCATTATTGTTACTTTTGGAGTCGGTGTCTGCCAAGGTAGGTAGTGAGGTAGGTACATCAACGAATACGACACCGGCTTCAAAAGTAACAATAATGACGTGGTAAATGCAAAGATTGTATATTAGTAGAAGAACAAGTTGATTATAAATTGTAGGCACAAAGATTAAGAAAATTATTTTATTACTTTTTAGTTTTTTTTTTAACTTTGAAGTCGGTTTTAATTTTTGTTTAAAAATTTTTTATTTCTTAATTTTTAGTGATTTCAAAATTCGATAACTGATTTTATTTGTCTGAAATATGGGTAGAACTATTAAACGCGTTGCTCAGATTAGATAGCGCTGTATTAATGAGATGAACATAGAAAGGGTTTAAATCATTACATAACAAATGAAAAAACCGAAATGGAATTGTGTAAAACTTTATATACATGTAATTGAAAGCAATCACGGCAGATTTGCTGCTATTCGTTAAATAATTCCATTATATATAGGTATAGAACATCACCAATATATAGTATAGAATGGATATTATGATGACCTTGAAAAACTATGAAGCGCTTCCAAGCCACAGTTGTTTTTTGTTCATTTAACAACGACAAGTAATAAAATTACATGATTTTGGCATAATATTATTTACCGTATGAAGTAAGCCCAATTAAAGCTATAAAGCATCGAGGATTCCCCTCGACTGTGTATGGTCTCCATCATCACACCTGTAATGGCGCTTATAACCCATATGGCTACAAAGTTCTCATCAATTTAAATTAATTGAGTCCAAACACAAGGTAGCTACTGCAAAATGTTGAGGAGTTCCCTTAACTGTCCTTTGTCTTCATCATCAGACCCCTAATGACAGTCACAACCCATCTAGGTGTAAAGTTCTCATCATTACTAATTAATCAAGCCCAAACACAAGGTTACTGATGTAAATAGTTGAGGAATTCCCTCGATTGTCTTTCGGCTCCAGCATCAGATCGACTCCAGACCTTCATTAAATTGAAGTCCTTCAAAACACTTTATAAAAAAAATATCAAACGCACTAGTCGCCCCTACGTTTTTCGAAAGTTCCCCTCGATTTCTCTGGGATTCCATCATCAGATCCTGATTTCCTTATCATGGGACCATTTGGGAAGTATACCCTTTAGAACAAAAAAAGAATTTTTCAAATCGGTCCAGCCATCTTCGAGTAATCAGGTAACATACATAAAAAAAAAATAAAAAAATAAAAAAATTAAAAAAAGATTCCGACGAATTGATAACCTCCTTCTTTTTGAAGTCGGTCAAAAAATCGGTTGTCTGTAAAGTCGGTTTACTGACGATAGTTGAACGTGACAACGTCATAAGAAAATGGAACGCCTCAGAGCGAGGTAACGCCGCATACGTCATCTTTTTTCGTTCTTGCAGCCGGCTCCATCGAATTAAAAGACGTTGTCACGTCAAAAAATACAGAACTCTATAATTTTTTAAATAATGCTATCACGAGTAGGTAGGTGAATACGTTGGTGACAATTAAACTACAATTATTATGAAATTTCAATAAAACATAATCCTCAAATTCGTATCATAGGTAGATAAGGTATAGTTATAGGTACTTACAATTCCATATTTTGTAAAATATGAAAATTTGTTGAATTTGCTTCAGAAGTCACAAGATCAGCTGTGGACGGTATTATCTAATATATAAAATTTCCATGTCACAATGTTAGTTACCGTACTCCTCCGAAACGGCTTTACCGATTTTTACCAAATTTTATATGCGTATTCAGTAGGTCTGAGAATCGGCTACTATCTATTTTTCATACCCCTAAGTGATAAGGGTGGTCAATTTTAAAAGTTAACGCGGGCGAAGCTGCGGGCAACAGCTAGTGATCCTATAAAAGTAACATTTTTATTTTTTCACAAAAATATTTCATCTAAGAAACCCTTAAATTGATGCTGCGTCTAAATTATTTTACTAAAATATTTTTCATCTGAACTTTTATATTCAAACGATAAGAAACCCTAAAATACCTATAATGCTCTGTATAAAATTTTCACTAAAATATTTCAATTTTATATTCTCACGTATGTCTATAAGGAACCCTAAACCATCTCTAAAGCGATGGGAAGATAAAATTTTCTACAAAAATATTACAAATATGCACCTGTATTTACCATGCATGTAATTTTTATGAAATAAATAGTTATTATTATCTTTTAGTAGTGAATTATTATTATTATTACTATTTTATTTTAGCGAGTAGTGAGGGATCGGTCGTCTTGGCGTTCTTTGAGGGAGGCCTATGTTCAGTAGTGGACGGATAGAGGCTGAAGATGATGATGATGATAATGATATTTTAGTAGTTTAGTAGTCTCTGTGGTAATCTCATTTTTGCCACAAGTATGTTCTGTTTTTCGATTAGTTTGTAATAGACGGCTTCTGAAAATGCAGACAAGTAGGTAGGTAAGTAATTACAATTTTCAATAGAAGATACAGAAAAAATATATTATCGAATGGTTATAAAAGAAATACCTAATCAGATTTATGACGACGGTCAGTGAACTCACTAATTCTTACTTATATATATATATATATATATGTTGGGTATTTTTCTTACGCCACGTCATATTTTTTTTCTTCCGATTATTTGGCATGTTGAATGGAAGTATACACACTCAAATATTAAAGTACCGTTCACCGTTCAGTAAGAGCTCAAGCAACGCGGGTACCCCTCACGAAAGCCGAAGCGGTACTGAGTTCAGACCTATACATGAGAGCGTTTGGTTGTTCTTTGCGCGAATTGTAGGTATTTCCTCCTCACAAGCATAATAATAGTTATTTTAAAAAAACGCCACGTATGAATTGTTCGTCATACTTATTTCAACTACCATGCTTAATCTCAAGGTCATAACTTATGTATTTACTGAGATATTTAGGATTTAATAAAGAATCAAAGGTAACTTTGCGATTTTTTTCTATCGAAAAAATTTTATGGAATCGTGTTTTCGAAACATATGAAAGATAGATTATATCCTCAAATTTACCATACATAAATTTCAAACTTAAATATTTAGTAATTTGGAAGATATGGAGGTCCTGCCGAGTGGAAAATACGCCATTTGAGGTAGTATACACCCTTAAGGTTACAAACATGCAATACACATGTAACAACGCACACTTTCCCAATTATAACAAGACATTTTGTATTTATCTGAGCGGATATTCCCGTGGGAGTGACTATTCTCCGTGGGAGGGAATGCTTTGACTATCCTCAATCAATATTGTTCTCTAATGTTTACGCGAATTTCACTCACTATAAAAATCTTGACAAGCCACGGTAAAATCCAAGTTGCTCTGTTAGTGCCTTTTCACACGTGCCGGTTGCCGGGTAACCGGCGCGTGTGAAAAGGCACTTATACTCAAAATAATCCTCTCCGAAACTTATGTGACATGGAAATATATATATACATAATTTTAATCCCGCAACGAAACCTAGCTAATTTCACACTAGTATATATTATACTTTTTTCAATGGATGAAATGGTGATGATGATGATTGTTATACAAATTATTTAGTGTCGCACTATTACCACAAACGTCGTTAGATCTGCATCATAAAAAGACTTTTACAAAGGGTCTTAAATAAACAGTATTAGAATTGCAAAAAAGTTGTTCAAAAATAATTTATTGTCTAAATAGCTGTTGCCCGCAGCTTCGCCCGCGTTAACTTAGATTTATAGCCGTATACGGATTGATGATGATTATTTTTATAGCCTAAGTTACTCCTTATAACATAAGCTATCTATCAGAGAAAGTCTCGTCAAAATCGGCCCAGCCGTTTCAGAGATTAGCCGGAACAAACAGACAGACAGACAAAAATTGTAAAAAAATGCTATTTTGGTATAATTATGTACCGTGTGTATTACCCATATGCATTTAGTAAAAAGCGGTTTAAAATAACCGCTTTTTACTATTGTATATTACAAACAGACACTCCAATTTTATTTATCTGTATAGATTATTCATTGTATAATTGTGGCAAGGGATCGGTTATTTTGGCTTTCATTAAAGGTTTCCTATGTTCAGTGGACGGATAAGTCTTCTTTTTTCTTTAACGCCGGGAAACGCTCTAAGGCATCCCGTCCCGTTGTCCCCCCCACGCGGGTATGTGGGACTCGCTGCACCCGACAGCTGGTAAGTGGACGCAGCTCTATCCACTAAAACCCGGCGAGTGCCACCAATGCCGCCTTTGGTGAGGTGCTCCGGATCTAATAAACAAACAGGACACCTCGACGGCTAGTCAGTCCTCCAAGGGACCGACGCCACCTCCACAGAGGTGGGACAGTACAATGGGGTGAGGTTCCCATCCTCACCCCTTGCCCCCTGCTCTTTTGTCCCCTCTTGTTATAAGAGGGGTACAAAGAGCCCCCTAGGCTCAATTAGCTTCGCCCAAGGTCGCCGACCACTTAGTCTACCCAAACGCGGCCTCCACTCTTGAATCTTACTGGCCCATACCGATAGGTAATTCGCTGAGCGAGTCCACTTCGCCAAAGTATTCCGATGTGATGCAGTTGAATTAAAAACTCATTACTCATAATAACCTTTTTCGGCTACTGGACATAGGCCTCTTTTAATGCGCGTCAAGACGGCAGAAAAAACGTAAGTCATCATTTCGTTGACGATACTTTGAGTACACATTGTAATGATAAAATAATTAATTTGTTGTAAGAGGTAGTGCGATGCTGCTTTGCATGCGAATTGGGCCGGCACGACCGGGGTACCTCTCGCTCACATAACACCGGCGTTGTGAGTTTCCAGTTGGTTGGGGGATAGCGGAAAGGAGGGCAACGCATCTGCATAATCTTTCGCTTCGACTGCTTGTTTGCCCTCGAGGCTATTTATAAGACCTTGTTTTAGGGTTCCGTTTATCATAATAACAAAACAGAACCGTTCATCAATCTGTTGTCCGTCCGTGTGTCTGACCTACTTCCCACTGACAAAAGAATCATGATATTTGGCAAGGCGTTATGTCTCACAGCATATTACTTATGCGAACCAAAAATATGAAATCAGTACCTCTACCATGAGTTTTGTTACAAGCGTAAATGACATAACTATAGTAGTTACGTAAAACGCAACACGAACAGAAAACTATATCATACCTTAGTTTTCAGTTCGTGTTGCGTTTTTACGTTAACTACTTATACACGTAGCGTAACTTTAACGTAAAAACGCAACACGAATAGAAAACTATATCATACCTTAGTTTTCAGTTCGTGTTGCGTTTTTAAGTTAACTACTTATACACGTAGCGTAACTTTAACGTAAAAACGCAACACGAATAGAAAACTATATCATACCTTAGTTTTCTGTTCGTGTTGCGTTTTACGTAACTACTATAGTTATGTCATTTACGCTTGTAACAACACTCATGGTAGAGGCACAGGTCCAAGGAGTTAAAGGAATCCTCAACTTACGAGTTAGACCCTTTTCTGATTTTTTTATATTGGAAAAAAAGACAAACCAGCGATGGTTGTATATCGAAACGTACATAGACTGAAAAAGTCATAACCCTTCCTTTCGGCTTTTCCGCAGTCTGATAAAAACATGCGAATCCGCAGGAAACAGCCACTAACAATATAAAGCCCATTTCTTCGCTCATGAATTGAAACATAAAGGTTATAGGCCGTAAAAGTACTATTTAATAATAACAAAGTTTACGATCTGCCTTAAACGGCGTATTGTAAAAATTGGATCCTATTTAATAAACGATTCACGCTGTCTTTACGTTCATTGAAATAAGTAGGTGGAAAAGGATGATGATGATGATGATGATCACGAAAAGATACAAACTCGTCATGTGTATATTCATAAAAATCTGATAGCTTTACATTAATTGAAAAATCAAACGAGCATAATATAACCGTAATAGAGCGGCCAAACTTAAGCTGCGACGCTGCGCCGGTTCTGCGCTGTGATTGGCCGACGGATGGCCATTGATGGATGATTGGTCGATGGGGCGTACTGTATACAGATCACCGGTTAGTTGACTTTGCTATTACATCAGTGACAAATAACAGACCAGTTTCGGAATTTAATGGCTCGAAACGCACATTCACGAAAAAACCGCCTAGGACTAGAGCAAGTGTCGGTGCTTCACTATTCATGGAGGGGTTGAAAATTGACCTCATTCATCATTAACAGTTTAAACTATTACGAATATAAAAAAACTTAGTTTATTTGTAGACGAAATTATTCGGAACCACTGGACGGATTAAAAAAAGCTCTCTGCATTAGAGAGCCCTATTAGAGAAGGTAACTAGGTATTTACTTCAGAGAAAAGTTTCTGAAGTGAAAACTGTAGATCGAATATACAAAAGTTGTAGATCTTTTTATTACCTACAACTTTTTCATTCAACTTTTTTCCATAGGACTTGTAGTTTAGCCGGAAATCGAGATTACCTACCCTTAAAAAAAAAAGGGGAATCCTTTCCACTTACCCGCCCTCAGATCGCCCGTAAATTATTTTTCCTTTCATTTCTGTTATATTATCTACCTTTTCCAATGGGTTTCTTTCTACTATCATTTCGTTCCATTTTTGACCATTTTCAAAGGCCTCGACACGGGTCTATAATTCCATAATCCAAAGTTATACGTCTTTTATCAGCAGTCCCTATGACAATCAGTATTTTTTGGGTCGAAACAAATTCAAGTAAATTCACGTAAAGAGCTAGTTATTTAAACATATGTAATAGGTCAAATAAAATCAACACATAACATCCAATATTAGTCTCGGCGTTCATTGAATGAGGCCTATCCCAAGACGGAAAAATGTTGCTGATGATACCACTACGGGGTTATCGGTGTGGAGTAACGGTGCGTACCACTAACGGTAACCATCGCCGTGTTGTGGTGATGCTGCGTCATAACCGGTTAGCAATGGATCGGTGCGCGTAAGCAGAGGTCGCGTGTTCGAATTTTAGCGGACGGACGGAGTTTTTACGAGTTTATCATTTGACTAGCTGGTGTCCGCAGCTTCACCCCCGCTTAGACTTACAGCCGTATCCTGATTGATAATTATTGTATAGCCTTAAGTAACTCAGTGTTTGTGTACAGATTGAACTAGGAGTAAGCTTAGTCCCCACCATGGTTCAGGCCTTGACGTGGCGGTGGGGCTCAGTAGCCTAGGGTGAGCCCAGCACCTTGGGCGAAGCCAATTGAGTCGAGGGGGCTCTTTGTACCCCTCTTTTAAGAAGAAGGGACAAAAGAGCAGGGGGCAAGGGGTGAGGATGGGAACCTCACCCCATTGTACTGTCCCGACGTTGGGAGGGGTTGTTCTGTGGTGCGGGACAAACCCTCTGTGGAGATGGCGTCGGTCCCTTGCGGGACTGACTAGTCGTCGAGGTGCCCTGTTAGCTTAACAGATCCGGGGCACCTCACCAAGGCGGCATTGGTGGCACTCGCCGAGTTTTAGTGGGCAGAGCTGCGTCCATTTAGCATCTTTCAGGCGCAGCGAGTCTGTCTATAAAAAATTGTGTGTGTAAAAGAGTTGTCTATAAAAAATGTGCCGTGCTATCATTTTCCGCATGCGACCATCAAAAGGTAAGTGTCATATCCATTAGTTAAATTGGTCAACGATTCCTAAAATGTGTACAAACTTCCATTATAATATCTAAGTTATTTCGACATTGTACGGAACGAATTTGTCGAAATCGAGATGAATTTGAAGCGGAATCTGCCGTTGGGATAACTGATGCAAAGATATTTAGCGTCTACAAAACGAGGACAAGATTTTTAAAATTGTTTTTCATAGATGAGCCATCAAATACTACCAACGATGCTAAAAGGCCACTGGGCAAAAATAAAGGTAAAAAAAAATGCAATTCTTACACTGAAGTGACAATGACTGTAAAAATAAGAAAATAAGAACAGTCACCCAAAGGCATTGTGCCTTTGAGGTGACTGTCTTCCTTACATTCCTGTACATATTATTAAACAGTGGTTTTAGTTAGGGTGGGCACTACCAGGTGCGAGCCCACATTAAGTCAGGATCTACCCGAAGATCCTGGCTGCATCCGGCTTTCCTTGCGATAAAAAAAGTACCGACGTGTCATACGCCCTAACGTCAGAAAGTTATTCGAAACTACGCTATGATACATAAACTTTTAATTATTGCTCTCTACGCAAAATAAATAACATAATTAGACAATAAACATTGGTCACAAGTCCCTGCAAGTTCAGAACCAAACTGCCAACAAACGGACTGTTACAACCCTTATTACAAGGCAGTAAAGCCTTAATCAGCATTATCTCCATGCGGTTAGCATAATTTTGTTTACTAAGCATTTTACGCTACATGTTCATTTGATTTATTAATTTCTAAAGTTAGTTAGATTCTGGAAGCCGTCGCGAATAGTACACTATACAGTACATCGTAATATTTAGTAAGTGCATAAGTATTCTGTAGTGTTCTAATAAGCATCTAATAAGCATTAAGCAATTTAAATATCTGGGACACTGGGTCACAGAGAATATGTCTGATGTTGTAGACATTGAAAGGGAGCGCAGGGCGCTGTCTGTGCGTTGCAATATGTTGGCGCGCAGGTTTGCACGATGTACCGATCTTGTAAAGGTTACACTTTTTAAGGCTTATTGCCAAACCTTCTGGGTGCAGCCTGTGGGTTAACCACACGTCGCGTGCATACAGCGCCTTGCGCGTGCAATACAATAACGCGTTCCGGGTGCTGTTTGGTTTGCCGCGTTCATGTAACGCGTCAGGTATGTTCGCGGAGGCGAGAACCAATGATTTCTACGCCATAATGAGGACTCGCTCCGCCTCGTTGCTGAGTCGCCTACGCGCCAGCCCGAACGGCATCCTGGGCGTTTTCGCTAACCGGTGGGACTCCTCCATGCTGCGGCACTGGCTGCGGCTGCATACGGCTCCGCTAAGGTCAGTATCTAGTGCTATGGCATACGGCTTATAATTGGTTAATTACCATTATTGCTAGGGTAATGATGATTAACCAATTGATAAAGATAAATATATTATTGATAAAAATAATGTAATTGTGTGATGTGTTATATAATATGTGCACCCGTGTGAGTGTATGTCAAACTGTTATTATGTACTTACTAAGGGGCCGTCCATAAATTACGTCACAGGTAAAGGGGGAGGGGGGGGGTCCGACGAATTGTGACATTATGTGACAAGGGGGTGGGAGGTCTCCCAGATTTTGTGACGTCACATAAGACTAGGTACTGTGACCTAATTAAAATAGCAACGTAAAAAATAATTTAAAGCAAAAATAAAACTAATTTCGGTACAGCTGTTTTGATTTATCAATTTATTTATGTAAAAATTGCAAAATATGTGACGTCACACTAGGGGGGGGGTCTTATAAATGTGACCATCCGTGACAAGGACGGGGGAGGGGTCCAAATATCATGATATTCGTGTGACGTAGTTTATGGATGGCCCCTAACAAAATTAGTTAAATAATAAATGTTAACCTACTAACAAAATTTTATATGGAAATAAATTCTGAAATAAAGATTTATTATTATTATTATTAATAAAAGTAGTTAGTGGTAAAAAGTAGTTTTTTTTAAAGACAAACAGAGTCGGCCGCAAAACAGGACGTTCAACCTCTTAGAAATTCATTAAAACGTCTAAGAGAACAAATTGCTACCATTACTAACCTAGCCGAAACCTTGAGGGAACGCAACACAATTTGTCTCCACAAACCAATACCCAGGGATCCTCAGGTACCAGGGGTGGGGGGATGCCTGGGAGCGATTCGTACTCGACGTTTGGTTCATTTTGTAATTTGTTACGAGTAAATATTATTAGTGCGACATTTCTACGGTTATGGAGAGTAATAACTGAGAATGGAAAGACGCATACATGTTATAGCCGGTGGGAGAAACTGTAATCCCGTCTGCATGGGCACCACCATCCTGCTATCTAATTAACAGCTTTGCTGTGTTTTATTTTTTTATCATAGGGGGGTAAATAAGCAGTCGGAGCCTTTGGCGACTATAGACGCCCATACACATCCGCACAACTAGAAATTATGCAGATGCAACTCCTTTACCTATCCCCACCAATGGGCCACCGGTAACTCACAAACCGCACGAAACGCGACAGCGTTGCTGTCACTTTACACCAGTATCATGTGAGCGAGAGGAAATGCAGGGCAGAACAGACAGTCCTGATATTGGGGCTTACCATAACGTCTAAGGATAGGCGACGAGGCGCAACCGTTTTAGTGTGTTTGGAAGCCCCTATGGGACCCCCGTCATCTAAGAGACGGGGCATCGATGTGAGCGCGGGGCTTCTAATTTCCTTCCTGTCGATCACGGGACCGACAAACAAGGTCTTCGTCACCTGCGGCGGGGGCGGTAATGAATGCGTGTGAGTGTACTGTTTTGTGATGTGTACAGAGTATTAAGGTGAGATCCTGGATCGAAGTGGAAAACGATTGTTGGACATGATGAGATCTGGAGTATCTAGGAGGACATTTCTCTTCTATACAGGCTGGACTGGATGTAAGTTTGGACCGGGAAAAATCACAAAGTTACCCTCCACCGGTCAAAGTCAAATCAAAGCATTTATTATCTATAGATAATAATATTATAGAGGTGACTTTGGATGTAGGAAGGTAATATTCTGAGTACGTTACTGAGTAAAAAATCAGATAATAATTTCCAGTAAAATTAATTTTAAGCGATGTATATTATTTGACGACCTCTGCGGCTCAATGGTAAGCGCGTTGGCGCTCAAGCCGGAGATTGCGGGTTCGATTCCCGCCAGGGAACAAAAATATTTTCTGTGTTCCTGAGTCATGGACGTGTATTAAATATGTTTATTATATAATAAAATCTTAAATATATATGTAAGTATAGTATAAAATTATTAAATATAAACCGTTGTCTGGTACCCGTAACACAAGTTCTTCGAAAACATACCACGGTACCAGATTGACGTGGTGTAAAAAAAGCGTCCATATTTATAAATAATTCCGTGCGAGTGTATGTCACTGATCTAAGCTGGACCGATTCAGATGAAGTTTTGTGCGTTCAAATGGATTCAAGAATGGTTTAGATTCACATTTTTGACGTGACAACGTCTTATAATTCGATGGAGCCGACTGCACGGACAAAAAAAGATGACGTATGCGGCGTTACCTCGCTCTGAGGCGTTCCATTTTCTTATGACGTTGTCACGTTCAACTATCGCCAGTAAACCGACTTTACAGACAACCGATATTTTTAATGTCATAAGGAGGCTACCGAACAATCAGAGGTCACGTCCACTCCATAATGTTCTGTACAGGACCACGTCTGTCGGGTCCCTTAATTATCTATTACATTATAACCGTCTTGGCATTAATTGAAAGAGGCCTAAGTCGATGCAAAGTAAAAATAAATCTGTTGAAGATCGTACTAATATTATAAACGCGAAAGATTGTATGTATGTTTGTTACCCTTTTACACAAAAACTATTGAATGGATTTTAATGAAACTTTACAATAACATAGCTTATACATCGGAAAAACATATGGGCTATAATTTATAAAGATATTGTGTGAATTGTACCTACAAAATCTAATTCTGCGCAGACGAAGTCGCGGGAACCAGCTAATCTATACTAATATTATAAAACTGAAGAGTTTGTTTGTTTGTTTGTTTGAACGCGCTAATCTGAGGAACTACTGGTCCGATTTTAAACATTCTTTCAGTGTTAGACAGCTTATTTATCGACGAAGGCTATAGGCTATAAAACATCACGCTCTGACTTATAGGAGTTGAGTAACGCGGGCGAAGCTGCAGGCAATAGCTGGTGACATTATATATCATATCATACACGAACACCTTACAATTTTCCCATATTATCACCGTGCAAACGAGATTGGGTTACATCAAAGGATTTTCGATACGGGTTAAGTGGTTCTTCGCAGTGATGGCGCGAGTTAGATTAATTTAAATTAGGAGTCCCTGGTATAGTGACAAAACGGTGACCTTGTAGAGTCACATGTTTGTAAGTTACTGTCGTTTTATTAGGAATCTTTCATCATTATCAGACTTTACCCGTCCACTGCTGGACAAAGCCCTACTTTAAATAACGCCAAGACGGCCGTTTCCCCGCCTACCCACATTCAACCAGGATGATAAGAACAAATCCGGTTATAGTACAAAAAATCTAGATCTCGTATTATTATTAAATAACTAGCTGTTGCCCGCAGCTTCGCTCGCGTTAACTTACTCAACTTAACTACTTCTCTTATATCTTCCTTCCTTCCTCGATAACTTCCTTCCTCGATAACTGGGCTATCTAACACTGAATTTTTTTTTAATCGGACCAGTAGTTTCTGAGATTAGCGCGTTGAAACTAACAAACTCTGCAGCTTTATAATATTAGTATTTTTTGACGACCTCTGTGGCTCAATGGTTAGCGCGTTGGCGCTCAAGCCGGAGGTTGCGGGTTCGAATCCCGCCCGGGAACAAAAAGTTTTCTGTGTTCTTGGGTCATGGATGTGTATTAAATATGTGTATTATATAAAAGTATTAAATATATTTCCGTTGTCTGGTACCCGTAACACAAGTTCTTCAAAAACTTACCACGGGACCAGATTGACGTGGTGTAAAAAGCGTCCATAGATATTATTATTATTATTATTATTAGTATAGATATAATATCACCCCTTATATGTCCCACTGCTAGCCACGGGTCTCCTCCTCGAAATCAGGCGAGGAGGATTTCGGGCCATAGTTAAGCCATACGCTGACCCAATGCGGGTTGGTGATCTTCACACACCTTCAAAGGTTTCCTCACGATGTTTCACCGGTGAGCAAGCGATGGTCTCATGTTCAGGTGAACGGATAAATTAAGAAAAACCCATTTAAAAGCACCACAGGGGATATACGTAATTTTTAAGTCACTTATCTTTCCGATCTCCAGCAGAACAAATCATTTGTAATAAAGTCATATTAAAAACGAAAGTGGGCAAAATATATGCGTCGAAGAACACCGTCGACACCTTGCCGCCTAACATATTTGGGCACCGGGCACTTGGATAGTGGGGCCCCATTACAAATCACCATATCCTGTTAAACTGATGATAATAATTATGACGATGACCCAGACGCTGATAATGCTAACGATAATAACTTATTTACAATGCCAGAATTTGGAGCTACGAAACACGTAATTGTTGTAACAACAGTAATTGCTCAGTACCACGCAAGTGCTTCATACTGATCGTGATGCTACTTCATCCACCAGGGTACGACCATAACCAGACCGCCTATTGATGATGGCCAGCTTGGGTGATGACCATTTTTGTTTGGGTGAGCCCTAGGTCGGTCTACAACTTTGATTCCCAGCCTTTTTATGACCAGGGACCACTTCAGCAGCACCCCGCGGTTTCCCCCGCGTACTTCCCATTCCCGCGGGGGTACAGGGATAATTATTACCTATGTGTTATTCTGATGAATAAGCTATATTATTGTAAAGTTTTATCAAAATCCATTCAGTAGTTTTTGCGTGAAAGAGTAACAAACATATATCCATACATTTTTTCCAAAATTTTGCTTTTACAACATTAGTAGGTAAAGATTTATTTTTATTTATTTATTTTATTCTTTATGTACATGAAAGGTATTTAAAGTAACATAATATAGTTAATAATTAAAAGTTATTAAGTCTTAAAGGGATAAGCACAGGTGTGCTTATCCCTTTAAGAGATTTCTGCCAGCAGACCTAAAGAGTGCGTGTAGAAAAACAAATGCGGACATAGTACAAAAGAAGAATGACAAACAATAGTAATACTAGCTAACCCTTAAATCTACGTTGTATTATCAAGATTTACAGGGACCACAGGGTAAAAAAGTATAAACGTCAAAATAAAAATAAACATTTATCAAATATTTAACGCAAGAAATCATAAAATCTTAAAACTTACATTCGATAACAGTGTTACAATTGAAAACATAATTTTAAGTGTTGAGATCAAAGAGATTTTTGAGCTTACATCTATTTTGTTTATTAGCAAATCGGCGAAAACCAGTAGAAGCGTAATTTCGTTTAAAATTTAAAATACTTCGCAGACCTTACTTTTCTGCGGACCACTGGTCTACAACGATTAAGAAACCAAAATTCGAATGGCACAAACTGGTTTGAACCGGATAATTTAAATCATTATCGGTACAAAAAACGCAAATTCCTGCCGTAACAGCCAGGACGATCGACACAACTCTGCTATATCATTTTACCTTTCATATCCGCCAGAAATTTGGACGCCATATTACCTGGAAAGTGAAAGTATCATACATTAACACGTTTATTAATTAAGAGCTTTGGAAGCGTAAAAGAGATAACAAGTATAATCAAAACCATAGAGAACCTAAAAGGAAATATAATTGGCCATCTAATAGGACGAGACCCGTTCTTAAGACATATCATAGAAGGAAGAATTGAGGGAAAGACAGGAAGAGATAGACAAGGGATAACTTATATGGAACAGATGAAGGAGAAGGTACAGGCCAAGGAGGGATTGAGAGAAAGAGAGGAAGAGGTAGACCGAGGAGAACTTATACGGAACAGATGAAGGGGAAGCCAAGGAGGGATTGAGAGAAAGACAGCAAGAGGTAATCCGAGGAGAACTTATATGGAACAGATAAAGTAGAAGGTACAGGTCGTATCGTATCAGGAGGTGAAGGTATTGGTGGAGGGATAGAAGGATTGGAGACTGCTCCACCGACAAGAGCAAGGCTCTTAAATGAAAAGAGATGCATAGTGAACAATTTTTTAAGACATTACTTTAAATTGAAAGCTCTAGCTTCTCATTTGGTTAAATTTTATCAAGTACTGACCATTCGTTTTTTAGTAACCCTTAGTAATAGGTATTCAATAAACATAGGCTAGATTAATGATGTTCTCATTAATAAAGATTTTAAAAAGGAGGAGGTCCTCAATTCGACTGTGGTATCTTTTCTTAATGTTTCTTACGCGGTTACTCCGCTAATTGTGAATGGATTTCGATGATTTTTTATTTTAAAGCTTGTATTTGTTGTTATTGTTTATGTATTGTAATTGTTGTATTAGTTACTTCAATGTGGTTGTGTTAAATTTTAATTAAGATCTCACCAGCCGTTTTTGAGTTTCTTACAATTTTTGTCTGTCTGTCTGTCGGCCTGTTTGTTCCGACTAATCTCTTGAAACGGCTGGGCCTATTTTGACGGGACTTTCCCTGACAGATAGCTGATGTTATAAGGAGTTACTTAGGCTATAAAAATAATCATCATCCATCCGTATACGGCTGTAAATCTAAGTTAACGTGTACGAAGCTGCAGTCAACAGAACAACATAAAAACACATCATTCGGAACCCTTAGCTTGGTTGTAGTCGCCCTTGACTGGTATTTTTAGTGCAATCTTCCATCTAACCTCTTAACGGTTTTCAGCAAGGCCTATTACAACCGCTTAGTATTATTAATGGTCTTACAATTCCTTGAACAGCGGAACATTCTTGGGCTATTGTTAAACAGATGCATTGTCCTTTTGTGATGATAATCGAGACGTTTGTGGTACTTGCTCTGATGGAAATTGACATTTTCATCAGCATAATTACCGCTTTTATGATACTTACTCTAGGGCTCTGTTTTGTGGAGAGTAACATAAAAATGTTTTGCATATCTGATATGCAAAACATTTTTATGTTGGTGTAGCGCTCTAATAACTAAATCATTATCATCATCAGCCTCTATCGGTCTAAATAATACAACACGATGGCCTAGTGGTTATGGGCTCGGCCTCTTGAGTAATAGCCGAGAGGTCCGGGTTCAATCCTGACTCCCCCCCTCCCCCGTGATACCTAGAAATGGGTTTTTCTAAATTTCTACCTGCACCTGACCATCGCTTGCTCACTGGTGAAGGAAACATCGTGAGGAAACCTGCATGCCTGATGAGATTAAAAGTCTTTGAAGATGTGTGAAGTTGACCAACCCGCATTGGGCCAGCGCATCGGTGAACTAGGGCCCAAAACCCTCCACGCCTGATTTCGAGGAGGAGACCCGAGCCCAGCAGTGGGGTGGGACAGATAAGGGTTGATATTAATTTATATATTAATATACAGTCACAATTTTTTACGTATTTTATTGCGGTTACTTAAGATCATTAATTACATTTGCGACGTTTCGGTTGCTTTACAACATTCATGGTTACGGGAGGACTTGGGGAAGGAACTAAATTACTGCCTATTAGAAACGTCACAAGTGTAAAACTTTATAAATTATAATATCAACAAAATTTCCAAGTTGTAAACCGACCTTCGATATTTTTGTTAATGGGCGGTTTAATGTCCCGTCAAAAGACCACATTCTTGGGTAACCGAGTTCTTGCACACAAAGGACCTTAAATTCTATGAGCAGTTGCAACTTGTAGTACTAAGCACTTTAGGTAAGGTCTTTTAGCTACTTAGCCCTTACCACAAGAGCCGCATTCGACATAATGCGGCTCAGTCGAAATTTGGTTATCACAGGAGAATTTTGCTATAACGAAAGGAAACCGGTGGGAGGGAAGCGCTGTGCCGCGCTCCCGGCTGCATGGGTACCACCATCTTGCTTGTTTCTCACGTGAAAAAGCTCTGCTGTGTTTCGGAGAGAAGGGCAAGACAGGCAGTAATTACTGGCACGGAGACTTAACATCTTATGTCTCAGGATAGGCAACACATAAATGAGTTGCCTGGGCTCGTTCCAGGTAAACTAGTTTATGTTCATGGGCGACGTCGACCACTTACCATCCGGTGGCACGTTTGCCAGTTTGCTTATCCAAGTAACATAAAAAAAAGGAAAATTTAAGTAATTTTTAAGTGTCATGTAGTTTCTTAGATATGAAAACTTACTAATATTATAAAGGCGAAAGTTTGTAAGTTTGGATGTCTGTAGCTCTCTCATGGCAAAACGACTGGTCGATTTGCCAAGTCAAAACGGTGCTGCCTGATACCTTGGATTAGGACATAGTCTATAAAAATAATCATCATCATACCGGATACGGTTGTAAATCTAAGGCAACAACTAGTACTTAATTATTTTTTTTGATAAAATTGTTATATATTCTTAATTAGTAAGTTTTAATTTAATATGTATTCAATACAACCACGTCGATGGTGTTCTCACATGAGCCAATTGCTCACGTACTTGCTGAACCATGTGAGAGCCCATCAAAGCTTTTCGTCGAATACTAATCGGTCTGGATATCATCATCATCATCATCACCAAATCAATTTAATAAAACATTTTCTAGTAAGTGAAAATGACGTTCAAAGATACCGTTACATACCCACATATATATATTTTTATAGCAGGAGGGCAAACGAGCAGTCAAAGCTTTAGACTACTGACACCCATACACATCTGTGACACCAGAGATTATGCAGATGTGTTGCCCTTCTTTTCTCTATCCCCCCAATGGGCCATCGAAAACTCACAAACCCCACAAAACGCGACAGCATACAGTGACTGTGTCACTTGACGCCGGTGTTATGTGAGCGAGAGCTACCACCCTGTTCGTGTCGGTCCAATTCGGTTGCAAGGCAGCATGGCAACATGTTAATTTTATTATCAATAAACGTAAAATTTTCCACTGGAATGACTATCCATTCGAAATACCAATTATTTTCATAACTTTCTTTAAAACGATCGTATTATAAGGATTATTTAAAACATTTTACTATGTAGGTACAAAATATACTAACACTGTAATAATACACATAATTTTTATTTAATGACACTTGTTGTTTGTACACAACCGTAAACTACACAAGTAATAAATACCAAGAAAGTCCCTTAAACGGATTCCAGGAAGGGTTTTCCGGAAAGCCCAAGAGGGCCCTCTAGAAAAGACATGATAAATGTATAATCCTACTATAATAACACATATCTTTTAAACTCGTGGGAATACACACAGGTAGTGCTTTGCAGCCGAATTGCATTGCAGGCCAGCACCACCGGGATGGTAACCTCTCGTTCACATAACACCGGCGTCAAGTGACAGGTTGCTGTTTCATGCTGTTTGAGTTTACGCTGGTCCATTGGGAGGACAACGCATCTGCATACCTTTTGGTTGTGCAGATGTCTATGGCGGTCTAGTCACCATAAGGCTGATATCGTAATCATAAATCGTAAACCGCAATTTACCTATACATAAACCATATTTTTTTGTTAAAGTGTAGACACTTAGAATGTTGTATTATGTAATGGTACGGAACCCTTCATGCGCAAGTCCGACTAGCACTTGGCGGTTTTTTGAAGGTCCCTAAGTCGTATTGGTTGTGACTTGTGGGAGGCAGGTAGTGGGGTAAAAATCGAAACTAATAATAGAACAACAGATGGGAAGACGATCTCGCAGTGATCGCTCCTGTTTGGGTGCGTGCGGAAGATCGGTCGTCTTCGCGTTCATTGAAGGAGGCCTATGTTTAGCAATAGACAGAAACGTGATAATGATACACACCCAGACAACACATATAATAAGGAATGTCTTAAATTCGCACCTATTAACATATACATTTTACGACATAACGGTGTTTTTAATACACAAAGGATACGAGTCCGCAGGCAGGTTTTTGACCCTAAAAATACTTCAACATTTTTATAAAAATAATAATATCTATGGACGCTTTCAGACCACGTCAATCTGGTCCCGTGGTGATACGTGGTGACAACGGAGATATATTTAATACTTTTATAATATATATTTGAGATTTTTACTATATAATACACATCCATGACCCAGGAACACAGAAAACATTTGTTCCCTGGCGGGATTTGAACCCGCTACCTCCGGCATGAGCGCCAACGCGCTAACCATTGATCCACAGAGGACATCGAATCTTCTATCTTTATGTATATAATTATTCTATGTTGTGTAGGTATGTCACTAAACGGCTGAACAAATTTTGATGAATTTATGTGGGTTCAAATGGTTTCGAGAATGGCGAACTAATAACTGGCTCAGGTGGTAAGTGAACACGCCCATAGGGGTGGCCCACGTGGGTGGTCTCGTAACGTGAAACAAAAAGTCCAAACGAAGCGGCAGGACCCTTTACGCACTTGTCAGATACATACGGTAAAACCGGTTGCCCACGTAGGTCATTATAATATTATGCCCTTTTTTGTCTACTTTAACAAGTATCCCGTTTATTTCCACCAAACAGCACATTATATGATGTAAGATCAGAATGCACCCTGACACCGGAACTTATATCTTACATCCTCGATAAACAAAATTGAAAGTAAAAAAGTGTGTGTGCACGCGTTAGAAGTTATACTCCAAATAGTAAAATTTTATTACACTGTAACCTATTTGCTTATTGTGTTAGTTAAAAACTATATCTTCTTCTGACGTCTCTACTGTCATTATGCGAACATTTTTATATAAAATAATGTTGACTATAGCTAACTTCAGGGTGTCGGTTTGTTGTGACGGTGTGCGCGCGCACCGCGAACGCACCACGTTCGCAATAATTTCATTGATATAAATATTCATACAAATATGTTATATAAATATGTATACGAACCTTCTGTCTATTTACTTGTTAGTTGTGTCACAGTTGCGTGAACCTTGTCAGACACGCAACCTTGATTGTTACCTATACCTAATAATAATATCAACCCTTATATTATGTCCCACTACTGGGCACGGATTCCCTCCTCGAGATCAGGCGAAGAGGGAGTTGGGACATAGTTCACAGATGCGCTGGCCCAATGCGGGTTGGTGAACTTCACACAGCTTCAAAGACAATCTCATCAGACGCAGGTTTCCTCACGATGTTTCCTTCGCCGGTGAGCAAGTGATGGTGTCAGCTCTCATATTTGAGTGCACATAGAAATTAAGTAAAAACCATTTTAAGGCATCACAGGGCCATATCCCCGAACCCTAACCTCTCACTCAAGATACCGAACGCATACCCACTACTACGCCGTCGTTCACAATAATTGTTACCTACGAGGTTATATATACATATGCCACCTTTGTACATAATGGTTTGGCAAATAAAATATTGAGTACTGAGTGTCTCAACAAGAAGAGCAACCACAAACACACACGCACACACACGCCAGAACATACAAACATATGCACACTCTCACACACATACACACAATACTAGCCTGGACCAAAAAAAATGTTATCTATCTATATTATATTATGTATCTTTTATATCTTTATAACACTACAATAATATTTTACTAATTTGTTATAACTACTATGTCTTTTTGTGATTTAACTGATCATGTGGTGTTTGCCTATAAGTGATTGATGCACTGTTAACTGTAAAAAATCCATGTAAAAAAAAGAAAATCGTATCTGTATTATCAGTTGTTGGTAAACCAATAAATAAATAAATCTCTAAGCAACGGCCAATTAGCCCAACATACCACAGAGATGCCGTTAGCGGCAAGGCGAGTCCCTTTCTCGGTATCCGAGCCATACTCGAGGCATCCATAATGTTGGCTCAGTCTAGTTTTTTAAGCGCTACCTTATCTAACGCAGGCAAATTGAGTTATGGTTTTAACAGTATTTATCTATATTAATCTATACTAATATTATAACTACCGGTGGGAGGGAAGCGCTGTGCCGCGCTCCCGGCTGCATGGGTACCACCGTCTTGCTTGTTTCTATCGTTAAACAGCTTTGCTGTGTTTCGGAGAGAAGGGCAAGACAGGCAGTGTAATTACTGGCACCGAGACTTAACATCTTGTCTCAGGATAGGCAACACATCCGTCTAATCTCTGAAACGGCTGGGCCGATTTTGACGGGACTTTCACTGGCAGATAGCCGATGTTATAAGGAGTAACTTAGGCTATAAAAATAATCATCATCAATCCGCGTACGGCTGTAAATATAAGTTAACGCGGGCGAAGCTGCGGGCAACAGCTAGGTTTATATAAAGTGCTTATGGAGTATGGAAAGAGCTTTTAGAGAGAGTGATCAATGGGCGCCTTGGTAGTAAAGTCAAATTTAATGCCGTTACGGAAAACGGCATGTCGCTGTCATATATTTTATTACATTTTAACACGAAGGACGACTCAACTTTATGCCCTAGCAATTTACTTTTTAAGTTTCTATAAATTCCTCCATCAATATAAATTAAATTTTAAACACAATGTACCTACTAGCCACTAAGAACATTTCCCACAATTCCCACAGCAATAACGGTAAGATACAAAACACCTCCGAGCAATAAAATATGATCGTCCGATAGCGTAAAGAATGCCAAGCTTATAATTATAAATTTACGAATTAACATACAAACAGCATTGCAAAAAACACTTCATAGTATAAGACCTAGCGTTATATTATTATGCAAAATATATTGAACATAATTTGTGATTTCGACTATTTTTTCTCACCGACTGTCTAAATATACGGTCGGCTGGTCGGGTGGTCAAGCTACTTGACACTTTACGCAGCGGTCGCGGGTTCGAATTCCAAGTGCAGATGATTTGTATGATGCATATCGGTGTCTGCACCGGGTCATGGACGTATATAAATGTATTTCTATAAATTCATTCAATTTATTTCCGTTACTAGTACCCGTGTCACAAGTTCTCACCACGGGACTAGGTTAACATGGTGTGATTGTTGAATAACATTTATTAATTTAATATTAGCGGACCCCACCGACTTTAAATCGTCCCAACATTGGCTTTTTTATCACGTTATACTTTCCAATATTATAAGTGATGATTACATTTTTTTTTATGTCATAAGGGGGCAAGCGAGCAGTCCATAACACCCTCCTTTTCCCTATCCCCCCAATGGGCCACCGGAAACTCACAAACCGCACGAAACGCGACAGCATAGCTTTCACTTGACGCCGGTGTTATGTGAGCGTGAGGTACCATCCCGGTCGTGCCAGTCCAGCTCGACTGCAATGCAGCATGGCACTACCTCTCATAATGAAAAAGTAATTAATTTCACATATTTATTTATATATATATTTTTTTTTATTAAATTAAGGAAACATATATTCTGACATACTTTTTAGTATAAAAAGATATCAAATTACCTTTTAATAATTATTATGAAATGATGTCAACATTTTACCAAATCCGTCTTCTCCGTGAAAACGTAGTCAATTGTTGAGTGTCCACACAAAACTTCATTCAAATCGATTCAGCCGTTCGGTTCATGTTCAGAGGAGTTCGGTGACAAACACACGTAGGAATTTTGCAAAGATGTGAAGCGAAATTTTTGCACCTTTTTTTAGTATTTTTGCATAGTTGCATAGTAATTTTGCATGCAACACAGAAGAATGACATTGGTTGGTGAGTTGGATACGACCAAAGTATAAGATAAGGAGTAAAAGAAAACAATGTTGTACATAAAAAATACTTTATGAAAAGTCAAATGAACTAAAGGCCCTCCAAATTATGGGCACTCTCGCTGCACTGGGAGAGTCATCCCACCGTATCCCGGATACGAGTACACGTGGCGTCATATCCTGCGCGTTAAATATAATAATGTGGTGGGATACATCCGAGTCCCCACTTTTGTCCATCACACGTCATCTATATAACATATTAACATAATAAAAATAGCTGGTGCCCACAGTTTCGTCCGCGTTCACTCGCATTATAGTAGGTATATTGATATTGCCATCATGTCTTGAACTCAAAGGAAATCAGATTGAAAATGTCAGCAAATTTAAATATCTCGGACATACTTTTACATCCAACTTATGTCACCTGGAAGAGGTGAAGTGTAGAATTGTACAAGCTAAAGCTGCTTTTTACAAAATGTCCAAAGTCCTATGCGACCCCAAAATTAATTTTATACAAAGACACCGACCGCATAATGAGATGCTATGTTTGATCCACTCTCTTGTATGGATGTGAAACATGGGTCTTACTTAAGGAAATACGGGATCGGATACTGGCGTTTGATATGTGAACTCTACGTAGAATGTTAAAAAATCCTTGGACCAGTGTACGCAAACGGACTCGGTTGTTTTAATGTAATACAATGTCAAATCTGCATACAGTATGGATCGAGCATGAGTATATACTCGCCGGTAAATAAACGGTACACGACTTGCATAAAAGAACGATGAGTATCATGCACAACTCACCTTGCAGGAACGGAAGACGAAGTGGTTCTTGATGTTGTTGCGACTTCAGACTTTGTCAGGATGTTATGTGCCGGCCGGCCACGTTTTATGTGTATAGTCCACTAATCACGCCACACAGAAGCTTTACTCAAAAAAGAGCATATTTAACACAAATTCAGGTTTTATTCTCGGTTTCAACGGCCACAATTGCAACGCGTGCGGTTAGAATATAGACGTTGTTGTGTATTGCCGCCGCGGGCGCTGCTGTCTTAGCAAGGCTTGTTTGCGCATGCGCGCCGGTGATTCGGGCGCTCTCATTGGTCCAATACACAAGGGTGCACCATTTGCGACTGCGTTTTGACATTGTATTGGATGAATTGTTGAGCGCGCGGAAAGTTAAAATTTTTAAGAATTAACGTTGATAACGGTACAACCAGTTTTACTTCAAACGTCATAGTACTTAAAAAAGCAAACCGCAGGAGAGAGTTGATGTCGTCTATCATGAGACGAAAAGTTGCCTTTTTTGGACACATGCAGAGAGGATCCCTCTATGAATTTCCAAGGTTGATCCTCGAAGGCAAGATCCCAGGGAGGCGAAGCCCAGGCCGTCAGAGGAGAAAGTGGCTAGACGACATTAAAGACTGGACCAAACATAGCTACACGCAACTGAAGGAAGCCGCATGGGATCGCAGAAAATTTAGCCAACTGACCTCCGAACTACATTATGAAGATGGACTGATGATGATGATATTGATATTAAATATTTTATAGACAATGTCTAATTCTAACAATAAAAAATAAGTTGATTAATTTTAGAGTTAATTTGTAATCGGAATAAAGCGGAGACAAATGATATAACTTAGACAGCTCATGAAAATAATTTTACCATACCAGAAATAGCTTAATCCAGGTAGCTAATATTATAACTTAAAGTTCATTCGTTTGTTTGGATGAACACGCTAATGTTAGTTGTAGCCAGATAAAAAGATATATATTGCTTGATAAATATTATATTTAGAAAATTTATATTAAAAAAAATATAGCGAGCGAAACGGCGCGAAACAACTAGTGTTACAATGAAACTAGCACCCTTGCAATAGAGTATCCTAAACAACGAGAACGTCTAAATAAGTCGCTATAAAACCCTAAATAGTTCTATCAATAGCTCGTTTTTAGCATCGCATGGACGTATTATAAATAGACTCTCAATGAATCTATGAATAGTTCTTGACTTGGCTTGGTACGCGCAACCTTGTCCCGGCTGGTTGGTTAAGTTTAATGGGTCATTCAACTGTCGGACGGACCTGCAAATGTCAGGGTCATAATACCAGTTGCACTTGAGTCTACCGTCTAATTAACAGTGGATTAAAATTAAACAATATTTAAATTGCTAAAATACGACAGAATAAATATAAAATAAAAAATAGTGTTTTATATACGTAATAAATATAATATTTAGTGTCGTCATGCATCCATGAAAATCTAGGCTGGTGCCTCCAGTCGAGTACTTATAGCCGACCACACCAGTCGAGTCGCCCCGAGTATACCCGACCGCTCCAGTCGAATCGTCCCGAGTATACCCGACCACACCAGTTGATTCGTCCCGAGTATACCCGACCGCTCCAGTCGAGTCGTCCCGAGTATACCTGACCACACCAGTTGAGTCGTCCCGAGTATACCCGACCACACCAGTTGAGTCGTCCCGAGTATACCCGACCACACCAGTTGAGTCGTCCCGAGTATACCCGACCGCTCCAGTCGAATCGTCCCGAGTATACCCGACCACACCAGTTGAGTCGTCCCGAGTATACCCGACCGCTCCAGTCGAGTCGTCTCGAGTATACCTGACCACACCAGTTGAGTCGTCCCGAGTATACCCGACCACACCAGTTGAGTCGTCCCGAGTATACCCGACCGCTCCAGTCGAATCGTCCTGAGTATACCCGACCACACCAGTTGAGTCGTCCCGAGTATGCCCGACCGCTCCAGTCGAGTCGTCTCAAGTATACCCGACCACACCAGTCGTCCCGAGTATACCCGACCACACCAGTTAAGTCGTCTCGAGTATACCCGACCACACCAGTTGAGTCGTCCCGAGTATACCCGACCGCTCCAGTCGAGTCGTCTCGAGTATACCCGACCACACCAGTTAAGTCGTCCCGAGTATACCCGACCACACCAGTTAAGTCGTCTCGAGTATACCCGACCACACCAGTTGAGTCGTCTCGAGTATACCCGACCACACCAGTTGAGTCGTCGAGAGTATACCCGACCGCTCCAGTCGAATCGTCCCGAGTATACCCGACCGCTCCAGTCGAATCGTCCCGAGTATACCCGACCGCACCAGTCAAGTCATCCGTGGCCGTTAAGTATTACTTAACAGATTTGTTACAATTTTTACCCGGTCGGTAGCTGGAGTGGTGGCGAGAATCCGGCGTCTTGAGCTCGAGTGGCCGTGGAGAAGTGCGAAGCTATATGCTTCCACGGGCCCCGGCGAGCCCCTCGACCTGGATCCCACCTCGTAGTAGAAGGAACTTCCATCGCTGTCGAGTCGAATGAGATACTTGGGCGTCGTCCTCGACAGTCGATAGAGCTTCCGAGAGCATTTCCGACGCCTCGTTTCAACGCTGCTCGGAACTGCACGAGCGCTGAGTCGTCTCCTCCCCAACGTAGGTGGACCGAGTGTTGGTTGCCGCCGCCTATATTCGGGTGTCTTGCAGTCCATGGGGTTGTACGGCGCGCTGATATGAGCAAGCGCCCTGACGACGGAGAAAGTGGCTCTGCACGTCCGCAGAGTCATGGCCGTCAATGCCGTCCGTGCATACCGTACGACCTCGTACTAGGCTGTGTCCGAACTGGCGGGCTCAGCGTCGTGGGACCTGGTTGCAAGGGCCCTGGCGCAGACGTGGAGGAGACGACGAGGAGAGGAGGAGGAGGAGGAAGAGGAGACCTCTGACGAAGAGGAGTTCTGGCGGAGCCACTGAAAAGGCGATTGCTCCATCAGTGGAAAAAGAAGCTGGAAGCCTAGTACAGGACACTGCATCGTGTCGGCCGTCGCTCCAATCCTGGAGAAGTGGATTATCGAGGGGCATTACCCAGAACCACCCAGGTACCAGGCTACATGCATAAAGCATTTCCCTGCGTCAAAAAAATGGGATGCTGGACCTATCCTTAACATAGAATATATAATATTGACCCAACTTTGGTCCCCTCACATTTTTATCGATATGTCACCCGTTTGTGCGGGAAATGAATCACCGTGATTAAGTATTTCCTTTATTTTTAATCAATGGTATCGCGATAACGTTACTTGCGCGATATATCTGAGTGCTTATCTGTCGTTAACTCTTTTATCGCTACTACGATAACGATACAATGTGTGAATCGTTTAAATGTCCTCCCCTCCAGACAAACTCCAGGTTTGGTCGCCTCCCCACCATGGTTCAAGCCTTGTCGTGGCGGTGGGGCTCAGTAACCTAGGGTGAGCGGTGCACCTTGGGCGAAGCTAATTGGGCCAAGGGGGCTCTTTGTACCCCTCTTATAGAAGAGGGGACAGAAGAGCAGAGGGCAAGGGGTGAGGATGGAAACCTTACCCCATTGTACTGTCCCGACGTTGGGAGGGGTTGTTCTGTGGTGCGGGACAACCCCTCTGTGGAGGTGGCGTCGGTCCCTTGCGGGACTGACTAGCCGTCGAGGTGCCCTGTTTGTTTTCTAGATCCGGGGCACCTCACCAAAGGTGGCATTGGTGGCACTCGCCGGGTTTTAGTGGGTAGAGCTGCGTCCATTTACCAGCTGTCGGGCGCAGCGAGTCCCACATACCCGCGTGGGGAGACCCACTCCCCCGCGGGATGCCTCAGAGCATTTCCCGGCGTTAAAGAAAAAAAAAAAAAAAAAAAAGGTTTGGTCGCCTCTCTTGAAGTATGTGGCACTTTTTATTATTTTCTCGTATATCGCAACGCAAGGTCAATATTTCACGGATTTTTTCTTCTTAGCTGGAAGTTTTTCTTAGTTTCGAACCAATTTAGGGACCCTCAATAATAGAGCATACTCATATTTGAAAGGTGTGCATTTGTGCGTGGTGCGGATGTAGCGGGTGTTTATGGATGTCGCATATCACTTACCACCACGTGAAACGACTGTTCGTTTGCCCCCTCTTCTATAAAGAAGCTGTGTGGCGGGTGGCATATTCATTTGATATTCAAAAACCTACTTTGTGAGTATCTTATATCTTTAAATGAGCAATTCTTGTATATATATATATATATATATAATTGGAATCTCGGAATCGGCTCCAACGATTTTCATGAAATTTAGTATATAGGGGGTTTCGGGGGCGATAAATCGATCTAGCTAGGAATCATTTTTAGAAAATGTCATTTTATTTAAAAAAAAAATATATACCGAGCGAAGCTCGGTAATCCAGGTACTAGGGTTTAATAAAACCTAGCTCTGTATGGTTTTACCTATCACGAGTTTGTACTCGTACTCGATCTAATCAGAAAGTAGGTATCTTTGTATGTAAAAATTTCCTGTCACCTTATTTGTCCACGATGGGCTCAACCAGATACTTTTTCTGATAGTTTTTAATGACATTTTAAACACTCGTCGCAAAATTCTAATTAAGGTAACGGCTTTTTTAAGCACGATATGCGTTCGGTGACGTTGAATAAACGGACCACCAGTTTTAGGTTTTTGTAATATTCCTCTCCTTCTGTGTCCTTCAAAATTGAGATCCTATAAATCTATATATACAGATAAATTATAAATTGGAGTGTCTGTTTGTAATATTAACATAGCCGCTTTTTACAAAATGAATATGGATTTATACACGGTACAGAGGTATACCAAAATAGCATTTTTTACAATTTTTGTGTCTATCTGTTTATTCCGGCTAATCTCTGAAACGGCTGGGTCGATTTTGACGGGACTTTCACTGACAGATAGCTGATGTTATAAGGAGTAACTCAGATTATAAAAATAATCATCATCAATCCGCGTACGGCTGTAAATCTAAGCTACCGCGGGCGAAGCTGCGGGCAACATAGTCAAGTAATATAATATATCAAAGAAAACAAATTATAAACCAAAGTCTTGTTTACAGTGTCGTACAAAACAGTATCGAATGGCTGAATGGAGAACAACATCATTACTTACTTAGTAATAAAATAAGTTTGTCGCGTCAACGAAAAACGAATTTATTAAATGTGTCGTAACTCGTAAAGTAAAAAACATTAGTGTACTAACCCTAAACTATCGTATGAATTAAGATAAATACTAACAATACAAACATACATACAATAATAAACCATAGTTATTTTATCTGTAATTGTTCTTTGTCAACTTATATAGTTGACTGTTGCCCGCAGCTTCGCCCGCGTTAACTTAGATTTATAGCCGTATACGGATTGATGATGATTATTTTTATAGCCTAAGTTACTCCTTATAACATCAGCTATCTGTCAGTGAAAGTCCCATCAAAATCGGCCCAGCCGTTTCAGACATTAGCCGGAACAAACAGACAGACAAAAATTGTAAAAAATGTTATTTTGGTATATGTCCCGTGTATACATCCGTTTCTATATGCATTCAATAATAAGTATTTATTTTAATATTACAAACAGACACTCAAATTTTATTTATCTGTATAGATGTATAGATATAATGTAAGGCATACCACCATCCTGCTTTTTTCTCCCGTAAAACAGCTTTGCGTTTTCGGAGAGAGCAGAAGAGACTTAATGTAGCTACTGGCACAGAGACTTAACATCTCATGTCTTATCATAGGCAAAACATGAGTGAGTAGCCTGGGCTAGTTCCAGGTAAACTCGTTCATGTCCATGGGCGACGCTGACCACTCCCATCACCATCAGTTGACACGTCATTCATCATACAATTTATCTTTGCAGGATTCGAACCCGCACAATTTATCTTTGCGGAATTTGAACCCGCGATCGCTACGTATCCACAAGCCTATAGCTAAGCCCACTATGACCTTTTCGCAGTCCAAGCCTATAAATACTGCCGTGAGCCGGAGGTGACACATGCGCACGGCGTCCATCGTACGTGTGCCATCAATGGGCGCGCCGCCATTCATACGGCGCGCGTATCGAGCGGCGTGCCAACGTGCCAAGGGCGCGCTTCCTGGCCTCTCACTCGATGTACGTCATCATCACCAGAGACTATTAAATAATAATAATATAATCTATGGACGCTATTCACACCACGTCAATCTGGTCCCGTGGTAAGTTCTCGAAGAACTTGTGTTACGGGTACCAGACAACGGAAATATATTTAATACTTTTATACTATACATATATTTAAGATTTTTATTATATAATACACATATTTAATACACATCCATGACCCAGGGACACAGAAGACATTTTTGTTCTCTGGCGGGATTCGAACCCACAACCTCCGGCTTGAGCGCCAACGCCCTAACCATAGAGCCGCAGAGGTCGTCAAATCGGAGGCTTCACAGTGTAATTAACTCATGAGAGAGAGCCAAGGATACTCGCGTCCTTTACTTTTTACCCTTATTTTAAGACGGCAGACACTGCCGTACACAAGGTCCTGAACTTATACGTGATACATATATAGACGTGGCCAAGCACACTCTTCTCGTGTTCTGTAACTGGTCACGACGTCATCGTCATTATCATTTGAGATGACTACAAGAGAGTACACTTCCAAGACCTTTTAACATTAAAGTAGGAAACCATCATAATCATCAGACTGACGAATGCTCCAAGGGCACACGCTTACAGTGTTATTAGTTTAACGACGTCATCATCTTCATCATATGTACAGATTCATGAAAGGCTTGAGCAAGGTCACACACGCACCGACGAGTGTGACGAGGGCACGCGCTTCCTGTTTCATCGCTCTCATCACTGCCTGGACCTTGTGATATTGACGTGGGAAACCATTTTTTTTCTTTAACACAGGGGAATGCTCTGAGGCATCCCGCGTGGTGTGGATCTCCCCACGCGGGTATGTGGGACTCGCTGCGCCCGAAAGCTGGTAAGTGGACGCAGCTCTACCCATTAAAACCCGGCGAGTGCCAGCAATGCCGCCTTTGCTGAGGTGCCTTGGATCTAATGAGCAAACAGGGCACCTCGACGGCTAGTCAGTCCCCCAAGGGACCGACGCCACCTCCACAGAGAGGTTGCCCCCGCATCACAGAACAACCCCTCTCAACGTCGGGACAGTACAATGGGGTGAGGTTCCCGTCCTCGCCCCTTGACCCCTGCTCTTTTGTCCCCTCTTCTTATAAGAGGGGTATAAAGAGCCCCCTTGGCTCAATTCGCTTCGTCCAAGGTGCTGGGCTCACCCTAGGCTACTGAGCCCCACCGCCACGTCAAGGCCTGAACCATGCTGGGAGACGGGGGAAACCATCACTACTATCACCTAAAGTCTAAAAGTCAAGACTCCCAAGACCTTGAATGATGAAGTTGCATCTATATCCTATAGAAGATAGCTTTTATATCAATTACAAACGCATCGCTAAATGTATTACACGCACAAAGGCCGACGAACCTTACGTTCTTGGAAATCTGAGATAAAAAGTTGCATCAGTATACATGGCTTAATTCAGACGGGAACGACAACTAGTCGCTCATCTATCGATACCTCCATTTAGTATATAAATAGATCCCTATATTAAACCTAGGGCCGTATTCGCGACCTTCGTGATCGAGATCCCAATAACACTGAATCAAAGTTCTCAGACAGAACAGAAAGAGTATTTGGGCAAGGAGCCGTACATAAAAATGTATCACCATTGAATAACAAAATAACTTGGCAAACCGCCCAGTGCCCGAAATGTCCAAGTACCCGCAAAGGGAACAAAAATAAATCCATTCACCAAACGCGAGACATTGAATAATTCGCAAAGGAACCAATCAAGACTAACAAGTGACCCTAAAACGGAATGTTAGAGTTCAGATTCCTTCAGCATCTTGACATCACAAATTTAGGTCAAACAAAAACCACACATACAAGTATAACACTAAAGCTGATATTCCGTTGACATCGCACACGTCATTCGCACACGCCAGATGAAATTCAGCTCTGTTTGAAGGGGTTAGGAGACAGATTCCTAAGCTCTACCTATCCCTAAATCTTGACAGAGCATCGTATTTTCTGCAACTAATACAGCTCCCACATTTCATTGACGAAAACACCGATACGATTCAAGGAGTCGTCAATTGAATCGCTCCGAGTTTTATACAGTTCAAATAAAGCTACGAAACTCGCGACTGTTATAGATGTTCCTAATCTCAGATTATGTGATGGATAAAATCCATCCTGTCTACATGGGTACCACAGCTATGCTGCTTATTTCTACTGTGAAACAGTTTGGCAGCGTTTCAGAAAGAATGACAAGTGGACGGTATTTTTTCAGTACCTCTCCACCCAGTAACCCCTCCCAACATCGAGACAGTACAATGGGGCGGGATTCCCATCCTCTATGTCCTCTGCTCAATTGTCCCCTCTTCCTATAAGAGGGGTACAAAGAGCCCCCTCGGCTCAATTTGCTAGGCAACTGAGCCCCATCGCTACGAGAAGGCTTGAACCATGGTGGGGACCTTTGTTCGGCCTACTTAACAACTGGCATGAATCAAAGATTCAGAAATAATGAAAATCGAAAGAATATATTTAAGAAACTTGCAGCTTGTAAGAAGAATGACCTGATCATGAGCCCCGCCAACCTAACATGGCAATGATGTCCATTATTGCCGTTAGGTTGGCGTTCCCCGATAACATCACCTCTAAGTGGAGCTCCCAAGCGTCTGGCAATGTGCCAGCTATCGACCGTTTCATTGAGAGGCCCGTGTCCTAGAGACGCGAAGATCCAGCTCGTTCAAGGATCCACTGACGTCATACAGACAGGTCATATTTATTGAGATCTAACCGTGCCCTGCGGCTTCACCCGCCCCAATATAAATAAAACGTTCCTCCAAAAATGTTCATACCCCTCCTTAACAATTTCGTTATAAATACACAAACCCGGCTTGTAGTTCGCGTGGTAAGTGCCTTCAAACAATCATCACAGATTTATTAGACCGTAGATTACACAAAAGGGTCAACCATAAGTACTGTAACTTTCACGCCACCATGGTTCAGGCCTTGACGTGGCGGTGGGATTCAGTAGCCTAGGGTGAGCCAAACACCTTGGGCGAAGCTAATTGAGCCAAGGGGGCTCATTGTACCCCTCTTATAAGAGCGGACAAAAGAGCAGGGGGCAAGGGGCGAGGAAAGGAACCTCACCCCATTGTACTGTCCCGACGTTGTTGGGTTGTTTTGTGGTGTGGGACAACCCCTCTGTGGAGGTCGCGTCAGTCCCCTGAGGGGCTAACTATACGTCGAGGTGCCCTGTTTGCTCATTAGATCCGGGGCACCTCACCAAAGACGGCATTGGTGGTACTCGCCGGGTTTTAGTGGGTAGAGCTGCGTCCACTTACCAGCTTTCGGGTGCAGCGAGTCCCACATACCCGTGTGGGGAGACCCACTCCCCCGCGGGATGCCTCAGAGCATTTCCCGGTGTTATAGAAAAAAAAGTTCACTTTCTAAATAGCATCGAACTACTCTACAATTAGCAAAATCATACCGAAAACTCTGCATTCACGTACAGAAACAATCACATTGTCATGTATAGCGCATTGCGATTGGCGTACTAAAATAAGCTACGCCCTAAATTTAACATTATGACGTCACAGAGTCCTCATTAGCACGGGAGGAAGCGTAGCAGCGTTTTACGCACAGGCAACTACGATACTAAACACACATAAACCACAGCTATGAGCTGAATACATGTCAACCAACAACCACACCACGTTAACCTTACCCCGTCGTATATTCGTAAGTAAGTAATCAAATCAAAATCGTAAAAACCTTATACATTTAAAAAATACAAGCTACTAAAATTTCGTATTTCAACACTGATTTTAGCCCAGCTTTGGGCGAAAATAAAAAGTATACGGAGCTCGAAAGCTCAAAAATAAAGCCCGTACAGACATAGTTTAGTTATTCAAAAGTTGAAATAAATTTATTTTAAAAATATACACTTATTAGTTTTTCTATAATAACTGTTTTGCTAAAAGGACATTTTCGGAATGAATCATTGTGCATTTCATTCTGGCACACATGTTCGCGCCTTATGTCAGGTGAGATAGCAACCATTTTGTTAGAGTTCGCGCCGTCTACTAGTTCAACCTTAAGCCCTAATCTCAACGACGTACCTTTTAACCCGATTACACTCACATCGACGTCGCGTCTCTTAGATAACGGGGGCGGGGGTAGGATAGCCTCCAAACGCAAGCCACACCTAAAGACAGGTGAAGTTAGAGAAGACCTCGGTCTACTAGCTTAGGTCCTTTCTTTAGGTTTTTTTTTATTTTATTTTCGAAGTAGGTAAGTTAAATGTCACATATTATATCCGATAGACCATACTAAAATTGACACCCCATTCATCAAATTCATATACATAACATTCACCGGAACAGCTGCTCAAATTGTATCAAGCACAAGTTCGATCGTGTATGGAGTATTGTTCGCATCTTTGGGACGGCTTAGCTAAGCACCAACACGAAGCTCTGGAATCTATTGAAAAGCGTTTGTTCACTAGTTGCGTCGAAATTCCAGAGCTTAGAATATCGCAGGAAAGTCGCTAGTCTTTCGATATTAATTTATCGGATTCATTTCGGAGAGTGTGCTTCTGAACTTCACCACCTCATCCCACCGTCGCCTTTCTATCAGCGGACAACCAGACGCTCCGAGACCCGACACCGTTACATGGTTGATATTCCACCAGTACGTACCAAAAGATTCGATTCCACATTTATCATACGTATTGCCAAACTATGGAATTCGTTACCAGCATCTGTGTTTCAGGATACTAACAACTTGGGGATGTTCAAAACAAGAGTGAACAGGTACCTTCTAGGCAAGCGAGCTCCATCGTCGGTCACGTCATCACTTTCCATCAGGTGAGACAGTGGCCAAACGCAAGCCTATTAATCATTAAAAAAAGACATACGTAAAAACTAACATACATGCCGGTATCAACCAGTATGGAAACTACAAACCATCGAGCATATAACCGGAATAGAGCGGAAATGTAATGTTTTGTATGAAAAAAAATCCCGCCAAATTTGTGCTGCGACGCTGCGCCGGTTCTGCGCTTTGATTGCACGACTGATGGCCGTTGACGAATGATTGGCCGATGGGTTTTATGTCAGTGACAAAACACAGACCATTTTCGGAATTTTATAGCTCACATTACTACTCACACATATGATCGATGTGTAAAAACTAGTGTCAGTTGCATTCTTCGCATGACGGACGGAGCCACGGCTCAAACGCAATGCCATTATAAAAAGATCAAGACGTCCAACCTTGAGGGGCCATCGACCCGGCGTGAGCTACCTGCCGGCTGCCAAGTCCTCGCCGGCGTGATGTGCGCGGTAAACGCGGGTGACATACATCATCATCATTATCATCAATTTATAAATACACTAGCGGTCCGACCCGGCTTCACACGGGTAAACAATTTATATCTTAGGTTACTCGCTTTTGTTGGTGCTTAGTGTTAAAAACGAAGATGTACTGACCATTTTTTTTTAATCGCAGGGAAATCATTATGGATGTAGCTAGGATCTTCGGGTAGATCCTGACCAAATGTGGGACTCGCACCTGGGAGTGCCCACCCTAACTAAAACCACTGGGAGACAGGATCACCTCAGCGACAGACTGGCCGCGGCGAAGGCCAGATTACTCCTCGTAAGGGGGACTGTCCGTCCGCTAGTAAGCAGTCTCCACGACGTCGTGCCATCCACACCCAGGTTCCCATCCTGAGCCTGAACACAGGGGCGTTACTGGAGGCGCATTAAATAGCGCCTCCTACGCACCCCCGTTCGTCGCCCGCGAGAGGAGGCCTCGTCGGCAGCCTCCTCTTTTACCCGCTCGTCAGCCTCCTTCTGGAACATTACTGCCTCGCAGAAACTCGTCGTCACCGAGCATCGCGGTGATGACGTTCGGCAGAGACAAGTCCCCTCCGATGACTGTGAGGCAGCGTCGCCCATCTCGGGCACACCTCGAGGATGTGCTGGGTCGAGTCCACCGCCGCGCCACAATCGTGACACACTGTCAACGGCTCCCTGCGGGCCGTCCGGCACAGGTAATCACCAAAGCAACCATGCCCGGTGAGCACCTGTGTCAGACGGAAGGTGAGGGTTTTAAGACTTACTAACCATGATAATTACTAGCGAAATCTCTCATCTCAACAATAACATCAACAAAATACTGCAACATCACTAATAATTATCAAACTTTAACCACACTTCGATTCTATTACGGCATCACTAGAAAATAAACAAAAAAGATTTAATGGCGTAAACTTACACGTTTTTTCCGGTACTTCCAGTCTGAACAAACAAACCAATAAAACACTCTGAGCTTAATTAACATCTTAGATTGGCGTAGGACGAGCCTCTCCCTCCTCTCCTCCTTGCGAGGTGGGAGGATTCCACCCACCCATCCTGACAAAGACAACACAATCGAATGCGAGAAAAAATTAGCTGTTATAAGTGCTGGTATATGGTGTTCCGGCTAAACGTAGCGGTCGCGGGTTCTAAATTCTAATCTCAACAAGTGCAGATTTGTAAAATGACCTAATATAATTAAAACGAATATTGAGATAATGAATTCTAAGTTTTTATTTGAATTTCAAAGCGGGCGTAACTGCTGGGAAGCAGCAGTGATGAATGAATATGTATTTACCTATATAAATTTATTTCCGTTCCTAGTATCCGTAACACGTGTTTTTACGGGTTTTGGCGGAGCTAGATTTGCTTTCTAGTTATCGTAATATTATATTTATTATCATTATTTAAATCCTCGCATGCTAGTGGCAAGTGATCGGCTGTTTTGACGTTCATTGAAGGAGGCCATGTTCAGCAGTGGACGGATAAAGGCTGATGATGATGAAACCCTAGGATATCTATTCAATGACCGCACTAAGTTCATTAGTGTACAGCGGTGGACAGGAGCTGATAATGGTGGAACATGAGACAGAGCACTCCTCCATCTCGCTCACCCGCACACCTCGCCTCCATTCCCCTCGATATGAGCGTCGAATGTCAAAGCGCAGATCTTGGCATTTAGACGATCACGAACCAACTGGAGAGAGGAATGTGATGCAATGCTTGGCCTAGATAGTCTTTGGGGCCATATTCCGGGATTGCATCATCATCATCAACCTTTTCCCGTCTCTTCTGGATGTAAGCCTCCTTCGACGAACGCCAAGACGGCCGATCAACCGCCACTCGCATCCAATATAATTTATTGTATGGGAGCCCCCAAAATATTTCATCATCATTATCAGCCTCTATTCTTCCACATCCTCCCTCAAAGAACGCCAAGACGACCGAATCTTCGGCCACTAACCAGATGGGAACTGGGGAGACGATCTCCGTACAGTGGATCTGTCGTCTTAAACATTTATTATAATACTAGCGGCCCGGTACTTGCTTCGCTACGTATAAAGTGAAATAAAAAAAAATTGGAACATCAAATTAATTTATTCAAACAAAAAAAAAAAATTAATTGCTAGCTATTTTAAAACTTAATGTTGTACTGTCAACACTGAAAAAAGTTTCAATATGACCCCAACTGAAAAAGTTTGACAGCAAAATCTCCATTAACAACATGATCCGCCATTTATTGAATTAAATAAATGTGATAAATGAAGAACCGCTCGACCGATTTTGTGCAAACTTCACATAAACCATCTACTAAATAGTCCGAACAAAGCCTAAACATTTGGTTGGGATTGGTGAGCCCGTTCTTGAGTTATAAAATTACAACGAAAAGTGCCATTGATTTCTTTATATATATAATTCTTCTGTGCGTGTGTATGTCACTGAACTCCTCTTAAGCGGCTGGACCGATCTTGATGATTTTGTGTGTGTGTGTTCAAGTGGATTCGAGAATGGTTTAGATTCACAAAAAAAAAAAATTTGTACAGGACAACGTCTGTCGGGGCCACTAGTTTATATATATATAAAGATTTTGATTTAATTATTTATTTTTAAAGTGAATATACAAACATTATTTATTTATCTTCTGTGAATATTTCAAACGTCTCCCTGTTGTCGTTATTAATATCGAGCAAAAAAGGGAAAAAAGAACGTTGGTTGTGTGGGAACCCCCTTAAATAATTATTTTATTCTGTTTTTAGTATTTGTTGTTATATCGGCAACAGACGGAAATACATAATCTTTAAAAATATCAACTGTCTAGATATCATGGTTCATGAGATACAGCCTGGTGACAGACAGACGGACAGCGGAGGCTTAATAACAGGGTCGCGTTTGGCAACCTTTGAATTCGGAACTCTAAACACAAACTTTGAAATCCAAACTAACGCTCGAATACTCAAACGAATCTCAAATGTAAGACGTACTTAAACTCATGCTACGACGTATCAGATTCAAAGAAAAAAAGAGGGACAACATTAGTTTAAGTACGTCTTAAATGTGAGATTCGTTTGAGTATTCGGGCATAAGCCAATTAATTGGGTTATCAAATGCCAAAAGACATTTTCAGTAGAACCGAAAATTTGCGGATGACGCATCTAAACAAATATACTCTCAAGCAATTAATTCGCCCGCTCAAAGAAATAAAACTGTTTTAAGATAAATTTGCAAAAATTAACGTGTCTGAACAAACTCTTAACCTTAACTATTATCAGAAAGTAATTTTTATTCAATTAGGTGCAGTGTAACCGCAGGGCTGAGGCATACGTTTGAGAAACTTTAAATCAAGTTAGCCTCCCATCGGCAAGTTGCACACTCTATAGCGTTCGTACGAAGATCAAGTTATAAGTTGTATGGCAAAACTTGAGCAGTCTGAGACAGATTCAATTGACTTTGGACTAAAAGTCGTCACGGAAATACATGTACATCTACAAGCTACCTTTGAAGCAGTTAATAGATTCACGAAAAGGACAGGCCGTGTACCTAATTACAAGAACAGAGACTTAACCTCTTATCAGATTAGGCAACACATGAAGGCCTTTTTTTCTTTAACACCGTGAAATGCTCTGAGGCATCCCGCGGGGGAGTGGGTCTCCCCACGCGGGTATGTATGTATGACTCGCTGCGCCCGAAAGCTGGTAAGTGGACGCACCTCTACCCACTAAAACCCGGCGAGTGCCACCAATGCTGCCTTTGGTGAGGTGCCCCGGATATAATGAACAAACAGGGCACCTCGACGGCTAGTCAGTCCCCCAAGGAACCGACGCAACTCCACAGAGGGGTTGTCCCGCACCACAGAACAACCCCTCCCAACGTCGGGACAGTACAATGGGGTGAGGTTCCCGTCCTCGCCCCCTACATCCTGCTCTTTTGTCCCCTCTTCTTATAAGGGGGGTGCAAAGAGCCCCCTCAGTTAGCTTTTTAGTTAGCAATTAGCTTCGAAAGGCCTGAACCATGGTGGGGACATGAAGCAGGCCTGAGCTACTTCCAGATTAAAGCGTTTGTGTTAGGCGACGCTGACCCGTTACCATTAGATTTCACGCCAGATTCCCTATTCAACTGACAAAAAAATCTGTCGAGCCGTTATGCATATGCATGCACCTCCCTTTTTCCCCACAACACACAGCACAGCACAAAAAGGTGCCAGGTATAGTTGTGTATATGGACGATGTTTTAGCACCACGTGTCCATCTCACCAACACAAATCACGTGAACATAGCCGCTGCCTAAACCCATTTAATAAGTAAATTGAGTTAACATTACCAATGAACCAACTTCAAAGTCGATTGTGAAGTTTGCAGCACCGATAAAGCCTCACACAATCCTTTCTGATGTTTTATTTTCAAAAGTTTGCAATTGATCAAAGTCAAGCGGGGAAGTCCCCCAAATGACAGCGCGTGACACGACACGTGCAAGGTGGCGGGGAGTGAGAGACGTGGATCACGTGTCATTTAATTTTTCATTGGAATTCTTCGTAGCCATTTAATAACTGTTAATATTAAGGCCACAACGAAATAATTTTGCGACTTGTTTGATCCTTTCCGGGAATATTATTTTTCAGAATCAAATGTAATTAGGGAGAGTACTTAACACTGTTACCAGAAAGTTGGATTTAACCCGTAGCGTTAACTCCAAATGTTTTCATTTAAAAAAACTTAACCAATGGCATATTTCTAAAAAAAAAGTCCTGTCACCTTAATTTTGTCAAAAACTCATCAAATTTACACAAGGTCCTGTTACAACGCAAAAGGCTCCATTACAAACGGGCACAACCATTTGGCGGAAATTCAATTGTGCCACTCCAGGGTGAATACAAAAATCTCGGTCGGGAACAATTCCGCAGAGTATTACGAGGTAAACCAAATTATGACTAACTTTTCTTTTGATTTAACCTACATTGCTCGCTTATTTTATTCCGTCAAAGAGATGTGTGATCCGGCTCAAAGGGCCAAAAATAATGAACGCGCACACGGTTAACCGATTGGTGTTTTGATTTCTGTGTCGTGGCCCGTTCGTGTCATCGTGTTATACAATTCAAAGGTCTGGTCTATTGATGCTCTTTGATGAATTTGAACACTAACTATAAAATTTTCAAGATAGGGTCTTGATCTCATTTCGATGGGATCAATATTGCAGAATTTACCATTTGATAATAATTTATCGACGCCGTTTAAGGCTGACTTTTGCTAATTTTAATACTACTTTTCTTTTTAAATTTCAATAATCAAAAAAGTACAAATCCAGCTGAAAAGCAACACGCAAAAGATGAAAGGGGAAGAAGTTTTTACAACAGGTTACTTTGCTTACCTGTATATTTATGTATGGAAACCCGTTTGTAACTGGAGCACCGGTATATGGCAGATGATTTTGCCAGCGCCCAGTGGATCGGAAATGCGCGTTACGGTTCGTCGGAGACGTACAATGTGCGATGGTTACACGTTACACGTTATTAGACAAGTGATTTTACACAACCGATTGCGATTGCTAATGTGGAGGAAGTTTAATGTTGATCATCAGTATGCTATCGAGCGTTTTCATACCGCATAATTTCCGAGTAGAGAAATGATTTTCATCATTGCATTCTTGTACTGTCTCCCGCTTCAACCGGGGAGGGAAACTGGAAATTTTCCTACTCCTTCTGAATTCTTCTGATTAAATTCGTTGCGGGTCCCAAGGCAGTTTTAACGTATCCCTCGGGCTTCCTGAGATCGTATCAAAGGGTCATTTAGTGGTTACCGCTGTCGATCCTGGCTATACAGGAGTAGCAGCGGGGGGAACGAATGGTGGGCCTAACTTACTTAAGCATACACATAAGCGACTCTGCTCAAAATAGGGCGGCTAACTGACTGCAACCAGCATTAAAAGCTTTTAATCGTAGGCATGTTTTCTCTGTGCTTTCTTTACCAACAGATTGGACTAGGTCAGGTGGATGGGAATTAAATCTTCTATGCATATGGCACCGAGCCGAGAAACTAGACTATCGTGGCCTCACTTAACGACCGCTGGTATTAAAGACACATGAAACATTTGAGTTAGAGTCGACCTTAAGGTCAGAACAGGGATGATACATAACAAAGCTATAACGGGACCAAAATAAATTCCTACCGTAGTAATAAAATAACTTTGTACGGATTTTATATCGGTTTATTAAGATTTTTACAAGCCCGACGTTTCGGATACTTTACAGCAACCATGGTCACGGGAGGACTGAATGAAAAAATGAAAATGAAACGTCGGTCGCTGCGAGTCTCCTGAACAAGACATTCATAATGTCGAAATATCGAGATCCGCGAAATAAAAGTGAAAAACATGGTAAATATCCCGTTTTAAATAATTTTAGCAATGAAAATAACCACCATGTTAACTTATAATCTTATAAAACTAGTTTATAAACAATTATTTCCAAACATTTCATGAATAGCTGTTATTTACATTAAATTTCGATCGTTCAACGAGACCCATGAGTCAACAGGACACAGAACTTGTTCCGCGGAACACCAGTTCACATCCTGTACGCTGTTCATCTGTGCTAATGGAGGATGTGTGCCACATTACCGCCGGTTAATCGCTCTCACTTAAGCCCGGTTCGCACGAGCGTTTAATAAGCGTCGCGTTAAAACCCGACGATGGCGCGCGTTCGAGGTCCGTATGCTCAATTCGGTTTAACGTCCAACGCTCAACGTCGAAAATTCAACAGTGCTCAATAATAAAGCGCCGCGCTTTAAAAACGCTTTCGTGTGAATAAATACATGGGTATCCATTTGTGTCATTATAACGTTTTTTTAACGCTCGGTAAAAAAGCACTTGTGCAACCCAGGCCTTAGGCCCGGTTCGCACTAGCATTTAATAAGCGTCGCGTTAAAACCCCACATTGGCGAGAGTTTAGAGTTCCGTATGCTCAATTCGATTTAACGTCCAACGCTCAACGTCGAAAATCAAAGAGTGCTCGATAAAAAAGCGCCGAGCTTTAAAAATGCTTTCGTGTGAATAAATAAATATATGGGTATCAATTTAGGTCATTTATACGTTTTTTTAACGCTCGGTAAAAAAAGCGCTCGTGCAAACCAAGCCTTACTGTTACGTGTCACACCATATTTAATCTGTATATTATTATAGATTGTGAATTAAAGCCGAGGACCTAATATAACCACAAGCTCTATATAGAGCGAGACCTTTGTCAGTACGTGTCAATCTTAAAGTAAATTATACACTACTTGACCAGTTTGTCAGGAATGTCCGAAAATCCACAACTATTTTTACGGCATTTCGCACCTCGCACGACCACTATATGGAAAAGCTGCCTCCTACGGTATTTCCGAACCGATAAAACTTTGGGACCTTCAAGAAAGACCATACTTATATTTGAAAGGCAACGCACCTGCTGATGTAGCGGGTGTCTTTGTGTGTCGCTTATCACTTACCACCAGGTGAAGCGCGTCCTATCCTCTTAAGATATATTTATTCCCATAGACAAGCTAGTCACTAACATGAGAACATTACATATCACTGAACAATATGTAATCGTCTTTCGAACCATTAGCACGAAACATCGAGCATATAACCGGAATAGAGCGATAATATTAAGTATGTATTTTGTATGAAAACTGTACCGTAACGTACCGGTGGGAGGGAAGCGCTGTGCCGCACTCCCGGCTACATAGGTACCACCATCTTGCTTGTTTCTCCCGTGAAACAGCTTTGCTGTGTTTCGGAGAGAAGGGCAAGACAGGCAGTGTAGTTACTGGCACTGAGACATAATACCTTGTCTCAGGATAGGCAACATATAAATGAGTTGCCTGGGCTCGTTATAGGTATACTAGTTTATGTTCATGGGCGACGTCGACCACTTACCATCAGGTGGTACGTTTGCTAGTTTGCCTATCCAACTACTTAACACAAAAAAAAACTAATTCCGACAAATTTGTGCTGCTACCTTGCGCCGGTTCTGCGCTGATTGGCCGAATGATGGCCATTGACGGATGATTGACTGGCCTGTTGGTTGTGGTTAGTGACCCTGACTGCTAAACCAGAAGGTCGTGGGTTCGATTCCCAGCCCAAGACAAATGTTTATGTGATGAGCATGATCATTTGTTCTGTGTCTGGGTGTAGTTTATCTATAATATGTATGTATTTATAAATATATAAGTATATATCAGTTGTCTGGTTACCATAGGAACGGGCTGTGCCTAGTTTGGGATCAGATGGCCGTGTGTGAGTTGTCCCAACATATTATTATTATTCGCCGATAAAACCTACATACAGACAGTGACAATCTGCCCACATTCGGAATTTCATGGCTCACGATACTACTCTATCCGGTTATATGGTCGATGGCACAACATCTAGTTATATGTAGATTTAGTCACAGGCTTACTTAACGCAATAATTAATCAACTCTCAGAGGATTCCCTGTTCATATATCGTATCGCATCACTATCGGTGTTTTAGAAAGAAAGAAAGAAAAATATTATATTGTCCGCAACAAAAGATATGTTATAAAACATAATCGTACACAACAGTTTGATATTCATATTAATATTACATATTATTATTAATAATAATAATAATAATAGTATTATTATTTTACGATGTCTTCCTTTCAGTAACACAGTAAAGTTTATAAGAAATGGCGCATCCCTCTCAACAAAAAATCTTTAGTTATCTTTCACCTTTTCAACCTCTCTTAACCGCTTTATTATATTAATTACACAGGTACATTACCGATGTTATTGCTATTACTATTATATTGATGATGGTACCATCCCCACCATGATCCAGGCCTTGAAGTGGCGGTGGGGCTCAGTAGCCTAGGGTGAGCCCAGCATCTTGGGCGAAGCAAATTGAGCCGAGGGGGCTCTTTGTACCCCTCTTATAAGAGAGGACAAAAGAGCAGGGGACAAGGGGCGTGGACGGGAACCTCACGCCATTGTACTGTCTTGACGTTGGGAGGCGTTGTTCTGTGGTCGGGACAACCCCTCCGGGCGTCGGTCTCCTGAGGGACTGACTAGCTAGACTGACCAAAGGCGGCATCGGTGGCACTCACTGGGTTTTAGCGGGTATCGCTGCATCCACCTTTCGGGGGCAGCGAGTCCCACATAACCGCCTGGGGAGACATGCGGACAGGCGTTGCACTACCCCCCCCCCCCCCCACCGATCGAACTCGATATTATCAGTACGTTTCCGGCTTAACGTCTTATCACGGTATCATGCAATCAACATTATCGACCAAGTATCGCTTATCAGTTATCACTGTTGTCAACGATAAAGGTAATCCCATTCATTCATAGAAATTGATGAATGGGTTCACTATCACAATTTATCGGGAAATGATAGAAACAAATGTTTATTAAATTATCTAGATGCAATCATAAGAAACATGAATTAACAAAAATATACCGGCGGAAGAGATCATGCCACGCGCCAGTAGAATTATAGAAGAGGGGGCAACCGGCAAACAGGCAGTTGGTTCACCTTTTTTATACTTTTACGCCGGCAAATACTCTTAGGCATCCTGTGGAGGACGGGGGACTCCCTAAGCAGGTATGTGGGACGCTGCGCCCGAAAGATGGTAAGGTGGACGCAACTCTATCCACTAAAACCAAGCGAGTGCCATCAATGCCACCTTTGGTGAGGTGCTCCGGATCTGTTAAGCAACAGAGCACCTCGACGGCTAGTCAGTCCCTCAGGACGACGAGGCCAACGCTACCTCCACAGAGGGGTTGTCCCGCACCACAGTTTCCCCGTCCTCGCCCCTTGCCCCCTGCTCTTTACAGGGGTACAAAGTGCCCCCGTCGGCTCAAGTCACTTCGCCCAAGGTGCTGGGCTCACCCCAGGCTACTGAGCCCCACTGCCACAACAATGCCTGAACTATTGTGGGGATTATTTTATAGCCTATATTACTCATAATAATTACCCTCATCATCAGCCTTTATCCATCCACTGCTGAACATAGGCCTCCTTCAATGAACTAAGACGACTGATCCCTTGCCACTCCGTGCATTGCATCCAACATTGACATAAGAATCGTTTAAACAGGATAAGTGGTTTCTAAAAATACCTCCTATACCCAAACCCTAAACATGACCTCTTTATAATATAATAAGATGCTTATAACTATATGACATTTACGGTAAAATATACAAACAACTTTGACATAGTTGGGAAGTACCTACTGTTGCTAGTTTCAGCGGGAGGAAACAACCACATCAAACTAATGTGGGAGTATTCAGTAAGGTATGCTAACAACGTTCAAAGAACTTTGTTTATATATTACCAAGACGGGTAAGAGCATACATATGCTTGAATAGTTGCTACTATTGGTATGCTATACCATAAGTATTATAATAACCTAAATCATTACAGGTTTTTGTGACAGCAAAATCTATATCTACTAAAGATACCTTATTTCATAGATAACTTTGTTACACTTGAAACATTTCAAACAAGAAATGTTAAAAAAAATACAGGTGGGCGGGAAGCGCTGTGATGCACTCCCGCCTGCATGGGTACCACCATCTTGCTTGTTTCTCCCGTGAAACAGCTTTGCTGTGTTTCAGAGATAAGGGCAAGACAGGCAGTGTAATTACTGGCACCGAGACTTAACATCTTATGTCTCAGGATAGGCAACACATAGATGAGTTGCTGGACTTGTTCCAGGTAAACAGTTTATGTTCATGGGCGACGTCGACCACTTAACATCATGTGGCACGTTTGCCGGTTTGCCTATCCAACTAGCATTTAAAAAAAACAACTTACATTTTGTCGTGAGCAGGCTCATCATTTGATATACAAATAGGTTTGTCAATGTATACAAGCCGATCCCTCGCACTAGGTTGTTGAACCTAGGTCTATCTAGTTGTGTAATTATCCACATCCATGTATAGAATAGAATGTCAGCTCTTTTTTCGAATATGGAAGCTCAGGTATGGGAACATGAACCCCATTGTGAGTGTAATTAATAAACAAAGAACAATTGTATGGTTAGTATGTATTGTTTCAATTTTATGGGATTGAAAGCTAAGCATCAATTATTGAGAAACTAAACACTAATGAATATACATGAGAACACATATACGGTCTACATACACATACATTTATATGGGTATTTTAATATCATATTGATAAGAGTCTGGGCATAAGCAAGTCAGACTACTTCTAAGACCCCTCAAATTGGACTAAAATTTCATTAAAAGTTTAGAAGTTGGTTGTGTACAGACAATTTTACGCAAAATTTGTGTATCCTACTAGTATCATAAACGCCAAAGTTTGTAAGAATATAATATGTTTGTTGATTTTTCACACAAAACAACTAAATAGATTTTAATGAAACACAATAACATAGCTTATACATCAGAATAACATATATAATTTATCCCTGCACTCCCATGGGAGTGGAATGTACGCGGGGGAAAGCATGGAGAGCTGGTAGTATAAAAATAAATGCATAGAGTATTTTAAACCAAACAGTTGCCAACCTAAGTTCAGATAATCAAAAAATGTTAATTCTGAATGAATTAAGGCTTTTTAGGCATTATGTAAATACAATTATCATGATGTATAAAATGTGATGGATAATACCGTCTTGACTATATTTTTAAGTGGTCTTCCTCCTAATATTATATACTTCATAAGTAGCCATAACCCTTACAAATATTGCTAATTAAAAAAAATTAAGCTGTAAATAGTTACACCTTTATTTAATAGATTATTACAAAATAAAAGTGTTGTTGTAAGTTATCAGTGATAGCTGTTGTCTGTAACCCCACATACTTCGCAGATTTACAATACATTATCATAATATTACAATCATAGTTCATTTTATGAATACCATTAGGCTTAATGAAAAAAATATATGACATAGGTACATATTTTGTACAAATAACAAATTGCATGTTGTTCTATACAAAAAAATATTTATTTAGGGCCAAATTTTACAACAACTTGGCCCTATATAAATAAATACTTGTTAAATATTAAATGAACGTAATAATAAAATAATTATAGCCTTAAGCCTACAACCACCGAGAGTAGGGCTTCAAAAGAAACAAAGGACACACATTTTATACAAGTATAAATTTGGTAACTTTAAAGCATGGCTTCTATTTGAGTGAGGAACTTATCTTTATGCCCATCTTTTTATATTGTTTGTAGATTTTTCACATTACTATAATTCTTATAGTGGCCTCGGAATTAAATATAGGATAATAACACACATTGTTCACATTCCAACAATGGCAGAGGTTTTGGAATTCATTTTTAATTTATATGATAAACTAGCTGGTGCCTGCAGCTTTGCCCGCAGTAACTTAAATTTCTAATGTTTACGCAATTTGACTCATTATAATGAAACCACTTTTACGGATTTAAACTTTATTGACAAGTGGATTTTATAATGTTGAATAAATATTATCACTTACACTTGAATCTCCCCATCTACTCTCTGAATGTGGCAGGTGTTTACCAAAATGATTGTAATTTAAATAGTATTTGCTTTCTAAACTGTAATATTTAAAAGTTTTATGCATGCCATTTATGAAAAGGTCAAGTGAACCAAAACTTGACTGAATTATCAAGATTCCTACATTTGGAGATAAATGCAAGACATATTTGAACCAAAACTGGTTTACAATGTTATTTGCACATTGTATGATAATATGCCCTTCACTTGCCCTGGACATTGCAAAATTGGGAAAGTTTCATATTTTTGGTAATGGCAAATGGAGAGCAGAAAAAGGTGATAATGATTGATGATCTTGAATCAATATTGTCAATTTATAATTTCAAGTAAGAGGTTTGCTGCCAAATTAGACTGGCACGACCGGGGTGATACCTCTCTCTCATAACGAATTATGACAACCTCTGTGACTCAGTGGTGAGCCCGTTGGCACTCAAGCTGGAGGTTGCAGGTTTGAATCCCGCCAGGGAACAAAAATATTTTCCGTGTTCCTGGGTCATGGATGTGTATTAAATATGTGTATTATGTATAATAAAAATCATAAATATATGTATGGTATAAAACCAGAATAAACCAGTATAAACCAGGGACCAGATTGACGTGGTGTGAAAGCCATAGATATTATTATTAATACACTGGCGTAAAGTGACAGCTATGCTATCGCGTTTCATGCGGCTTTCGGGTGGCCAATTAGGAGATAGAATATAGAAAAGGAGGGGTCAACACATCTGCTTAACCTCTGGTTGAGCAGATGTCTATGAGCGTCAATAGTCACCATAAGGCTAGTCAAATTATTTAGGCATCAACTATTCAAAAGCAAAAAGTATATTTTTTTAAATATATTATATATGACATAGTGTAATCATCAAATACCTCTTTTATGTTGGTTAATGTATGATGACAGAACTTGTACCACAAATATTCGCAATTCCGCGCGCCAAAACCAACCTTTTAAATAACACTCCCGTAGTCAGAGCAATGAGGACCATAAACGCCATCAGCGAGAGAGTTGATGTTTTCAGGTGTTCAATGAACGAGTTCACAAGAGCGACATTGCATGAGCTTAGTAATCTGGGCACGTCATGTCATGGTTGATTTGATTGCTTTTAATTTAGTTTCTACTTTTAATGAATTTAATTTTTAACTATTTGACATATTTAAATGTTTATATGTGTAATAAGTATAATTTTATGTATATTTTTAATTTTTGTATTGTATATGTTTAACTATATTTTTACGACACTATCGAATTGGTTAATCTTAGGTATCCAAAGGTAACTTGATAATGTTGGCCATAAACATAAACAAACAAAAAGTTTTCTAAGGTTCAGTCCAGTTAAGTTATTCATGTTATATCCTGTGACCATCACATATTTTCTAGAATGACAAAGAGCATCCCTCCCTTTAGAATACAGAATATTATTACATGTTTTAACACTTATAAGCTTTCCTATTTTCAGATATAACATAGCATGTGGAGATATAACATAAGGTATGTTATTTTATATATAACATAAGGTATGTTTATATTGCTGGAGTAGGTTTATAGTGGCAGGTGTATTAAAAACACATCAATATCTACAGATATTTGAGAATTCATGTTACTGTGTCAAATGAGTAAGTGGATCACATCAAGAATGATCCAACAGATGTTTTGAGTTCCTTTGGGCTTTTAAGATAGTTGATAATTCGAAATATTTATACCCGTAAAATCAAAACATAGTAAGCATCCTGCTTTAAGCGGATGTAAGAATTAAAATAAACACCATTCAAACAAAAAATATTCCGACGAATTGAAAACCTCCTCCTTTTTGAAGTCAGTTAAAAATTCATTTAAAATCTTATACCAAATACGTAATTGTATAACATAGGTCTACATTCTAAACCTATTTACTTAATATAACAGAATAAGATTTAGGTGTAGAAAATTAGCTTTTGGCCTAGGGCTTTACTATTGCATTTATAATAGTAGTATGTAGAACCTTACCTGTTTCCGAAGTTAGTTCTCCAAAATTCGGCAGCATCGCTTTTGGTGATCCGGAACTGGTCACCTGCAAACGTTCCATTGGGGAACATGGCCTTCAACTCACTTAGCATATGACTAAAAACTAGACTTAGCTTCGTCAAATTGCGCCTATAATGGGAATTCTCGTCGAACATCTTTTCCTTCCCTTCTTTAAACAATTTAATCGCCTGCTTACACTTTCTTATTAAATTAATTATAAATATGTTGAAATGTTCGTTATTATTCAACTCCTGCATGTTATCTTCATATTTGTTGTATATGACACGCAATCGCTGATATGTATCCGGTAGAATATCCAGGATAAAGGGTGGACTATTTTTCAAGTTCATTTTGTGATGCTGACACAGTTTTACCACTTTATCCATTAGCTTCCATGTCTTGTCTAGAGTCTTTTTGTCCGTTGCCAGCTTTGAAGGACACACGGCATCGGAAATAGCGCCGTGTAACTTCGTAAATATAGAAGATATATTTTTCTGTTGTGATTTGTGACGGGGGGCCGCCATATTGGACAGTCTGATGACATACAAAAGAATACAGCTAATTTTAATGGGACACTGAACTTAAAACACTTTCGTCACTTTATAATGAGATAGTCTTGCGTATGTTTTCTCATTATCACGCATCTGAACCACATTTAAAACACAGATATAATACACCAAACGGCGGACGAACGCTCACTGACACATCCCCGACGCGTATGACAGACATATGACAATTTCATTTGACAATTGCAAGCAGCAAGCACAAGCTGAGTTTTTTTTATTATTATTGGCAACTGCACATGTTTTGGATATTAATATTGTACGTAAAAGTTGAATTATGTACTTAAATTAAAGTATAAAAGTAAAAGTTTCATTATTAGCTAGTTAAAATTAACTCGAGTATTGACATGCATTAAAATCGAATTAGGTATAAAATAGTTTTCCAACGTTTATGTGATTACTTAAAAGTTTAATTGTTATTGATTACGGTATTTTAGCTCAATAGTACGATTTTTTTTTCTATAGTAATCTATCTATACGGACATCTACCATGATGATCTGCGGTATTGGTTCATTAGTTGATTGCATAAAATTTACTCATGTTAAAAAAGAGCTTTTTGCTAATTTGCGTACAATTTTCTTTTTTAATAAACTATGATATTAAGCACTAAGATGATTTAAGTAAAAACACAATCTGATACACTTTAAAATTATAAACCCTATATTTTATAAGAACTAAATTAATAAAACTATCAATTATTAAACATAGGTACGTTGTCTTTAAATAAAACAGAAAGCTCTATTTTAGTTTCAATTGATAGACATAGATGGCACTTTCTTGAACAAAAACTGTACTTATTTGATTATTTGCCATTAGATGGCATAGAATAAGCTTTCGCTGATTAAAAATAGATGGCGTGTAATAGATACAAAATAAAACAATAATTATCATAATGAATTATTTACTAATGAAATTACGGATGAAATTCTCAATAAAACTATATTCTATTTTCTATGTTTATTCATAATCATCCTCTGCCTCCGTGGTGGTTGTCGTAGTTGTTCTTTTCTTGTACTTTTTGCTGTGACGTTTTCCCACTTTATTACTGCAATAAAAAATAACTACATAAAGGTTATAAATAATAATATATTATAAAGGTAAAAAATTATATTATAATGTTTTGTTACATACTTATTGATCTTAAACCGTGATAAAATCTGTACAGTAACTCATTACAATGAGTGAAATTCGGGTAAACATTAAAAAACAAAATGTGTTCATAACATAGGTCTAGTTCACACGCTCGGCTAATTAAATTAAGAATGAAGCATACGTAGGAGTGAAATAATAATTATTATTCAGTTTATTTACCTAATTAATAATGGCGTTAAATTTAGAAGTTATTAGACATAAATAATATACCACAAATATGTACTTCAGATAATACTCTTCTTTCTTTTTTCTGTATGAATTTCTGTACGATACGATATATTATGATAAGTTAAAAATCATTTTCTCTATTAATGTCACTTTTGCATTTTTTCCACTGAGTTTGTTTCACCGGTTCTTCTCAGTGGGCTTGCCTTGGAACCGGTGGTAGATTCAATTGACGTTCAAAAAGATACTGTATTGATACTATTTTGGTTTTTTTTTATATCGATTTGATTTTGATATTTTTAAATCACTTTCGCAGCCTTTGCCGGGCTTAGGACCCGTGACCCTCCAAGTCCAGTCATCAACATAGTCATCAGTTCAGTGGAACCCACATAGCATTATATCAAACGAATGTAAAATAACATATTTACCGGTGCAGGGAAAGAAGCGCGTGTGCCGCGCTGCCATCTGCATGGGTACCACCATCCTGCTTATTTCTTACGTGACACAGTTTTGCTATGTTTCATAGAAGGGCAGGACATCTTAAGCCTCAGGATATTATTTATAGCATAAGAGGGCAAACGAGTAGTCGAAGCCTTTTGGCGACTATCGACACCCATACACGGATGTGTATACGGATACAACCAGAGATTAAGCAGATGTGTTGCCCTCCTTTTCCATATACCCCCAAATGGGCCACAGGAAACTCACAATCCGCACGAAACGCGACAGCATAGCTGTCACTTCACGCACGATGTGAGCGAGAGGTATCACCCGCGCCTTCCTTTTACTAACCGCGTGATTGAGTTTGGGTTAGTTTCATAACATGTTTATGTTTTACAATAGTAAATTATCTTGTTGTGTTGTTTTGTAACAACTGTTGTTCTAAACTGCTGTCTGTTATCCAGTTATTGTTGATTTATAGACGTTGAAAAATATGAATTGTGACAATAAGCAAAAAAAAGCTCATTCTGTCTATTGCGTGCCTATTCTTACCATTGCGTCATCGTTTCAATAATGACAACTGACAACAGGATATAGTTATTCTTTAATAATGGATTATTCATTATTTTCAAATAACGCATTACTACAACTGTTGTTGCAATAATGACCACCACTATTTATGGGCATCGTTGATCACTTACCACCATGTAGCTCGTCTGCCCGGTTCCTATCCAACTAACATAAAAAATTAAATAAAAAAATCACACGAAACATAGCGAAATATTAGATTTCGATGCTAGACATAAAAATATTATTGACCATAATATTATAATAGTTAGTAACAACAACAATACTAACAAAACACGTTACTTTGGAAAACCGAAGCAGGGATTGCTTTCGTGAGTGACAAATTTCAGGATTCTCCCGTTGACGCCGATCAGAACGTTATCTGACGAATCCAAAGCGAAGGTATTAACCCCCTTCACATTAAAAGTTCCCAAGTACTTTGCTTGTGCATTTTCTCCGTCAACTTTGTAGAAGTTACTGTTCTCGTCCATCGCAAACACGTCATCTGACCTACTGACGTACACGCCTGTCATTTTATCTTTCGGCAGTCCCATGATGTTGACAGGAATGTGCTGTCCGTTTTTTAAAATGTACGACGTTTTTGTAGCGACGAAATACAAATTGTTCCTCGTATCCGCTGTCAAACCGTGGCCGTTCGGAATGTCCTGGAACGTTTCCTGTTTCTGTCCATCCATTGTCAGTTTCTGGACTCGATTTTGAGGCCACGTGGCGATGTACATTACGGATCCTTCGTGAGTTACTGTTATATACATAATATCCTCTCCCAGCGCAGCATACAGCTCTGTGCTACCATCGTCTTTGTAAGTGTACACGCCGTTATCTGTCCCAATATATACGATATCGTTGAGGTTATCGACGCATGTGGACTGACCCAGTCCTGTCACTTTAACTGTCTCGACCTCTCCACTCGGCCGGAGGACTTGAAGACTCATTTTCATGACGTCATTGATGAGCGTAAAATAAATGTTTCCAGTTTTCCAATGGACGCTTAGGTCTGCTGGTATGCCGTTCAGTTTCTGGACTTCTTCCATGGTGTAGTATGCATCGTTGAAGTTTACCAATTTTGAGCACAATTCCGTCTTGTTTGCCTGTTTTAATAAAATTTCCCGTGTCATCACTGGGTTTGATGAAGACCTTGTGATGTATATCAGTAGGAATACGGTCGCTATCTTCGCCATCTGAAAATTGAATAGCTTCATGTAGATTAATTTATAATTTTTAAATAACAAGTAGTTTTTAGCTAATATTGGAGAATCACCTAATGTATGGTCATTGAACATATAACCGGAATAGAGCGGTAATGACGTAATGTTATGTTTTGTATGAAAACAAGTTCCGCCAAATCTGTGCTGCGACGCTGCACCGGTTCTGCGCTCAGATTGACCGACGATTGATGGATGATGACCGATGGGACGTACATCAGACCACTGGTTGGTTGAATTGCTATTACGTTAGTGACAAATAAGTAACCAGTTTCGTAATTTTACGGCTCATAATACTACTCTATCCGGTTATATGCTCTATGTGTATGGTTGACATCGTGTAGATATGAACAAGAGTAAGTAACACCTATTGTAATTTGTATACAAAGATGTGTCAGTAAATTACACTCGATAGGCAACTCATAGGACTAGTTTATGTTTATATACAAAGTACTGCCGGTCTTGTCCTCATTTTTGGGAACACAGCAAGGCAGAATTATCATATCAATATATTATCAATACTGACGGTAAAACAGATGTGCTTAACTCGATACTGCATAATTTTATGAGGTTATAATATAGTGTGTGTACTAAAACAAAAATAGATACCTACTGTACTATTATTACATTATCATGTGATAAACAAATCATACAGTTATTAATAAGATACATATAAACAGCGCCATCTATGTTGTCGCCACAAAACTAAACTGCATAAATAGAATGTCGTTTATTTTAATGTAAAAAAAATCCGACGCATTGAGGCCCTTTTCCTTTTTGAAGTTAAATAAAAATATTAGGTATGAGAACAAATTGGGTATGTCGATCTGTATGTCTAGTACCTACTACCTACTTACTTAAGCATCTGAGATCTTATTTCACACTAATAATAGGTAATATTAAGCTAATTGAAAATATAATGATATGTTAACTCTAAATTACCTAGTAGGTATTCTTACATTGCGAAGCTTTAGTATAATGAGATTAAAAAGCTAAGAAAACTTAAAGCGGAGTTTTTATCACTTGTAAGTGAATTTATACCTAGTTTAACCTAGATATTTATTATATTACAAATTGATTTTTCATTGTTTTTATATTTGTTATAATTTAAATATCTTATAAATCTGCGTTAAAAATACCTACACGTCTTAATTTAATATAATATTGTAAATATCTTATTAAATTTAAAACGTTAGGAATATCGCGACATTGTAGTTAAATTCACGTAAACTTAAAAACAATTAAGCTTACCTTATTTGGTTATTTATTTCCAATATCACTACACTGTCTTCGCGTGTAAGTATCAAAGTAGGAATATGTCGTTACTGATAATATTCTCTTTATATAATATGTGGTTGTTTATCAAACATGGCTGGTTATTCATACAGAAATGACGAAAGTAAACAGTATATTGTAAACATTTCATGGAATTAATAATAAATTTAATTACTTCCACTTTTATATTATTAATCATAATCTTATTGTTTTCTAATAATTCAAATACCAATTATTTACGAAATTTAATTTATATTGGCTATGCCGTATACCTATCAGGGCCCTAGCTTGGATAAATGGGTTCGAAGAAAACAGTATTTTAAGTTCTATGTGCCTCAATTTTGGACTATAGAAGAGTAACATACCTAGTAATTATTGCTCTACAAGGTATTATAATCAGCTAATGGCTGTTTGATTTACGTAAAATTATCACTCAATCATATTCTGATAGTCCCCACCATGGTTCAGGCCTTGTCGTGGCGGTGGGGCTCAGTAACCTAGGGTGAGCGATGCACCTTGGGCGAAGCTAATTGAGCCAAGGGGGCTCTTTGTACCCCTCTTATAAAGAGGGGACAAAAGAGCAGGGGGGAGGATGGGAACCTCACCTCATTGTACTGTCTCGACGTTGGGAGGGGATGTTCTGTGGTGCGGGACAAACCCTCTGTGGTGGAGGTGGCGTCGGTCCCTTGCAGGACTGACTAGCCGTCGAGGTGCCCTGTTTGTTTATTAGATCCGGGGCACCTCATCAAAGGCGGCATTGGTGGCACTCGCCGGGTTTTAGTGGGTAGAGCTGCGTCCACTTACCAGCTGTCGGGCGCAGCGAGTCCCACATACCGGCGTGGGGAGACCCACTCCCCCGCGGGATGCCTCAGAGAATTTCCCGGCGTTAAAGAAAAAAAAAAGCCCCGTACATCTGACCAGAGTGCTCGATGTGAAAGACGGGCCTGAATATGGTCAGTAATACCTACCTATAGTTCATCGAACAAACAACTTTTTCAATTCTATTTTCAATTCAAATCATCATCATAATCATTTTTTTTTACTGCAGGACATTTGACTTACAAATATTGATCCCAAATATTGTACAAAAAGACCTCACCGTATCGTCTCAAAATTTTTCTTAGATTTAATTAGAAGAGTCACAACATACGTAATTCGTTTTATCAAATAATTTCGATTTTGGTTTGGTTTTTATTTGATGTTATGTGTAATAAATAAGTCAATTACTATTTTAGTGGTTATTTAGGACATTCTCTGTTTGATTAAAGTTCTTACTCCATTATTCTTTTAGCAAAAATAGGTTCAAGACGAGATGACGCAGAAAAACAGGTAAACTAGCATTTGAAAATAATGCCTAGGTTTAAAAGATTTTATTCACATATTTAGGGGATAACAGACATAACTTATAAATAAAAAAAACTGGCCAAGTGCTAGTCGGACTTGCGCACAAAGTGTTCCGTACCATTACATAACTTTAACAAAAAAATATGGTTTATTTAGAAAAAAAATTGTTTTTATAATATATTTGAGTTGATTGAATGAAAGGTAAATTGCGGTTTACGATTTATGACGTATTAAAAAAAACTACTAACTAGATCTCGTTCAAACCAATTTTCGGTGGAAATTTACATGGTAATGTACATCATAATATATATGTTTTAGTTTTATCATTCTCTTATTTAAGAAGTTACAGGGGACACACACACACATTTTACCACGTGTCTCTCGCGCAAACTATGCAGTTTAGAAAAAAAATGGTATTAGAAACCTCAATATCATTTTTGAAGACCTATCCATAGATACCCGGCATGTATGGGTTTGATGAAAAAATTTTATTTTTAGTTTCAGTTCTAAGTATGGGGACCGCCAAAATTTAATGTTTTTTTTCTACTTTTGTGTAAAAATCTTAATGTGGTTCACAGAATACATCTACTTACCAAGTTTTAACAGTATAGATCTTATAAAAAGTGACTGTGACATACGGACGGACAGACAGACAGACATACATACAGACAGACAGACAGACATGACGAATCTATAAGGGTTCCTTTTTTGCCATTTGACTACGGAACCCTAAAAACACAAAAATTGCAACTAAAAGGGCTCCTTTTGCATTGGAGCGAGTTAATATTATTTTGTGATATTGCTCTTAAAAATTTGCAGGAGCCTGATTTTAAAATTCTATCCATATTATACTAGCTACTGCTAGACGCTAAGTTATGCAAACCAATCCCTCTAACAAGCCAGACAGTTCACTATTTTTTAACACTTGAGTATTTTATATTCCTATATTTAAGTAAAAACAATATTTTGAATATTGTATTTACAGAATAGTTTACCTTCTGCACGTCAAGATGAATCTACCTCCGATTTCAAAGCGACTATGAAAAGGAATTCTACTGCTACAATCTAATCTATTTATTGCAAATAACATTGTTTAAATCCTCTGTCCACACTTTGAGAGGCTATGGGTGTTTTTCCACTGGCGCGGAGCTGGCTAAAGATGCGGAGTGTTGATTTCGAGGACCGTGATTGGTTAATTTACTTTGCTTCCACTTTGTCACGTAAGTTAGTGGAAACGCACCCTATAATTCTATTTCCTATTTCCAAATATCATTTATAAACTTTGAACGGTTCACGCTTGGCCAAACACCGGAATACACCATTAACAGGTAACCAACAAATAACTTCCTTACACTTTTTACGTTGAAACCCTCATTCATAGTTTGAGTGGGGTTAGAGAGACATCATTTTTCAACTACCCCCGTCATTATAATGAATGGAACCTTATCCTGACAACCTTCTACTGCAGTCCACAAACCCAAGACCCTTCGAAACCCAACCTTAAAACATCGTACTAAGTTGCATGTAGATTTTGATGGACTTTAGTTATTACTTTGTAAGGGTAACAATGTCTAATGTAAGATGAACTTTGCTGAAGTGGGCACCTCTCAGCGGGCTTAAGGGACAGGAAGGTCTAGTGAGCTTGGGTGCCTTAATTTTAGTATTATGGAAATTTCTGGAAGGTGCGATCGAGCGGCGCGCAAGGAGATAGCGGGAGTTATGGAGTTTTCATTGCTGCGCTATTTTTGATTATATCTTGTGCTTGGCATAAATGGGGAAATAGTTTTTGCTAATGAAACGGTTTGGCTATCGTCGATTTGAATAATTAATGGATGAAGAAAGCTCTCAGTTTTTAACTTGACATTGCCTCTCCACGGATCCTCTGCAGTCTACATCATCATCCTTATATGTCCCTGCTGGGCTCGTTTCTCCCCGAAATCAGGAGGATATTTCGGGCTAGTTCACCCGCACTGGCTCTCACACACCTTCAAATACTCTTTTATCATTGTGGCGTTTAATAAACATAGATTTAATAAATAAAGAGCTAATTACATAAAGAGTTTATTCTCAACACAACGTTTTATTAATATTATTATTAATAGTATTATTAATATTATTATTAATATTATTATAAGAAAAACTAGAAGTCCGACGTTTAAAATATGGTTATAGGGATTGGAAAAAAATAATCTAACAACGGGTAAGTGAGTTGGGGCTATAGCATCCTGATGTCCAGTAGGGATCTATTTAAGAGGTATACTTAACTACGACGTCCTTCTTCGTCCAGAGTAAGGTGTGCGAGCCCTACCATGGTTCAGGCCTTGACGTGGCGGTGGGGCTCAGTAGCCTAGGGTGAGCCCAACACCTTGGGCGAAGCTAATTGAGCCGAGGGGGCTCTTTGTACTCCTCTTATAAGAAGAGGGGGCAAAAGAGCAGGGGGCAAGGTGCGAGGATGGGAACCTCACCCCATTGTACTGTCCCGACGTTGGTAGGGGTTGTTCAGTGGTGCGGGACAACCCCTCTGTGGAGGTGGCGTCGGTCCCTTGCGGGACTGACTAGCCGTCAAGGTGCCCTGTTAGCTTAACAGATCCGGGGCACCTCACCAAGGCGGCATTGGTGGCACTCGCCGGGTTTTAGTGTGTAGAGCTACGTCCATTTACCACCTTTCGGGCGCATCGAGTCCCACATACCCACCTGGGGAGGCCCAGTCCCGCGCGGGATGCCTCAGAGAATTTCCCGGCGTTAAAGAAAAAAAAAAAAAAGGTGTGCGAGGGTAGACGCTTTAACACCACTACAATCTGGTCCCGTGATATGTTTTCGAAGAACTTGTGCTACGGGTACCAGATAACTGAAATATATTTAATACTTATAAACTATACATATATTTAAAATTTTTACATCCATGACCCAGTAAACACAGAAAACTTTTTGGTCCCTGGCGGGATACGAACCCGCAACCTCCGGCTTGAGCGCCAACGCGCTAACCATTGAGCTACGGAGGTCGTCATTTACATACAACAGACATGCAAGTTTCCTCACGACGATTTCCTTTACGGTGAGCAAGCGATGTCATGTGTAGGTGCGGGAAACCTCAGAAAAGCCCATTTTAGTTGCACCGATCAGGATCGAACCCAGACCTCGCACTTTGAGACTAAACTCACCGATTAGACTAGAACAGCGTTATCAGTTCAGGTCTGCTTCTAAATCTAGAGAGTATAAGACTGGCTAGATCAGTGTCCCCACCAATGTTCAAGCCTTGTCGTGGCGGTGGGACTCGGTAGCCTAAGGTGAACCCAGCACCTTGGGCGAAGCTGATTGAGCCGAGGGATCTGCTCTTTGTACCCCTCTTATAAGAAGAGGGGACAAAAGAGCAGGGGTAAGGGACGAGGATGGGAACCTCCATTGTACTGTCCCGACGTTGGGAGGGGTTGTTCTGTGGTGCGGGACGACCCCTCTGTGGAGGAGGTGTCGGTCCCTTGAGGGACTGACTATCCATCGAGGTGCCTAGGTAGTCTATTGTAGGCAACTCATTTATGCGTTGTCTATCCTGAGACATAAGATGTTAAGTCTCGGCCTGTCCTGCACGTCTCTCCGAAACACAGCAAAGCTGTTTCACGGGAGAAACCAGCAGGATGGTGAAACTCATGCAGCCGGGAGCGCGGCACAGCGTAACCCTCCCCTCTAAAAAGTATCACTATTAGAGCTATACAAAAACTGTCCAGTTAACTGGGTCAGCGCTGAATAATCTGAAGAATTAAATCGGAGTTTAATCGTGATATTTTAACCGCGTTTGATCAGTCCGACGCGAATGTCCGATAACTTTAACAGTTAGAAAATAAGTTCTTTTTAACATTTATCGTTAAATGTGTATTGGATAGAAGGACAGGCAATGTAATTGACTAGCGACGAGATTTGCCATCTAATGTACGTAGAGTAGACGTAGAGCAATAAAAATTTAAATCTATACATACAGATAAATAAAATTGAAGTGTCTGTTTGTAATATAAAAATAACCGCTTTTTATTGAATGCATATGTATGTATAGACGATACATTTACCCAAATAGCCTTTATTACAATTTTTGTCTGTCTGTCTGTTTGTTCCGGCTAATCTCTGAAACGGCTGGGCCCATTTTGATTGGACTTTCATTGGCAGATAGCTGATGTTATAAGGAGTAATTTAGGCTATAAAAATAATTATCATCTATCCGTGTACGCCTGTAAATCTAAGTTAACGCGGGCGAAGCTGCGGGCAACAGCTAGTTGTGAATATTATAACCTTTGTTAGAGGTAGTGCCATGCTGCTCTGCGGCCGAATTGGGCCGGCGCGACCGGGGTGGTACCTCTCACTCACATAATACCGGCGTCAAGAGACAGCTATGCTGTCGCGTTTCGTGCGGTTTTTGAGATTTCAGTGGCCCATTGGGGGACAGGGAAAAGGAGGGTAATGTAATCCGCATAATCTCTGATTATGCGGATGTGTATGGGCGTCGATAGTTGCTAAAAGACTTTGACTGCTCGTTTGCTCTCATATGCTATATAAAAAAGCCAGTTTAATGTAAACTCTTAATAATCATCTGTTTAAATGTAAATTAACGAACGAAGCAGGGCGCTAGTTATATAATTTAACCGCTAATCATTTAACGTGTTAGCACTGCTAATAGTTAAAATTTGTCCAACCGTTTAGCGATGAATAATTTCAGTAAACTCTATAATAATTATTAATTGAACAAATATGTGCTTGGGAATTGGAATTAATTTCGGTTTTGCGGTTTGTACAAGTAAATTATAGTTGCTTGTTTATTATTTAATTTTAAATAAATATTAACTAAAATATAAATAACCACACCGTTAGCATGGTTGTTAGCAAGGTTAAGTTTCTAGATTAGCCTATGGTGAACCCAGCACCTTGGGCGAAGCTAATTGAACTGAGGGAGCTGCTTCTTATACCTTATAAGAAGAGGGGACAAAAGAGCAGGGAGGGACAAGGGGCGAGAATAGGAACCTCACCTTATTGCCTTTAGCCCTTTGCCATTGTCCCGAGTCAACAGACCCGGGGCACCTCACCATAGGCGGCATTGGTGGCACTCGCCGGGTTTTAGTGGGTAGAGCTGCGTCCACCTTACCATCTTTCTGTCTGGAGAATCCCCCCTCCCCACGGGATTTCCCGGCACAAATGAAAAAAAAAGTTCACTAAAAAAAAGAAAAAAAGGTGAAAAAGTTAAGTTGTCTGACAGATCCTCCTGTGACTAAGGTTTTGTTTGCTCGGACATGTAAAAATGTCCCCGTTGTTACATACATGTTAATGTCCTTTACATGTTGTACATGTAAAGGAGCCCCCGTTAATTAATTGGGGCCCGGGGCACTTGAAAAATAAACACCCGTCGGAAACAACAATCTTGAGATCTGTGAGGCTGAATTTTGGTCTAGAGAAAAGTAATTCTAATAATTAGGGTAATAATTGTTTGATTTTCTTAAAATCACTCAATGGGGCCCTATTGATCGCGGGGCCCTCGTCACCTTTTTGCCCTTGCGGGGGCTCCTCTGGGTGGTGTGACATCTCACGCCACCATTCTCCGCCTTAGGCTCCAAGGAACATCTAAGTAGCCGTCCAGCTCGGGACCCTAGTGCGAGGGGTCATCCCCCGATGCAAACCGCGTAAGTTGTAGGCACAAAAATAAAGCGCGTTTATTTTATTACTTTTTTAATTTGATTTTGACGGTTTTAATTTTTTGTTAAAAAAATGTATTTTCGTTACCACGCCAAATGTCTTGACACACACAGTCACGCATGATGATGATTGTGTCATTATCAGGTGATTTATAATAACAATAACGACCGGACGCGTACGGAACCCCGCGTGTGTTTTGTAGCTTTTTACGGGGATCCGTAGTAATTTGGTAGTGTGACCAGTTATTATGTATAAGGTTGATAAGTGTGGAAAATGTATTATTACCCACCCCATAGATAGATAGTAGCAAAATCATCGGAAAATGTGAATAAAATCCCTGAAAGTAGTTTCATCGTTTTAAAAGTTAAGGATAATAAAGATAATCGATTCGATTGGGATAAAAGACGGACGGATCTTCGACTAGACGGGTATAAGACGAATTTTATATAGCAAATTACTTGAGGTGGATCACATGCAAGTGCGACTGCGTTAATGGCTGACCAATATGGCTTCACCAGTGCTTCGTTATCAGTACATATTATGCTAAAAAATTGAAAATATTATAAATGTGATGTGTTTTGGTATGCAAACAAATTCCACCAAATTTGTGCTGCGACGCTGCGCCTGCGATGGATGATTGGCCAATGGGACGTACATAGAGATAACTGGTTGGTTGAATTTGTATTACGTCAGTGACAAATCACTGATCAGTTACGGAATTTCATGGCTCACATTGCTACTATATCAGGTTATAAGCTCGATGCCGTCATCATTTCGGATCAATGCCTGATTTACAAATTTGCCGCCTGCAGGGTATTCAATTTTTGTCGCCTCTGAATTTTTATACGTTTTTGGTCACCTTTTTTACGTGACCACGTCTTATTATTCGATGGAGCCGGCTGCACGGACGAAAAAACAAGACACATGCGGCGTTACCTCGCTCTGAGGCGTTCCATTTTCTTATGACGTTGTCACGTTCAACTATCGTCAGTAAACCGACTTTACAGACAACCGATTTTTCTATAGAATTTAGAAGTGGTGAATTGTGAATGGTGAATTTGTACAAGGTATATGCTGTAAAAAAATTCCTGTGACCTTAAAAATCGACCACCCTAGGCAACCTATTCAGCCTGCTGTTAAATCCGCCACTGACTTCGGATGCTGTAAATCTACGTTGACGCGGTCGAATCTGCAAATTTCAATTCAATCATTTTTATTCAACATAGCAAGTATCTTTTTTAAGTTACGCTTTTCAAAGCCTTTTGTAAATCTCTGTAGGTAGGTACATGTGCAGTCTTTGGATGCTTTTCACTCAAGTTGCATACGAAGCCCTGCAAACTCAACATAAAAACGCTTTTAGAGTGCTGATGGGACTGCGTTGCCCTCGCGTCGGGGATGCTGGCCGTAGAAAGCGCACAGCATCCTTGATTCACCGAGTGCGGCGCAGCACCAACAGTCTGGTGAAGACAGTGGCGGCCAGATTGGACGTGGGCAGTATTCTAATGCAGCACTGGACTCGTGTACATTTGGTCAAAGACACCAGACCTACCCATAATTTTAATTTATATAACTATTGTAAATAACACTATGGGCATTTGTGAATCCCGAAATAAATGTTTTTTTTTTTGACTTTTTATATTTGAGTCCATCACCGGTTCCAAGGCGAGCCCAATGACAGGAACAAAACAAACTCTGTGGAACTAATATAATCTTTTAAAATAATCTTTTTTACATTTTGTTAAAGTGCTGTAGCTAGTATATTAATATTACATACCAAACAAGCCTTTGCCACACTAACCTATCCATTCACTAAGATTCGGTGCAGCATCCGGCGATTAGAGGTTGCGTGCCCACAATACTCTGAGAGTAATCTGTGTTCTATTTATATTATATTGTATTTGATACACGAAAATTGTGAAATTATAAATATTATGAAGCAGTTATGCTGTCGAAACGTCAAGTTTATTTAGAAGTATAAAAATGGATTATTTGCGAGTTTAAGTTTTTACAACATATTTTTTTATAATACTTTAGTAAACTGGTAACTATTGAAAGTAATTGTAAATGCCAAAAATCCAACATTTTTAAAGTGAAAACTTCTTTAGGCGCGGTACGCATATTTTTTAGATGAGATAAAATCTCTGGATTCGCGACACCGTTACCACCGTTATGAGACGCTATTTGACATTTATATGACGTTTGATCTATTTATATAAGATTATGCAATATTTGTTTACATAACCAATCGTCAAACACACTGAAATTTCAATGTCATGCGGCCATTTTGTGCGCCGTTTAAATTGTACAGGTTGTCATAATCTATTACAGCCTGTTTTATAGGTATTTTAATTTAATTGTTTTCTCTTCTTTCGGCAGTCCCTGTGACTGGTTGGGTTAGTTTTTAACCGACTTGCCGACAAAAAAAAAGGAGGTTCTCAATTCCTCTGTAAGTTTTTTTTTTTTTTTTGTATGTATGTGACACGATATCTCCGTTGTTTGTGAATGGATTTCAATGATTATTTTTTTGTTTGAAAGCTGGTGTTTCCAATTTGGTCCCATATTAATTTTATTAAGATCTGACAAGCCGTTTTTTAGTTATTCCCAATAATGCCTATTTGTTTGGTTTTGTTTACCTTGGACTCATGGAGTCGGTGTCAGCCAAGGTAGGTAGGTAGGTAATGTACAGCAACAAATACGACACCGACTCCAAAAGTAACTATAATGACGTGGTAAACGCAAAGTTTGTACATTAGTAGAAGATTAAGTTGATTATATGTTGTAGTTTCTTTAATGTTTGTGACATTAAAGAAACTGTTATTTTATTACTTTTTAGTTTAGTATTTTTGAAGTCGGTTTTAATTTTTTGTAAAATGTTTTTTTTTTATACACGTACAGAAACGGAAAGATGCTATAAGGATTCGGTTTTGCTATTATAGGTATTTTAATTTAATTGTTTTCACTTCTATCGGCAGTCCCTGTGACTGGTTGGGTTAGTTTTTTTATACACGTACAGAAACGGAAAGACGCTATAAGGATTCGGTTTTGCTATTTTGAGGATAGGAACTCGAACAATTGAATTTTACAACTGAATTTTAGTAAGGGATTCTGTAACCCTTGGAACCAAAAAAAGTTAAAATTGTTTCAGCACGGTACAGGTGCAAGTGAATATTGGTAATACTGAGGTCTGGTATGTACCCACTTTTAACTGCCCCTCGTATATCTCCTGCACGTACGTACAATGGTACCCAAAATTTACAATAGGTTACCTATGAAATTGCCGTTCTGCAGTACTGGCCATCTCAAATAAAAAAAATTTTTGTTTGGCTAAGAATTCTTATTTCAAATTAATTTTATTTAAAAAACATGGAATTCTTTTTCCAAAAGTAGTCATTTATTTATTGATTAGTGTTACATTTTCGTCGCATTTCAATTTTTTTCGTCATCATGGATACGTTAAAAATTCGAGTAATTATGGAATATGAGTACCGTCGTGGCAGCAAGCGGCACGCAACATCAACGACGTTTACGGAGCTAACACTACAAACCAACGCACCGCCTGTTATTGGTTTGCTCGCTTCCGTTCTGGAAATTTCGACCTGAAAAATGAACCTCGCGGTCGTCCGAAGACTTTGGTGGACAATGACGAATCAAATTGGCAAGGTAAAAAAGCTTGACAAATGGGTGCCCCACGAACTCAATGATCGCCCGCGCGAAGTACGCGTCGAGACGTGCCTTGCACTGCTCAACTTCTACTTCAGCCTTCAGCCGCTTGAAGGGGAGTGTCCCGGGTCTTAAACAGGACACCTCGTAGTATCGTTTATCCTAGTCTACCTTATGGTGTATCCGCAAAATGTGGTAAAACCGAAAGCAAAGAAACTTGAAGACATGATGTCCTAATAAGCAGCGTGATGATGAGCACTGGCGATTAGCGTGACAATGTGCAGCGTGATAATGATCAGAGTGACGCCCTGTAATTACCAACAGCGTGATGCTAAGCAAAGTAATGATAAGAAATGGTGATAAGTAGCGTGATGATGATCAGAGTGATGATGAGCAGCGTGTTAAGGGCTCCTCACCATGGTTCAGGCCTTCACGTGGCGGTGTGGCACAGTAGCCTAGGGTGAGCCCAACACCTTGGGTGAAGCCAATTGAGCCGTGGGGGCTCTTTGTACTCCTCTTATAAGAGGGGACAAAAGAGCAGGGGCCAAGGGGTGAGGATGGGAACCTCACCCCATTGTACTGTCCCGACGTTGGGAGGGGTTGTTCTGTGTTGCGGGACAATCCCTCTGTGGAGGTGGCGTCGGTCCCTTGCAGGACTGACTAGCCATCGAGGTGCCCTGTTAGCTTAACCGATCCGGGGCACCTCACCAAGGTGGTACGGGGGGCACTCGCCGGGTTTTAGTGGGTAGAGCTGCGTCCATTCACCATCTTTCGGGCGCAGCAAGTCCCACATACCCGCCTGGGGAGGCCCACTCCCCAGGCGGGATGCCTTCGAGCATTTCCCGGTGTAAAAAAAAGCGTGTTAAGGGGCTGCGTGTTAGAGGTCAGCGTGAAAATAGCGAGGTAACGAGCGACGTGAACCTGTAGTGTGTACGTGTAGTAATAGCGTGGACGGTTGTCGTAAAAGTTGATGTTGTTCGAAATGAAACGATCACATGTATACTTGTGGTTTTATACTTATTACAAGTATTGTAGTGGTCATAATGAGTGGATCGGCCGTCTTAGCGTTCATCGATAGAGTCCAGCAGAGAAAATGTATAGTGTTGTCTTTGTCCGCGCCTTAGATTTGCACATTTCAAATATCTGTGGATTTGTACCTCTTTTACCTCCAGGAAATGCTCTGAGGCATCCTGCGAGGGAGTGGGTCTCCCCACGCGGGTATGATGGACTCGCTGCGCTCGACAGCTGGTAAGTCGTCCACTTACCCTCTCTCTCTCTACCCACTAAAACCCGGCAAGTGCCACCAATGCTGCTTTTGGTGAGGTGCCCCGGATCTAGTAAACAAACAGGGCACCTCGACGGCTAGTCATTCCCCCAAGGGAGTTTAGTAGTTTTAGTTATCCCGCGGGGGAGGGGGGAATCCCCAGTATGTGGCACTCGCTGCAACTCACACTGAAAGATGGTATGGTGGTCGCAGCTCTACCTACTAAAACGTATGTACGTGTATTTTTTTGTCAAATAAATCTAATTCTTTCTTTCTTTATTTCTTCTTTCTAAAACCCGGCAAGTGCCACCAATGCCGCCTTTGGTAAGGTGCCCCGGATCTGTGGAGCAACAGGGCACCTCGATGGCTAGTCAGTCCCCCAAAGGACCGACCCCACCTCCACAGAAGGGTTGTCCCGCACCACAGAACAACCCCTCCTAACGTCGGGACAGTACAATGGGGTGAGGTTCCCATCCTCGCCCCTTGTCTCCTGCTCTTTTGTCCCCTCTTCTTATAAGAGGGGTACAAAGAACCCCCTCGGCTCAATTGGCTTCACCCAAGGTGCTGGGCTCACCCTAGGCTACTGATCCCCACCGCCACGTCAAGACCTGAACCCACTCACCAAGGCGGCACTGGTGGCACTCGCCGGGTTTTAGTGGGTAGAGCTGCGTCCACTTACCATCTTTCGGGCGCAGTGAGTCCCACATACCCGTCTGGGGAGACCCACACCCCGCGGGATGCCTCAGAGCATTTCCCGGCGTTAAAGAAAAAAAAAAAGACCCAACTCTTATCTAGCGCATCATTAAACTCTCGGCAACATCTTACAGCGTCAGCGATTTCGTTCTTGTACTACTTTTTATTCTTGTGGGGTTAGCAAAAAGCGCCCTGAACACCTTGAAATGTGGCTTATACCGGGTGAATTTGGAACGCTTGCGAAAACGAAGAGGTATGATAGTGTTGGCATAGCCTGACATGATACAAGTGAAAAAACGCGTTTTCTTTCTTTTTTGGTTGCCTTTTTTATTTTTTGTATAATCCGGTTTAGTAAACATAATGCAGGAATTTGATAATAACGCTTTAAAAAATGTTTTTTTAAAAAAAACAGCAATGTAATTGGTTTATGGTTCAGGCCGGTTAGCGGACTGAATCAGCTGATAGCGTTCGCCGCATGCACGAGGTGAACGAACTCTCGCACCGCGCGCGTCTTCAGTGCGATTTATCGCTTTAGTCGTTCATCGTTTTAGTTTCTACTAATACATTGCGGGTTTGCAAAATACACAAGCCCTAAAATTTTCTTTAACAAACGTTTCTGAGATAAATGGTTATATGCATTATATAGTATATAAATAATATATTATTAGGGTTTAATCTTCGCAAGCGTTCCAAATACACCCGGTATAATATATTACAGACTTATGCTGGGAAGTCTCTGTGCTAGTAACACAGCATGTCTTGCCCTTCTCTCCGTTAAAAAAATGTTGGTATTACAACAGAACGTAACATGACAGGCCTACAGTCAGCAATGGACGGATAGAGGCTGATGATGATGATGGTGTTTTTTTTAAAGCATAGGAGAGCAAACGATCAGTCGAAGCTTTAGACGCCCATACACATCACAACCAGAGATTATGCAGATGCGCTGCCCTCCTTTTCCCTATCCCTCCCAATGGGCCACGGGAAACTCATAAACCGTACGAAATGCGACAACATAGCTGTCACTTTACGCCGGTGTTATGTGAGCGAGAGGTACCAACCCGGTCGTGCTGGCCCAATTCGGCTGCAAATCATGGCACTACCTCTTATAATTTTTATTTTATTTAATCAATGAGAAGAATTCTATAGGTTTTGGCTTCACTGACAGACTGACAACGGAGTGAGTCTACAGTCCCGTTAAGTTATCTTGAGCCAAAAAAGATCGGAACCCAAAAAGTCATAAATTTCTGAATGTACATTTCGTTGCTATCCGTGCCTCTCAAGTTCCAGTTGAACGGGGCGAACGGGGGGTTGGATACAATTCCTGCCACTCACCTGCAGCATTGCATCCCATGCCATTGTGTGGTTAGCGACTTGAGGGATACGATAGTGAAGTAAAAAAGGTTTTATTCAATATAGTACATAAGAGTATCATATTGATCGTCAATATTATTCTACTGCTGCTTCCAAAGCTAGTCCACTGAGAAGAACCGGCGAAACGAACTCAGTGGATCCAATCTTTTAAAGAAGAAGAAAGAAGAAACTTACGAACTTATTACGGCTAAATTAACGCGGTGCGATTGGTCCTTGCTTTTTTATTATTTATTACTAGGGACATTGGCTTTAAAAAAAGACATCATACCGGATTAAGTTTGAAATCTAACGCGAGTGAAGCTACGGGCAATAACTAGTAATAAAATAAGAGTAGTGGGCAGAACGGTATATAGGTAAACACATGGCTCAATGGTTAGCGCGTTGGCGCTTAAGCCGTAGTTGCTTCGAATCCCGCCAGGGATCAAAAAGTTATCTGTGTTCCTGGATCATGGATGTGTATTAAAATATTTATTTATTTATTTTATTTATTAAGCCATAATATATTCCATAACCTTAATCATATTTTATTTACAATATTGTTAGTTGTTGTTAGTATTTATCTTAATCTTAGTAGTTAGTAATTGTGTTATTTTTCAGTTGGTTTTTGGATATGGACCCCAGTTTGGGTAAAGGCCTCCTCCAACTCTTTCCATGCATTTCTGTCCTTAGCCCGCATCATCCAACGTTTTCCTGCAACCTTCCTGATGTCGTCAGCCCACCGTTTTATTGGTCTTCCTGTCCTTCTTTTCCCTAGTAATGGTCTTTTCCAACGCGTAGTTTCAATGGTCCACCGTCTGTCTGTATATCGGGAGACATGGCCAGCCCTGTTCCACTTTAGTCTCAGGGCGTGTGTGCATCGGTTACTTTTGTTTTTTGTCTTATAATGTCGCTTCTTATTTTTTGTATTTTTCTTATCTTTAATATGCTTCGTTCCATGGCTCTTTGGGTGGTCAATATTTTATGTTTCACTTTTTCTGTGAAAGTTCAGGTCTGGCAGCTGTACAGTAAGCTTGGTAGTACACAGGTGTCCATTACGATTTTCTTCATGGTCAGATTGTAGTCATCTTTTAAGATTTCTTTTAATGACCAAAACCTGTTCCAGGCTATAGCTATTCTTCTTGCAATTTCTTCTTCATTACTTGTCTTGCTAAAGGATATTTTCTTCCCCAAGTATATATAGTTTTCAACATAGTCTATGATTTTTCCTCTCACTTTGATGGGTTCTTTGTCGCTGTTGGTCATTATTTTAGTCTTACTTGCATTCATTTCTAAGCCAAATTTAGCACTCTCTAGGTCAAGTAGTTGCATCATGTGTTCTAGTTCTTTGGGTTTCTCAGCTAGCAGTACGATATCGTCAGCGAACCGTAGATGAGTTAGATGGCGTCCACATATTTTAATTCCTTTTTGTGACCAGTCAATATTTCGAAATATGTTCTCGAGCACTGCAATAAATAGTTTTGGTGATAATGGGTCGCCTTGTCGGACGCCTCTTTCTATATTGATCGGTTTTCCTCTAGTTTCTAGTTTTACCTTACTTTGGCTATTCTCATAGATGTTCTTTAGGGTGTTTATGTATTTTGGATGTATTCCCACCAAATTCAGGGCATTCCAGATCGCGTTGTGGCTTATACTATCAAATGCTTTGCTGTAGTCGATGAACGCTACATACAGTGGTCTGTTGAACTCACGGTACTTCTGTATAACTTGTTCTATAGACTGAATGTGGTCGGTAGTGCTGTAGCCTGAGCGAAAGCCGGCCTGTTCTACTGGTTTTGAGTTGTCAATTTCTGTAGTTATTCGTTTTAGCATTATAGAGGAAAAAAGTTTATACACACTTGCTAGTAGACTGATTGGTCTGTAATTTCCTATATCCAGCGGGTCGCCTTTTTTAAATATCAATATGATGTCAGATTTGCACCACTGCGACGGTACAGTCTCTGTGTCTATTACCATATTGAATAGTTTTGTGAGGTGTGGTACTAAAGTTGGTGCTCCTATCTTAAGGACTTCGTTGCTGAGTCCGTCTGGCCCAGGACTTTTTTCGTTTTTTAGCCGTTTGATATGTTCGTACACTTCTTTTTTCTCTATGGGATGTACAGAACTGCATGTAGGTTCTATCTGCTCGGTATCAATCTGTTCAGGCCTATGGTCGACGTCTCTTTTGCGGTACAGTTCTTTGTAGAAGTCTGTTGCATGCTCAATTATATCTTGCCTTGATTTTGTTTCCTTGGATTGTTGTTGAAGTTTTTGTATCCATGTTTTGTGAAAGCTTAGATCCTTAAATGCTCTCTTTGTACTTCTGTATTTGTTTAAGTTTCTTATTATTACTTGTTGTCTGTGGGTTTGATAATCTCTACGTATTGATTTACTCGTTTCTTTGTATATTCTTCCTAACTCTTTTTTTAAATCAGTGTTCTTATTTTTTGTTTGTATTAGTTCACTACGTCTTTTAATGAGTCGCTCTGTATGTTCACTAAATATTCTGTGTTTCTTCTTTTCAGTACATTTACTTATCTCTGAACTGCTTGAAATGATTTTCTCTAGTTTGTTGTAGTAGGTTTGGACATCGATAGGGCTATTAAACTCTTCTTCTGATTTTTTCATGTTAAATTTTAGGTTATTTATATATTTGTCAGTCTGTTCTTCAGTTTTCGGTGTGTATTGTATGTTATTAAAGTTTTTCCTGCTAGTAGGGGGTAGTTTTAGTTTCATGGTGCCTCGGAGCAGTTTATGGTCTGAAGGGAAGCTTGTGTTGATTACTTCGAAATTTGTAAATAGTTTAGGATTGTTGGTCGTTATGTAGTCTAGTTCGTGCTTGGTTTTGTTATCGGGTGACATCCATGTCCATTTTCGAGTATTTCTCTTCTTGAAGAAAGTATTTACTATTGAGAGTTTGTGTTCTAGTGCATAGTCTATCAGCTTTTCTCCTCTTTGATTCCGCTCCCCATAACCATATTCGCCCATGATTAGGTGCTCATCGCTGCCTGGGCGTCCTATACGGGCATTGAAATCACCCATCACTATTATTGTTTTGTCTTCAGTCAGCGAGTATGCTCTGTCTAGATCTTGGTAGAAACGGTTGAGATCGTCTTCGCTGGAGTTCTCTGTTGGTGCATACACTTGGATTAGTGAGATCGAAAGTTCTTCAAACATTATATAATTTGGGGATGAGAATCCCAACTCCGTGTAGGCCTTTTGTTTGGCCAATGTAATACAGAATATAGTCATGGTATTCCTCGATATTACAGCCCAGTCTTTTCACTTCCGACAGTCCTAGGATGTCAAATTTTACCTTTTTATGTGCATGTGTGAGTTCTAAGTATCTTTCTTTGCTAGACAAAGATCTTACGTTGTAGCTGCAGATCTGTAACTTTTTCCCTTCATTCTTCGAAGAACGGGCCGCTATCTGAGATTTAAAATGTTTATCTTTTTGTTCTTGTTCATTTATTTCCTTCTTATTGTTTGCAGTTGGAGGGTTGTGGTCTAATTTCCCACGATGACCAATCGGCTTGGGAAATGTGTTGTTGTTTAAGTTTAGTTGGCTTTTGCATAGTTTGTTCGTGTTTTTCCGGGGGCTGTCATTTATTTGCTATTGTTTCTGTTCGTTTGAGGGTTGGCTTGTAAGGGAGTTGCTTCTTCCTCTCATCATGTCGAAAGCGTTTATCCTGTTCTCTTTGCTAAAACCATTAGGTTTCTTGGGCTTGTTTATAGTAGCGGGTGAAGTTGAATCATCTCTTTTCCGTTTTTCGTTACCCGTGAATCCTTTCTTGACTATAAGCTTGTCATACTTTATAAATGCATAATTGCCATTGTTTCTTTCTTCTATAAGTTTAGGTTGAAGTTCCTTCCTCTTGTCTAATACTTCTTTTGGGTAGTCTTCAGAAATATGGATGGTCTTCAGTTTTTTACTATTTTTTAAAATATAAATTTTTTGCCAGTTGTTCACAAAGGACACCAATATTGGTCTTTCTTTTCCGTTTGTGTTATTTGGTTTGCCAATCCTCCGGGCTACATTAATATCCTTGTTGTCTAGGTGGATATTGAGCTCACTTTTGACTTTATTCTTTACTGTATCCATAAGCTCGTGTGTTGATTGTTCGTTTTCCTTGAGGCCATAAATAATGATGTTGTTTGATCTGGCGTTTCTCTCTAAAGAAGACACTTTTTCTTTTAATTTTTGATTTTCTGACTTCAGGTTGTCTATTTCTCGGGTAAATGACACAAATTTTTCATCAATCTCTGATATTATCTCCTTTGTTTGCTTTTCCATTTCCATTTTCATTCTATCGAAAAATTCCTGCATGTTATCCATTATGTTTTGCCTTTGCTGTGTTTGCGCGGAACGAAACGTTGAATGTGTGGAGTTGTGTGAACCGGGACGTTAAATTGTGTAAGATCGTTACGATGAAGTATCTTTATGTTGGCACTATTTTAGTTCTGTCATCTTGAGTCTGTTGTCACTGTCAAAATCTCTCAAATGTCTCAATTCGTGTGTTTTTATGTATGTTAGTATTAGCAGTTGACAGATAACCTTCGATAGTTTTTAGTTGATTTTACCAAGCTTTATGCTTTGAACGTTGTTCTGATCGATATTTTTCGTTTATCTAACACTATGTCACTGGATGAATGCTGTTTTTTTTTTTTTTCACCGTTATCAATTTGATTATCGCCGCTCGTGACTTTTGTGTCTTTACGTGGAGATAGCCGGTTTGCTCTTACAGAATTTTTAAAATAACAAATTTACTTGAAAAAACAGAAAAATGTGCAGAGGCAAGATTTGAACCTGGGCATCAAGCGCATGCAACGCTTAGCATGTACAAGTTGTACCGCTGAGTCTTTAACATTTCTTTTGAAATATTGGAACTATTTAATCTAATGCGTGTATGTTTTGTCCGTTACGTAGTTAACTTATTTTCAGTTCACCTGCACTTTTCAAATATAATTAGTCCTGTTTTTTATTTAATCTTGTATTTCTTAACACTTGAATATTAAAATATTGTATAATTTCAAATCACTATTAATGATTTTAATTGTAGTTCTTATCTTCTTATCACTTTAACTTATAGTTTTAAAAGAGCACTGGCCTCACTTTCTTTCCACTTTATTGGTATTAAATTGTTACTATTTTATTGGATAACACTTATACCTTATATTTAGGTTATCCTTTTTCTTTTTAATCACTTTAAATATAGTTTTAATAATTAATTTATTTATAAAGGTAAAATTTATACGGATTTGTTGTTACTATTGCAAATGACATTGACAGCCTTTAAACAGCCTTTTGACAGATTTATTAAAATATATTACACATAATATATTATAAAATAAAAGTATTAAATATATTTCCGTTGTACACCCGTAACACAAGTTCTTCGAGAACTTACCACTGGACCAGATTGACGTGGTGTAACGTCTATACTCCATAGATATGTTACCTATCCATAGTCAAATGTCATCCAATTTATAGGTTCAATGAATATTGCACAGCTAATGTAGTGTGGTGATTGGCCATTAATAATTGAGGTGAATAGGCGACGGTTACTTTCATATTATAATCAAAATTTATGCCATACCATACTATCGAGCCCGCTGCACCTTGGGCGAAGCTGATTGAGCCGAGGGGGCTCTTTGTTCCCGTCTTATAAGAAAAGGGGACAAAAGAGCAGGGGGGGGCAAGGGGCGAGGACGGGAACCTCACCCCATTGTACTGTCCTCACCACCTCACCAAAGGCGGCATTGGTGACACTCACCGGGCTTTAGTGGGTAGAGCTGCGTCCACTTACCAGCTTTCGGGCGCAGTCAGTCCCACATACCCGCGTGGGGAGACCCACTCCCCCGCGGGATGCCTCAGAGCATTTCCTGGCGTTAAAGAAAAAAAATACTATCGGGCCCGACTGATCTTGTCCTGTACGAAATATTTTTTTGCGTATTGTGAATTTAAATCGCAAATCCATTTGAACACACACAAAAAATACAAAAAATCTGCCGTTAAGGATTTCAGTGACATACATACGCACAGAGAAATTATATTACATAATATAATTATTATGTAGTATATTATTTTGTTATTAATAAGTCGTAGGGCTAAGTAGCAATGAGAGAGCTCAAAAATATATAAATTTTTGCATTATACAAACTTTTATCTAGTTTCTCTGATAAAAAAAATGATGTATCCTACTTAAGAACTTTTTTTTTAACGCCGGGAAATGCTCTGAGGCATCCCGCGGGGGAGTGGGTCTCCCCACGTGGGTATGTGGGACTCGCTGCGCCAGAAAGCTGGTAACTGGACGCAGCTCTCCCACCCGGTGAATGCCACCAATGCCGCCTTTGGTGAGGTGCCCTGGATCTATTGAGCAAACAGTGCATCTCGACGGCTAGTCAGTCGTTCAAGGACCGACACCACCTCCACAGAGGGGTCGGCCCACAACACAGAACAACCCCTTCCAATGTCGGAACAGTGCAATGAGGTGAGGTTCCCATCCTTGCCCCTTGTCCCCCCTGCTCTTTTGTCCCCTCTTCTTATAAGAGGGGTACAAAAAGCCCCCTCGGCTCAAGTTACTTTGCCCAAGGTGCAACGGCTCACCCTAGGCTACTGAGCCCCACTGCCACGACAAGGCCTGAACCATGGTGGGGATATCTTGGTGTTTAAGTTCATGATAAAAATCTTATTTTGTTAGATTTTAATACATGATTAGTTAATTTTTCAAACATACCTCTTTTAAAAAGAGATTCACATCTTATGGACTAACGGGACCGGTTTAAGCCTCTTAACTTTCTTCGTAGATGAGTCTATGCATGTTCTTTAAAATTTAGAAGGAATTTCTCCAATTATCGTTTTGAACGTAATAAAATAACAAAAACCATTTTGTAGTTTAAGTCCTTTAGTAATAAGCTCGCGCGCGTATGAACAGCCTCACTCCGCTCAGGACGCTCAGTCCCCGCTAGCGCGTGTCCGGTATTATAATTATTGTTTAACAATGCGTCGCCTTAAGCGGCCAAACTTGGACGTTCAGAAATTAAACGAATTCAAGCTCTATATCTCTATATAATTAAACAAGATCAGTTTGCGTCGGTAAAATCCTATTTGAAGTTTTGAACTCAGTTAAGTGCCTAAACTGAGTTTTACTTGAATTGAACGCGTTCAAAATCGGATCTTAGATTATCCTTGTAAACAATTTTGTAATTTAGCACACCCCACAGAAGGTCCAGGTCCAGTCGTGTACGAGAAAATCAGATACACGCTAAGAAAATATATAGCGTAAATAACGATGTTAATCTATACATATAAATAAAATTGGAGTGTCTGTTCGTAATATTAAAATAATGTTTATTAATTATATAAATAAACTGCTTTTTATTGAATGCATATTAATGTAACACGGTACATATACCAAAATAACATTTTTTACAACTTTTGTCTGTCTGTTTATTCCGGTTAATCTCTGAAACGGCTGGGCCGATTTTGACGGGACTTTCACTGGCAGATAGCTGATGTTATAAGGAGTAATTATGCTACAAAATAATTATCATCCATCCGCGTATGACTGTCAATTTAAAATAACGCGGGCGAAGCAACGGGCAACAACTGGTGTTGATATACAAGACAAACAGTTGTTAGATGTTTACAGACATCGGACAAAGCTGCCATACTCCTGTGGTATGAGATTCGCTCTGAGAACGGAATTAGTTTGGTCTGAAGTATCAATGGAATATTATGCCTGAACTTCAATGGCGAAGTTTGAGTTAACCAAGTTGTCAGTATTGCCAGCTGCAAACATCTGTATCTACACACTAGCTGTTGCCCGCAGCTTCACCAGCGTTAACTTAGGTTTACGGCCGTACGCGGATTGATGATGATTATTTTTATAGCCTAAGTTACTCCTTAATACATCAGCTATCTGTCAGTGAAAGTCCCGTCAAAATCGGCCCAGCCGTTGCCGAGATTAGCCGGAACATACAGACAGACATACAGACAGATAGACAGACAATTTTTTTAAAAGCGGTTATTTTAATATTACAAACAGACACTCCAATTTTATTTGTCTGTATAGATATATAGATAAATAAAATGGGAGTGTCTGTTTGTAATATTAAAATAACCGCTTTTTATTAAATGCATATCGATGTATACACGTTACATATACCAAAATAGGCTGTATAGATATTATTATGACTGATAATATTATGTATGATTATTTTGACTGTGGTTTACTTTACTTCTAAAACAATTGTGGAGTTCAGGCCATAGTTTTAGCGCGGGTGGGCGAACTTAACAATTTTTTTGATTTTTTTGCGTTTCCTTTAGATTTTCCCTAGAATATGGGTAAATATCTTGCGCTTGTACCACTCAACAGAAGCATAGGTCAACACTTCTTATGATCTTCTGAAGTTATGTAGTAATTCACGACGTGCACTACGTGTGTCATCACCTACATGTGTTCATCCACGGGAACAATATTTGACATTACATTCACCAGTGTCAGGGATGCAAACCACGGGGGTGCTCTAGATGGTCGGATTGCCCCCATACTAGGAGGAAGCCTGGTAAGCCCTTTTGAGGGCTGGTCGCGGGGGATTGAAGGCAACTAGTGGTTTTAGAGCGGTATACCGGCGCGGGGGTCGCGGGGAGCGCCAGGAGTCCCACATATCCCCGGGGACGATCCACCCCCGGGTGAATGCGCAAGGAAGGCAGGATGCAAACCAACTTCATTAAATTAGTATACTTTTTTTTTGCGCTGGGAAATGCTCTTAGGCATCCCGTGGGGGAGGGGGGACTCCCCAGGCGAGTAGGTAGGACTCGCTGTGCCCGAAAGATGATAAGGTGGATACTGCTCTACCCACAAAAACCCGGCGAGTGCCAGTAATGCCGCCTTGCTGCAACGGCTATTCAGTTCCCCCGGGACCGACACCTGCACAGAGGGGTTGTCCTTCACCACAGAACTCCCCAACGTCGGGACAGTGCAATCGGGTGAGGTTCCCATCCTCGCCCCTGTCCTCCTGCTCCTTTGTCCCCTCTTATAAGAATTGTACAAAGAGCAGCTACGGTGGGGTAAATTAGTATAGTAAGTTAAGTAATCTCAAGTACGTTTTATAAAAAAATCTGTATACGTATGGTTAATAACGTATGTATGTAAAATGTATGTTCCCTAAAAATTCCCCATAGTAAACTCCCGTTATTAACGTAGGAACCATTGAAATAGTTCACCAGCTTTATAATATAAATTCTATCGTAACCGAGCATACTTGCGAACTTCGATGGTTATATGGTCAATATATTAGTATCTTTGATGTGCCTTATTTTCTTTTACGCTGGGAAATGCTCTGAGGCATCCCGCTGGGGAGGAGGGACTCCCCAGGCGGGTATGTGGGACTCGCTGCGCCCGAAAGATGGTAACTCTACCCTCTAAAATGCGAGTGCCACAAATGACGCCTTTGGTGAGGTGCCCGGATCTGTTGAGCAACAGGGCACATCGAAGGCTAGTCAGTCCCCCAAGGAACCGACGCTATCTCCACAGAACGGTTGTCGCGCACCACAGAACGACCCCTCCCAACGTCGGGATAGTGCAATGGGGTGAGGTTTCCATTTCGCCCCTTATTCACCGCTGCTCTTTTGTCCCCTCTTCTTATAAGAGGGGTACAAAGAGCCCCCTCGACTCAATTAACCTCGTCCAAGGTGCTGGGCTCACACTATGCTACTGAGCCCTACCGCCACGTCAAGGCTTGAACCATGGTGGGAATTTTTAATGTGCCTTGATTGATATCGTGCCAGTAAAACCAACTCGAATGTTCACGGCAAACGGTATTATTTATTTTCTTCCTTCGTTACATATCTTTATTGACTAGCTGTTGTCTGCAGCTTCGCCCGCGTTACTTATCAACTCTTATTAGTCACAACGTAAATAATATGTTATATAGCCTATAGCCTTCCTCGATAAATGGGCTATCTAACACTGAAATTATTTTTCAAATCGGCCCAGTAGTTCCCGAGATTAGCGCGTTCAAACAAACAAACTCTTCAGCCTTATAATATTAGTATAGATTAATTCTCATTGTCTTCAACGACACCCCGGGACTTAAATTAAACCCAAGTTTCTTCTTAAGCTGTTTTATTACAATTTTTTTAATTATTTTAATTCGAGCTAAACGTTTTAGTGAGTGGGAGGATCTTATTTCAAATATCTGTGGGGAGGGGAGGGGAGGATGCAGGTATTTTTAAATATATCATGTTCGACGGTATGCGAATTCTTGAAACGCCTAATGAAAATTAATAGCAACGAATTACTCGCTGGCGCTGTAATTCGGAATACTAATATTTACACAGATGTACATGCGGTTTTTTGTGTAAGTTTAATTGCAAAACTACTTTGCGCACATGAGGGTAATTTTTTTACGGATGAAACGTCACGAAAATGTGCATCATTTTTGTCCAAGAAGAGGGAGAGAGTGATTGAGACCAATTGAGAGAGAGTGAGAAAGGGCCAACCTAGCATGAAGCACATAGGTATGGAGTAAGAGTAGGGAGCAAGCGATTGAGAAAAACCAAGAGAGAGAGTGAGATAGAGCGAACGTCGTATCGCAAGTCTCTGAAATTTAAAGCTTAAATATAAACGAGATTTAAAAATTAGTTTGCCAAATAAGATTCACTTCTGACATGTGTACTTTAATTTTTTCACTAAATTTCATTAATTTATTTAATTTTTTGCCGACAGTACAACATCTAGCGAAAAACATCTCTTTTTTGGCGACGGTAAAACATTTAACAAAAACACCGCATTTTTGCCGACGGTACATTATGGCATATGATAAGAAGCGTTATCTAAGCGCGATTGAGTCATCACGTATTCACGGGGAGACGATTGCACTCCAGACACTCTAGACACTAGACACTCTAGACACTACAGACACTTTAGACACTACAGACACGCCCGTTCACCGTTCACGGGATGTCTTTGTTACGCGAGTAGCGTTCCCAAAAAAAGCACGCTGCTGGTTGATAGAATTCGTAATTAAAAGAATTTAATGCCGCGTTTTCAATGTCTGCAACATTTTTAGTGTACATTTCTACAAAACGAATATATACCTCTTTACTAAGACCGTGTTTTGCTTCGTCGGTTGTGGTGCTTTTTAACTACTTCTAAAAAAGGAGGAGGTACTCAATTCGGATGTTTGATTTGGTCGACCATTTTATATGTGTGTGATCTCTTACCACTAGGTGAACCGACTATTCGTTTGCTACCTCTTCTATGATCATCATCATCAGCCTCTATCCATCCACTGCTGAACATAGGCCTCCCTCATGAATGCCCTGTTTGCTCAACAGATCCGGGACACCTCGCAAAAGGCGGCATTGGTGGCACTCGCCGGGTTTTAGTGGGTAGAGCTGCGTCTACTTACCAGCTTCCGGGCGCAGCGAGTACCACATACCCGCGTGGGGAGACCCACTCCCCCTCTCTGCACTTGAAATCCTAACCCCGACCGCTGCGTAAAGTACTCGACCAACCAGCCGTCTATGCGTCGACAAATGTTTTAAACCTCCGACAAAACCCGTTACCTGTAATGCACATTTCAGTTCTTTTTTTCCAATCCATTAAGTTTTGTCGATGAGAATATAGATTACCTCAACCGTTTCCTAAAAATTTGTATGCGTTTTTTAAAGTTAATTTCATCAATTGTTATATACGCTGCAGAAGTTTAAACATTAAAAATACTAAAAAGTTTAAAGAAATATTTGTAGCATGTTTTAAAGTTACGTTCATTGATTGCTAGGAGTTAGATATCCCCACCATGGTTTAGGCCTTGACGTGGCGGTGGAGCTAAGTAGCCTAGGGTGAGCCCAGCACCTTGGGCGAAGCGAATTGAGCCGAGGGGACTCTTTGTATTTGTGGCGGAAGTTCTTGCTGAGGTGCACTCCTATGTCTCGGATAGGAGGTCGCTGACGCTGGACGGGATCCTGCGGGTCCGCCGACTAGGGCAAGAGGCTGAGGTGGGGAGAGGACCTGGCGTGGGAGCCGTATGGCAAACGCCTAACGGTTGCCCTGCGTCCGGTCCTAGAGCGGTGGATGCGTCGTAAACGCAAACCCCTCACCTTCCGTCTGACACAGGTGCTCACCGGGCATGGCTGCTTCGGTGAGTACCTGTGCCGGACGGCCCAAAGGGAGCCGGCAACTGTATGTCACAATTGTGGCGCGGCGGTGGACTCGGCCCAGCACACTCTAGAGGTGTGTCCGAGATGGGCGGCGCTGCATCACGATCTGACGTCAGTTATGCCGAGCATCATCACCGCGATGCTCCGCAATGACGAGTCCTGGACGGCGATGGCGACCCTCAAAAAGGCGGCGGAGGGCGCTTGCAGCGGTTTTAGTGGGTAACGACACTGCCCAAGCGGCGAACCCCACACACGGGTTGGGTTTAAAACCAACCCCAGTCCTAGCTAGACCAAAAAAAAAAAAAAAAGGGGACTCTTTCTATCCCTCTCATAAGAAGAGGGGACAAAAGAGCAGGGGGCAACGGGTTGAGGACGGGAAGCTCACCCCATTGTACTGACCCGACGTTGGGAGGGGTTGTTCTGTGGTGCGGGACAACCTCTCTGTGGAGGTGGCGTCGGTCCTTTGGGGGACTGACTAGCCATCGAGGTGCCCTGTTGCTCCACAGATCCGGGGCACCTTACCAAAGGCGGCATTGGTGGCACTCGCCGGGTTTTAGAAAGAAGAAAGGAAGAATTAGATTTATTTGACAAAAAAATACACGTACATACGTTTTAGTAGGTAGAGCTGCGACCACCATACCATCTTTCAGCGTGAGTTGCAGCGAGTGCCACATACTGGGGATTCCCCCCTCCCCCGCGGGATAACTAAGACCATTTCCCGGCGCAAAAGAAAAAAAGGTATGCTGTGATGATCAGCCTTGACGTTCATTGAAGGAGTAAGCCTCTTTCTTTTTCTTTAGGAGGTCCACTGACAAGAGTCACATACTAAACAATTACTATCCTCAATGAAAACCAAATATATTAACGTGCAAAGTTACTAACTCCAGCCATAATTACCATCTGTATGTTATTTATGTCCCACCGGGCGAGACTTGGTACAAGATCCCAACACAAAATACGACGTCTAAACTACAAACAAGTGTACTGGAGTAAAGTTACTGTTTCAGCGTTCAAAGGTTGGTAACGATGATAGTGATGAAAGTTAGCTAGTTTTAAAATATTCAGTTCCAACTAAGTTCAGTTTTGCTAACTTACCGGTGGGAGGGAAGCGCTGTGCCGCGCTCCCGGCTGGTCTCAGGATAGGCAACACATAAATGAGTTTCCTGGGCTCGTTCCAGGTATACTAGTTTATGTTCATGGGCGACGTCGATCACTTAACATCAGGTGGTATGTTTGACAGTTTGCCTATGATATCCAACTAACATAAAAAAAAAACTTCTATTAATACACACAGCAGGCTTTGTTATGGGACGAATTAATCATTACTCTGTCTTATTAACAAGGTATCTAGCAACAAACTTTAATGGACTTATTCAATCCATAGATGCTACTGTATATTGTACGTAATTAAATGTGAATATCTATGTATAATTTTAAAATAGGACGACCTCTGTGGCTCAATGGTTAGCGCATTGGCGCTCAAGCTGGAGGTAGCGGGTTCGAAACCCGCCAGGGAACAAAAAGTTTTCTGTGTTCCTGGGTCATGGATGTGTATTAAATATGTGTATTATATGATGAAAATATTAAATATGTGTATAGTATAAAAGTATTAAATATATTTCGGTTGTCGGGGGCCCATAACACAAGTTCTTCGAGAATTTACCACGGGACCAGATTGACGTGGTATAAAAGCATCCATAGATAAAAAAACTTCATAATATACTTTATGTGAAATATCGCCAATAATAAGAGAAATGTGTTAAAAATAATATTGTTCAAATAAAAAGTTCCCTGGATCTTGTACTAGGTGTAGTAAATTACTATCGTTCGTGCATTAGTTCATCTTTCGCTAACACTGTACGGTCAGCTTAGCAACTGTTGGTGGTTTTAGTGTGACCACGTAACGAAATGGTTGTACTCTAATGTTCATACGAAATTTACACATTTTTTATTTTAATGTTAGTTGGATAGGCAAACGTTCAGACAAGCCACATGATGGTATGTGATCAGCGTCGCCCATGAACATAAACAAGTTATTTTTTTTTATGTCATCAGGGGGCAAACTAGCAGACACAGGCACAACCAAGGCCACGCACATGCGCTGCCCTCCTTTTCCCTATCCCCCCCAATGGGCCACCGGAAACTCGTAAAACCGCACGAAACGCGACAGCATAGCTGTCACTTGACGCCGGTGTTATGCGAGAGATACCACCGCGGTTGTGCCGGCTCAGTTCGGCTGCAATGCAGCATGGCACTACCTCTAGTAGTTGACCTAAGATCTGAGACTTGAGTAGGTCTTGATGCCAGTCTGTCCTGCTCTTTTATCTGCCACACAACCAAGCTGTTTCACAGAAATAAGCACGATGGTGGTACCCAAGCAGACAGGCAGGCGGCACAGCACATCCCTCTTGCCGGTGAATTGATATATAAAAATTGGTATAAATATGAGTTTAAAAGTCTTTAAAGGTGTGTGAAGTTCATCAACCTTTATTTTTCTTTAACGCCGGGAAATGACGGTTAGTCAGACCCTTAGAGGAGACCAACGCCACCTCCACAGAGAGGTTGTCCCGCACCACAGAACAACCCCTCCCAACATCGAGACGGTACAATGGGGTGAGGTTCCCACCCTCGGCCTTTGCCCCCTGCTCTTTTGTTCCCTTTTCTTATAAGAGGGGTACAAAGAACCCCTCGTCTCAATTAGCTTCGCCCAAGGTGCTGGGCTCACCCTAGGCTACTGAGCCCCACCGCCACGACAAGGCTTGACCGTGGTGGGGGAGTTGATATTATTTTTATATTATATATTCAATCAATCACAAAACAAAGGCTTTTTAGGTGTTGAAAAACAACCGTAACGACGCCACAACCTTTCTTTGATATGGAAACCTTGGTTATACTTGTCAGGTTTCCATATCAAAGAAAGCAAAGCCACAAAAAACCGTCTTTGATGAATTTGTTGCTCAAACTGAGAAACCCTAGAAAATCTCAAGAGTTGTTTGCGTCAAAAAATATTTTGGTCCAAAATCACCAAGCTCTGATGTGTAGTTAACTAACTACCATAAAAAAAAAGTGCGTGCGTACAAAGTACACATGTCAGTAGTGAAACTTATTTGGCAAACTAATTTTTAAATCTCGTTTATATTTGTTCTAAAGCTTTACATTTCCGAGATTTGCGATGCGACGTCCGCTCTATCTCACTCTCTTTCTCGATCACTCGTTTGCTCCCTACTCTCACTCCATGGCTGTGTGCTTCATGTTACATTCCCTCTTTCTCACTCTCTCTCGGTCGGTCTTAGTCACTCTCTCCCTCTTCTTGGATAAAAACGTTTTCGTGACGTTTCATCCGTAAAAATTTTTTCCTCATGCTCGCAAAGTTTCACTTCAATAAAATAGCCGCTAACCACAACTTCGCCTGCGTTAACATAGATTTACAACAGTGTTCGGATTGCTGATGATTATTTTTATAGCACTATACTTTTTTAAATTTATGTTATTCTCCTACATATACATCTGTTATACATCAGATAAAAAAGTAAAAGTCCCGTCGAAATATTTTTTTTTGTAGGTATATATTTTTATGTAGGTATTGTGTTTGTTATTTCATACTTCTGTCCACTATATAATATGATTGATAATATGTACCTTAGAATAATTAAATATATATTTATATATATCTTTTCTATCTTAGTAATCGTAAGTAGATAATAATTATTATAAGTTCTTTAAGTGTGTAACAGTGTAATATTTTACCAAAATAAATGTTGTTCTATTTTATTCTATTCTATTCTATTCTAAATCGGCCCAGTCGTTTAAAAAATTAGCCAATAAATAATGAATAACAAAAAACAAAAAAACATCAGCTGTCTGTCAGTAAAAGTTACGTCAAAATCGGTCCAGAGATTAGCTGGAGCAAATAGACAGACCGACAAAATTAAAAAAAAGTGATTTTTTTATGTAAGTACCGTATATAAAATATCATATTCATATAATGACGACCTCTGTGGCTCAGTGGTAAGCGCGTTCGCGCTCAAGCCGGAGGTTGCGGGTTCGAATCCCGCCAGGGAACAAAAATATTTTCTGTGTTCCTGGGTCATGGATGTGTATTAAATATGTTTTTTTAATGTTAGTTGGATAGGCAAACTGGCAAACGTGCCACCTGATGGAAAGTGGTCGACGTCGCCCATGAACATAAACTAGTATACCTGGAACGAGCCCAGGCAACTCATTTATGTGTTGCCTATCCTGAGACATAAGATGTTAAGTCTCGGGGCCAGTAATAACACTGCCTGTCTTGCCCTTCTCTCCGAAACACAGCAAAGCTGTTTCACGGGAGAAACAAGCAAGATGGTGGTACCCATGCAGCCGGGAGCGCGGCACAGCGCTTCCCTCCCACCGGTAAATAAATGTGTGTTATATAATAAAAATCTTAAATATATGTATAGTATAAAAGTATTAAATATATTTCCGTTGTCTGGTACCCGTAACACAAGTTCTTCGAGAACTTACCACGGGACCAGATTGACGTGGTGTGAAATAATATAATAATAATATCAACCCTTTTATGTCCCACTGCTGGGCACGGGTCTCCTCCTCGAAATCAGGCGAGGAGGGTTTTGGGCCATAGTTCACCGATGCGCTGGCCCAATGCGGGTTGGTGAACTTCACACACATTCAAAGACTTTTAATCTTATCAGACATGCAGGTTTCCTCACGATGTGTCCTTCACCGGTGAGCAAGTGATGGCCGTATGTTCAGGTGCACGTAGAAATTTAGAAAAATCCATTTCTAGGCATCACAGGGGGGGGGGGGTCAGGATCGAACCCGGACCTTTCGGCTCTCACTCAAGAGGCCGAGCCCATTACCACTAGGTCATCGTCACTCACATGGTGTGAAAGCGTCCATAGATATTATTATTAATGAAGAGCTGTTAATTTGAAATTACAAACAGACACTTCAATTTTATTTATTTGTATAAATAACCATACCTACACAGTTAAGTCTCTCCTCGTGTAGAAAAATATGGTAGATTGTCGCGTAACGGGGTAGAGTGATCTCGATCCCCGCCATGGTTCAGGCCTTGTCGTGGCGGTGGGGCTCAGTAGCCTAGGCTGAGCCGCTGCACTTTGTACCCCTCTTATAAGAAGAGGGGACAAAAGAGTAGGGGGCAAGGGGTGAGGACGGGAACCTCACTCCATTGTACTGTCCCGACGTTGGGAGGGGTTCTTCTGTGGTGCGGGACAACCCCTCTGTGGAGTTGGCATCGGTCCCTTGAGGGACTGACTAGCCATTTAGGTGCCCCGTTTGCTCAACAGATCCGAGGCACCTCACCGTTTGCATGGTTAGACTAAGTTTCCAGACTAGCCTAGGGTGATCCCAGCACGTTGGCGAAGCCAACTGAACTGAGGGCCCCTTAGCCCCTTGCCATTGTTCCGAGTCAACAGACCCGGGACACCTCACCATAGGCGGCATTGGTGGCACTCGCCGGGTTTTAATGGGTAGATCTGCGTCCAATTACCAGCTTTCGGGTGCAGCGAGTCCCACATACCCGCGTGGGGAGACCCACTCCCCCACGGAATGCATTTCCCGGCGTTAAAGAAAAAAAAGAGTGACCTTAGATTTTAACAAGGAAACCTAAAATCTAAGAAGAGGTGAGCGGAGCTTGCACCTCCTATTGTCAAACTTCAAGTTAAAAACACACTTTCAAGTTATCTGGCCTTTGTCCGCGCTCTAGGGTTGGTCCTAACGGAATTAATCAAGATTTTTTTCATTTTTAGTTTTATTTTTAGTACCTAGTTAGTATTTTTATTAATTTTTTTTTTGATGACGCAGGTTAGTGCTTTTACTTCGCGTAAGGCTCTTGGCTCTATGTGGGACTCACTATTGGGAATGGACTACTCCACTAAACCACCTGCGAGCGCCATCCGTCGGGGTCCCGGATTTGCGACCATCTCAGCGACAAGCTGGCCCTGGCGAAAGGTCAGACTACTGCTTATAAGACCTGCCCGGCCGCCACTAAGCAGTCCCCGCGATGTCGTGTCATTCTGGACCCAGGTTCCCATCCTGAGCCCGACACGAATACAGGGGCGTCCCAGAAGGCGCTACTTAATGCGCCTCCAGGCATTAAGTAGCGCCTTCTAGGACTAATCTTCAGTACTAATGTGTTTAACGACTCTCATAATAATTTTCAGATTTTGATTTGTGGAGAATTGCCTAAATATGATTTAAAATTAACGTTTTTTTTTTCACTTCTAAACTTCTACTGATAAACAAAATTCGAGTGTCTGTTTGTAATATTAAAATAAACGCTTTTACTAAATGTATATGGATATACCGGGTGTATTTGGAACGCTTGCGAAAACGAAGAGGTATGATAGTGTTGGCATAGCCTGACATGATACAAGTGAATAAAACGCGTTTTCCTGTTGTTTTTTGGTTGCCTTTTTTTTTGTATAATCCGGTTTAGTAAACATAATGTTACAGGAATTTGATGATAATGCTTTAAAATAATGTTTTTTTGAAAAAAAAAAAACAGCAATGTAATAAACTTAAATAAACGGCTAGCGGACTGAATCAGCTGATAGCGTTACCCGAGGTCGCCGCATACACGAGGTGAACGAACTCCCGCACCGCGCGCGTCTTCAGCGCGATTTATCGCTTTAGTCGTTCATCGTTTTAGTTTTTACTAATACATTGCGGGTTTGCAAAATACACAAGTCCTAAAATTTTCTTTAAAAAGCGTTTCTGAGATAAATGGTTATATGCATTATATAGTATATGAATAGTATATTATTAGGGTTTAATCTTCGCAAGCGTTCCAAATACACCCGGTATACATGGTACATATACTATAATTTCTTTTAGACTAGCTGTTACCCGCAGCTTCGCTCGCGCTACCTTAGATTTACAGCCGTACCCGGATTGATGATGATTATTTTTGTAGCCTTAGTTCCTCCTTATAACATCAGCTAGCTGCCAGTGATGTACTGTCAAAATCGGCCAAGCCGTTTTAGAGATCAGCCAGAACAAACAGACAGACAGACGGACAGATATACAAAAATTGAAAAAATGTCATTTGCGTATATATACCTACTGTGTTTACATCCATATGCATTTAATAAAAAGCGGTTATTTTAATATTACAAACAGATATACCAATTTTATTGACGTGACAACTGCCCGCTGCAAGAACGAAAAATCATGACGTATGCGATGACGTATGCGGCGTTACCTCGCTCTGAGGCGATCCATTTTCTTATGACGTTGTCACGTTCAACTATCGTCAGTAAACCGACCTTACAGACAACCGATTTTTATCAGTATATGTAGGATATGATGTTATATTTCATACCCTTTTAAGTTGGACATGTACAAATTGCATTAAAATCGCATCAGTAATTTATCATCATGTGATACGACATTGTATAGAAAAAAAAATATTTTTAAGTTTAAAATATGTTAGTCGCCACTCCTAGCTGTATCTGCATTGTTCCAAGATGGCGGATGCTGTTTGCTATAATATTAGCTCGGAATCTCAAAGGCTGTTTACGAGCCAAAGTTGAGAAGCTATAGACTAAAGAGTGAGGATTAAATTAGCTCAAGTTTGAGAAGCGCCTGTTTTTGTTGAAAAAACCTTTATAATATCTTTGTTGAACCGTACGAAAATATATACAAATATATAAAATTCAAGTGTCTGTTTGTAATTTCTTTACAGCTTTTGACTAACAGGATATTATATATACGGTACTTACAATAAAAAATCAAGTTAAATTTTTTGTCTGTCTGTTTGTTCCTGCTAATCTCTGCCTGCTACTCTGAAACGTCTGGGCCGATTTTGACAGGACCTTCACCAACAGATAGTTGATGTTATCAGGAGTATATTAGGCTATAAATATAATCATCATCAATCCGGATACGGCTGTAAATCTAAGTTAACGCGGGTGAAGCTGCGGGCAACAATTATATTATGTTATAAAATTACGAATGTGTGTCAATTTTTTATCTGCTTTACTTGTTCAAGAGTGGAGGCCACTTTATGTAGATGAAGTGTTGGTCGGCCATTAACCAGGTGGGAAGACGATCTACGCGCACGGTCCGTGTGGGATGAGAGTGGCAAGGGATCGGTCGTCTTGGCGTTCATGAGGAATGCCTGTGTTCAGCAGTGGACGGATAGAGGCTGATGATGATGATGATGATTTCTTGAATACTGTTAGTAAGTAGGAAATATGAACTTAAACTGGTTTACCTGGAACTTACCCAGGCAACTCATTCACCCCCACCATGGTTCAGGCCTTGACGTGGCGGTGGGGCTCAGTAGCCTAGGGTGAACCCAGCATCTTACATCTCTTCAAACCGCGGGGAACTTTTCCTAATACAGATTAAAAGTCTTTACGAAATCACAGACACACCTGCATATGATGCTGAGCGAAGCATTTAGCAGTCACTAGGAAGGGAGAGGCACCATTTTTTCCCGTCAGACCTTACCTTACGTTTAATAAATAAGATCAGCGATTATTTCTAAGGGCGCGAAGCGGTAGCGACAGAAAAAAACTACCCTTATTGTTTTCTAATGTTCTGATTCTATATTGAAAAACTTTAAATTGTATCACAATATAGACGTTTTGTATCCACAGTACCACAGTCTCCAAAACGTCAGGATTGTAAAAATAATTTCAATTATTGCTATAAAATGCGCAAATTTTATTTCATTTTAATGGCATCCCTATGAATATTAGTTAACACGATACACTGTCACCCAAATACTCAAACGAATCTCAAATTTAAGACGTACTTAAACTCATGCTACGACGTGTCAGATTCAAAGAAAAAAAAGGGGACAGCACGAGTTTAAGTACGTCTTAAATTTGAGATTCGTTTGAGTATGTGGGGGTTAGTCACCCAAAAATAAATCCATCTCATTAATATGTCATAACTTATTTTATACATACTTTATTAGCTAATACTATCTGTTGCCTGCAGCTTCGCCCGCGTTAACTTAGGTACCCGGATTGATGATGATTATTTTTGTAGCCTAAGTTACTCCTTATATCATCAGCTATCTGGCAGTGAAAGTCCCATAAAAATCAGCCCAGCCATTTTTAAAGAGCCGGAACTAACAGACAGACAGACAAAAATTGTAAGAAATGTTATTTAGGTATATGTAACGTGTATCCATATCCATTTAGTAAAATGCTTTCGAATGAATTTTTTAAAATACGTTATTTTAATATTACAGACATACACTCCGATTTTATTTATCTGTGTATAGATTATGTTATTATAGATGTTTAGAAGATGTATGTAAAGTAATTATATCTATACTATCTTTGTAAAGAAAATGATTCAATGTCACAAGTGAGTTACTTATATGAATGTGTATAATAAAGGCACTTTTTACAGATTTTACGAGAAACCACTTTTTACGGGACCTCCCGGCTGGACCTCCCATTAACAATGGGGACTATAAAGTTAACGAAACGTTGAGAATGCATAAAAATTAAGCAGTACACATAACAGTAGTTTTATTGTAAGAAATAATTGTCTTTAATTGTAAGAAATAATTAATTGATGTATTAATCAACATTTTTTGGGGATTCTTCGCATGTCATTTTTATCATTTGTAGTAATGTGGTATGAAGAATTGGTTTGTAAGAGGTAGTGCTTTGCAGCCAAATTGGGCGACACGAAGGGGTGGTACCTCTCGCTCACATAACACCAGCGTCACTGCTATGTCGCGTTACGTGCGGTTTGTGAGTTTTTTGTGGCTCATTTCGGGCTAGGGAAATGGAGGGCAACTCATCTGCATAATCTATGGTTGTGCGTATGTGTGTGGGTGTCGATAGTCACCAAAAGGCTTCTTCTGCTCCTTTGCCCTTATGTGCTATAAAAAAATGAAATGAAGATAATTAACCTCTGAAATTAGTGGTCTGATTAAAAAAAATACTTTAACCATTATAATTTAATAATAATAATAATAATATCTATGGACAATTTCACACCACGTCAATCTGGTCCCGTGGTAAGTTCTCAAAGAACTTGTGTTACGGGTACCAGACAACGGAAATATATTTAATACTTTTATACTATACATATATTTATGATTTTTATTATATAATACACATATTTAATACACATCGAAGACCCAGGAACACAGAAAATATTTTTGTTCCCTGGCGGGATTCGAACCCGCAACCTCCGGCTTGAGCGCCAACGCGCTTACCACTGAGCCACAGAGGTCGTCGTTAATGTTACTACTGAATTACTCTCTCTTCATTCGATCGATGTTGAGGATCGTGACTTCCATGAAAGTCCTTGTGGGCTGTTCATGTTAATGTTTTCTCCATCAACTTCGATCTTCTTCGTGGAGTTCTCTCTATCTCTTTCCACATTTAAGAGCCTAGCTCTTGTCGGTGCGGTAATCACCAATCTTTTCTTCTCTGCCAATTCCCTTACCTCCTGATACGGTAGAACCTTCTCCTTAATCTCTATATACGTTCTCCTCTGCCTACATATGGAGTACTCTGTTGACCAGTATTTCAGGTTGCTGTGCAATCTCAGTACATCGCTTAGTGCTTTAACCCTTGGTCTTATTATATCTGTTTTTTCTAGCTCTTCTATAAGGGCAAACGGACAGTCGTTTCACCTGGTGGTAAGTTGAGGTCCACAGACACCCGCTACATCATAAGCAGGTGAGTTGCCTTCCAAATATGATGCTCTTTTCTTATAGGTCCTGAACAATATCACTGAGTGGCATCATCTATTAAATAATCATCATCCCGGGCATGGCTATAAATCTAAGAATGACAATACCTCGGGAAAAGCACGTAAAATCATCACCATCATTATGCCATGTAAATGAATTTGGCGCCAAAAATCCGCCATTTAGTTTTTTTATATTTTGATATACCCAATGTCACTCTCACAGAAAATACGAATGTAATAATCCTTCGATTCGTTCGGGTCCCAGAGCGTGCCAAACAATTATACATACATACATTTTCATTTGACCACCTCCGTAGCTCAGTGGTAAGCCCGTTGGCGCTCAAGCCGGAGGTTGCGGGTTCAAATCCTGCCAGGGAACAAAAATATTTTCTGTGTTCCTGGGTCATGGCTGTGTATTAAATATGTGTATTATATAATAAAAATCTTAAATATATGTATAGTATAAAAGTATTAAATATATTTCCGTTGTCTGGTACCCGTAACACAAGTTCTTCCAGAACTTACCACGGGACCAGATTGATGTGGTGTGAAAGCGTCCATAGATATTATTATTATTATTATTATTATTATACATACTCTCGAAAAACATAAGGCGCAGTCGGGTAAAAATAAAATTCGAAGTTTTCAGTCGCTTAAACAAGGATTATATTTCTTAATGGACACAATATATTTTTTTAAGTAATAAAAAATACTTAGGAGATCAACATTGCATTTTCGTACTTATTCTTGGCGTATATTATTATTCTTCTTCTATATAGAAGGATTATTCCCAGAGAAGAGAAAATCACTGTCCTTTTCTTCTAAGACCAAGAAAATCTTCTACTAATTAAGACCGATTTTTCTGCCCACCGTACACAGGTAAGACGCTTTAATATGCTAATGGTCCAAAATAAATTCGGCATAGGCGTTTTATGGAAAATGAGAAATAAATTCAATTTTAAACGAGGGGCTCCCCCCCTCCCCCGGGGCACTTGTAAGTAATTGAGCTTGAGTACTGTGTCGTAAAGTATGACACGTTTATGGGTGGTACAGGGTCCTGTGGTGTGTTTCATTTTTTTCATGTATATAAGTACTTCAGTACTTCAGTATACTTCAGTACATTGAAGACATTTGTAGATAATGACGAAATATCGAGCCCCGCAAAATAAAAGTGAAAAACATGGAAAATATCCCGTCATAGATAATCATTAGACTTAAAAATTGTCTAGAACAAATAATGTGATCTAAAGTGGATCTTGAAAAGGGGGGTATTAAACTGTGATTAATGAAACAAATTTCCATTTTCTCTTGGTAAATCGTGACAAGGGAACGGTCCTCTTGGCGTTCATTGAAGGAGGCCGTGTTCAGCAGTGGGCGGATAAAAGATGACTATGATGATGAAATATAGTAAAAACATGTTATAGAAAAAAAGACAAAAATATTATCCCTATATCTCAGGGTACTCAAATCAACTAAAAAAAATCCAACAATCACACCACGTTAACCTAGCCCCGTGGTAAGATAAGAACTTGTGTTACGGGGAAATAAATTTAATAAATCTATATAAATATACACGTGTATGACCCAGAGCAAATCATCAAAAAGTCATCATACAAATTATCTGCTCTTGAGATTCGAACCCGCGATCTCTGCGTATAGTGTCCAGTACCTTGACTACTAAACTACGAAGGTAACTTACTCACTTATGCAACAGTAGATGCACACTTCTAATTATTAGAGAAATCCTAGGAGGCCATTCATTCATTTCCAAAACTGGAAATGGCCGAGATGAAAAAGGCAAATAAGTCATCATTATTTTCTAGGCAAGAAATTATAAGAGGAAGAAAAAGAAGAAGAAAAGAAAAAGAAGAAAATAATGATAAAGAGAATTGACCAAGCGTTAAGGGAAGGAGAACTAACGTTCTGACAATACTTACAAATTACAATGACGTTAACTCAGTCGGTGCATTGTTCCGGTAACTGCGAAGTTCGACGTCTAACAGGTTAATGGGCGCAAAGTTAAAGTATGCACTTACATTTGCCGAGGGACACACGGCTGTATATTATTTGGGGAAACGGTGCGTTTTTTGAGTTGACATAGTATATTTCCATCCATCGACTGCTAGCATTCTTGCGGGAGCTTAACTGGCAGTAGGGAGTGCTTCAGGCTCACAGCACGCAAAATAGGCGCACAAGCGTCGAGTTGCGGATACTAGCCTAACCTCAAGTGGAAAAAATGGAAATTATATTTCCATCGAAACGGGAATAATTCGTTAAAACAAAGAGGGAAATAAACAATGATAGAAAGGAAAGGGAGAGGCTGCAAACGGAAGAGGACAGAAGGAGAGAATATGTGACAAGTCAAGACTAAACAAGGTTTAAAAATCGTGTTGTGTCGTGGGACACCAGATAGAAATAAAGTTTCTATAAAAATATTAATTTCAAGTTCTATTCGAGGTATAAAGAAAATAATTATTCGGGTATACATTTTTTATTATGATTTTTTTATATAAAAAAAGTCACCTGAGATCGGTGGGATTCGAACTTAGGTTTTTTGAGCCCCAATAATGTAACACACAGCCACCGATCATGCGCAGTGATGTGTCAGTTAAAAATTTGTTATCAATGGCAGATTCGATTTGTTTCTGAGTAGATGACGTCAAAAATCTTACGCTTTTATTTAACGTTACGGACGTTTTTTGCCGGCTGGTACCCCTCCGTAACACCCCATAAGGAACTTTCGTTTAAAAAAATAGAGAAAGAGACAAAAGAAATCGGGAAGGAAGCGATTAGAAACGTTATTGAATTTTTTTTTATCATTACGTCTGTAAGCCGTTGCGGTTAAAAACGATTTACAATACTGTGTGTACAATAGAATGTTGCTTGAGTACTTAGCGCGAGTTTTGAGCATATCACGAGCATTTTTACGTTTACCTTGCAATTGAGCTCACTCACAAAATGGCCGTTCCATTTGATCCTGACTCCCACCTAACGTTCGGCGTTCGGTGTTCTAGGCCAGTGTGACATATCTAGTAATATGATTACAAAGATAAGCTAGAGACTAGTCTCGCTAACTTTTTTTTTGTACCATAGGAGGGACAACGAGCATTGAACCCTTTTGGCGACTATTGACGCCCAAGGTTCACCCTAGGCTACTGAGCCCCACCGCCATGAAACTAGTACCTCTTACAACATGGCACTACTTCTTACAGATGATGATGTCGTAACTAACTAGTAGATGATGTCGGTGTTGGTGTCCTCCAACATATGCCGAGTTACATCCCTTCAGTGCTCCTTACATTGCACTGCTTTGCAGATGATAACACCGTTGTTTTTATATTTTTGGTTTGTATCTGATGTGTCTGTTTTTTATTTTACTTATTTTGTATTAGATTTTCATGTATAGATCATTATTACTATGTAAATTTTTGTGTTTGATACGTCCTATCTGTACTGCAGTGACGTGTAATGAGCATCGAATAAAGCTTTTCTATTTCTATTTCTATTTCTAAATATCGAGTTCAGCGAAAGAAAAATGTAAAACATGGTACATCCCTACAAAGGTTAATTTCTCTCGGGACGGTTACACGTATGTGGCTAGCAGTAGTAATTTGATGTAACTTGACTATTTTCGATTCGATCCTTTTTTGTTGTCGCAATGGAAATGCTTTGCTCTTTCACCCGGGGATGGATCATACCCAGGGATATGTGGGACTTTCCCCCCAAATCCGGTGCCGGTATAAGGATCAATTACCACCATGGCAATGGCTGCTCGTAAGCCATTTCGATTCAGGTAAGCGCTGTAAGAGGTAGTGCCATTGCTGCTTTATTAATTGAATTGCGCTGGCACGACCGGGCTGGTACCTCTTGCTCAAATAACACCAGCGTAAAGTGACAGCTATTCTGTCGCGTTTCGGCTTGTGAGTTTTCGGTGGTATATTGGGGGATAAATAAAAAAAACAAAATAGGAAAAAGGAGCTCTCTGGCTGTGCGGATGTGTATATAGGCATTAGTAGCCACTATAAGGCTCCAACTGCTCGTTTGCCTCCTCTAAAAAAAACAATAATTTTGTTTCTCAAGATAGGTTTTACGCGTTAAGGCGGGCTTGTACTCCTCCCTACTCCCTTGTACACCACAAACCTTAGTTTCTTATACCTCATGTAAATAACTTGAGTCCATTGGAGTAGTAATGTGAGTCATAAAATTCCGAAACTGGTCAGTGATTTGTCACTGATGTAATAGCAATTCAACCAACCAGTGATCTGTATGTACGTCCCATCGGCCAACTAGCCATCAATGACCATCAGTCGGCCAATCCAAGCGCAGAACCGTCGCATCTTTGCAGCACAAATTTGGCAGATATTTTTTCATACAAAACACATAACATAACCGCTCTATTCTGGTTATATTATGTTCGATGCTTGAGTCTAAATCTATCACGATATCTCTGGAACTATAAGACCTAGAGACTTGAAATTTGGTAGGAATAGAGGTCAGCTAAGAACGGATTTTAGGAAATTACTCCCCCTCTCCCTTTGACAGAACGAAGTCTGTGCGGGCAGCTAGTATTACACTATAAAATCTGGATTTCACGAACCAGTTTCACAATTCACGTGAGCGAAACTCTCGGATGTTCACAAAACCCCAAAAAAGTAAGCCCATTAAACTCGGCTCAGCGCTGCTCCGATCAGAGCCGGGGCCTCTATTTTTTGTGGGTAATTTGCGGGGCAAATATTTTACTAAAAACGCTAGTTTCTTTAGCGAATTGCAACTTGATGAAACGAACGAATAATTTAACCCGAATAAAACTATATCTTTTGATGTCGGTTAAGATATTCTCATCCGCACCATGAGAACGAATCGATCCCAAATGGGACAGTTATTTAGGCTCAGTAGAACACACTGATCGACGGTGGTTTAGTGGGTATGGTGAGAGTGGGAGGTCCGGGTTCAACCCTGATTCCCTGTGATGCCTCGATATTGGGTTTTTTTTTAAATTCTATATGGACCTGAACATGAGAACATCGCTTGCTCACCAGTAAAGAAAACATCGTGAGGAAAACTGCATACCCAATGACATTAAAAGCCCTTGAAGGTGTGTGAAGTTCACCACGCATTGGAACAGCGCATCTGAACTATGGCCCAACAGCCTCCTCGCTTTTTTATAGTATAGGAGGGCAAACAATAGCAGTCGAAGCAATAGACAATCGACGCCCATATACATCTGCGCAACCAGAGATTATGACTTACCGAAACACAGCTAAGATGTATGCAAACCCTCTCATCCTGTCGTACGTGCGTTCTGTAGTTGCGGACATACCCGGATGTCGACACTAGTGACCGGAACTTACGTATCCGTATCGAGTCGGATCCTAACGCTATTAAAGTCTAGTGATGGGCGATTGTCGTTGTTTATTATAAAATGTATCGATTAAATTTATTTATTATATCGATAAGCATAGTTCTTTAATGATTTATTAGTGCAATTTTTTGCTAGTAAAAGTCCTTTGAAATGTAATCACGGCGGGTTTTAAGCCAAAGTTTTTCTCGTATCAAATTTATTATAATTAGATGTGTAAGTGTAAGTGAAGCAATAGACAATCGACGCCCATATACATCTGCGCAACCAGGATTATGACTTACCGAAACACAGCTAATATATATGCAAACCCTCTCATCCTGTCGTACGTGCGTTCTGTAGTTGCGGACATACCCGGATGTCGACACTAGTGACCGGAACTTACGTATCCGTATCGAGTCGGATCCTAACGCTATTAAAGTCTAGTGATGGGCGATTGTCGTTGTTTATTATAAAATGTATCGATTAAATTTATTTATTATATCGATAAGCATAGTTCTTTAATGATTTATTAGTGCAATTTTTTGCTAGTAAAAGTCCTTTGATATGTAATCACGGCGGGTTTTAAGCCAAAGTTTTTCTCGTACCAAATTTATTATAATTAGATGTGTAAGTGTAAGTGAAGCAATAGACAATCGACGCCCATATACATCTGCACAACCAGGATTATGACTTACCGAAACACAGCTAATATATATGCAAACCCTCTCATCCTGTCGTACGTGCGTTCTGTAGTTGCGGACATACCCGGATGTCGACACTAGTGACCGGAACTTACGTATCCGTATCGAGTCGGATCCTAACGCTATTAAAGTCTAGTGATGGGCGATTGTCGTTGTTTATTATAAAATGTATCGATTAAATTTATTTATTATATCGATAAGCATAGTTCTTTAATGATTTATTAGTGCAATTTTTTGCTAGTAAAAGTCCTTTGAAATGTAATCACGGCGGGTTTTAAGCCAAAGTTTTTCTCGTACCAAATTTATTATAATTAGATGTGTAAGTGTAAGTGAAGCAATAGACAATCGACGCCCATATACATCTGCACAACCAGGATTATGACTTACCGAAACACAGCTAATATATATGCAAACCCTCTCATCCTGTCGTACGTGCGTTCTGTAGTTGCGGACATACCCGGATGTCGACACTAGTGACCGGAACTTACGTATCCGTATCGAGTCGGATCCTAACGCTATTAAAGTCTAGTGATGGGCGATTGTCGTTGTTTATTATAAAATGTATCGATTAAATTTATTTATTATATCGATAAGCATAGTTCTTTAATGATTTATTAGTGCAATTTTTTGCTAGTAAAAGTCCTTTGAAATGTAATCACTGCGGGTTTTAAGCCAAAGTTTTTCTCGTACCAAATTTATTATAATTAGATGTGTAAGTGTAAGTGAAGCAATAGACAATCGACGCCCATATACATCTGCACAACCAGGATTATGACTTACCGAAACACAGCTAATATATATGCAAACCCTCTCATCCTGTCGTACGTGCGTTCTGTAGTTGCGGACATACCCGGATGTCGACACTAGTGACCGGAACTTACGTATCCGTATCGAGTCGGATCCTAACGCTATTAAAGTCTAGTGATGGGCGATTGTCGTTGTTTATTATAAAATGTATCGATTAAATTTATTTATTATATCGATAAGCATAGTTCTTTAATGATTTATTAGTGCAATTTTTTGCTAGTAAAAGTCCTTTGAAATGTAATCACGGCGGGTTTTAAGCCAAAGTTTTTCTCGTACCAAATTTATTATAATTAGATGTGTAAGTGTAAGTGAAGCAATAGACAATCGACGCCCATATACATCTGCACAACCAGGATTATGACTTACCGAAACACAGCTAATATATATGCAAACCCTCTCATCCTGTCGTACGTGCGTTCTGTAGTTGCGGACATACCCGGATGTCGACACTAGTGACCGGAACTTACGTATCCGTATCGAGTCGGATCCTAACGCTATTAAAGTCTAGTGATGGGCGATTGTCGTTGTTTATTATAAAATGTATCGATTAAATTTATTTATTATATCGATAAGCATAGTTCTATTTCTTTAATGATTTATTAGTGCAATTTTTTGCTAGTAAAAGTCCTTTGAAATGTAATCACGGCGGGTTTTAAGCCAAAGTTTTTCTCGTACCAAATTTATTATAATTAGATGTGTAAGTGTAAGTGAAGCAATAGACAATCGACGCCCATATACATCTGCGCAACCAGAGATTATGACTTACCGAAACACAGCTAATATATATGCAAACCCTCTCATCCTGTCGTACGTGCGTTCTGTAGTTGCGGACATACCCGGATGTCGACACTAGTGACCGGAACTTACGTATCCGTATCGAGTCGGATCCTAACGCTATTAAAGTCTAGTGATGGGCGATTGTCGTTGTTTATTATAAAATGTATCGATTAAATTTATTTATTATATCGATAAGCATAGTTCTTTAATGATTTATTAGTGCAATTTTTTGCTAGTAAAAGTCCTTTGAAATGTAATCACGGCGGGTTTTAAGCCAAAGTTTTTCTCGTACCAAATTTATTATAATTAGATGTGTAAGTGTATTATTTCAAGGATATACATCTAATCTATACTAATATTATAAAGCTGAAGAGTTTGTTTGTTTGTTTGAACGCGCTAATCTCGGGAACTACTGCTCCGATTTGAAAAATTATTTCAGTGTTAGATAGCCCATTTATCGAGGAAGGCTATAGGCTATATAACATCACGCTGTGACATATGTATAGGAGTTGAGTAACGCGGGCGAAGCTGCAGGCAACAGCTAGTGTATGATATGAGTTAAAAGTTTTATTTAATTTTATTTATCACTAGCTCTTGCCCGCAGCTTCGCCCGCGTTAATTTACTCAACTTAATTACTGTCACAGCGTGATGTTTCTCGATAAATCTAATACACCGAAATAATTTTTCAAATCGGACCAGTAGTTCCTGAGATTAGCGCGTTCAAACAAATAAACTCTTAAGCTTTATAATATTAGTATAGATTATTATATTCTCTGCTTTTGATTTTTATTTGTCTGTGTTCGACTATGTTATATACAATAAGATTCATTGTTTTTTTTATTTATTTTATTCTTGAATGTTATATTTACATGGAACTCTAAGTCTAATCGTGTACATTTTCTTTATATTTCTATATTATATGACTGTGTGTTTCCTAAACAAAAAAATTGTTGAGTCACTCAATAAGGTAAGTTAAGGTAAATTTTCCTTATTCAGACTGGTCCAGAAAACGTAACATGATCTCGAGCTTCAAAGTTTTCTTCAGGTAATTACATCTAAAAAGAGGATGGTACTTATTCAAGGTGTAGTTAAGTCAACGACTGTTGATAAAATAAAATTAAACTTAAACATTTTTATCGATAACAGCGCATCTCTATAATTTACAAGCAAGTTCAGGACCTTCGAGCTTGCTACAGATATTGATCAAATTGTACCATTATACCGACTGTGCATGAAAGAGTGTGTTACTAAGTGCTCCATTTGGGTTAATAAGTGTTTTAGAGTATCATGTCAAGGAATACAAGCTTATGATAAGTCATTGTCCATCTGTTTGTTAATGTTACACGTATATACTCCAAAAACTTTCGCAGGCATGTACATATTATGTACTTATAATTGTGAGCATGTAGGAGTAACTTCTTATACAATTTAAAAAAAAAAAAAATTAGTAGATATATTATATATTTTTAATGGTCCAAGGACGCCCACAGACATTAGCACAACTAGTGATGGCAATAACGGCTGTTTTACAATAATAAATTATCCTGGTGTTATGTTGTAACAACTGTTGTTCTAAATTGTTGTCTGTTATCCTATTATTGTTGATATTAGACGTTATTTTGTAGAACTGCAGTTACGTTAAACAAGCAAAGCGCTTAGGCGATTTAATTATCATGTAAAATCGAATATGACTGTTATTATTTTAAATGTTAGCTTAGTAATAATATTAAAGAAGAAACAAATATCTTCCTCTATCATTCTATCTCCCTCTCACACTCATGTCTGTCTATTGCGTGCCTATTCTTGCCATTGCGTCATCGTTTCAATTACAACAATTGACAACTGGATAACTCAGAATTCAATAATGAATTATATTATATATTGCGTTCAAATAATGCATTACTAAAACTGTTGTTGTAATAATGACCACCACTACGCACAACCAAAAGTTATGCAAATGCGTTGCCCTCCTTTTCCCTATCCCCCCAATGGGCCACCGAAAACTCACAAACCGCACGAAACGCAACAGCATAGCTGTTACTTGACGCCGGTGTTATTTGCCACCCCTGTCGTGCCCAATTCGGCTGCAAAGCAGCATGGCACTACCTCTTACTATCCCTATGTCCCGAAATTGGCCACCGAAAACTCACGTACCGCACGAAATGTGACAGCGTAGCTGTCACTTGGCGCCAGTGTTATGCGAGCGAGAGTTACCACCCCGGTCGTGCCCAATTCGGCTGAAAAACAGGTTGGCACTACCTATTACTTTTCCTACGTATCCTTGTAAGTACGACTCACACTTGGCCGGTTTTTTGTTGTTTAATGATCAAAAACTATAAGGACCCGTATGGCATTGAATTAAGACAAATTTGGACCATTCGACCATATTAGCAACACTACTAATTATTAAAATCTTAACCACCACTACATACGCACTAATTGCCATTTAAAATTAGTATTTGCGAAATTATGATTTAATCAGTGGTATTTGGCCGCGCGTTGAACATGCACCTGTTGGTATGTGATGCCAAAGAACGCACAATTGGCAGTTTTACAGTGTGTTTCTATGGGTCTGTTCTTCTTAAGCCGTGATCAGTTTTTGGAAGAAGAAAATGTTATAAGTTCGCGTCATCGCCATCATCATCATCCCTCATCCGTCCACTAAACATAGGCCTCAATGAACGCCAAGACGACCGATCCCTCGCCACTGGCATCCTACACGGTGTGGGGATCTCGCAAAGGTGGGCGAATGATGACGCGTGCAAGATGTGTTTGTGTGTGTGACGTATGTGACGTATGTGTGTGTAAATCTAAACGTTTCACTTGTGTCCCAACTTCCAACTCCCAGATGTCGGTGAAGAGGCCAGATATAATCAGTACAGTGTACACCATAAGTCTCTTTTCACACGTTCCGGTTGCCGGCAACCGGCACATCATCCCCATGCTACTATATCTTACGCCGGGAAATACTCTGAAGCATTTCGAGGGGGAGTGGGTCTCCACAGGCGAGTATGTGAGACTGACTGCGCCCAAAAGCTGGTAAGTGGACGCAACTCTACCCACTAAAACCCGGCGAGTGCAACCAATGCTTTGGTGAGGTGCCACGGATGTGTTGAACAAAGAGGGCATCTTGATGGCTAGTCAGTCCCTCAGGGGATCAACTCGACCTCCACAAAGGGGTTAACCCACACCACAGAACAACCCCTCCCAACTTTGGGACAGTACAATGGGGTGAGGTTCCCATCCTCGCCCCTTGCCCCCTGCTCTTTTGCCCCCCCTTCTTATAAGAGGGTTACAAAGAGCCCCCTCGACTCAATTCGCTTCGCCCAAGGTGCTGGGCTCACGTAGGCTACTGAGCCCCACCGCCACGACAAGGACTGAACCATGGAATTGCTATTACGTCAGTGACAAATCACAGACTAGTTTCGGAATTTTATGGCTCACATTACTTTATCGGGTTATGTTCGATGACCTCAACTAATATTAAAAAAATTGCCAGTCATAAGGACTGCAAACTTACAACTTAGAATTATGACATTTTGAAATTTCAAATTTGTTAAAATTTTGAAAGAGTTGCGTCCACTTACCATCTTTCGGGCGCAGTCCCACATACCCATCTGTGAGACCCACTCCCCCGCTGAATGCCTCAGACTTCAGTTAAATAAATAAAAAATCAATCAACCAATATATACGTCCCATCGGCCAATCATTCATCATTGGCCATCAGTCCGCCGATCAGAGCGCAGAACCGATGCAGCGTTGCAGCACAATTTTGGATACCGGTGGGATTCACTCATGCCGCACCGACTGCGTGGTACCTCCATCCTGCTCATTTCTGGCAGCAACACGACAGCCAGTGAAATTACTGGCACAGAGACATCTTAATATGTCTCAGGATAGGCAACAAATAAACGAGTTGCTTGAGCTAGTTCCAGGTAAACTAGTTTATGTACATGGGCGACGTCGACCACTTAAAAAGCATAAAGTGCATTTAACATAAACCCAATCCAGCCATCCAACCCCCAATATGCATAAATGCAGGGGGTTGGCATTCACCCCCCGGCAAATAGAATATCTGAACTAACCCGTACAAAATTTGTTTTCAACGAAATGATATTTCATAAAGTATACAATGAAAACATAATATTGGACCGACGATGTGCTATATCAAATAGATAGAAACTGTCTATACTATAGTATGCTTATTTTATTTTACGCCGGGAAATACTCTGAGGCATTCCGCGGGGAAGTGGGTCTCCCCAGGCAGGTATGTGGGACTCCCTGTGCCCAAAAGGTGGTCAGGTGGACGCAGCTGTCAGTCTGTCAGTGACAATACCCACTTAATCCCGGCGAGTGCCACCAATGAGCCTTTGGTGAGGTGCTCCAGATCTCTTGAGCAAACAGGGCACCTCGATGGCTAGTCAGTCTCTCAAGGGATCGACGCCACCTCCCCAGAGGTTCCCGCACCACAGAACAACCCCTCCCAACGTCGGGACAGTACAATGGGGTGAGGTTCCCATCCACGCCCCATGCCCTACTCTATTATCCTCTTTTCTTATAAGAGGGGTACAAAGAGCAGCTCCGGCTCAATTAGCTTCGCCCAAGGTGCTGGGTTCACCTTAGACTACTGAGCCCCACCGCCACGACAAGGCCTGAACTATGGTGGGGATACATATAGTATGCTAATAATATTAAGGTAATGTTTGCAGACCCGTCTTTCCCATTGGGCACCCTTTTTTTTGATAACGCAGGGAAATACATGAAGCCAGGATCCTCAGGTAGGTTCCTGACCCTACACGGGACTCGCACCTGGGAGTGCCCTATACAAACTAAAACCACTGCGAGCGCCATCAGCTGCTTTTGAGGGTTCCGGATCTGCAGGCTCCTCCCAGCGAGGACTCCTCCAGGAGTCCTCAGCGATAGGCAGGGCCCGGCGAAGGCCAGACTACTCCTAAATTTCATTCACGTAGTTAACTTACTTTGCTTAGAATATCGAAAGGTACATTGCCAATAAAAACATTTTACAAAAAATTAAAACCGACTTCAAAAATACTAAACTAAAAAGTAATAAAATAACAGTTTCTTTAATTTTTGTGCTTACAACATATTATAATCAACTTAATCTTCTACTAATGTACAAACTTTGCGTTTACCACACACTTTTGGAGTCGGTGTCAGCCAAGGTAGGTGGGTAATGTACAGCAACAAATACGACACCGACTCCAAAAGTAACTATAATGACGTGGTAAACGCAAAGTTTGTACATTAGTAGAAGATTAAGTTGATTATATGTTGTAAGCACAAAAATTAAAGAAACTGTTATTTTATTACTTTTTAGTTTAGTATTTTTGAAGTCGGTTTTAATTTTTTGTAAAATGTTTTTATTTCTTAATTTTTAGTGATTCCGAAATTCGTCGTCTTGGCGTTCATTGAAGGAGGCATGTTCAGCAGTGGATGGATAAATGATGATGATGATGATGATGATGGTGATATTGGTGATGATGATGATGATTACGATGACCGCGACATACTATGGTGTGCTACCAAAGCATCCTATAAAATTGTTAGACTTTACATCGACACGTAATAAAATTATCATATCATCAAGATAAACAAAACCAACCAAATAGGCATTATTGGGAATAACTAAAAAACGGCTTGTCAGATCTTAATAAAATTAATATGGGACCAAATTGGAAATACCAGCTTTCAAACAAAGAAATAACCATCGAAATCCATTCACAAACGGCGGAGATATCGTGTCACATACATACAAAAAAAAAAAAAAAAAAAAAAACATACAGACGAATTGAGAACCTCCTTTTTTTTTGAAGTCGGTTAAAAATTCTAATGCCTAGTCTTAATAAGTCCACTTCGTAGAAAGTGCAGTGTGTGGAATCTATGATAAAGATACTTACTTGGTTTTGGATATAATTATTTTTATAATCTCAAGCAGGTCCTATAAAGTAAGAGTAAGAGCACCCTATAAAGAGGTGCGCTGTTTCATTACGAGTGAAATACTAAAATATATTTTAAGCGTGTGTCTATTATAACACATCTACGTCGACATTTCCGATACATCTTTCGATACATTCTCATATCCTTTGTAAGTATTTTCACAACTTAATGGGATTGAGACGATATGAATGTGACGTGCAATTATATTCTAATAGTCTTGGTTTGGCCCGTTATGAAACTATTTAAAATCGTTATACGAAGGGTCTCCCGTGACCCCACCGTGGTTCAAGCCTTGTCGTGGCGGTGGGGCTCAATAGCTTAAGGTGAGCCCAGCAGCTTGGGCGAAGCAAATTGAGCCGAGGGGGCTCTTTGTACCCCTCTTATAAGAAGAGGGGACAAAAGAGCAGAGGAACAAAGGGCGAGGATGGGAACCTCACCTCATTGTACTGTCCCGACGATGCATCATGATGATGAGGGATTAGTTTTACCGAGTTTGTTTTCGCCGGTTTGGAAATAGACGATTTTTTTTCCTAGCCTATACTGTCCCACTGCTGGGCAAAGGCCTCCCTCTCTCTTTTCCACGCGTCTCTATCATGAGCTGCACTACACCAGTCTTTTTAAAAACCGTTGAGGTCATCCCGCCATCTCTGTCGAGGTCTGCCGCGTCTCCGAGCCCTGTTTAATGGGACCCAGTCGGTGGTTTTCTTGGCCTCGAACTCATTGGGCATTCGGCAGATGTGTTCGGCCCAGTCCCATTTAAGCCTAGCAGCTGCCAGGGCTACGTCAGCTACTTTAGTTTGGGAGCGCAAGATGGAGTTCTTAATGCGGTCGGTTAATCTGACCCCTAAAATACTGCGCTCCGTATAGTCGAGTTATTTGACGTTAATTAATATTATATATCAATAAATACCGGTGGGAGGGAAGCGCTGTGCCGCGCTCCCGGCTGCATGGGTACCACCATCTTGCTTGTTTCTCCCGTCAAACAGCTTTGCTGTGTTTCGGAGAGAAGGGTAAGACAGGCAGTGTAATTACTGGCACCGAGACTTAACATCTTATGTCTCAGGATAGGCAACACATAAATGAGTTGCCTGAGCTCGTTCCAGGTATACTAGTTTATGATCATGGGCGACGTCGACCACTTACCATCAGGTGGTACGTTTGCCAGTTTGCCTATCCAACTAACATTTAAAAAAAAATTGAAGTGTCTGTTTGTCATATAAAAATAACCGCTTTTTACTAAATGGATATGGATGTACATGGGACATATACCAAAATAACATATTTTACAATTTTTGTCCATCTGTTTGTCTGTCTGTTTGTTTCGGCTAATCTCTGAAACGGCTGGGCCGATTTTGAGAGGACTTTCACTGGCAGATAGCTATAGCAAATATATATAAGGAGTAACTTAATAAACTTAATAAACTGAACATATTAACTATACATGATATGTACATATTTGAAATTGCCAAATTTGTTAAAAATAACAGGGAAAAATTCACAACCCTAATGGATACTATGCCTATTAAACAATTACGGAATCAAAATAAACTAATTTTGAATAAAGTACCTAACACAGTTTTATTTCAAAAAAATTGTTATGCTATGTGTATAAAAATATTTAATAATCTACCGTCTCAAATAAAGTGCCTACCTAAGAGACAATTCGAAAAAAAAACTAAACAACTGGCTGCTGACAAAAAATTTCTACAATGTTAGGGAATTCCTTGACGAAAAAATAAATAAATAAAAAATGGTTAATAGAAAAATGTATGTACATATATTATAATGTATAAATAATTTGGTGTATGTGAATAATGGTATATATTATTGACATTATTATTTGATTTTTCTCTCATATAGTCAAGCTTCATTCATTTAAACTTTTAATGTAATTGTATATTTGAATTTATTTAATTTTAGCTTTATTACTGAATCTTCATTTTGTGACATCTGATATCAATTGTAATGTAAAGTAATTATGTATCTGCTACCTAGTTATAAAAAACTTTTGTAAACATTTGCATGCTGATTGTTCGGCGAAGCATGATGGATTTTATACAATTATTGTTTAATGACGATCTCTGATGTACCATGCCTCTGCAAATAAATAAATTCTATTCTATTCTATTCTAAATAATAATAATCATTAATCCGGGTACAGCTGTAAATCAAAATTAACGCGGGCGAAGCTGCGGGCAACAGCTAGTATTGAATAAAAAGTTTTTGACTTTACTAAAGTAGAAAAGCTTTTCAGGCATTGCTTTTTCGATTCATAAACACAATTTCAAAACAGCTATATAAAGTAGGCAAAGTAAAGTGTAAATATAGTTAAGTGAGTAAAATTAGCGACACGCACAAACGGATAAGTCCGTACTTATATATACGGAACTGGGTCGAGTATTATGGCTGAGAAATTTATTGATTTTTAAGTCTAGCCTAGGTTTGCAGTTTGATCTGGATTCGATGGTCTAAGGTCTAGGGTTATAGCCTTAAAGTACTGGGATAGCCTGGGTCAGGCACCAGTAAATAAATTGTAATCAATACAGATAAATAAAATTGGAGTGTCTGTTTGTAATATTAAATTAATCTCTGAAACAGCTTGGCCGATTTTGATGGGACTTTCACTGGCAGATAGCTGATCTTATAAGGAGTTATCTTATAAAAATAATCATCATCAATCCGGCTCCGGCCGGATCTATTTAACGCTGACGAAGCTGTGGCTTTCCATGGGTGAAAGAATTTTTCAAATCGGTCCAGTAGTTTCGGAGACTATTCAATACAAACAAACAATTAAGTCTTTCCTCTTTATAATATAACTAAAGAGCACAGATTGGGGTAAAACTACTATTGATATTTAAGATGAATCGGGAGTCGTGAGACGATACAGTATAAAGGATACTTTACGCCAGGATGCTGCATCTGTACTCTGTACCAAATTGCGAATACTAATATTACAAATCACGGAAACAGCGCACCTGGGACCCGCTGATGTATTCGTTATCAGGTGCATCGGCTCTCAAACTTTGGTATTTATCTTTATATAATTCTTGCGTGTAAACGCCTGGACCGATTTTGATTATATTCTGTGTTTAGAGGTTTCGAAAATGAGATTCACGGTCCACTACAAAATATTTTGTACAACAACGTCGGGTTCACTATATTCAATATAAATATATTATTCCGCTATTATTCTGATATTTTAATGTATTATAATTAATAACAACAACATTTTGATGTGTAGGTTTCTCAGGTTATTTTCATGAATATTGCTTGTAATTACACAATAATTATTAAGCTGCCTAGGATAGTCCTTTTTTCTATAGCGCCGTGAAATGCTTTTGGGTATCCCGCGCGGGGAGGGGAAGACTCCTCAGGCGGATTTGGTGATGTTCCCTGGATCTCCGAAGGGACCGACGCCACCTCCAGGGGTTGTACCGCACCACAAAACAACTCTTCCAACGTCGGAACAATGGGGTGAGTTTCCCATCCTCACCTCTTGTCCCCCTGCTCTTTTGTCCCCTCTTCGTATAAGAGGGGTATAAAGAGCAGCTCCCTCGGTTCAATTGGCTTCGCCCAAGGGTTCACCTAAGGCCACTGATCCCGCCGCCACGACGAGGTGGGGTGCCTAGGATAGTCCTTGACTCATTGTGTTTCTGAAGTTTTTACTTGCTCATCTATTAAAAACCGTAAAACTTTGAGAACCACAGCCATGCAGATTACTCGAGTATATAGTGTGCAGTTTTTATTGCCTTTTTTAAAAGGCGTTCGGGCATACGTTACCCTGGGATAAAGTACTAGAGTTATTTTTGAATACAAAATGGAGCAAATGAGCCACCTGATGGTAAGGTGTTACCGTACCGTCACGCATGAACATAAACGTATGATTCTAGGGTGGGGAGCTCACGAACGGCCGAGCAGTCCCCCCTTTCGAGGAGGAGTCTGTCCTCTCGCCGGGGCCAGCCTGTCGCCGAGGGTCCTATGTTGCCTGCAAGATCCGGGTTTTAGTGGGTCATTACCCAGTGTCATTACACTGCCCAAGTGCGAACCCCACACACGGCTAGGTTTAAAACCAACTCCGGTCCTAGCTATGGTTTGGGCTGCAAATTTCCGCTGTAGACCAAAAAAAAAAAAAGGGTGGGGGAGCTCAAAGTTCCTGCGTCGGTGAGGCATTTCAGTTTGTCGGAGTTTCCCCATACTAGGAGGAAGCCCAGTTAGCTCTTTTGAGGAAACCGGCTGGTCACGGGGTATAGTCTCCTCTCCTGATTTCGAGGAGGAGACCCGTGCCCAGCACTGGAACATAAAAGGGTTGATATTAAAAGTAAATACGATTTAGTCTAGAGAGAAAAAAAGAGACAAGAAACTACAGAATTGATTTGAATGGAACTCTACAATAATAGAGCTTATACGTCCGAATCCACGGGAATGGGAAGTACGTGGGTGAAACCGCGGAGCGCTGCTAGTATCTTACTAATATTAAAAAGGTGAAAGTTTGTAAGTTTGGATGTCTGTTCGTCTTTCACGGCAAAACGGCTGAACTGATTTGGCTGAAAGTTGAAATGATGATGACTTAAGTAATTTTAAATTAAAATATAAAAATTACTTGCTCGAACAACAATTAAATAGTTATTTATAAATATTGATTCATAAATATTGATTTTTATTACTCTTTAGAATTTAATAATGCCTATTTAGGTATATAAAAATATATAACAGCGATGTTACTGTAACATCAAGGTATGTCTAGTAAGATTAAAATTATGTAGGTATTAAGGTTTTCTCACCTGCTCGGTTGCTAAGATGTGTAATGGCGGCAAGGCGGCGATTCTCCCATCCAGCGTTAAATACTGATATATATATATATATATATATATATATATATATATATATATATATATATATATATATATATATATATATATATATATATATATATATGCTAGGAATGGTGAGTGGTCGCCATGGCCGAATCCGGTCGGATATATATATGTGTATGTCATAGTTCGTGAGGTTACATTACAAGTACAATATTCACCATGCTAATCTAAAATATAATTGTATCTATTAGATAAGTCATAAACTTAATATACTTCCTCATACAGGAAATAATGATATTTTGTTCTCAGCTCAGCTACTATTCACCCTTAGGCCTAGTTCAGTGTCATAACAACAAAATTATTGTAATTGTTAATAGATTACGTCAAAATAAAAATTTGCGCACAAGGTGCGTGCGTTCCATATAGGTACTATGATCCGACTGCATAACAATTAACAATAATTGTTTCGTAATTCCATAAGGGTGTGAAGTCGGGTTCGCGGCAGTCCAAGTCGATGATAGTGGCTGATGAATGTAATGGTGCGAGTTACGTGAGCACTGACCAATGTTTAGTTTTTATATATATTAATAACATAATATTATGAAAATATTATAAGTAAAATGTTGGCTACATAAATTTCTTTTTTTATTATTTTTTGTTTTTATGTGATTTGTTGGCTGTTAAACTGTCCCAACAACGCTTCCGTCGAGTTTTTTGGGGCCACATAAAATCAGGACTGTGTTTTCTCGCACAGTCACTTAACTGAGTGGTTTCCATTTTAGGAACTGTATTACACTGTTGTGCATTTTATTACAGTTATTATTATTAAAATAAAATCATATACTTATATATATATTTTGTAGGTATATATTTTTATGTAGGTATTGTGTTTGTAATTTCATACTTTTGTCCACTATATAATATGATTGATAATATGTACCTTAGAATAATTAAATATATATATATATTCTTTTTCTTTTCTATCTTAGTAAACGTAAGTAGATAATAATTATTATAAGTACTTTAAGTGTGTAACATTGTAATATTTTACCAAAATAAATGTTATTCTATTCTATTCTATTCTACTTATACCTTGTATTAGGACATAGGCTATAAAAATAATCATCATCAATCCGGATACGGTTGTAAATATAAGTTAACGCAGGCGAAGCTGCGGGCACCAGCTAGTTAATATACAATTACGATAGTACCTCTGTTTCTTTGTCAACTTTTCACCTAAAGCACTGATCAGATTCCAATAACATTTGCCAAAATATACAATCATCATCATCATCAGCCTCTATCCTTCCACTGCTCAACATAGGCCTCCAGTGAACGCCAAGACGGCAGATCCCTTGCCACTCGCAATACAATATACAATAAGTAATTATAATTATCAGTTCGTATACGACTATAAATCCAAATTATCGCGAAGCCATTGTCAAGTGCCTGTTATTTGACTCTATATGAAATATAACACTTAAAATATTTTCTGGATTCGTACCCTGGTCTTAAAAAGTAACCTTGTATTGAATACAGTCGTTTTAATGTACCGTTACAAATAATTTGTGTTCTCGTAAACAAGATCTACGGTAGCGCCTACTCGGGCTACCGGTTTGGTCTTGGGAATAACATTTTTAAAGTCGTATAAAATATTCTTTATAGTGAAAACTGATTTGTAAGATTATTGATGTTTTTGCATTCTCGAAGTTTCGGATACTTTATTGCATCCTTCAGTATGAAATCCTTAAAAAATTGTTTCAATATACTTGTATGAATTTTGTTTTTATTCCCTGCATTTCAAACGATTAAAACTCTTTTTTTATATACTAGCTGTTGCTGGCAGGTACAAGCGAATGAATGACTAGCTGTTACCCGCAGCTTCGGCCGCGTTAACTAATTCAACTTTACTACTGTTAGTCACAGCGTGATGTTATAAAATATAGCCTATAGCCTTCCTCTATAAATGGACTATCTAACAACGAAATAATTTTTCAAATCGGACCAGTAGTTCTTGAGATTATCGCGTTCAAACAAACAGACTCTTCAGCTTTATAATATTAGTATAGATGATATCATTCTCATGTTAGTCAGTGGTAAGAAATATTTTTTTTGATAAATTTTAATTTGCAATAATTGTAATTTTTTTGTCTTATTTTTAGGTTTATGCGATCAACAATGTTTTTCTGTATATCTCTTTGTCTCTGTGTGTCTCCTGTTTGTGTCGAATAAATGTTTCTTTCTTTCTTCTTTCTTTCATCTTACTTTCTTCTTTCTTTCTTCCTTTCTTTCTTTCTTTGATAAGCGCAATACTAGTGAAAGATTATTTTAAATAATTAGTTTCAATGTTTACCTCCACACAGTAATAAAAAATCTCTTTATTATAATGAGGACAGATTTGACATGTTTCCAATTAGTTAATTATTACTTTTTATCTTTTCTTATCATATTCTCTTTTAATTATTTTAATTGTATTAATAATTATCTATGTTAATGTGGATTTACATGTGTGATTGACAATAACATATTATACTGCCCTCTTCATATGTAAATAGTGTGTAACATTCTAATGGTGAAATAATTTACGAAATCGCTACAGTTTTTGGCTTCATTCGTTACAAACATACAAAAATAGAAATCTTTCTAATATCTTCATAATATTAGCATTATAATATGTATTAGCATTATAGTCTTTATAATATTAGCATGCAAGTATATAACTCTTCGAAAAAACTTATTCTACCTAAAACTACTAGTTGATGACCATCTAGTTGGTAGACTAACATGCAGTAGAAATATTACTAGAACTAACTTATTTTAGTGTTTTTGTTTTATGCTTTATTATTATTACTTTTGGTTTATTAACGCGGGCAAAGTCATGGACAAAATGTAGTTTAACAATACAGATTACCAGACAGAGTACCTTACCCTCCATCTAACTTAATTTATTACTAGCTGTTGCCCGCAGCTTCGCCCGCGTTAACTATGATTTACAGCAGTACCCGGATTGATGATGATTGTTTTTATAACCTAAGTTACTCCCTATAACATCAGCTATCTGCCAGTGAAAGTCCAATCAAAATCGGCCCAGCCGTTTCAGAGATTAGCCGGAACAAACAGACAGACAGATAAAAATTGTAAAAAAATGTTATTTTACATCCATATGCATTTAATAAAAAGCGGTTATTTTAATATTACAAACAGACAATCCAATTTTATTTATCTGTATACATGTATAAATTAATCAAATATATCTGCAGACACGCTAACTTACATAGTAAGTTCGTTACTAATTATAAAAACGATACTTGTCCATCGATGGCGATGACGCGCATGATTTTTTCATCCATCTGGTGAACAGTGGCCGCCATTTTAAAAAAAACGACTGGTCAAGGAATGTACCTCGAGTTTTGCACCTGTCACTGCGACCAGTTCCCAACGGATGTGTCGACCGTTCACCCATAGGCAGACAGAGATATAAGTGTGCCGGGCGACAGGGATGCAACATACATAAAGACTAATAACAGACAAGGATGGAGATACCGTCGCGTGGCGTGCGAGTGAGATAGACTTATCTTGTTTTAATCCAGTTATGAGAAGTTAGAAGGCTTCCGAAAATAGTCTTATGCGTTAAGTCATAAGAACGATTTTGATGATGAATATGACCTAATATGGTGTGGATGTTTTTTTCGCTGTACAGGTTTATCTACAGACGCTGTCGAACGACCTGTGTTACATTGGTTACTAATTTGATTGTGTTTTTTAAGAGCACTTATGGATTACAGATAGCAAGTTGATTTGTAGGTATTATCCAAAGTATAAGAATTAAATCAAGTTTGAATTTAGATTTTTTACAAACACTTTTATTTAATAATAATATGATTAATATCTAAGGACGCTTTTTACACCACGTCAATCTGGTCTGGTCTCGAAGAACTTGTGTTACGGGTACCAGACAACGGAAATATATTTGATACTATTATACTATACATATATTTAAGATTTTTATTATAGAATAATAATAATAATAATAGAGATTTATTAAGGAATATTAATACACCGTTACATAATATACTTAATCTAATACAACCATATAAAAACAGTAGTTATGTTAAAAATAAAAAGAAAAAACATTAATTGTGGTTACAAAAATAAAATTGACAATTTAAACATAAAATACCTATATGCGCCGGAAAATGCACAACAGTGTAATATAATTCCTCAAAAGGTAAACACTCAGTTGTGTGATTGCGTGTGATCCTGATGTTATGTGGTCCCTGATAAATCTAAATCTAATGTTGTTGAGACAGATGGACAACCAACACTATATATACATATTATTGAACACAGTTATTATAAAAAGTATCTTAATAATTATTATACGTAAGTCAGTGACAATTTGTAATTCGAACGAATATAAATGGTCTACGTAGCTACATGTATGTGAATTGTGAACCCTACGGTGCTCACGTAACTCAGTCCCATTGCGTCCGCCGTCCCACGCGATGCAACCGAACTTCACACCATACAGATACGACTTAAGAAATACGAAAAGAACATTATGCAAATACACATAATATTATTATTATTATATTTAATACACATCCATGATCCAGGAACACAGAAGATATTTTGGTTCCCTGGCGGGATTCGAACCCGCAACCTCCACCTTGAGCGCCAACGCGCTTACCACTGAGCCACAGAGGTATCAAATCTCGTTTACAATAAAAAAGTGACTGTTACATGTTTGACATTGAAAGTTTGAACACAAACAAGAATATAGCTTGACCAGAAATATATAAACCCTGCGTGGTGTCTCCACTGTATCTTTTTTACGTCAACACATAGTATCGTCCATACAGAAATTAGTTCCGAAATTTTCCGCAATATGGCGAGGGCTTTTATTTTTCTGGTCAGGCTATACTAGTTTTCATTTTTTGTAATATTATAATATTTATTTAATTGAATGTACTTGTCAAGTAAAAGTAACAAGTAAGTTTAGTTTTCAAAGTTATTCATAACTAGCTGTTGCCTGCAGCTTCGCCCGCGTTTCTCAACTCCTATATGTCACAGCGTGATGTTATATAGCCTATAGCCTTCCTCGATAAATGGGCTGTCTAACACTGAACGAATTTTTCAAATCGGACCAGTAGTTCCTGAGATTAGCGCGTTTAAACAAACAAACAAACTGTTCAGCTTTATAATATTAGTATAGATAATCTTATTGAATGTCCAATGAATCTACCATTAAAAATAGTTGACATTGTAGTACCGGTGTAACATACCCTGTACTTTATCTTTATATATACTCGCATGGCTTTTTTTTTTTTTTTTATAGAAGAGGGGGCAAACGGACAGTCGGTTCACCTGATGGTAAGTGAATAGCGACATCCACAGACACCCGCTATACCAGGAGATCAGCAGGTGCGTTGCCGGCCTTTTATATGTGAGTATGCTCTTTTCTTGAAGGTCCCTAAGTCGTATCGGTTCGGAAACACCATAGGTGGCAGCTGATTCCATATATTTGTAGTGCGAGGCAGGAAATGCCGTAAAAATCTAGATGTTGTGGATTTCCGGACATCAAGATGGTGTGGGTGAAATTTGGAATTCTTACGCTTGGAAACAACTTACTTTTCTAAGTGTACATGAAATCTATTACTCTTTACTATTATAATGAGATATCGTTTGTGGAGTGGGGATTCCCCAGGCGGGTTTGTGGGACTCGCTGCGCCTCGAAAGATGGTAAGGCCACTAAAACTGCCGCCTTTAGTGAGGTGCCCCGAATCTATTGAGCAATACCTCGACGGCTAGTCAGTCCCCAAGGGCCCAACGCCACCTCCGCAGAGAGGTTGTCCCGCACCACAGAACAACCTCTCCCAACGTCGGGACAGTCCAATGGGGTAAGGTTCCCATCCTCGGCCCTTGTCCCCCTACGTCACCTCTTCTTATAAAAGGGGTACAAAGAGCAGCCTCCTCGGTTCACTTGGAGCCTGACAACTTACCATCGCGGTTCTTCTGCCCAATTGCCTATCCGACTAACATTAAAAAATCTGTGATAACGTAGGCAATGCTCCGAAAACCACCAACAAGATATCTATCACTTCTCTATATTATAATTATTAATATACATACTACTTAAATTTCTTTTTTCTTAAGCACTTATTAAGGGCCCCTTATCCCAAATTGTTGTTTCTAGATCGAGGTGTTTTCATAGAAGTCGTCATTTTAAAATAATAATAAAAAAATAGGGTATAGATACATCTTTGATCTAGGGATTTTTTTGGATAAAAATACAATATTTAACATTATCCATGATCAAAAAAAATTCTAAAGTAACGTCGATTTTAAAAGCAAATTGAGTAGTATGAGACTTCGGGTAACTCAATTTTAATAAAACTTTTACGTTTAAATTGCTAAACGGGGACGACGTGGAAATGATTGGATAGATCTTTATTATGTCACTTCAAAAATTTTTGAAAAATAAAAAACGATAAAAATGGCTCTCGCGCATCGCACCACGTCGCGCCAGTACCCAGCAGGGCGTCATCGAAGTAGGCCCTGTGCCGCTTTTGCTCGTGACCACGTTGTTACCGCACATTTTATATTATTACGTCTAAATAAATAAGACGACACAGTGTAAATAATATAGCTACTTAATACTTACTAACAATTGTTGTTCTTAGTTGTAATTAGTTTGCAATATAAAACCTTTAATTAGTGTAAATAAATAGATACTTGAGTTTGTGTAGTACCTAGTTATTTAATTGAAATGGCGAATAAAAAAAGTAAAATAAGGAAAAAGAATCTTAATACAGTTTTATCACAAACTAGCTGTTGCCCGCAGCTTCGCCCGCGTTAACTTAGATATACAACCATATACGCATTGATGATAATTATTTATCTATGGACGGACGTAGGACTTTTTTTTATAATATGTAGTGATTAATACCGTATTTTTGTGAATAGCTTTTACATTACCCCTTTATAATTGGCAATTTTTTAAAGTATTAAAATGGATATAGGTAGTATGTTATATTTAACTAATGTAGACATATTGTGCCATCGCGGACTTTTCAGTATGCATATTTAGGATACACAATTCTACCATACATTGATACAATAATAATTAATTCCGAACCGGGCCCGGCTTAGGTGTATAATAATGTAGTACATTATTTTGATCTATCTGTTAGGGTTCATCCAGCGTTTGCAATGTAAGTGCAAAAAATGTGCTTATTTATGACATCACATCAGAAACTTCTATAAAGCATTTTACAAAAAATAAAAACCGACTTCAAAAATACTAAACTAAAAAGTAATAAAATAACAGTTTCTTTAATGTTTGTGCTTACAACATATAATCAACTTAATCTTCTACTAATGTACAAACTTTGCGTTTACCACGTCATTATAGTTACTTTTGGAGTCGGTGTCAGCCAAGGTAGGTAGGTAGGTAATGTACAGCAACAAATACGACACCGACTCCAAAAGTAACTATAATGACGTGGTAAACGAAATAAAAAAAGTTACAAATACACACTTCATTTTATTTATTTCTATAGATATATTCTGCATTATATCTGTTTGCACCTCAGTAAAAACGAGATCCACTAATACTGCCGGCGCCAATGTAGCCCAATATAACGGTTTTATAATTAGCATAATAATCATTTATTTAAATTTAGGACTTCTATATGAGCATTAACAATTCGCCCATCAAAGGCAGTGGTTTGGGTAATATTTTGATTATTTCTTGCAACCTCTAGCTGTGTTAATGACCCTCCAGGCCTTCACGTGGTGGTGAGGCTCAGTAGCCTAAGGTGAGCCCAGCTCTTTTTACCCCTCTTATAAGAAGAGGGGAGAAAAGAGCAGGGGGCAAGGGGTGAGGACGGGAACCTCACCCATTGTACAGCTGTCCCGACGTTGAAAGGGGTAGTTCTGTGGTGCGGGACAACCCCTCTGGGGAGGTGGCGTCGGTCCCTTGGGGGACTGACTAGCCGTCGAGGTCCCCTGTTTACTCATTAGATCCGGGGCACCTCACCAAAGACGGCATTGGTGGTACTCGCCGGGTTTTAGTGGGTAGAGCTGCGTCCACTTACCAGCTTTCGGGCGCAGTGAGTTCATCATACGCGCGTGGGGATACCCACTCACCCGCGGGATACCTCAGAACATTTCCGGCGTTAAAGAAAAAAAAAGCTGTATTAATGAAGGTTCTCTCTTGCTCAGGATAGGCAATGAATGAATAAATTACATGGAATGAACGAGTTTATATTCGGCTTCACTACTACCTTCTCATCATCATCGTCCTTTATCTGCCCACTGCTGAACAATGCCTCCTTCAATGAACGCCAAGACGACCGATCCTTTTATGAGTAGTAATCTTTTTTATTAGTAAGCAGGTATCAGGCAAAATCTGAATAAGATTTCGTTGCTCCTCAAAAATGGACATGAAAATCTAGATGCCCAGGTTGAGATGTAGTATATTTTTAGGATACACGAAATTAGTTTAAAAAAACAAAAATCCGACTGCAAAAAAGCGCCAAAAATCCGCCATTTTTTTTAAATATTTTAATATACCCAGTGTCAATCTCACAGTAAATTATACGAATATAACGACAGGTGTCAAGCTAAAATCCATCGAACCGTTCAGGCCGCAGAGGATGAAAAACATGACCCTCCTTCTGGCGCAGTCGGGTAAATACAGTTTCGGTTACATGGTTCAAAGTTCGTCTATGTACGGAAACTTAAAAACAAAGACCAATAATTTCGAAATGGTGCAAACGTACTTGCAAAGCTTGGAGGATTTGTTTATATTATATGTATCGGGTGTCTATGGGTGTCGCTATCACTTACCACCAGGTGAACCGACCGTTTGCCCTCTCTTGACTTGTGATGTAGTAACGTTCACTGATATCAAAATATCCAATAAAATGCCCATATTATTTAAAAGGTAGTCAAATACGGTGGCTTCTTGTTTATGTTCTGATAAGAACATTTGGTTTTAGAGTTCCTTAATGTTATGTAAAACCCGCCATTTCTGTTTGTGAAATAAATAAATCATCATCAACACCTTTATCGTCCACTGCTGAAGGAAGGCCTCCTTCAATGAACGCCAAGACGACCGATCTCTCGCCACTCGCATCCAACACGGACCGGTCACCCCACGGAGATCGTCTTCCCACCTGGTTAAAGGCCAACACTTCGTCTACCTAAACGTGGCCTCCACTCTAGAACCTTATTGCCCCATCGGCCATCCGTTCTCCTTCTCTCGCGCTGATACCCGTAATTAACTGTTAGTTAGTTTAAAAATCATTTGACATTATTGAGGGAAATTACAAGCAATTTTTTAAAAGTTTTTTAACTTTTATGGTGGGTGAAATTGCCGAACAGCTAGGCACGAGTACGTGGAATTAATTTGTTAGTTTGTTGTTTTACGAGTTTGTGCATGCAAACGGACATCCATTTGATAAACGTCCACAAGGACAGGGGATATTTTTTATCCCGGTATAAAATTAAATTGAAATTCACATTAATAAGGCGACGCATTGTTAAACAATAATTCTAATACCGGACACACGCCAGAGGGGACCGTGCGTCGTAAGCGGGGTGAGGCACTCCATACGTAAAAATCAAAATCGCGGTAAATATCCCGTTTTAATTAATTTAAACGTGAAATAATTATGTTAATTAAAACAAATGTTATATATTTTAACAACTTAACAACGACCATATACACATATCAACCACTGACATCTTACACTATGATAAATCTAACTCGGGATGTAAAAACCGAAGGTAACTAACTGTCTTCGAATTATTTTATTAGTTGACTAGTTGATGCTCGCAGCTTCGCCCGCGTTTACTTAGATTTACAGCCGTGATGATTATTTTTATAGCCTAAGTTACTCCTTATAACATAAGCTATGTGCCAATGAAAGTCCTATCAAAATTGGCCCAAAATTTTAGAGATTAACCGGAACAAACAGACAAACAGACAGACAAAAATTGTAAAAAAATGGTATCGCTAATAATAATTTTGGTATCGCTTTTACACCACGTCAATCTGGTCCCGTGGTAAGTTCACATAACATAAGCTATCTGTCAGTGAAAGTCCCGTTAAAATCGGCCTAGCCGTTTCCGAGATTAGCCGGAACAAACAGACAGACAGACAGACAAAAAATGTAAAAAATGCTATTTTGGTATATTGTGTAGGTACCGTGTATACATATGGATTTAGTAAAAAGCGGTTATTTTAATATTACAAACAGACACTCCAACTTAATTTATCTGTAAGGATAGATTAGCTTATATTATTATTTTCTAAAATATATTAATTATCGTTAACGAGTATATTGACAAAATTATTATTTCTAATTTTTTTTTTTCGGATGGATCTATGCTAATGGCCCGAAGGCCCTAATGCTTCATCGGATTAGTGTGAGCCCATTCGGCTCACTTTTGATTGGGGGGTTGCCCCCCGCCTACCGTGCAGTCTGCGACCACACGGCCTCCTGGCGTCGGTTGTGTATCAGTGGCGGGACTGTGCCGCGTCACCGTCGGGTGGAAAATTATTATTTCTAATTATGATCTCCTAAGATACGAAATTAAATTTTTGTATTCGATAGTTCAACTGAGGTTCGTCATCATCATCAGCCTCCCTCAATGAACACCAAGACGACCGATCCCTTGCCACTCGATCCAACACAAACAACACGGATAGGAAGGCTGTTTATTTTGGAGATTAGTATTTTTCAATTATGTTGCGTATACCGAGGTTTCCGTAGGGAAAAGCTGTTCTAGAATAAGCATTATACTTGCACTAAGACCCCTTCAAGATAGGCAAGAACTTTCTTCTTTCTTTCATCCCAATCTTTCCTTGTCTAGTAAAATTTGGGATGAAATCTTTAAAATGATTATTACGGAGATTGCCTACTGCAAACTAACAAAATACATCATACATTCACTGACAAAACCTTTTTATTAATATAAATAGTATTATAATATTATCTACTTACACAAATAAATAAAATTGAAGTGTATGTTTGTAGTATTAAAATAACCGCTTTTTATTAAATGCCTATGGATGCATACACGGTGCATATACCAAAAGCCTTTAGTACACTTTTTGTCACTCTGTGCGTCTGTCTGTTTGTTCTGGCTAATCTCGGAAACGGCTGGGCCGATTTTGATGGTACTTTCACTGACCGATAGCTGATGTTATAAGGAGTAATTTTATTGGGTAAAATGGTCTCTGTAATAAGGACTGTTCACCCGTCTGGCCTAGCTGGTGTCCCTACCCTTAAATGATAAGGAGTAATTTAGGCTATAAAAATAATCATCATCAATCCGCGTACGGCTGTAAGTCTAAAATAACGCGGGCGAAGCTGCGGGCAACAGCTATATAGTCATAAATAATAATAGGAATATCCTACGGAACCGCACCCTGTTAGTTGCTTACTTCGGTGTATTGACACAAATTTACACATTAGTGAACCGGCCTTTTACGATCACACGGTGGTCTTTCCTCTGGTAAATTATATTATCTTATGTGAAGTAGGCAAACTGGTAGACGACCTTTCTAGCTTACCAAACGCAAAGGTGGGGAAAAAACGGCAGATTAAATAGATGGTAAGTAATTTTGTAAGAGGTAGTAAGTACCATGGTGCATTGCAGCCGAATCGGGCAGACACGATCGTTGTGGTACCTTTTGCTTAGATAACACGGGCGTAATTTTTTTTCCTATGCTATAAAAAATGAATATCCATGCCTGATGGGATAAAAAGTGTTTGAGGGTGCGAAGTTCAACAATGCAGACCAGCTCATAGGTGAACTAAGTCAGAAAGTCAGAAGAATCGATTTAGACCCATAGTCTCGTCGACATCACGTTTAGCCGCATAAGTTTTATAAATTATATTTTGTGTTTTTTATGCTTGTTGGTAGTAGGTATATGGTAGCTGCGTTCCCATGTGTTTCGTGGTATCGCTGGTATTCCACAAACGGCCCAGTGTGGGAAAGGACAAACACGTGTTGTGAGAGCGCTGTTTAAAATTCGCCCGATTGTGACTGTTCCGAATAACTCATGAATCGACTACGATGTACAACTTATAGACTCAACCTAAAAGTACTAACTGTTTGCATTAATAAGATTTACATTATTTTAACTAATAGTTATGATTTTATTGTAACTTAGTGATAAGCTCTTTATGAATACCTCCATGTGAAGATTAATTGGAATTGCACTCCCTTATATATATTTGACGACCTCTGTGGCTCAATGGTTAGTGCGTTGGCGCACAAGCCGGAGGTTGTGGGTTCGAATCCCGCCAGGGAACAAAAAGTTTTCCGTGTTCCTGGGGCATGGATATGTATTAAATATGTCACCTATTATATAATAAAAATCTTAAATATATGTATAGTAGAGAAGTATTAAATATATTTCCGTTGTCTGGTACACGTACAACAATTTCTCCGAGAACTTACCACGGGACCACATTGACGCGGTGAAAAAGCGTCCATAGATATATTATTATTATACATATACATCGTAGGAGCATCACACAAGGAATCCTTTTTTTGTCGCAGTGGAAATGCTTTGCGCATTCGTCCGGGGATGGGTCGTCCCCGGGGAAATGTGGGAATCTCGGCGCTCCACCCCTGCGCCGGTATAGCGCAATAAAACCATTGAGTTTCCTTCAGCTTGGAGGGGAGTATCCCGGATCTTAACACAGGACACAGCACAAGAAATCTCCTCCGGGAGACCTACAATTAGTCGGTCCGTTTGTACAAAGAGCAGCTCCCACGGTTCAATTGGTTTCGCCTAAGGCACTGGGTTCACCTTAGGCTACTAAGCGCCACCGCCACGACAAAGCTCGAAACATGGTGGGGGTAAAATGCATGCAAGAAATAAAAGGCCTTTATACGACCTTAGACCTTATCATATGCTTATAAATCTCCAAAATAAAGCTTGTACTTATCTAATAGTACCTATCCATTACCCATACATTTATATTCATCATAAAGCCTACCGGGCGGGATTTGAACCCGCGACCTCTGAATGGTAGCTCATCATTTCACCATATCGGCAATTTATCAACCATATTAATATCCATAGTTTAGACATTAAACGTTGTACTCTTCAGAGTTCCGTTCCTCGAAATGACAAAACGGAACATTTTATACCTGTTTAGTCTATTGTCAGTCTGTCTGTATGTCCGTCAAAGCATTACTTTTTTGTCTTTAACGCCGGGAAATGCTCTGAGGCATCCTGCGGGGGAGTGGGTCTCCCCACGCGGGTATGTGGGACTCGCTGTGCCCGACAGCTGGTAAATGGACGCAGCTCTACCCACTAAAACCCGGCGAGTGCCACCAATGCTGCCTTTGATGAAGTGCCCCGGATCTAATAAACAAACAGGGCACATCGACGGCTAGTCGACACTGACGCCACCTCCACAGAGGGGTTGTCCCGCACCACAGAACAACCCCTCCCAGCGTCGGGACAGTACAATGGGGTGAGGTTCCCATCCTCGCCCCTTGCTCTTTTGTCCCTATTCTTATAAGGGGGGTACAAAGAGCCCCCACGGCTCAATTCGCTTCGCCCAAGTGCTGGGATCACCCTAGGCTACTGAGCCCCACTGCCACGTCAAGGCCTGTACCATGATGGGGGTCAAAGCATTTACTAGAGTACTCCACTTTGATACAATCAAGACGCTAGTCTCCGCATTAGTGAAGGGAAATTTCGAATTTCTTTTACATAAGTCTTTTTATTTTGCATTGCATAAAAATACGTTAAGGAACTCTGACTGACTGGATAAGTCAGACACTTTTTTATGTTTATTCTCACCAACAGATGGCGTTACGAAATCTCATTACGAAACGACCACATCCCATAAACTTTTTTTTTTTTTTCGGAGGGATCTATGCTAATGGCCCGAAGGCCCTAATGCTTCGTCGGATTAGTGTGAGCCCATTCGGCTCACTTTTGATTTATAAAGTGGGGGGGTTGCCCCGCCTACCGTGCAGTCTGCGACCACACGGCCTCCTGGCGTCGGTTGTGAGGAATATACTTTAAGCCACAACCTGAACAATAGTCACTGTTATTTTAACATTTTTTCAACAGCGCCCTCTAGTTTGGAAACTGTTTATAATTGTGGCGATAAGAGGACGCATATCTAACTTTACTGTCAAGCTGTTGTTAGTAGCTTATTAATTTGAAAAATTAAATAACTCTTGCCCTATTGGAGACTGAATTGGTCTATAAATTTTGTTTAATTATATATCGTTTTAACAAACTCTTCATAAACATTAACTAAATGTTTAGTTATAAAAATAAATGTATCAGCAACGAAGACATTTCTTCATGTAATTTTATTTCAGTAACAACTTTCCCATTTTACTTTAAATACAAACCCTCATGGCAAATCTTAGTATTTCGTGTCCACAATAAAAATGTGTGTCAAGTTTTCTGTGCACCTCTTATTTCCTCGCTTAATTTCGAGGAGATTCGCGCTTAGTTGTGAGACACAAAGGGACACTTACGCTTAGCGAGCTTATGCTAAATCCTCGCGCGTACAATGGTAAAAATAGTGGACACGAATTTTACTCATTATAATGAAACTTATTTTTTTTCAAATAATCATAATCACGGTAGTCGTAAACTATATATAACGTCGGGAATTCAATCTTAACCGCAATAAAATCTTAAGAAATTGCTTCATTATTACATTATTTTGATTGTATCTATAATTTGTATGACATCGCCGTCGTATTGTTTGTCTTATCAATTACTTTGGTGCGTCTGTTGTATATATGGCTATTTGACTGCAGGTTGCATATCTGCAGGTACCACCTTCAGGCCACTCCTACTACCAAGCCACCATCTAGGTCACTTCTACCACCGACCTGACCAGCCACAGGCGTGATGATTATAAGCAGAGTTATAAGAAAGCATGAGTCATAGGAAATTATTATAACCATTGAAGCTTAAGTGTTGATGTTTTGTATGATATAGGTATATCAAGAGTGGAGGTCACGTTTGGGCAGACGAAGTGTTGGTCGGCCATTAACCAGGTGGGAAGACGATCTCCGTGCGGTGGCTGGTCCGTGTTGGATGCGAGTAGCAAGGGATCTGCCGTCGTTTCGTTCATGAGGGAGGCCTATGCTCAGCAGTGGACGGATAGAGGCTGATGATGTTGATGATGATGATATGAGTATGATCTATATTGTGTGCAAATTTTCAAAGTGATCCGTGGAAACGCTTACGCACTTAAGTAACAAATAAACTAACAAACTTACAGGCAACATTTTAATATTAACAAGCAGTTGCCCGCAGTTTTTGTGTCGGGATGTAATGTTGATAGCGTGTGACCTTCTTCAGGATATAAACTATCCCCTTGCCAAATTTTATCGCATTTTGTCCATCGGCTAGGCCAGCCGTAAAAAGCAGTCCTTATTTGTGATTTTCGCAATTTTTTCAGCCAATCCAACTCGACCTTTAACGATTTTATAAATAACAAAAAAAAGTTTTTTAAACTGTGTTGGTGTAACCAACTTTCATTGGACGAACATGTTGCTGTCAAAATTGCAGTTATTGTTATTTTGCAGTCACAACTTTTTGTTTTACAATTTTGAAGTCACAACTTTCATATTTTGTTTTTATTGCAGTGAACACTTTCATAGCTGTTGGAAACCTTATTGTTTTGAGTTTAATAGTTTTTCATCTCTTTTCGCGCCATAACGCAACGGGTATCTGTCTGTACCCAGTCTCGTGACAACCGATCTCAGCGCCGGTCGCTCGGTCTACCAGTGTTTGTGTGTGTTTGTTTATTTATTGGATTGTGTTTTTTATTTTCGGTGAGTTTTTTATGTTCATATGTAGATCATGATTAAATATAATAATTATGGATGGATTAAATTATGGTTGGAATGTGATATTACTGTGTTGTGTTGTATTGTTTATTTTCAAATGTGTTAAGATAGTAAATGGTATTATAATTATTATTACTTACGTTCTCGAGTTGAACAAATATTTTTGAATTCAGAAAGTTTTAATATTAAGAGTATTATATTGATCATAATATTTTTAAAGCTTATACATATTATGAGTAGAAATACTAAATAACTAACCGTCTTTTGAATTAGGAAAGTTCTTATAGAGTTAGGTTTTTTTTTAATTGTTTATTATATTTTTGTCGCAGCTAGTTTGGGGCAAAAATTATATTGTATTTAAATATGTAGCCAAAGTAGTTTTAGAGTTTTTTTGAGTTTTTCTTGTTACGTTGAGATGATAATTATTTTGAAATGTACACGTAACGTATGTTATTTCTAAAGAAAGCTGAAATTATTGTTATTACAATCAGGTGTTTACACATAAACTATCCGCGATTACTTGCTTTACCTGTATTATAATCTATACTAACATTATAAAGCTAAAGAGTTTGTTTGTTTGAATGCGCTAATCTCAGGAACTAATGGTCCGATTTGAAAAATTCTTTCAGTATTAGATAGCTAATTTATCGAGGAAGGCTATAGGCTATATAACATCACGCTGTGACTAACAGTAATTAAGTTGAGTAAGTTAACGCGGGCGAAGCTGCGGGCTACAGCTAGTTTATTATTCGCATTACATGAAACGTGTGGATGTTATTTTTATACAGGTACCTACCGCAAATCGAAAAAAAAAACGAAATCCCGTGACACCTACCGATGTCTTTATTATAACTAATAAAAAAAACCCTACCAAAAAGGATCATGATTTTAACAGTATTTAGGTATGTATGTTCGTAGCGCCTTAACTTATCTTTTATTTATACTTTCGTAGTTGGGTCAAAGTTTTTTTTTTATTTTTTTTTAATTCAAATTTTTAAGAGGCCTTAGTATACCTACTTACATCTAGTAACTATGCCGGCCTCATAGTGGGTCAAAGTTTTTTAAACTTTTTTCTTGTTGCGATCCTGTAAAACGCAAAAATCTTGTACGTGTGCTCCAGAATCGCAAAAAGGATTTAACTCAGCTATAGGATCAACACTAAGGTAGACCGACTGATTTTCTAACACCTGTTAAAATACTTTTTAGTTTCTTGCTAACTTCTCTCGCTAAGTATTGTTTGTTTCGGGTTCATACCCGTGTTTAGACCTCCTCCTTGGTACAGGAGTCAGGGCAGACAGTGTAATTACTGGGATCGAGACTTAGTTCTTACGTATACATATAGGCGACACATACATGATTTCATGAACATAAACTAGTTTCTTGTCATATACGATACTATTTTAGCCTCTCTTCTAGTTTACCCGTGGGAGGGATGTATTGTGCCGCGCCGCTGCATGGGTACCACCATCTTGCTTGTTTCTCCCGTGAAATAGCTGTGTATCGGAGAGAAGGGCAAGACAGGCAGTGTAATTAATGGCACCGAGACTTAACATCTTATGTCTCAGGATAGGCAACACATGAATGAGTTGCCTGAGCTAGTTCCAGGTAAACTAGTTTATGTTCATGGGCGACGTCGGCCACTTACCATCAGGTGGCATATCTGCCAGTTTGCTTATCCAAGTAACATAAAAAAACTTGTTGATAGACCTTGATCTAAGATAGACCAGCTTTTAGGGCCGTCTTTCACAATGGGCACTTTGGGTAGGTGCCCAGGGTCAATTCACGGGGCCCCACTTTTTTAATCAAAATATGATTGAGTGGTAATTTTTAGTAAATGAAACAGTGATTGCCGGTGAGAATACCTAGTAGTGAACTAATTACTAGGATTACTTTTCCCTAGTCCAAAATTCAGCTCAAATTTCTCAAATTCGTTGTTTTCGTCGGGGCCCCAGTATTCTAGTGCCCAGGTTAAAGTATAGTCAGTTTTGGACCTAGAATAATATTAATAAACAAACTCTACTGCTTCTAGACTACTTTTTCGACCTGACTGTACTCGGGTTATGTTCACCGAAAGTGTGATCTTTTTCTTTAGCACTGTCCTTCGAACGGTTTGATGGTTTTCAACTTGATAGTTGCTAGTTTAGTAAATATAAAAAAATAATGTGTTTATTTGGCGCCAAATTATGTCTTTTATTAATAAAGTAATAGCAACCCTTATATGTCCCAGTGCTGGGCACGTGTGTCCTCGAAATCATGCGAGGAGAAATCACCGATGCACTGGCCCAATACGGGTTGGTGAACTTCATACCTTTAAAGACTTTTAATCGAATCGGGCATGCAGGTTTCCTCACGATGTTTCCTTCACTGGTGAGCAAGCGATGGTCTCATGTTCAGGTGCACGTAGAAATTTAGAAAAACCCATTTCAAGGCACAACAGGGGTCTGGATTAAACCCGGACCTCTCACTTAAGAGGTCGAGTCATACCCACTGGACCATTGTCGCTCGCAATCATGTCTTACGTTTCCTTGCGTTACATACAATTAACATATATTGTTTTAGCTTTTAACTATTGTATAGGCCATTTAAATTAATATATGAAATTATAATATACGACCTCGACCGTGGCTCCGTGGTTAGCGCGTTGGCGCTCAAGCCAGAGATTGCGGGTTCGAATCCCGCCAGGGAACAAAAAGTTTTCTGTGTTCCTGGGTCATGGATGTGTATTAAATATGTGTATAATATAATAAAAATCTTAAATATATGTATAGTACAAAAGTATTAAATATATTTCCGTTGTCTGGTACCCGTAACACAAGTTCTTCGAGAACTTACCACGGGACCAGATTGACGTGGTGTAACAGCGTCCATAGTTATTATTATATTATATTTTTTACTTGTTCTATACATTTGTTTTATCTATTCCCTGATGATACCAGTTTTCAACTTTCCATAAACAAATCGGCAGAAAAAATTATACCACGGGTATACAAGCTAAAATAACATCTTTATGGAAAACTATTCAAAAGTGGACCATATTACGTATGCATTAAGACCGTGGGATCATTCCACCGATGGTACTCAGATGTGGTATTACCTGTTTTACTACCTCCATATAGTTATTACCATAAGGTTGGTTTTTCTTGTTTCCCATACAGATTAAGTTTGTATATTTTTATATAAACGAGTTTGTGGGATGAGTTCATTGGGATTCATACCGTATTTCTATATATTTAGAGTTTATTTAGAGATACCGAGACTCAGGTATCGATGAATAATTGGAACAGGTGTTTCCAAACGTGATTTTTTTTCTCGTTCTTTTGGTCCATTTAGATAGAGAGATATGAACATATGGTGTTCTTTTGATTATAGTTTCCCAGTATTAAGTAGTTAGATTTGGATTTGAACGACAAAGTTGGACAGGATCTTTCCAGTCGAGTACTGGATAGAGAAAGATGGAGATGGTAAGAGAAAGATGGAGATGGTAAGAGAAAGATGGGAACATCAAATTTTGGATTATACACCATTATAAAATAAATAAAACAAAATAAAATTCATTTATTTCAGGTTAATCACCCATATAAGTACAAAATAAATCTTATATCTTTAAATGAGCAATTCTTGTATATATATATATGTATATATAATTGGAATCTCGGAATCGGCTCCACCGATTTTCATGAAATTTAGTATATGGGGGTTTCGGGGGCGATAAATCGATCTAGCTAGGAATCATTTTTAGGAAATGTCATTTTATTAAAAAAAAAAAAAAAACAGGTCATCCAGGTCCTATTAAAATTTAAATGACAAAAATAATACCTAATACTAAAATCAAATACCAATAGAATTAATATCGAAAAGAATTACATATTAAATTTAAAATTTGAAAATTTAAAGACATACGTATTATAATTATAAATATAAGGAAGTTATAAGGAGCATAATATCCTTATAACTACTTATTATAGAAAAGAAATTAAAGGAACTTAAGAAAAATGTTAGAAATATATGCTATTTCTGAGTCTACAATTTTATCAACGGGATTGGACTAGATTTCTTTGTAAAAACTAAATAGTAAACTTATGGGGATATTTTATTAGTTTTAATGTATGTCATCTTCGACATAACGAAAAAACAATAACAACAAAATGTTTACAAAAGATGACATCTTTTTTTTTTCTTTTACGCTTGGAAATGCTCCAGGGCATCACGCGGGGGATTGGGACTCCCCAGGCGGGTATGTGGGACTCGCAGCGCCCGAAAGATGGTAAGGACGCAGCTCTACTAAAACCCGGCGAGTGCCAACAATGCCGCCTTTGGTGAGGTGCCGGCTAGTCAGTCCCTTAAGAGACCGATACCACCTCCACAGAGAGTTCGTCGCAACACAGAACCACCTCTTCCAACGTCGAGACAGTGCAATGGGATGAGGTTCCCATCCTCGCCCGTTATCTCCCCTACATTTTTGTCTACTTTTCTTATAAGAGGGGTACAAAGAGCAGCTCCCTTCAATTTGCTTTACTCAAGGTTCTGGGTTCACCTTATTCTACTGAGCCCCCACCGTCACGACAATGCTTGCACCTTGGTGGGGATCGGTTAAGCGTTCTGTAAACTATATAAGATCCTCGAAATTCAGGTAGTAGCTATGGTTTAATTTATATTGAGAATGTAGGGTAATCCGCACCTCAGCATTTAGTCAAAATGCCACATATGCCATGATGGCAATTAATGGCAATTTATGGCATATAATGGCATAAAAGCAGATATGACAATAGACAGCGTGTCAGAACTTGATATGAACGCTTAATCGGCTCTTTGACTATTTGATGAGCAAGCGTTATAGTATAGGAGCTGGCTGAAATTGTTAGGTTAATTACTGTTATCTAGATTTTAAGATTCCTTCTTTTAATATTTTAATTTAATATTATTTTATGTTCAATACATTTGTTCTATGTCATGTGATCAAATAGAATAAACAATTGAAAATGACAAATTTTAATTGTAAAAAAAATACTAGAAAAAGGCAAGAATGACTAAACTAAATGAAAAATATAAGATATAAATATGACTTTATTTTAACTTTATAATATTTATGTACACAAATAAATAAAATCCATTAAAAGCTTTACTTTGGTTAAAATTAGCATATTTTGCATACCTAATACCAAATTCAGAATAAAAAACGTAAGATTCAAATTCTCCATCGATTTTAGTGGCATCCAGTATATAATTTATACATTTATTCTTAGAATGGAAAATAAATATTCATGAACAATTAATCCACGCTAACCCGGTCCCGTCTCGTAAAAACTTAAAGTTACTAGGAACGGATGTTTATATGCATAAGAAAATATGGGACCGAACAAATGTTGTCCTATACAAGACATGAATTGTGAATGTGAAAAACGAATTGTGAATCTAAACCATTCTCAAATCCACTTAAACACGCTAAAAAATCATCACATTCGGTCTAGTCGCTCAGGAAGAGTTTGGTCACTTATATACAAAGATAATATTATCATACATGATATATTTAAATGATCCACTATGTTTGTCTCGCTGGTTCTTCTCAGAGAATTTAATTTAAAAAGGATAGTAGACACATTCAATAATTAATCAAGCAATAAGGCCGCCATTTGTGTACATAAAATATGTTAATTTGACGACCTCTGCGGCTCAATGGTTAGCACATTGGCGCTCAAGCCCGAGGTAGCGGGTTTGATTCCCGCCAGAGAACAAAAAATTCTGTGTTTCTGGGTCATGGATGTGTATTAAATATATGTAAATAATAAAATTCCTAAATAAATGTAATGTATAAAAGTATTAATTAATATATTTCCGGTGTCTAGTACCCATAACACAAGTTTTTCGAGACCTTACCACGGGACCAGATTGACGTGGTGTAAAAAGCGTCCATAGATATTATTATTATAAATATTATTACTGTTAATTTATTGTTTGTGTTCATGTTTGTGTATGCAATAAAGTATAATATTTCATTCATTCAATTAGAAACTTTTGTTCCTGTACTGATTTTTCTACCTACTTCATGTAGGGTCTTTTTTTCTTGTCTCTTTTCTCTTCACACTCCATTTTTTCTTTAACCCTAAGCATAAACGACCTTTATGTGTCCAAATGCTGGGTCAAATCAGGCAAGTAGGAATATTAGGCTGCAGTTTGCCTATGCGAATTATATATATATTGTTGGCAAATTTCACGTTAAAAGACTTTCATTCTTGGTGAAATAAGTTTTTACGTAATTTTTCACGGTAGATGAAGACTTTTATACCTATATTCTGGTTTAACCTACATTCGAAAAATTCGGTACTGGTGGTCAAAGAAGTGGGCCAAAAGATATGTATACTCGTATGTCTTGAATTAAACATTAAGGTTTTTATCCAAACGTCTTCATCGACCAGAGATTTATTTTTATTTTATCTCAAAACGATGGGCTTTGGGCTAAGTGGTTTATTCGTAATTAGGTATAAATAAATTATAAAACTGGTTTGCTAATAAGAATATTTTACTAATTAGTACGAGAAATGTTCAACTAACGATCGATTTTATATACCTACTTATAATATAAGTACTCCAAGATTTACTTGATCAATTTCAGTTATATACATACATATATGTATAATGTTTGTACATGAAAGATATACAAAAACTGGAGTCCTTAAAGTCTGGATTAATTTTGATGTCCATTTTGGCATCCTTATTTTGACATCCAAATAGGCTGCTGCACGGAAGAAGTGGGATACTGTAAGCGTCGCGAATGCGTACCCCTTTCACAGATGTTACAATATTAGGAATTCATATACAAGAAAATGCACTACTGCATTCTAAAATGGCCTACGGCGTTACATTCGCAGTAGAACTGATGAAGCTGAAAATAGTCCATATTCAATGGAGACAGGATTTGTTTGTAAACCTAAAAATTATACATAAAGAAACATCAACATTAATTAGTTGTAAGCAATAAAACCCAGTCAAACACGAGTCTGACGCAAGCGCAGAGGGTTCCGAAAAATGCCGTTAATTTATAGTTTTTATAAAATGTAGAATAATAATAAATTAACGGTCTTCAATATTTTCCCTTATGTTGTGAGACCTAGCTTACCAAATTTTATGATTCTATGTCAAGGAAAGTACCTTAAAGGTTTTGTACCTATAATCGTTCCGTTGCGTCATTTTGAGAAACGGAATCCAAAAAAATCGGTTGTCTGTAAAGTCGGTTTACTGACGATAGTTGAACGTTGACGTTGTCGTCATAAGAAAATGGAACGCCTCAGAGCGAGGTAACGCCGCATACGTCATGTTTTTTCGTTCTTAAAATTTTCGGCTCCATCGAATTATAAGACGTTGTCACGTCAAAAAATGTTAATTTTGTAGATATGAGCGATCGTGATATGAAAATTTGGACGCCGTTTACGGTAAACCACTAAATCAAAATGGTCATACAAATATAAAAAAAATATCACAAGCTTTCATGTTTTATCGCTAGCTGTTCCTAGAAATTTGTGCATATTAGAATATAAAAAATCCTACTATTAACTGAAATTAGGCTTTGATAATATGCCGTTTCAGATATTAGCTTATTCAGACAATATACCTAACTTTAAAAAGAAGATAAAATGAGATACAAGAATTGTGAGCACCCTCTCAGCCTACCTCTAGTATAATACCGATGATAACTATGGCAATATCGGACCATATAATTGGTTCCGTATAGCTTATACGTATATCAGAAGATTATTAAAGTGAAGAACAGGTGAATATTTGAAAGGCAACGTAGCCTAATCCTCTGGTGTAGCGGGTGTGTATGGATCTGATCACCTACCACCAGGTGAACCGACTGTCCCTTAGCCCCCTCTTTTATATTCAAAAAGGTTTTAGATACACATCCTGGGTAGACATGTCACGTTGATAAGAAGTACATGCATATTATAACTTTTTTTTGTTAGTGTGTTAGGACACATGACGTGGTCAACGCCCATGAACATAAACTAGTTAACCTGTGGCTAGAACAGGCAACTCATTCATGGGCAGGGGACAAGGGGCGAGGACGGGAACCTCACCCCATTGTACTGTCCCAACGTTGGGAGGGGTTGTTCTGTGGTGCAAGACCCCTCTGTGGAGGCGGCGTCGGTCCCTTGGGGGACTGACTAGACGTCGAGGTGCCCTGTTTGTTTATTAGATCCGGGGCACCTCACCAAAGGCATTGGTGGCACTCGCCGGCTTTTAGTGGGTAGAGCTGCGTCCACTTACCACCATTCGGGCGCAGCGAGTCCCACATGCCCGCGTGGGGAGAGCCACTCCCCCGCGGGATGCCTCAGAGCATTTCCCGGCGTTAAAGAAAAAAAACGGCAACTCATCTATGTGTTGCCTATCCTGAGACATAAGATGTTAAGTCTCGGTGCCAGTATACATTGACATGTCTTGTCCTTCTCTCCCAAATACAGGAAAGCTATTTATATATAATATTTATACGTTTGATATCTTATTAAAGAATGGCTAAAATAAATGGCTTATTATTTTGAAGATAAGTTATCTTTATATCTTGACGACCTCTGTGGCTCAGTGGTAAGCGCGTTGTCGCTCAAGTCCGGAGGTTGCGGGTTCGAATCCCGCCAGGGAACAAAAAATATTTTCTGTGTTCCTGGGTCACAGATGTGTATTATATAATAAAAATGTTAAATATATGTATAGTATAAAAGTATTAAATATATTTCCGTTGTCTGGTACCCGTAACACAAGTTCTTCGAGTACTTACCACGGGACCAGATTGCGTGGTGTGAAAGCGTCCATAGATATTATTTATTATATCTTACTGTATAATTCTTATGTGTGTATGTGACTGAATTACTCTTAAGTGGCTGGACCGATTGTGGTGAAATTTTGTGTGTGCAAATTCATAATACGGTTCACAAAATATTTTGTCCATGAAATGGTCTGTCGGGTTCGCTAGATATAATAAAATTTACAAAAATATATGTCTAGTTAACAAACGTAAAACAATTATTATTTGGTATGTAAAAAAAGATCTCGCAAATCCAACATCTCAGATCGTAAACCATATTGCTGTAGAATAGAGTTTAATTTTGCAATTTTATTTTGCCTGAAGTATGTGTAACTAAAATAACCAGTTTAATTTGACACACGTGGGATTGTTATTTTATTGGCACACATTGGATCATGCGTCTCATGGTATACTGGTTATTGGTTTTATATTAATATCGGAATTTATAAACAGTTATAAGATAAGTTCATTGACTTTTAACTATTCTGTCTAAGGCAAAATTTCATATCGCAATAAGTATAAAATTCGGGCCAAATTTTGTATTGTTGAAAACAGGTTAAAATTGCCAAAACGGAATTCTATAAATTTGTTATACAGTTCATCCATCCATCATCATCATCATCATCATTATCATCATCATCATCATTATCATCATCATCATCATTATCATCATCATCATCGTCATCATCATAATCATCATCATCATCACCATCATCATCTTTATATTTTTTTCTTAAAGGAGATGTATTCCAAATGATTAAATAGACCGATATTTCTTATTTGCTTCGCACGTAATGACTAAGATCCATGCGTATGAGATGATGATTATTTTTAATAAAACTAAGGGCAGGATGAGCAGTTTTCTGGCACTGATACCATCTGGGCCTTAGAAGGCTTAAGGTCGCCAAAGAGCAATTGAGGGCTATGCTTGGAGGTCCCCAGAGTAATAGAAATGAGAAGATCTGCAGGCAAACCTGAGTCACCGGCATAGCCTGATAAATGGGCAGGGTACATTGCTCGCAGAACCGATGGCCACTGGGGTCGAGGGATTCCGGAGTGGCGACTACAAACTGCAAAACGCAAGTCATCCTCTAGTTGGTAGGACATGTTAAAGATCGCAAAAATCCACTAGATGGTGATCCTTGGGGGAGGCCTCCACCCAGCTGTGGACTGGTTTCGGCTGATTGTATCGATTGGCAATTTGCCAGAGCTTATTAAATGAACTCTATGTTAATAGATTCCATCTGCCATTGCCTACTGGAAAAAACCCTATAAAAGATCGAAAACAAGGCCATCGCCTAAAAAGGTGGTTCGCGCTTGGCCTATACATTATGACGAATACAATTTAAATGCAGACGGTCATTTTAATTGTGGGTCTCGTTAAACGGTTCCGTTTATGAACATAAATCATCAATCATGATCAGACGCATCATCATCATTGTCAAATGGCTTTGCAATGACAAAAAGCAAGAGTTTAATAAAAAAAACAATATTAGACCTTCATATTTGGCAGGCGACGAAAGGGGGTGTGTAGGAGGCGCTACTTAATGCGTCTCCAGTAACGCCCCTGTGTTGGTGTTGGGTTCAGGATGGAAACCTGGGTCTGTATGGCACGACGTCGTAGGGACTGCTTGGTAGTGGCAGTCATCCCTTACGAGGAGTAGTCTGGCCTGACCGGGGTCAGCATTTTGTCTGCAGATCCGGGACCCTCAAAAAGCGGCTGAAGGCGCTCGCAGTGGTTTTAGTTAGGGTGGGCACTCCCAGGTGCGAGTCCCACATTGGCTCAGGATCTACCCGAAGATCCTGGCTGCATCCATAAGGATTTCCTTGCGATGTCAAAAAAAGACCTTCATATTAAAATTTGTATGAGTTTTTAAATTTTATAATATTTTTGGAATATGTATGTGTATGTGGTATAAGTATAAATTGTTTCTAGCAACATAGTAAAGGCGCAGCTCCACAGCGGCGCACGCAGAAGCTATGCACGTGTGTAATGAATACATTTTCTTTTGTTTTTTTTGACGCCGTGGAAATGATTTGCACATTCACCTGGGGATGGGTCGTCCCCGGGGATATGTGGGACTCCCGGCACCCCCTCGTTTCTCCCGGTACCGATATACCGCAATATAACCACTGCGAGTTGCGTTCAGCCGCTTGAAGGGGAGTGTCCCGGATCTGGCTAACACAGAACACCACACGTGAAGTTGTCTGGGCTAGTTATTAGGTAAACTTATTTATGTTCATGGGCGATGGTGACCACTTACCATTACATGGTACGTTTGCTAGTGTAATATATTTTTTTTAAACAAAAATTATAACCGACTTCAAAAAATAAATTTGTAAAAAGTAATAAAATAATCGCGTTGGTTGTGTCTACAACTAAAAATCATCTTGTTCTTCTACTAATGTACAATTTTTGCGTTTACCACGTCATTGTTGTTACTTTTGGAGTCGGTATCAGAATGGTGTACGTACATAACAAAAAATACCGATCAAATTGAGAACCTCTTCCTTTTTGTTGAAGTCGGTTATAAGAGACGATCCCATGGCCACGCTCGATTTGATTTTGAGATTTTTACGTAAACCTTGCAATAAATGGAAACTAATAGAGCCTAAAATTAATTATTAATTAAGCATAAATAATTCTTGGAAAGAGTTCACGGTGTTGGGGAAATAATTAGTTTAATTATGTAAACGGAATCTATTACAATCTTATTGTGTTGATTCAGCGGTGGGAGGGAAGCGCTGTGCCGCGCTCCCGGCTGCATGGGTACCACCATCTTGCTTGTTTCTCCCGTGAAACAGCTTCGCTGTGTTTCGGAGAGAAGGGCAAGACAGGCAGTGTAATTACTGGCACCGAGACTTAACATCTTATGTCTCAGGATAGGCAACACATAGATGAGTTGCCCGGGCTCGTTCCAGGTAAACTGGTTTATGTTCATGGGCGACGTAGACCACTTACCATCAGGTGGCACGTTAGCCAGTTTGCCTATTCAAGTATCTATCTCAACTATCCAAGTCGGCAGTCAACGGTCGACAGATAAGGCACGTTTATTTTAATATTATTGATAAAATATATACTTAATAATTATATCAACCCTCATACGTCCCACTGCTGGGCACGAGTCTCTTCCTCGAAAGGCGAAGAGGGTTTTGGGCCATAGCTTACTGATCCCCACCATGGTTCTGGTGAATGAAAAAAAATCGGCTGTCTGTAAAGTCGGTTTACTGACGATAGTTGAAAGAAAATGGAACGCCTCACAGCGAGGTAACGCCGTATGCGTCATGCTTTTTCGTTCTTGCAGCCGGCTCCATCGAATTATATGACGTTGTCACGTCAAAAAACATTTAAAGTTAAAGTAAGATTGGTGCACAAATATCCCCTCTCAAAAACCTTTAAAGGTTTGAAAAATACATAGAAAAATTCAAGGAAATAAAATGTCTCAGAAAGGCGGTGTCATGGCAGCCAATTTCCTCTGGGCGAAATTGCCTATCAGAACGGGAAGTCGGTGCATCTTCAGCTTGGATATTATAGGTCAAATGGCCAAGTGTGAGTCGGGTCTACACACAGTAATATTTAATCAAAAAGTCTTAAAAGGTTGGTCCATCTTATGTATATAATAAATAACTAATATGTGAAGCAACGAAAATTTTAGGAGTATTTAAACTCATTATAATGAAACAATTTTTCGGATTTTATAGCACTTAGGAGTAACCAAAATATTGATGAATCATAGGGTAGTTTCGAATAACTTTGTAACGTTACGTAACTACTGAGTTAAACGTAAACGTTTGACACAGTCCTCCCGTGACCATGGATGATAAAGTATCCGAAACGTCGGGCTTGTAAAAATATTAATAAACCGCAATAAAATCCGTAAAAACTGTTTCATTTTAATGAGTGAAATTCGCGTAAACATTAGAAAACAAAATATAAAATCGCTAATCTACGGAACTAACATTTGAATAAAAAAAAAAGCTTTTTGAGGTTTGATACAAATTATTTCTCATAAGAACAAAATAATCATTCTGAACATGAGATAAGTGATACAATAATAACATTTGGACATTAGTAAATTTCTTTTATCATCATCATCATCAGCCTTTCATTGATCCCTCGCACTCGTATCCAAAACGGACCGGCCACTGCACGGAGATCCTGGCTAATAAGAGGCCAACGCACTAAAATGGTTTTATCGAAACTACTAACAGTTGGATTCGAAAAAAATGTTTTATTGAATGGCCCAATTATTTCATGAAAGACAACACACCTTGGGAATACGCACAACCGACGCCAGGAGGCCGTGTGGTCGCAGACTGCGCGGTAACACACTAATCCGATGAAGCATTAGGGCCTTCGGGCCATTAGCATAGATCCCTCCGAAAAAAAAAACCTTGGGAATATGGCGTTTCTCCCAGGCATTTCAGGATAAGATATATTTTTTTTATAGAATATAATATAATATTAGAAAATATTAGTGAGATTAGAGGGGTTGTTCTGTGTTGCGGGACAATCCTCTGTGGAGGTGGTGTCCCCTGAGGGACTGACTAGCCGTCGAGGTGCCCTGTTTGCTCATTAGATCCGGGGCACCTCACCAAATGCGGCATTGGTGGTACTCGCCGGGTTTTAGTGGGTAGAGCTGCGTCCACTTACCAGCTTTTGGGCGCAGAGAGTCCCACATACTCGCCTGGGGAGACCCACTCCCCCGCGGGATGTCTCAGAGCATTTCCCGGCTTCAAAGAAAAAAAAGTTGACAATCAGTAAAATGTGGTCAACATCACTCATTATTCACGCGTCTATTGCTGTTCTATTGCTATGCCATCCTAGGATTCCAGGTAATTCCCTGTCCTTTATCACTGGAACAAACCTGTCTATCCTGGATTTAGGTACCACAAATCTTTCCCACGATCCGCAATCGATTATTTTGTCTTCACGGTGCACGAATCCATTTTAACATGTTTGTGTTTACACAAAATGGCCGCTAAACAGGTTGGCTATGGCTTGGATTTACATAATATTATACATGGTTAGTTTGTTAGCTTGTAAACTAAAGAAGACGCATGGATATAGCTTTGTTGTGTTTAGGAAAGGACATGGGTGACGTCGACCACTTACCATCAGGTGGCACGTCTGCCAGTTTACCTCTCCAAATAATTAAAACAACGGGTACTAATAACGGAAATAAATGGAATTTATATAATTACATATATACCTACTGAAACGTCCATGACCCGATGCATCTATATTCATCATACAAATTATGTGCACTTGGGATTCGAACCTGCGACCGCTGCAGTGTCCAGTAGCCTGACCTGACCAGCTGGCCGTCAATTACTGGTACCGCGAATGAACATCTTATAACTTAGGACAAGCAACGCTTGAATGAATTGTCTAGCTTTATTATTAGTCCCAAGTCCCTTGAAATGTGTCCAAATTTTATATTCATGGGCGAGAAGGCTATTCATCTTATCATCTTTCCGTCAGGTAGCTTGTTAGCCTATCAAACCAATGTCATAAGTCGAGGCCACCGAGCAGTCGGAGCCTTATGGTGACTACCGACGCCCATAAACATCCGCACAACCAAAAGTTATGCAGATGCGTTGCCCTCCTTTTATATGCCCAATGGGCCACCGGAAATTCACAAACCGCACGAAACGTGACAGCACAGCTGTCACTTGATGCCAGTGTTATGTGAGCGAGAGGTACCCCGGTCGTGGCTGCCTAATTACGACCTCTTACAAATCATGGCACTACGAACTTATCCTTGGTATTTTTGGTATCTGATTTTTTATATTTTTGTAAGTTACACTTTAACAGTTTATAAGGTACATTCTTTTTTTGTAAGTTCAAAAATGTCAGAAGACTACATAACTTTCTAATTAAAAAAATATGAAGCAGTGTTTTTAACAGTGGCCAATACAAGGGATTCGTTAAAAATTTACTAAAATAGAAGTGACATTTTAATGTCAATAATTTTGCAAGTCGATAACCTGATATAGAATATCTAGATTTACATATTATTTAATAAATGAATTTATATTTTATTTTACTCAATTCCAATTTTATATAATATTGATAATATTCTCGTTATCATTGATATAACATATTTCTTATTTATAAATAATAATATCTATGGACGCTTTCACACCACGTCAATCTGGTCCCGTGGTAAGTTCTCGAAGGACTTGTGTTACGGGTACCAGACAACGGAAATATATTTAATACTTTTATACTATACTTACATATATTTAAGATTTTTATTATATAATACACATATTTGATACTCATCCATGACCTAGGAACACATAAAATATTTTTTGTTTCCTGGCGGGATTCGAACCCGCAACCTCCGGCTTGAGCGCCAACGCGCTTACCACTGAGCCACAGAGGTCGTCAAAAATGTTGATATGTTTCCAATTTATTTAATAATAAAACAACTTCTATTAATTTTATCAACTTGGTAACATTAGGACTCAGGCCTGCCATTGTTCCTGCCATTTTAAAGTATCAGAGACATCAGAAATGTAATAATAAACCGAGTAGCAAAGTATTTTTATTCTATCTGTGATTCGTATATATTATAAATACTAAAAATAATAAGATTAAATTATAATTTAATTATCAATAATCCCGCAAAACACACTGCAAATGTGTGAGTGCACGCATATGCATGCATATAGCATCGCAATCGTTAGATTGCTAATCGTAGAGTCTGCATCATGAGGATGCCTCGGTGTCGGGGCGAAACGTGCGTAGATTGTGTGGTGGTGGTCTTTTACTGTGGTTGTGGTGCATGTGGGGTGGTGGTGCATGCGAGTGTACGCATATGCAGTGTGGGAAAGGAGGGAGGTGCTATATGCATGCATATGCGTGCACTCACACATTTACAGTGTGTTTTGCGGGATTATTGCTAATTAAATTATAATTTAATCTTATATAATGGTTTCCGCAAAGTAACGCCTGATTCTATTAACTATCTAAAAATAATAATAAAAATCTTTTATTTCTCGAGCATAAATAGATAGTAAGCATAACAATGCTTGTGCCACGTTTTCCCGCTCTTCCTTAGACTATTACAACTACTGTCATCATGTATATAATAAATAACAAATTAACAGTTAGTATATGTAATATTATATTACTAACTATATTACACTTAAATGAGCGAACTAAATCAATGGTACTATAATATTTATAGATTCGGGCGCGCCACCGTTGTCACCTTACGAGGCAAGCCGAAGTGTAGACCACACACGATGAAGTTATTAAACATTATTAACTCGTAATCCCTAAAATTGACTATAATAATCATAAATTACTTCAAATTTTGATACGCCTTCACGAGTTTATAATACTAAATGTTGCCCGCGTCTTCGCCCGTTATGCTTACAATATCTGGAATGATAACGATTATTTTATATTTTATACTAGCTGTTGCCCGCAGCTTCGCCCGTGTTAACTTACATTTACAGCCGTACCCAGATTGATGATGATTAATTTATAGCCCAAGTTACATCAGCTATCTGCCTGTGAAAGTCCCATAAAATTCGGCCCAGATGTGCCAGAGATTAGCCGGAACAAACAAACAGACATAGGGATAAGGCAACGCATCTGCATAGTCCCTGGTTGTGCCATAAACGTGGGCGCCGATAGTCGCCAAAAATATACTATGAAAAAAAGTATCGGTCGTTTTGGCGTTCATTGAAGGAGGCCCATGTTTAGTGGACGGGTCGAGGCTGATGATGATGAAATAGATACCAGAATAAGAAACTGGCTCCTGGTCTGGTTGGTCCTGTGTTGGTCATATTTCAAGTATATTTGATACCCGAGGTATTTGTGGTTGCACATGGTGTCTTGGTTACTTTTTGCAAAATTGACCTTGAATTGCTTGAATGCTTCGTGTAAAACAAAATTATTTTTTTGTGATATGTATAAGATATTTTTTTTTGTCTTTTTTTCTTTTACGCCAGGAAATGCTCTGAGGCATGTAGGACTCGTTGCGCCTGAAAGATGGTCAGGTGGACGTAGCTCTACCCACTAAAACCCGGCGAGTACCACCAATGCCACCGTTGGTGAGGTGCCCCGAATCAGTTGAGCAACAGGGCAACTCGACGGCTAGTCAGTCCCCAAGGGACCGACGCCACCTCCATAGAGGGGTGTTCCCGGACCACAGAACAACCCCACCCAACGTCGGGACTGTACAATGGGGTGAGGTTCTCATCCTCGCCCCCTTGTCCTCCTACTCTTTTGTCCCCTATTCTTATAAAAGGGGTACAAAGAGCAGCTCCCTTGGTTCACTTGGCTTCGCCCAAGGTTCACCTTAGGCTTCTAAGCCCCACCGCCACGACAAGGCAAGGAAACCATGGTGGGGATTGCTTTTAGTCTAGATATTATTTGTTATTTAGTTTTGTCATACATAATTAATAGTTTTGATTTTTAAACGATTCTGATGTGGTTCTAGATTATTTATTTACTTATTTATACTTTTATTAAAGAAACACTTACATTGAACTTATCTTTCCCAACCCGACGCCAGGAGGCCGTGTGGTCGCAGACTGCACGGTTGGCGGGGGGCAACTTCTCACTTTTATAAACCAAAAGTGAGCGAAATGGGCTCACACTAATCCGATGTAGCATTAGGGCCTTCGGGCCGTTAGCATAGATCCATCTGAAAAAAAAACCTTATCTTTCTCTATTTAAGTATTTAAGAGCCATTGCTCTTGTCGGTGGAGCAGTCGCCAATCCTTCCTTTTTGGTTCCAATTCTTTCTTCTTTGTGCTCTATATAAGTTCTCCTCGGTCTACATCTTCCTATCTTTCCTTTTTTAATTTTGAATAAAAAAAAATGTTAAATTGTTTATTTCATGATTTGGTGCGACGTGTATTTTGTCTCATATTTACGACGTTGGCATTTTGGTCCAGATTTCGTTTTGTCTCATATAATAATAATAATAATATCTATGGACGCTTTCACACCACGTCAATCTGGTCCCGTGGTAAGTTCTCAAAGAACTTGTGTTACGGATACCAGACAACGGAAATATATTTAATACTTTTATACTATACATATATTTAAGATTTTTATTATATAATACACATATTTAATACACATCCATGACCCAGGAACACAGAAAATATTTTTGTCCCCTGGCGGGATTCGAACCCGCAACCTCCGGCTTGAGCGCCAACGCGCTTACCACTGAGCCACAGAGGTCGTCATATACTTGACAATCGCATTCAAAAGGTTAATATTTTGATTTATCTACACTAATACATCGATAATCTCTATAACCAATCGTAGAGCGTCGATGCGCCGCGCCGCGCCCGCCGTGGACAGCAAGACCTGTTTGTAATTAGATGTAACATAATAATAATAATATGCAGACACAGATAATTAACAATTCAGAAATATGCGGGATGTCTGCGGTTTATGTCTACACTAGGTTTCAGGCTATAAAAGCTGATGATGATGAAACGGTTTGGAATTCAAAATCTAGTTATATTCGCGGTTTCGAATCCTCAATTATATCTATGTTCATATTTTTTTTCTACGAAGCGTGTGTTTTTAAATAATATAGAAACCATAATAAAAAATCAAATGAAAATAATTTTTTTTTCAAAATAGTACCAATCTTTTTGAACGTCAATTGAATCTACCACCGGTTCCAAGGCAAGCCCATTGAGAAGAACCTGCGAAACAAACTCAGTGGAACTAATCTTATCAAATAATAAGTATTCTATAACAATTTTTACATCTTATCCTGAAATGCCTGGGAGAAACGTCTTATTCCCAGCGTGTGGGCTCCCACACAAATGCTCTTCAATATCTTTTTTGATTTTTTTTGAATTTTTTTCGTCATTCATCGTCATTAGCAACCTTTATTAATGCCACTAACCAAATAGTTATTTGAACATAATATTTTTAAACATGTTAATTTGTAATGTTATATCATGTAAAATCGATTCTAGAATTTGTCTCGGGTTCAACAGCATTAGAGTCGTTTTAATAAAATCGATCAAATGCCTTTAAACTCGTTTTTAATTAACTTGCCATTAACGCAAGTTTTATATATGTGTACGGTCAGCAAACAAGTTAAAAATGAAAGACTACTGAGATTGAGAATCGCTTTAACCGCTCCAATATAAAATTACCTCCAAAATAAATAGGTCTAAAAGGGAAACGCAAACTCTTGACGACCTCTGTGGCTCAATGGTTAGGCGTTGACATTCAAGCCGGAGGGTGGCGGGTTCGAATCCCACCAAGGAACAAAAAGTTTTCTGTGTTCCTGGGTCACGGATGTGTATTAAATATGTGTATTGTATAATGGAAATCTTAAATATGTGTATAGTATAAAAGTATTAAATATATTTCCATTGTCTGGTGCCCGTAACACAAGTTCTTCGAGAACTTACCACGGGACCAGATTGACGTGGCGTCCATAGATTATTATTATTATAAATTATTAAACTGGTAGGAGGAATGCCCTGTCCCGTGCAAGTCTGCACGGGTACCACCATCCTGCTTGTTTTCTCCGTGAAAAAGCTTTGCTGCGTTTCGGGCAGACGGTACGTGATGTTGCCAGGGCTAGTTCCAGGTAAACTCGTTAATTTTCATGGGCGACGCTGACCAGATAGCACGTCTACCAGTTTCCATAAAATATCTAGACAACATAAAAAAATAAAATTATATTTAAATTCCACCAGCCTGTCCAGAGTAACGGGTTCAAAGAAACCAAATTTTCTTCTGCCTAACAACAAACCATTGTTAGGTACATATATTATGTATATGGCACAGGCATCTAAGGGCGCGACTCCACCACGGCGTACGGAGAGGCAACGCACGTTTGTCAAGTTTCGCTTTGCAAGAAAATGTATGTGATTGTTTCCACTACGTACTACATCTAACAATAAAGAATTTTGATTTTGAATTAGAATTTGAACTACAACCCACTACGCTACGCATTAATTGACATTTACTTGTAATCGAATTTTAACACACGTGCGTAGCCTCTGCGTGCGCGGCGGTGGAGCCAGTTTTGCGTTGGGTGGGTACAATTTGGTTTAAAGATTAATTTCTTCTGGTGTTCTTCTTGTAGGCGCTTGATTAAATAAATAACGCTTATTCATAATTGCATTCTACTCAAGAGTAAGCAATCTTTGAATATTTTGATTTAGGCTATGAGTGAAGGTATTCATGAAAAAATTTACACACTATGTAAAACTTTTTAGTTTATAGGTAAAATAATATCTTTATCACCCAATTGCATACATTAAAAATAAAAATCATCAAAACGATTTTGTCGACAAACATATAACAACCTTATTTGCGGACGGTACCCGTCAAGTTCGTGGCAACATGCCATTTGTATCACTTGTTATGGCGGTAGGCGCTCTATTGACAACGCTACACTTAGTTGCGGGCTCCGTGTAACTCCGTGACAAACAAAGATATGCTAGCAAGGCATAGAGAAAACTAGAGCAACACAAAACAATATTTGCGACATACCAGAAACCTTAGAGTATACATAATATATAGAGTGCTACTGTCACGCCGCTCCATTGTGCCGAGCGTAAGCAGATGCGTTATACAGATATTTATCTATAGTAAAGCGCTGCGAGAGTGACTTTCCATGCGTAATGCATTAAAAAATATCTATATTTTAAATTAGGACATTCATCATCATCATCATCACCATCAGCCTCTATCCATCCACTGCTAAACATAAGCACCCCTCAATAAACGCCAACACAGAAATGTTAACCATTTTAACATAAAAACAAATATGATGAAAAGCGCGTGTTGTTTCGACACTGATTGAACGTTTCCAAGACAATGGTCTATGTTCATACCTGAGCTTACAGTTCATACTTAGTGACGCGCGCTCTATATATTATGTATACTCTGAGGCTGATATCAAGATAACACTTATTGATAATAGCTGGTGAGAACTAAACAGAAATCACGATATTAAAATGACAACAGTCCAGTCGCAACGGACACGAATCGAGTGATCCCAAGTTCGATTCTTTTGAAATTCTACATCGTGTGCACTCAACTCTGTTATTTTCGTTAGAGGTGCATTTTCTTTTGGGAAACTTTTTTTTTTGCCGGGAAATCATCGCCTTTGTCCCCGTGCCCTTATGTCCTCATTTTATAAGAGGGGTACAAAGAGCATCTCCCTAGGCTCAATTTGCTTCGCCCAAGGTGCAGGGCACACGTTAGGCTACTGAGCCCCACCGCCACGACTAGGCTTGAACCATGGTCGGGTTCTTTTATGAACCTGCATAGATCAGTGCTAAGCTGAAGACTGATTTTGAGACCCAGCAAAAACAAGGTTGTCACCTCCTTTGGAGGAGGCAATGTCAGTTTAGGAAATCATTCCTGTCTCATAGTTATAGGAGACCGATCATGATATCTAATCATCATAATGATACGCTATATCCTTAAACATACGAGGCCGAACGTTCAGTTTTATGACCTATAAAGTAACTATAAAGATATCATTTACATACAAATTTTATTGAATTACGATACGCTTTGAGCGCGAGCTGCACTCGCATAAAGGGTTCCGTACTGACCTTTAACACAGTATGTTTTTCAAAAATACTATACACACTTATAAGAAGAGGGAAAAAGAGCAGGGGGCAAGGGGCGAGGACGGGAACTGGTTACGCCTCGAAGGGGGTTGTAATATTGAAGAGCGTGGATTGTATTTAATTATTTATTTGCGAAAGAACATAAAAATGCCCGTATGCGGTACAACAGCTGACGGCGATCTGTTCGGTGCGCCGCCCGTCTCTCCTCCCGCGCGTTATCCCCGCCGTCGCCCCGTCGTCGTCCCGACGAGGTCCGAATAGGCACGATAGGCGCCGACAGGAACCTTACACCATTGTACTGTCCTGACGTAGGAAGGGGTTGTTCTGTGGTGCGGGACAACCCCTCTATGGAGGTGCCGTCGGTCCCCTGAGGGACTGACTAGCTGTACCCACTAAAACCCGGCGAGTGCCCCCAATGCCACCTTTTGGGAGGTGCCCCGGATCTGTTGAGGAACAGGGCAATGCGACGGCTAGTCAGTCCCCAAAGGTGACTGACGGCACCTCCACAAAGGGGTCGTCCCGCCTTGTCCCTTGTCCCGATTGATCAGGACATTGCAAAGTGTGAGATTCCCATACTCGCCCCCTTGCTCTGTTGTCCCTTCTTCGTATAAGAGGGGTACAAAGAGCAGCTCACTCGCTTCGCCCAAGGTGCCTTCACCTTAGAATAGTGAGCCCCACCGCCACGACCGGGGTGGTACCTCTCGCTCACATAACACCGGCGTCAAGTGACAGCTATGCTGTCGCATTTCGTACGGTTTGTGAGTTTCCGGTGGCTTATTGTGTAGGGGGGATAGGGAAAAAGAGGGCGGCGCATCTGCGTGGCCTTGGTTGTGCGGATATGTATAGGCGCCGTGAGGCTCCGACTATTCGTTTGCCCCCTGATGACATAAAAAAAAAAAATCTTATTATCGACGAATACTCTTTGTTTTTTAAATAAATAGGGTGCCTTATTGTGTAAGAAAATAAATAAAAAAATCTTATATCTAGCATTAATTATATTCAAATTAATCCAACTAATTTTAAAATACGAAATGTTCCGGGTTCGATTCTGACACGGTACATTTTAGGTGATACACTACTTCTAAACTACTTGTAAACTAGTTTTATGTTAAATTTATTATACTGTGTTAATCACTTTTGAATTTTAATTAAATCAGGCTACTAAGGTAACGGGGGGTCACAGATTCGAATCCCGGTGTATGAATCTATAATTCCTCAAATTTATTTCCATTTCGTAAAAATAAGACAAGTTTTTTTAGTAGGAGACCAGGTTAATAATATTTCGACGACCTCTGTGGCTCAGTAGTAAGCGCATTGGCACTCAAGGCGGAGGTAGCGGGTTCGATTCCCGCAAGGGAATAAAAAAAAACTGTGTTTCTGGGTCATGGATATGTATTAAATATGTGTATTAATAAATATAATAAAGATCTGAAATATATGTATAGTATAAAAGTATTAAATATATTTCCGTTGTCTTGTACCCGTAACACAAGTTCTCCGAGAACTTACCACGGGACCAGATTGACGTGGTGTATTATTATAATGTTTGGTTGCTCATATATAATTAACACGCGGGAACATTGTGTACGGTTGTCTCGGCGTTCATTGAAGTAGGCCTGTTTTCAGCAGTGGACGTAAAAATTATGACGATGGATGTTCAGTTATCTATGATACGCCTGTCTGTCTGTATACCATTATCCTGCTCATTTATTGTACCTAGCTAGCTGTCGGATACAGAAAAGGACAGGCAGTGTAATTACTGGCACTGAGATTTAACATCTTATGTGTCAGGATAGGCAACACATAGATGAGTTGCCTGGGCTCGTTCCAGGTAAACTGGTTTATGTTCATGGGCGAGGCTGTCCACATATTTAGTTTACCTAGATCGGTATAAGTCCCAGGTAGCCTTGATGTATGGCATAAGGAGGCAACCGAGCATTCGGAGCCTTATGGTGACTACTGACGCCCATAGACATCCGCACAACCAATAGTTATGCAGATGCGTTGCTCCTTTTCGCTTTCTCCCCAATGGGCCACTGGAAACTCACAAATCACATGAAACGCGACAGCATAGCTGTCAATTCACGCCGGTGTTATGTGAGCGTGAGGTACCGCCCCGGTCGTGCCGGCCCGATTCGGCTGTAAAGCAGCATTTTTTTTTCTTTAACGCCGGGAAATGCTCTGAGGCATCCCGCGGGGGAGTGGGTCTCCCCACGCGGGTATGTGGGACTCGCTGCACCCGACAGCTGGTAAATGGACGCAGCTCTACCCACTAAAACCCGGCGAGTGCCACCAATGCCGCCTTTGGTGAGGTGCCCCGGATCTAGAAAACAAACAGGGGTACTCGACGGCTAGTCAGTCCCGCAAGGGACCGACGCCACCTCCACAGAGGGGTTGTCCCGCACCACAGAACAACCCCTCCCAACGTCGGGACAGTACAATGGGGTGAGGTTCCCATCCTTACCTCTTACCCCCTGCTCTTCTGTCCCCTCTTCTTATAAGAATGGTACAAAGAGCCCCTCGGCCCAATTAGCTTCGCCCAAGGTGCACCGCTCACCCTAGGTTACTGAGCCCCACCGCCACGACAAGGCCTGAACCATGGTGGGGATGCAAAGCAGCATGGTACTACCTCTTACTACCTACCTATAAGGGATTAAACCAGTTTGATCCTTATCGACCAATTCCCGTACATCTATTTACATTTTAAAACCATTCCTCAATTATCCGGAATCGAACCCAGTACAACCGGTTCAGCTAACCGTGTCACAGTAACGAGTTTAAGTTAAACCACATTTAAAATCGTCGGTTAAAAATGAGTAAGTTGAATATTCATTGCTTTATAAAACGCAAACGATCAGATATATTGTAATTGATAAAATTATAAGACCGTACACTGTTGTATTATTTTTCTCTTCTTATAAGAAATCCAGGTGCTGGATTCACCTTAAGCTTCTGAGCCCAACCGCCACGACAAGGCTTGAACCTTGGTGGGGTAGGTTTGTATCTACTTCAATATAAATTACAACTATGTGTATCTATCTTTATATGTAGGAGTTGTTTTATAGATTGACTCATCACGATATCTCTGGAACTATAAGACCTAGAGACTTGAAATTTGCTAGGAATATTACTTTTGCCATGTAGTTAAGGTCGGTTAAGGTTTGTCAGAACGAAGTCTGTGCGGGCAGCTAGTTATCTATAATAATCTAAATACCTACAAGCTCGTTAATTGAAGGCTAAATAAACCCGTTAAAAGAAGTAACAATTATGTAAATATAATAAACTATATTAGGTATATTTTATCCTACTAATATTATAAATGTGAAAATAAGTTTGCTACGATTCCACGCGAAAACGATTGAACCGAACATCATGAAACTTTGTACATAATATATTCTTGGAGTTATTAGAAGTAACATAATAATAATATCAACCCTTATATGTCCCACTGCTGGGCACGGGTCTCCTCCTCGAAATCAGGCGAGGAGGGTTTTGGGCCATAGTTCACCGATGCGCTGGCCCAATGCTGGTTGGTGAACTTCACACACCTTCAAAGACTTTTAATCTCATCAGGTATGCAGGTTTCCTCACGATGTTTCCTTCACCGGTGAGCAAGCGATGGTCAGGTGAAGGTAGAAATTTAGAAAAACCTATTTCTAGGTATCATAGGGGGGGGGGGGGTCAGGATCGATGCCGGACCTCTCGGCTCTCACTCAAGAGGCCGAGCCCATACCCACTAGGCCATCGTCACTCACAGTTCTTCCACATAACCTTCGCCAACAGTCCGTTTGCTCCTTCTCTGTTATCAAAATAATTTATTTATATTAACAAACCGATAATATTCTAGATATTCTAGGTTCCCTAGATCTTTACGCTTCAGGCCTGTCTATAATTTGTAACAAGGCATGTTATTGACAAATAAGAAATTTTATTTCACCCACAAAAACTCTCTTTTTGCATTACTTCTGTTTCTAAACGGACAGTTTTTGTGTAATTTGAGGAATACAATTGAGTTTAAACGATTTTTTGTTTGAAACACTTTTTATTTATGTACGTGAGATAAAAGAAAATCACTTAGGATTTTTTAGGTTGAAAAAAGCTGTTCGTGCAGCATGCCACCTGTTGGTAAGTGTTCAACGTCACTCATGAACATAAACAAGTTTACCTGATCTAATCCAACCCGACGCCAGGAGGCCGTGTGGTCGCAGACTTCACGGTTGGCGGGGGGCAACCCCCCACTTTTACAAACCAAATGTGAGCGAGTGAGTGGCCTTTGGACCGTTAGCATAGATCATTCCAAAAAAAAAGTTTAACTGAGACTACTGCTACTGGGCTACGGCTACTGGGACTCGGTCTAGTTCGAGTTGTCTGGGCTAGTTGCCTTTTTTTCTTTTACGCTGGGGAAATGCTCTGAGACATCCCATGGGGAAGTGGTCTCGACTAGCTGCACCCAAAAGGTGGTAAGGCGGACTCAGTTCTATCCTCTAAAACCCGGCGAATGCCACCAATGCCGGCTTTGGTGAGGTGTCCCGGATCTAGTGAGCTAAAAGACAGAGGGGTTGTCCCGTACCACAGAGCAACCCCTCTCAACGTCGGGACAGTGCAATGGGGTGAGGTTCCCATCCTCGCCTCTTGTCCCTCTACTCCTTTGTCCCTTCTTCTTATAAGAGGGGTACAAATAGCAGCTCCGTCGGCTCATTTGGCTTCGCCCAAGGTGCTGGGTACACCTTAGGCTACTGAGCCCCACCGCCACGACCAGGCTTGAACCATGGCAGGGTTCATGTGATGCCTATTCCGAGGCATAAGATGTTAAGTTTCGGTGCCAGTAATTAATAATGTAAGGTCACTTAACAGCATAAGTGGGTTCGAATCCCGACAAGAGACATGATTGTATCTACATATAAATAAAATTTAAGTGTCTGATTGTAATTTCAAATTAACCCCTTTTCACTTTATGCATAAGAAAGTATTATGGTATGTAATTACATCAAAGAACTATTTTTGAAGTAAAGTTATTATGCTTACAATATAAAGTCAACTTAATCTTCTACTAATGTACAAACTTTGCGTTTACCACGTCATTACAGTTACTTTTGGAGTCGGTGTCAGCCAAGGTAGGTAAATAGGGTACAGCAACAAATACGACACCGGCCTTATTTCTTAATTTTTAGTGATTCCGAAATTCGACGTCTCGGCGTTCATTGAAGTACGCCCATGTTCAGCAGTGGACGGATAAAGGATGATGATGATTACGATGACCGCGACATACTATGTTGTGCTACCAAAGCATCCTATACAATTGTTACATCGACAAGTAATAATATAAGTAGTAGTAGTAGTAAAAGAAACCAAATAGGCATTATTGGGTATAACTAAAAAACGGCTTGTCAGATCTGAATAAAATTAATATGGGACCAAATTGGAAACACCAGCTTTCAAACAAAAAAATAACCATCGAAATCCATTCACAAACGGCGGAGATATCGTGTCACATACATACAAAAAAAAATACAGACGAATTGAGAACCTCCTCTTTTTTTGAAGTCGGTTAAAAACATATGGACATTAAGTCTGGATTAATAAATTGTATTCAATTATAGATGGAATGAGACTGATGATTGCTATAATGAGTAAACGACAATACTTCTCTTAAAACCATACGACAATTTAACCAAAATAGCCGTCTGTCTGTCTGTGTATCCCTTAGGAGCTCAGAGACAATCGACCAATAATAGAACAAAACGGTTAGTACAATTTAGCTGCTTAATGGGTTGAAATTTGAGACGCCTCGCTTTCGAGTCCCGCTAATCGTTTTGTAGTAATAATAATTAACAAACAATACCACGTTACAGTCGGGTAGACTAGCTGTCGCCCGCAGCTTCGCCCACATTAACTTAAATTTACAACCGTATACGGATTAATGATGATTATTTTTATAGCCTAAGTATAACATCAGATATTTGTCGGTCAAATTCCCATCAAATCGGCCCGGCTGTTTCAGAGATTAGCCGGAACAGACAGACAGACAGACAAAAATTGTAAAAAATGCTATTTTGGTATATGTACCGTGTATACATCCATATGCATTTAATAAAAGCGGTCTTTTTATATTACAAACAGACACTCAAATTTTATTTATCTGTATAGGGTATAGACGAGGCACCTGAAAATAATTTCTTCGCTCGCTCCGCCCCTTTCACATAGTTTCGATGTGATAGCTTCATTTACTTCCGCGCTACTATTTCCTATTTCCTATACTATCACCCTATCTTTTTCTTTTACGCCGGGAAATGCTCTTAGGCATTCCGCGGGGGAGTGGGTCTGCCCAGGCGGGTATATGGGTCTCGCTGCGCCAGAAAGCGAGAAGCTGGACGCGGCTCTACCCACTAAAACCCGGCGAGTTCCATCAATGCCGCATTTGGTGAGGTGCCCGGTTCTGTTGAGCAACATGCACACCTCGATGGCTAGTCAGTCGACGCCACCTTCACAGAGGGGTTGTCCCGCACCACAGAATAACCCCTCCCAACGTCGAAACAGTACAATGGGGTGAGGCTCCTATCATCGCCCCTTGTCTCCCTGCTATTTTGTCCTCTCTTCTCATAACAGGGATACAAAGAGTCCCCTTGGTTCAATTTTCTTCGCCCAAGGTGCTGGGTTCACCTTAGGATTCTGAGCCCCATCGTCCGTGTATTCACCAACCATCACCAACCAACACAGAACCCCAAAAGCTATATTAAGTGAAAACGTAAAAATACACAAATATCCAAATAAGACAAAAAACACCGAGACGGCTTTTTGCAAATCTCAATTATTCACATTGACATTTGAAATGTGACCTTAAATATATCGCTTTAAGGTATATAATGACTAGAAAATAAATCTGTCATTGAAAATTAAACTTAGATATTGAGGGATAAGGTATAATTTCCTTTGGTCCAGATTTCTATTCCAGCATTTAGCGCCGTCTGGATTTCGAGCTATTTTGGATATTCAATTTGTTCATAGTTAGATTTTAGTCTATTTCAGTTTCATTTGGTTAATTTTGCTTAGTTTAATTTTTTTTGCGAGTGAGGGGATCGGCTGTGTTGTCGTTCTTTGAGAGACTTCAGTGATTGATAATGATGATGATGATGATAATGATTGTTAATTTTTGCAAGGATCTTGGCGTTCATCGATAGAGTACTATCCAGATTCCAGTTAACGAAAGGATTAATTAGGAGGATTTATTATCACTATGGGAGGAATGCTGTCCATGCTGCCCATTGTCCTGGAAGGCCGGAGTAAGCTGCTAAATGCCGAAATTCTATGGCCTTTAGATTAAATAACCTAAAACTTACATTACAAAATATGTATATACAATCAGAAAATCAAATTGGCATAATGTCGTTGTTACATGTGGCTAAAAGTGTCATAACAAAAAAGTATAACCAAATCCGACATTTTGTCCAAGGCCTTTTTGAAAAAAGAACTTTATTTGGCGCGTAAAATATTTATCACGGGAAAGTTTTGATCGACTTATCTTTGACACATCTAAATGCATACCAAATGAATTTGCCGCGCAAAAATCGAGCGGGATTTATATTGTATATCGAGTTATGTTTGATTTTATAAAATATATTTTTTATTTTGGGCCACGTCCTTAGAGTATATATCATATTATTTAGAGCGCGCGTCATATTTTTTTATATGTTAGTTTGATAGGCAAACTGGTAAATGTGCCACCTGATGGTAAGTGGTCGACGTCGCCCATGAACATGAACTAGTTTACCTGGAACGAGCCCAGGCAACTCATTTATGTGTTGCCTATCCTGAGACATAAGATGTTTAGTCTCGGTGAAACACAGCAAAGCTGTTTCACGGGATAAACAAGCAAGATGGTGGTACCCATGCAGCCGGGAGCGCGGCACAGCGCTTCCCTCCCACCGGTATGAACATACACAAGACCAATGGCTTGGAAACGTTCAATCAGGGTCAAAACAACACGCGCTTTTCATCATATTTGTTTTTATGTTAAAATGGTGAGATATCAAGTGCCAATTTGTAAGAATGATTCCTGGAAGCAATATAAAAGAAAACAATAACTTTTCTGTTTTGGCGTTCATTGAGGGGTGCCTGTGTTCAACAGTGGATGGATAAAGGCTGATGGTGATGATGATGATGATGAATGCCTAATTTAAATTATATATATTTTTTTAATGTATTACGCATTTGAACGTCATTCTTACAGCGCTTTACTATAGATAAATATCTATAACGCATCTGCTTACGATCGGCACAATGAAGCGGCGTGACAGTAGCACTCTATATATTATGTATATTCTAAGGCCATGACACTTCAATTGATAAATAGGTATAGCCTGACCAGAAATATATAAACCCTGCATTGCCTGTATCTTTTATATGGTAACACATATTATATAATAGTCCATAGAGAAAAACGTTCCGAAACTTTCTTGGCTTGCGATGCGACGTTCGCTCTATCTCACTCTCTCTCTATCTTTCTCACTCGCTTGCTCCCTACTCTCACTCCATGGCTATGTGCTTCATGCTACGTTCGCCTTTATCACTCTCTCTTAATCGGTCTCAATCACTCTTCCCCTTCTTGGACAAAAACGTTGCACATCGTGACGTTTCATCCATAAAAAAATCCTCTCAGGCGCAAAGAAGTTTCACTTCAAAAGTATCTAGTATATAGTATCGTAGTAGTAGTACATCTGTAACGAAATATGGAATGAAGTGAAGAATTGCGTCTGCAGTCGCCATCACGGCTCCAGCCGATTAACTGCTGAGACACGCCATTAATTATTTCACATAAAATATATACAATACCGCCGACCCGACCGAGGGGAAACATTTTGTAGTAACAAATTGTAAGTCGAAACTATTATTGTATTATACTCTTTCTTCCAACCACTTAAACTTACACAAATTTCATCAAAATCGTTCCGTTTAGGAGTTCAGTGACATGCATACGCACAGAACAATCACTACATAGTATAAAACAAAGTTGCTTTCGGTCTGTCTGTCCCTATATATGCTTAGATCTTTAAAACTACGCAACGGATTTTAAGGCCGTTTTTTTTAGATAAAATGATTCAAGAGGAAGGTTTATATTATGTATAAAACATGCATAATATAGTTAGATAAACACTGATAATTTTAGAGGTTTCTATGTGATGTCATAAATAAATACATTTTTTGCGCTTACATTGCACTGGCTGAACTCTACCAGATAGATCAAAATAATGTAGTACAATAATGTACAATTTAAAAAGATCTATAAAAAAATCCCAGGTGGTATATGTCTATCTCTTAGGGATAGCCCACAATGACCATTTTTATCCTTTAGTTGTTACGAAAAAGAATGGCTTATTTAGGAAGCGATTTTAAGCAATACATAATTTATATTTATCGTATTAAGTACCTTAAATATATTGTGCATTTAATAAAGATTAATATGACCCTTTACAGTATGTAATTTAAATGAATATTTTCGAATATTACAGATTTAAAATGAAGGACATACCGGGTGCGTTAGTACCTACCGACCGGGATATCCGATTTTATCAATGACCATTAATAAATTATAAATCGCAGGATCAAACTTTGAACGTAGCAGACTTAGATTTGGGCATTGAATGTTTTTCACATGGCAAATTATATTGTCGCTCTTTCAAGAGCTCTATATGTTTTTAACCGACTTAAAAAAAAGGAGATTCTCAATTCGTCTGTATGTTTTTTAATTTCTCATAACAAAAAAGCTGTGAGCGTTTATATTTAGTATCAGCATTGCACCCGTGCGAAGCCCGGGCGGGTCGCTAGTTATCTATTATATACATCTATATACAGACAAAATATATAATTGGAGTGTCTGTTTGTCATATTAAAATAATCGCTTTTTATATGCATATGGATGTATACACGGTGCATATACCAAAATAACATTTCCTAAAATTTTTGTCTGTCCGTCTGTTTGTTCCGGCTAATCTCTGAAATGTCTGGGCCGATTTTGATGGGACTTTGGAAAGCTAATATATAAGGAATTAGCTATAAAAATAATCATCATCAATCCGGGTACGGCCGTAAATTAACGCGGGTGGAGCTGCGGGCTCCAGCTAGTATTTATATAAAGATTTAGCTCTATCCGTGACATGAGTCATGTGTTACAAAAATTCACATGATACATATGTTTGTCACATGTTAATTCTTTGAATGAGTCTAATGAATAAAGTCCGTTTAATTATAAGTTCCGGGATAATTATTAGTCCACGGGAGTTTTTTTTTATAGAAGAACTCGTCTTTTACAAAAAATGTACGCGTAATATTTACGCACGATTGAAGTACTTCATCTGAGCTACCCTGTCGCGCCTGATGAAGTTCTACTTAAATAAGTATATAGTTTAAAAAAAACTAACAAAAATACGCTAAATCGCTAATCCTGAATATCCTAGTAAGGATAACGGGTTAAACTGTTTACAATATTGAATTGTCATTGGTCCTTAACAAGTATGCCAAATTTCGAGTTAATCCGACATTTTGAAGGGGGTCAAAATCATGTTCAAAGATTCCGTTACAAACTAACATACATACGTCTGAAGCTAATAAAAGCGTATTAAAAATAATGCCTAGGCACCACAAAAAGCGCCATTAAAGCATTACAATGGAAAATAACATTGCAAAGTGTATGCGGGTCCAAACTGGACCCCTAATCACGAAACGGACTAATCAAATAAAACTTGTACGAAAGTTAATAAAACAATTTACCGAGACACCGTAATGGACAGACGGACGCACCAAAATAGAAACAACTAAAGTTATTGTTATATTCAAAGTTTTATTCATATTCATATAAACCGAAATACTGTAACAGTATTAAAATACTGCAAAGAATAAACTTAAAAAAATACAAGCATAAACAAAACCGGGTACAAAATATTGAAAAGATAAAGAATACACAAAAAAGAATACAAAATAATAATTTATTCCATAAACGTAGCGCAATTAAAATTTCATAATCCAATGAAGAGCCCCGCAATCGAAGAATACTTCCATAAACAAAGAATACATTCCATAAATCCATTCAATTAAGTGCAAAATAAATCCATCCCCAAGATTGTCTATTCATTCCGTGTAGTATTTCACAGTGGAGTGGCCACTACTGGCGGATCCCATTGACTGTGGTAACAATGCTTCAGATATGCCGGGTAAATAATTCATTGTGTTTTCATTCCTCGCTATCAATGTTCTAATTAAATAATAATACGACATATTGCGATGATGGCATATCTGTGAGATGAATCCATCTCATAGGTGTGGAGAGCGCTATGCCATCTAAAATTTGAAAACATGTTAAATTTACAGGTACATACTTTTTTGATGTGCTTCGGCGAAAGATAAGCATTCTAATTACTGGCATCTGGATTTCCGCTATTTTTTCCAATGGCTTGTGAGCTGTAGTAGGGAAAATCCTAAGTTATTTTATTTTTTGTTACTAAATAGTTGACTAATTCAGGTTCATCTATCATTCCCGCATATGTACGGGGGTGCGTAGGAGACGCTTCTTAATGCGCCTCCAGTGACGCCCATGTGCTCGTTTCGGGTTCAGGTAGGGAACCTGGGCCTAGTATGGCATGACGTTGCGGCGACTGCTTAGTGGCGGCTAGGCAGGCCCTCCTTACGAGTGGCCTTCAAGTAGTCTGGCCTTCGCCGGGGTTAGCCTGTCGCTAAGGTGATCCTGTAGCCTGCAGATCCAGGAGCCTTAAAAAATGGCTGAAGGCGCTCGCAGGTGGTTTAGTGGGGTAGTGCATTCCGAAGAGCGAGTCCCCACATAGGTACTAGAGCCTTACCCGAGGTAAACCTGGATAATGTGAAAGCATTAACCTGCGTCATAAAAAGGGCTTCATCTATCTTTTATTCTGGAAATCAGTGCCCCATTCTATGTGCATAAAATGTTATTAATTTCTCCATGATAACGGTCTTTTGAAATGTATTGAAGTGGCTATGGGCTCGTACCTCCATACATAGAGGTGGTTATTCCAAGAAGATAAGAAGAAAAGGAGATAAGAGTGATTGATGATGATGATGATGATGATGATGATAATGATGATGATGATGATGATAAGTCGAAAAGTGAAATACGTCTCCTTTTAATTCCACATCCTACAGGACGTCCTGTCAACGTTTTGTACCTTCGAGAGAAGTAATAAAGTCTACCATATGGCCAATTACAATCAAAGAATTGTTTTTTTACGTGCTTTGACATTGATATTATTGTCTAGACACATTACTTTTTTGAAAAATAAATAAATCAGAAAACATTGGATTGCATAAATTCCATAAAAACAATAAAAAAATACCAACATGAATTAAATTGACGAAATTATTACACAATATACTAAAAAAAAATAGAAAATAAAATCTACTAATATTATAAACGCAAAAGTTAGTAAGAATGTATGTATGTATGTATGTTTGTTACTCTTTCATGCCAAAACTACCGAATAGATTTTAATGAAACTTCACAATAACATAGCTTATACATCAGAATAACATATAGGCTATAATTTATCTTTTTTCACACGAGAATGGGAAGTACCTACGCGGGTGAAAACACGGGGCGCTGCTAGTAACAGAAATAATTGAAGGAGTCCAACAGGACAATCTTTTGAAATACAGAAACACAAGTACATCTTTCAGCCCATCGTGGGATTCGAATCTGCGATCCAGTGTAGCAGTGGTTACTTTACCGTGGCATCACACACGACACTGACCAATCATTTACAATTTTAAAGCCGCCACCGAATTGATGATGATTATGTTTTAGCCTATACTCTGATAACGTAACATCCTAATGAAAGATTTTTTGAAATTTCAAGCGACCAATGCTTTTTTTATGTCATCAGGGGCCAAACGAGCAGTTTCGTCAGCAGAGCAGACGGCGCCGACGCCCATAAACATCCGCACAACCAAGGCCACGCAGATGTGCCGCCCTCCTTTTCCCTATCCCCCCAATGGGCCACCATAAACTCACAAACCGCACGAAACGCACAGCATAGCTGTGAGCGAGAGGTACCACCCCGGTTGTGCCGGCCCAGTTCCGCTGCATTGCAGCATAGCACTACATTTACACACTTCACACAAATTCACAAACATTTATTTATATGTATTAGTATATACATACTTCACATTATTCATATTTTTTAATATTTCCGGAATTCGAATCTGTGACCCAGCGTATTCAACGTTAGAGTTCGTTAACACGCGTGAAAAAATCACAATCAACTTGTACATGCCAATTTTACCCAATGATTCATTTTATTATGCAAATATTTTCTGGTATTTGTTTATGCATACATACAATAAACTCTTGTTATTTTTAAACTCGAGTGAGGAATTTCGGATGTCTCATATAAATTAAAACTTGGCGTACTAATTCTCTAAAGAAAAAAAGGGTTAAAACGATTTTAGTAATATTATATGTACCTATCTATACCAGTGGGCAATTTTGGGTCATTTTTGGTGAAATTACGCAACTTTAGATAGCTTTGGGCAACTTTGAGCAATCTTGGACAACTCTAGGAAACCTTGGGCAACCTTTGATAACTTTGGGCACCTTTGGGCAACAGTGTGTAGTCTGGATAAATCAATATGGGCACCTCGGTCAATTAGCTTCAGATTAAATTTTGTCCAATGTGCCTCTATTTTTATTTGACATGAACGTTCGTCTCTGAAATGTCGTCTGCTTGGTCCTTCACCCTCAACGGAAACGGACCACGTGGTGTACATTCGGACAGAATGTAAAATAGACACACATACAGGGGGCGTATTCTAAAAATATACGCAACAGAATAATCCGACGAGCATCCAGTCGGCTTAGAAGCGTCGCGACGGCTCGGCCGAGTCTCTTTTGTTCGAAATGTTAGTGTTAAATCAGGTGAGTTTGTGCGTGTATTCTTAATTTGCACAATTATTTTCAATTGTGGTTGTATTCTATTTTGTAAGTGTATTTTTAAATACAATTGATAATATCAATTAGAGTTTACGTCATTTAAAAATAAGTGTTCGAAATAGAAATGTATTTAATATAGGCCAATTGTAGTGAAAATTGAGTGTCATGACGTATGAAAGGCGCGGAGAAAGAAAGAACACGAAGTTGAAGATGCAAGTGGTATTCATTTTCGTCTAAAATATTACTTTTATTGTCGTTTTTACTTTCAATGCGTGTTATTCAGTAAAAAGTTGAATATTATCTTTCAATACGATATGTACGGCATGGTCCGCCCCATACGTGTTTTGACTTGTTGATTCAAAGCTCACGATAGACATACATACTTACTGAGTTTCAGGAATTGCTGAGAATTGACATTTTTTTTTATGTTAGTTGGATAGGCAAACTGGCAAACGTGCCACCTGATGGTTAGTGGTCGACGTCGCCCATGAACATAAACTAGTTTACCTGGAACGAGCCCAGACAACTCATTTATGTGTTGCCTATCCTGAGACATAAGATGTTAAGTCTCGGTGCCAGTAATTACACTGCCTGTCTTGTCCTTCCCTCCGAAACACAGCAAAGCTGTTTCACGGAAGAAACAAGCAAGATGGTGCTACCCATGCAGCCGGGAGCGCGGCACAGCGCTTCCCTCCCACCGGTATATGAGGCAATACCTAAAAAAACTTAACAACTGAGTTTCGTGGAAAAGTTTCTTCATAATTATTATATTGCAATGTTACTTTTAATTAAATTGGATTCTTTCTTTTTTTCTTTCTTTCTTTTTTTCTAATATACAAATTTTGTAAAGCTGTAATCGGACATACATATACAATAGCTATGTTAATTCCTTCAGGATATGACTAATGGTGCAGCATTTTATGTCAAGCACGAATAATGGTTCATCTGCTTATTTTTCAAACATCTTTGCTGTGTTTCGGAGAAGGGCAGGACAGGCAGTGTAATTACTGGCACAGAGAATTTCTATAGAACAGGCACCGCATGGTTACTTAGACTAAGTACTCAGAGTTAGTCCTGGATTTATACTTTTATGAATCACCATTTCACCGATAAAAAAAGCTTTCTTATTACGTGCATAGAAAATTACATTTTCGAGTGCATGCATATGCACCTCATTACTTGCATATGCATCCGAATGGAAGACATTAACTTAGCAATTATTGTAGTCCACATCCTAATGCATATTTTAAATAGATTTCATGTTCACTAGTAATGAAAACATTATATACATGACTCAAGTACAATTATAATTATAATCATCATCATCATCATCAGCCTTTATCCGTCCACCGCTGAACATAGGCCTCAATAAACGCCAAGAACTTTCTTTTTCTTTTATGCTCTTAGGCATCGAGGGGTAGGGGGACGCCTCAGGCGGGTATGTGGGACTCGATGCGCCCGAAAGATGGTAAGGTGGACGCAGCTCTACCCATGAATAACCCGGCGAGCGCCACCAATGTCGACTTTGCGTTGGGGCAGTACAATGGGGTGAGGTTTCCATCCTCGCCCATTGTCCCTTCCTACTATTTTCTCCCCTCTTCCTATTAGAGGGGTACAAAGAGCAGCCCCTTGGTTCAATTTCCTTCGCCCAAGTGCTGGACTCACCCTAGGCTACTGAGCCCCACCGCTACGACAAAGCTTGAACCGTGGTGGGGAAGACGACCGATCCCTTGCCACTCGTTTCCACCTTGACTTGCCACCGCACAGAGATCGTCTTCCCACCTGGTTAATGGTCAACTAACACTTCGTCCACCTAAACGCGGCCTCCACTCTACCTTATTGGCCCATCGACCATACGTACTCCAGAACATTAATTTATAATGATAATCTTTTCCAATTTGGGCGACGGCAACTGTACACATATACAACCACTGTAGTATAGACATCGTATAAAGCCTGCTAATGTTTAGATTCGAACCCGCACTCACACACAGTTGGTCGCATGGTTTTTATGGTGCGAACCCTAAAACCTATGGCCATTATGGGATCTTGATAGTCAATAACAGCATCCCGCTGTCTCGTGCGTCATGGATGATATCATGAGGTAGTAAAAATAGTTTGTTAGTGTTACTATCATCATCATCATCATCAGCCTTATTTTTATTGTGATAATTAAGGGATGGAAGCTTAGAATGTGGCAAGAGTTTAGTATAGGGTAATATGGGTTCTTTCCATCATGGTTCAAGCCTTGTCATGGCGGTGGAGCTTAGTAGCCTACAGTGAACCCAGCAACTTGAACGAAGAAAATTGAACCTCTTATAATAAGAGTGGACAGGGGATGAGAAGCGAGGATGGGAACCTCGTCCATTGCAAGTGGTGCGTGTCCCGCACCGCACACACAATTGCCTCTGTGGAGGTGGGGTCGGTCCTTTGGGCGACTAACTAGCCGTAGAGGTGCCCTGTTGCTTAACAGATCCGGAGCACCTCACCAAAGGCGACATTGATGGCACTCACCGGGTTTTAGTAATTAGAGCTGCGTCTACCTTACCGTCTTTCGTGCGCATCGAGTCCCACATACCCGCGTGGGGAGTCCCCCTTCCCCGCGGTGTATTTCCCGGTGCAAAAGCAAAATAAAGAAAAAATCCACGTGTTTTCGTTTTTGATGTTGAGATATGGCATGTTAAGTAGCTGTGCCAATAATTAAGTGTAATTACTGGCACAGAGCAGGCAATGGCCTGTCTATCCTGTTCTCTCCCAAACACAGCATGCGTTATGGAGTCGTCTCTGTGTATCAAGTAGGAGGTATGGCTACCAGTTGAACACATGTAGACCGGCTCCGATTTAGAGCTTGTCCGAGAAGCAAGCGTGGTATTAAAGTCTTTGATAAAAAGACGCGAAGATCTAATTCGCGTTAAGAAGTGAACCCTTAGTGTAGATACCTTTGAATAATTAAATGTAAAACTTAAGTACTTAGATAATATAATTGTTATTTAAAGTGTATGCAACAGTGTGTCGACGACCTCTGTGGCTCAGTGGTAAGCGCGTTGGCGCTCAAGCCGGAGGTTGCGGGTTCGAATCCCGCCAGGGAACAAAATTATTTTCTGTGTTCCTGGGTCATGGATGTGTATTAAATATGACGTGTATTATATAATAAAAATCTTAAATATATGTATAGTATAAAAGTATTAAATATATTTCCGTTGTCTGGTACCCGTAACACAAGTTCTTCGAGAACTTACCACGGGACCAGATTGACGTGTTGTGTAAGCGTCCACAGATATTATTATTATTATAGTGTATGCAAACTAAATATTTTTTTTCTATTCTATTCTATTCTATCTATATCTACAGTGCAAGCCATGGGATTAAATACTCTGCTCCTAAAATTTCGAGGAGAAAAATATAGTGTACCTATTAATAATTAAAAAATGTAGGTGTTCATTATCAATATTTATTGTAACCAAATATCTTTTTACCATACAATTCAATATGATATGCGTATGAAATTCAGTCTCGGAGTTCATCGAACGAACGAATATAGCGGAGAATGGGAGACAAAACCAAAACGACACCGTTGAGATACTGGACTAATGCGTTCTGAGCATTACTGAAATAATTCGTTCCGTAAATGGAATAATTACCGAAATAGTTCGATCTGTAAATCGAGTGATTACTGAAATAGTTCGATACTAAAATGAAACTATTACCGAAATAGTTCGTTAGAAAATGAAATTATTACTGAAATAGTTCAATCGGAAATATAATTTTACTACTCATATAATTCAATGCATAAGTGTTGCCGACTAATTCATCGCATAAAAGGAATAATCCTGAAATGCGTTTCATCAACGGAATAATTATTATCGAAATTCTCTATACATATATACTCGAATTAGTCTTCACTAAACAATTATTTCGAACACATTAATCAATCGAATTGATTTAATTAATTAACTAAATCAATTATTAATTCAATTATTTACTGTTAAACACTTATTTATTGTTTAGCGAAATAATTAAGCTTCTAAAACAAATTAGGCGAGGGATTATAATGTTATTTACAATCGTTTGCTACCCAATTATTGATATACTTACCTAGCCTCCGGTTTTGCTTGCGTGAACTATTCACTATTGAATATGATGATGATGGCAGCTTTTATGGTTGGATAAATAAACTGGCAAACGTGCCACCTGGTGGTCGACGTCGCATATGAACATAAACTAGTATACCTGGAACTAGCCTAGGCAACTTATTCATGTGTTGCCTATCCTGAGGCACTGCCTGTCCTGCCCCTCTCTCCGAAACACAGCAAAGCTGTTTCACGGGAGAAACAAGCAAGATGGTGGTACCCATGCAGCCGGGAGCGCGGCACAATGCATCTCTCCACCGGTAGGTGACCTACAATCGTTGTACCTACGTACTATGTATTTAGTTAAGTACACCGGTGAGATAGGTGACTCTCTGTCTCTGTCTGGCAGGTTTTTTTTACTGTCATAAGGAGGCAACCGAGCAGTCGGAGCCTTATGGTGACTACCGAAGCCCATAGACAGATGCGTTGCCCTCTTTTCCCCTATACACTGGGCCAACGGAAACTCACAATCCGCATGAAACGCGACAGCATAGCTGTCACTTGACGCTGGTGCTATGTGAGCAAGAGGTACTACCCCGGTCGTGCCGGTCCAATTCGGCTGCAAAGCAGCATGGCACTACCTCTTATGAAAAGATAGGACAGGTAATTACTGGCACCGAGACTTTCATCTCACGTCTCAGGGTAGGCAAGAGCGGGGTGGGTGTACTGGTCCAGGGTGTGTTTGTTCATATTCATAAACAAGCACTTACCAGCAGGTGTCTTGTCCGCAAGTTTGCTTATACAACTTACATAAAAAACGAACCTTTAAGAGAAACAAGATCCTGTGTTATGGTTATGGTCTATTTGTAAGCAAAATTTAATGCACATCCTGCGTTTTACGCGTGATCTCGTAACAAACAAATAAACTTACAATTTTATGTTAGTTTAAGTAGGACAAAAGTAATAAATTTTTTTTAGGATATTCAGAATTTTGCGACGCAGTTGTAACAATTGTGTAATATAATTATTAATTAAATTATAAAAATCATATTTTAAATATTTTTTATCTAATCAAACGTTTAAAGTATTATTTTAAAAAAAATTATACCTATTCAAATCATTTCAAATTATATTACATTTCTAAGGTAAATTATTGAATACAAATATGTATTTCATAAAGTCTTTATTTATTCAATAATTATTGACTGACTAGTCGTCTAGGTGCCCTGTTCGCTCATAGATCTGGGGCACCTCACCAAAGGCGGCATTGGTGGCACTCGCCGGGTTTTAGTGGGTAGAGCTGCGTCTCCTTACCATCCTTCGGGCGCAGCGAGTCCCACATACCGCCTGGGGATTCCCTCGTCCCCCGCTGCAAAAGAATAAAAAACTTATTTGGCAAACTAAATTTGAAATCTTGTTTATATTTACACTAATATAAAGCTTTAAATTTCCGAGACTTGCGATGCGACGTTCGCTATATCTCACTCTCTCTCTCTCGATCTTTCTCACTCGCTTGCTCTCACTCCATGGGTATGTGCTTCATACGCCCTTTCTCACTTTCTCAATCGGTCTCAATCATTCTCTCCCTCTTCTTGGACAAAAATGTTGCACATTTTCGTGACGTTTCATCCGTCAAAATTTTACCCTCATGCGCGAAAAGAAGTTTCACTTCAAAAGATAAGTGCTAAAACACGAAGTGTCCATTTTAAGCCAGTTTTAAGTCATCAAGGCCAGTCTGATGAATAGAACACCTAGGTCAGTTTCGGTAGGAGCATCACATTTATCTTAACTTACCGTGTCCCAACTTATATTAACTTAGGTTTATAGAACCAACTGCCAGTTGGTTCCGCACCTATTTAACCTTCAAGAAAAGAGCATACTCATATTATTTGAAAGACATCGCAATAAAGATGTAGCTAGCGGGTGTCCATGAATCTGATCACTTACCACCAGGTGAACGGACCGTCCGTTTCTATTCTATAAAAAACTTACTCGGTTATTACACATGAGATCAGAGCATGGAACTTTTATCACCTTATCAACGGGTTCGATACCCATCGCTTTATGACGTTACGAATTTGATGGGCGTTGTATGTGTTGGTTCATGGAGTTTGGCGTAACACCAGTGTGGTGCAATAAATCACGGTTTATTCAGATTTTAAACGCTTTTAAAAGAACTATACTTACAATTCTGTTCTGGTACGTTATAACACTGAATTATACCATGTCTTACCAGTCAGGGGTAGGTCATAATAACTCGGATATATTTTATATTGTGGAATACCACTGGGCACGTCTCCTCGAAAACAAGCGAGCAAGGATTCACCTATGCCGGATGAACTTCAATCTCTCTAAAGACTAAAATCGTCATGCAGGTTTCGTCACGTTTTCCATAAAACATATAGGATATTTACCTAACATTGATGAGATAGGCAGGGACAAAGGAGATTGGCAGAAAAAAAGGAGACCTCAGCAGTGGACAGTAACATGCTGATGATGATGAATGTAGTATATTTAGAGTCACGGGAACATCGGGCGTATAACCGGATAGAGTAGTATATGAGCCATAAAATTCCGAAACAGGTCAGTGATTTGTCACTAATGTAATAGCAATTCTACCAGTGATCTGTGTGTATGTCCCATCAGCCAATCATCCATCAATCAGTCAGCCAATCAGAGTGCAGAACCATCGCAGCTCTTTGTAGGAACTTGTTTTCATACAAAACACAAAACCGCTCTATTCCGGTTATATTATGCCTACATGGGAATAATCCGCCATATTGGCCACTGACTGCGATAATTATCAAGTATATTTAAAAAAAAGTTGACACCATTTGGGCCACATGGCGAGAAGATGGAAGAGTTTGTGTACATTAGTGTAAAAGGGTTTTCAGTGTAAAAACTACAATTGTAAAAAAATACTTTAAAAAAAAAAAATCTTGGTGGTTTAATTTGTGTCATTAGAAAAGGTAAAGTTGAAATCCTTTTAAAATTGTTAAAAATTTGTTCTTTTAATGTATTATGAATAGCCATTAGAGGGTTGAAATAAAATAACCTTTTATTAGCTATTTTAGTACATATTCTAGGATTTGTGAATTCATTTAAAATATATATATTTTGGAATATTGTTATTATTATAAAATTTATTTTATATTAATTAAATTTATTAATTAAACTGGCAAACGTGCCACCTGATGGTAAGTGGTCGACGTCGCCCATGAACATAAACTAGTTTACCTGGAACGAGCCCAGGCAACTCATCTATGTGTTGCTTATCCTGAGACATAAGATGTTAAGTCTCGGTGCCAGTAATTACACTGCCTGTCTTGCCCTTCTCTCCGAAACACAGCAAAGCTATTTCACTGGAGAAATATATTATAAAGCAATATTTAGCCTTTTTTTAAACTGATCTTCATCAACTCTATATATAATCAACTGATAAATCTAAATTACATTTTTCATTCGTTCATCTATTTTCACATGGGCGAAGCTGTGGACAAGATAATATTATTACGACGAACGAAGCCGCATGCAACAGTCTATGTTGTCGCTTCCAGCCACACATGGCTGCAGCATGTGGTACAGATAAAATATTTTGATACGCTCCAATACAAGTTGTGATATTGATGGGAAAGTTGATGTAACTATATGTAATTACAACAATGATTTTGGTGGATACCAACTCTTTATAAAGTCATTTTTTTGAGATTTATGGTTTTGGGGTACATCTTGTAAAATGTAAGAATAATTTTAAAAGGAGTAAGAAAAAAATCTCCCCCACACGGATTTTTTTTCCGGTCCTGACGTATACATATCGACCGTCTTGGCATTCATTAGAGGAGACCTATATCCAGCCATGAAAATAGCATATAACGATAAGATTATGAAGGAAAAAGCAAAAAAATCAAAATAAATATGTGTTTTGTGGTAGCGCACATAGGTAGCACCTGCGCGTATCTTTTAGAAGATTAAATTGTTATTAGTGTATCTATAATAATAATATCTATGGACGCTTTTACACCACGTCAATCTGGTTCCGTGGTAAGTTCTTGAAGGACTTGTGTTACGGTACCAGACAACGGAAATATAATATTACGTTATATTATACATATATTTAAGATTTTTATTATATAATACACATATTTAATACATATCCATGACCCAGGAACACAGAAAACTTTTTGGTCCCTGGCGGGATTCGAACCTGCTACCTCCGGCTGGAGCGCCAACGCGCTAACCATTGAGCCACAGAGGTCGTCAATATCTAATTATTTACTACTGATAAAAGGGTTGTCTTTGTGGACATGTCCTTGGGTGACGTTAAGCCCCCGATCTGGTCTGCATTGTCTATTTATTACTTCACTAGCTGATGTCTGCGACTGCGCAGGATTAGATTTTGGACAATTCACACAACATCTTTATAAATTACAGCCTTTTTTTTTCTTTAACGTCGGGAAATACTCTGAGGCATCCCGCCTGGGGAGTGGGTCTCCCCAGGCGGGTATGTGGGACTCGCTGCGCCCGAAAGATGGTAAGTGGACGCAGCTTTACCCACTAAAACCCGGCGAGTGCCACCAGTGCCGCCTTTGGTGAGGTGCCCCGGATCTGTTGTGAAAACAGGGCACCTCGACGGCTAGTCAGTCCCGCAAAGACCGACGCCACCTCCACAAAGGAGTCGTCCTGCACCACAGAAAAACCCCTCCCAACGTAGAGATAGTACCCCCTGCTCTTTTGTCCCCTCTTCTTATAAGAGGGATACAACTCTTTGTATCCCCTCCCCTCGGCTCAATTAGCCTATATATATATATATATATATATATATATATATATATGTGTTATTCTGATGTATAAGCTATATTATTGTAAAGTTTCATTAAAATCCATTCAGTAGTTTTTGCGTGAAAGAGTAACAAACATCTATAAATTTTCGCGTTCACAATATTAGTAGGATAAAAATAGCTTGTTATCTTATTAGTAAAAATAGCTTACTGATGATATCCCCCTTCAAAGAAACCATTGACAGTACATATCCGCCGTATTTCCGGTGGGATACGAGCTATTTGCGGCATGGGTTCCGCTTCCTGCTTATCCAAACGAAAACATGAGCATATTCCAGTGGGTATAAGCTTGGCCATACAGCGAGAGATCCAGGTTCAATTCTGGACCGAAAATAGGAACATCGCTTGCTCGTGACGGAAAACGTGAGGATACTTGAATTTCTGATGAAATAAGTCTTCGAAGGTGTGTGAAATTTACCACGCAAAACGGGAAAATTATTTACGGGTCCCGTAAATAATTTCGGCGCCCCCTTCGCCCTTTTCAGGGAACCGGCTGGTCACGGGGTAGTCAGATCAAGGTCACTTCCCACTAAGCGACTGAATGCACCTCGCAGTGGTTTTAGTGCGGTATATCGGTGGTAACCGGTGGACGGAAGCGCTGTGCCGCGCTCCCGGCTGCATGGGTACCACCATCTTGCTTGTTTCTCCCGTGAACAGCTTTGCTGTGTTTCGGAGAGAAGGGCAAGACAGGCAGTGTAATTACTGGCACCGAGACTTAACATCTTATGTCTCAAGATAGGCAACACATAAATGAGTTGCCTGGGCTCGTTCCAGGTATACTAGTTTATGTTCATGGGCGACGTCGACCACTTACCATCAGGTGGTACGTTTGCCAGTTTTCCGATCCAACTAACATAAAAAATATCGACTAGCGCCGGAGAGTCCCACATATACCCGGGGACGACCCATCTCCAAGTGAATGCGTAATGTGGAATTTATAACATATAGAACATATATAACAATAGAATAACAAATTACAACAAAAAAATTGGTGCTCTAGTGCCCACCTGCCTCCTCGCCTGATTTCGAGGAGAACACTGGGGGTACAGGGAGATGAGATGCTTCTAGTGGCATATATAAGTTGACCTTGTATGTATTAACACCTGTACGAAAAAATGAATTAATTAAGAATTTGCTCATTTTGTTTTCGAGTACTATATTATAATGTCAAGGTTAAGGAACCGGATAATCTGGATTACAGAGGGTTCCGTATTTATTGAACCCCAAAATTTATATTTTTTGATGATTAAATTGGTTATTTAAGAATTTTTATGAATCCAAGAAAGTGTTAATGTGGTTGGTGTGTGAATTGTTTCTAAATTATAGCCAAAATGTGATTCTGATGTATAAGCTATATAATCGTAAAGTTTCATTGAATTCCATTCAATAGTTTTTGTGTGAAAGAGTAACAAACATCCAGACATACAAAATTTCATGATAAAACATTAGTAGAATAAAAATAGCTTACTCGATGATATCCCCCCTTCGAACAAACTATGTACTTTTCATTTTTTGTTGATTAAATTGGTTATTTAAGATTTTTTACGAAACTAAGAAATAACTTAGACGTTGTTGGCGTGTGAATTGTTTCTAATTTATATTTTATATTTAATAATAGCCGGCAAGCCGGAGGTTGTTCGAATCCCGCGAGTGAACAAAAAAGTTTTCTGTGTTCCTGGGTCATGGATGTGTATTAAATATGTGTATTATATAATAAAAATCTTAAATATATTATGTATAGTATAAAATTATTAAATATATTTCCGTTGTCTGGTACCAGTAACACAAGTTCTTCGAGAACTTACCCCGGGACCAGATTGACGTGGTGTAAAAGCGTCCATAGATATTATCATTATTATTATGATAGATATCGAAATAAAATTCCATGGTAATGTTGCGAGAGGTGTTAAAACATAAGAAAGACATTATGACGAAAAAGGTATTGTTTTTTATGTTAGTTTGATAGGCATATGGACAGACGGGCTACATGATGGTAAGTGGTCACCTCGACCATGAACATGAACAAGTTAACCTGAGACCAGCCCAGGTATCTCATACATCACCACCATGGTTCAGGCCTTGACGTGGCGGTGGGGCTCAGTAACCTAGGGTGAGCGGTGCACCTTGGGCGAAGCTAATTGAGCCGAGGCATGGGAACCTCACCCCATTGTACTGTCCTGAAGTTGGTAGGGGTTGTTCTGTGGTGCGGGAAAACCCCTCCACCTCACCAAGGCGGCATTGGTGGCACTCGCTGGGTTTTAGTGGGTAGAGCTGCGTTCATTTACCATCTTTCGGGCGCAGCGAGTCCCACATACCCACCTGGGGAGACCCACTCCCCAGGCGGGAGAGCATTTCCCGGCGTTAAAGAAAAAAAAGAAAGGTATCTCATACATCCACAGGCGACGAATATATATATAATTAAAGCGCTGTTTAATGGGCCTCCAGTAACGCCCCTGTGTTCGTGTCGGGCTCAGGATGGGAACCTGGGTATAGCACGACGTCGTGGGGACTGCTTAGTAGCGGCCGGGCAGTCCCCCCTTACGAGGAGTAGTCTGGCCTTCGCCAGGGCCAGCCTGTCGCTGAGGTGATCCTGTCTGTTGCCTGCATATCCGGGATCCTCAAAATGTGGCTGAAGGCGCTCGCAGTGGTTTTAGTTAGTGTGGGCACTCCCAGGTGCGAGTCCCACATTGGGTCAGGATCTACCCGAAGATCCTGGCTGCATCCATAAGGATTTCCCTGCTATAAAAAAGGCAACTAATTTATGTGTTGTCTATCCTGAGACATAAGATGTTAAGTCTCTGTGCCAGTAATTACATTGCCTGTCCTTCTCCCCGAAACACAGCACAGAAGCTATTTGACGGGGGAAACAAGCAGGATGGTGGTACCACCGTTAACCGACTTCAAAAAGTAGGAGGTTCTCAATTCATCGGAATCTTTATTTTATCTATACATCCGGGTGTTAAAAGTTTATGTCACGAAATATACGAAATTAAAAAATATATCGCATAATGAATTATATTAATTAAACTAATAAATTTCATTACATCGATATTTGCAAACAGGTTTTTTCAACTTTTCGTGACACTTTTTTTTTTTTTGGAACACTAAAGCACGTGCCAAGTGGTATTTATTTGTTTTTTTTTATAACTAACGTATTACTAATTTACTAACGATATAAGCACACGAGATAGTATATGATTACAGTTTTAAAAAATAGTTGATACATTTAAAACTGATACCAAGAAGAAATTGCTAAATTATCGCTGACAAAAATTAAAATAGCAAAAATGCATACTCATATTTGAAATTCAACGCACCTGCTCTTCTGGTGTCAGTATCTAGGGATGTTGCTAATTTACCACAAGGTGGACCAACTGTCCGTTTGCCCCCTCTTCTATAACTTCATCATCATCATTATTAGCCCATCCGTCCATTACTGAACATATAATAATAATAATATAATAATAATATCTATGGACGCTTTTAAACCACGTCAATATGGTCCCGTGGTAAGTTTTCGAAGAACTTGTGTTACGGTACCAAACAACGGAAATATATTTATTACTTTTATACTATACATATATTTAAGATTTTCATTATATAATACACATATTTAATACACATCCATGACCCGGGAACATAGATTTTTTTTTGTTCCTGGTGGGATTCAAACCCGCAACCTCCGGCTTGAGCACCAACGCGCTAACCACTGAGCCACATAGGTCGTCGAGCCACATATGCCCTAAATGAACGCTAAGACTCCAACAACAGAAACCCCAAAAAAAAACTTTTTGACGTGATAACGTCTTATAAATCGATGATCGCCGGCTGCACGCATGAAAAAGGATCACGTTTCGCCTGAGCCGAGCGTGCAAGCGAGAGCGCGTGAAGCGATAGAGAGGCACTATTGCCCTAAGCGTTCGGCTTGTGACGCATTATGACGTCATCACGTAAAATTAATGTCTGTAAAACGACTTTACAGACACATTTAGCCTTGGAACTCCCATAGGAAACTTTTGTCAATCCATCAATAATTGATAAACCCAATGAAACCAATCAAAATATCAAATTACAGAGGATTGAATTACAACCAGACATACAATTAATGTTTATGTAAAATTAAATTAAATTTTTATTTAAATTATGATGTTTTATCACTTATTTATAGTGATTTATTTGTTTTATGTGTAAAATTTTACATTATAAATGTTTCGTCGTTGCATTTTTTAAATGATAAAAATATAGTGTTGATTTTTGTTTTTTATGGTCTCGTTTTGACGACCTCTGTGGCTCAATGATCAATGAGCGGATTGGCGCTCAAGCCAGAGGTAGCAAGTTCGAATCTCCCCAGGGAACTCAAAGTTTTCTGTATTCTAGGATCGTGGACATGTATTAAATATGTGTATTATATAATAAAAATCTTAAATATATACATATAGTATAAAAGTATTAAATATATTTTCGATGTCTGGCACCCGTAACACAGGTTCTTCGAGTACTTAAACCACGGGACCCCAGATTGACGTGGTGTAAAAGCGATACCAAAATAGCATTTTTTTACATTTTTGTCTGTCTGTTTGTTCCAGTTAATTTCTAAAACGGCTGGGCCAATTTTGATGGGACTCTCATTGTCAGATAGCTGATGTTATAAGGAACAACTTAGGCTATAAAAATAATCATCATCAATCCGGGTACGGCTGTAAATCTAAGTTAACGCGTCGAAACTGCGGGCAACAGCTAGTATTGTATATTATTATATATTTCGCCACTCTCAACGAATGCCTTGTTCAGATTTCTTGAATCACTTATGTGAACCTTTGTTCCAGGTTTAAGACGATAAATGTTAAAAGGAGGCCAATGTGCACGCTGTACCATCATGCGCGGTGAGCCATCATGGTGTCTCTACACAGTGCTGGCGTGACGGCATGGCTGGTTGTGTTGCTGGCGGCAGGACATGGCTTCCAGGACCAGAGGTTCGCCATGGAACCTCAGGATCAGGTATGATGGTCTATTTAAACTATATAGATGAAGATGGGATGCCGATCTCCGTATAGCTGGAGCTAGTTAAGGTTACACAAGTCCCACCCGTAGGCGACGAACGGGGGTGCGCAGGAGGCGCTACTTAATGCGCCTCTAGTAACGCCCCTGTGCTCGTGTCGGGTTCAGGATGGGAACCTGGGCCCAGTATGACACGACGTCGCGGGGACTGCCTAAGCAGCCGGTTGTCCCCCCCTTAAAAGGAGTAGTCTGACCTTCGCCGGGGCCAGCCTTTCGCTGAGGTGATCCTATTGAATGCCTATCCGGGACCCTCAAAATGCGGCTGAAGGCACTCGCAGTGGTTTTAGTTTACGGGTAGGGCACTCCCAGGTGCGAGTCCCACATAGGGTCAGGATCTACCCGAGATCCTGGCTACATGCGTTAAAAGCATTTCCCTGCGATAACAAAAAAAAAAGGTTACACAAGTCGCTCATCTTTCCATACAAACGCAGAACAGTAATTACTACAATGTGTGACTTTAACCATGAAAAACTAAGTATAATATAAATTGATCTCGTCGTTATGTATGTGTGTATGTACCCAAAATCGTGAAAAAATTTACATTTAAAAAATAGAAGATTCTAAACTTTCGTATTTCAACACTGATTTTAGCCTAACTTTGGGCGTAAATAAATAGTATACCGAGCACGAAATCTCAAAAATAAAGCCCGTACAGACATAGTTTAGTTATTCAAAAGTTGAAATAAATTTATTTTAAAAATATACACTTAACACTTTTTCTATAATAACTGTTTTGCTAAAAGGACATTTTCGGAATGAATCATTGTGCATTTCATTTTAGCACACATGCTCGCGCACTATGTCAGGTGAGTTAGCAACCGTAAATGACAATCAGATGCTGTTCATTCAAATATACATATTATCACAAGCGTAGCAAAGAGAAAACACCGGCCAAGTGCGAGTACAACACGCGCACGAAGTGTTCCGTACCATTATACATACTTTTTTTCTTCTATAACGCCGGGAAATGCTCTGAGGCATCCCGCGTGGATATGTGGGACTCGCTACGCCTAAAAGCTAGTAAGTGGGCGCAGCTCTACCCACTAAAACCCGGCGAGTGCCACCAATCCCGCCTTTGATTTGCCACAGATCTAATGAGAAAACAGGGCACCGCGACGGCTAGTCAGTCCCTGTAGGGACCGACACTACCTCCACAGAGGAGTACAATGGGGTGAGGTTCCCATCCTCGCCCCTTGCCCCCTGCTCTTTTGTCCCCTCTTCTTATAAGAGGGGTACAAAGAGCCCCCTCGGCTCAATTAGCTTCGCCCAAGGTGCTGGGCTCACCCTAGGCTACTTAGCCCCACCGCCACGTCAAGGCCTGAACCATGGTGGGGTATTATATATTACACTTACTTCATTAGAAACTAACAAAAAGAAACACGTTTGTTGTATAGAGCCCCCCCTGATTTTTATTTTTATTTTATCTGTATTGTAATTGTTAATCTATTCAACCTGATGTGAAGTTATAATATGAATATATAATGTTATAGATTGCCTGTAGAAGGTTCAATAAAGGACCGAAACGTTGCAATTTACAATTCGGTATTTTGTTTGGCACTTTCAGTCCACTTCCCTGATAACTACTGAATCATTTTTTTTATTATTTTGTAAAGTTAATATATTAAAATTCTGTGAATATTTCAACCGTTTTCCTGTTACCGTTATTGATATCGAGCAAAAAACAGCAAAAAATCACGTTTGTTGTTATGGTGGCCAATACAAATATGTCACCTATGATTTCAACTGTCTTACTATCACGGTTCATTAGATACAGCCTGGTGACAGACATACAGATACAGACGGCCGAACGGAGTACGGAGTCTTAGTAATAGGCTCCCATTTTAGAAAGTGGTAGAAAAATAAGATTAAATTATAATTTAATTAGCAATTATCCCGCAAAACACGCAGTCTTTACAGCAAATGTGTGAGTGCACGCATATGCATGCATATAGCACCGCCCTTCTTTCCCACACTGCATATGCGTACACTCGCATGCACCACCACCCCACATGCACCACAACTACAGTAAAAGACCACCACCACACAATCTACGTACGTTTCGCCCCGACACCGAGGCATCCTCAGGATGTAGACTCTACGATTAGCAATCGTTAAGTGACGTGCAGGTCCAAACGTCATCCCCACCATGGTTCAGGCCTTGTCGTGGCGGTGGGGTTCAGTAACCTAGGATGAGCGGTGCACCTTGGGCGAAGCTAATTGGGCCGAGGGGGCTCTTTGTACCCCTCTTATAAGAAGAGGGGACAGAAGAGCAGGGGGCAAGGGGTGAGGATGGGAACCTCACCCCATTGTACTGTCCCGACGTTGAGAGGGGTTGTTCTGTAGTGCGGGACAACCCCTCTGTGGAGGAGGCGTCGGTTCCTTGCGGGACTGACTAGCCGTCGAGGTACCCTGTTTGTTTTCTAGATCCGGGGCACCTCACCAAAGGCGGCATTGGTGGCACTCGCCGGGTTTTAGTAGGTAGAGCTGCGTCCATTTACCAGCTGTCGGGCGCAGCGAGTCCCACATACCCGCGTGGGGAGACCCACTCCCCCGCGGGATGCCTCAGAGCATTTCCCGGCGCTAAAGAAAAAAAAAAAAAAAAAAGACCGAAACGTCATCATCATGATCGTCATCATCATGATCGTCATCATCATCATCATCAGAGGGCTTAGACAAAGTGACATCGCTTCGTAGCGAAAAGATACCGAAATTAGTCATCGTCTTTGAGATAACGATAACAATTTTCTAGCCAATGTACAACCACTGTCACGATCTTTGTGTGGAAATGCTTATTTCGGTATCGGCTATGTTATCGAAAATTTGGCTTGTCTAAGTGTCGACAAGAAGTATCAAATCGGACCAAAAAATACAAAACCCTCGTAAAAAGTATTTAATCTTTGATACTGACTTTGTAGACTTTGAATGTAAATAGAGTATTAATTATAAAAATGCATATATAATATAATAAATAAGTGAATAAAAATCGCTGACGCTGCCTGTTCGATAACCAACTGACAGTTTATGATTTTGTTACGAATTTTAACATTGTCTACCAACTTGCGATAACGATAACGATTGACATAAGTCCCATCCCATACATTTTATTCTTTTCGAACTTCGTTATCGTTTTTTTTAATTTTACTTTGTCTAAGCCAGCAGCTCCTTCCACTGCTGAACACCGTCCCCCTTGTCACTCGCATCCAACACGGACCGACCAAAACTTTACAGTTATAAAATTATGACATTTTTTACGATAGTTTATCCAAGTCATGCCATAGTTATACCCAATAAATATGTAGTATTAGGCTAAGATCCGGGATATAAAACGACCTTCACCGAGATGTTTATTTGATAAAACGTATTTTATATTTAATTTAATATGTCAATAAATATATTGCATATGGGTGGCCTAACAAATGTTAGGCCAGGGTATGTTTAATTAATAATTTAAAAAAAAATTAAACATTTCACCGGTATTATTAGATAAATTCTATACCAATCGAAAGTATGAAGCCCATAGAATATGCAAACGTTAGGTTGCCTATTCTTTTCCGGTCACAACTATTGGGTAGCCAAGTATAACCAGGTAAATCTATATCGGTATCCTATACTATATGATTCACTGTCTACGAACGTCATATCTGAGTGTCCTGTTCCAAATTTGTATTGGTATGCTAATAAAATTTCATTTATAATGAGATAAAGATAATTCTAGCGTACGACCGGTCCTAACGTAAAGTATTTTGGGGTTTCGTATGCAAAGAGTTCTTCGGGGCCATCCATAAATTACGTCACACGAATTTTGTGGTTTTTTAACCCCCCCCCTCCATTCATGTCACAGATGTTTTTAAGAGACACAGAGATTTGTAAGACTCCCTAGTCTGACATATACAGATTTTTTTCTTATAGAAATCAGTAGGTAGATACTTACGTTATTTCCTAATTTTGTTTTTTTTTATTAGTTCAAAATTCGTGTTTTAATAACTTAGATATAGTCAATGTTGAAATGTGACGTCACAAAATCTTGGACGCCCGTCTGAAACAAGCCCAGGCAACCGCTTATCACAGCGATGCTCGGTGACGACGAGTCCTGGACGGCGATGGTCTCCTTCTGCGAGGCAGTAATGTCCCAGAAGGAGGCCGACGAGCGCGTGATAGATGGGAACCTGGATCAGTATGACAGAACATCGAAAGGACTGCATAGTGGTTGCCAGGAAGTGGCCCCTTACGAGGAGTAGCCTGGCCTTCAACAGGATCAGCCTGTGAGGTGATCCTGTTGCCTGCAGATCCGGGACCCGCAAAAAGCGGCTGAAGGCGCTTGCAGTGGTTTTAGTTTACGGGTAGGGCACTCCCAGTAAGTCCCACAAAGGGTCACTCAAGATTTCAAGAAAAAGCATTTCCTTGCGATAGCAAAAAAGGCAACTTATTCATGTGCCTATCCTGAGACATAAGCCGTCTTATTACAAAAAACTGATCTAGTACCGGGATTAAACCAAGACTAAAAAGTCCAGGTTTGTTACGGTATTAACGTTAGTCCATGGACTAAAATTCATTCTTATTACAAATCGAAGACCAACCGAGGTCTAGCTAGTACCAAAGATCGTCCCTGGTTTAATTGTATCCACAGATTATTGAGCAACATATTATTCATTATGTTCGTTCAATATTTGATTAGTTCGGTCCACCGTTCCTTTTTATGCAAAGCTCGTTAACTTATAATTAAATATAATGTGGAAAATACATAAATATTTTGATAATAAAATTTATTGTGTTATATAAAATATCTGAAATCTTTACTACTTTGTACATTGAGGTAGTGTGATTTAAATTCTTGTTTATTACACACAAATATTGTAATATTTCGCTGTTAAGTTGTTTATATAGCTAGCGTATAAGGGAATGAAATACAAAGCGCGCGTAGTTCTAATGTCATCGAAATGTTTATTGTTTAGTTATTGCAATTTGCAATGTAAGTCGAGTTACCACTTACCAATAGTTACAATACAGCCATTATTGTTCTTTGATTCTAAATAGACGGTATGTTGTTCATAAGAATAGTATAATATTTTTTGTTGCGAATTTGTGTGCCACGAACATTACATACCTATGCTGTAAAATGAATCAACAAAAGAAAAAAGTGATGATAATTGGACTTCTCAAGAAAAGGTTAGTGTATTTATTTAATCCAAACATACATAAAAAATATCAGAGTTAATTAGAATTATTACATATGATATAAAATAGGTATGTATATCAATGACAAAATACAATACAACAAAATTATAGAAATAGAATGTTAAATTATATAAGGATGTCAGAGTAATTATTTTAAATGTTAGTCCAATTCAACAATGTTGTCTACATCGAGTTCATTTAATTTTTTATTTTTTTTTTAAAAATTACCTTTCAATACAAATAATACGAAAAAACGCAAATTCAACGCATAAGACATCTGATAATTTAAAGTTTTGAGGTTAGTACCGAAGTTAAACTAGGGGTCACGGTGGTCTAACTTTAGTACCATAGATAGTCCTGGAACTAGCGTTAAACTAGTTTTTGTAATAACATTTATATTAGACCATGGTTTAAAGCTGGTATTAAACTTGGTACTATATTTAGTCTTCGTTTTGGAATAAGGCGGAAGATGTTTAGTCTCGGTGCCAGTAATTACACTGCCTGTCTTGCCCTTCTCTCCGAAACATAGCAAAGCTGTTTAACGATAGAAACAAGCAAGATGGTGGTACCCATGCAGCACGAAAAAAAAGCAAAAAAACGCACCTGCTAATCCACTGGTGTAGCGGGTGTCTGTGGATGTCGCTCTTCACTTACCATCAGGTGAACCGACTATCCGTTTGCCCCCTCTTCTATAAAAAAAAAAAAAATACATTATATTATATGTATGCAACAGGTCATAAACGTGTATGTATTTTTATAAACTTTAATGTTCTTACGAGATTGGGTTAACGTAGTGAGATTGTTATCTAGTATCAAATAAAAAAAAAAGTATAACTCACCATAAAACCGCATGTCTTTTTTTCCAACTTTCATCGAAATCCGCAGTTTACATGTACTGGACAGACAGACAAACTTAATTTTAATATATTGGATGCGTTAGATAAATTATAACATGGCGCAGCTATAAATCTTACTATACGTGATATATTAGCCTATTTAATTCATTTTACCTTCTAACGAACATGATAACAGCTATTAGTAGGACAGCGCTTGAATATTCATAAAATATGGCTGGTTTAGTTAGTACTTAATATTATCTTCTAGTTAGATTTTAATCTTAATAGCCCTCCTCGCCTGTTTTCGAGGATATCGATGAGTGATATGAGATTTCATGCGTTCTATTCTTCTTACAAAAGTTTTTTTAGAACGACGTTGTTTGTTGGAGGTTTTCATTCAGTCATGTCCATGACTGATTTGATATTGCACTCTTTCGTCACACTTACAACTCTCTCAGTCCCCTAACAGCCCCTAAGACCAACTTCGATACCCCAAGAACACGTTAGGTACCCCTAAAAGATACTCTGTTCTATTTATCACCCTATAATAATATTAAAAAAACTCGCAAAGGCTAAATAAGGCTAATTAAATTACCTATGTAGTATATTTCAGATGATGGCTAAATTATTTTCTTTTGTGCTGAGGCACAAAACGGCTAAAAAGGCTAACACATTTATCTGTGTGTCAGAATCAAGGCAAGGCTAACATTATTTATCCTGATTTATCATTTTTTATAATGTTTCGGGATTTTTTGAACGAATTAATGTATTAGACGGTAATAAATATTTATGGACATTGTAATTAATTTTGATATTTAAATTTAATAAGAGATAAAGCGTGTGTGTTTTTAATAAGCGGAAGCGGGAGCAGCCGCGTTAAAAAAAATATTTGTTAAAAACAAATAAAACCTTTTTTTTACATTGTTTAAATTTTCACATTTTTACAAGTTTGGAGATAGTAAATATTTGGAGATTTGTAGATAAAAACATGAGTTTAGTATAATTAAAGAATATAATCTCCCCGTTTCTAAATTGTCCCGTTTTGAGTTTCACGCGTTCATTAACAGTTACAATTACCTAAAATGTTATAAAAATAAGTATAATATATCCAGAGAAAGACAAAGAATAGAAATAGATCTCGTGACGATTGGCAAGTGCCAATACACCAAAAAACCCGGTTACTCGCCACCTGTAATGGTCTTTACTGCTAAACACGTAATCCATGTAATCGACAGTCATGTGGCATTTTGCCATGTGCTTGTATTTTGTCTGTTTTTCGTCACAGAAATCACCGAATAGCCTTTTCCAAGAATCGCATAAAATTGGAAAAAAATATTGGAATCCATGTGAAGTTGAATTGCCAAGAAGCTTATTACAGCTTTAATTCTTTTGTGATGTAGGTATAAATTGTTTGTCTCGTCGTATTCATTTTTTTTTAACGCCCGGCAATGCTCTGAGGCATCCTGCGGGGGAGTGGGTCTCCCCAGGCGGGTATGTGGGATTCACTGCGTCCGAAAGGTGGCAAGGTGGACGCAGCTCTACCCACTAAAACCCGACGAGTGCCACCAATGCCGCCTTTGGTGAAGTGCCCCGGATCTGTTGAGCAAACAGCCCACCTTAATGGCTACTATATAATATATACCTTCATAGAGGGTTGTCACGCACCACAGAAAAATCCTTCCCATCGTCGGGACAGTACAATGGCATAAGGTTCCCATCCTCGCCGCCTTGTCCCCTGCTCCTTTGTCCCCTCTTCTTATAAGAGGGGTACAAAGAGCAGCTCCCTCGGCTCATTTCACTTGGCCCAAGGTGCTGGGCTCACCTTAGGCTACTGAGCCCCACCGCCACGACAAGACCTGAACAGTGGTAATAAATAAAATAAAATAAAAATATTTTTATTCAATGTTGTACGTCAAAGTAGCTTATTGAACGTCAAATGACTCTACTACCGGTTCCAAAACTAGTCCACTGAGAAGAACCGGCGAAACAAACTCAGTGAAACTAATATTTTCAATATTATACAATATAGGTACATAATATGATATAATTATACATAGAAGCCATGTAGGAAACGCCTTATTCCCAAGGTGTGGTATCTTCAATAAATTCTTTTATTTTGTAGTATCCTTTACCACACAAACGTTCTTTAACAGTTTTTTTAAATTTATTTATCGATAGGTTTTGAACGTTTTCTGGGATCCTATTGTAGAAGCGTATACATTGACCCATAAAAGAATTACTGACCTTATGTAGCCTAAAATATGGCACAACAAGTTTATGTTTGTTCCTTGTATTTTTATTGTGATTATCGCATTTTTTTTACAAATTCATTTATATTTTTGCGAACATACATCACGTTTACAAAAATGTATTGAGATGCTACAGTCAAAATGTCTATTTCTTTAAATTTCTCTCTTAATGATATTCTGGGACCCAGACAGTAGATAGCCCGTATAGCCCGCTTCTGCAGTATGAAAATTGTATTGATGGTGGGGATTGTTTGATTTAAATATAACCAAATAACATTAATTGACTATATCATATGGCATTATATTTACACGTGATATTCAACTTTTCCTAAAATTAATCATACTTGAACCCCAACTATAATATTTATTTCCCCCTAAACTAACTGACCGGTGGGAAGGAGATAATATGCCGCGCTCCCGTCTGCATGGAAGCCCTGTCAAACAGTTTTGGTGAGTTTCGAAAATATGGGTATAGATTGTGTACGGGCACTCAGTTATTACGACTCAAGATAGACAACACGTTAATGAGTTGCCTTTGTTTAATTGCGCAATGAAATGCATTTCGGCATGTAGCCAGGATCCTTGGGACTCGCACGTGGGAGAGAACCAAACTAAAACCACTGCAAGTGCCTTCAGCCGCTATTTGAGGCAGCCGGATCTGCAGGCAACAGCGATAGGCTAGTCCCGGTAAAGGCCAGGCTACTCCTCGTAAGGGGGAACTGCCGACCACTACTAAGCAGTCCCCGCGACGTCGTGCCATACTGGGCCCAGGTTCCCATCCTGAGCCGGACACGAGCACAGGGACGTTACTAGAAGCGCATTAAGTAGCGGCTCCTATGCACCCCCATTCGTCGCCTACAGTGAATGAGTTGCCTGGCCTAATTCCAGATTGAACTTGATTGTGTTCATGGGTGACACTGACCACTTACTATCAGGTGCCTCATTTGTTTATTTGTTTATCCAAACAAGATAAAAAACTAAATTACTTTACTATGATACGATCGATACAAAATCGCTACATATCTTATAAAATCTCGCTCTAACGCGTCTCTAAATCTAGGTCCTAATGTTAAAATACGATAGGCTATTACAAAATGTCAGATACATTGAACGTGTTTAAACACGTCTTCGGCTCCAATTAAATGCTGCTAATGTTTTTTTTAATGATTTAGTATGTATTTAAAATCATAATATTTTTGGTATTCTAGAATTCCATTCGAATTTATTAAGTCTCAAGCCGTCATAATTGCTCTTTCTGAAAATATGATTTGTATAATTCTTTTTTCGAATTCTTTCATTCCAAAGTTGCATTTTGACGTGACAACGTCTTATAATTCGATGGAACCGGCTGCAAGAACTAAAATACATGACGCATGCGGCGTTACCTCGCTCTGAGGCGTTCTATTTTCTTATGACGTTGTCACGTTCAACTATCGTCAGTAAACCGACTTTACAGACAACCGATTTTTGACGTCACAACGTCTTATAATTCGATGGAGCCGGCTGCAAGCACGAAAAAAGATAACCCATGCGGCGTCACCTCGCTCTGAGGCGTTCCATTTTCTTTTGACGTTGTCACGTTCAACTATCGTCAGTAAACCGACTTTACAGACAACCGATTTTTATTCCAAAGATATACTTTGTTACCGCTTTGTTACTTTTTACGAAAATGGTACACTTTAATTTTTAGCTTTTATGGCAGAAGATCAATGACAGGTGTTTTAAATCAAAGTTTAGTAGTAATAAAAATTAATTCTCTATAAAGCGAAACACGTTTTTATAAACTTTAGATGTTTTTTTTTGTATTTTATTTTATGAAATGTTGATGCTAAAGCTATAAAACTAATTGAAACGGGTACGGGAGATTTTTTAATCCAATTAAAAAAGCATATTTTTTGTTTTTTTTTTAAAGTTTGTTTCAAAGTTGTTCAGTCATTCAGGGTTCCTCAAGATGCCTTCACCGGTGAGCAAGGAATCATTTTCAGATGCACAGGGAAATTTAGCAAACCTACTTTAAGTGCACCGACCGGGATCGAACCCAGACCACTTAGGCCACTGTTCTCAAGTTATATTAAGCATTTTTTTTAAGTTATACTAATTGTAAGTTATATCTTTAGATGATGACTTAATCCACTTGACAGCTGAATTTCATCATAATCGATGGATGGTTTTTGACGGCCTTGTCTTGACTTGTCTACACATGTCGGACTATTAATTACACCCCGAGGCTAGCGGATTCGAATCCCCAAACCATACATTTCGTATGCTGAATATTATATATACTAGCTGTTGCCCGCAGCTTCGCCCGCGTTAACTTACTTAGCTTAACTACTGTTAGTCACAGCGTGATGTTATATAGCCTTCCTCTATAAATGGGCTATCTAATACTGAAAGAATTTTTCAAATCGGACCAGTAGTTCCTGAGATTAACGCGTTCAAACAAACAAACTCTTCAGCTTTATAATATTAGTAAGTATAGATTTGTATTCTGTATGCAAAGCATCTAGCAAATAAGCATGGTGGTGAATGGTCAACCTTATTGTGGTATATATAATACACAATTACCATGTATTTATTGACTATCTGTTGCCCGCATCTTCGCCTTTTTTTTTCTTTTTCGCCGGGAAATGCTTTTAGCCGGGGTTTTTTCCGCATAGTTCGTCTTTTTCTGTGTAGTTCGTTTACACAATTGACGGTAATAGTTCTAAAATTAGTAATACGTTATAATTAGCACTGTAATGTTTCCTGGCGAAGGTGTTAAAAGAATACGGTGCTTGTCGTGACAAGTGCGTTATTTGGGCTTTTTTGGGGTCAATGATATCACCGCGTGTCTTGCTTATTATAATATCTACGGTTAACAAAAAAAATATATTATGTGCTAAAGTGATATTACATGAAAGCATATGATGAGTTTGTTAACGAGCAGATGCAAGGATAATTCCTCGCATACCTACTGTCAAGGAAACTCATAATATAGCACTACTAATACGATACTTCGATCGTATAACCGGATAGAGTACTGTGAGCCATACAATTCAGAAACTGGTCAGTGATTTGTCACTGATGTAAAAGCAGTTCAACCAACCAGTGATCTGTATATACATCCCAATCATACAACGGTGGCCATCAGTCGGCCAATCAGAGCGCAGAACCGGGGCAGCGTCGCAGCACAAATTTGGCGTATTTATCATACAAAACACATTACCGTTCTATTTCGGTTATACCTCTGCTGGATGAGTTTTACAATCATTATGATGAGAATGATTCGTTAAGTATAAATCTGAAATCTTGACGACCTCTGTGGCTCAGTGGTTAGCGCGATGGCGCTCAAGCCGGAGGTTGCGGGTTCGAATCCCGCCTGGGAACAAAAAGTTTTCTGTGTTCCTGGCTCATGGATGTGTATTAAATGTGTGTATTATATAATAACAATCTTAAATTTATGTATAGTAGGTATAAAAGTTTCCGTTGTCTGGTACCCGTAACACAAGTTCTTCGAGAACTTACCACGAGACCTGATTGATGTGGTGAAAAAGCGTCCTGGTTCATAGATATTATTATTAAATCTGTATAACACCGTCTTGTGTACGCCCAGGTTAATGTCGTGAATAATTGCAGTTTGATAATGGTATTTTTTTGCCCACAGAGTGCGATCGTGGGCTCCCGTGTGACTCTCCCCTGCAGGGTGGAGAACAAAGTAGGCAGCTTGCAGTGGACAAAAGACGACTTCGGTCTTGGAACACATCGGAACCTGAGCGGTTACGAGCGGTACTCCATGATTGGGAGCGACGAAGAAGGTAAGCTTACAAGTCTTTTTTGTTAAAAGGTAAGCTTAAGAACTTGTTTGTTAAAAGGTATGCTTAACAACATTATTTACATGACAACGTCTTATAATTCGATGGAGCCGGCTACGAGAACGAAAAAACATGACCCATGCGGCGTTACCTCGCTGCGAGCGTTCCATTTTCTTATGACGTTGTCACGTTCAACTATCGTCAGTAAACCGACTTTACAGACAACCGATTTTTGTTAAAAGGTAATCTTAACAACAAGGGGAAAAAAGCATAATAATGTCATATTTGAAAGGCCGGCAACACACCTGCTAATGATGTAGAGGGTGTCTATGGATATGGCTTATCACTTACCATCAGGTGAATCGACTTTGCGTTTGCCCCCTTTTATATAAAAAATTACATATACATTCACACACACAGTGTGTGTGAGAGAGAGAGAGACAGACAGAGAAACACGCGCACGCCGCACGGCTTACAACTATAGCAAAACGTGTCGTTACAACTTTTTGTCTTAATTTTTTCCGTTTAGTCCCCTTTCGCAACGCGCGATAAGGAACTACGTTCTAAAAACATTCAGCTGATGGTAAGTGTTCACATAGATACTTTGTTATCTATACTAACTAGCAAACCCGACATTGTCCTGTATAAAACATTTTGTAGTGGACCGAATTGTGAATCTTAACCATTCTCTATCCATTTGAACACATACTATCTAAATCGGTCCAGCTATTTAGGAGGAATTCAGTGACAGATACAGACATAAGTATCATATAGATACAATAAAATCTAAAGAGTTATTTGATTGGGCTTATCACCGGAATTATTTGTGGGATTTAAAAAACCCTTTTGCACTGTGTAGGGTGCGTGCGTGAAAAAAAGTATTTTTTTCCAAATTTTGATAAAAAGAAAGTTATTTCTTCTTATTTGAGGTAGTGCCATGCTATTTTGCAGCCGAATTGGGCCGGCACGACCGGGGTGCTACCCCTCGCTCACACAGCACCGGCGTCAAGTGACATTTATGTTGTCGTCTTATGGTTTCCGGTGGCCCATGGAGGGGGGGGGGGGATAGGCAAAAGAAGGGCAACGCATCTGCATAACTTGGTTGCGGATAATAATAATAAACACATTTTTTTAAAATAATGTATGTATGTACGTTTGTTACTTTTTCACGCAGAAACTATTGAATGAATTTTAATGAAACTTTGCAATAATATAGCTTACAAATTAGAATAACATAAAGGCTATAATTTATCCCTGTACTTCTACGGGAACGGAAAGTGCGCGGGTGAAACCGCGGGAACTACTAGTGTTAAATAAATATAAAAAACGTGTGGCACTCGGGGACTGCCGCGGTAAAGCTATTGCATAGCATTTTTTATCAACTTATGCAATTATAATAATTTAATTATGATCGCTCTCCTTTCTATTTAAGCTCCGTGACACACGCATAAAAATTTGACAACTATTATACTTATAATAATTATGTCAATTCTTTTTCATTATTTACATTTTTTTAATCTAAACTACGCCATTATCCGAATATTGTGGATATATGTTGTCGATTCGAAACATTTATTTAAATGCGTTAATTTGAGAGGAGAACTTAGTACTTACCGTATCCCACACCTATATACTTTCTCACAAACAGCTGCTTACTTATTCTTCCGATTTCGGAGCAGCTCGTCTCTCGTCGGGTGTTAGGTTTTTTTCGTTACGGAATTTCTTGATTCGGTCGCCGCGCTCAAGGCCCGCGATAAAAGCTATGCAATAGCTTAATATTTGCAGTAAGCATTCACTCACATGCACATTTTTCTACGATATTTAGCACATAATTCACATTTTGTAGCCAACCAGTTTAATGAATGAATAAAATAATTCATAAATTCAAAAAAACTTCTTCGATTCATTCAGTTGAAATTCCAGACAATAGAAGAACACGTATTTCAAGTGGTATATTCGACTCATTTACATTTTCCGCGTTATTTGGCACAAACAGTTTTTTATGTAGGTATCTCAGATAGGCATAGGATAGATGAGTTGCCTGGGCTCGTTCCAGGTATACTCGTTTATGTTCATGGGCGACGTCGACCACTTACCATCAGGTGGAACGTTCGCCAGTTTGCCTATCCAACTAACATAAAAAAAAGCCAAACGGGTAGACGAGCCACTTGATGGTAAGTGGACAACTTCGGCCATGATCATTAAAAAGTACACCTGTAACTAGCAGAGCAACCGAGCATATAACCGGATAGAGAAGTAATGTGAGCTATAAAATTACGAAACTGGTCAGTGATTTGTCACTGACGTGACCGCGATTCAACCAACCAGTGATCTGTGTGTACGTTTTATCGGCCATAACACAACTAAATAAAATTGGAGTAACTTTTGTCATTTCAAATACTATACTATATACAAATAACTACGCTAAATGCATGTGAAAGTATATAATATGATACTTAGGTACAAAAAAAATTTTTTTTTTAAATTATTTTCTGTCTGTTTGTTCCGGCTTATCTCTGAAACGGCTGGACTGATTTCGACGGGTCTTTCACTGGTAGCTAGCTGATATAGTAAGGAGTAACTTAGGCTACAAAATTAATCATCATCACTCCGAATACGGCTGTAAATCTAAGTAACGCGGGGAAGCTGTGGGCAACAGACAAAGAAATAAGCAGGTGGGTTAGCCAAGATGTCATTCTACAATCGTACACGCTAGTGTAAACTAATAAATGTATGGAAATGACATTTTACACATGATCTTAAATGTAATTTCCAAACATTTAATAGTTTTCTACTAGCGTTTACGATTGTAAAATGACATCCTGGCTAACCCCCACCAGTACATCTACCATGAGTTTTGTTAGTACTATTTGTTGTGTTAAGTTTTACGTAACTATAGTAGTTACGTAAAACTTAACACGAATTGAAAACTATTAGGGTATAGTTTTCTATTCGTGTTGCGTTTTTACGTTAATGTTACATTACGTATATATGTAGTTAACGTAAAAACGCAACACGAATAAAAAACTAAGGTATGATATAGTTTTCTATTCGTGTTGCATTTTACGTAACTACTATAATAGTTATGTCATTTACGCTTGTCACAAAACTCATGGTAGAGGCACTGAACACAGAGTGTGGTCACAGCGCATCCGAACCATTCAAATGAGATCTTCAAATCCCCATGAGGCAAAAGATTCAGGGTAAACCACGCGGTAAATTCACTTTCTTATTATTTTCACGTTATTTGGCACATACAGATATTTAGGTAAATTACGTTTCGGCGTGTTTTATTTACACGTACAGTCTGTTACGTTTTTAGAACACGTGCGAACATTCTAAAAACATTTCACTCAAATGAAATATTGTGATCGTGCGCTGATTAGAATAACTTTTTGTCTGTATTCTACGGGGTGTTGGATAATACTTTTTTGTCTGTATTTTGCGTAAAGTTACCAATTATTGTTATTCTTATGTATTCTTATTTAATTGGAAGAGGAAACACAATACATTTAAAACTTATAAAATGAATTACTATAGAATGTTATTTTTTTTATAATTTAACTTATAAACTCGCAATAAAGTCTGTTATAAATTGAAAAAATTAAAATAATTTTTAATATTTTATACTTTAAATTGATTAATATAATTCAATTTTGGCCCAAAACACTGCCCTTTGTGTTGGGCCTAGCAATAGTTGTTGAATAATTTACCTAGGTTTATCATGATGGGGTGCCATCTTAATATTGAAGTTGATCATCTTTCGGTACTCCGTCCGATCATGGGATATTTGATCTGGTGGTAACTTAGTTTAGTAAGACGAAAGTGGTTTAACGACATTAAGGACTGGACCGAGTCCTTAATGTCGTTAAACCACTTTCGTCTTGGTCTTACCTAGGTTGCGTTGAAAAAACAACTTTTTACAGATTTTATTGCGATTGATTATGTTTTTTTCATTCCCGACATTTCAGATACTTTATAGTAACTACGGGAGGACTAGGAATAAAGATTGCGTTGTCAACGAAGTGGGCGAGGGAAATATACTTCGCCCACTGTACAGTACACGATTTCAATATTACGTATATGTTCTATTTACACCCCGCCCTGTGTTGTCGTGTTTTGGCCGTTTAATTGCGATATTCTTTGAGACAAGGCGGTTATTGCTGTCAGAAGTTATAGGATTTCTTGTAGAACGGTAGCACACGGACGGAACAAGTCGACTGTGGGTCTTACGGAGTACTATTAATATATAATAATAATATGAACCCTTCTGTCCCACTGCTGGGCACGAGTCTTCTCGAAATCAAGCGAGGAGGGTGTGGGGCCATAGTTCACCGATGCACTGGTCCAATGCAGGTTGGTGAACTTCAGCTTCAAAGACTTATTCTCAGGCATGCAGGTTTCCTCACGATGTTTCCTTTACCTTAAATAAATTTTCGCTATCGATAAAATTCAACGTGGGCCTTGGTCAGCCCAACTTACTGCAAATTATAATTTTACATATTATATGTATGTAATTCGAATGAGCATGTCACTGAACTCTTAAGGTTACACAAGTCGCTCATCTTTCCATACAAACGCAGAACAGTAATTACTACAATGTTTGACGTTGACTATGAAAAACTAAGTATAAAATAAATTGATCTCGTGGTTATCTATGTCTTTATGTACCCAAAATCGTAAAAAAATCATACATTAAAAAAATACAAGCTTCTAAACTTTCGTATTTCAACACTAATTTTAGCCCAACTTTGGGCGAAAATAAATAGTATACGGAGCACGAAAGCTCAAAAATAAAGCTCGTACAGACATAGTTTAGTTATTCAAAAGATGAAATAAATTTATTTTGAAAAGATACACTTATTAGTTTTTCTATAATGACTGTTTTGTTAAAGGACATTTTCGGAATGAATCTTGCCCACTTTACATCGCCAGCTTTTTAGACCTTATTAGTACAATACGAACAGATATTGTACGCGACTAGTTCAACGCACTACAGCCAAGGCTATCTTTTTGGCATTCAATCGGCCATATTGTTTTGAGTGTGCATTAGTTTGAGTGGATTTATGGAGATATATATTTTAAATGTAAACTGATTAGCTTGATGCGTAGAGTCTTCGTTATATGATCTTTTTTTGTTTTCAACGTCATCGTCTTCATTAACATCATTATCATTAACGTTATTATCATTAACATCGTTATAATAAACACCATTGTCATTAATATTATTATCATTATAGAATTATCAAAAGTTGTCCCTTGCCCTGCTCTTTTGTCTCCTCTTATTAGTGAAAATTACCGGTGGGAGGGAAGCGCTGTGCTGCGCTCCTGGCTGCATGGATACCACCCTCTTGCTTTTTTCTCCCGTGAAACAGCTTTGTTGTGTTTTGGAGAGAAGGGCAAGACAGGCAGTGTAATTACTGGCACCGAGACTTAACATCTTATGTCTCAGGATAGGCAACACTTAAATGAGTTGCCTGGGCTCGTTCCAGGTAAACTAGTTTATGTTCATGGGCGATGTCGACCACTTACCATCAGGTGGCACGTTTGCCAGTTTGCCTATCCAACTAACATAAAAAAGAGGGGTACAAAGAGCCCCCTCTCACTCTAGGGCCTAGGCTACTGAGCCACACCGCCACGTAAAGGCCTGAACCATGGTGGGGCAGCTATTATCCCTTCTATAGTCGATATCGTCCTAATGCTGCTGATTGTTTCAGGTGACTACTCACTAGATATAAGGGACGTAGCGTTAGAAGACGATGGCAGCTACCAGTGCCAGGTCAGCTCGGGCTTAAATGGTAAGTAAAGAATCCGTCTTCGAATCCTGCTTTGCAGCTGAATTGGGCTGGCACGTGGTGGTACCTCTCGCTCACATAATACCAGCGTAAAAATATGACTGATATATGCTGTCGCGTTTCGTGCAGTTTGTGAGTTTACAGGGAAAAGGAGGGCAACGCATCAGCATAACCTCTGGTTGAGCAGATGTGTATGGATCGATCCGTACACCTGTTACTAGTTAGTCACGAAAAATCAAGGCTCATATCAACTATATTCATTGCTTACATAGTATTAGGGTATATTTTATTGTATTTCTTTGTGAGTTAGAACCACCATGCCTGTGCTGCCAGGATCGATACCGATAACCAAATGACCCTTCGCAAGTCTAAGGTCCAAACCTCTTTCAGGTGAGCCAGCCATTAGATCCCGGTATGCACAGCTCACGGTGCTGGTAGCTCCTCATCCCCCCCGCATCATCCAGGGAGCCTTCATAGACGCCACAGAAAACCAGATCGTGGACATAGAATGTATATCTGAAGGAGGAAAGCCGGCTGCTGAGGTATGTATTTTGTGTTCATTAGTGTCTCTTGAGTGAGAGCCCAGAGGTCCGGGTTCGATCCTGACCCCTCCCCCCCCCCTGAAATGCCTAGAAATTGGTTTTTCTAAATTTCTACGTGCACCTGAACATGAGGCCATCGCTTGTTCACCGAAGGAAACCATCGTGAGGAAACCTGCATGCCTGATGAGATGAAAGTATTTGAAGGTACGTGAAGTTCACCAACCTGGCAGGGCATCGCCTGATTTCGAGGAGGAAATCCGTGCTCAGCAGTGGGACATATAAGGCTTGATATTATTATATATATTTATATACATGCTACGAGAATCGGCCGTCTTAGCGTTCATTGAAGGAGGCCTATGTCTAGAAGTGAACGGAAAGATGGTTTTGATGATCATGTTAAGTGAACAGATTTGAAAAGTAAAAGGGTTTACGATGATGGTTTGCATACAGGTTGTAGATTTTTTTGAGCATGATCCTTCACTTTTGCCGTGCGTACATTTTTCTAAAAATATAATATTTTGTCCAGATCACGTGGGTAGACGGAAACCAGGTGGTTATCAGCAATGGAGTGGAAAACCAGGTTGAGGTCCTACCGGATGGACAAAGATTTAGAACCAGGTAAGTAATCCAGGGTCAATAGAGTGGTGAATGCTTCCCGGCAGTACCTTTGGGAGTATTATCAGGACCGAACCGAGGTTTTAAATCCTTGGAGGAGACTGGACATCCAGTGGACGTTTATTGACTGACACAACGAATTAAAATTACGTTTAAAATTCAAGAAGACTAAGGGTTAAGTAATGCGAAAGGCAAGGGATCGGTTGTCTTGACGTTCATTGAAGGAGGCCTATGTTCAGCAGTGGATGGATAGAAGCTGATGATGATGAAGGGTTCCCCCACGCCCCGCATCCCCAACTATAACGAATAAGGGTCCGATTTGGTCACACAGAGTGTACAGTCCGGTCCATGTTGGATGGAACTTGTGGATTTTGTTATGTTAGTATGTATGTAATTGGATAGGCAAACTGGCAGACATGCCACCTGATAGTAAGTGGTTGACGTTGCCCATGAACATAAACTGTTTATCTGGGACTAGCCCAGGCAACTTATTCATTCATCCCCATCATGGTTCAAGCGTTGGCGTGGTGGTGAGGCTTAGTAGCATAGGGTGAGCCCAACACCCTGGGCAAAGCTAATTGAGCTGAGGGGGCTCTTTGTACCCCTCCTTTAAGAAGAGGGGACAAAAGAGCAGGGGGCAAGGGTTGAGGATGGGAACCTCACCCCATTGTACTGTCCCGACGTTGGGAGGGGTTGTTCTGTGGTGCGGGACAACCCCTCTGTGGAGGTGGCGTCGGTCCCTTGGGGGACTGACTAGCCGTCGAGGTGCCCTGTTTGTTTATTAGATCCGGGGCACCTCACCAAAGGCGGCATTCGTGGCACTCGCCGGGGTTTAGTGGGTAGAGCTGCGTCCACTTACCAGCTTTCGGACGCAACGAGTCCCACATACCCGCGTGGGGAGACCCACTCCCCCGCGTGATGCCTCAGAGCATTTCCCGGCGTTAAAGGAAAAAAAAGGCAACTTATTCATGTGTTGTCTATCCTGAGACATAAGATGTTAAGTCTCGGTGCCATTAATTACACTGCCTGTCTTACCCTTCTCTCAAACACGGCAAAGCTGTTTTACACGAGAAACAATCAAGGTACCCATGCAGCCAGATGTGCGACACAGCGTGACCCTCCTACCGGAATTAGTGGGATAGCCTAGTTGTAGATTAAAATGGGATGATGAGAAAAAGTCCGTATAAGACAGCTACTAAAAATAGAAAAAAAATATACTGTACGTGGCGGACTTACATAAAAAAAAAATGTTACGGTGGAGCACGTAATTTGACATAATTCGAAAGAAAAAAAACGGCCCAGGCATTGATGTCTGTAGTGTAATGTTTTATCGAAAAGAAAAAAAATATCTTATTTTACGGACCGTTTTTTTATACGATACGGACAACCTCTCTTGGGTGGAATAGCAGTCTACGTACATTTCAATAGTCTATAGTGACTGCTTTTTCAAAAATTTATATTTATCAAATCTCGAAATCCGAAGCCGCTACCTAAAATCTGGCAGGCTATTAACACCAAGTGTTTCAGGTCGGTGCTGCGGTTGGTGCCCAGCAAGGAGTACCACAACCAGACCATAACCTGTCAAGCCCAGAACACTGCAGACAGGGCCTACAGGATGGCTACTGTACATATAGAGGTATGTCTGATTGATATTGTATTAAAAATCCCGATGGCGTGAAAAGGCCTAAAAATTAAAAAGGCCATTCCAAAAAACAATTACCGATGTATATCGAACATATAACCGGATAGAGTAGTAATATGAACCATAAATTCCGAAACTTGTCAGTGATTTGTCACTGATGTAATAGCGATTAGCGATTCAACCTACCAGTGATCTGTATGTGCGTCCCATCGGCCAATCATCCATAAATGGCCATCAGTTGACTAATTAGAGCGTAGAACCGGTGCAGCGTCGCAGCACAAGTTTGTCGTACCTAATTTGTTTTCATACAAAACATATTAACAAAGTAAAGAAAAAATTGTAGCTTTCAAAATTACCGTATTTGTATTATGGGTACCAGATTACTATATGCAGCTAACATAGTAATTTACTATATTAAAAACTTAAACAGGTGAAGTATGCGCCAAAAATCAACGTGTCTGTCAAAGCTGGAGCCGCCAATGGTATACCAGAAGGGAGCGAGGCGAGATTCCTGTGTATGGTCGACGCTAACCCCCCACCACTGGTGTACAGGTGGTACCTGAACAATAACCCCGTGGTTGGAGACTACGCTGAGGAAATGGTAAGTGCTTTGATAAGTCAAAGTCAAAGTTACTGTGTTACGTATTAAAATACTATTGTTATATATTTAAAATGTCATCATAATTATTGTAATAATTATAACGATGATTTTATTGAAGTCATTATTAGTAGATTTAAAAAGGGTTGTTTCAAAATACATATTTATAAAATAGTTTATTTTTAATAAATTAAATAAAAAATATCAATATTAGCTATTCGATGCTTTTAAATAATTTTTCAATTGATTTCTTTAGTTAGACGCGTAAACAGGAGAAAAATCGTATATAAATTATATTACGAGTAATAAAATTAAATGTACAACGTAAAAGTGTAATAAACGACAATAATTATGTTTGAAATATTAGCGTTATTTTATCACGTCTTATCGTTTTAAACTAAATAATTTGATATGTAAAAATATCATAAAAATAAGTTATTTATTATAACAACCTAGTGAAAAGAAAATCATTAATTGACAAAATAATTTGTAACAATTGCGAAATAATAAAATTCTTCTCGAATATGAATGAAAAGCATTAAGAAACCTTTGACCAAGTAAATACTTCGTTTTCGAAGTTATTGATAGGTGTTTCTTTGTTTGAAAACAGTTTCTTAATGCATTTGACAGTCTGATTATTACGATTTTAGGTTATATTTTAACTTACTTGTTTTTTTAGAAATACTAATAACTATGTCAAAATATTATTAATTTATACTAATATTATTACACTAATCTCCAAAACTTCTAATTAGATTTGAATAGTTATTTTTACATTTGACAATCCAAATATAATAGGATTAAAATAAAACATACCTAACAAGTATTATTTTTATCCGCATTGTTCTGAAACTATTACTTAACATAACAAGCGTATAACAAAAGTTAAAAAAAAAGTTTTTTTTTTCAATTTCGGCACTGATAAATCAGTGCATTGCCATTATGACAATATGAGGTTATTTTTTTTATTTGGATCTCAATAAAAAGTTAAAAGAAAAACTCTGATATTGGCAACCCCGCAAAGGAGTCATTAACATTACATTTAAATAATTTTGGAATTGGCGAATCTGCGTTGCATAATTATTAGGGTGGTAAAAAAAAAAAAAATTGTGGAACTAAATTTATTTCTCAATCATCTTAAGCTGGGAGGTGGGCGCCAGATGGCTGGAATCCGAACTCGTTGGCGAGCCAGGTGACAACGTATTCAACTCCGTTGGGGGCGAAGTAGGCGAACTCTCCGCGCATTTCGGTGGCTTCGTTCTCGGTTCCAGCGTTCTTCAGGGTACCCTCAACTGCGGTCCTGGTTCCGTCGCTGGACTCGTAGCTGGGGAAAAAATATTTCAATATTTAACCGATGACAGGGATATCAATTTATATTAGTAGGATCTTACTAATTAGTAGTCACTAAAATAGTATCATGGTGGTCCAAATTGGTCTTAAATCATGCTCTTATAGGTCCTTAATGTTTTTGGTCATAAAACAACAAAAACCAATTTTACCAGTTGGAGAGATACGCCGTGCCGCGCTCTCGTCTGGACACCATTCTGCTTGTTTCTCGCGTGCTGCTTTCATATGTTTCGTAAAGACTCAGGACAGTATAATTACTAGCACAGAGTTTATTTAAAAGAAAATATGCCAAAGAAGATTGAAATGATGTGAGTTCTTACCCGAAGTTGAAGGGACCAACTCCAATGTTGTCGTTGTTGCTCTTGAGGATGACGGCGTTCGGGCTGGGGTCGAGAGGTAAGGCGAGGGCAGCCGCGAAGCAGAGAGCCAATACGATGAACTGGAATGGAAGAAGAGATGAGCAACAGTGGGACATGAGTCTCCTCGAAATCTGTCGAGGAGCGTTTATTGATTGAAATTAGATGAGCGTATTTTTAGCATTCGTTCTTGCGTGGGTCTCCTTGAAAGGGTTCCTTTTATTAGTAAAGTCCTACACGCTTTCCTTTAAATCTGCGAATTTGTTTTTGACATTCCAACAATTTTTTTTTATCCACAGGATTAAATTTCCCGCAGTTTCAATCTATAGAATGCATGCGTAAAATTTAAATAAATAATCTTTAGCTCTTCACCATACGTGTTCGCATCGCAAATTCGATTCGTCGACTCGTCATCTGACCTTACAAACTCAAATGTCTAGCATATATTTTAATATATTTGTAATAAAAGCGACGAATAAATTGTGTGATGGACCAATGTCAAACGATCATCAACTAGTTATAAATTCTGATGAAATACGAGAGGAAGGTCCTTGGTATTTTCAACTGTCATTATAGATGTGGCGGGTTCAAATATATAGGTCGTTTATAATAATAATAATAATAATTCATTTATTTCAGGTTAATCACCCATATAAGTACAATATTAAAATTTAAATTATAAAAATAATACCTAATAAAAATCAAATACTAATAGAATTAATTTCGAAAAGAATTACAAAGATAAAAAATAGATTCAAAGTTTTTTTTATAAAATCCGTTTTTTATTTATAAATTCTTGATCGTCATTAGGTTATGACTGCGGGATTATAAACGTTTTTATAATTGAAAACTGTATTTGGATTCAACTTATAATATAGTCAACGTTTTTTCTAACAAAGCTAATAATAAATAATAAAAATAAATAATAAAAAATAATAATGTTCCTTTTATTCCCGAGATAATTTTCAACTTTTACGAGAAAAAAACCATTCTTTTTATCATTTACTGGTGAAGAAACCGTTACACATTTAAAATAAGATTGTTTTAAAGTGCAAAAATCTTTTATTCCCTAGAATGACAATTTTCGCGATAAAAGAAAAGATGGATTTTCAAGTTTAAATTAAAATTATAAAATATATTAAGTAAGATTATATTAGAAATTCCCATTTTTTATATGTAATATTAATTCATAAAAAGAAATAATCTTCTGTTAGTAATATTATGGTCAATGATTAATATTTTAAATGTGGAACACAAAAAATATCGATTACACTTTTTATGTGACTTTGATTAAATTTCACATTCTTGATAATTATTATTCGATATTTCAATAACTTTGATGTAATTTTTCAATACTTATTAATGGTGTTATTAAATAATAGATGTAAAACATTTTTTTCAACGAACTTTTTGGATTTCGCAATATTTTTTGTTAACGAACTTTTTGGATTTTGTAAATATTTTTTTGTTAACTAAATGTAATACTCACGGATTTCATGTTTGTTGGTTTGTCTGGTTGTTCCACGTCGAGGAGATATGGATGAATGTGCTGCTGGACAGGTCACAGGCGCTTTTATACTCGAGCACACGCATATCATTTAATTTGAAGAATATATTTTGAAATTTATTGCAAAATGTTCTAAGTATTGATTATATTAGCATTTAAATGTTTGGTCATTTTGTCAAATATAGGTTTTTATGCGTGGGTGGGTGTTATAGGGATATTAATTAGGGTAGGGCATTACTTTATTCCGTGGGCATATGTAAAGTGAAGTAGTTTGCACTACGCCAGCCTTTACTTTTTCGTGAAACAATTTTGCTGTGTTCCTGAAAAAGCAGGCAGTATATCTGGCCCCACCATGGTTCAGGTCTTATCGTGGCGGTGGGGCTCAGTAGCCTAGTGTGAGTACAGCACCTTGAGCGAAGCGAATTGAACCGAGGGGGCCTTTTGTACCCCTCTTATAAGAAGAGGGGGGCAGGGACGAGGATGGGAATCTCACCCCATTGCACTGTCCCGACGTTGGGAGGGGTTGTTCTGTGGTGCGGGACAACCTCTCTGTGCAGGTCGCGTCGGTCTCCTAAGGGACTGACTGGCCGTCGAGGTGTCCTGTTTGCTCAAAAGATCCAGGGCACCTCACCAAAGGCAGTTTGGTGGCATTCGACGGGTTTTAGTGGGTAGAGCTGCATCCACTTATCAGCTTTCGGGTGCAGCGAGTCCCACATACCCGCCTGGGGAGACCCACTCCCGCGAGATGCCTCAGAGCACCCGGCGTTAAAGGAAAAAAAGGCAGTATAACACCGATACACCGTGATAGGCAAATAGTGTAAAAAGGGTTGTCATGTTGAGATCTTTCCTTTAGTTCAAATATTCTGAAATTTTATTAATCTTAGGGTAACAACGCTAGGCCATCGTGAAACACCCCTAGGACATCGAGTGGCCTATAGCCAGCTGTGCACGGATACGCGTGGATCATATTGCTACAATTAAAATCGCATATTATGGCATCTCATGGTGATAAATTCAATACGTGAAGTAACAATTTTATAGAAATTTAAATATTGTTCAGTACCGAAACGTCGATAAGTGGCCTTGTGAGAAGTGAAGACTTCTTATCAATTTAATCAATTATTTATTAATTATTATTTATTCAATTTATTTATTTGTACCTTATCAATTTAATCAATTATTTATTAATTATTATTTATTCAATTTATTTATTTGTACCTAATGAGGAAACAAATTATAAGTTTTATTAATAAGCCCGCGTTTTATTAGTATGGCCGTATTTTGGACCTATTTAAGTCCACAGGTATATGTGGTCTTTTATTGCGCTCGCTACAAATATAAAGTTACTAGGGCAATATGAAAAGATATTGATATATAAAGATATGAATAATATGAAAAATATTTGCACACGCGCGTTTTTATGGCACCGGTTCGTATAGTATGCATGGATGGCTCGCTGACCGTAAGCGGCTTTACGATTACTGCCTCTGTATATGTGCTCCTGGTACAAATATTATGCTCGGGGTAATTTCTAGTGAATATGAAATGAGAGAAAAAAAGGTTTTAAAAAAAAAGAATAAGCTAGCAATTATTCCGCAAACCACGCAGTAAACAGCAAAATTCACGTGCATAGCGCCTTTCTCTTCTCACACACTGCATATGCGTACATATTTTGCATGATCCACACCACCGGTGAAATACCTCATATCAACCGATAGTAGAATTCGACATTACAATATTACCTATTTATAAGTTCAAAATTGACTTTTGACTTAGATAATATATAACCCTAGATAAAACGTCAACTAAGTACAATTTCAAAAATAAAAAATGAACTTTACCGATAAAATAACTTCCAATAAAGCAGTGTACTAAAAAGATAATGCCTTTCAGATTATCTTCAACGTGTCCCGAAAACACAATAAAGCGGCAGTGAAATGTGAAGTGAGCAACTCCGTGGGGAAAAGTGAAGCTTCACTTACCTTGAATGTCACATGTGAGTATCTTTAAATGTTTTGGAACGGCGATTTGAAAATGGAATAGCGTTCGATCGATTTAAAAGTTCAATTATAGAACGAATTAGATTTGAGTTTCGTTGTTTGAATTACATAATTTATCTTTGTATTTTATGTTTAAATTATGTTTTGAGATTAATTATTGGAAAAATATGGTTTTTAAAAAAAATGTAAAATCGCACTTTTGTAAGATTTTAAATTATTTAATTTTTTTGAAATGGTTTGGTGGTGTTTCATATGTTGCTGGTAATTGTGATGCAGAGCAGATGTTGGCCATCGCATTGCTCTGATACCTTTTTTACGCCGGGAAATGCTCTGAGGCATTCCGCCTGGGTCTCCCCAGCCGGGTATGTGAGACTCGCTGCGCCCGAAAGGTGGTAAGGTGGACGCAGCTCTACCCACTAAAACCCGGCGAGTGCCACCAATACCACCTTTGGTGAGGTGTCCCGGATCTATTGAGCTAACAGGGCACCTTGACGGCTAGTCAGTCCCTCAAGGGACCGACGCCACCTTCACAGAGGAGTTGTCTTGAACCAAAGAACAGACACTCCCAACGTCGGGACAGTACAGTGGGGTGAGGTTCCCATCTTCACCCCCTGTCCCCCTGCTCTTTTTGTAATAGGGGTACAAAGAGCAGCTCCCTCGGCTAAATTTGCTTCGCCCAAGGTACTGGGTTCATATTAGGCTACTGATCCCCATCGACACGACAAGGCTTGTTGACATGGTTGGGATTGCTCTGATGCTATGGCATCAGTCCTTCTTAAATATTAAAAACACTCTTTTCTTCAGATCCTCCATCGTTCAGGACGAGGCCCCAAAACATAGAAGCGGCAGACGGCGCCAGTGTGACATTGAGCTGCGATGTGGACGGTCAGCCTAAGCCAGAGATCCGCTGGTTGTTCCATGAGCCTGGTAGAATCGGGGTAAGTGACTACCATGCTGTTACAAGCGCGGGTTCGAAACCTGTGAGGATAAATATTATTCCCATTTTTATGAATTTCTTAAAATATCCTATCCTCTCACCATACAAGAAAGGAAGAAGTCAATGTAGTTTTTTTAAATAGAAGAGTGGGCAAAGGGGCAGTCGGTTCACCTGGTGGAAAATGATAAGTGACGTCCCGCTACCAGAGGATGTTATTAGTAAAAAATAATTTGTCGATGAATGATGATGATGATGATGATGATAATGATAATGATAATGATAAGGGCAATATATTTGCGCTAATAAGGAATTTTAATGATTATCCGTACATTCTTCTTCTCGAGAAACTCGTATGAAAACGGGTTTATTGAAGGCTAATTTTCTTACTTACTAGTGGCAAAGTTTTTGCTGCTTTCTACACCGTGAATGTATGTTACATTTATCCCATAAACTTTCCTTCGCATAAGCAGTTGATTCTTTGCAAAGAACTATTGATATAAAGAACGATAAAAAAGAAATTCTTTAAAAGAGATTATGGAGAGCGATTTTAATTGTAACCGGATTAATTTATTTTATTAATTTATTTGTTTTATAATTTTAAATGCTAAATTAATTAATCAAATAACTTTTTTTTAATTATTTTTATTTTTTTATCATTCAAAATTGTAACGTTATGAAAGTTTAAAATTCAATTCATAGTTATTTATTTTTTAGCAAGTGACATAAAGTATAATATGTTTACGTGTGTAATAGCAGGTCAAGGGGAAGGCCCCCAATTTGAAGGTCCAAGTGGGAGAAGATACCGCCGGCAGGTACATCTGCAAGGCCGCCGTGGACGGGTACCCTGAAATTGAAAGCGAGGCGACCATATTTATTAAAGGTATTCTTTCATAGTTTTAACATCCATTTTCATAGTTAAACATCCATTTCCATACTTTTACATTCATTTTCATAGTTTAACATCAATTTTTATAGTTTAACATCTATTTTCATAGTTTAACATTCATTTTCATAGTTTAACATCCATTTTCATAGTTTAACATCCATTTTTATAGTTTGAAATCCATTTTCATAGTTTAACATTAATTTTCATAGTTTCATACCCGAACTGGCGACAGTTAATGATATGCTCATGAAAATGATTTACCCAAGACCAGCTGTATTGTGAAATAATGAATGAAAATAACGATTAAAGTATTATTAACAATATATCGATACAAACGATAGATATCTTAGGTATTGATTAATAACTACTGGGGTCTTCTGAAATCCTATGAATCTTGTCAAATCGAAAATATTTTAAGACATTTTTTAAATTACTGGAAACTTTTGGAGTCTTGGTCTTATTTTTGGACATTTCTAGAAAATGTTTGACGTTTGCTAACATCTATAACTGCCTTTATGTACAGGTCCACCGAAGATCCTCTCAAACCGGACACAGTTGGGTTCCGAGGGTGAGAGCGTGAGGATAGAATGTGCCACGCGATCGGTTCCCAAGCCTGATGACATTAGGTGGTTCTTCGAGGGTCGGGAGATCAGCATCATACAGGATCCGGTGAATATTTTGTTTAATTGATTGATATTATGATTTGCTGTTTTGAATGATTGGATGTGACCTTAGGGGGATATATCGAATTTCATTACAATGTGATTCTTCTGGAATCTTCTACTGTTTTTAGCAGTGTGTGTATTTAGTGCGTCCCATCTGTCACGCCTTATCCACTTATTCTACTTTGATGTAATGGCAATCGATTTAATAGTTCGGGGACGTTTTTTTTTATAAAAAGTGTTTTTTTCTGTTTTTATAGGTTTTCGTAGTCATGCTGTATAGACTTTTTACTGGCATTTAAAATATAAGAAGTATTTTTCCTCATTGGTCAAGTATTATTCACGCTAACCCTGACCCTTTTCTCCAGGACTACGCGACACTCGAAGAGGTGCTTCCAGATGGCATCATCCGGTCGAGCCTGGTGATCAGAGCCAGCGAGTCCAAGCACTACGGGATGTACAACTGCAGCGTCACCAACGAGTTCGGCAATGCCAACCTGGCCATAACTCTGAAGCCAATAAGTGAGTACTGGCCTGAAAATGGCCTAGTCTGCTTCCTCAGACCTAGACCATTTTCAAATCAGACCAATATCACTACAGCTGATGGGTGATTGCCCTAAGGATCTTAGCCTAAAGCCAAATAGGAAACACCGCTTCAGCATTGGCATCGAGGCTATTTGTCCTAGTGAGTAGGAATTGGCGTGAACCCTTTGGTTTGAGTTTTTTTTATGTTAGTTGGGTAGGCAAACTGGCAGACGTGCCACCTGATGGTAAGTGGGTGACGATGTTCGACGTCGCCCATGAACATAAACTAGTTTACCTGGAACTAGCCCAGGCAACTAATTCATGTGTTGCCTATCCTGAAACATAACATGTTAAGTCTCTGTGCCAGTAATCACAGTCTATCTTGCCCTTCTCTCCGAAAGACACATGAGAGACAAGCAAGATGGTTGCTCCCATGCAGCCGTGAGTGCGGTACTGCCCATCCCTCCCACCCACATCGCAGTGTTGGTTTGAGCGTTTAAGAAAATCCTCTTTAGCTTATATATTATAAGACCGCCCATACGCTATTACATAGGCTGCACTAAAAGTATCGGGAATGGAATATTTCCACTGTTCCTGTTATATTAAAATCTTTTTAATTGAAAACTCCTTGGTTTTAAAAATCGAATACCATTTATTTATTTAAAAAAAGATTCTCGGTCTTGTCACAAGGTCTTGTCAAACTTGTTTCGTTGTTGAGAAAATGGATTTGACTCGAGAAAATTCTAGAGCGATGATTTATTATGACTTTCGAAGTGGTTTAACACAAAAACAGTGTGTTGACCGGATGATTTCTGCATTTGATGATGAAGCCCCATCCAAAAACACAATTTATCGCTGGTTTGCTGAATTTCAACGTGGACGTGTCAAGCTCAGTGATGATCCCCGTCAAGGTCGTCCAAAAACTGCAGTCACCCAAGAAAACGTTGATGCTGTGTGTAAGCTGATTGAGGAAGATCGACATGTGACATACCGCGAAATTTAGGCAACTTTAGACATTGGAATGAGTCAAATACAAAAAATCTTGCATGAACAATTAGGTGTAAAAAAGTTGTTTTCCCGATGGATAACGCATTTGCTCTGTGAAGAGCAAAAAGCGGCTCGCGTTACTTGGTGCGTCAGAACTCTCGAAAGATTCCACGCAGGATCCTCAAATGCTGTATACAACATCGTATCAGGTGACGAATCCTGGATATATGCGAAAACTCACACCGCGCACAGAACAAAAGAGTTTTTAGAGCAAGAATACATATAATTATTAGACCATCCGCCGTACAGCCCCGACCTAAGCTCTAATGATTTCTATACTTTCCCTAAAATAAAGAATAAATTGCGTGGTCAGAGATTATCATCGCCTGAAGAAGCTGTGGACGCCTACAAAACGGCCATTTTGGAGACCCCAACTTCCGAATGGAATGGTTGCTTCAATGATTGGTTCCATCGTATGGAAAAATGTGTCAAATTTCGCGGAGAATACTTCGAAAAGCAATAAATACATTTTTAAATAGTAATGTTGTGTCACTTCCTTGATTCCCGAAATTTTCAGTGCCGCCCACGTATGTACGGATTGGCCTGAAAAATGCCTGTTAGTTAGGCTATTTTTCCACTTTAGAAGCTGCTCTCCAAGCTCTGACTAGCCCTTTGCGATGGACTGTTAAAAGAATCAGGTGTTACTTTGCGGAAATCCACGAATGTATTTTGTTAACCAATTTAGACCCCTATAATAAACGTCAAGATGTCCTTCTTATATCCGTCTACTGACAAAGCTTTTGTTTGAATGGTAATGTGGGATTATCTGTAAGGCTCACTTTTTATCATATCCGCTGTTGTATATATAACGCCGAACTGTGAAACTTCAATAGCGCGATTCAGACTTGTGCCGCTAATTGGTCCACTACATTAAGATGCTTGCGATTTGGAGGAATTAATTTCATGCCCTTTCCAGAGACCCTGCCCCTCTTCATCATCCTGATTGGCGTGACGTCAGCTATCATCATCATCGCCGCGGTGGTGGTGCTGTCGGTGCTGTGCCACAGGAGGAGGCGGGTCAACGAGAAGCCAGACGGGACTACGAGCAGCGACATGTACAAGGAGAGCGATAGGAGTTCCAACATCAGCGATCTGAAGCTGCAGATACCGCAGGAGAGCTTTGACATGGTGAGATTGTAGAGTTTATATAAGAATATACCTATACATATCAACCCTTATATGTCCCACTGCTGGGCACGGGTCTCCACCTCGAAACTAGGCGAGGAGGGTTTTGTGCTATAGTTCACCGATGCCCTGCCAATGCGGGTTGGTGGACTTCACACATCTTCAAAGACTTTTAATCTCATCAGGCATGATGCAGGTTACGATGTTTCCTTCACCAGTGAGCAAGCGATGGTCAGGTGCAGGTAGAAATTTAGAAAAACCCATTCCTAGGCAATCGCAGGGGTCTGAATCGAACCCTGAAACCCTCACAGCCGCGTCGAGGGAAGCCAGTACCGCCAACCTTGTCTGAAAAAGCCACTCGGCCATGATAAATGTAGAATTTAACACTCGTATATTCGAATGTTGCGCACGGGTCTCCTCCTCGAGTCGGGTGAGAATTTTGGCATGTTCCTGCGCTTACCCAATATTGATGAACTTCACACACCTTCAAAGACCTTTAATTTCATCAGGCACTCAGGTTTCCTCGCGATGTTATCCTTCCCCGATGATTAAATAATGATTTAAGAGGGTACTAACACATTTGAAAACGTAATTCTGGGCTAGTATAGCTAAGCGTTTAGGCAGAAAAAGTCGACCATTTACCAGATGGGAAGACGATCTCCGTGCGGTGGCCGGTCCGTGTTGGATGTTCTTTGAGGAAGGCCTATGTTCAGCAGTGGACGTATAGAGGCTGATGATGATGATAACGATAATTAAGATGAAAAATTTCAACGCGGTGCAGACATCTATATTCATAAAAATATCTGCACTTGGCGGGATTCGAACCCGCGATCGCTGCGTAACATGTCCAGTAACGTGACCACTCGACAGGCCGTCAAACCACAAAAAAATTATAAAACCACATAACGTGTTTTTCAATATCTTGAGTCACACCTTATTTGAGAGTTTTTGCAAACCCGCACTGGACGAGCACATACATAGACAAACTGGCCTAATGCTCTCCTCGCCTGGTTTCGAGGAAGAACCATCCACTGGACCTTCGCATTTAACCATCATCATCATCTCGCGCAAAATTTTTTAATAAAGCAAATGAAAGCAAACGACGACCTCTGTGACTCAATGGTTAGCGCGTTGGCGCTCAAGCCGGAGCTTGCGGGTTCGAACCTCGCCAGGGAACAAAAAGTTTTCTGTCATGGATGTGTATTAAATATGTGCATTATATAATAAAAATCTTAAATATGTATAGTATAAAAGTATTAAATATATTTCCGTTGTCTGGTACCCGTAACACAAGTTCTTCCAAACTTACCACGGGACCAGATTGACGTGGTGTAAAAGCGTCCACAGATATTATTATTATTATAAATTGATCGAGTGACTGAACATTTTTTATTTCCTTATTTAAAAATAACGTGTTTGACCATTTATTTGATCCAAATTAAGGTCATGTAATCATACAAGGATTTTAAAATTTGACATTTTGTATGACCAAGGTCGCATAATATTATGCGAGGATCTTCGATTGGTTCAAGATGTATTAACAATTGACATTTAGTTTTTTTTATGTTAGTCTTATAGGCAATCCGGCGGAATTGCATCTAATGGTAAGTGGTCGCCCACGAACAAAAAACGAGTTTACCTGGAACTAGCCTCAGGGGCTCAGTAGCTTCAGGTGAACCCAGCACCTTGGGCGAAGCTAATTGAGCCGAGGGGGCTCTTTGTACCCCTTTTATAAGAAGTGGGACAAAAGAGCAGGGGACAAGGAGGCGAGGATGGGAACCTCACCCCATTGTACTGTCGTTGGGAGGAGTTGTTCTGTGGTGCGGGACAACCTCTCTGTGGAGGTGGCGTTGGTTTCTTGGGTGCCCTGTTTGCTTATTAGATCCGGGGCACCTCACCATAGACACCATTGGTGGCACTCGCTGAGTTTTATTGGGTAGAGCTGCGTCCACCTTATCACTTTTCGGGCGCAGCGAGTCTCACATACCCGCCTGGGGAGACCCACTCCCCCGCGAGATGCCTCAGAGCATTTCCCGGCGTTAAAGAAAAAAAGGCTCTATCAGGTGTTGCCTATCCTAAGACACAAGATATCTCGCAGTCTTTACACTGCCTATCCTGTTCTCTCCGAAACACAGCAAAGCTGTTTCACGGGAGAAACAAGCTGGATGGTGGTACCCCGCAGACGCGTATCCCTTCCACACCCTTCCACAGGTAAAATAGGTTTTAATGAAACTCTTGACCTTAGGAGTACACGAACATAGAGAGATCAGACGGGAAGAAGCCCGGCCTACCCTTGGCAGGGCCAGTGACCTTGCCCATCCGTGAGGATCCCATGATGCCGTTCAGATACAGCAATGACTATTCTGACCCAGCATACCATGATGCATATTTTAAGGTAGGTTTAACGATTTTCATATCTATAAAAATAAATTAAATTGATGTGTCTGTTTGTAATTTCATAATTAACAAGATTTCGTTACATGCATAAGAAAGTAAATACCTAGGTAACACTGAAAATGTTTAGAAAATGAAAAACGGCTTAATGTAGAAAGTTGCCAATACTTTTATTGTTTTTCGAAGTAATATCCGTTTCTTTCTACACATCGTCGCATTCGATGGAACCACTCAGAAGTGGGCCCATTCTTCCTTAGGAGTCTCTTGTATGGCATTTTCGTACGCTTTCACCGCATCTTCAGGGCTCGTAAAGCGAATACCTCGAATTTTATCTTTAGTTCTAGTTAGGGCGCCAGGTCAGGACTGTAAGGCGGATGACACATTATCTCGACACCTGCCATAGTCAAATATTCAACAGTCCGTTTTGCGGAGTGCGCTGAAGCATTTTTTGATTGTCTTTTGGTTTCGGGTTCGTAGCAATATATCCAGCTTTCATCACTTGTGATGATGTCAAATACAGCATTTGAGTTACCGCCGTTGAACTTATCTAACATTTGGCGACACCAGTCCATGCGGAGGCGTTTCTGGTCGTCGGTTAAAGTATGGGGAATCTATCTGGTACAAAGCTTCCTGACGCCTAAATGTTCGTGTAATATTTTTTGAACTTGACTCATACCAATGCCTAGGCTTGCCCGTATCTGCTGATAGGTCACTCTCTTATCTTCCTCTATCATGCGTCGCACAGCACTGATGTTATCTTCAGTAGTCGCTGTTAAAGGACGTCCCTCACGCGGATCATCACTGAGATTCTACGTCCACGCTTAAACTCGTTAAACCAATTGTAAATAGTGGCACGAGATGGGGCTTCATTAAAAAATGCTAATCGCAGCCTATCATAGCTTTGTTGTTGAGTAAGCCCACAACGAAAGTCATAATAAATCATTGACCGAAAATTTTCTCGCGTTATGTTAATTTTCACGTGTAACAAGAGTTTTAGATTTGCCGCCAATTCACAAAAACAAATGACAAATGAATGCAATATACTACATTATGTTACCAAAGAGTTCTAAAATTGAAATTCAAAAAAAGTTTATATTTTCAATGTTTCTAACTGGCCAGTTCTAAACATTTTCAGTGTATACGTATACAAAATGATGCTTAAAACAAAAACCATTTTTTTTTGTCTGTCTGTATGTTCCGAATAATCTCTGAAACGGCTGGACCGATTTTGACGGGACTTTCGCTCGAAAACAGCTGAAATTGTAAAGAGTAACTTTAGCTACAAAATAATCATCATCAATCCGTGTACGGCTGTAAATCTAAGTTAACGCGGGCGAAGCTGCGCGCAACAGCTACGTAGTTATGAAATAAAATGCCTCTGATACAGAAGTCGCGACTTCGAATATCGTCAAATGAAATTTCATATTTTTATAGACATGTAAAGCAGGTGGGTTCATGAGCAAACATAAAAAAAAATATTTCGTGGAGAACAGTTTTAACTGGTTTCAAGTTTCAAACCTCGGCTGTTTGATTTAGTATCGCTCGAGCCGGTCGCGGGTTTGAATATCTAAAAAATGGATTTTGTGCCAGAGTCGAATATATTTGTGTATAAAAATATTATAAATAATAATAATCCATAAGCTTACGAAACGTATGTATTGTATGTTTATAAGCCTTTCATACAAAAACTACTGAATGGATTTTAATGAAACTTTATGATAATATAGCTTTTACATCGGAATAACACAATAGACAACACATAGATAAACGTGGGAGCACAAGGATTGCCCTGTGCTCCCACGGGAATGGGAAGTACGCGGGTAAAACTGCGGGGTGCTTCTAGTTCATTAAAATTCTAAACTTCCTACTAGTTGATTGTATTTCTTTCCCGATTTTGAACCTACGTTCTTTTCTACCAGAACCCTGCGGCGTACGTGTACGACTACCCCCAAGGGTACGCACCTCCTCCCCATCTGAGGGTCCAGTCTCCAGTCCCTGAAGGGGCTACTAATAGGTAAGTTATGGGCTTGGTCAAATAATGGACTAGACCCACCAATATTATAAATAATAATAATCCATACTTACAAACGTATTGTATTGATGTTTATAAGCCTTTCATACAAAAACTACTGAATGGATTTTAATTAAACTTTACATTTATATAGTTTATACATCAGAATAACACAAAGATATTGTGTGAATTGTCCAAAATATAATCTTGCGAAGACGAAGAGCTTTATATATATTTAGGTATAATTATTTTACTAATAAAGGTAAACCTTAAAGCCGAACCAAAATTAGATTTAGGAATAAAATTATTTAATAGAGAATTAAACTAATGTATTTATTATTTACCGTATCGATTATTTGGCATAGAATATAAAATAAGGTTTACAAAAATCTATGTTAACATTTCCTCCTACACAGATAAATAAAATTGGAGTGTCTGTTTGTAATATTAAAATAACCGCTTTTTATTAAAATATGCATATGGATGTAGGCATATACGGTACATATACCAAAATAACATGTTTTAAAATTTTTGTTTGCCTTTCTGTCTGTCTGTTTGTTACGGCTAATCTCTGAGAGGGCTAGACCGATTTTAATGGGACTATATGGGTATAAAGTTCACTATTTTGTCCAGATCCCAGCAAGGTTCACTGACGCGCAGCATAGACACAGCATCAACGCTGCCGCTGTCGACCAGCAATGAATCGCAGAACAACTCCTTGCAACGAACGAACAAGCCTGAAGAAGACTCTATCAATAACCTGGGCCTCCCTGTGGGGGGAGAAGGTAATTTTCTTGCAGCTTAACTTTATGAATACTCATATTCGTAAAGTCGATGAAAATCGCTCATATTTCGTCATCTATTTATACAACTGGATCACCATCATCATAATCATCATCATCATCATCATCATCATCAGCAGCAGCAGCACCATCATCATCATCATCGTCGTCATCATCATACGCCTTTTTCTACACAACTGGACATTTTTTTTTAACAACTAAGTATAATATGTAGTAGTTACTAGTTAATGGTTTTTAAGTATAATGGTGCTAGCGTGGTGCTAGTTTAAATGCTATTTATGGGTAGTCGCGGGTACGAGTCCTGCCGTAGTTTTTTTTATAGAAGAGGGACAAACGTACATTCATTTCACCTGATGGTCAGTCATGTTACAGTCAATAAAAGATATTATGGTACTTAATGAATGAATGAGAGAATGAATGAATGAATGAATGAATGAATGAATGAATGAATGAATGAATGAATGAATGATTTATTGAATGAATGAATGTACAATATATACTGTAGCCAGCTCTTTCTGTTTGTTGTCTTTTTACGCATAAAACAGCTGATCGGATTTTGATAAAATCTGACAAAAAGATAGTTTGTAAAAATGACATAGAAAATCACAATAATAATCATCATTCCCCCGACTGCACTTAAGTTAATACAAGCAAAATTATGTGTACATTTTCTCTTCGTCTCCTAAAATAACTGTTGTTGCCAGGTCCGCAAGTGTATACCCAGAGTAAGACCCCAAGCGGGGTGGACCTCAGATACGCTGCCACCTACGGGAACCCTTACCTCAGGAATTCACTGGGTAAGTGTTCTGAGAACTTCTAAACAAGAAGAAAGAAGAAGGGCCTTGTTTTGTTGTATGATAGGCAAACAGCAGACGAGCGACATGATGGTAAGTGGTCACCGTCGCCCATGAACGTGGACTAGTTTACTTGAACTAGCCCAGGCACCTCGTTGTGTTGTCTATCCTGAGACAAGATGTTAAGTCTTCGCCAGTAATTATACTGCCTGTCCTGCCCTTCTCTCCCCTCACACCGGTGCCCTGTTAATTAAAACAGAAGTGGGAGGATATCTGCAGGGTACCACCATTCCACTGAATTCACAAACAGCTTCGTGTTCCGGAAGAAGAAGATAGAAGTAGGTAATAACCGACCAATTACAGATGGCAGGTCTGTTAGTTTACCTTTCATCATTATCATCATCATCATCATCATCACCGTCAACATCATCATCATCATCATGATCATCATCATTATCATCATCATCATTATCATCATCATCATTATCATTATCTCCATCAACATCATCATCATCATCACCAGCCTCCATCAGTCCACAGCTGAACATAGGCCTCCCTCAAAGAACGACAAGGCGACCGATCCCTGGCCACTCGCATCCAACGCGGTCCAACCACTGCACAGAGATCGTCTTTCCACCTGGTTAACGGTGCGAAAAAACCCAACTAGGGATCGCTACCACCAATTTGACCTTACCTATCGTTCATTACTGTTATATTTAAGTATAATAAGAGTTTTATCAAAAAGGGTACAGCGCGGTGCATACCGCAAAGCCCGCGGCGACACCCGCTCCGCCCCCGTACTCCGCCCGCGGCTCGGTCGTACCAGGTATATAGACCACATTACTTAGGTAAATATTTCAATGTACGGCATGTTAGAGTGACCTACCTGCATCGAATGAGCTGTGAATTGACTAAATGAATTTATATTAACACGGTTATTGCTTTTTCTAATGTTTCGCTAATTTCACTCATTATAATGACACAACTTTAACGTACTTTTCTTACGCCGGGAAATGCTCTTGAGGCATGAGGCAGCGGGTATTTGGGACTCGCTTCTTCCGAAAGCTGATAAGTGGACGCAGCTCTACCCACTAAAATCCGGCGAGTGCCACCAATGCCGCCTTTGGTGAGGTGTCCCGCATATGTTGAGTAAACAGGGCACCGCAAAGCTAGTCAGTCCCTCAAGGGACCGACGTCACCTCCACAGAGGGTCTCGCACCACAGAACAACTCCTCCCAACGTTGGGACAGTGCGATGGGGTGAGGTTACCATCCTCGCCCCTTGTCCCCCTGCTCTTTTGTCCCCTCTTCTTTTATGAGGGATACAAAGAGCAGACCTTCGGCTTTGCTTCGCCCAAGGTTATGGGTTCACCTTTAGCTACAGAACACCGCCACGACAAGGCTTGAACCATGGTGGGGAACTTTTTTTAAAAATGTTAGTTGGATAGACAAACTGGCAAACGTGACACCTGATGGTAAGTGGTCGACGTCGCCCATGAACATAAACGAGTATACCTGAAACGAGCCCAGGCAACTCATTACGTGTTGCCTATCCTGAGACATAAGATGTTAAGTCTCGGTGCCAGTAATTACACTGCCTGTCTTGCCCTTCTCTCCGAAACACAGCAAAGCTGTTTCACGGGAGAAACAAGCAAGATGGTGGAACCCATGCAGCCGGGAGCGCGGCACAGCGCTTCCCTCCCAACGGTAAACTTTAACATCCTCCCGTGACCATGGTTGCTGTAAAGTATCCGAAACGTTGGCATAAACTATATTATAATAGAGATAAAATCCGTGAAAGTTGTTTCATTATTATATAATGGTTATTTTATAATTAGAATTTATTTACAATCTTTATTTTTATGATATTTCATATTGTCTGCGAATGCCTTGTTCGGAAAATAAATAAATCTTGTAAATAAGCTCCATAGCTTTAATACTATTATAAGTTTTTTCTTTGCACTTTAATAATTTAATTAGAAACTATTTTTGTTTTTATTAAATACATATTATTACGCTGTATGATACGTGATAACGTCTTATAAATTGATGAGCACCGGCAGCGCGCACGAAAAAGTGTCTCGTTCCGCCTCAACGCTTGGAAACCTTTATTTATAACAAATGTTGACGGACAACGTGTTTTGTGTTTTTGTATTTATTTCTAAAATTCAATAAGATGTAATTGACTGTCTCGATAATTTTCAGTCTAATTTCATTTTTTTCACTTCAATTACAGCTTGGCAAAAAAGAGTATGGAAAAAATGAGGGCGCCACTTTCACTTAGGTCTCATCATAATATGGAAAATCAGCAAGATAATTTAATCAAATCGTTAAAAATAAATGTGAAACACTAAGCTTTACTCAAAATCTAGTATTTGTCGGCCAAGTATTGTCAATATCATAGGTTTCCATTTAGTAAAATATTTAGTTCCACCTGTCACCACGTCATACTCTTTTTTGCCAAGCTCTAACTGTTTTTCTCAACAACGGCAAAAAAATCTTCAAAGTTTCTTTATGTCGTTATCACGTAAAACTATTGTCAGTAAATCGACATTACAGACATTTGTTTCTTTGCATACTAATATAAATGGATTTTAATTATAATTATCAAATGTAGTATGCCCGTTAAGTTAGCAGATCATTTTGTTATTTCTTAAATATCAATTCATGAGATAAAAACGCCAGAACCACAGGCAAGAACTATTTGTAAAAAATATCTTGAACTATAGAACTCAACTGCATGCGAAGAGAACTCCAATTTATTTGTGATCTGCTAAGTTCACGGGCATAGAAGTAGTGGAATGAAGTTAAATTGCAGTGCATGTCTAACATAGCATTTAAAAAAAATCTTTAGTCAGTAAGCGGGCGAAGCTGCGGGTCATATCACTCGTTTTGTTTCAAAGATAACATTTTGTCACCACCTTTCTTAAGCGTTTCGTTTGACAGATGTCAGGTTGAATTACAAGAAAACTGACAAAAGACTTGGAATAATTTTGAGTTCAATGAAAGCAAAATAAAATTCTAATACAGTGTGCACTTTCGAGTTTCAAGAAGTTGAAAGTTTGAAGCGAAAATATTTCTCACAGTTTCACAAAACTTACAACTGCTTGTGTGAATTTTTCTTTGAATTGGTTATTATTTGTATTGGTTGGGTATTAGTTTGTTTGGATTGTAGATTTTATTTTGATTACAATTACATTTTGCGTTGAGCGAAACGATTCTCGTTTAATTTGACGTTTGTTGACTGACGTCTGACATCAGCGTTAAATCGAGATTTAAGAACTAAACCCACATTGTTGCCGGTTTAATTTTGACATTTGTTTCAATCCAGATTTGGCACTAAATTGACGGCGCGCAAGACAAAAATGGAGGTTTAAGATTAAACCGAGATTAAGTTGTACTAAATCTCGATTTAAGCTTTAAACTTTACTTTTCTCACATTTCTTGAGAATAACTTAGGCTATTTTTAGGACCCCACCATGGTTCAGGCCTTGTCGTGGCGGTGGGGCTCAGTAACCTAGGGTGAGCGGTGCACCTTGGGCGAAGCTAATTGGGCCGAGGGGGCTCTTTGTACCCCTCTTATAAGAAGAGGGGACAGAAGAGCAGGGGGCAAGGGGTGAGGATGGGAACCTCACCCCATTGTACTGTCCCGACGTTGGGAGGGGTTGTTCTGTGGTGCGGGACAACCCCTCTGTGGAGGTGGCGTCGGTCCCTTGCGGGACTGACTAGCCGTCGAGGTGCCCTGTTTGTTTTCTAGATCCGGGGTACCTCACCAAAGGCGGCATTGGTGGCACTCGCCGGGTTTTAGTGGGTAGAGCTGCGTCCACTTACCAGCTATCGGGCGCAGCGAGTCCCACATACCCGCGTGGGGAGACCCACTCCCCCGCGGGATGCCTCAGAGCATTTCCCGGCGTAAAAGAAACAAAAAAAAGAAAAAAAAAAAAGGCTATTTTTAGGACCTCTAAGAGGATGATCCAGTGGGTACGGGCTCGGTCTCTTGAGTGAGAGGTCCGAGTTCGAACCTGACTGGTGTCCTGAGATATGTTTTTCTAAATTTCTACGTGCACCTAAACATGAGAGCATCGCTTGCTCACCGGTGAAGGAAACATCGTGAGGAAACCTGTATACCTGATGAGATTAATTAAAGTCTCTGAAGGTGTGTGAAGTTCAACAACATCGGTTCATCATTGAACTATGGCCCAACACCCTCCTCGCCTGATTTCGAGGAGACCCGAGCCCAGCAGTGGACCCATATAAGAGTTGATATTATTATTTCTGGCAAGGGAGAAGAAAATTAACTTGCTTGGTTTTTAACCGACTTAAAAAAAAAAGAGGAGGTTCTCAATTCGTCTGTATGTTTTTTTTGTATCACTAAAAATCAAGAAATAAAATCATTTTACAAAAAATTTAAACCGACTTCAAGAATACTAAACTAAAAAGCAATAAAATAACAGTTTCTTTAATGTTTGTGCGTACAACATATAATCAACTTAATCTTCTACTAATGTACAAACTTTGCGTTTACCACGTCATTATAGTTACTTTTGGAGTCGGTGTCGTAGGTATTTGTTGCTGTACATTACCTACCTACCTACCTTGGCTGACACCGACTCCAAAAGTAACTATAATGACGTGGTAAACGCAAAGTTTGTACATTAGTAGAATATTAAGTTGATTATAAGCACAAAAATTTAAGAAACTGTTATTTTATTACTTTTTAGTTTAGTATTTTTGAAGTCGGTTTTATTTTTTTGTAAAATGATTTTACTATATAATATATTAGTTGTTGTCTCCAGCTTTACCCGCTTTGTCTAAATTTAATATTATGTATTTTAAGAAAACCGATTCCGCCTTGTGCTGCGACGTTGTACTGGTTCTGTGTATGGGCGACGCTAACTACTTATTATCAGGTGCTCCTCTGCTCGTTTGTCTGTGGTGAAATTACTTCCAGCATCCTAATAAACATTTTCTCTTTATTATCTTTGTGTTAATCAATGGGTATTAATAGAAATTAATTATAAAAATGACAACGACATGATAAAAAATGGAATGAACTTGTGAACTTGTCTATTTCCTTCTTTAAATTATTATATCTTCCTTCTATATATTATTCTTGACAAGTTCACAAGTTCATTCCATTTTTTATCATGTCGTGGTCATTTTTTTAAAAGGAAAAATCTATAGGTACAAATAAATAAAATCGAAGTGTCTGTTTGTTATTTCAAACCGACAGCTTTTCACTAAATTCATATGAAAGCATATATATATATATATATATATATATATATATATATATATATATATATATATATATATATATATATATATATATATATATATACGATACTTACATTGAAAAATCAATTTTTAAATTTTATGTCTGTCGGTCTGTGGGTCTGTCTATTTGTCCCGGCTAATCTCAGCAACGACTGGACCGATTTTGGCACTGGCAGATAGCTGATTTTATAAGGAGGCTACAAAAATAATAATCATCAATCCGGGTACGGCTCTCTAAATTAAGGGTGAAGCTGCGGGTAACAGCTAGTAAATATTTTAAAGGATATAAAATCCTACACCAGACCACTTTGTTCATAAATACATTTTTGTTACAGGTAACGACCAGACAGACACAGGGACGCATGTATAGCGACAGTGCAACATACGATATATAAACGGACAATTACTACAACCATACATAGTTGTAGTATATAATATGTTCCTAAACTATGACTGACTGTAAATATTAGTGTAAGTGTAAAATTGTAAAAACGAGTATCAAATCGAATTATAAATGTAAAATATTATATTAATTGTAAATGTGATTTAATGAATACCCCGCAGTTATAACATTTAAATTATAAGTTTTATCTATAATAATAAATGAATTATAATGCATGATTACATAAAGTGCCATTAAAGATATTGTCTATTCAACATTTTTTTTTATATTTATCAGCAAGATATTTTTATATTGTCTTCCAATTAATAATATATGAAACCAAAGAAGCAACAATATCATAAAAAAATATTAATTGTCTATCGCATGCTGTAAATGTTTATTAGAATATTTAATAAAGAATAAATGTTCATTTGTATATTGAATCATTAAAAATGTTTGTTTATAATAATTATAATAAAACGCGGGGTATTATGTATTGCTCAAATAGCACAACCAAGAATTTAATTCAAAAACACATTTTGACAATGAAACCGATTAAAACGATTGACTTTGACAATGAAATTTATTAAAACGATTAAATTTGACAATGAAACAAATTAAAAAATAAATTATTGTAGGAAAAATAATTCTGTGATAATTTTTAAATTGTACGATTCCGATTCAATTGATATCGATTCCACATCGATTATGCATTTCGTGTGTTTTAGTTTACATGTAAAATAGTTGCCATATTTTTTTCTTTGTTTTATAAAACGTGAAATGTATAAAAATATTTGCATGGGTGTTATTGTTTATTGCATGCGGATATGTCCAACATTTTTTCATTGTTCTCGGAATAAATAACTGACAATATGGATTTTTGTTATTGTTTTAATTATATGTCTAATTTGTTTTAAGTATCCGTATATATCCTGACTTTGAATAATTGCTATAAGAGAGAAAATTGTCCCCACCATGGTTCAAGCCTTGTCGTGGCAGTGGGGCTCAGTAGCCTCAGGTGAACGCAGCAGCCTTGAGTGAAGCCAATTGAATCGAGGGAGTTGCTCTTTATATCACTCTTAGGGGCCGTCCATAAATTACGTCACAGGTTAAGGGGGAGGGGGGGGGGTCCGACGAAGTGTGACATTATGTGACAAGGGGGTGGGAGGGCTCCCAGATTTTGTGACGTCACATAAGACTAGGTACTGTGAACTAATTAAAAAACGAACGTCAAAATAATTTAAAGCAAAAATAAAACAAATTTCGGAACAGCTGTTTTGATTTATCAATTTATTTATGTAAAAATTGCAAAATATGTGACGTCACACTAGGGGGGGGGGGGTCTTATAAATGTGACCATCCGAGACAAGGACGGGGGAGGGGTCCAAATATCATGATATTCGTGTGACGTAATTTATGGATGGCCCCTTATAAGAAGAGGGGACAAAAGAGCGTAGGAACATAGGTGACCACGGACGCCCATAGACATCCGCACGACTAAAAGTTATGCAGATGAGTTGCCCTCCTTTTCCATACCCCCCAATGGACCATCCGAAAATCACAAACCGCACGAAACGCGACAGCATAGCTGTCACTTGACGCCGGTGTTATGTGAGCGAGAGGTACCACCCCAGTCGTGCCGGCCCAATTTAGGTGGAAAGCAGTATGGCACTACCTCTTACTAAAGTTTCCTTGGCTACTCCCAAAACCCATACGTTCATGGGTGACGTTGATCAATTACCACATGAATATGACTCTGAATCTGTTTATAAGATTTACAAAAGATAACATTTCGTTTACCTTATACTGTTTTAAACGACTGCGGTCGTTTTAATACTTAAATTAAGATTTAAACTGTATCGAATCTCTGTGGACTTAGAAACTATACAGTTCTTCCGACGACCTCTGTGCCTCAATGGTTAGCGCGTTGGCGCTCAATCCGGAGTAGCTGGTTCGAATCCCGCAAGGGAACAAAAAGTTTTCCGTGTTCCTGGGGCATGGATGTGTATTATATAGTAAAAATCTTAAATATATGTATAGTATAAAAGTATTAAATATATTTCCGTTGTCTGGTACGCGTAACACAAGTTCTTCCAAACTTACCACGGGACCAGATTGACGTGGTGTAAAAGCGTCCATAGATATTATTATCGGTTACATCCTGCTTTTGCAATACGTGTAGTAGATTTCGAACTGTGAGGAATAAGTGTCCAATAATCTTGGAATTCCAAAAGTATATGAAACAATGTAACATTATACGTTTGTAGTACGAAGGCCTGAACCAGTTTGTCTGTGGTGTGACCGCAGTGGTGTCTGCGGCCACTTAAAACTGGAAGCTGGATACTGCTATATGGATCCATCTAGAAATATAAATTACTAGCTGTTGCCCGCAGTTTCGCCCGCGTTGACTTAAATTAACACCCGTAACCGGAATGATGATGATTATTTCATAGCCTAAATTACTCCTTATAACATCAGCTATCTGCCCAGTCCACTTTAGCAACGAGCCTATTATTTGAATGATATCGGTAACCTTAGTTCTCTGACGGATGGTTAGGTTATAAGGTTCAAGCGTGAAGGCCACGTTAAGTGACAAAGTGTTGGTCGGCCATTAACCAGGTGGAAAGATTATCTCCGTGCGGTGGCCGGTCCGTGTTGGATGCGAGTGGCAAAGGATTGGTCGTCTTGGCGTTCATTGAGGGAGGCAAATGTTCAGCAATGGACGGATAGAGGCTGATGAAGATGATGAATCTAAGACATCTGTGAAAGTCCCATCAAAATCGGTCCAGCCGTTTCAGAGATTAGCCGGAACAAGCAGACAGACATAAATTGTGAAAAATGTTATTTTGGTATATGTACCGTGTATACATCCTTGCATTCAATAAAAAACAGTTATTTTAATATGACAAACACCACACCAATTTTATTTATCTGTATATTTAGATTATTATAAAGAGGAAATATTTGTTTGTATCATTATCATATAGATGATGATGATGATGATTCTGATCACAGGCCTCCCCCAATGAACGCAAGACGACTGATTCGGAGTGACATACATAAATCTAAGTATAAAATATACTTTAGTTTAAACTAAGCGCGTTCTAAGCTAGATGCACACGAACCGAGTTTATATCCAGGCATATGGTTCTACGTCACGTACTGGGGAGGGGGGCTGTTCCTAAGCAATATATACCTACTACTTTGTTGTTTTTACTCACAGTTCTACGATTGCTATACACTATAATATAATATCTATAATAATATCTATGGATGCTTTTACACCACGTCAATCTGGTCCCGTGGTAATTTCTCGAAGAACTTATGTTACGGGAACCAGACAACGGAAATATATTTAATACTTTTATACTATACATATATTTAAGATTTTTATTATATAATACACATATTTAGTACACATCCATAACCCGTTCGATTCATTCGAACCCGCGATCTCCGGCTTGAGCGCCAACGCGCTTACCACTGAGCCACAGAGGTCGTCACACTACTGCATTTCTATATAGATAATATTATACAGTTCCTCTCTGTCATAAATGGTGGTTGTTTTAGTTGAGATAGTTGTAGTGGTCGACGACGCCCATCACTCGGGCAACTCTATGTGTTTATTCTAAGTAATAAACCTATTTTTACAAAAAAAAATTTGACTAGCCGTTACCCGTGACTTCCTCACGGGATTAGATTTTGAACAGTTTACACATTATGTTTTTTTTTTTATAAAATAGGGACAACTCACACACGGCCATCTGATCCCAAACTAGGCAGAGCTTGTTCTTATGGTAACCAGACAACTGATACATACTTATATATACTTATTAGAATACATATTATACATTAGAAGTTAGTATATTTACATAGCAGTGTAAGATAAAGAATATATATATATATATATATATATATATATATATATATATACAAAAGGAAAAGAATAATAATAATAATACATAAAATCAGAGACAAATCACGTACAAACAACAAAACTCCAAAATAAATAATTTTTTGATTTGTTTCTTTTTCTCCTTTTATCTTTTTTAGATTATTAATTTATACTCATATATTTCTTATAGATACAATATGATCTTACAAAAATTTTACGCATTTTAAACTATACAAAAACATCTTACAACTTTCAGAAACTTTTATGAAACTCTTGTGAATACCAAGGACTCACTCACTCTGACATTGGAAAATCCTAGCGGGAGCCTAGGGAGAAATAAGATAGTGAAACTCGCATGGAAAGTTATCAATGACCTATAATAAAAAACAAAAAAATAACAGTGTTTAACAGTAACGTAAAGTAACATCTGCAAAGCAGTGCAATGCGAGGAGCACTGAAAGGATATAACTCGGCATATGTTGGAGCACGGAGGACACCAACACCGATTTTCAGTTACATCCAGATTGAGAAGGAAAGAGGGAGGGAATGCGGAGCCCAGTTAAATAGATAACCAATTAACTACCTAAAAAACAGTAACATATATAATTATTAAAGTAACATTTTAATAATAGCCATCAAAGAACTTGTAAAGTAAAGATTAAAATAAAATATAGATACATTAATAAAAAATAGATAGTCTCGAATAAAATTGAAACAGTTAATAAAATTAAAGAACAGTTTATGTACTTATAATGCTACGACCTACGTAAGGTATATAAAGACAGTGGTGTACTCTTAAGACAATGGCATATTGGCAGTCGACGTAAATGCACATAATAAAAAAGAGAGTGCTATAATACATATTATGTAAATAATATTAGTCATAAGGTACTGGCATTGCAGCAGTGGAATAGTTTTCCGTAGCTATGGTGGTAATAAGAACAGGTATGTATACACAAGCATGCATTATTTTAAAACTATAGTACCTTGAGATTATTTAAACATACATTTATGCATACATACATACAATATATACATGCATACAAACATAAATAAACACCCTACAACACAAAGTATTAGTCGCTATTGCCAGTAAGTTGCAAGTGTAACAGGTACTTCTTATATTTTGATTTAAAATTGTTTACTGTTTCAGAGATCGCACAATTACACCCAGACACAGAATTAATGATCATGCTCATCACACAAACATTTTTGTCCAAGGTGGGGATCGAACCCACGACCTTCTAGTTTATCAGTCAGGTTCACTAATTACTAGACCAACGGGCCAATATAAATATTCCCTATATTTTATTCTGATGTATAAGCTATATTATTGTACAGTTTCATTAAAATCCATTCTGTAGTTTTTGCGTAAAGGTTAACAAAGATACATACATACATACAAACTTTCGCATTCATAATATTATTATTGTTAATTTAAGATTTAATGATGATGATGATGATGACGAAAAAGCATTTATTTTCAGTTAATTAGCTGTACAGCTAATTTAGTATTTCCTCCAGTATTTGTGGTTGTGTCTCATTAAGGCCGATCGGCAGAACAAAGGACAGAAAGCAATTTTGTATCAGGCAGAACTTAGACTTAGCTATTGATTAGAAGTGCTAGAACTAGATTTAATATGTGATATAAAATATAATTACTAAAATTATTTAAAACGGTATATTTACCATGTTTTTCACTTTAATTTCGCGGAGCTCGATATTTCGACATTATCTCGATTAATTCAAAAATTATAAAGCTTCAATGTGTGTAATACAATATAGTGAAACATTTAAAAATTATAAAAAAGTGAAACATTTATAAATTATAAAGCTTCTATGTGTGAAACATTTACAAATTATAAAAAGTGAAACATTTACAAATTATAAAAAAGTGAAACATTTATAAATTATAAAGCTTCAATGCGTGTAATACAATATAGTGAAACATTTACAAATTATAAAAAAGTGAAACATTTACAAATTATAAAGCTTCAATGTGTGAAAAATTTACAAATTCTAAAGCTTAATTTCTCAATGTGTGTACAGATGTAATTGGGCGTCAGATTTTTTTACTGTATTTTATTCAATATACTATTGTGTAATTTTCCATCTGTTGTCTGTTTCTTTACCTTTAAAATAAAATAAATTAAAATAAATAAAATACATATTTTAAAATTGACCTTTTGGCTACTGTGGCGCCACCCTTGTTGGACACTTTTCAACAGACACTTTTCACACACAGAGGTGGTAACCCTTTTTTTTTTTTTTTTTTGACGCAGTGGAAATGCTTTGCGCATTCACCCGGGGATGGGGCGTCCCTGGGATATGTGGGACTCCCGGCGCTCCCCCCCCCCAGGCGCCGGTATACCGCACTAAAACCACTGCGAGTTGCCTTCAGCCAATTGAAGGGGAGTGTCCCGGATCTTTCTAACACAGAACACACCCCGCGACCGGCCGGTTCCCTCAAAAGGGCTAACCGGTCTTCTTCCTAGTATGGGGGAGCTCCGACAACCTGGAGCACCCCCGCCGACGCCGGAACTTTTCTACCGGGGCAGGTACCCAACCTTACCCCGAGTCCCGTTAGACAGGAGGCAGGAGGTGCGCATAGCGCCTCCTCCGCACTCCTGTCCTACGTCGTCGGAGCGGGACGGACGTGGCGTCGTCCTCTCTATCCCGCTCCGCGGCCTCCTTCTGCGAAATAACGCTTTCGCAGAAGGTGACCGCCGCCTGCCAGGCCTCATCACTCTCGAGCATGCAGCGCACCATACTCGAGAGTGAATGGTCCCCTCCAAGCACAGCCACGAGATCTTGACGCTGTGCGGCCCATCTATCGCACACCTCTAGGGTGTGCGATATGTGTAGTGTGTAGTGTAGTAGTGCGACGAGTCCTCCACAGCACCGCACTCGTGGCAGGCTGGCGTCGACTCCCTCCTGGCAACCCGACACAGGTACGCACCGAAACATCCATGTCCGGTAAGTACCTGTGTCAAGCGGAAGGTGAGTGGTTTCTTCCGGCGACGCATCCACGCTGCCAGGACCGGACGCAGTGCCTCGGCCGTACGTTGGCCGTACGGCGATTGCGCCAGGACCTCCCCCCACCCTCGCAACAGCCACTGTTGCCCCAACCTCCGAACACGTGAGAGCTCCTCCCAGCTAGGTGACTCACCGAATTCTGATCTCCTCTGCAAAACGAGGAGGCGCACCTCGGCGAGCACCAACGCCACGAGCTCCCACGGCGGATCTCCAGCCAGGGCAGTGGCTGCCACCCAGGAGACCGTACGGTAACCCCTGATTACCCTCACCGCTATCACCCGCTGTATTCTCCGCAGCAGGGCTTTATTGCGAGTGGTGAGGGAATCCGCCCAGATAGGGGCACCATACGTAGCCATACTCCGACAGACTCCGGAGTACAGCCGCCTGCAGGCTTCGCTAGGCCCTCCTATGTTTGGCAGGAGTCGGCTCAGCGCTGACGCCACTCTTGTGACCTTCGGCCCCAGTTGTTGGAAATGGGGGCCAAAGGTCTACCTCCCATCGAGGGTGAGTCCCAAATGCTTCATCGTGGGGCTCACCCTGACCTCCGTCTCTCCAATGAGAAGTCGTGCTCCCGGTGGCGGCCCTTTCCTCCCAGGTCCGCGGAAGAGCAGGGCCTCGGTCTTGTCAAAACGGACCCGAAGCCCCAGTCGCTCTATGCGGCTGACAACGAGGGCTACTCCCGCCTCGCCCAGCTGCGCAGCCTCCATGTACGTTCGTCCCCGGGATAATACTAAAGTATCATCTGCATAGCAGATGACATTCATCCCGGAGGGAAGGCTGCTCCGCAGGACCCAGTCGTAGCCGACGTCCCATAGGGATGGATCCAGAACCGACCCTTGCGGGACGCCGCACTCGACTCGCCGCCTCACTAAGGACCCCGACCAGTCCTCGTACACGACCTCTCTATCGGAGAGATACGCACTCAACAGCCTTCCGAGATACGGAGGCACGCCGAAATACTTCAGTGCCTCACGTATTACGCTGTGGGGAAGGCTGTTGAAGGCGTTGGCTATGTCCAACGACACAGCCACCACCACTTCTCCTCGGCGTTCTGCCTCCTCCGTCACCGACTTAAGGCGCCCTAGGGCATCGACGGTCGACCGGCGGACCCAAACCCAAACAGAGACACCGACAGTCCAGGCCCAGGGCCCTCCTCCAGATGCTGAACAAGACGGGAGGCCAAGATCCTTTCCAGGGCCTTCCCCGCCTCGCTCAATAACACAATCGGTCGCACCGCCGATGCGCTATCCGGCGGTCGGCCCCCCTTTGGTAGTAGGGTGAGCCGACCATCCTTCCAGGCCTTCGGAAACTGACCGGACCGCATACAGCAGTCAAAGAGTTCCCGAAGGCTGTCCCCGAGATGCATGAGAGCTATGGATAGAACTCTCCCGTGCACCCCGTCTGGACCTGGCGCCCTTTTCTTACTTCGGAGGCGGAATAGAACCGCCTCCATTTCAGCGTCGGTGACGGGTGGCGGAACACTCTCTTCCTCCATCGAGTCCGAGTGTCTGTCGGGCCGTCCGCGGAGGGACGAAGCCTACCGGGAAGTCGGGAAACAAATCCCCGACGATGTTCCCCAGCAGCTCGGGTTGGAGCGTCTCCGTCAATGGGGCCAACTGGGCGCGAAGTTTATCTCGCGCCCTTTTGTATGGTCGGCCCCAAGGGTCTCTTTCGAGACCCTCCAGCCACGCTGCTTCCTTGGCCCGACTGATGGCCAGCTGCAAGATCCTACGTTTCTCTCCGTAGACTCTATACAGCCGGCCATCCCGCTCCACGTCCTGGGGGCGACGCCGCCTGCTGCGAACATAGGCGCGGCGTGCTGCGTTACAAGCAGCGCAGAGGTCGGCCAACTCTGCCGACCACCAGTACACCGCCCGTCGAGGAGGGGGAGAACCCCTCAGCCTAGGCATGGAAGCTCGGCAGACGCCAGTGAATGCGTCGCCGAGATAGCCAGCCATCTGGTCCACTCCCTGGTCCTCACTTGACGGGAGGCTCCAGCGGCTGACGATGGCCGCCTCCTCCGCCAGCTCCCGGTTTAGCTTGGTGAGCGCCCAACGCGGGAACCGGCTATGCCCCCGGGACAAAGACACCGAAATCGTTGCGGAGGCTGGAGACACTTCGAACCGTATATACCGGTGGTCCGAGAGTGTTTCCACCTCCGTTATCACCCTCCACCCCTCCACCCTACGTGCAACGCTGGGAGTGGCAAACGACAGGTCCACCACCGAACCGCCCATCCGTCGCACACAGGTCAGGACTCTCCCCCTATTCAGCAGGGATAGTCCTGCGGCTAGTGCCCACTCCTCCACCTCCCTCCCTTTAGGGTTCGTGATTGGAGACCCCCATGCCGAGGACTTGGCGTTGAAGTCTCCTGCCACGACCACGGGGAGCGGAGCTAGCCGCACAATAAGCGGCCCCAGAATATCGAGGAGCTGTTCTAGGGCCGCCAGATCGCGGTTCGGGGAGAAGTATACACCGATAATTGCAACCTCTCCCCGAACGGCTACCACGTACCTGTGCCCCCTCATTCTGGGTATGAGTGGGGGTCCAGCGCCTGGCTTCGCGACTATCGCGACGGAACCCGTGTCGTCCCCAGCCCAATGTGGCTGGAGAGGCACATAATAGGGCTCCGACACAATGACCACGTCAACGCTCCACTCCGCCATGGACTGCAGGAGAAGATCTTGAGCCGCAGCGGAGTGGTTTACGTTGGCCTGTAGGAAGCTGAGATGTCCTGTCATTAATTGGACATCTCAGCATCAGGCGCCGCCACTCTCCCTGATGGACGCGGGGAGACAATTATCTTTCCGCGGGTGGATGGGGGGTTGCACGATCTGCCCCCCCATCACGTGGTCCGCCTTATGACCGGGGTCGGCGCAGACGGCGCACCGGAGCTCAGACTCACAGCCGGACGCCTTGTGGCCCGGCTGCCCACAGCGGTAGCACAAACCACTGCGGTCTTTTTCCGAGGGACACATCGTAGCGGCGTGCCCCAGGCCCAGGCACTTGAAGCAGTGCCTGGGACGAGCTCCAATGTGCTGCAGCTGGACCCTGCTCCACCCTATGACAAGGTATCCCAGCTGCAGCAACTTTTTGGCCGCCGTTAGGGGGCACGACATTCGGGCGAATCCGAGCCCGCGCGGGCCGCGATATATATCGCCGACCCACACCTGACTGGGAGAACAGCCCCCCTCAGCCACGACCGCCGATCGTACACGATCTTGTGTCGCGGTATCATACAGGCCCGTCAACCTGAAGTCAGTTGACTTGACGGGCCTGGTCACATCCGCGACTCCCTCCAGTGCCTCTGCGAGCTTATTGGCCAGTACGTCTGCCTGCTCTCTGCTAGCACGTCCTGGCACCTCAATAAGACGGCCCCCTGTGGCCGAACTCCTAATACGTAGAGGCCCTATGCTCAGTGTCCGCACATCGCCTATCTCAGCCGGTCTTTAGTGAGGGCCTCACAGTAGGTGACCCCCTTTAGTGCCGCCTCTGGCCGCAGCTTAACGACCACCGCCGAGGAGCTCGGCAGCACCACCTTGGCACCCCTAGTATTGCCTTGTGGCAATTGAGGTGCTGGCTTTTGGGGCGCTGTCTTTTCTTCGGTACCTCACGCCGGACAACCGTAGACCAACCATCCTCGGGGGCCACTGCTTGCTGCGGTGCAAGGCTCTGGTTCTCACTAGAGGTAGAGTTGCCAAAGCTGGTCCACTCCGCCTCTCTTTGCCCCTTGTTTTTACCCTTCTTTAAGGCAGGCGCCGACCGCGCCGCAGGACGGACGGGCAGCGACGGAAACTCATCCACTTTGAATTGAATTAAGATGTTTTTTCATTTAACATAATAGAAAACACTATAAGGTAGAGGAAATAATAATAATACCTATGTTTATCTGAAGAGACGTATGTCAGTGTTAATGTTTGTAAAAACACGTCAGTGGTTAAGGGTTAAAATAATCGTTTTTTATTAAATGCATATGAGTATAATTTACAATTTTTGTCAGTCTGTCTATCTGTCTGTTTGTCTGTTTGTTGGCTAATCTCTGAAACGGCTGGGCTGATTTTACGGGACTTTCCCTAGCTGGAGTTAACTTAGGCTATAAAAATAATCATCATCAATCCGGCTACGGCTGTAAATCTAAGTTAGCGCGGGCAAGCAACAGCTAGTAGGTAATAAATAAAATTGTATGAACACAAAATTTTCGACATTTGAAACATTTTTTCTCATTCGTTTTAAGACAGACGGCGGTGAACACGCAGTGCGTGAACTTACCTGTATTTTGGTGATTACAACCTATGTAATTTAATAATGGCACAGCATAATGATGGTAAAAGATTCCTCAAACGTATGTATAGTTCGAAAATTACCTCCTGCATAACTCACAAACATCTTTACATTTGAAAAGCTGTAGAAATCTATAAACAGGACTACATTAACATTTTGTAATGTCAGGAACAATATAGACTGCCTAGGTAAAAGCCAGACAAAAGATCCTAGCCGCAGGTAATTGCCAGACATTTCTACTGTAATAACAAGTTGGATGTGTGCCAGGATTGCCAGGCAAATGCCAGGTAATTCATATGGGGTGGAAATGTTACTTTTATTGTCCCTTGTTGACTAGCTTGTATGGGATGTAATTTTAATTTAGTTTAAAATTAGTGTGTAGAAATATGTTCTTATTTTATAGCTCAGATTCATTGAGTATGTATACAATATAAATAATAATAATAATAATATTTATGGACGCTTTCACACCACGTCAATCTGGTCCCGTGGTAAGTTCTCGAAGAACTTGTGTTACGAGTACCGGACAACGGAAATATATTTAATACTTTTATACTATACATATATTTAAGATTTTTATTATGTAATACACATATTTAATACACATCCATGACCCAGGAACACAGAAAATATTTTTGTTCCCTCGCGGGATTCGAACCCGCAACTTCCGACTTGAGCGCCAACGCGCTTACCACTGAGCCACAGAGGTCGTAAATATGAAGATTTGAATGCGCTGATCTCCAAAATTATCGAATTCAAAATATCTAATTGTATTAACGATCAATTATTAAGGTTATAGGGTATTTCCCCACCATGGTTTAGGCCTTGACGTGGCTGTGGGGCTCAGTAGCCTAGGGTGAGCCGCTGCACCTTGGGCGAAGCTAATTGAGCCGAGGGGCTCTTTGTACCCCTCTTATAAGAAGAGGGGGCAAAAGAGCAGGGGGCAAGGGGCGAGGACGGGAACCTCACTGTACTGTCCCGAAGTTAGGAGAGGTTGTTCTGTTATGCGGAACAACCCCTCAGTGGAGTTGGCGTCGGTCCCTTGAGGGACTGACTAGCCGTCGAGGTGCCCTGTTTGCTCATTAGATCCGGGGCACCTCACCAAAGGCGGCATTAATGGCATCTCCCATCTTATTTTTTATATATCTGAAAATATAGTAACATTAACGGTTTTTACAAAATTGCTAGTAAATTGCATCTATAAATAAAATGTATTGTTCATGTAAGAGTTGGGAACAAAAGGCAGCACGAGAGCCCATTGAGAAGCCTAGTGTACGCCAAGAAAATGTGCTTAGAGATTCAGAAAATACTGCGTTCATCATCAGACAAGAATACTAGTAGTGGTCATTATTACAACAACAGTTGTAATGCGTTATTTGAAAATAATGAATAATCCATTATTAAAGAACAACTATATCCTGTTGTCGGTTGTCATTATTGAAACGATGACGCAATGGAAAGAAAGGCAGAAAGAATTAGCTTCTTTTTTTTTGAATATGGTCACAATTCATATTTTTCAACGTCTATAAATCAACAATAACAGGATAACAGACAGCAGCTTAGAACAACAGTTGTTACAAAACAGCACAACATGATAATTTATTATTGTAAAACAGCCGTTATTGCCATCACTAAATAATACTGGGTTGAAAGTATAATCTTTTTGACCGCTGTGTTTTTATCTGTGCCACCGTAACTCTTAACCAATTTGTGTGCGGTTTTATTTGTAGTCAGGTTCCTAATGGTGGTTCTTAGATATTATCGAGATATGTAATATAAAATATTTATATACATTCTTTTTACCCAAGCAATGAAAGGGTTATGTTTTTCGCAACTATCTTTGTTTGTTATCGTATCTTCCAAACCACTCGATGGATTTCTTTACTACTATTAAGGCGACGCATTGTTAAAATTGCTAAAATGGGTCTCAGACACAGAAAAAAATACCATGGCAAATCTCACAGTTTTAGAGGTATCTGCGAAGCTTGCCAATATGAATAAGGGTGCGTTTTTACTGGCGTGAAGATGGACAGAGAAGGATCCCGACAGTTGGAAAAAGGCTAGGCAAAAAATACTTCGTATCTCATGGGTCCCTACGATATGTTGTTCAGAGCTGTGACGTCATAGTGTACGACAACTATTCCGGTCACGCTTCCATCCCCCTCCGTAATATTTACCGACATTATTTACCCTTATCTCTCCGTATATCATTTGTTATAGCTGCCCGCTGCTTTAGAAGATACAACTGTACTATATGAATAAATAACGTATCTATATTATAATCCTAGAAAACACATGCTTGATAAGATTTAAACCGTTTGAAGGTGTGTGAAGCTCACCACGCATTAGGCCAGCGTATCTGTAAACTACTTTTTGATTATGCTGGGGAATTCGTTTATGCATACTACCGGGGGGGGGGGGGGGTTATGTGGGACTCACTGTGCCCGAGAAGATGGTAAGGTGGACGAAGACTCTACCCACTAAACCCCAGCAGTGTTCTCCTCATCGACTGGGTGAAACGGTGCGAGAGCTGTGGACATCCGCACTGGCCACAACGGCGTGCCATCCGGCACTCTTCTCTGAAAGTGGGGGATAGCGTCCCCCCTCCTTCTCCGCTTAAGGCACCCTGAACACATAAGGGTGCCTTATAGCTCGGACCTTACGAGCGCGCGGCGGATCCCCCAATCGGCCGCACACAGGTCCCTCACGGCGGTGCGACTGCCTGTCGCCGCCGTGCTCTCGTGCAGGAAGAGTTGCCAATGACCGCAGGTAGCAATAGGTCCGTGCCAGCCTCAGCGATGAGGGGCGCCGGAAGTGTTGGTCGGCCATTAACCAGGTGGGAAGACGATCTCCGCGCGGTGGCCGGTCCGTGTTGGATGCGAGTGACGAGGGATCGGTCGTCTTGGCGTTCATTGAGGGAGGCAGCAGCAGTGGACGGATAGGGGCTGATGATGATGCTGATGATTATACTTAGGAACCTGCCCTAGTTCATAACAAAGCCGACAGTGAAAACCTTATCAAAATTCGTTGAGTAGTTTAGAAAATATAAATGAACAGACAGACCAGCACAAAAAGCGACTTTAATTTAAACTATGTAAATATAGATATGGACGGATAAAGGTGATGATGATGAAAGATACATTATTTTAAGATACAATAGGTTCAAGTTTTGACCCTCAGCAGACCATTCCACGCAGTGTCGTGTTGCTGATGATATCTGGACGGTCTCCAAGTGCGACTGTCATCGCTTTTGTCCTTGCATTAATTATTACAACTGGACCATAGGAATTCGAATTAACGGATTCTAGAATGGCTGGGCATTAGGTTTCAGTTATGGGCGTAATATGGCTGAATTGATGGAGGTAAAGGTTTTAGGGGTAAAAGCCATTTTAGGCCATTACTCACCCCATAATTTAGGGGGGTCTTCCCCCTAAATTATGGGGTGAGTAGATATTTAGATTTATTTTAAGGTTTGATTTCAAGTGTTTTATTTATGAAATTTCTAGGTATTTGATGGAGGGGACCCCACCATGGTTCAGGTATTGACGTGGCGGTGGGGCTCAGTAGCCTAGGGTGAACCCAGCACCTTAGTCGAAGCTAATTGAGCCGATGAGCGTCTTTGTACCCCTTGTAAGAAGAGGGGACAAAAGAGCAGGGGGCAAGAGGCGAGGACAGGAACCTCACCCATTGTACTATCCTGACGTTGAGAGGGGTTGTTCTGTGGTGCGGGACAACCCCTCTGTGGAGGTGGCATCGGTCCCTTGGGGACTGACTAGCCGTCGAGGTGCCCTGTTTGCTCATTAGATCCGGGGCACCTCACCAAAGGCGGCATTAATGGCACTCGCCGGGTTTTAGTGGGTAGAGCTGCGTTCACTTACAATCATTCGGATGCAGCGAGTCCCACATACCCCCCTGAGGAGAACCACTCCCCCACGGGATGCCTCTGAGCATTTCCCGGCGTTAAAGAAAAAAAAAGGTATATGATGGAGAAAACGGCTTATGGTTAAAATCATTAATATAAGTCGCCGGACTGGGTACAAACATACACATTTGTACGCAGGCATAAATACTAGTTTAAGTCGGCAGGGGAAAATATAAACTCTCGTAGTCGGTGGGACACCTATAAGCTAGTGACAGATACACAACCTAGATTAAGTAAATGTATAAAAAGCTGTTAAAATATGTGTGTAAAGTTATATAATAAATTACAAAATAATATAAACAAGCTAAGTGTGAATGTTTAAAATTAAAATGTATGAGTGGGTCTAAAAAATATTTTTTATAGCATCAATGACGTAATGATCATAAAATAATTAATAATATGTATCAAGAGCCCTCTCTATTGTTTCTCTATTCTATATTTGGCATGCTTTTTTCTTTAGCTCCGGGAAATGCTCCGAGGCATCCCGCGGGGTCTCCCCAGGCGGGTTTGTGGGACTCGCTGCACCCGAAAGATGGTAAGTGGACGCAGCTCTACCCGCTAAAACCCGGAGAGTGCCACTAATGCCGCCTTTGGTGAGGTGCCCCGGATCTAATGAGCAAACAGGGCACCTCAACGGCTAGTCAGCTCAGGTGACCAACGCCACCTCCACAGAGAGGTAACCCGCACCACAGAACAACCCCTCCCAACGTCGGGTCAGTACAATTAGGTGAAGTTCCCGTCTTCACCCCTTTCCCCCTGTTCTTTAGTCCCCTCTTATAAAAGGGGTACAAAGAGCCCCCACGGCTCAATTAGCTTCGCCCAAAGTGCTAGGCACACCTTAGGCTACTGAGCCCCATCGCCACGTCAAGGCCTGAACCACGGAGGCGATTTTTGGCATGCTATTAAATTGTATAGCGAAACATGACAATCACAATGTACTGTAACAAACATTAACATACAAATGGTAACAACTTAAGATTATTATTATTATTAAACAACTAACAACTCGGCTGTATTTCGGTGAGAAGGGCAAGACAGGCGGTGTAATTACTGGCAGAGAAACTATTAATTAGGCTAGTTTATACAAGGTTGATAAAAGCGAGAGGCATTAAATTAAACCACATATACTACACATGCTTACGGTTAATCCGAAACTATAAAAAAATAGTTTGAGAGCAATAAAAATAAAGTTTTGCAAATACGTGAATAGTCGAAGTAAAACGTAAACATCCTTTGTGAAATGTCCACTGACCTTCAAATCTAAAAGGCAGTGCAATGTACAACACGTTTCGTCTCACCGGGTCGAATAAAGCGGAGCGGCTTTAAAACTTTAAAAATATCCTGTGACTAAACTATTGATTCTATTGGTACATAGTATATGTGGTTTAATTTAATGCCTCTCGCTTTTATCAACCTTGTATATTATTTAGCGTTCTGTTAGTGAACGGCGATATGCTTATGACAATTTAGCTTTTAAAACTACGCAAATGAAAAAATTACAAGGAAAAAATGTTTGGGTCATTCTAATAAAATTAATATGCTAGCTCTGATGGTGATATGCACAAGTAAACAATTCTTTTTAAAATATTCATAAACAATATTTAAAATTGACGGGTGGCGGAACAAACTCCTCTTCCATCGAGCCCGGCGTCCGGCGGGCCATCCGCGGAGGTGCGAAGCCTGCCGGGTCGGGGAATAACTCCCCGATTTTCGAGCATCTCTGGCTGGAGCGTCTCCATTACAGACACTGACTGGGCGCGAAGTTTGTCTCGCGCCCTTTTGTACGGTGGGGCCTAAGGGTCTCTTTTGAGACCCTCCACCAGTTGACGAACACTTACCATCATGTGGCCTTAGTCTGCCCGTTTGATATTACAACTTAAAAAATACTTCCATCTCACATAACACCACCTCAATTAACGTGGACAAATTAATAAACTCCTGTGTGCTGAGGGCGCGGCACCTGACACGTCTGACGAGCATCAGTATCACCGTTCCTCGATATTTCGCGATATTTCTGTCATACAGTTTTAGTTTCTGGCAGAAGAGCAAAATATATAATTACATGGCATCGAGTTTTCATCTACCTGTAAGAGATAGTGTCATACTTTGCAGCCGAATTGCTCACATATAACCGCGTCAAGTGACAGCTATGCTGTCGTGTTTCGTGCGGTTTGTGAGTTTCTGATGGCCCATTGGGGGGGCCCATTTTCTGTGTTCCTGGGTCATGGATGTGTATTAAATAAGTGTATTATATAATAAAAATCTTAAATATATGTGTATAGTATAAAAGTATTAAATATATTTCCGTTGTCTGGTACCCGTAACACAAGTTCTTCGAGAACTTACCACGGGAACAGATTGACGTGGTGTGAAAGCGTCCATAGATAGATAAATAGATAGATAGGTCTTCCAATTTGCCTATCCAACGCATTTGACTCCTCGCCTGGTTAAACTGGGTTTCTTTTCAATTTCTTGCTCAGGATCGAACCCAGAACTCTCCATAAGCCCATAACTTTAACCCGCTGTAAATGTACCACTGAAGTTATAACGCTGTATAATTTAATTCTATCAAAATATTACAAACTTGTCAATAAGTTTAACCGAAGCGCCTTGGGTAAGGACTTGGCTTCTTGTTGAGACAGCTCATTTAAAATCTCATTGCAAAAATTGACTCGCACAATATAGGTGACTTTACAAAGTATAGGTTGTATCATATATGACAGGAGACCCCCACCATGGTTCAGGCCTTGTCGTGGCGGTGGGGCTCAGTAACCTAGGGTGAGCGGTGCACCTTGGGCGAAGCTAATTGGGTCGAGGGGGCTCTTTGTACCCCTCTTATAAGAAGAGGGGACAGAAGAGCAGGGGGCAAGGGGTAAAGATGGGAACCTCACCCCATTGTACTGTCCCGACGTTGGGAGGGGTTGTTCTGTGGTGCGGGACAGCCCCTCTGTGGAGGTGGCGTCGGTCCCTTGCGGGACTGACTAGTCGTCGAGGTGCTCTTTTTGTTTGCACTCGCCGGGTTTTAGTGGGTAGAGCTGCGTCCATTTACCAGCTGTCGGGAGCAGCGAGTCCCACATACCCGCGTTGGGAGACCCACTCACCCGCGGGATGCCTCAGAGCATTTCCCGCCGTTAAAGAAAAAATATATATATATAATATATATATATATATATATATGACAGGAGACGGAGGATTTCGACATCTTGGCGTTCATTGAATTTGACAGAAGAAGATCGATTATGATATGTCAGTATGTCAGTATGGTTGGTAATATAATCTTCTCTTCTCGTTCTTTATGACTGTCTCAGTCCCTCAGAGAACCGACGCCTCCTTCACAGAGGGGTTGTCCTGCACCACAGAACAACCTCTCCCAACGTCGGAAAATTACAACGGGGTGAGGTTGGCGTCCTCGCCCCTTGCCCCCTGCTCTTTTGTCCCCTCTTCCTATAAAAAAGGTAAAAAGGGTTCACCTTACGCTACTGAGCACAAGGCCTGAACCATGGCGACGAGTGGGTGAGAGAGGAGGCCGCCGACGTGGCCTCCCCCCGTGGGTGAGGAACGGGGGTGCGCAGGAGGCGCTACTTAATACGCCTCCAGTAACGCCCCTGTGCTCGTGTCGGGTTCAGGATGGGAAACTGGACCCAGTATGACACGACGTCGCGGGGACTGCCTAAGCAGCCGGGCAGTCCCTGGTCCCGGGCAGGTGATCCTGTTGAATGCCTATCCGGGACCCTCAAATGAAAGCGGCTGAAGGCACTCGCAGTGGTTTTAGTTTACGGGTAGGGCACTCCCAAGTGCGAGTCCCACATAGGGTCAAGATCTACCCGAGATCCTGGCTACATGCGTAAAAAGCATTTCCCTGCGATAACAAAAAAAAAAAATTGGGCCGGTGTGAGGGAAGCGCTGTGCCGCGCTCCCGGCTGCATGGGTACCACCATCTTGCTTGTTTATCCCATGAAACAGCTTTGCTGTGTTTCGGAGAGAAGGGCAAGACAGGCAGTGTAATTACTGGCACCGAGACTTAACATCTTATGTCTCAGGATAGGCAACACATAGATAAGTTGCCTGGGCTCGTTCCAGGTAAACTAATTGATGTTCATGGGCGACGTCGACCACTTACCATCAGGTGGCATGTTTGCCAGTTTGCCTATCCTACTAACATAAAAAAAAACCTAAACCATGGTGGGGTAATGAAGTCGACGGCGCGAACTCTAACAAAATGATTGCTATCTCACCTGACATAGTGCGCGAACATGTGTGCTAGAATGAAATGCACAATGATTCATTCCGAAAATGTCCTTTAACAAAACAGTCATTAAAGAAAAACTAATAAGTGTATCTTTTCAAAATAAATTTATTTCATCTTTTGAATAACTAAACTAAATCTGTACGGGCTTTATTTTTGAGCTTTCGTGCTCGGTATACTACTTAATTACGCTCAAAGTTGGGCTAAAATCAGTGTTAAAATACGAAAGTTTAGAAGTTTGTATTTTTTAAATGTATATTTTTTTACGATTTTGGGTACAATATACACACATAGATAACGACGAGATCAATTTATATTATACTTAGTTTTTCATGGACAACGTTAAACATTGTAGTAATTACTGTTCTGCGTTTGTATGGAAAGATAGGCGACTTGTGTAACCTTAACTCCTTACAGTGTAAATTCCATGCACATAGTTGATTTCACGTATACGCTGTGAATTTGGTAAGCCATTACCTACCATTCGGTACAGCTTATGAAATAGCTATTATTGTGTTTTACTCATAATCTATTTTATTATATTCTTAGCTAAACTACTAATATACCAAGCTGTTATTATATACTTAGCTTATGAGCATTGTATATAATAGCATATCTGCAAATATCTTTAAGTATAACCTATATTAGCATACGTGCGTATGCTAATCTTTTATTATAATATACTTACCGTATAATTTATTATTGTAAGATGTTATTAAATGCTTAGCTTTTAATCTGTTAATATTATAGTAAGCTGTTTTGTAAGAGGTAGTGCCATGCTACTTTGCATCCGAATTGGGCCGGCACGACCGGGGTGATACCTCTCGCTCACATAACACCGGCGTCAAATGACAGCTATGCTGTCGCGTTTCGTGCGTTTTGTGAGTTTCCGGTGGCCCATTTTATAGGAAAAATAAGGGCAATGCATCTGCAAACCCCCTGCATAAACTAGTCACCATAAGGCTTGGACTGCTCGGTTGCCTCCTAATGACATAAAAAAAATTGCTTACCTGATAATATTATTATTAGCTTTACTCATAATAATATGCTGATATAGTCATGCTAGTCTTATAGCTGTTATTATGTGATTAGTTAATGTTAAGCTGCGAATATAATAAGCTGTATGCTTAGTTCGTAAACCGTAGATATAGCTGTTGTCATGTTAAGCTGTGAATACGGTAATTTGTCATTATAATATGCTTCGCTCATTTTATATTAATTTCGTAAGATGCATAAGTCATTAGTTAAAAAATAACGAGCTGTTATAATATGCTTAGCTCGAAAAATAAATATCGTGAGCTGTCATACGCTTAGCTCATGTTAAGCTGTGAATACGGTAATTTGTCATTATATAATAATACTAGCTGTTGCCCGCAGCTTCGCCCGCGTTTACTTAGATTTACAGCCGTTCGGATTGATCACGATTATTTTTATGGCCAAAGTTACGCCTTTTAATGTCAGCTATCTGCCAGTAAAAGCCTCGTCAAAATCGGCTTAGCCGTTTCAGAGATTAACCGGAACAAACAGACGGACAAAAATGGTTTTTCTTAATGTAAGTGCAGTATATTATTTCATAGATTTTAACCGCAACTTCGTCCGCGTATAAGAAGTTTTGTTTTAAATCTTATTTTTCAAATAAAGTAGTAGTAGCCATGCTGCTTTGCAACCGAATTGGGCCGGCACAAACGTGGTGCCTCTCGTTCACATAACACCGGCGTCAAGTGACAGCTATGCTGTCGCGTTTCGTGTGGTTTGTGAGTTTCTGGTGGCCCATTGGGAGGTATAGGGAAAAGGAGGGCAACGCATCTGCATAATTTTTGGCTGGGCCGATGTCTATGGGCGTCGGTAGTCACCTCCGGCTCCGACTGCTCGGTTGCCTCCATGTGACATAAAAAAAAAATGGTTCCAATTTACAAACTATAATAATTTAAAGAATACTATTTACTTCCACTGTAAGGCCCGATAGTACGTTTTTATAAAATATATTTATTTAATTTAGTAGTACATTTTTATTATATTTAAATAGCTTTTACGGATTTTATCGCGGTTTATTAAGATTTTTAAATGCCCGACGTTTCGGATACTTTCCAGCAACCATGTTCATGGGAGGATTGAGGTGTCAGACGTCCTATAGTATTTATTTTGTGTCCTAACGATACAAAATTATTCGTAACTACCCTATGATACATCAATATTTTAATTCAAATTAGTAGCTACTACCAGCAAAATAACTACGAAAAAGTTATATTTTTTATTCATATATTTTATTATTGTTCCTAGCATTGTTTATAAATAGTACTTTGTCATTTATTGCAATTTTAAATTATTAAATAATTAAATAAAAACATATTGGATTTAAATTACAAAGAACCTAAAACTAAAAACCTTAAAAAATATAATATAATAACTTAAGTATATTAATAAAAAGGAGTCCCTTTAGGCAAGGTTCCGAAGGTTTTCACAGCGTTCCCCCTTTGAATTGCTAGACTAATTCTTTGTCCGAGGTAGCTGCCAGCTCTTCGGTCTCCTGTGATGTCGACTAACCTTTTTGTTATTTCCTTAAAGAGCCTTAAAGTGCTAGGACCCCACGGACCAAGGGTATCGACACCGAACGGGACAAAATCATATTCGGAGCCTAGACCCCTGTATTTGCATATTTTAGCTTTTTCAGCCGCTTCATTATTCTATATAAGTATTCCTTTTTTAGAATATAATGAATTCTTTTAATAAATATTTTTTGGATAAATTACTAATATATGAATACTTCATTAAAAACGCGTGCAATACAAAAGTGCGATCCTCATAAGGATTCGCATCTTGTAATGGATAGCGTGATCTACATTTTGTGTTAACGCCATCTATTGACACATCTAAAAAACTTCTTGTTACACTAATTATACATCTTATATCTTACCAAGGGTCTCAAACTATCTCCATATCAAATTTCACTCAAATCGGTTTAGTGGTTTAGCAAATACACAGAGTCCCGGCGTTTTAGCTGCACAACTCCCGTTCCCGTGGGATTTTCAGGATAGCAACTATTTTAAGTCCTACGTTAAGTTCCGGTGGGAGGGAAGCGCTGTGCCGCGCTCCCGGCTGCATGGGTACCACCATCTTGCTTATTTCTCCCGTGAAACAGCTTTGCTGTGTTTCGGAGAGAAGGGCAAGACAGGCAGTGTAATTACTGGCACCGAGACTTAACATCTTATGTCTCAGGATAGGCAACACATAACTGAGTTGCCTGGGCTCGTTCCAGGTATACTAGTTTATGTTCATGGGCGACGTCGACCACTTAACATCAGGTGGTACGTTTGCCAGTTTGCCTATCCAAATAACATAAAAAAAAAAGTTCCAAAGTATCTTCATACCAAATCTCACCCAAATCTGTTCCGTGGTTTAGAAGATAGACAGTCCCGGGTTTTACCCACATAGGTCCCGTTCCCGTGGGATTTTTAGGATAAAAACTATTTTAAATCCTACGTTAAGTTCCAAAGTATCTTCATATCAAATTTCACACAAATCTGTGCCGTGGTTTAGAAGATAGATAGTCCCGGGGTTTTACCCGCATGAATCCCGTTCCCGTAGGATTTCCGGGATAAAAACTATCCTATGTCCTTTCTCGGGTTTCAAGCTACCTTTGTGCCAAATTTCATCCAAATCTGTTCAGTGGTTTAGGCGTGAAGAAGAGACAGACAGACAGACAGACAGAGTTACTTTCGCATTTATAATATTAGTAAGGATGCTTGAATTATATTCTTAATAATATCGTAAGATGCATAAGTCATAAGTCGGAAAATAACGAGCTGTTATAATATGCTTAGCTCGAAAAATAAATATCGTGAGTTGTCATACGCTTAGCTCGTATTAAGCTGTGAGTACGGTAAGCTGTTATTAGCAAGCTAAATAAATCGATACAGCTCGCAGTGACACGGCGAGCTTCTAATTGAAATGTTTGAGACGCTTTAATAAATCACGTTTGTCCATGGATCAATAGACACTAGATGTGACATTAATAATTGAATTTAGTTGTGTTAAAACTACGCTCACCTGAATTTTTGCTTTGCAAGAATGCTAAATATTTAAAAAATCACCACAAGCCTCTTAGCTTGTGGTGATTTTTTAAATAATTTATTTTATGTTATATGGTAGCGTTGGTCGGCCATTAACCAGGTGGGAAGATGATCTCCGTGCGGTAGCTGGTTATTGTTGGATGTAAGGGATTGGCCGTCTTGGCGTTCACTGATGGAGGCCTATGTTTAGTGAACGGAGAGAGGCTGATGATTATGATGATATACGGAAAGGAAAATTGGCAGTCGATCGGGTGGTCGGTGTCACCCATGAATATAGTGTCTAATGCGTTGCCTATTTGGAGACGTGGGAAGAGTAGTAACGTGAGCCATAAAATTCCGAAACTGTTCAGTGATTTGTCACTTACGTCATATAAATTCAACCAAACCAGTGATTTGTATTTACGTCCCATCGGGCAATCCTCCATAAATGACCATCAGTCAACCAATCAGAGCGCAGAACTGGCGTAGCGTCGCAGAACAAATTTTACGGATTTTTCATAAAAAATACATAACATTATACCGCTCTATTCTGATTATATTATGCTCGATGGGATACGTAGATGGTAAGTCTCGGTGCCAATAATTAAATTGCCCATCCTAGAGGTCCTCCTGAAAAATAGCATTTTTTTGACTAAAGAAAATGTCATGACATTTTTTTAATCACATTAGCCATTATTTCCATTTCCATCCATTCGCTTATACAGTCGCTTGTGCTTTGCAACCTGCAAATGCCGCTGCAAATGACTTAAGCCGAGGGTTTTAATGACTAGATGTAAAGCTTGCATTGCACCAACTCCATTAAATTCAGAGCTTAATTGTTATATTATGTAATTAGATATCATTTTTATTTTTCATAGCTGTATGAAATTTACATCATCATCATCATCAGCTTTTATCCGCCTACTGCTGAACATAGGCCTTCTTCAATAAATGCCAAGACGATCGATCCCTAGCCACTCGCACCCAAATCGGTGTGGCCACTACATTAAGATCTTCGTCGTCGTTAATGGCCGACCAACACTTAGTCTACCCACGCTACGCTTTTATTTGGGGCGTAGCTACCGCCGCATATACCAGTGGGTGGGTTGCGCTGTGCTTGGGTACCACCATCTTGCTTGTTTCTCCGTGAAACAGCTTTGCTTTCGGAGAGAAGGGCAAGACAGGCAGTGTAATTGACACCGAGACTTAACATCTTAATATGTATCATAGGCAACACATAAATGAGTTGCCTGAGCTAGTTCCAGGTAAACTCGTTTACGTTCATTGGCAATGTCGACCACTTATCATTAGGTGGCACGGCTGTTTGTTTGCCTATTCAGCTAACATGAAGAAAAACAATGATAATAGGCAAAGTGCGAAAGCAAAACTCTTGAAATTATCTAGAATCCACATCTCATCTAGGTAAACGTATATCTTTGTTCCGTTCCGTAGCTTTCTGTATGAAAGGTGAAAAATGCTGGCAGTTGTTGGTGATTTTTCACATTCAGCGCCGTACGGAACTAATACAGACTTGTTTGTCCTCTTTGTATGGATTATGAGGGATTGATGCATTCTGTAGCGCTTTCACTCCATTTTATATTTCATAAGCACTTTGCTTATTTAGATCGCTTAGCGTAAAGCGCTTCGTCGCTATGGAAATGCATTTCTCGGAATAGAAACGTTTATGTAGGATTGCAAGCTTTTGTTGGATATTTTTATAAATGTCAATGACGAAGATGATTGAACTTTGAAGATGAACTTGAAAAGGCCTTTCAGCCTTTAATAGCTATAAAGGCAGTACACGAATTTAAATTCAAACTGCGTAGGAGATAGGAGTAAGAGATAGTGCCATGCTGTTTTCCAGCCGAATTGGGCCGTGACGACCGGGTTTTGTTCGGTTTGTGAGTTTCCGGTGGCCCATTGCCTGGCCATGGCCTATCCCCCATAGGGAAAAGAAGGGCAACACATCTGCATAATCTCTGGCGGTGCAGATGTGTTTGGGCGTCGGTAGTCTAAAGCTTTGACTGTTCGTTTCCATCCTATGCTATTAAAAGAGAAAAAGAAAGATATTTTATGCTCATCTAAATAATACAAGTACATGACCTCCTACGATGGAATGGAAAACCTTGTTTCTAATCATTTTTCATATTCATGTATATGAAATATAGGTGTGAACCTCAAAAGGGAGATCTCCAACCTAGCGAGATAGTATGTCAGGCCGAATTCCACTTGCTATCATTTCAGCTATTGTATAGCGCCGAACTGTGCAACTTCTATAGCGCGATTTAGGATTGTGGTACTGATTAGTCCGCTACATATAGTTGAATTTGTAAATTTATATTTGTTTTTTTTCGTAACTATTTTTTACATGTAAGAGGTATACTATGTTGACCTTGAGTCTTCCCCTCCTGGTAGTGTTCCATCACAGATGTGTTATGTGTAGGTACAGTATGTTCATGTGCGACGCTCACTTTTATCAGGTGGGTCTTCTGCTCCATCAAATTCGACTAAATTAAAAAAAAAAAAGTTTATTTTTTTTATGTTACTTGGATAGGCAAACTGGCAAACGTACCACCTGGTGGTAAGTGGTCGACGTCACTCATGAACATAAACTAGTTTACCTGGAACGACCCCAGGAAACTCATTTAAGTGTTGCCTATCCTGAGACATACGATGTTAAGTCTCGGTGCCAGTAATTACACTGCCTGTCTTGCCCTTCTCTCCGAAACACAGCAAAGCTGTTTCACGGGAGAAACAAGCAAGATGGTGGTACCCATGCAGCCGGGAGCGCGGCACAGCGCTTCCCTCCCACCGTTATTATATATTTTCATTTTTGTCAAAATTAGGCGAGGAAAGTTTCGGGCCATTGTGTCACCTATGCTATGGGCTGTGGTAGAGTAAACTGCACTTTCCCAGCATGGTTCAAGCCTTGTCGTGATGATGGGGCTCAGTAGCCTATAACCCGAATGGGACACCTCGGCTAGTCAGTCCTTTGAGGGACCGACGCCACCTCTACAGAGGTGTACCACAGAACAACCCCTCTCAACGTCGAGCCAGTGCAATGGGGTGAGATTCCCATCCTCGCGCATTGTACCCTCCTATTTTGTCCCTTCTTCTTATAACAGGGGTACAAAGAGTAGCCCCCTCGGTTCACTTGGCTTCACCCAAGGTGTTAGGTTCACCTTCGGCTACTGAGCCCCACCGCGACGACAAGGCTTGTACCGTGGTGGGGTTGTTGGAAAGTCCTGCCTTAACAAGTGATTTTATGCCCCTAACTTGATGTTGAACTTCAAACAGCTGCATAACCAAATGCATGTAAAATATGCAAGTGTATGTAATTTTCATGATACGGATGCTGTAATATCCTTATTAGTGAAGTTATCAACTATTCATGAGAGGTATCCTGTTAGGAAAACATTGTGTTTGGAGAATATAGAGTGCTGATAAAGGATAAAACTCACTTTTGGAAAAATATAACGTTATTTGAAAATGACATATATAAAATATTTCATCATCATGAATCCATCACTAGACGCTATTTTCAATGAACGCTAAGACAAAATAGCTTTTTTTTTTCAACAATCACACCACGTTAACCTAGCCCCGTGCAAAGTTGATAAGAACTTGATTCAATACAACACTTCCGGGAACAGAAATAAATTTAAGAAATTAACATCTACATTCTACAATCTACAGTGTTTGTTACCATTATTTCACTATGTATGTTTCTCAGTATACATAAATTATTAAATAAATTAATAAATAAATCTGTTTATATCTATATACAGATAAATAAAATTTGAGTGTCTGCTTGTAATATTAAAATAATCGCTTTTTACTAAATGCATATTATACACAGTACATAATATAACAAAATATAATTTTTTACAATTTTTGTCTGGCTTTTTGTTCCGTATAATCCCGGACAAAAAAGTCAGGACAGTACAATGGGTTGAGGTTCCCGTCCTCGCCCCTTGCCCTCTGCTCTTTTGTCCCCTCTTCTTATAAGATGTACAAAGAGCCCCCTCGGCTCAATTACTTTGCCCAAGGTGCTTTTTTTTATAGAAGAGGGGGCTAACGGACAGTCGGTTCACCTAATGGTAAGTGAATAGCGACATCCACAGACACCCGCTATACCAGAGCAACAGCAGGTGCGTTGCCGGCCTTTTAGATATGAGTATGCTCTTTTCTTGAAGGTCCCTAAGTCGTATCGGTTTGGTAACACCATAGGTGGCAGCTGATTCCATATATTTGTGGTGCGAGGCAGGAAATGCCGTAAAAATCGAGATGTTGTGCTGGCCTTACCGCCACGACAAGGCCTGACCATGGTGGGGATAAGGATGGTATAGTTTGAATTCATCATACAAATTATCTATAATGAGATTTCAACCCCTCCCTGACCGGATCTCTTTATATCTCCTGCTTGGCTCGTCTCCTTTAAATCAGGTGAGGGGTGGTACTGATAATGCTTCATACACCCTCGTATGTCCCACTGTTGGGCACGGGTATCCTTCTCTTACTCAGGCGAGGAGGGTGTTAGGCCATAGTTCACCGATGTCCAATGCGTGGTGAACTTCACACGCCTTCAAAGACTTTTAATATAATCTTACATGCAGGTTGTTTGCTTCACCAGTGAGCAAGCGATGTCCCATTTTCAGGTGCACGGAGAAATTGAGACAAACCCATTTCTAGGCATCACAGTGGGGGGGGTCAGGATCGAACCCGGACCTCTCGGCTCTCACTCAAGAGGCCGAGCCCATACCCCTTTACTCAGGATGTTTTCCTCGGGACCAAGGGATAACCCATGTTCAGGAGCACGGGGAGATTTAGGAAAACGCCAATCGAATGTAAACTTTTCAAGACTGAGCTACGAGACAATGGACTATACCAGTAGTTGTAGAAACCGCATAATGGTTATTTAAATTTTGTCGGAACTTGAACGAAAAGCTCGTTAACCACTAGTTAAAAACCCCCGGCTTAGCTTACAGTAAAAAGCTCTTGCAGCTTATGTTAGCTTTTTAGCTATAATGTTAAATTTCACAACAAGAGGGTGAATTTTCTTTGAAATACTTATAACCATAGTCAAGGCTTCCAGAAGATTCTCATCATCTGCCCGCAGCCATGTACTGGAGGATATAAGCCCCTCCCCCGCCACGGTTTAAGCCTTGTCAGTAGCCTAAGGTGAACCCAGCACCTTGTACAAAGCCAAGTGAACCGAGGGGGCTGCTCTTTATACCCCTCTTATAAGAAGAGGGGACAAGGGGCGAGGATTGGAACCTCACCACATTGCACTATCCCGACGTTGGGAGGGGTTGTTCTGTGGTGCGGGACAACACCTCTGCGGAGGGGGCATCGGTCCATTGAAGGACTGACTAGCCGTCGAGGTGCCCTGTTTGCTCTACAGCTCCGGGGCACCTCACCAAAGGCGGCATTGGTGGCAATCGCCGGGTTTTATTAGTGGGTAGAGCTGCGTCCACCTTACCATCTTTCGGGTGCAGCGAGTCACCAGGGGAGTCCCCCCTCCCACGCGAGATGCCTAAGTGCTTTTTCCAGCGGAATAAGAAAAAAAGGATATAAGCCGCTCGGAACGTTTTCATCATTGCTCAAAAATTGCAATTTTGCAACTGCTGCTCTCCATCCGCCCCTAAGCACCTCTTTTAATGAATATCAAAATCATCTATTTGCTACTGTGATCACACCTGGACCGTCTACATGAAGACCCACGTCCCATCTTGTTGGAGATGGACCGAATGTACCCTACAAACGTCAAAAACCCACACGAAAGGATGTAGAATAAGTATTTTTTAATTGACCTTCAAAGGTGCTATTTTCAAGCCCATTTGATTAAGGGTTTGATTTTGACTTTGACTGTGACTGTGACTTTGACTTTGACTGTAGCTGTGACTTTGACTTTGACTTTTACTGTGACTTTGACTTTGTACTTTGACTCTTACTCTGACTTTGACTGTGTACTTTGACTCTGACTTTGACTTTGACCTCTCTATCTGAACGTGGCAAATATCCTTTTTCCGCCAATGAACTTGAAGACAACGGATTCCCGCCACGAATCGACGTACCAAGGTAAGGTCTTAAAATGAAGGACGTAATATTAAAATCAGTTACTTTGAGTTTTTTTCAATATGCATGTTACTTCTTATAATAAAAGATGGATTGGACTGTCGCCTGTAGTTCTCGGGTTGGGTATATTGGTAGCAGGATCGATTCTCGACATTGTTCAAGGCAACCTTAGTGAGCAAAAAATATTCGTTATCAGTTCTGTAAATCTAAGTTAAGCGAATCAAAATGGTAAAATGAAATTCCAAGACACGTTATATAAAAAGCTAAAAAGCTCAAAAGCTCTAATTCCTGAAAGCTCCCAATTAGCATCGGGCAAATATTTAAAAAGCAGTTAAGCTCACGCGGTGCGGTTACCGTTAAATAACGTACATATTTTTTTATACCAATATTGAAAAAACATGCTTTAAAACATATTTCACCGGGGACCCCTAATATCGTAATATTAGGGTCCCTGGTAAAATATATTTTATAGAACGTTTTAAGAGAAAAGACATGGAAAAAATCCCATTGGAACAATAAAGGTTATAATTTTTAACGGGCTAGGCCACTCGCTCCCACCGCTGCTACTCCTGTATAACTAGGATCAACACCGGTTCCAAATGACCTTTTGATAAGATTTCAAGGGTCGAGGGATTTATTTATTTATTTTTTGTTTTTTTTTTACAATTTTCCTCATTGTTACGGTGTAACAAAGAGGAAAAGTTGTCCGTACATTATAAATACATTATAACTGCTTGCGGACCCGCAACGGTTTGCTGAGGTGCTCCTGTCGCCTGTAAACACCGGACCCTGAAAAGCGGCTGAAGGTGCTCGCAGTGGTTTTAGTTTGGGTATATACAGCCCAATGTGAGTCCAACATAGGGTCAGGAACCACCCAAGTACCTGGCTACATGTATAAAGCATTTCCCTGCGCCAACAAAAAAGGCTCCATAACGAATTTAATCAAAAGACTTCAGGAGGAGTTGGAATATTTTCAGCTACCCAATTACAGGGTAAGTGAGTACAGGAGGAGGAAAACACAGCAGCCATGAGAAGCCCAGTCTACAAATATCTGCATAGTAGGGTTTTTTATGATAAAGAAAGCAAACGAGCAGTCGGAGCCTTATGGTTACTATGGACGCTCATAGACATCCTCACAACCAGTGGTTATGCAGATGCGTTGCCTTCCTTTTCCCTATCCCCCCCAATGGGCCACTGGAAACTCACAAACCGCACGACGTCGGTGTTATGTGAGTGAAAGGTACCACCCCGGTCGTGCCGGCCCAATTTGGCTGCAGCATGGCACTACCTCTTAGGAAAAGAATCATGAATTAGCTTGATCCGTCTGTATATGCCATATATCTTTCAAACTTTATCTTTCGATCCCCGATAATCAAACACATGTTCAGAGCCGAGCACGTACATCGTTCACGAATTGACACGAATATCATCATATTGTCCTAATTAAAAAATGAAACACATTTTATAAGTCAGGGAACATAAAATGCGATAGCATTTTTTTTTCTTTTGCGCCGGGAAATGCTCTGAGGCATCCCGCTGGGGACTGGGTCTCCCCAGGCGGGTATGTGGGACTCGCTGCGCCCGATAGCTGGTAAGTGGACGCAGCTCTACCCACTAAAACCCGGCGAGTGCCACCAATGCCGCATTTAGTGAGGTGCTCCGGATCTAATGAGCAAACAGGGCATCTCGATGGCTAGTCATTCCCCCAAGGGACCGACTCCACCTCCACAGAGAGGTTGTCCCGCACCGCATAGCAACTCCTCCCAACGTCGGGACAGTAAAATGGGGTGAGGTTCTCATCCTCACCCTTGCTCGCTTCCACAAGATGCGAGGTTTACCAAAGGTTACAATGGGGTGAGATTCCCGTCCTCGCCCCTTGCCCCCTGCTCTTTTGTCCCGCTTCTTATAAGAGGGGTACAAAGAGTCCCCTCGGCTTAACTATCTTCGCCCAAGGTGGGCTCACCCTAGGCTACTGAGCACCACCGCCACGTCAAGGCTTGAACCATTGTTGGGTCAGGAAACATAAAATGCGATACATTAAAATATTTTCCACAGAATATGCTATTTTCACTTATTTCTTAATTTCTCAAGCCTGTCTTCGTTTTAGTCAGTGCTTAAAAGCCCCTTAGTCTGAATGTATACAGAATTTATTTTTAAAACTCACAAAGGAAAAATTTGTATTGCAAGTTTTCGTCTGTAACTTCGCTCGAAAAGTATGTTTATAATCGGTTCAGTTGTCAGACAGCCGTCTAGTCGAGTGGTTACTGGATTTTAAAACAGTAGCGGGTTCAAATCTCGCCAAGTGTAGATAATTTGTATGTTCAATGTAAACGCAACGGGTCATAGATGCATTATTTCTATCCGCGCCCAAAAGATGGTAAGGTGGACGCAGCTCTAGACCTACTGTGCCACCAAAGACGACTTTGGTGAGATGCCCCGCATCTTTTGAGCAACAGGCCACCTTGATGGGTAGTCAATCCCCAAGGGACAGACTACATTACCACAGAGGGGTTATCCCGCACCACAGAACTACCCCTCCCAACGTCGGGACAGTACATGGGGTGAGGTTCCCATCCTCACCCCTTGTCAACCTGCTCTTTTGTCCCCTCTTCTTAAAATAGGGGTACAAAGAGCAGCTCCCTCCATTAAACTTGCTTCGCCCAAGGTGCTTGGTTGGCCGCCATGACAAGGCTTGAACCATGGTGGGTGAGTAGTCAACACTACTACAACTCTGTAAAAGATTTTAGCTCAATACTTAGTGTTCAACATTTTTGTTTATCTCTAGCTTATACAACAGTTTCGCCCACATACGGGACAACTTCCTCTATATATTTTATAGTGGTGATAAATTAAATTTACTCTTAAATAACGCTTCTACCCTTCCATTTGTGTTGACTTGATGTAAGATCAAACGCATTTAATAAATATAAAGAGTTGCTAGTTACACAAAATTAAAAGTTCTTTTTTATATAAGCAGCCCGCAAACAGGCTTCGTTCGACCAGAGAGGGAGGTGGAGGAATTTCTTAAAATCCATTCTTAGCTGACCTCTACATGGCACAAGTAATATTCCTACCAAATTTCAAGGTCTTATAGTTCCAGAGATATCGTGATGAGTCAATCTATAGAACAACTCCTATATCTTTATATATAAAAATCAATGGCACTTTTCGTTGTAATTTTATAACTCAAGAACGGGCTCACCAATCCCAACCAAATGTTTAGGCTTTGTTCGGACTATTTAGTAGATGGTGTATGTGAAGTTTGCGATTCTCCATTTATCACATTTTTTTAATGGAGATTTTGCCGTCAAATTGAAACTTTTTCAGTTGAGGTCATATTGAAACTTTTTTCAGTGTTGACAGTACAACATTAAGTTTTAAAATAGCTAGCAATTAATAATATATATTTTTTGTTTGAATAAATTAATTTGATGTTCCAATTTTTTTTTATTTCACTTTATACGTAGCGAATCACGTACCGGGCGGCTAGTTATATTATATAGATGATGCCATTGATTGCGGAAAAAATACGCGGAGCCCCCATACCCCTTCCATAGTGGATGCCTAAGAGAATTTCTCGGCGTTAAAAAAGAAGACCGTAAAAAGCTAAAAAAAAATGAATTAACGTGATATTGACGTCGCTTGTTCTTTTGTGGTTTATGTAAATTTGATAATCACAAGAAGCTGTCATATTTAATATACATGTGGCGGACCAATCAGCGCCAAAATCCTGAATCGCGCTATTGAAGTTTTACAGTTCGGTGCCATATATACAACAACTGATACGACAACAAGTGGGGTTCGGCCTGACCGAACATAATGTCTTCTCTCTCGGTTGGAGATCTCTATTTGGCGCTTTTAACCTACAATCCCCACATACATAAAAACCACAATTAAAAGTTGAATAAAAAACCAGGTCAATTTTTAAAGTATTTAAATGCATTTTCGGTCAGTCAGCGTTAGGTCTGCTAATAGAATTGTGGACTAAAACGCTCCTTAACAATTTTCGAGGTATCCGTACAATAGATCTGTCACCATTACAATTGTTATCAGTATCCGGCGTCCACTATATAGGCCTCTATTAATGAATGCTTAAATACACGATCTCTCTTCACTCGCAATGAACTTGATCATTGCGAGATCCGTATCGATCCAAGTAACATTTGTCGAAAAATCGTTTAATTATATTTTCATGTTGTAGTTCCACTAGTGGGAGGGAAGCGCTGTGCCGCGCTCCCGGCTGCATGGTACCACCATCTTGCTTGTTTCTCCCGTGAAACAGCTTTGCTGTGTTTCGGAGAGAAAGGCAGGACGGACAGTGTAATTACTGGCACCGAGACTTTACATCTTATGTCTCAGGATAGACAACACATGAATGAGTTGCCTGGGCTAGTTCCAGGTTCCAGTTTATGTTTATGGGCGACGTCGACCACTTACCATCAGGTGGCACGTCCGCCAGTTTGCCTATCCAACTAACATAAAACATTGTAACCACTCCTTATGATATACGGTACAAAGTTAGCTAAATTTAATTTTCTCACAAATTACGTATTTTTAGAGCACGCAGATGGGCAAAGGAATAGGATAATTTAATTATTTGACCTCTTGACCCTTGGCAATGATTTATTAAACAAATTCCAGGAAATTCTTTACGGAATTTTATAACGGTATAAAATTGTATGTTTTATAACGATTGACGTAAAAGATTATTCATGAAAAATTTATCAATTCTTCTCTGTGGTTCAGTGGTTAGCGCGTTGGCGCTCAAGCTGGAGGTTCGTTGCGGGTTCGAATCCCGCCAGGGAAGAAAAAAGTTTTCTGTGTTCCTGGGCTATGGATGTGTATTATAAATGAAAATATTAAATATATAATTTATAGTATAAAAGTATTAATATAATATTTCCGTTGTTTGGTACCGTAACACAAGTTCTTCGAGAACTTACCACGGGACCAGATTGACGTGGTGTAAAAGCGTCCATAGATGTTATTATTATTATTACTAGCTGTTGCCCGCAGCTTCGCCCGCGTTTACTAAGATTTACATTTGAATTGATGATGATTATTTTTATGATCAAGGTTACGCCTTATAACATCAGCTATCTGCCATTGAAAGTCTCGTCAAAATTGGCTCAGCTGTTTCAGAGATTAACTGGAACAAACAGAAGATAGACAGTCCATGGGTTTTACACGCATAGTTCCCGTTCCCGTGGGATTTTCAGGATAAGAACTATTTTAAGTACTACTTTAAGTTTCAGAGTATCTTCATATCAAATTTCACCTAAATCTGTTCCGTGGTTTAGAAGATAGTCAGTCCCGGGATATTAGCCGCATAGATCCCGTTCCCGTGGGATTTTCAGGATGAAAACTATTTTATGTCCTATTTTAAGTTTCAAAGTATCTTCATATCAAATTTCACCCAAATCTGTTGCGTGGTTCAGAAGGTAGACAGTCCCGGGATTTTACCCGCATAAATCCCGTTCCCGTGGGATATCTGGGATAAAAACTATCCTATGTCCTTTCTCGGGTTTCAAACTATTTTTGTGCCAAATTTCATCCAAATCTGTTCAGTAGTTTAAGCGTGAAGAAGAGACAGACAGACAGACAGACAGAGTTACTTTCGCATTTATAATATTAGTAAGGAAGTAAGGATTATTCCATGTACGTCGTACGTCGACTATGTAATTATCATCGATACTTATATGTCCCACTGCAGCTGGGCACGGGTCTCCTCGAAATCAGGCGAGGAGAGTGTTGGGCCAGGCCGATGCGCTGGCCAAATGCGTGTTGGTGAACGTCACATACTTGTTGTCATGTTTCCTTCACCGGTGAGCAAGCGATGGTCTCACGTTCAGGGAGATCGGTCAGGATCGAAAGGATGGAACCCAGTAGACCTTCGTCACTCGCCACTATTATATTTTATTTACATTTAACACAAATTACTTATAATATTTATCGTTTATACTTCTATACCTACGAATAAATTATTCGTAGTTCTATGCTACTTTTATATTATAGCCGCTTTGAGCTGGCACCTCTCGCTCACATAACACCGGCGTCAAGTGGTTTCGTGCGTTTACCACTCCGGTCGTGCCGGCCCAATTCGGCTGCAAAGCAGTATGGCACTACCTCTTACTAAAATTCTGCCACATTCTGCCATAGCAAAGGGAAAAGTCCTGAGGATTTTACACCCCGTAAAAGAAAAAAAGGCGGATCTATACAAATGTAATAAAGCTGCAGTCTAAGTAAGCGCCCTAATACCCGAAATTCCTGTCAGATTTGTAAATTCTTCTTGATTTTTAACTGACTTCAAAAAGGAGGAGGTTATCAATTCGTCGGAATCTTTTTTTTTTTTTTTTTTATTTTTTTTTTATGTATGTTACCTACCTGATTACTCGAAGATGGCTAGACTGATTTGAAAAATTCTTTATTTGTTCTAAAGGGTATACTTCCCAAATGGTCCCATGATAAGGAAACCAGGATCTGATGATGGAATCCCAGAGAAATCGAGGGGAACTTTCGAAAATCATAGGGGCCACTAGTGCGTTTGATATATTTTCTATAAAGTGTTTTGAAGGACTACAATTTAATGAAGGTCTAGAGTCGATCTGATGCTGGAGCCGAAAGACAGTCGAGGGAACTCCTCGACGATTTACATCAGTAACCTTGTGTTTGGGCTTGATTAATTTGTAATGATAAGAACTTTACACTTAGATGTGTTGTGACTGTCATTAAGGGTCTGATGATGAAGACAAATGACAATTAAGGGAACTCCTCAACAGTTTACAGTAGCTACCTTGTGTTTGGACTTAATTAATTTAAATTGATGGGAACTTTGCACCCATATTGGGTATAAGCGCCATTACAGGTGTGATGATGGAGACCTTACACAGTCGAGGGGAATCCTCGACGATTTACAGCTTTTATTGGGCTTAGTTCATACGGCTAAATAATAAACCAAAATCATGTAATTTTGTTTAATTAATTTAATTTTACTTGTCGTTGTTAAATGAACAAAAAACAACTGTGCCTTGGAAGCGCATCATAGTATTTCAAGGTCATCATAATATCTATTCTATACCTATATATTGGTGATGGTGATGTTCTATACCTATATATAACATAATTATTTAATGAATAGCAGCAAATCTGCCATGATTACATGTATATAAAGTTTTACACAATTCCATTTCGGTTTTTGCATTTGTTATGTAATGATTTAAACCCTTTCTACGTTCATCTCATTAATACAGCGCTATCTAATCTGACCAACGCGTTTAATAGTTCTACCCATATTTCAGACAAATAAAATCAGTTATAGAATTTTGCAATCTCTAAAAATTAAGAAATAAATTTTTTTATCCGGTGTTGTATTCGTTGATGTACCTACCTCCTTACTTACCTTGGCTGACACCGACTCCAAAAGTAACAATAATGACGTGGTAAATGCAAAGATTGTATATTAGTAGAAGAACAAGTTGATTATAAATTGTAGGCACAAAGATTACGGAAATTATTTTATTACTTTTTAGTTTTTTTTAAATTTTGAAGTCGGTTTTAATTTTTTAACAGCTTTGTTTTAATTTTTTTCAATTCTTCTTGAATTTAACAGCTTTGTTTTAGTATTTTTCTTAATTCTTCTTGAATTTAACAGCTTTGTTTTAATTTTTTTTTATTTGAGTCACGTAAAACCTTAGATTGTTTATTATATTTTTTTATATCATTAGGAGGCAATCGAGCAGTCGGAGTCTTATGGTGACTACCTACGCCCATAGACATCCGCACAACCAAAAGGTATGCAGATGCGTTGCCCTCCTTATCCCTATCCTCGCCCCAATGGGCCACCTGGAAACTCAGAAACTGCAAGAAACGCGACAGCATAGCTTTCGCCGGTATTATGTGACTTATGACAACATTCCTAACGAATATGATCACTGGAGGAATCGAAATAAACATGTTATTCGCCCCAAAAAACCCCTACAAAAAACAGTGTATATTTTTAAAGGGGAATCAGTGATAATGGATATCGTTACACCCGGGGTAAGGACCAGGTACCCGGTATAAAATAGTATAAACCCGGGCAAATGACGGTCATTACGTACAATTATGAATAATGACCCGGTGTTAATAACCGGTACGAATCATTATTAGCGAAATGAGACTTTTTTTTGGATTTTCGCAAATGGAATCCATTTGGGAGAAGAAATGGGAAATACTAATGGGTGGGACTTGTTATGCCGCGCTTCCGTCTGCTTGGGTACCACCATCCTGCTTGTTTCTTTATCTTATGCCTCATGTTAGACACACAAATGAGATGTCTTTTTTTGCGCAGTAAATGCTCTTAGGCATCCGGCGGTCAACTGCGAATCTATTTTATCCACTGATTTTATCAATAACTCGAATTATTTCATCAGCCCCTATCCGTCCTCTGTTGGACATAGATCTTTTTTTTCTTGTGGAGTGGGTCTCCCCACGCGGGTATGTTGGATTCGCTGCGCCCGAAAGCTGGTAAGTGGCACAAAACCCTCCCATTTTTTCGGTTCGAGTCTTCCATTACGGGGTAATCGAAAAGCAAATACCTCGAGTATGCCGAAAATTGAATCTGTAACCCATCGTTGTATTATATACCTCGTCTGAATTCACATTTGCATATTGAAATGACTGGGTTACGCTAAATTATCGAATTTGAATACCTTTACGACGCCATTTTGTTTTGATATATAATATGGCGTTGATATTAGTCTGGTTGGGTCTCCTCGAAATTAGGCGAGGAGCGTATTAACTGGACTGTTCGGTAACCGAGTGAAAACGAAATTAGACTAATATAAAGTATGTTTGAGCCTCCTCGAAATTAGGCGAGGAGCGTATAGCGTAAGTGATACCTGCTGGCCAACATGCGTAACGATATTTAACTGACATGAAGTCTGTTTAGGTGTCCTCGAAATTAGTCGAGGAACGTAAACTCGGTGGGTTATTCTTAATTCTCGAATTTAAATAATAAACTGTGGGAGGTACTATTTTTTGATACCATATATGAAGTTAATACCGATCGTAGTATGTTTGGATCTCCTCGAATTCGGCGAGGAGCGTATTCATATAAATGCATTTTCATAAAATAACTTTTTTAGAAATATACTCAGAACAGAATCGAATTTGTAACTCTCCACTATGGAGTAAAATATGTAACTTATTTATTTTGTTTACATAGGCTGCACTAAAAGTATCGGGAATGGAATATTTCCACTGTTCCTGTCATATTAAAATCTTTTTAATTGAAAACTCATTGGTTTTAAAAATCGAATAACATTTATTTATTTTAAAAAAGATTCTCCGTCTTGTCACAAGGTCTTGTCAAACTTGTTTCGTTGTTGAGAAAATGGAATTGACTCGAGAAAATTCTAGAGTGATGATTTATTATGACTTTCGAAGTGGTTTAACACAAAAACAGTATGTTGATTGGATGATTTCTGCATTTGGTGATGAAGCCCCATCCAAAACCACAATTTATCGCTGATTTGCTGAATTTCAACGTGGACGTGTCAAGCTCAGTGATGATCCCCGTCAAGGTCGTCCAAAAACTGCAGACACCCAAGAAAACGTTGATGCTGTGCGTAAGTTGATTGAGGAAGATCGACATGTGACATACCGCGAAATTCAGGCAGCTTTAGACATTGGCATGAGTCAAATACAAATAATCTTGCATGAATAATTAGGTGTAAAAAAGTTGTTTTCCCGATGGATACCGCATTTGCTCTGTGAAGAGCAAAAAGCAGCTCGCGTTACTTGATGCGTCAGAACTCTCGAAAGATTCCACGCAGGATCCTCAAATGCTGTATACAATATCGTATTAGGTGACGAATCCTGGATATACACGTACAAACCCGAAACAAAAAACCAGTCACGAGTTTGGGTGTTCGAAAATGAGTTAAAGCCAACAAAAATCGTTCGTTCACGGAGTGTTGCAAAAAAATGGTGGCCACGTTTGTCTCCAAAACCGGCCATGTTGCGACTATTCCTCTTAAGGGACAAAGAACGGTTAATGCAGAATGGTATGCTAGTATTTGTTTGCCACAGGTCGTTTCTGAACTCCGTAAAGAGAACTGCAACCTCAACTCCATCACGACAATGCGAGTTCTCACACCGCGCACAGAACAAAAGAGTTTTTAGAGCAAGAAAACATAGAATTATTAGACCATCCGTCGTACAGCCCCGACCTAAGCCCTAATGATTTCTATACTTTCCCTGAAATAAAGAATAAATTGCGTGGTCAGAGATTTTCATCGCCTGAAGAAGCTGTGGACGCCTACAAAACGGCCATTTTGGAGACCCCAACTTCCGAATGGAATGGTTGCTTCAATGATTGGTTCCATCGTATGGAAATATATGTCAAATTTCGCGGAGAATACTTCGAAAAGCAATAAATACATTTTTAAATAGTAATGTTGTGTCACTTCCTTGATTCCCGAAATTTTCAGTGCCGCCCACGTATTAAGAAAACCAGCAGCCATTTACTAAACATATCACATAAAGTAAAATCTTATGGTAAGTTAATAACAGGTTTCCCTTAATTATAAGAGCATGTAACGTTGATAAAATATTATGCAAGCACTCCAGGAACATAATAATGAAATTAATGTTAATACTTATAATATTTGTCTATTAACTAAATAGTAACTAGTTTAAAGATAATTATATACATACATAATATTATATTATCCACATACATAGATGCACACAGTCGTTACTACACTTACACTTAGAAGAGTTATTTCAGGGTTTTAAATGTAAAAGACATATTTAAAATTAAAGTTTCTACAACCAAAAGACTCGCTTTAATAGCAAACCGAACTAAAAACTAGAAAATTATTTTAATATACTTAAGAATTAAATGGATAAAAAAAAATGTAAAATGCGTGGGGTGGTTTGTACTACATTTTTATATAACTTCACCTATATTTTTTTTGGCCTCGCTTCATGAACGCCAAGACAACTGATTCCTCGCCACTCGCATTCGACACGGACCGGCCACTGCACGGAGATTATTTTTCCCACCCAATTTGTTTTTTCTGCCTCTCTACTACCTAAAATAAATATAAAAACACGATTACACCCAAGATCTCAACAATGATCTAACTTTAGATTCGAAGCTATCATATAAGTGTGATATTAGACACTCCGAAAACATTAATAATAACACCGGCCAGGTCTGAGTCGGACTCGCGCATGAAGGGTTCCTTACCATTATCTATATTTTGTCGACCGTTGACTGTCCAAATCCTGCTCTCCCGAGCAGCGCGCGTAATGAACCGCGCCCCCTGCAGAGCGCGGAGGAGGGCTCCCCCTTTCGAATATTTCCATCTGTTCACTTACTGTACCGATTGAGCTTAAGATTACACAAGTCGCTCACCTTTAAATACAAACGCAGAACAGTAATTACTACAGTGTTTGATATTGACCATGAAAAACTAAGTATAATATAAATTGATCTTGTCGTTATCTATGTGTGTATGTACCCAAAATCGTAAAAAAATATACATTTAAAAAATACAAGCTTCTAAACTTTCGTATTACAACACTGATTTTAGCCCAACTTTGGGCGTAAATAAATAGTATACAGAGCACGAAAGCTCAAAAATAAAGCCCGTTCGGATATAGTTTAGTTATTCAAAAGATAAAGTAAATTTATTTTGAAAAGATACACTTATTAGTTTTTTTTATAATAACTGTTTTGCTAATAGGACAATTTCGGAAAGAATCATTGTGCATTTCATTCTAGCACGCATGTTTGCGCACTATGTCAGGTGAGATAGCAATCATTTTGTTAGAGTTCGTGCCACCGACTAGTTCAACCTTAAATGCCATCAGGCCGAAAAGTCTAGTTAGTCTTCCGAAAAAAAAAACAATATCTATCGACGGCAAACAATCACGTTTGTTGTATGATTAAATATTTATTTTATTTAAATTTTGTTATCTATTAACAATATTTATTTTATTTAAATTGTTAGTACAACTAAGTATTTTGTGAGTATTTCTAGTGTATGTATACCTGTTCGCGTTATTGATTTCGAGCAAAAAAGGGCAAAAAGAGCGCCCCCCTCCACCTCCTCAAATATTTATTTCATTTTGTTTTTAGTATTTGGGGCTACATAAATACAATATTAGTTGTGAAAATGTCAACTGTCTAGCTATCGTGGTTCTTGAGTTACAGCGTGACAGACAGATGGGCAGACGAAGCGAAGTCTTAGTTATAGAGGTTTTACCCTTTGGGTACGGAACTCTGAAAACGCAAAGTCCATAGGTCCACCAGATGAACTGGCTCTCCGTTGGCCCCTAAAAATAATGGGAAAATATACATATAATTTATGTCTCTAGTCCTTATTCGAAGTAAAAAATCGATGTTTATAATCGAATCTTCTCGATTTACGAATCGAGTGGAGCATTGAAAAGATATATGATTTTAATTTCCTGTGTCTACGCTTGGTTGGTTTTGTTTGCGTTTTCATTAGCTGTTGTACTTAGATTTATTACACATACACATTATCTAACAAATATGTGGATATTGCTTTTAGCAATAGCTTAGCATGTTAGCAATGGTATGTTTTATTCTTTACTATAATTGTTATAGAAAACAATTTGAAAAGATTCGTTCCACTGAGTTTGTTTCATCGGTTCTTTTCAGTGGGCTTGCCTTGGTTGGTGGTAGATTCAATTGACGTTCAAAAATATACTTTACTAGCTGTTGCCTGCAGCTTCGCCCGCGTTACTCAACTCCTATAAGTCACAGCGTGATGTGATATAGCCTATAGCCTTCCTCGATAAATAAGCTGTCTAACACTGAAAGAATTTTTCAAATCGGACCAGTAGTTCCTGAGATTAACGCGTTCAAACAAACAAACAAACTCTTCAGCTTTATAATAAAAGTATAGATTGGTACTATTTTGATAAAAAAAAAATGATTTTGATTTTGATTTCGACTAACTATTGCCCGCAGGTCCGGCTACGTTAACTTAGATTTACAGCCGTATCCGGAGTGATGATGATTATTTTTGTTGCTTAAATTAATATACTGGTAGACAGCTAATATAATAAGGATAATCCTTCTAATAGCTGTCTACCAGTGAAAGTCCCGTCAAAACCGTCCAGCCGTTTCCGAGATTAGCTTGAACAGACAGACAGACGAAAATATTAATAACTGATTTTTTTATTTAAATATCATATATACTTTCACATGTATTTAGTAAAAAACTGTTAATTTGAAATTCCAGACGGACATTTCTATTAATATTTATTTGCATACTTAACAGTTAATATTTATTATTAGGTGAAATAATTATAATATATTTTTATTTTTTTATTATTATATCTAAGTAAAGGATTTCTCAGGGGAGTATTACTCTAAAAAATGGAATTTAATGAAAAATAAAACTCAATAATATATCTTTCTTTAATTTTTCGCTGATTTAACATGAATTGTGTTAATATTTCCAAAACGAATCTAACAAATATGCCTTAGTTGGATAGGCAAACTGGCAAACGTGCCACCTGATGGTAAGTGGTCGACGTCGCCCATGAACATAAACTAGTTTACCTGGAACGAGTCCAGGCAACTCATCTATGTGTTGCCTATCCTGAGACACATAAGATGTTAAGTCTCGGTGCCAGTAATTACACTGCCTGTCTTGCCTGCTGTCTCCGAAACACAGCAAAGCTGTTTCACGGGAGAAACAAGCAAGATGGTGGTACCCATGCAGCCGGGAGCGCGGCACAGCGCTTCCCTCCCACCGGTAATAAGATAAGATGTAATTGATTCGCATTTTGTTCGCTTCAATTAACTGTTTTTTTTCAAAACAACGGCAAAAAAGGTAATTAATTTTTCATCAATGTTCCTTTATGACGTTATCACGTAAAACTATCGTTCATAAGCCGACTTTACGGACAACCAACATTTGTTTTTGTTAATACTAGGTCATCCAACTATTGTCAAATTGTTCCAGGTCACCATGGGATTAGTCCAACTCTAGATATTAGTTTATCTTGATACGTATTAAGTCTGTTATTACAGTGGTGTTAGGATTGGCTGCTACCCAAGAGTAAAGTGAGTAAAGTTAGCTAAGAAGCTTACAGCTATATGGATACCATAACCATTCTAGGGTATTAGTTTAAACCTAGGTCTAGTTTCATGATCAACCTTCCCTCGTCTCGTCCATCAGTGCCGTCTTTTCTATGAGGCCACATACAAAGATAAAATGAAGGGTTAGAATTTTAGTCTAAGTATGTATTTGCGTATATTGCACTAAAGTATTTTTCTATAACATAGGAGAGCAAACGAGCAGTTGAAGCCTTTTGGTGACCACCGACGCCCACAGCACAACCAGAGGTAACGCAGATACGTTGCCTCCTTTTTCGGGTAAAACCAAGTGAATTTTTAAGACCTTCCTCAATTGATTGAAATGATTTCTTTCTTACTGACAATAATTACTTCATCATATGCAAACATTCGAGTCATGAGTTATGTAGTCAGCAAATCATCATGACAATTACCTGATGACTTGATGGCGTCATTTGCCGTCATCAGTGAGTCCCTAATCCTTATTGATGTGGTACTAAACGTGTTATGAACACAATCAATACATATTAAACCATATTATCAACTATTGATGGAGCTTACAAACAATGCTGCATATACTTAATACTTATATTAATTACTTGATTTTGTTATAATGAAGCTACTTTTAGCCATCTTGGCGTTCATTGAAGGAGGGATATTCAAGAGTGGACGGATAAAGGCTGATAATGATGATGGTGATGATGATGAAGTTATAATATTACATTTTTTAATGTCAAAGGGAAGCAACTGAGCAGTCGGAGCCTTATGGTGATTACTGACGACCACAGACATCCGCACAACCAAAATGCAGATGCGTTGCCCTCCTTTTAACTTTGCTTGCAACGTTGCTCACTTACCTTATTTTACAATTACTACCTCTTTTGCACTGGGAAACGCACCTAGGCATACCGCAAGGGGGCCTCCCCAGGTGGGTATGTGGGACTCGCTGCGCCCGAAAGATGGTAAGGTGGATCCCGGGGAGTGGCAATGCCACCTTTGGTGAGGTGCCCCGTATTTGTTGAGCAACAGGGCACCTCGTCAGTTAGTCAGACCCACAAAGGACCGATGCCAAACAACTCCATCCAACGTCAGGATAGTGCAATGTGGTGAGGTTCCCATCCTCGCCCACTTGTCCCCCCGCTCCCTTGTCCCCCTCCTCCTACAACAGGGATACAGAAAGCAGCCTACTCGTTTCACTTGGTGCTGGGTTTATCACCTTAGGCTTATTTTTCACCTTAGGCTACTGAACCCCACCGCCAAGGCTTAAACCATGGTGGGATTACAATTACTGCCTGTTTGCCTATCCAAATAACTCGAAAAAAAATATTTTCGTTTTACAAAAAAAACGATTTTACTTTAAAAAAAAATCAATGTTGTATATCAAAGTATCATATTGAACGTCAAATGACTCTACTACCAAAACTAGTCCACTGAGAAGAACATTACGATAAAGACTCAGCAAAACTAATATTACTCAAAAATTATATCAAAAGGATGTTTCACCTGGATAACTTAATTTCATAAATGTGATGCTCGTTGACAAAGTAAAGGGGTCAGCTTATGAATTAATAATGAGACCCTACAGATAGAGGTCCAATTTAACACGGCTAGAATTTAATTTATTCCAAAAATACGGACATCTACGCAGTATATATTTTTATATATCTGTATAACAGTAGTCGTATTTTTACCTACGGCAAAATATTTAAAGAAAAAAATCTCTGAAATAATCTAAATATTATAATTGGTACAAAAATATTATATTTTTAAACCTTTACATTCGAAGATATTTTGTGCGTTTAAACAAATAAATACATTTTAAAGTTTAAAGGATAATTATTAAAAGTACTGATATTTATATACGAAATAAATAATAGTTTTTCGTTTTATATAGCACTAACGAGTAAGTATATTTTTTGTTTTATAAACTACTACTTTCTAGCTGTTCCGCAGCTTCACCCACATTACGCAGTGTTCTAAATTTAAGCTCCCAAGCAGCTTAATTTTTTCCGACTCTTACACTAATCATCCTTGTATTTCGGTTAACGGATGACGGAAAACGGATGACGGATAGCGATTACCGAATAGCGAATAACGAATAGCGAATAGTGAATAGCGAATAGCGAAAAGCGAAAACCGAATAGCGAATAACGAATAGCGAATAGCGAATACGGATGAGGGATAACGGATGACGGATCACGGATCACTGATAACTGATAATGGATGACGGATAGCTAATACCGAATAGTGAATAACGAATAGCAAATAGAGAATAACGAATAGGGAATAGCAAATAACGAATAACGAATAGTGCATAGCAAATAACGAATAGCGAAATACGGATAACGGATGATGGATCACGGATGACGGATCACGGATAACGGATGACGGATAACGGATGACGGATCACGGATCACGGATGATGGATCACGGATGACGTATCACGGAAGACGGATCACGGATGACGGATACCGAATACCGAATAGCGAATAACAAAAAGCAAATAGCGAAAAGCGAATAGCGAATAGCAAATAGCGAATAGCGAATAGCGATTAACGAATAGCGAATACGGATGAGGGATAACGGATGACGGATCACGGATCACTGATAACTGATAACGGATGACGAATAGAGAATAACGAATAGCAAATAGAGAATAACGAATAGGGAATAGCAAATAACGAATAACGAATAGTGCATAGCAAATAACGAATAGCGAAATACGGATAACGGATGATGGATCACGGATGACGGATCACGGATGATGGATTACGGATGACGTATCACGGAAGACGGATCACGTATGACGGATACCGAATACCGAATAGCGAATAACAAAAAGCAAATAGCGAAAATCGAATAGCGAATAGCAAATAGCGAATAGCGAATAACGAAATACGGATAACGGATGACGTATCACGGATGCCGGATCACGGATGATGGATCACGGAAGACGGATAACCGATGATGGATGCCGGATAGCGAATACCAAATAGCGAAAAGTGAATAGCGAATAAATGTTGTAATTTATAATGGTACGGAAACCTTCGTGTGCGAGTCCCACCCCAACTCGCACTGGGCCCGTTCAGAACGACTTGTCTCCATGGTCTCCATGGGTACCATCATTCTGCTTATTGTCTCCGTAGAACAGCTTTTCAGAAAGGGCAGAGCCTTAATTACTGGCACAGAGACGTAACATCTTGTCTCAGGATAGGCAACACGTGAATGAGTTGCCTGGGAGTCATAGGGAACTTGTATATTTGACAACCTCTGTGGCTTAGTGGAAAGCGCGTTGGTGCTCAAGCCGGAGATCGCGGGTTCGAATCCCGCCAGGGAACAAAAATATTTTGTTCCCTGGTTGGTGGGTTATATAATAAAAATCTTAATTATATGTATAGTATAAAAGTATTCAATATATTTCCTTTGTCTGGTACCCGTAACTTACCACGGGACCAGATTGACGTGGTGTGAAAGCGTCCATAGATATTATTATTATATATTTATGGGCTAGTTACACTCGGGTGGTTCGTCTGCCTTTTTGCCATTTAGTAACATAGAAGGAACGTTAAGTTCCATCATCAGGTACTCTACAATTATTATACAATAAAAATATTTTTATAAGCCAATAACAGCTCGGGCCGTTACCGTGAAATATTCCCCTAAATAAGGGCCATTTGGAGGGGTAGCGCGTTCGATGCCGTTATTGCCCCCATAAAGGTGCTGGATATTAACGACCTCTGTGCTGACTGTGTTGACTGTGCTCATGATACTTATATATAATGTAATATTGCTATTTAGGGTCTGCCTTTTGCCTTCCTTCCTAAGGCGATGGCAATTAAAGAACAAGGTTATATCCTTTTCTTTCTTTGCTCTTAGGCATCCCGAGGGTGAGGACTTTTCAGGGTATGTGGGACTCACTGCGCCCGAAAGATAGTAAGGTGGACAGCTCTACCCACTAAAACCCGGTGAGTGCCAACTAAACAGGGCACCTTGTCCCTTGGAGGGACAAACGCCGCCTCCACAGAGGAGTTGTTCCGCACCACAGAACGGTTGTTCCGCATCACAGAACAACCCTCCCACCGTTGGGACATTACAAAGAGGTGAGGTTCCCATCCTCGCCCCTTGCCATTTTGCCTTGTTATTTTGTCCCCTCTTCTAAGTTACCACATCGTAGACATATTGTAATATACTGTATAGTTAAGTTAATAGACAAACGTGCCACCTGAAGGTAAGTGGTCGACGTCGCCCATGAACATAAACTAGTATACCTGGAAAGAGGCAACTCATTTATGTGTTGCCTATCCTGAGACATAAGATGTTAAATCTCTGTGCCAGTAATTTAATTACACTGCCTGTCTTGCCCTTCACTCCGGGAGAAACAAGCACCCAGGTTTTTTTTTTTTTTCGGAAGGGCTAGACTTTTCGGCCTGATGGCCTTTAAGCTCAATCGGTACTTAAGAAAGCGCGGCACAACGCTTCCCTCCTACTGGTATGTAAACCTCATTGGAGCAATATAAATAGAGAGCCTTGAATAACTTACGCTGTGGTCACGAAATTTTATGAGACCTTTAAGATAACTTTTGGGACGCCAAAATGAAGGTACAAACGAAAATTCAGCTTATTAGCTTTGTTTTCCGATATTTACCCCTTTTTATGCTAAAGTGATTAATGACATAGGTTCAAAACAGACCTCTCACTTTTCCCACCATGGTTCAAGCCTTGTCGTGGCGGTGGGGCGCAGTAGCCTAGAGTGAGCCCAGCACCTTGGGCGAAGCAAATTGAGCCGGGAGAGCTGCTCTTTGTACCCCTGACAAAAGAGCAGGGGGACGAGGGGCGAGGTACCTCACCCCAGTGTACTGTCCCGACGTTGGGAGGGGTTGTTCTGTGGTGCAGGTCCCTTGAGGGACTTACTAGCCGTCGAGGTGCCTGTTAGCTCAACAGATCCGAGGCACCTCACCAAAGGCGGCATTAGTGGTACTCGCCGGGTTTTAGTGGGTAGAGCTGCGTCCACCTTACGACTTTTCGGGCGCAGCGAGTACCATTCACCCAAGATTCATTCATTCAAGAAAAAAAAAGAAAAAAGATTTCTCACCTTAGATCTGAAATTTATAACTAGTTTCTATAACTCTATGCGACGATTTCCGTGCATCTTGGTATTCAGTGAAAGAGGCCTCTCCTACTGGAGAGTTTACTTAAATAGTTTGAAAATGATGCCAATGGTGATGATGGTTCTACAATCACAGAGATTCCTTTGACGGACAAATCTTTAGGCAAATTTCAAGATAATTTTGACAGGCACAAGATTTTAAGCCTAGGCTCTTATCGGGGACCCTTCTCAACGTTTGTCTAGATTTATATAATTTATAAGGACCGATCAAATCCTCCTGTTTCAGATTTTCAAAAAGATATGCCTGACATTTCTGATTTGAGTTAGCTTATTTGTATTGAGATGGCTTATTTGTAGTCAATTTCACAAATAAAGTTCCTAATAAGCTAATTGCAACTTATTTATTAAGTAACGACAGCGTTTGCGTCACAATTGAGAAATAGCATTAGCTGGCAAATAAAGTACCCAGTAAACTATTCAGATCAACTGGCCAATAGCAAATTTATCTGCCATATAAATTAGTTGACAGCCATAACACGTGGTTTTTTTTATGGACTGCACTTAGTGCATTTCCAATGACGACTTAACATTTAGTCTGTACTATGGAGAAACGGCGGGAAACCCCAAGGAGCGTGGCTTCGCCCCACTAGTCCCTATCAATCAATTTTCGCTTCACACTCCACCCACCCAGAATAGTCCTCCACAATATTTGCCAACTAATCACAATTTAAATAGATTAAGTTTTTAAAACAAATACTATAGAAGACCACTCCGAATGAACAAAATACAAAATAACAATTAATTAACAGGAAAAAAAAACAACCGCACGCCATGATACTTCCCGCTGTCCTCATTACACGTCGTTGACAGCTGTGATTCAAATAAATGGTTTGACACTGGCATTTAGTAAATACCCATGGTGAAAAGGTGGTAAGGTGGACGCTCTACCCACTAAGCCCCGGCGAGTGCCACCAATGCCCCTCTCAACGTCAGGACACTGCTATGGGGTGAGGTTCCCATCCTCGCCCCTTGTCCTCCCTGCCCTTTTGTCCCCTATTCTTTTATGAGGGGTACAAAGAGCGATCGATCGCTCGATCGAATCAATTTTATAAATATTTTGTCTTTCAAATTCCAAAAATTATAAGCATAATGTTTATATGATTACTTACTAGCGTATAGGACAAGTTCGATAGTTTTTTTACTAAGACTAACTAACCTGTGCGAAAATTTCCAGCTTAATAACGACAAACCTTTGTTTCGTCTATAACCAGGTGGGTTAGCCAAGGTGCCATTCTATAATCGTAAACGCTAGTAGAAAACTAATAATTGTATGGAAATGACATTTTACATCGATAAATCACATGATCTTAAATGTCATTTCCATACATTTATTAGTTTTCAACTAGCGTTTACGATTGTAGAATGACATCTTAGCTAACCCACCAGGAACAGAAGTTTTAAAATGACGCTAAATTATTAATTTTGATGAAGAATTATGTTAATAAGTTATGGCGTTGCCACCAAAAATGGCTTTGAAAAATAGTTTACACCATAGGTAAACTATGTACATTTTTTATGTCATAAGGAGGCAACTGAGCAGTCGGAGCCTTATGGTGACTAGCGACGTCCATAGACATTCGCACACCCAAAAGTTATGCAGATGCGTTGCCCTCCTTTTCCCTATCTCCCAAATGGACCACCGAAAATACACAAACCGCACGCTACGCGAAAGCATATCTGTCACTTGAGGCCGATGTTATGTGAGCGAGAGGTACCACCCCGGTCGTGCCGGCCCAATTCGGCTGCAAAGCAGCATGGCACTACCTCTTACAAGGGGTAGTGCCATGCACATATACAACCAATTCTCTGCCAAAAGTCGAACTGGCAACCCTCAAATCTCATGACACAATAACAAACAAGAACGTACCAATAAGGTAATTTATTGTGAAACTTCAAGATTTCCAAAGGTTTCCCAATCAAATCCCCACAAACGAGAAACCGCTGAAAATCTCGCAACTCCTAAGAAATTCCGGAATCTTCAGAAGTGCCGTAAATCATAACCGAATTAATTCCAAGTTGTCCTGGAATTGGGACACAAATACGTTTTAGAATAAGGTCGGATTTTTTCCAATTGCCCTTTTTGTTTTGAATAAACAATGGATTATTTTTATGAAAAAACAGTAGTCTGACTTATCATCATCATCCTCGTCATCACAATCTTTTTTATCATTATCATCATCATCATCATCATTTGTATCATTATCATCATCGTCATCATTTTTATCATTATCACCATCATCATCTTTTTTATCATTATCATCATTACAAACCTTTTTTTGTCCCCTGCTGATCGCTCTATCACTCGCATGTAATTAGAACTACCAGTGACTGCTGGAAATCGTCCCTTCGTCCTAAAATTATTTTATGTTGTTCTAAAATTAAGAAATTATTGCGATATTATCTATAATGTGGGTAGGAGGGATGCCCTTTGCTTAGAGGGGACCTCACGTTTTCAAGTGTGCAAGCTCGAGAGCGATGAGGCCTGGCAGGCGACAGTTACCCTCTGCGAAACCGTCATTTCGCTGAAGAAGACCCCAGAGCGGGTCAGCGAGGATGACGCCACGTCCATCCCGCTGTCGACGTAGGAGGGGAATGTGGAGGCGCTATGCGCACCTTCTGCCTCCCGTCTAACAGGACTCGGAGTAAAATTGGGTACCTGCCACGGTAGAAAAATCCCGGCGTCGGCGGGGGTGATTCAAGTTGTCGGAGTTCCCCCATCCCGGTTAGCCCTTGAGGGAACTTCAGCTAACTAGATTCTTTGTACCAAAGGAAGGGATGTAAATGCGTCATGAGATACTATTCTGTTTTTTTCTTCCGTGAAGCATCTTGTGTAACAGGAGAGAGGACATGCAGTATCAAGTTTCACCTTGCAGCGTGACAACCTCTGCAACCGGTACTAAAGATTTATCAACTAAGCCTCTAACGAAATAATCCTGACAAAATTTTATACAAAAACCATTTTTCGTTAACACCATATATAAACAGTACCGCTCAATGAAATGAATATTAAAACACGTCAAAACGTGACTTTTTCGAAATTCGATAAAAGTTTTTGTAAACGTAACACAAATGCATATTTTAACGATCATGTGGGAATGCAGCGAAGGTGATTCGGAAAAGCATGTTACGTTGCTGAGGAAGGAATTTAATAGAAATATATTTTTATATTATGTTCAGCAGTGGACGGTTAGAGTATGATGATGAGGATGATATTTTTATAGAAAAGAGAACAAATAGGTGGTGGGCGATCAGTGATGACGTTTATTACGGTTTCCCCAAAACTAGTTTGAAAGCTAAACTGAAAGCTTTTTTAGTAAAAGGTAGTGCCATGCTGGTTTGCAACCGAATTGGGCCGCCACGACCGAGGTAGTACCTCTCGCTTACGCTTATCGCTATTTGCGATATCATTTATACCTTTATGCTCATATTTATATACTAGTAAGAGTAACGTTATGCTGCTTTGCAGCCGAATTGAGCCGCCACGACCACCTCAGTCGTATCACCCCGGTATCTCCCGCTCACTATCATCGGCGTCAAGTGACAGCTATGCTGTCGCGTTTCGTGCGGTTTATGAGTTTCTGGTGGCCCTTTGCGGGGGTAGTAATAATAATTGGCGTCGATAGTCACAAAAAGGCTTCGTCATTTGCCCTTCTATGGTATATAAAAAGGTTATATTATTGGCACCGACACTTCGTACCTTACGTGTCAACGGCCGTGATTGATAGGTGCCTTGGGTAGTCCTGAGTAAACCTATTCATGGGTGACGTTGATCACTTTCCATCAGTCCTTGCATTAAAAGGCCTTTTTTTCCTTTTACGCCGGGAAATGCTCTGAGGCATTCCGCGGGGTAGTGGGTCTCCACACGAGGGTATGTGAGACTCGCTGCGCCCGAAAGGTGGTAAGTGGACGCAGCTCTACCCACTAAAACCCGGCGAGTGCCACCAATGCCGCCTTTAGTGAGGTGCCCCGGATCTAATAAACAAACAGGGCTCCTCGACGGCTAGTCAGTCCCCCAAGGGACCAACGCCACCTCAGAGGGGTTGTCCCGCACCACAGAACAACCCTTCCCAACGTCGGGACAGTACAATGGGGTGAGGTTCCCGTCCTCGCCCCTTACCCCTTGCTCTATTGTCCCCTCTTCCTATAAGAGGGGTACAAAGGGCCCCTTCAATTAGCTTTGCCCAAGGTGCTGGGCTCACCCTAGGGTACTGAGCCCCACCGCCACGTCAAGGCCTGAACCATGATGGGGCGCATTAAAAGGCCTGACGGGATAAATTATATATAAACTTAATATTCTGTTAACATGTACATCATCTTGAAGTAACGCATAGCTTAGTTATTTTGAATGCAGTCTTTGTTTCGTAGTTCAGTTAACAATGACGTCGATACAAAGGAACTGAATTTACACACAGATTTAGTTAAAGAACAGTGTTGGGATGCTGAGGAACGGTTGAATGACGATTTGTAGTTCTTTTAATTTAATTTTATTGGACAATATCAAAAGGTTTTGACTTTAGTTCGTGTGTTTGTATATTACGTGCAAAACTTTTTTAAGCTCATTAAATTTAATTTGACTGCGTCAATAAACGCGCATTAATAATTTTTATTTAATAGTGATAGGTATTGAACGTTTTGTGGGTTCCTATTAATAAAATATAAATTATATCAACCCTCATAATATGTCCCGGGTCTCCTCGAAATCAGGCGAGGAGGGTTTTGGCCAGCGCATCGGTGAACTATAGCCAGTTCACCGATGCGCTGGCCCAATCCGGGTTGGTGAACTTCACACAACAAAGACTTTTAATCTCATCAGGCATGCAGGTTTCCTCACGATTCATCGGTGAGCAAGCGATGGTCTCATGTTCAGGTGCACGTAGAAAATTTAGAAATGACCTAGGCATTACAGGGTCAGTATCGAAGATACCTCACCCCATTGTACTGTCCCGACGTTGGGAGGGGTTGTTGTTCTGTGGTGCGGAACAACCCCTCTATGGAGGTGACGTCGGTCCCTTACGGGACTGACGAGCCGTCGAGGTGCCCTATTTGTTTACTAGATCCGGAGCACCTCACCAAAGGCGGCATTGGTGGCACTCGCCGGGTTTTAGTGGGTAGAGCTGCGTCCCACATACCCGCGTGGGGAGACCCACTCCCCCGCGGGATGCCACAGAGCATTTCCCGGCGCTAAAGAAAAAAAAGGGTCAGTATCGAACCCGGACCTCTTGGCTTCGATCTAGACCATCGTCCTTCGGGGTTCCTATTGTTAAAGCAAAAAATGAAAATTGCAAATCCTGCCAGTTTGAAAATATCTCCACCATTACATAAGTCTTAGTAATTACTGCGTACCCTTTTGTCCGTAACAAAATAGCATTTCAATGTTTCAGTGTTTATTAGTCCGTCAATCTAGACCGTCGTAACCTTGTTAGGTCTCTATACAATATCTAGGTGCCCTAGTTCGTTTACCGGCCAACTAGTGTGCCACATTGTTTTTCCTTTTAAATTGTATTTTCCATTTATGTGTATCTATTTTTTTAAGTTCGGCTTACAGAGCCGCATCCCCATTATGATTCAGGCTTTGAGCCGCTGCACCTTGGACGAAGCAAATTCAGCTGAGGGGGCTCTTTGTACCCTCTTATAAGAAGAAGGGACAAAAGAGCACGGGGCAAGGGTCGAGGACGGGAATCTCACCTCATAGTACTGTCCCGACGTTGGGAGGAGTTGTTCTGTGGTATGGGATAACCCCTTGGGAAACTGACTAGCCGTCGAGGTGCCCTGTTTGCTCATTAGATCCGGGGCACCTCACCAAATGCGGCATTGGTGGCACTCGCCGGGTTTTAGTGGGTAGAGCTGCGTCCACTTTCCAGCTTTCGGGCGCAGTGAGTCCCACATACCCGCCTGGGGAGACCCACTCCCAGATGCCTCAGAGCATTTCCCGGAGTTAAAGAAAAATGGTAAGTGCCAAGGTACCACCATCCTGCTAGTTTTTTTTTTTACTGTGTTTCGGAAAGAGCAGGACAGGCAGTGTAATTAGGATAGGCATGAGTGAGTTGCCTGGGCTAGTCACAGGTTTTTTTTTATCGTAGTTGGATAGGCAACCTGGCAAACCTGATGACCATAAACCAGTTTACCTGGAACGAGCCCAGGCAACTCATCTATGTGCTGCCTATCCTGCCTGTCTTGCCCTTCTCTCCGAAACACAGCGAAGCTGTTTCACGGGAGAAACAAGCAAGATGGTGTTACCCATGCACGGGAGCGCGGCACAGCGCTTCCCTCCCACCGGTCGCTTCCCTCCCACCGGTCGCTTCCCTCCCACCGGTCGCTTCCCTCCCACCGTTAGTTAACTTGTTAATGTTTATAGGCGACGCAGACCACTAACCAACTGTCTGACTAACTTAACTAACTTAACTAACTTAACTAACTGACCAACTATCATAAAAATACTATCGGAGACATTTGATTGAAATTTAAACAATTTTAAAGAGGTAGGTAATGTTTATTATGTTTGAATGTCTTCGAAACTCACTCGATTATCTGATAAAATAACCTGTTCATCTTTATATTCATAATTCTTCCATGCATGATTCCACGGATGGCCGATGGGGCAATAAGGTTCTAGAGTGGAGGCCACGTTTAGGTAGAAGAAGTGTTGGTCGGCCATTGACCAGGTGGGAAGACGATCTCCGTGCAGTGGCCGGTCCGTGTTGAATGCGAGTGGCAAGGGATCGGCCATCTTGGCGTTCATTGAGAGAGGCCTATGTTCAGCAGTGGACGGATAGAGGCTGATGATGATGATGTGTATGTATGATATGGAGTAAAAGAAAAAAACGATGTACACATCCTTTTTTTCTTTTACTCCCCAGGATGTGGGATTCGCTGCGCCGGAAAGATGCGTCACAAAACGCGCGAGTGCCACCAATGCCGCCTTTGGTGAGGTGCCCTGGATCTGTTGAGCAAACAGGGCACCTTGACGGCTAGTCAGTCCCTCAGAGGACCAACGCCACCTCCAAGGAAGGGTCGTCCCACACCACAGAATAACCCCTCCCAACATCTGGACAGTGCAATTGGTGAAGTTACCACCCACCCTGCGTTTTTGTCCCCTCTTCTCATAAGAGGGGTACAGAGAGCAGCTCCCTTGGTTCTATAATTGGCTTTGCCCAAGGTACTGGGTTCACCTGAAACTATTGAGCCCCACCGCCACTACAAGGCCTGAACCTTCGTGGGATGTGTTTATCCTATATTAGGTCCTCCCAAGCTGATGAACCAATTTTAATGGAATTTATGTATTCAAGTGGATTCGAGAAAGGTTTAGATTCACAATTCAGTTCACTACAAGATGTTTGTACACAACGTCTGTCGGGTCCACTAGTCTAAGGCCAAACAATGTAACAATTATTTTTGTAACAGAGTATTAACAGGTTTAATATAATGCACCCTGGCTTGATGGCAGATTTGCCATTCACGTGACAGCGAAGTGGCGCCAGGTATTATTCATACGATTCAATATGTTTCGTTCGGCGTTAGCGGGCGTGTAACATAGACTAATGTTGATGAATAGGGTGACTATAGACTTAGTTATTTTAGGGACAGTGTTGACTTGAAAATAATTTTGTCAAAAATCTTCACTTTAACGAGGTAACGAGAAACAGAATTCACGTTGAGATGTGCATGAATATCGCTGAGAGAAAGAGGAAGATAACTATTGTACAAGGGTAAGAACGCGCCCAGAGAAAGTAGAAAAAGAAAATCTCCATCTTATGGTATATTTCTCGTTCCCGTAATACATAAAAAATATATAAGTCGAGGAAGGAAATGAAATGAACAAAAAACAACACAAGAGAGGTACCTAAAGACCGAGAGAATATTAAGAGGAAAGACAAAAATGGAAAAGGAGAAGCACAATACGAAATGGAAAACGCAAAAAAAACATTTTATTTATAATGACTTAATAAATCAAAGAGAAAAATCAAATATAAAATTATTAAAACTTTCGGGAGTGTGTACAGACTCATTATGAAGAAGTATTTAAAATTAGAAACTTTTCATGTTTGTCATTTATAACATTCTTTTTATTAGCTTCACCTATGTAACGGAATCTTTTAACGTTATTTTTAGCCATTTTAAGACGCCATAATAAATTAAATTGAATTTTGCACACGTTTCAAGGATCGATTGAAATACAATAATATTATATACTTATCAGGATATTTAGGATAGTACATCCAAGGACGATAAGGTGCACAAATAATCTACTTCCCATCCTTAATCTCTCACTCATTCTCGAGTGATTGCCATAAAATTAAATTTATTTAAAAATAATATCCATACCTACATTAAAAAAGATAGTTTAAGAAATAAAAAAACACAAATTAAATATGTATATTTTTTTATATTTCAACATCGTTTGCGCGTTTCGAGTATGTCAATTTAAACAACTAGTTATTTCATCCAAAATGAATCTGTCTCTTCACCCGTTTTATATCCTTTTGATTTAACACGTGAAAAATAAACGCAAAATCTGCAATGCTCATTGCAAGAACTTTGCAAGAAAAGTCACTGTGGTGATTACATAGTGAAATGTAGTTTCTTAGACTCCAATCACTGAGTCAGCAGATTTAAAGGAACTTTGCATTAAGCTGATTGCGTCGTAGAACTTCTTAATCTTCGAAAAAGCTTTGAGATGCATTCTGTAAGATGTATGTGGCGACATGAAAAATGAATTCCCGTCATACGACTGCATATATCGTTAATGCTTTTTTCTCCTAGGATTGAAAGCCGATATTTTTCCACCAGCTTTTAAACCTAAATATTTAGTCTTCGACGCAAGATGAGGACTCTAAACAGTTTAAGTTCACTAACCAACCTTAAACCAATGTTAATGCATTCAACCGACTAAAATGCGTTTTTTATTTAAAAACAGATTTTTCTACTGTGATTCTAAAATCACAGCTGAGCCAAATGAAAATTTGTCTAAACAAATTATATCAAAATTAATTCAGCCGTTTTAAGATTTCCTGTTTCAGTGCTTTTTATTACATTTTTAAAAGTTATCTATTCTGAATTCTAATTCCATTATGTACTGTGTTCTAGTTATTTAAAAAATCAAAGAAAAAGTGATTAAGGCTACTTGTATTTAAAAAATAATTATGTGACATCGCAAAAACATGATTGAAATAATTTAATCAACTCCACCACTGCGAGTGCCTTCAGCCACTTTTTGACGATCCTGCATCAGTAGGCAACGGGAGTACCTCAGAGACTGGCTGGCTTGTAAGGGGGGACTGCCCGGCCACCACTAAGCAGTCCCCGCCACGTCGTGCCATACTGGAACCAGGACCCGCCACGAGCACAGGAGCTATCAATGGCTACGGCTATGAACCGATCCAATTCATTAAAAATAAAATAAATAAAAATATTTTTATTCAATGTTGTACGTCAAAGTAGCTTATTGAACGTCAAATGACTCTACTACCGGTTCCAAAACTAGTTCACTGAGAAGAACCGGCGAAACAAACTCAGTGAAACTTATCTTTTCAATATTATACAATATAGGTACATAATATGATATAATTATACATAGAAGCCATGTAGGAATTGAAAGGTAAACAGATATATTATTATATCATAAGGAAAATATAGACTTCAAAATGAACGCTGACGAAGCTGCGGGCAGCATAACATTATCTTATAGCAAAACAAAACTCTAAGGTATACTATATTGCCATCCCTAACCTTTACTCTTTCTTGGATCCCAGTAGTTCTCTGAAGAACCTAGCTAGTTTTTTTTTCCAACCCAAGAGGACCCCATACTTTTGAGTTGAAAAACAACCATTTATTTATTATATGCTAGCTGGTGTCCACGGCCTCTCCGTATCCGGTATGATGATGATTATTTTTATAGCCTATGTCCTAATCCAAGGTATAAGCCATCACTATTTCAACTTTCAGTCAAATCAGTTCAGCCGTTTCGCCGTGAAAGAACAACAAACATTCAAACATACAAACTTACAATTTTTCACTAACTAAGTATTAAAAGTATTAAATATTTAAATATTTAAAATTATCCACTAAAAATCAAAATCATGGACACCCAAACCGTACATTGGTGTTTGATTAAGTACAGCCACTGATGACATTAACGAACCATTCTCACCCCAAATCCCCTCTCATAAGGTGTATTTCATCTCAACACGCTGCATCCCGTAATCTCCGCTAATGAATGCCAACGTGCAATAACTCCAGGTTTAAACTAAGCCACCGATTTGGATGGAGATATCCGACTAAGTGAGCTAGCGGAGATTAGTCGGGTTATTGGTTGGGATAGATTTGTAAACAACGTTGTTAATGGTAAGAGAGTGTGCAGTGCTCCCGTCTGCATACCTACACCCACCCTCTTTTTAACGCTGGAAAATTCTTATGGATGCAGCCAGGATCTTCAAGTAGATCCTGGCCCAATGTGGTACTCGCACCTGGGAGTGCCCACCCTAACTAAAACCACTGTGAGCTCCTTCAGCTGCTTTTTGAGGGTCCCGGATATGCAGGCAACAGACAGGATCACCTCAGCGACAGGCTGGCCACAGACACGAACACAGGGGCCGTTCGTCGCCTGCAGGAAGAGGCCTCGTCGGCGGCCTTCTCTCTAACCCGCTCGTCGACCTCCTTCTGGGACATTACTGACTCGCCGAAGCAGATCATCGCCGTCCAGGACTCAGTCAGACTGACTAATGTCAGACTGTGACGCAGCGCCGACCATCTCAGGCACACCTTGAGAGTGTGGGCCGAATCTATCGCCGCACCACAATCGTGACAAACTGTCAACGGCTCCCCGCAGCCGTCCGGCACAGGTACTCACCAAAGCAAACATGCCCGGTGAGCACCTGGTATCAGATGGAAGGTGAGAGGTGTGCACTAACGGCTCATCCACCGCTTAAGGACCGGACGTAGAGCAACCATCAGGGAGGACCTCCTCCTCCGTCCAGTGGGTCCTCCCCCCACCTCCGCATTAACGCCTCTTGCCCTAGTCGGCGAACCCGTAGCGGAGGTTCTTGACCTACCCAGACGGGTGCACCGTACGTCGCCATACTCCTCTCCTACGAGGTTCGCGAGGAGTCTGCCCGGCGCACTTGCCGCCTTCAAGACCTTCGGTCCCAACATTGAGAGGGTATACCCACTCTGCTTGTTTCTACCGTGAAATAACTTTACTGTTTCGGAGAGAAGAAGGGCAGGACAGGCAGTGTAATTACTGGCGCCAAGACACCATCTAACGTCTTAGAACAATCGGACATAGATCCGGGACACTCGTCTTCAAGCGGCAGAAGGTAACTCGCAGTGGTGGTGGTGGGGACACCCACAAATCCCAGGGGACGACCTATCCCCGGGTGACTGCGCAAAGCAACAACAAAAAAAACGTAACATACATGATGCCTTGCTCTTCTTCCTAAAACACACACTGTTACTCAATTTCCAAAAAAAGCCACTAAAAGAATTTCTAAGAAAATTGGCATTCAAATAGTTGGCTACCTGGATTAACACAGAATACCTTTTGTCAAAAAGTAATGCAGACTAAGTTAGATAGAAGTTAGTTCAAAAGAGATTTTAACACTGACAGTCCTGCAGAGTAAGTTTTGTATGAACTTAAACTTTAACCTATGTTTTAATCTCAAGAACACAGCCTCAGTAAACAAGAGAGAGTAAGTCTGGATTATCCTATATACATCGTCTTTCGAATCTAGTAAGCGTTCGCAAACTTTGTTCAATGTTATCTATAATATAATATTGTTTACTTAGTGAAGTGTCGAAACCGGTAAACGTCTCTAATGACCAACCGTAATATCTACGCTTATACCGAGTGTATTTGGAACACTTGCGAAAACGAAGAGGTATGATAGTGTTGGCATAGCCTGACATGATACAAGTGAAAAAAATGCGTTTTCTTTTTTTTTTGGTTGCCTTTTTTTTTGTATAATCCGGTTTAGTAAACATAATGTTACAGGAATTTGATGATAATGCTTTAAAATAATGGTTTTTTGAAACAGCAATGTAATAAACTTAACTTAAATAAACGTCTAGTGGACTGAATCAGCTGATAGCGTTCGCCGCATGCACGAGGTGAACGAACTCCCGCACCGAGCGCGTCTTCAGTGCGCCCGCCAGTCACGCGTCTCGTGGTTAGCGTGAGTGCATAGTGTGTATACATACATTGCGGGTTTGCAAAATACACAAGTCCTAAAATTTTCTTTAAAAAAGGTTTCTGAGATAAATGGTTATATGCATTATATAGTATATAAATAATATATTATTAGGGTTTAATCTTCGCAAGCGTTCCAAATACACCCGGTATACAACTCCTCAAATCAGCCATACCAATTTTTTTTCCCCGGGAAATGCTCTTAGGGGAAGTTGGACGCCCTGGTGGTATACTTAAAAAGCATTTTCCTCCCGAATACAAAAAAGAAGGTAAACGTGTCTTGTTTTTATTACTATTCAAATAAAACTCAGACTTTTCTACGTGTAAGTCAGGACTTGCTACTTATGATAATTGATCAGCACCCTTAGATAGAACTTTGAGGACTTGCGTGTGGGTTGCTTTTAAATAATTAGTGTATGTATGATAGTCCCAGACAGACGGAGTCCCAGATCTCTCACCGTAGACAACGCCTTTTTTTACGCCGGGAAATGCTCTGAGGCAACCCGCGGAGGAGTGGGTCTACCCAGGCGGGTATGTGGGACACGCTGCGCCCAAAACTCGTGCGGACACAGTTCATTGAAAAGCATAATGTTGATATAATTTTTCTATCAAATTACTATCTATACTTATACGTAATCCTATCATGGTAGAAGCATTATCGTGGCGGTGGGACTCAGTAGCCTAATGTCCAATAATTTGCCCAGCACCTTGGGCAAATCAAATTGAGCTGAGAGCGCTGCTCTTTGTACCTCTCTTCTAAGAAGAGGGAACAAAAGGGGGGGGGGGGACGAGGATGGAAACCTCACCCCATTGTACTGTCCTAAAGTTGGGAGGGCTTGTTCTGTGGTGCGGCACAACTTCTCTGTGGAGGTGGTATCGGTTCCTTAGGGACTGACTAGCCGTGGAGGTGCCCTGTTGCTCAACAGGCATTAGAAGGGTTTACGTGGGTAGAGCTGCATTCACCTTACCATCTTTCGGGCGCAGCGAGTCCCATATACCCGCTTGGGGAGTCCCTACTCCCTACGGGATGCCTCAGAGCATATCCTGGCTTAAAATAATAAAAAAAACACTTATATGTAAAATATTATGACAACATAAAAGAAGGCAAGGTTTTTCAGTACTTTTATTTGTGGTTCAATTTGACCCTTTAATTGTTCACCAAATTAAGCGGTGTGTGTTTATTGGCTGTGTGGTCTTGTAATTATACTTTTGTAAGACCCTAACGGCACCTTAAACATGTAAATTGGTTTTCGTATTATGAGGAAATTACCATTATTATTACAACTGCTAAAAGTTAATTTTACTTTATAGGTTTGATATTTTGTTTGACACGAATTTATTTAGAAGAATGAGATTTTATAATACGTGCCAGCTGATGGTAAGTGGTCAACTGCGCCCATGGACAAACGAAAACCTGGAATTGGACGGCGATGGTCTCATTCTGCGAGGCAGTAATGTCTCAGAAGGAGGCCCTCGATGAGGCCTTCCCGCGCAGGCGACGAATGGGGGTGTGTAAGAGACGCTACTTAACGCGCCTCTAATAACGTCCCTGTGCTTGTGCAGGGTTTAGGTTGGGAACCTAGGCTCACTATGGTACGACGTAACGGGGACTGCTTAGTGGCAGCCGGGCAATCCCACCTTACGAGAAGTAGCCTGGCCTTCGCCGGGGCCAGCCTGTCGCTGAGGTGATTCTGTTGCCTGCAGATCCGTGACTCTTGTAAAGCCTGTAGGTGCTCGCAGGTGGTTTAGTAGGGTAGTGTATTCCCCAGTGCGGGTCCTCACATAGGTCCACGAGCCTTACTCCAGGTAAACCTGAAGCATGCGAAAGCATCAACCTGCGTCATCAACAAAAGGCAACTCATTCATGTGTTTCGTATTCTGAAACATAGGTAAGATGTTCAGTCTCAGTATCAGTAATTACACTGCCTTTTCTGCCCTTCTCTCCGAAACACAAGAAAGCTGTTAATAAGAAATAAGAAATACACTACAGGGGGAATAAAAAAATTGAAAAAAAAAACTTTATTTATAAATAAGATACTTGTTAACGATGACTTAGTCTTCCTTGATTGACTGCGGGGTGCGGAGATAGTGCGAGGGCAGATTGATTTGAATTGCCCCACCAAGATACTGAGGTAATTTATTACATCTAACATCAATCCTGACGAACGGATGTCTTACGATAATTGTCTATACAACTTTTGCAATGATTTGCTATATTTAAGTCTAAACTATTTATTTTTGCGCCGGGAAATGCTCCATACTCCACCGCGGGATGCTGCAGGGGACTCCTCAGGCGGGTATGTGGGGTCGCTGCGCTCAGATGGTAAGGTGGACGCAGCTCTACCCACTAAAACCCGGTGAGTGCTACCAATGCCGCATTTGGTGAGGTGCGCCGGATTTCTTGAGCAACAGAGCATCTCGACGGCTAGTCAGGCCCCCGAGGGATCGACGCCACCTCCACAGAGGGGTTGTTCCGCATAAACGAACAACCTCTCCTAACGTCAGGACAGTGCAATGGGGTGAGGTTCCCATCCTTGCCCCTTGTCCCATCTGCTTTTTTGTCCTCTCTTCTTATAAGAGGGGTACAAAGAGCAGCTCTCTCGGCTCAATATGCTTTGCCCAAGGTGTTGGGCACACCCTAGGCTACTGAGCCCCACCGCTACAACTAGAGGTTATACAGATGCGTTGCCCTCCTTTTCCCTATCCCCCCTAATGGGCCACCGGAACCCAAGGCTACTGAGCCCCACCGCCACGACAAGGCTTAAATCATGGTTTAGATTTAGCCTTGTCATGGGTCTAAAACTATCCCCGTAAATAAATAGCCTCTAATAAAACGTTAAAAGTTTATACTTTAAATATACACATTATAACAAAAGAGCTGATGTTCTGAAAACGCTGAACCGATTTTTATAAAACATCTCTAAGAACTACCTCCAGAGAACCTGGTTTCAAATTGGAAAGCCGTATCTAAATCGATTCACCAGTTTGAGAACTATGATGCGACAGACATACACATAATTTTTTCAGATACGAACAAATTTCAGATATTACGTTTTAGCAAACTCCAGCTTTATTATTATTATATTACTAAGGATATTTGAATTTCAATCCTTGTCAGTTTTTTGGATCCTATTATGAGTGCTCCCTTAAAATAATTACAAAGTTTAGGGGTCTAATGGATTCCCAAAGTTTGTAATGAACGAGAAACCAGGTTTAAACTTTAACCTTGGTTTAACTTAATTTTGATTATGATAATAAAATGAAATTGATGGTTTAGTTGTTGAATGATGATGATAACGATAATGAGGATTGCAACTGCAGGTTTCAGCTTTCACTGAGACGTTGGTATTGGACCCACTAGTGACTAGACCATGGTCGCTCACAGAATCTTGACAATTCAGTGTAATGAGTGAAATTCGCGTGAAAAAGTGTTTAGGTAAACAGGAAAAAATCCACGTAAAGCGGGAATATCTGTCATTATTTTTGTTTGTGAGAAAAATGCTAGAACACATACGTACACTGTGTACCATTAAGTTTTTCATTGTGACTGGAGCTTAACTTGCAGTAAGTATGTACACTCGATGAAAAAACTTTGCACATTTTTATTTTTGCGAATGTATTCTTATTTTTTGGCGGACGTATTCTGTAGTTATGCATATTACGTATTCTTTATTTAAATAAAGGGATCTTTCGTGTGTATATTATAACCTTATATTTTGGCGTATGCATTCCATATTGCGTGTGTATCTATAATTTTGAAGGAAACAAAAACAAAAAGAAAAATATTTTATTGTTCACAACATTAACCAAAACTTATTCGAACAAAGTAGTTTCACAAATATAATAATATTTTGCAAGTGTATTCTATAATTTTGTAATTTTTCACTAGAAGAGAACAATTTTCACAACCAAGTTTTTATAACACACAACCAAGTGCAAATTCGTTATAATAGTTATTTTAATAGAAACATTCATATCTAAATTTAAATTGGCTGGTTTCGCGCTGTGAGCATAAAAAATTCCGCGTTGCAATCTGCAAGTACAAATTACTTCAAGTTTTAAAATGGTGGTTATTATAGTTGATGGTTACTTCTATGATATATTGTCTCTGGTTTCGAAGGATTCATCACCACCAGCCCTCTAAACATCAGATTAATGATTGCTAACAAAACCAAAAATAGTAATTAGGGCTTTTTTATACTATGGGACGGCAAACGAACAGTCGAAGACTTTTGGCGACTATAGACGCCCATACACATCCATACAACCAGAGGTTATGCAGATCTTGATGCCCTCCTTTTTTCTTTTTTTTTTCTTCAACGCCGGGTAATGCTCTGATGCATCCCGCGGGGGAGTGGGTCTCCCCACGCGGGTATCTGGAACTCGCTGCGCCCGAAAGCCGGTAATTGGACGCAGCTCTACCCACTAAAACCTGGCGAGTTCCACCAATGCCGCCTTTGGTGAGGTGCCCCGGATCTAATAAACAAACAGGGCACCTCGACGCATAGTCAGGCCCCCAAGGGATCGACGCCACCTCCACAGAGGGGTTGTCTCGCACCACAGAACAACCCCTCCCAACGTCGGGACAATACAATGGGGCGAGGTTCCCGTACTCGCCCCTTGCCCCCTGCTCTTTTGTCCCCTCTTCTTATAAGAGGGGAACAAAGAGTCCCCTCGGCTCAATTAGCTTGGCCCAAGGTGCTGCACTCACCCTAGGCTACGTGACGTGGCGGTGGGGCTCAGCCCCACCGCCACGTCAAGGTCTGAGCCATGGTGGGGCCCTCCTTTTCTCTATCTCACCACCGGAAACTCACGAACAGCACGACACGCGACAACATAGTTGTCACTTCGGGCTGGTATTATGTGAGGGAGATATATCACCCCGGTCGTGCCGGCACCATTCAGATGATGATGATAAAATATGGAATACCAGGTCCACACACACACCTAAGACGGATACGAAGGAATATTGAAGACTAAGTCGTTGAAAGTCACGCGAGACGGTGGTTGCAGCAAAGACGATCTACGTGATCATCATCATCAAGCCACCAAGAAGCAGAAGCCTAGAGCTATTCCTAAATGGATGGTTTCCCTGATGTTCTTTCTCTGTTAAAAGTTTGTACCATTCAATGATAAACATTATGACATATAAAATGCGATAGCCAAATGCAGGTTGGAACTCAAACCCCACCATTGTTCAGGCCTTGACGTGGCGGTGGGGCTCAGTAGCCTAGGGTGAGCCCAGCTCCTTGGGCAAAGCTAATTGAGCCGAAGGGGCTCTTTGTGGGTTACAAATTAAAATTTCTTATAAGTAGAGGGGACAAAAGAGCAAGGGGCGAAGACCTCACCCCATTGTACTGTCTCGACGTTGGGAGGGGTTGTTCTGTGATGCTTGACAACCCCTCTGTAGGTAGCATCGGTCCCCTGACTAGCCGTCGAGGAGGTGGCGTCGGTCCCTTGGAGGACTGACTAGCCGTCGAGGTGCCCTGTTTGTTTATTAGATCCGGGGCACCTCACAAAAGGCGGCATTGGTGGCACGTTTGCCCTCTCTTGTATAAAAAAAAAGTCGCCGGGTTTTAGTCGGTAGAGCAGCATCCACATAGCTGTCGGGCGCAGCGAGTCCCACATACCCGGGTGGGGAGACCCACTCCCCCGCTAAAGAAAAAAAAATGGAATTCAAAGGCTGTTTATTTCGTGACGTTAAATGATGTTTTTCTCCACCTGTTCCAAGTTATACCACGATGCATTACATTTCTTTATGCATCATGCCATAAAGTTACCGCATCCACCTGTATTCCTGCATATTAACTCATAAATTTCAAGTACAGTTAGCAACACAACTCCAATGTATCACTTGTGCACGAGACTGTACATATTGTGGGATAAGATTTATTTGTCTGACTGTACTGATATTTATATTAATACTAGCTGTGCCTTGTGGTTTCACTCGTTCAGAAATGAGATAGTCATACCGATTTAAATAGACTGGGCCCTTACACAAACAATACACAAATGAGGACATCTCTTGTGTTAAGTGAATAGGCAAAAAAGCAAACTAGATACGTTTGCCTTTTTGCCTATTCACTTAAGTCAGCATTGCTCGTGAATAATTTAAAAACTAACAAACACGCATTAATAGCAAACCGAACTAAAAATTTGAATTCATTTTCTAATTTAGTATCGCATGTTTCAAATATTTTTGACGTGACAACGTCTAATAAATCGATGAACGCCGGCTGCATGCATGAAAATGTCCCGTTACGCTCATTGTCCAATGATGTTGTCACGGTTAACTATCGTCCGTAAACCAACTTAAGAGACAACGCGTAACGAGTGCATCGCCACAGTGAACACTTATTTATGGCAATCACTTAAGAATAAGTGAGAGACTAAAAACTATACTAGTGATGTAGGTAACTTGCGCGTCTTATGCCTTCCTTGGGTGTGCTATCCTGATTACCCTGATTGAAATATTGGAACAAACTTATCAAATTGTTGTATTGTCATCGGTCCTTGAAAAGTGTGCAAAGTTGATATTTAATCTGGCGTCTTAGAGTGGGAAAAATAACGTTTAAAGATAACGTTACAGATAGCTTTTAGTTTTGTTAAAACGAGTTTAGTTAGGATTCGCACAGGCGTCTCTTTTATCTCCACCATGGTTCAAGCCTTGTCGTGGTGGTGGGGCTCAGTAGCCTAAGGTGAACCCAGCATCTTAGACGAAGCCAATTGAACCAAGGGTTAAACCTCTTATACGAAGAGGGGACAAAAGAGCAGGGGGGACAAGGGGCGAGGATGGGAGGGGTTGTTCTGTTGTGTGGCATCAGTCCCTTGGGGGACTGACTAGCCGTGGAGGTGCCCTGCTGTTCAACAGATGCGGGGCAACTCACTAAAGGCGGCATTGGTGGAACTCGCCGGGATTCAGTGGATAGACCTGCGTCTACATTAGCATCTTTCGATTTCTTTACAGCAAGTCCCCGCCTGGGGAGTCCCCCCCCCCCCGGGGGATGCATAAGAGCATTTACCGGCGCAAAAGAAAAAAAGGCGTCTTATTATATATATATATAATAAGACGCCTTTTTTTTGTTTTCTCTTGTTTTCCTTGTTTCGCCTTGTTTTCTCTTGCTCAAAAGAGCAAGAGAAAACAAGTCTCGATGCCCGTAACAACTGCCAGCCTGCCTTACTTTTCAAAAACAGCAAAGCAATTTCACGGAAGAAATCATCAACCCTTAGTTACCCATTTTTTTTTTCTTTAACGCCGGGAAATGCTCTGAGGCATCCCGCGGGGGAGTGGGTCTCTCCACGCGGGTATGTGGGACTCGCTGCGCCCGACAGCTGGTAAATGGACGCAGCTCTACCCACTAAAACCCGGCGAGTGCCACCAATGCCGCCTTTGCTGAGGTGCCCCGGATCTAGAAAACAAACAGGGCACCTCGACGGCTAGTCAGTCCCGCAAGGGACCGACGCCACCTCCACAGAGGGGTTGTCCCGCACCACAGGACAACCCCTCCCAACGTCGGGACAGTACAATGGGGTGAGGTTAACCCTTAGTTACCCATACAAAGGCGCGACAGGTCATTTTTCCCACTAGTTAACCCTCTCTTCCACAGGGCCACAACTCTGTTTAGTTTCGATCTAGTAAATATTTGGTAAAATAGTCGAAAATTAGTCTATGGTGGTTTAAAATATATCCTGAGGACTTATTTCAGGGAGGGCTGAAGATGGAGAGGGGGAGGGGACGGAGGCTGTTTATTGAAACTTGACAAACTATTTACATTGCTTTCAGATCACTTTTATAATTAAAAAAAACTTTTCTGCACCGAAGACCGTTTTCTTATTTGCCACCCGAGTAAAGGTACACTGTACAACACTGTACGTCGCCAATTATTTTTTGGTTTTTTCAAAAACCCAATTACCCTTTAATTTGCCCATTTCAGCTCCTGAGTGGACATTAGAATAGGGAAAAAATACTTTATGTATTAATTTTGCCATAAAAAATATTTATTTACTTTCTTCCAAATAAGCGCCACTACAATCTACAATAAATACGTTACAAATTACAATAAATAATTGCACATGGTAACTATCCCGTTTTCACTTTTGAATTTAATTTGTAATCACTTGTGCATGCGAGTGTATTCCACAGCTTATGTGTAATATTGTGTCATATGTTGTTTGAGAACAAGCGCGTTTTATAAAAAAAGTAATGGCCAACTAAAAAGCTTTTATGCCTCTAAGTCGACGGTCACCTTACCGCTTAATAATACCCACCATGGTAGTTGTCTTCCCTCATGTTGCAAATCAGACAATTCACGGTGTCAATAACCTTCATAAGATGCCAAAATGCATTCAATGGACTGAGCCCGGATCGCAGACGCATGCTTGTACCCTTATGTATGCTTTCGTTGTAGATTTTATATCAATTGTAGATGAATTTGACTGAATAAATGAAAAAACATGATTGCATGAGTTTATTTTATCACCATAAAGATAAATCCAAATTAATTGAGTACCTTCAATTTTTAATTGCACAAGAATTTTTTTCTAGCTAGCTAGCAGAGAAAGGAAAAGCATAAAAGATAAAATATATTTAAAAAGATAAAATAGTAAATTCATCAGTTTTTCAACTAAAAATCGTCGTTTAGACGTTCATTTAAACACCTCAGCATATTTAGACATAGAAACCTCACACATTCTAGAATCTAGACGAACAAAACAGTTTCTACGATTGCGTTTCTCGTTTGCTATTTAAAAATTCAGATGCGTTTTACCCTTGAATGGTTTGTGTGTCACCAGTGCGTGGAGTGAGGAAAGACGGAATATGTAACTAGTGCAACACACGACTGATGGGAATAAAGACGCACGTGAATTTCGAGAATTGTGTACTTTGTCTCTAACATATCTGGGGCCCTGGGCACTTGGGTAATGGGGGCCCGACGGAAACAATAATATTGAGATTTGCGAGCCTGAATTATTTAATGGGGGAGTGAACATAGTATTGAGGGTTCTATAAAAATGTAATATTATAATAATAATATCAAACCTTATGTGTCCCACTACTGGGCACGGGTAACCTCCTCGTGGTTACATGTTTCCTCATGATGTTTACCGGTGGAAGGGAAGCGCTGTGCCGCGCTCCCGGCTGCATGGGTACCACCATCTTGCTTGTTTCTTCCGTGAGACAGCTTTGCTGTATTTCGGAGAGAAGGGCAAGACAGGCAGTGTAATTACTGGCACCGAGACTTAACATCTTATGTCTCAGGATAGGCAACACATAGATGAGTTGCCTGGGCTCGTTCCAGGTAAACTAGTTTTTATGTTCATGGGCGACGTCGAACACTTACCATCAGGTGGCACGTTTGTCGGTTTGCACAACTCTACTCGTTTCTCCCGTGAAACAGTATTTTTGTTGTGTTTCGGAGATATATTAATATGTCTTGGAATAGGCAACAGAGTGTGAATCGCCTTTTTTTTTCTTTTACTCCAGGAAATGCTCTGAGGCGTCCCGCATCATCATCTGGGTCTCCCCAGGCGGATATGTGGGACTCTCTGCGCCCGAAAGGTGGCAAGAAGGACGCAGCTCTTACCCACTAAAACCTAGCGAGTGCTAATAATGCCGCCTTTGGTAAAGTGCCTCGGATCTATTGAGCAAACAGGGCACCTCGACGGCTAGTCAGTCCCTCAAGGTACTGACGCCAGAGGGGTTGTCCCGCACCACAGAAAAACCTCTCCCAATGTCGGGACAGTACAATGGGTTGAGGTTTCCATCCTCACCCCTTGTCCCCCTGCTCTTTTGTGTCCTCTTCTTATAAGAGGGGTATAAAGAGCAGCTCCCTGGGCTCAATTTGCTTCGTCCAAGGTGCTGGGCACACCTTAGGCTACTGAGCCCCAACGACAAGGCCTGAACCATGGTGGGGATGAGTGAGTCACCTGGGCTAATATCAGGTTAACTTGTTTATGTTCATGGGCGACGCTGACCACTTACATCATGTCGCTCGTCTGCCCATTTGTCTATCCAACAATTTAAAAAATAAAATAAAAATTCACACGCTTAGTTGTCAGTAGCGTCTATATATACATAGAACGTCCACAGCCGGACTGCAACAAAGATAGAAAGATGGAATTTTCAAGTACCTGGCTTGTTCTGGTGGAATAATTTGACTATGAATGAATGAATCATTAAAAGGCCCAATCACCGAATCCGTCTTGTTAGTGACTTCTCCCTTCTAGGCTTTGTGATTTTTGAAGTTCTACTTTTAAAAGTGAAACGCGCCAAAAGAAGTACTTTGAAGTACTTCTTTTGGCGCGTTAGGGAAAAATGACGTGAGTTTATTTTTACGATGCGCGCGTGCACCGTCACGAAAAACCAACACCTTGAAGTTAGCTATACTCAACATTATTTTATATGACAACTAGCTGTTGCCCGCAGCTCCGCCCGCGTTAACTTTTGTAAAAAAAACCCTTAACATTTAGGGGGATGAAAAATAGATGTTGACCGATTCTCAGACCTATCCGATATGCACACAAAATTTCATGAAAATCGGTTGAGCCATTTCGGAGGAGTTTAATTACGTACACCGTGACACGAGAATTTTATATATTAGAGATTTTCCGTTGCAATTTTCATAATAATGATAGTATAGACGTCAGAAGAAGATAGAGTTTTTAACTACACAATAAGCATAAAGGTTACAGTGTAATGAAATTGTACTATGTATTTTTCTTTAAGGAGAATAACTTCTAACGCGTGTACATAAGTACACACAGTAGTTGGATAGGCAAACTGGCCCTTATGGTAAGACGTTACCCATGTACATAAACTAGTTTACTTATAACTAATCCAGGCAACCAAGGCAACTCATATTATATCCCCACCATGGATCAAGCCTTGTCGTGGCGGTGGGGCTCAGTAGCCTAGGGTGTGCCCAGCACATTGGGCGAAATAAATTGAGCCGAGGGAGGTGCTCTTTTTACCCCTCTTATAAGAAGAGGGGACAAAAGAGCACAGGAATAAGAGGCGAGGATCACCCTATTGCACTGTCCCAACGTTGGGAGGGGTTGTCCTGTGGTGCGGGACAACCCCTCTGTGGAGGTGGCTGCAGTCCCTTGAGGGACTCACTAGCCGTTGAGGTGCCCAGTTTGCTCATTAGATCCGGGGCATCTCACCAAAGGTGGCATTGGTGGCACTCGACGTGTTTTAGCAGAGTCCCACATACCCACCTAGGGAGTCCTCCCTCCCCCGCGGGATGTCTAAGAGCATTTACCGGCGCAAAAAAACACCGCCGTCACCCTCTAGAGTACTCTAGACAAAGTATAATAGCGGTTTTAAAAAGGATATGATAGCGTAATTAGTAGATACGCTATAATATCAAAAACCGTTACTCACAATTTTACGTACGTGAAACTAGAATTACAATTACTTTCTATTCTAGTGCAAATGCAAGTGTGCAAGGAAGATAATTCTGAGCACAGAGATAATGACTGGGAGGAAATTGTAATAAGATGCATCATCAACATCATCATCAGCTTCTATCCGTCCACTTAGGATTATTTAGGTCCCCCTCAATGAATGCCAAGACGGGCAAGCCACTCTCATCCAACACGATATGCGAATTAAAAAAAGCACACATTTTAGCTGTGGTTCTCAGGCAGGATCGTCTTTGCACCGGTGGTAGATTTAATTGACATTCAAACGCTACTTTGGTGCAATACACACATAAGAAGTGAAGCTTCAGTAGCCTACGCGATAACGAGATTAATATAGATTATCAGGAGTAAGAGGATTTTAAAAACGTTATTGAACATAAATTGTTTAAAATCGGTTATGTATTATTTAGTTAAGGCGGTATATTGGCAAATACACAGTGAGAAGCGCTTGGCAAAAAATCAGGAAAATTATTCCCGCGTAATTTATCGGCCTGGAAAAAAGATATGTTATATTCAAGGATATTACCTAGAACCCTTGTAAGTTCATTACACGATTAGATTAACTTGACTCGATCATAAAAAATCCCAAACATAGCATAAATTTAAGCAAAGCCTGTACACATTTGTAGGAAAAAATATTTCTTTTAAATTTGAAATTTATATCATAATTTTCTTCATTTCAACCTACGTAACCTATGTTTATTCAAATTTAATTTATTTCACTTTTTCGGTACAAAAACTAAAAAAACCATAAATAAAACAACTGTTTCGGGCGGGCCGATGCAATACCGTGCCGCCCGCGGCCCCGCAGTCGCGGTTTGGCCGCTGTCACGGTCGGATCTATGTCAAATTTTTCTTTACGTGTTTTAAACAAAAATGGCAAACAAAAACAATAAAACGAAGAGTAAGATCTCAATTTCAACATCGAGAAGGAGATCAGTCAAAAAGAGATTTATGAAAAAGTAAGTACTCGTATATTATATTAAAGTTAACTGTTTTTTTATATAACATAAGTACCATGTCACGGAATCAGGATGTATATGAAGCAGTTAATTTTGATACCGGTAACCGATTTTTTTGAATTAATAGTTTTGCTACTATTAGGTAATCAAACAGATTCCTTTTTAACCGACTGTGCCAAAAGAAAGGAGGGTAATGTTATTCGGGTGAATTTATGTAGGTAAGTACGCTTATACTCCTGCTGACTGAACGGCTTTAGTGATTTTCGTAAATGAGGTGTCGTTTATGAGGATGCTATTGAACGGAAACAGACATACAATCAAAATTTTGAATTTACAATAAGTGTTATTGGGAAAATACTCCCTATATTTTAAAATAAAATTAGCAACTGGCATTCCTATTTCAGCTTGAAGTTTAAAACTTCAGATGAAATACCGCATTCAGAAAATTCACTTTGGTACAATGGAAAACAAACTGAAGTCCGCAGAAACCTTGAATTTCGAGACTGCTGACTCTAATTGTAACAACTTGAAGCTCCTAATCAGTGACACCTTAGTGAATATACAGAAGAATAGGAATGATATACCTGATCTCAGACCAAACTTTGGAACTGAAGCGTAGACGAAAGGAATTAAAAGTCAAAGGACTAAAAGATTCAGAGGTGAGCAAAGAGTATGAAAAGTGTTATGCCAAACTATTGCTGAATGGTTCAGAATTGATAAAGACAAATATACAGTAAGTACTTGCTCAGAAAAACACTTCTTAAAGTACCAAATTGCAGACCTATTTAGAAAAGTTTTTTTTTTACTTACTAAAGAATTTAAGCCTAAAACACGGCTAATAACATTAATGGTACATTCTCTTCATCTATAAGAATAAATCGCTGAAAGAAGCTATTGTGAAGAGTTGTACAAAAGCAATACGATGGTTGACGTAGTGTACCCTATGTATGTGATTAGGATAATTTAGAACTGCTGGAGTCTAAAACTCTGCGATCCAATGTATATGTTGCTCTCAACTACCTTAAAATGAGGAAAACATCAGATTCTGATGCAATAACGGCAAAGTTTTCAAATTTCTTGCAAAGATTAAGCCACGTAATTTGTAGCAAAGGTGGCCTGTTAGTCTAGTGGTTAGTGACCCTGACTGCTAAACCAGAAGGTCGTGGATTCGATCCCCACACAGGACAAATGTTTGTGTAATGAACATGATAATTTGTTCTGTGTCTGGGTGTAATTTATCTATAATATGTATGTATTTAAAAATATATCAGTATTTATCATTTGTTCATCATTTGTTCATTGTATCATCAAGGCAGACCTAGTTTGGGATCAGATGGCCGTGTGTGAGTTGTCCCAGCATATTATTATTATGGGCTACTGGAAAATGGGTCATCTACACAAAAAGGGTTTCACAAATCAATGTGTTCCATCGCCACACAGCCACGTTATCCCAGAGTGTGACAATAAAGATGATGATGCAAACTTGGCATACGTACACTAAGGTGAAACTAAATTATTGACATCACATAGGTTTTACAAAAACGTTTCACCAACTATTACAATATATTCACAAGTACCTTGTTTTTTTTTGTTTCATTTTCGTACCGTTTTCAGGAGCTGCCAATCAAACGAAAACTATTAAGTATTTCTAACAAGTAAAAAAATATTAAAAGCAAATGAGGCTGACGTTACTTTTAATAAATTAATACAAATAACGTTGTGTTTTAACAATAATATACTTTTTAATAGGTTAGACAGTCTCTAACCTTGTGTAAGTGGTTTAAGTATGAAAGCTATACACAATTAGAAAGTTCTTAAAATTATGTAATCAAAGCTAACCCTGAATTAATGTCTTGTTTCTACGCCTGTTGTTTTAAGATATTCAACATATTTTTAGTGGTAACAAAAGGGCGTACAGAAATCATATTAGATTTTAATAAAATAATTACAGCTCTGGAGTAAGTGTCTTAATGTTTGTAAGATAGTTTTAAATTGAATACAGTACTTTAATAAGAAATTACTTATTCATCACAATAAAACAATATTCTCTTTTGTACGCCCCAAAATTAGTATCAATTTTTATACTATATTATAGTAGATGTTGCCAAAATTGCGTTGAAAGAAAGAGGCGTACTTACCGTTTATCAAAAACTATGCGTGCTATAATTTGAAAAGTCTTACCAGACGGTAAGTTATGACAGATAAAGATAAAGAATGACAAATATCAGCCTTATACAATCAACTAGTTTTGTTTTATTCATTATTTTGTCTTTCCTGTAAAACTGTAATTTTGTATACGCTCCTTTGTTATGAAGCCCTAGATATATATCCATTCAATAAAAAGTGGTTATTTTAATATTACAATCAGGCACTCCAATTTTTTATCTGTATAGATAAATACCAAAATCGGTATAAAATTAAATGATAGTAAGTATGAACAGCTCTATATAGTTCCGGCGAGTGACATACGTAATAAAATTCAAAATTCCCGCATTGTCATAATGCGTAGTCTCGCGTCCACCACATACGCGGCGCCCCACACCTCATCACCCAGAGGGGTAAGTAGTGGTCTGCATCTTCGCCTTAACCGTTAAAGATGGGTACACGTGCGGCTGTTACATATAAAAAAAAGTGCGTGCGTACAAAGTATACAATATGTCAGAAGTGAAACTTATTTGGCAAACCAATTTTTAAATCTCGTTTATATTTATACTAATCTAAAGCTTTAAATTTTCGAGACTTTGATGCGACCTTCGCTCTATCTCACTCTCTCACTCTCTCTCAATCGGTCTCAATCACTTTCTCCCTCTTCTTGGACAAAAACGTTGCAAATTTTCGTGACGTTTCATCTGTAAAAATTTTACCCTCATGCGCGCAAATAAAATATAGTTTTATTTTCTTTGACGACTTTATTGAAATTATAAATAAATTATAAATCGCTGCTGCCATCTACCGGGTCACTTTCAACATATTTAACGCCATCTAACGACCAGGACCAGGCAGAACGTTTTAGGAAATACTATAGGTACTTGCATTATTTTTTTGACGACCTCTCGACCTCTGTGGCTCAGTGGTAAGCGCGTTGGCGCTCAAGCCGGAGGATGCGGGTTCGGATCCCGTCAGGGAACAAAAATATTTTCTGTGTTCCTGGCTCATGGATGTGTATCAAATATATTGTGTATTATAATAAAAATATTAAATATATGTATATTATAAAAGTATTAAATATATTATTTCCGTTGTCTGGTACCCGTAACACAAGTTCTTCGTGAACTTACCACGGGACTAGATTGACATGGTGTGCAAGCGTCCATAGATATTATTATTATTATTCTATCTTATTATCTCCCCGGCTATATGAATATTATCTGTTTTTGCCGTCGCTTTTTTCGTTTCATCGAATTATCAAATCACAAAGGTAGGAACCAAAGCTTTCTTCAAATGAATTTGCTCAGAATATCTGTGCTCGCTCGACATCACACATCAACGCAACCATGTATGTCTGTCAACATTCGTCAAGCTACTGTAAAGCCTTACTGTAATTACACTCCCTATTTACTTACTCTGTTTACAAAATATTGTTCACACAAAAGTGTAATTACATTTACACAATATGATTACACAAAGTATACACAAGTCAAACGTAAATCACAATTATATTTTGTTTAACAATAATGAGTGGCCTGTTGGTCTAGTGGTTAGTGACGCTGACTGATAAACCAGAAGGTCGTAGGTTCCCACCCAGGACAAATGTTTGTGTGATGAGCATGATCATTTGTTCTGCGTCTGGGTGTTGTTTATCTATAATATGTATGTATTTATAAATATATAAGTATGTATCAGTTGTCTGGTTACCATAAGAACGGGCTGTGCCTAGTTTGGGATCAGATGGCCGTGTGTGAGTTGTCCCAACATATTATTACTATTTATATATCGGATCCGACGGACGATGTACAATACGAAAGTTTTAGTGTACCGAATTGTGAATCTAAACTATTCTCGAATCCATATGATATACACAAAATTTTATGAAAATCGGCCTAGCCTTTTAGGGGTTCAGTGTAAAATCAGAATAATATAATTTACAGATTCTACCGGTTTCGCCCGTCAAAATGTAATCAAAAGTGTACAGGTAGAATAACATCAAATGAAAATATAATATGTACAATTAAAATATTCGATAAATCAAGATATCAGTATTCACTTGGTATTCACTGTTTTTTTTTTTTATGCTAGTTGGATAGGCAAACTGGCAAACGTGCCACGTGGATTCACTGTAAAAACGAGATTGATACCCTTATTCATCATTTTGTAGAGTTTATTATAATAATAATAATATCAACCCTTATATGTCCCACTGTTGGGTACGGGTCCTCGAAATCAGGCGAGGAGGGTGTAGGGACATAGTTTACCGATGCGGACCGGGCGGAAAGGACCCCCACCGGGGGCTGCCCTCCAGATCGGAGGGGTGAGGATCAGGATGAGCCCCCATAATAAATATCTGGGGCTCATCCTTGATGGAGGACACTTTGCACAGTTGGGTCCGAGGGTCGTAAAGGCGGCGAGTGCGTTGGGCAGACTCCTCCCGAACCTCGGAGGACCAAGCGCCGCCTGCAGGCAGCTATACTCCGGTGTCTGCCGGAGTATGGCGACATACGGTGCTCCCATTTGGGCGGGTCAACTTACCGTGTGCAGTAGGGCCCAGTTGCGTTCGGCGCAGCGGGTCATCGCAGTAAGAGTGATTCGGGGGTATCGTAAGATATCGTGGGCAGCAGCAACTGCCCTAGCCGGTGAACCCCCCTGGGAACTTGTGGCGGATGTTCTTGCTGAGGTGCACTCCTATGTCTTGGATAGGAGGTCTCTCGGCGAGAGCCTGACGCTGGACGGGATCCTGAGGGTCCGCCGACTAGGGCAAGAGGCGTTAATGCTGAGGTGGGGAGAGGACCTGGCGTGGGAGCCGTATGGCAAACGCCTAACGGTTGCCCGGCGTCCGGTCCTAGAGCGGTGGATGCGTCGTAAACGTAAACCCCTCACCTTCTGTCTAACACAGGTGCTCACCGGGCATGGCTGCTTCGGTGAGTACCTGTGCCGGACGGCCCAAAGGGAGCCGGCAACTGTATGTCACGATTGTGGCGCGGCGGTGGACTCGGCCCAGCACACTCTAGAGGTGTGCCCGAGATGGGCGGCGCTGCGTCACGATCTGACGTCAGTTATCGGAGGGGACTTGTCTTTGCCGAGGTCAGGTGGACGTAGAAATTTAGAAAAACCCATTTCATGACATCACAGGGGTCGGGATCGAACCCGCACCTCTCACTCAAGAGGCCAAACCCAAACCCACTATACCATCGCCACTTACATACTATATTTGTCTTATTTAATAGGATCACCACATGACAGGGCAGCATGTAAGAGGTAGCGCCATGCTGCTTTGTGGCCGTGTTGGGCCGGCACTCACATAACCTCTCACTCACATAACACCGGCGTCAAGTGACAGCTATGCTGTTGCGTTTCGTGCGGTTTGTGAGTATCCAGTGGCCCATTGGGATAGGTAAAAGGAGGGCAACGAATCTGCATAACTTTTGTTGTGCGGTAGTCACCAAATTATAATAGGGCTCCCATTGCTCGATATATAATAAGGAGGTACCTTATTATATAAAAAAAACTTTGCGAATGATCAAAAACGTCAAATATATCTAATATATCATCAGGCAGGGGTTTTCACATCTTCCTTTACAGGTATTCACAAATAGCTATTAAATCAAGAGGGTTATTTAATAACTACAACGATATTCAATTATACAAGGCGCAGAACCGGCCTCACATGGAATACTGCTCTCACCTCTGGGCTGGAGCGCCCCAATATCAGCTCCTTCCATTTGACCGCGTCCAACGCCGGGCGGCTCGAATCGTCGATGATAATGTGATCTCCAATCGGCTTGATCCCTTGGCGCTGCGTAGAGATGTCGGATCGCTCTGCATCTTCTACCGCATCTACCACGGGGAGTGTTCTGAGGAATTGTTCGGATTAATACCTGCGGCAGAATTCCACCACCGGACATCGCGTAAGAATTCCAAATTTGACCCACACCATCTTGATGTCCGGAAATCCACAACATCTAGATTTTTACGGCATTTCCTGCCTCGCACTACAAATATATGGAATCAGCTGCCACCTATGGTGTTTCCGAACCGATACGACTTAGGGACCTTCAAGAAAAGAGCATACTCACATCTAAAAGGCCGGCAACGCACCTGCTGATCTCCTGGTATAGCGGGTGTCTGTGGATGTCGCTATTCACTTACCATCAGGTGAACCGACTGTCCGTTTGCCCCCTCTTCTATAAAAAAAAAAAAGATATTTGAAACGTAACCTCCAAGAGCATATTATTTGAAAGGCCGACTGCCCCTTTTCCTAACACGTCATCACCATCAGCCCGTTATTGTCCACTGTGGCCCTCTCTTTTCTCAGCCAATCTCCTCTGTCCCTTGTACTTGTATCATCCATGTTTTGCCCACCTTCCCACGTCAACGGTCCATCTTGCCACATGACGTTTCGGACTTCTCCGACCCAGTCTAGGGCACCATTCGGTCACCGTGGACCACCTTTTTTTCTTTAACTCCGGGAAATGCTCTGAGGCATCACACCGGGGAGTGGGTCTACCCAGGCGGGTATGTGGGACTCGCTGCGCCTGAAATGTGGTAAGGTGGACGCAGCTCTACCCACTAAAACCCAATGCCACCTTTGGTGATATGCCCCGGATCTGTTGAGCAAACAGGGCACCTCGACGGCTAGTCATTCCTTCAAGCGACCGACGCCATCTCCACAGAGGGTTTGTCCCGCACCACAAAACACCTCCCAACGTCGGGACAGTGCAATGGGGTGAGGTTCCCATCCTCGTCCCTTATCCCCTCCTGCTTTTTTGACTCCGCTTCTTATAAGAGGGGTACAAAGAGCAGCTCCCTGGGCTCAATATGCTTTGCCCAAAGTGCTGAGCCCCATCGCCACGACAAGGCTTGAACCATGGTGCGGAAAGTGGGCCACCTGCCTATCAGTGTCCTGCCCAACTGCAAAAAAAAAGAAACAAATAAATAACCAGGTACAGCCCAATAATAACGGTTGTTTCATAACCAATTGTTTAGGGGCTATATAAACATATTCCGTTACGGCCCTGTTATTACAAGGGCCTGTCGCGAAAAAACGCGACAGCCTTACAAATGTATGCGCATACATTACCTTACAGATACGGACCGCTAAAATGTCGCTGTGCAGGAAATATGGAAGATGGTGGTCTTTTTATAAAAAAATCACGTAAACGACTCCAGTAGGCTCGTAAGAGCTTAATAAATATACATATTGACCCAACGATTCCATTCTGTTTTTCCGAATTGGGCCTGACGAACTAAGATACGACTAACAACTAATGTGCATTTACATCAGATTGTTTATTCGTTGCTAAGCAACTGATAGACTTTTTCAAATAACAAATTTTATTTTGAAAAATGAGAGGCGTGCATTACGGTCTTAAAATGAAGTCAAGCTAAATTTGTTCAGTCTTTATTAAGAGGTAGTGTCATGCTGCTTTACAACCAAGTTGGGCCAGCACGACCGGGGTTACCTCTCGCTCACATAATACCAGCGTAAAGTGACAGCTATGTCACGTTTCGAGTGGCTTAAGATTCCAAAGGGAAAAGGAAGACAAGGGGTATCCGGAAAAACATAAATGAATTTTGTAAGAAAAGTGATATTCATAGTAGGGATACACGTAATAGACACAGGTTACATGCACCAATGATTAGACTTTCGAAAGTAAGCAATTCTTTTAAAGGCAACTGTATACGCTTTTACAATAGGATCCCAGAAAACGTTCAAAAGCTCTCCATAAAAAAAATCAAAAAAGTTGTTAAAGAGCGTTTGTGTGGTAAAGCATATTATAAAGTAAAAGATTTCATAGAAGATACCACACCATGGGGATAAGGCGTTCCTCCCGGGCATTTCAAGATAAGATGTTAAAATTGTTATATAATATATATTATTTGAAAAGATTAGTTCCACTGAGTTTGTTTCGCCGGTTCTTCTCAGTGGGCTTACCTTGGAACCGGTGGTAGATTCAATTGACGTTCAAAAAGATACTGTATTAGTACTATTTTGAATAAAAAAAATTGATTTGATTTGTATGGGCGTCGATAGTCGTCAAAATACTTCGACTGCTCGCTTGTCCTCCTATGATTAAAAAAACCATGTCTAGGTGCAGGCTATGCTCATCATACAAATCATCTGCACTTGGGACTGCACGGGATTCAAAGTTTCCACATAGCACGGGATTGCGGAAGAGGCGCTATGCGCTCCTCCTGCCTACCGTCTAATGGGACTTGGAGTAAGGTTGGGTACCTGTACTGGTAGAAAAGTTCCAGCGTCGGTGAGGGGGCATCAGGTTGTCAGAGTTCCCCCATACAGGCTAGCCCTTTTGAAGGAACCGGCCCGCCGCGGGAGTGTCCTGTGTCAGTTCGGGACGTTCCCCTTCAAGCTGCGGCTGAAGGCAGCAGTAAAAACACCTTTTAAAGTGTTGGTCAGGGTGTAAAAAAGAAACATAAATAGGCGCCATATTAGCCCTCCATTGGGGTCGATAGGCTGATCATGAATACCAGGCACGGCAAAAGTTCAGCAGTTTTTATATGTATTCCTACTCAGGTGCAAATCTGTAATACACGCGAAATACTGCGTGTTACATCATACTGATCAAATATGTCCTTTTAGATGGCCTACTTTGTCTTTTGATCAAATGTATTGACCTTTTAGACATTTTAACTTCTATTGGTGATATACCTTTTAGATGTTACATCTTGTCTATTCATCAAATAGATCGACTTTTAAAATGATCTAATTTGTCTGTTTATCAAATATCTACACATTTGAGTTGATAAATGATGAAATGAAACAGATTGACCTTTTAGACTTTTAAACTTGTCTATTGATGAAAAAGATTGACCTTTTAGTACCTTAGACCTGACTCATGGTTGGTATAAAGTTTGCGAAACTTTGTAAATCAAATCCTTATGTCGTATGTAATACGCCTTATATTACGTTTATTGTTAGAACTTCATCATCATCAGCCTCTATCCGTCCACTGTTGAATATAGGCCCAGACGGCTGGCGGCAAGGGGCCACTCGCATCCAACACGGACCGGCCACTGCACGGAGATCGTCTTCCCATCTGGAACTTTAGTTTACTTTTAACTTTTCTTTCTTAGAACATGTAAGGGTTTTTTTTTTTTTTTTTTTATAGAAGAGGGGGCAAACGGATAGTCGGTTCACCTGATGGTAAGTGAAAAGCGACATCCACAGACACCCGCTACACCAGTGGATTAGCAGGTGCGTTGCCGGCCTTTCAGATATGAGTATGCTCTTTTCTTGAAGGTCCCTAAGTCGTATCGGTTCGGAAACACCGTAGGAGGCAGCTGATTCCATATAATAGTCGTGCAAGGCAGGAAATGCCGTAAAAATCGAGATGTTGTGGATTTCCGGACATCGAGATGGTGTGGGTGAAATTTGGAGTTTTTCCGCGATGTCCGGTGGTGGAATTCTGCTGCAGGTATTAGTCCGAACAATTCCTCAGAGCACTCCCCGTGGTAGATGCGGTAGAAGATACAGAGCGATCCGACATCTCTACGCAGCGCCAAAGAATCAAGCCGATTGGAGATAACATTGTCGTCGACGATTCGAGCCGCCCGACGTTGAATGCGGTCAAATGGAAGGAGCTGACATTGGGGCGCTCCAGCCCAGAGGTGAGAGCAGTATTCCATGTGAGGCCGGATCTGCGCCTTGTATAATTGAAGGCGGTGTGAAGGCATGAAATACTGCTTCGCCCTATTGAGCACGCCGAGTTTCTTCGAGGCTAGTTTAGCCTTTCCTTCCAAATGACCACGAAACTGCACATCTCTCGATATATCGACGCCAAGTATCCCAATGCTGGCTGAGGCGGTTAGGGAAGTGCCTTCGAATTATAGAGGAACAACGAAGGGTGATTTTTTAGCGGTAAACGCGCAAACTTGTGTCTTGTTGGGGTTACATTGGACTAGGTTAAGTCGCCCCCATTCCGAGACTCTGGCCAGCAGAGACTCGATTTCAGACACAAGTTTGTTCCGACACTCATCGACTTGTTCCCGAGAAATATTAGGGCGGCCAGTGTATAAAGCATCTCCAGTGCTGTCATCCGCATAGCAATGAATGCCGCTGGTTTTCAGCATATCATTGATATGCAGAAGAAACAGTGTTGGAGATAGTACACAGCCTTGGGGAACACCAGCATTTACAGACTTGAGGTCCGAGCATGCACCGTCGACAACGACCTTAATACTCCTGTCTGCCAAAAAACTGGTGATCCACATACATAATTTCTCGGGAAGCCCATAAAATGGTAGCTTTGCAAGAAGTGCTTTATGCCACACCCGATCAAAGGCCTTCGCTATGTCCAAATTAACCGCCAGCGCCTCCCCCTTGCTCTCAACTGCTTCCGCCCATCGTTGCGTTAGGAATATTAGAAGATCACCAGCTGAGCGATTCCGTTGAAAGCCATATTGGCGATCGCTAATCAGCTGGTGCTCCTCCAAATATCGCCGGAGCTGGCAGTTGATTATGGATTCCATAATCTTTGAGAACAAGGTAGTTATGGCTATTGGTCTGTAGTTGGACGGGTCTGAGCGTTCCCCTTTCTTAGGGATCGGGTGTACCAAAGCTGTCTTCCACGAGCATGGGGCGACGCCTAATGAGTAAGAGTGCCGGAAAAGACGCGTAAGGACGGGTGCCAACTCAGGAGCACAAGTTCGTAGCATTAATGGAGGGATGCCGTCAGGCCCACTCGACTTATGGATGTCCAGCGAAAATAGTGTTTTGCGTACGGAGCTCTGTCGGAAAATTATTTCCGACATTGAAGTATCACACCGAGGGATCGTCGGTGGTATTTTTCCCTGGTCATCCAAAGTCGAGTTGGAAGCAAAAAGAGTGCCTAGAAGATGGGCCTTCTCTTTCGCGGTGTGGGCCAACGAGTCATTCCTCATGTGCAGAGATGGTAGGGATGGCTTACAAAAATTCCCTTGAACAGCCTTGGCAAGAGACCAGAATGCACGAGTTCCCGAAGGAAGTCGAACCAATCTCTCGCCAATTCTGTTCACGTACTCCGCTTTTGCTTCAGCAATAGCTCTTTTGAAGGACCTGGAGGCAAAGTTATACTCCTTTTTCAATGCGCTGGTCTTTACATCCTGGGACATCGATGCTTTGGCCCAGGCTCGGTAGCTTAACCGTTTATGGCGTGCAGCCATCTTACAGGTTTCACCAAACCAGGGCTTGGATTTGCCGCCTATAGGCACTGCAGAGCTAGGAATGAAAAGCTCCATGGCTTGCAGCACCACATCGGCAACAGAATCGGCAACGATGTCTGGATCATCCAACGAGAAGAAAATTCGCCCCCATGGGTAGGATGCAAAGAAGGACCGCATCCATCAGCTGACCTATAGTGCCAAACGCGGCGGCAGCCCGCAAAACGAGGCCATGATGGGCTTGCGACAGGTACAGAACTCCGGATCAGACAGTGGTCCGATGAGCCAAGTGGAGCGTCCACGGAGACCACGTAATTGTCCGGGTGAGAGGTCAGCAAAAGATCCAACAGGGAAGGCGTATGATCTTCCAATCACCAAGAATCACGATCTCTGCGGATGGGATCTGTTGTAGCACGGAATCTGTAGACATTTGAATGTGCTCCACAAGTCGGTCGGTTTCGTCATTACCGCTATGGGACCTATATAGGCAGGCATAGACGCGGGGATGGTCGTCGCTGTAAATGCGCAACCAGAGGATGGAGAGGTCCCTACCTTCAAGACTGCCAAGGCGACGAGAGCAGACATCCTCTCTGACGTACGCGCAAACTCCAGCCCGCGGTACAAAAAAGTGTTCTAATTTGTACCCCGGACAAGAGAGATAAGAAGTATCAGCCGGAGAGGCTATCTGAGTATCGGTTAAAAAGAGCAAGGCCGGCTTCGCCGTCTGGAGGTGGTAATGGACGGCGTCAAGATTGGTATGAAGTCCCCTAATGTTACAGAAATCCACGGTCATAGAGGTAGGGGACTTCTGCCGACGGCTCCGTGAACCTGTCCTGAGCCCGGAGGCCTAGAGAGGGATTCTCCGGTGCTTGCGCGACCGGTACCCTCCTGGGGTAGTCTTTGAGTATTCTGTGCTGTCATGAGTGTGGGGGGGGGGGCACCGGATCTCTCACAAACCGAACGAAACACGACGACATTAGCCGCATTTGACGTCGATGTTATGTGAGAGCGAAGTACTTCCCCGGACGCGCAGGCCCATTCAGCTGCAAAGCAGCATGGCGCTACTTCGTAAAGGGTACTCATAACTGTATGAACTCTAACTCATAATATGTAAATATGTAATACATACATATCAATTACATATCTCAATAATACTAGTGGCGGTCCGATGCGACTGTCAAACGATTGTATAAATTGGCCGAAACCCCGTCAAAAGAAACGAATGAAAGGAAAACATCCGACCTCTCTGACACAAACAAATTCAATAATTGCTGGAACAATATTTATGAAGGACGAAAAAATATCTTTGAATAACGTATTGGAAAATTCAAAATTAATTTACCGTTTGCTTGGGCAGCAATAAAAAGGGGCCCCATGATTTACTCGGGGCATTTTGGGCCCTGTGTAAATAACGTCACAGCCAGAATTTTTGTTTATTAGCCAACAGATTTATGGATTATGGATTTAAGATTTTTCGTGATCCGAAATTTTAAAGCAATGAATTTTGGTAGCTACTTTACGCACTCTCTATCGGAGCTTAGTCTGCAAGGGTACCATTATCCTATTTATTCTATAAAACAGCTTTGCTGTGTTTACAGGGCAGTATACAATTGGCACCGAGATCCACTGGTGTCTCAGGATAGGCTAGGCTAGGTAGTGGAGTGCATGGTAGGCAGTTCACTTCTTCTGCAAGGTAGTGATGTCGCAGAAGGAGGAGGCAGAGCGGGAGAAGGAGCGCACTGGCACTTTCTGCAGGAGAGCGCGGCGGCGGCAGGCGGTTGAACTGCCGTGAGGGACCTGTCCGTGGCCAATTGAGGGATCCGCCGCGCGCGCGTAAAGACCGAGCTATAAGGCACCCTTATGTGTTCAGGGTGCCTTAAGCGGAGAAGGAGGAAGGGACGACCCCCCCCCCTGCCTCCAGAGGAGAGTGTCAGATGGACGCCGTTGAGACCCCGTGGACTTCCACAGCTCCCACGCCGGGCCGGCCATGCGACGAGGAGAACACAACTGGGATTTTGTGGGTAAAGTCCACCTTACCATCTTCTCGGTCGCAGAGAGTCCACCATAACTCCCGCTCCTCCCAGGCCCGATGGTATGCCTAATTAGGATAACTTAGCCGTAAGACTAGTTATTATGCACTTTCTGTCTTTGTCACGTGTTAGTGGAAAGAACAGAACAGAATCTTATGTCTCAGGATACATGAATTTGGGATATTTCCAAAATAGCTCGCATATGCACGATGTTAGGCATTTACCATGAAGTGCCTATCCAACTAACATTCTAATGATCATCATCATCAGCCTCTATCCGTCCTCTGCTGAAAATAGGCCATCCTCAATAAACGCCAAGACGACCGATCCCTTGCCACTCGTATTCAACACGGACCGGCCACCGCACGGTGATGGTCTTCCCACCTGGTTAATGATCTAACAACACTTCATCTACCTAAACGTGGCCTCCACTCTAGAACCTTATTGCCCCATCGGCCATTCGTTCTTTTGCGTGTGTGACCAGCCCACTGCCACTTCAACGAGCTTATTCTTAGCGTGATATCGGTAACCATAGTTCTCTGGCGGATGTCTTCGTTCCGAATCCTATCTGTCAAAGAACCCAGCATAGCACGCTCCATAGCACGTTGAGCTACGGCAAACTTACGGAGCAGTCTTAAATTTAGAGGCCACAACTTGTTTTCATATTTTCTTCATTTGGTGACAAAGCATAACGCCATGTTCGAGAATTATTTTCATAAAAATCGATGCCAGCATTCCAATAAGGAAAATACAATAAAGGATTAAACCGTGAAAGGAAGATATAGGAAAACTCTGGACAAAGCTGGCCCCTCGCCAACTTCCATAAAAACGCAATAGATTACCATGTTTTGGCAAATGTGTATTGTATTAACATTTAATTTTGCTAGCTTATGAAATTTTTACGATCTTTCTGTTATACCCGACTGCGTTAGAGAGGGTTATGTTTTGAGTGTATTATGTCTTTAGCTCTATAGTTTGAACGGATTGATGAATTTTAGTTTGAGGGTTGTATTTAAATTCGGCTTATATTACTTAATAGCGTTTTCAGGGTTCCGTTCATGAAAATGACAAAACGGAACCCCTATCACTTTCTTGTGCGTCTGTCTGTTTGTAAGTCTGTCAAACGAAACCCTATAGAGTTCTTCCCATTGACATAGAATAATGAATTAGTAAGAAGACTAACTCTAACAACACAAGTAAAGCAAAACATCTGAAAACCGTTATGTTGTTGTTAAATTACATGAAAAATATTTAAATTAAAACAATTTTTTTTTTATTACTTTTTTAAGTAAGTTAGAAAAAAATTCTTAACCAAAAATGAAATTCATAAAAGACGAAATATCTTGATTTCTTACACAAAAACTAATTTATTGTTATATATAACTATAATATGTTTATCCTATAATATATCCATCACCCAATATAGACATTATTATACTTATCCAAAAGGGAATCGAACCTTCCTAACCGGTGTCAAATTATCTAAAGTAAGACATCCCTTATCATTAACCCCCAAAAACACCCTGATTATAGGCCATATATCTAAAACTTTCGCATATTTTGGGAGTCATTAAGCACAATTTTGTGTAAAATTCGCAAGTTAAAGGCACTAACTCAACGTTGTTCGGAGCTGCGGTGAGGACTGTGTTTCGCCATTGTCCATTCCGTTCATGATAAATGTTTCAAGTGAGAATGTAATAATTCTTGACTATTGGTCTATTCGGCATTTTATGTAGTTAATTTAATAACTGTTGCCTAGATTTACAAAATAAACCGCCTTATGACATCCGCAAAATCAAAAGTTATGCAGATGCCCTCCTTTTCTCTATCCCCCAATGGGCCAACGGAAACTCACAAACCGCACGACAGCATAGCTGTCACTTGACGCCGGTGTTAAGTAATCGAGAGTTACCACCACGGTCGTGCCGGCCCAATTCGGCTGTAAAGCAGCACTACCTCTTAGAACTATGTTTATTCAAAGTCAGCAACTTTTAGTGCATGGATATGTACTAGTCAATTACGAGGACACGTATGTATACAAGGTTGATAAAAGCGAGAGGCATTAAATTAAACCACGTATACTGTGTACCATTTTCAGGCTACACACCAAAACTTAGACCAATAGAATCAATAGTTTAGTCACAGGATATTTTTAAAGTTTTAAAGGCGCTCCGGTTTGTTCGACCCGGTGAGACGCAACGTGCTGTGCGACGTTGCCTTTTAGATTCGAAGGACATTTTACAAAGGTTTACAAAGAGATTTTACGTTTTACTTTGACTATTTACGTATTTAAGTTCTTTGAAAAACTTTTTTTTTATTGCTCTCAAACATTTTTTTTATAGTTTCGGATTAACCGTAAGCATGTGTAGTGTATGTAGTTTAATTTAATGCCCCTCGCTTTTATCAACCTTGTATAACACGCTTCATCCCAACACAATTTCTCTAGCCACATCCCTAATCTAGTAAAATGTTTCCGAAGAACAATATTTTTATCTACGACAATATTGGCGAGATCCTCAGCCATAATTCCTATCGTAACGGGACATTACATGAGAGGGACGTTTTATGGTGGATGAAAAAATATTTTCGATGTTACATCATACTTATATCGTTGAATAACCCTACTAATATTATAAATCTGTTTTACCCACAAACGAATGCGTTCTTTTTACCCACGGTTGCATAAATGAAAGACATGCTTTAAGAAGTTAAGGTAGGTTCCATCATAGCACCATGGTTCAAGCCTTGTCGTGGTGGTGGGGCTCAGTAGCCTAAGGTGAACCTATCATCTTAGCAAAGCGAATTGTGCCGAGGGGCTGCTCTTTGTACCCCTCTTATAAGAAGAGGGGACAAAAGTGCAGGGGGAACAAGGGGCGAGGATAGGAACCTCACCACATTGCACTAGACAACCCTTCTATTGAGATGGCGTGGTGGCATTGGTCCCTTGGGGGACTGATTATAGCCGTCGAGGTGCCCTGTTGCTCAAAAGATCCGGGGTACCTCACCAAAGGTGGCATTGGTCCACCCTCCTACTACGTGGGATGCTTAAAAGCATTTCCCGGTGCAAAAGAAAAAATCTGACTAATCGATTCGTTAAATATGGGGTGCATTTTAACTGACTTCCAAAAAGGAGAAGTCGATTTTATGCTGTAAAACTCCCCATAAAACCGATTTTCTAATCGATCTAGTATGTTCGGATTACAAGAGTGTAAATTTTAACCGACTTTAAAAGTAAGCGACAATTTTACCACGTAATTTCGTCGTTCGATTACATTTTACCCTTTAACGTAATATGTAGTTAGGGTAACGCAAATACAAACATGCAAACAAAGGCTGCTAAAGTCGTATGCTCTCACTTTGGCTTACTGCAGTCGGGTAAAAATGGTAACTATTTAACTATTTGGAGACAGACGTCATGTCCACTATTTTACTTAAGGCGCCGTTCCACCGCGTCGCACGCAGAGGCTACGCACGTAGTGTGTTCGTGAGTTGCAGTGGAAATAATGACATACATTTTCTTGCAAAGCAAAACATGATAAACGTGCGTAGCCTCTCTATTTGCCACGGTAGATCTGCCCCTTATTAAACGTACATTTAATAACCGAAATTTTGGGACGAAAACTATAAAAATGTGATTTTTTTGTCCTAGTAGTTCGTGAAAAGCTGTCGATTTGAAATTACAAACAGACACTTTAATGTTATTTATTTGAATAGATAACATTAGCTTACACTTTGAAAAGCAATTCTAAAATCTAACAATAAATCCGAAAATAATTCTAGATATTTCTATATCCTATATTTCTGACAGCTCTGACAATTCCACAAGGTGCTAGATTCCGAACAATAGCGTCGATTAGGCTGACACCAAACATTCTGTGGTTCTATTGAAATATTTTACGAAAAACTGAATTTGCATATCCGAAAATCATATGTATCGCATGTACATGTTTATCATTATTATTGCCTTTTTTTTTTCTTTAACGCCGGGAAATGCTTTGAGGCATCCCGCGGGGGAGTGGGTCTCTCCACGTGGGTATGTGGGACTCGCTGCGTCCGACAGCTGGTAAAAATTGTTTCTTTATTGTGAAGAAAATACGGTATTCCATGTACAAATACTTTACTTGATAAGTCTACAATATGAAACACTTCCTCAGCACGGATGTCCGATCAAACACAGTTGACTCTCCTTGTTCACAATGTAATCCGGCAGAGTAACGTCCTTCTCAAAATATACTGGTAGAATGCCCCGCAACACCACCATCGGTGTCCTTTTATACTAAACTGACAATAGACAAACCTACAACTACCAATACCCACAAAATCGATATTAATATAAATACTACTGAAAATCATAACATTATAATGAGTGAAATTTGTGTAAAAATTAGAAAACAATATGTATGTCTTGTTACTGTGATGTACATCCAACTAGATAAGGGCGATCTGAAGCAGTCGGCTCAAGTTTGAAAATGAAACGGACAAAGGCTTGCGCACACTACTATCAATTTCTGCCAATTAGAACACGTTAAAACCGCTTGCTGGAAACTATACGTTACTCTGCCTACAAAATACGTATTCAGACTATTTGTGATAACCTTTACTGTGTAGTAAAAGCTTAATGTTTTCGCAACAATTCAGTTTCTAAAAATATTTTATAACAAGCTATTAAGGTTGAACTAGTCGATGCCGCGAACTCTAACAAAATTATTGCTATCTCACCTGAACATGGGTGCTAGAATGAAATGCACAATGATTCATTCCGAAAATGTATTTTTAGTAAAACAGTTATTATAGAAAAACTATTAAGTGTATCTTTTCAAAATAAATTTACTTTATCTTTTGAATAACTAAACTATATCTGTACGGGCTTTATTTTTGAGCTTTCGTGCTCTGTATACTATTTATTTACGCCCAAAGTTGGGCTAAAATCAGTGTTGAAATACGAAAGTTTAGAAGCTTGTATTTTTTAAATGTATATTTTTTTTACGATTTTGGGTACATACAATCAATTTATAATATACTTAGTTTTTGATGGTCAACGTCAAACATTGTAGTAATTACTGTTCTGCGTTTGTATGGAAAGATGAGCGACTTGTGTAACCTTAAGGGCTCTAAGTTCGGAGTATACCTATGGGTGCCGATCTGCCGCGCTTCCGTGTACATGGGTTCTACCATCCTTTTTATTGATTCTTGAAACAGTTTTTAATATTTTTAGGAGAGAAGGACAGGCCGTGTAATTACTGGCACAGAATAAGATATACAATACGTGAATTATTTGCCTATGTTGGACCCCGGTACACGAGCTATGTCCATTTACCATCTGGGGGAGTGGGTATCTCCAGGCGGGTATGTGGGACTCGTTGCGCCCGAAAGCTAGTAAGTGGACGCAGCTCTACCCACTAAAACCCGGCGAGTGCCACCAATGCCGCCTTAGGTGAGGTGCCCCGGTTCTGTTGAGCAAACAGGGCACCTCGACGGCTAGTCAGTCCCTCAGGGGACCGAGGTCACCCCCACAGAGGGGTTGTTGCGCACCATAGAACAACCACTCTCAACGTTGGGACATTACAATGGGGTGAGGTTTCCGTCCTCGCCCCTTGCCTCCTATTCTTTTGTCTCCTCTTCTTATAAGAGGCGTACAAAGAGCCCCCTTGGCCCAATTCGCTTCACCCAAGGTGCTGGGTTTACCTTAGTCTACTAAGCCCCACCGCCACGGCTAGGCTTGAATCATGGTAGGGGTTATATCCATCTCTCAATTTCCTTTCTCACATGAAAAACGCATAAACTTATTTTATTTATCACCAAGTCCTTTTAACCAACATATTCTTATAGATTGAACAATACTGCACACAAAATCTCTAGTAAATGAAAAGAATCTTTTGTCGTTTAGAGTAAAAATTTCCTCACCGCACGGAGGGCTAAGACAAGAGACAAAGTGGCCACTTGAGGCTACTCCGGCCCGGGGACTGGAGACACTCCATTAGGTGCACCACACGGTATAGGGTTTAACGGATACTTTTCACTTTTATACAAAACAGACGTTGTCCTGTACCATCTTATAGTGGACTGAATTGAGAATTTAAACCATTCTCGAATACACTAGAACACACAAGAAATATTTTAATAAATTCGGTCCAGTCATTTAAAAGGAATTCATACTCGATCAGAAGAATTATATGATAAAGGTAATCGTAAAATAAATTAATATTATCATAAGACAATATTTTTGGTAAATAAATTTTATTGTAAAAGGTTTAATTGTATTTATTCATTTTAATTGACGACCTCTGTGGCTCAGTGGTAAGTGCGTTGGCGCTCAAGGCAGAGGTTGCGGGTTCGAATTCCGCCAGGGAACAAAATTATTTTATGTGTTCCTGGGTCATGGATGTGTATTAAATATGTGTTTTATATTTTAAAAAAATATATGTATAGTATAAAAATATTAAATATATTTCCGTTGTCTGGTACCCGTAACACAAGTTCTCCGAGAACTTACCACGGGACTAGATTAACGTGATGTGAAAGCGTCCATAGATACTATATTATTATTATTATAATTATCTATGAAAGTTGTTGAATAAATTTCTTGAGTTAGCTCGACAAGTTGATCGAGAAATCTCTTGATTCATCGCTTAACAAGTCGATCTATAAGTCACTTAACAAGTTGATCGACGAATCTCGTATTCGCTCAAATGAACCCAACTAATCATTCTAAAAGCTCAACTGGCTAGACCAGTCATTTAACTAATTGAGCGATTGACTCAACCAGTCGACCGACCAGACGCTGAATTGATCGAGTAGCTCAACCAAATTTTCAAATACACTCGATTTATTGCTCAATAAATCTTCAGACCAGTTAGTCAACTGATCAGTCGATTATTTGCTCGACTAGTTGCTCAACCAAACAAACTTCAAAAAAGTCCTAGAATCAATAATCTAAGTATGTTACCCTGATGTACACTTTATATCAAGAACATTGTTCGTACGGAGTTTCGTGAAAGGTTTCGCTTGAGTATGTTCTACAATGTTTTAGACGCTAATTAACTGCGGTCATTTATTGAGAAGACAGACATTATCAAAACGATTTGAAGGTACATTTCGAAAGAAGAAGAAAAGGGGCTAATGACATCAAGTAAAAGATTCGTCACAGTACTATTGGGAGGGATGGACCTGTGCCGCTCTCTACATTGGTACCACCATCTTGCTTATGCTATGCTTAGTCTCATGACACAGCTTTACTGTATATTGGAAAGAAGGTCAAAACAGGCAGTGCAATTACTGGTACCGAGACTTGGCACCTTACGTTGAGGCAATACACGAGTTACCTGAGCTAGTTCCAGGTGAGCTTCCTGCTGATCACTTTCCATGCCGTCTGCCTATTTTCCTATTCAAATACATATTATAAAAAAATATTGTATTTACATTAATACATTAGCAAAGATACAAAAACGGATGTTCAGTTTAAAATAATTTAAAATGGAATTTACTCTATATCTCACTTTTGATTCACAGTTCGATATTTCGCCAGTATCTACGAATGTCTAGATAGTGTTTTTGATATATACAACGATCCAAATTATGTTCGAAGAAATAAATAATGACGAGTGATTACTCAGAAATTGGAAGACCGATACTGAAGATGCAGTGCATCAATCTGAAGATAAGACAAATCGGCTTAACCTCATTTTAATAACATAAAGTGCACGCCTCATAATCTCATTTTCCACAATAAAATTGATTATTTGTAAAAGCCTGTCAGTTGCTTAGCAACGAATAAACAGACTGATATAAATGTACATTTGTTAGTCATATCTTAGATCCATTTTTTTCTTTAACGCCGGGAAATGCTCTGAGGCACCCCGCGGGGGAGTGGGTCTCCCCACGCGGGTATGTGGGACTCGCTGCGTCCGACAGCTGGTAAATGGACGCAGCTCTACCCACTAAAACCCGGCGAGTATCACCAATGCTGCCTTTGGTGAGGTGCCCCGGATCTAGAAAACAAACAGGGCACCTCGACGGCTAGTCAGTCCCGCAAGGGACCGACGCCACCTCCACAGAGGGGTTGTCCCGCACCACAGAACAACCCCTACCAACGTCGGGACAGTACAATAGGGTGAGGTTCCCATCCTCACCCCTTGCCCCCTGCTCTTCTGTCCCCTCTTCTTATAAGAGGGGTACAAAGAGCCCCCTCGGCCCAATTAGCTTCGCCCAAGGTGCACCGCTCACCCTAGGTTATTGAGCCCCACCGCCACGACAAGGCCTGAACCATGGTGGGGATATCTTAGCTCCTATAATAATTAATAACAATAATTAATCGACAGCGAATTGAACGCTCATATTAATTATGAAAGTCCGCAGTGTGTTATTTTAGATGATAAAAATAAATTATTTCGGTACGATAGTTATTTTGACCAATTTCCCTGCCACATAAAGACAGAAATAACGGCCGTACATAAAAGATTATTTTAAATTATTATCCATAGCGTCCAATCTTTATATTATAATTTAGTAGTTATCAGGGAAGTGGACTGAAAGTGCCAAACAAAATACCAAATTGTAAATTCTTGCAACGTTTCGATCTTATATTAGATCTTCATCAGACAATCTATAACATTATATATTTACATTCAATAAAGATTTACAATAAAGATAAAACAGAAGATTAAAAAGCAAGTTGCAAGAATTTACAATTTGGTATTTTGTTTAGTGGACTTAAAGTGCCAAACAAAATACCAAATTGTAAATTCTTGCAACGTTTCGATCTTATATTAGATCTTCATCAGACAATCTATAACATTATATATTTACTTTCAATAAAGATTTACAATAAAGATAAAACAGAAGATTAAAAAGCAAGTTGCAAGAATTTACAATTTGGTATTTTGTTTAGTGGACTTAAAGTGCCAAACAAAATACCAAATTGTAAATTCTTGCAACGTTTCGATCTTATATTAGATCTTCATCAGACAATCTATAACATTATATATTTACATTCAATAAAGATTTACAATAAAGATTAAACAGAAGATTAAAAAGCAAGTTGCAAGAATTTACAATTTGGTATTTTGTTTAGTGGACTTAAAGTGCCAAACAAAATACCAAATTGTAAATTCTTGCAACGTTTCGATCTTATATTAGATCTTCATCAGACAATCTATAACATTATATATTTACTTTCAATAAAAATTTACAATAAAGATAAAACAGAAGATTAAAAAGCAAGTTGCAAGAATTTACAATTTGGTATTTTGTTTAGTGGACTTAAAGTGCCAAACAAAATACCAAATTGTAAATTCTTGCAACGTTTCGATCTTATATTAGATCTTCATCAGACAATCTATAACATTATATATTTACTTTCAATAAAGATTTACAATAAAGATAAAACAGAAGATTAAAAAGCAAGTTGCAAGAATTTACAATTTGGTATTTTGTTTAGTGGACTTAAAGTGCCAAACAAAATACCAAATTGTAAATTCTTGCAACGTTTCGACCTTATATTAGATCTTCATCAGACAATCTATAACATTATATATTTACATTCAATAAAGATTTACAATAAAGATAAAACAGAAGATTAAAAAGCAAGTTGCAAGAATTTACAATTTGGTATTTTGTTTGGCACTTTAAGTCCACTTCGGTGATAACTACTACATATATTATTTTAAATGCTATTATTGACTATGCTAGAGAAAATAATTGTTATCGAAATATGTTTTATGTGCCAGATACGACTTGATATACTTGTATATTTGACTTGATATAAGTGCACTCATAATATTAACCTGTAAGTGTGATAGCAATAACAAAAAATCTATTTCAGTTTCGAGGAAACTGCTTTTTTGACATGAAGTTACCTATTATTCTTGTTTTGAATATTTGCAATTTTGGAACTTCCAAGAAATCATATCTAATATATATCGCCATTAGATTTAATATATCTAATGGCGATGGAATAAGCGGAGAACTTTTTAATATCTTCATACTTTGGGTTTCAGAATTGAGTTAATTTCCTGAAAATTATTGGAAAATTCGTCTTGACGTGTTTTGAAATTGACCAGCAGTTGGCGGAGGGGCTGTATATAATGATATGATAAAAGTATCCCGTAATTATATTTTACAGAATTTTAAATAGTAGAAATATCGTAAAAAAATAGTGCGTGCGTACAAAGTACACATGTCAAAGTGAAACTTATTTGGCAAACTAATTATTAAATATCGTTTATATTTATAATAATCTAAAGCTTTCCGAGACTTCCGATGCGACGTTCGTTTTATCTCACTCTCTCTCGCTCGATCTTTCTCACTCACTTGCTCCCTACTCTCACTCCATGGCTATGTGCTTTATCCTACGTTCGCCCTTTCTCACTCCCTCTCAATTAGTCTCAATCACTCTCTCCGTATTCTTGGACAAAAACGTTGCACATTTTCATGAAATTTCATCCAAGCCCACTGAGAAGAACAAAATAAACTCAGTGGAACTAATCTTTTCAAATATTATATAACAAGAATATGTTATCCTGTATCTCCTGTTCCTAAAATAGTTCATCATAAGGTAAGCCTACAAGCTATGACGAGCACGGTCACATCAATTTCTAGTACTGCTATAACACCGTCAACATGATTGATCAACAGAAGTAATATTATCAAGATGTATTATACAGCAGCGTCATTGAGTGTTGAACGTACAGATGCGACATCCGATAATACGAGTCTATTATTATGCCTAGCTCGTATCAGGATAGGCAACACATGAATGAGTTACCTTCTTTTTTTAATTTTACGCCGGGACATGCTCTAAGGCAAAGAGTGGGAACTTCCCCGCGGGACTTTAAAAATATACTGTGACTAAACTATTGATTCTATTTGTCTAAATTTTTGTGTGTAGCATGAAAATGGTACATAGTATATATGGTTTAATTTAATTCCTCTCGCTTTTATCAAACTTGTATATAAATGACAGCTACACTCGCGCTTGCCCTGCCTTGGACTGTCTCGGGGAGAGTGTATATAAGGTTGTGGCACAGTGAGACCCAGTCCCTAGAACAAAGTTATGGGTGACATTGAATGCTTACCATGCATCTTCTCTCAAATTTTTTTATTAACGTTCTAACTATATGCCAGATATTTCATCCCACTATCAATGCAGCTAGTTAATTTATCTTACAGTAAGTTATTATGTGTCAACAATTTTACAATTTACTCTTAGGCTTAGGCATTCAAAGATAACCATTAATATACGCTGCGTCTTAGTCTGTGGCCAACACGCGATTTGCTTGTAGTTCAAGTTTAAGGAGATACCGATTTGAGTCCCCTTAAGTAGTCATCCACCGCTATTGTACCTGGCACTAACTTGCTGCGTAGCCAAACTAAAGTAGAAACTATGTCAAAACAAGAATAAAGGCGCGGTTCCTACGCACGTGTTAAAATGTCAATTGCAATAAAATATCAATAAATGCGTAGCGTACATATCCATGAGTTGCATTACGGTTGCAGAGGAAACAATCACATTCATTGCAAAGCAAAACTTGACAAACGTACGTTATAGCCTCTCTGTACGCCGCGGTGGGGTCTCAATGTTGATGCATGGGTGTGGTATAAATTGCATCGCACAGGTAAAAAGCAAATTTATTCTTTGGACAAGCCGTTATATTGCCAGCTAAGAATTGGCGTTTATATGGGAGTCATCATATAAAATGATATCATCAGGTAATCATTTCATAAGCTTCACTATCTTCATGGTGTCATCGTCAACATACATGAATATCAAGATGGCCAATCCTCTACTGACCCCTTGTGATCCAACCTAGTTGGAGGCCACAAGGGAGAAGTAGATTAGAAACAGGCGGCCTATAATCCAAAGCCTTAAAAACCGACTTCAAAAAGACTTCTCGATTCGACTGTTTTTTAATGTTTGTTACGCAACTACTCCGCCAATTATAAATGGATTTTGATGATATTTTTTTTTAAAGAAAATTTGCATTTCAATGTCATTATAATAATATTAATTTCATGGTATTTTGATGAGCGCTTTTTGAAAAATCAACAAAAGCAAGATTTTTGTGTATGAATTTGGTTTGTTTTTTCTTAAAATTACCTTTATTTTCATTAAAATTATTCTGTACTTTCTACAAAGAGATACATCTAGTATCACAATATTTAGGTGTTCATGGAATAATCTAGATGTTTTTAAAATAATACCTAGAAGAAAGGTCTAGTCCATCTCCTATCACTTGGACCTCGCTCGCGTGATCCCACCAAATCAATCACCGGTACAGGTGACAACAAGTGACAAAGACATGCCCGTCATGTCGAATTCGACTGATTGGATGTTTTATAAGAATATTACGAATACTTAAGGGATTAGAATTACTAGCAAAGTTTATGAGATTGAATATAGAATGTTGGACAAATACTACCGGGACAAACGTACAAATGTTTTGTTGTAGAATTGCGAATCAAACACTATACACACAAAAATGTCATCAAAATCCGTTGAGCCGTTTAAGTTCAGTGACCCACACACGCACACAAATAAATAAAATTAAATCCTTTTGTAATTTAAAATTAACAGCTTTTCACTAAATCCATATGAAAGTATTACTTATAATATATAAAAATGTTTTTTTTTAACGAGAGTTAAGTATAGTAAAAAATATTATATTCCACATCCATCCGACTTTGGACGGGAGTAGGGGATCGGCCATTTTGGCGATGATGATGATGACAATAATAGCGAAGTGTTTTATTAAACGTCAAATTGAGTCTACTACCAATTCTAAAGCAAACCCACGGAAAAACCGAAACAAACTCAGAAGATATTTCTGATATACGAGATGGGGGGACAGGAGGGAACTCTGTTCTATACGCCCCAAAATTGAAACACCACAAATAAAGAGTCTGGTAAACACAATATGCTCTCAGTGATAACGTAGAATTATATTGGTGGAAGAATGATTTAAATTGGATAAGCAGTTTCGAAGATATAAGATATCTCTTACTTCCAAATTCACAGACAAACGTACGTTATAGCCTCTCTGTACGCCGCGGTGGGGTCTCACTGTTGTGCATGGGTGCGGTATAAATTGTATCCCACATGTATACTTTCGATTGGTATATAATTTGTCTAATAATACCGGTAAAATGTTTTTTTTTTCTTTTAATTATTAATTAAACATACCCTAGATTAAAATTTGTTAGGCAATCCATATACAATATATTTATTGACGTATTAAATTAAATATAAAATACGTTTCATCAAATAAATATCTCGGTGAAGGTCGTTTTATATCCCGGATCTTAGCCTATTCGAAGGATTGGTCCTCATCAATTGAAGGAGATGTCCAGCGGTGGAAAGAGGTTGTTAATGAAAATCTAAATTACATAAAACCTTCATGGTCAACTACAAAAGAATAGCACTTGACAATTATCAAAAATTGTGTCAAAAATGTAGAAACATGCAATTTAAAAAACGCAAAAATATACCTAATAATGTACTGTATCTGGTATGAAGTCTCCAATGGGTTTATTTGGGAATAGGCCGAAAAAAATCGACGAATGCACCAGCAATTCCAGGTAAATACATTATAGTAACCCAAGAGTGAGATTGGCCGTTTTGGCGTTTACTTAAAGAGGATACCCAGAGGACGGGAAAGCGTTGGTGATGATAATCATTAATCCAAGTAATCTGTGCGAATCGGATGTGAGTAGGAGTCTTAGCGTTCATTAAGACAGGCCCAAAGTATTTATAGTACTTTATGGTAAAGATTGTGTTGAATGCGAGGCAAGAGATCGGACGTCTTGGCGTTCCTTGAGGGAGGCCTATGTTCAGCAGTGGACGGATAGAGGCTGATGATGATGATGATGATGATGATGATGAGAAATCGTTAGGTTTTATTCATTTCAGAGCTTTTAATTTTGAAAAAAAAACCTTATTTCAACACAGAATGTGGGTATATCCACCTGCCTGGAATCTATCATCATCATCATCACGTTGTTGTCCACTGCTGAGGCCTCCCTTTTTCTGTTAATCTTCTTTGTCTCTTTCCTGTCCCATCCATATTTTGCCTATAAGCCTTCCCAATTATAAATATAATACAAAATCAAGCCAATTATCACAGCATTAATACTTACTCTTTCTGTATAATTAATATCATTGATGAATGCTATAGTACTTATGTGACATTTCGTCTGACACCTAAGACTTCCATCACCGTAGAATATACAAAACATCGAGAACGTAAAAATCTTAAACTGCAATAGAATCTCCATGCAGAATAATATTATCAGTTATTTTGTTATCTTTAGATTTTATGAAAGATACCACACCTTGGGAATAGTGTGTTCCTCCCAGGAATTTCAGGATGATAAAAATAAAAATTGTTATAGAATATTTGAAAAAAATAGTTCCACTGAGTTTGTTTCGCCGGTTCTTCTCAGTGGGCTCGCCTTGGAACCATTGGTTGATTCAATTGACTTTCATAAATACTTTTTTGTGTACTATTTTTAATATAAAACAATCGGTTGTCTGTTAAGTCGGTTTACTGACGATAGTTGAACATGACAACATCATAAGAAAATGGAACGCCTCAGAGCGAGGTAACGCCGCATGCGTCATGTTTTTTCGTTCTTGCAGCCGGCTCCATCGAATTATAAGACGTTGTCACGTCAATAACCTACCTGTTGTGTGTTAAGTCGGTTTACCGACGATAAATTTACGCGATAACGTCATAATGCGTCTCAAGTCGAACGCTTAGGCCGATCATGAGAGCGCGGGAACAAGCAATAGAGAGGTGCTTGTTCCCTCTTGTGCTCTCGCTTACACGCTCGGCTCACGCGGAACGTGACAATGAGTCATGCTTTTTCGTGCGTGCAGCCGGCGTTCATCGATTTCGAAGACGTTATCACGTCAAAAAAATATTTTTGATTTTGATAAGCCTATAAATATAAGTTGTCTACTGCAAATACTATTTTTTTTTATTATATCTATCTAATTGGTACACTAAGACCATTCCAGTTAAGTTATTATGTATTGAGACATTTTTCTTTTCAGTCTGTCGAACCTAAGGTATATCTCAGTTGCGAAGTCGAAATGGAGATTATTTCGCAAAAAGAAGTAAGTATTGTGTATATTAATAATTTGTAAGAGATGGCAGCTCTTACAAATTATGCTTTGTAGCCAAATTGGGGCGGCACGACCGGGGTGGTACCTCTCGCTCACATATCACCGCCGTTAAGTGACAGATATGCTGGCGCGTTTCGTGCGGCTTGTGAGTTTCCAGTGGCCCATTGGGGGTATAGGGAAAAGGAGGGCAACGCATCTGCATAATCTCTGGTTGTTCGGATGTGAATGGGCGTCGATTGTTGCTAAAAATCTTCTACTGCTCGTTTGCCCTTGCTATAAAAAAAAATAAGTATCGATCATATATAAAAAAAGTTAAAGCTTGAACGGTTTAAAAATATAATCGCGACATCCACCGTTTTAAAGTTTAGCTGAGGGCACAGGTTTGTCACATAATATCATAAGGTGTGATGCACGTTTTCCGTCATCTATACTAATCTTTACATACTGTATAATTTTTCTGAACGTGTGTATGTCACTGCTCCTAAGGCTGCTGGACCGATCTTGATGATTTTTTGTGTTCAAATAGATTACAGGACAACGTCTGTCGGTGCCATTAGTACTATACCTATATTTTATAAAGAGGTTTGTAAGTTTGGATGTACATAAGGTAATCGCGATGGCATAGCTATGACTTCACGCCGGTGTTATGTGAGCAAGAGGTACCACTTCGGTCGTGCCAGTTCAATTCGGCTGCAAAGCAACATGGCACTGCCTCTTACAACATAATCTATACTAATATAAAAAATGAAGAGTTTGTTTGTTTGAACGAGATAATCCCAGGAACTATTGGTCCGAATTGAAAAATTCTTTGAGTGTTAGATAGCCCATTTATCAAGAAAGGCTATAGGCTATATAACATCACGCTGTGACTAATAGTAGTTAAGTTGAGTAAGTTAACGCGGGCAAAGCTGCAGGAAACAGCAGCTAGTATGCAATAAAAATACATTGAAATTTACTTTCATATTTAAGAATAATATAAAAATAAATAAAATATTTTATAACTTGGCTACAAAGACGCCCATTTTCAGTTTAAATATCATTGTCCTGTTCACTTTCAGCGTGGTGCCCATCTCCGCGTACCAGGCCGCCTTCAAGCCCCAGAAGGGCTGCCCCTGTGGAAGTACCGGCCCTTGTAAGCAGATGATCACTCCGAGAGGTGTGACCATGCATTATCCACAGAAGTAAGTCCCTCTACCATGCCTTTTTCACAACTATATATTCCGTTTTAAATGAAGGACCACCGGTGAAGGGAAAAAACAACGTGAGGAAACCTGCATTCCTGATGAGATTAAGTCTTTGAAGATAAGTGAAGTTTACTAAACATAACTATGGCCCAAAACCCTCCTCGCCTAATCTCGAGGAGGAGACACGTGCCCAGCAGTGGGACCCAGGGTTGATATTATTATTATAACGTATTAAATAGGGCCTCAGTGAAGACAACCCAGCCCTAGAATTATTTTACGTAAAATTGAGCGCCTAAAAATAATAATATAATAATAATATCTATGGACGCTTTCACACCACGTCAATCTGGTCCCGTGGTAAGTTCTGGAAGAACTTGTGTTACGGGTACCAGACAACGGAAATATATTTAATACTTTTATACTATACATATATGTAAGATTTTTATTATATAATACACATATTTAATACACATCCATGACCCAGGAACACAGAAAATATTTTTGTTCCCCGGCGGGATTTGAACCCGCAACCTCCGGCTTGAGCACCAACGCGCTTACCACTGAGCTACGGAGGTCGTCTAAAAATAATTCTTCATATTTTATTAAATAGTGGCAAGTAGCAAAGAATTTCTCTTTTTTTTTCTTCAACGCCGGGAAATGCTCTGTGGCATACCGGGAGGGAGTGGGTCTCCCCAGGCATGTTTGTGCGCACGAAAGGTGGTAAGGTGGACGCAGCTCTACCCACTAAGTGCCACCCATGCCACCTTTGGTGAGGTGCCCCGGATCTGTGAGCAAACAGGGCACCTCGACGGCTAGTCAGTCCCTCAAGGGACCGACACCACCTCCATAGAGGGGTTGTTCCGCACCACAGAACAACCCCTCCCAACATCGGGACAGTACAATGAGGTGAGGTTCCCATCCTCGCCCCTTGTCCCCCTAATCTTTTGTGCCCTGTTCTTATAAGAGGGGTATAAAGAGCAGCTCCCTCGGCTCAATTTGCTTCACCCAAGGTGCTGGGTTCACCTAAGGCTACTAAGCCCCAACGCAACGACAAGGCTTTTTTTAAATGTTATTTGGATAGGCAAACTGGCAAACGTGCCACCTGATGGTAAGTGGTCGACGTCGCCCATGAACATAAACTATATATAATTTTAAGTTAACATGGTTATTATAAAATTATTTAAAACGGGACATTCGCCATGTTTTTCATTCCTATTTCGCGGATCTCGACACCCCGACACAATCCACGAATGTCCCGCTCACGAGACCGAAGCATGCGGGTAGATGTTGACGGCTTGAACCATGGTGGGGAAAGAATTTATCTCTGTCTCAATTTTCGTTGAAAAGATTCGAAAACATAGTTCGGTCTTAGTTCTCTGCTGATACCGGGATTATGATGATGATGATGGCGGTGGATGTTTATCGTGATATTATTGAGAAAGGTGACAGGGAAAGATCAATATATTCCAATTTATGTAAAACATAAATATTGGTGATAATATATAGATAAGATATATTAATATTAAAACATAGAGATTATTGTTGGCACTTTTTGTTGATCGCTTGTATTATTCTTAATTACTTAAAAGAATAGCTTGTAGTTCTGGACCCCTTTAAGCCTTGTTGTGGCGGTGGGGCTCAGTAGCCTAAGGTGAACCGAGTATCATGGGCGAAGCTAATTTAACCGAGGGAGCTGCTCTTTGTACCCCTCTCATAAGAAGGTGGGACAAAAGAACAGAGAGTACGTTGGTAGGGGTTGTTCTGTGGTGCGGGACAACTCCCCTGTGATGGTGGCATCGGTTCCTGTTGCTCAACAGATCCGGGGCACCTCACCAAAGGTGGCATTCGTGGCACTCGCCATGAACGTCGGGACAGTACAATGGGTTAAGGTTCCCATCCTCGCCCCTTGCCCACTGCTCTTTTATCCCCTCTTCTTATAAGAGGGGTACAAAGAGCCCCCTCGGCTCAATTCGCTTCGCCCAAGGTGCTGGGCTCACCCTAGACTACTAAGCCCCACCGCCACGTCAAGACCTGAACCATATTGGGGATACCACCACCACCTGCGGTAGTCCGATGTGAGCTTGTTTAGAAACGACGCTCAATCAGGTGGTACAGCTGAAAATGTTATCTATCTAACTAATATAAAGTTATCAACTACTTTTTTCAATTATTGCTTCCAAGTATAGTTATGCTGCATAGTAGAAACAATTTGAGCAAAGTTGTCATAGCCTCGGTGGCGCAGTAGGCAGCGCGTAAGTCTCATAATCTTAAGGTCGTGAGTTCGATCCTCACCCGGGGCAAACACTTTTTGTATGTTCGTCAGCATCACCCCGTTTTCGTATACAGATAGGGTTTCTTTACATCGGTGTTTTTAATCTTTCTAAATACACGCGACCCTTAGGCTCAAAATATCTGGCGGCCCCCATAGCCATAGCCACCATCTTTTTTCTGTAATTACGTTTTACAGAATAAGATGGTCTAGTGGCAAGGGATTGGCCGTCTTGGTGTTCATTGAGGAAGGCCTATGTTCAGTCCCACCATGGTTCAAGCCTTGTCGTGGTGCTGGGGCTCAGTAGTCTTAAGGTGAGTCCAGCACCTTGGGCGAAGCAAATTAATCCAAGGGAGCTGCTCTTTGTACCCCTCTTATAAAAGAGGGGACAAAAGAGCAGGGGTACAAGGGGCGAGGACGGGAACCTCACAACATTGTAGTGTCCTAACGTTGGGAGTGGTTATTCTGTGGGACAACCCCTCTGTGGAGGTAGAGTCGGTCCCTTGAGGGTGTGACTAGCCGTCAAGGTGCCCTGTTTGTTCAACAGATCCGGGGCACCTCAGCAAAGGCGGTATTGGTGGCACTTGCTGGGTTTTAGTGGGTAGAGCTGCGTCCACCTTACCACCTTTTGGGCGCAGCGAGTCCCACATACCCTCCTGGAAGTTGGTCTCCAACTTCCCGGCGGGATGCCTCAGAGCTTTTCCCGGTGTAAAAGAAAAAAAGGCCATGTTCAGCATGGACGAATGGAGGTTGATATCATGTTGTACTGTAATTCAGAATTTTGTCTTTCTTTCTTTCTCTCTATCTTTTGTCGGTGACATCCAAGCAAGGCGACCCACAGATTAAAAAACACTGTTTTACATTACCATACTGAAGGTATAGAAAATTATTATCATCGCGAGAACAAATTACCTACTGGTGATTGTACTAATATTTCTATGGTTGTACTTTAAATTTTTTGCTTTACGACTGTTATTCTTTTTACCCGCGACGGAATGGAGACTGTATATGCGTTTGGGCTGAGATGCAGTTTGTGTGTGCAAATCTATTTTGCCATTTATCTCCAAAACTACTAAACTGATTTTGATGTGGTTTTCAATGATGGGTTTGGATTTGATTGGTGCATTTTATTAGATAGGTGTTACGGTGACGACTTACCATGGGGCGCTGCATTGAATGTTTGTTTGTGGAAACCCAAAACTACTAGTCCGTTTTAGATGCCGTTTTCGGTTATAAGTTCGGTTTTAACCGTCGCGGATTTTTGTAAAACGTTTAATTTTGCTTTTATATTTATGTAAACGCTTATAATTTTACCCGACTACCACAAAGCCGTGAGAGTTTAGATTTTATATGTATGTATGTTTTATATGTATGTATATGTATGTATGAGGTATTTACTAGAGATGCGCCGAATGTTCGGCCGAATATTCGTATTCGGCACATTAGGCATATTTTTTAATGTTCGTATTCGGCTGAATATTCGGTTGGTTTGCCGAATAATTATCGAATATTTAAATTATTTTTCATATTTAAAAAAGAACATTTTATTAAACAGTAATGTTAACTAAATATTACTAAATAAGTGTGGTTTATTCCGAAAGTTATATAGTCCTTTGTAAATGAAAGAAACACTACTTGTACCTTTTGTAAATAAAAAGATTAACTTTAAAAAATCAATTTAAATATATTTTATTAATATTTTAATAAAATAAACTTCTGCTTTTTTACAAATGATTAATTCAACTAAATTAAATTTCTATAAAATTAACAATTTTAAGAATACTTGCTTTGAGTAACAATTTTTTTCAGTTTTTTTTTCGAATATTTGTAATTACCTACTTACTATCTTTAGGAACCAATGATGGTCTAGTGGGTATGGGCTCGGCCTGTTGAGTGAGAGCCGAGAGGTCAGGGTTCGATCCTGACCTCTCCTGTGATGGCTAGAAATAGGTTTTTCTAACTTCAACCTGCATCTGACCATCGCTTGCTCACTTGTGAAGGAAATATCGTGAGGAAAGGTTTCCTCACGATATTTCCTTCACTAGTGAGCAACAAGAGATTAAAAAGTCTTTGAAGGTGTGTGTGGTTCACCAACCCACATTAGGCCAGCTCATCGGTGAGCTGTGACCCAAAAACGATCCTCGCCTGCTTTCGAGGAGGAGACCGTCCCACTGCTGGGCGCGGGACTCCTCCTCTAAATCAGGCGAGGAGGGTTTTGGGCCATAGTTTACCGATGCGCTGGCCCGATGCGGGTTGGTTAACTTCACACACCTTCAAAGACTTTTAATCTCAACAGGCATGCAGGTTTCCTCAAGATGTTTCCTTCACCGGTGAGCAAGCGATGGTCTCATGTTCAGATGCACGTAGAAATTAAGAAAAACAAATTTCTAGGCATCCCAGGGGGGGGGGGGTAAGGATCGAACCCGGACCTTTCGGCTCTCAGTCAAGAGGCCGAGCCCATACCCACTAGGCCATCGTCGGTCACTTACTATAATAAAATTAATTAACTAGGAATTGTCCTATTTGTAGTTTTAATCTAGGTAATTAAGTTTATTTTAAGTAAATTTCAATGTACCTATATTCAAAAAAACATTAAAAAATTAATTCGTTAAAGTCAAATAAAATTCTACGAAATCAACAACGAACAGATATATCTTCCGTAACAATTTCTAGTTCAGAAATGAAAAAAAAATTGAACCGAATGATTCGGCCAAACATTCCGTTCGGTACATTTTGGACCGAATATTTAGCCGAACATTCGTATTCGGTTGAACCTACATTCGACGCATCTCTTGTATTTACGCATGTCCCATTGCAGCGACTTAGCGTCTACGATTTTGATAAATACGGTGACAATCGATTATTCGTTCAGGTAGCTACATAACCGACTTAAAAAAAGATAGTCATGTCGTTGTCGTGTCAAAGTATAAACGTTATATTTTTGTACCAAAATTGTATACAATTTCATCGCTATCATCAGCCTCTATCCGTCATATGTATACAATTAACCACTGAGTTATTACCATATCAGGGTAGACAATCGAACATATAACTGGAATAGAGCGGTAGTGTTATGTGTTTTGTATGAAATTTGTACTGCAACGCTGCGCCGCCCGGTTATGTGCTCTGATTGGCCGATGGGACGAACATACGGATCACCGGTTGGTTGAATTGCTATTACGTCAGTGACAAATCACTGAGCAGTATCGGAATTTTATGGCTCTTATTGCTATTGTATCCGGGTAAGCTCGATGGGGAAAACCCATGTAAATTTGACGACCTCTGTGGTTCAGTGGTAAGCGCGTTGACGCTCAAGCCGGAGGTTGCGGGTTCGAATCGCGCCAGGGAACAAAAATATTTTCTGTGTTCCTGGGTCTTCGATGTGTATTAAATATGTGTATTATATAATAAAAATCATAAATATATGTATAGTATAAAAGTATTAAATATATTTCCGTTGTCTGGTACCCGTAACACAAGTTCTTCGTGAACTTACCACGGGACCAGATTGACGTGGTGTGAAAGCGTCCATAGATATTATTATTATGTAAATATAATATATTGTTTCAGGAAGAAAACATTTGGAAAGTTCAACGTCACTAAGTCCATTATTATACCGAAATACGGCAGAGGGTCGCAGAAGATGTGAGTCGTCTCTCCTACTATAATTTTGCACGTATCAGTTTAGGGTATTTTGGCCTATCTCCAACAATGGACGGAAAAGGGTTTATAATGATTGGAATGGAAATAGTTTCAAATAGTTTGAATCGGCCATCTTGATGTTCATTAATAGAGGCCTCTGCAATGTTTGAATAATAATAGAGTTAGAAGTACCACGTTCGACAGATTGAGGGTTAATTGACATCCAAGTAGATGGGATAGTCTATTATCCATGAACGCTAAGATGGCTGATCCCCCCCCCTCTACATGCCTTCACTATTCGCGTATATATACTAGCGATAATTTATACGAGTATTCAAGGCCTCGGTGGCGCAGTAGGCAGCGCGTAAGTCTCATAATCTTAAGGTCGTGAGTTCGATCCTCACCCGGGGCAAACACTTTTTGTATGTTCGTCACAATCACCCCGTTTTCGTGTGCTAATGATTTTCTTTATAATTTTGACATTTGGATTCTAGTTTTTAACCGACTTCATTCAAAAATGAATATTATTATCTTTTTTGATACATTTTCAATCATCAATGTATATAGCCTGACAAGAAAAATAAAAACCGTCGCCATATTGCGGATAATTTCGGAACTAATTTCTGTATGGACGATACTATGTGTTGACGTAAAGAATGTACAGTGGCGACACCACGCGGGGTTTATATATTTCTGGTCAGGCTATAAGTAGCACAGTTGGAAAACGGCCAAGACCGAATCGAAATTTTATTAGCACTAAAGCAACTTAAAATCCATGATTTTATTTCCACTTTACATTTTACCAGAATTATAGCCTCCTCGAGTATTTTCGAGGAGACCGATGCAGTTGCACGTAAAGTGTAATCATAACGTAATAATATAGCAAGAGGTATAGTGCCCCGCTGCTATGCAGCCGACTTGGGACGGCACGACCGTGGTACCTCTCGCTCACATAACACCGGCGTCAAGTGACAACTATGGTTGTCGTGTTTCGTGCGGGTTGTGAGTTTCCGGTGGTACATTGGGGGGATAGGGAAAAGGAGGGCAATACATCTGCATACACTCTGGTTATTCAGATGTGTATGGGCGTCGGTAGTCTAAAGCTTCGACTGCTAGTTTGCCCACCTATGATAAAAAAAGTATTGTCACTTTACTTATTTATTCAAACACCCCCAAAAATATATATTACTGAAATAATACTTTTGTTATAATGTTTTTTTTTTCTTTTCTAGTATTCGTCCTACTCCAAGAACGGAAGTGATACGACCTAGGAAGTTCCCGTTATGGCGTCTAGACAAACTTTATAAATGAACTGCTTAGCTCCTGAACTGCACCAGAGTACAACTTGTTTATTAAATATACTTATGTAAAGTCTCAATACAATAAATATTTATTGAAATTCATTTTGTTATTCTTGAAATCTATACTAATATTATAAAGCTGCAGAGTTTGTTTGTTTGTTTGAACGCGCTAATCTCAGGAACTACTAGTCCGATTTTAAACATTCATTCAGTTCTAGATAGCCCATTTATAGAGGAAGGCTATAGGCTATATACCATCACGCTGAGACTAACAGTAGTTAAGTTGAGTTAGAAACGCGGGCGAAGCTGTGCGCAACAGCTAGTAAATTATAAATAGCAGGATCAAACTTTGAACGTAGCAGGCTTAGATTTGGGCGTTGAGTGTTTTTCACATGGCCAATCATATGTCGCTCTTTCAAGAGTAACCTCTATATTATGTTTTTAATGTCTAATAACAAAAAAGCTGTGAGCGTTGTATATAAAGACATTCTGTATGTTTAGTATCAGCATTGCACCCGTGCGAAGCCCGGGCGGGTCGCTAGTTATCTATACATCTATATACAAACAAAATATATTATTGGAGTGAATGTTTGTAATGTTAAAATAACCGCTTTTTATATGCATATTGATGTACACACGGTGCTTAATACCAAAATAATATTTCCTACAATTTTTGTCTGTCTGTCTGTTTGTTCCGGCTAATCTCTGAAATGTCTGGGCCGATTTTGATGGTCCTTTGGAAAGTTAATGTAGGAGTAATTAACTATAAAAATAATCATCATCAATCCGGGTACGGCTATAATTAACGCGGGTGAAGCTGCTGGCTCCAGCTAGTTTAAGATAAAATTTATCTTAAGAACAATTAATAATAATCATTCACATACACGAGATAAATTGATATGATACAATAACAAAACATGGTACGCTTAATCACTAATGAAAAGAACCTAACCAGTCACAGGGACTTCCGATATAAGTGAAAATAAAACAAATTCAAATACCTATAATACAGGCTGTAACAGAATATGAGAACTTAAATTTAAACTGCGCAAAAAATGCCCCCATGACATAATTTATATGCAACACAATTTGCAAATCAAATATTGCATAATCTTATATTAATAAATCAAACGTCAAACTGTGTCTCGCCTTTCACGTGCGGTGTCTCCAGCGTTTCGTGTGCGGTATCTCGAGTCCACGTCATATAAACGTCAAACTGTCTCCAGCGTTTCGTGCGCGGTGTCTCGAGTCCACGTCATATAAACGTCAAACTGTCTCCAGCGTTTCGTGCGCGGTGTCTCGAGTCCACGTCATATAAACGTCAAACTGTGTCTCCAGCGTTTCGTGTGCGGTGTCTCGAGTCCACGTCATATAAGCGTCAAACTGTGTCTCCAGCGTTTCGTGCGCGGTGTCTCGAGTCCACGTCATATAAACGTCAAACTGTGTCTCCAGCGTTTCGTGTGCGGTGTCTCGAGTCCACGTCATATAAACGTCAAACTGTGTCTCCAGCGTTTCGCGTGCGGTGTCTCGAGTCCACGTCATATAAACGTCAAACTGTGTCTCCAGCGTTTCGCGTGCGGTGTCTCGAGTCCACGTCATATAAACGTCAAACTGTGTCTCCAGCGTTTCGTGTGCGGTATCTCGAGTCCACGTCATATAAACGTCAAACTGTGTCTCCAGCGTTTCGTGTGCGGTGTCTCGAGTCCACGTCATATAAACGTCAAACTGTCTCCAGCGTTTCGTGCGCGGTGTCTCGAGTCCACGTCATATAAACGTCAAACTGTGTCTCCAGCGTTTCGTGTGCGGTGTCTCGAGTCCACGTCATATAAACGTCAAACTGTCTCCAGCGTTTCGTGCGCGGTGTCTCGAGTCCACGTCATATAAACGTCAAACTGTGTCTCCAGCGTTTCGCGTGCGGTGTCGCGAGTCCGCGTCATATAAACGTCAAACTGTGTCTCGAGCGTTTCGCGTGCGGTGTCGCGAGTCCACGTCATATAAACGTCAATCTGCGTCTCCAGCGATTCGTGTGCGGTGTCGCGAGTTCAGAGATTTTGTCTCATCTAAAAATATGCGTACCGCGTTAAAATAGAGTTTACACTTCAATAACAAAAATAATAGAATTACATTACAATATTTGTAAGATTGTATTGTAATTTTATTATTTAAACTCACTTAAGGCGAGTCACTGAGACTGGCGCAGTGTCGGGCGTCGCGGCTCTAATAGCTCGTTCACTGTAGTGTTGAAAATTTAATATTTCCATATAAAAATGATGTAGTATGCACATCATTTTTACATTTACATTTTACATAGTAAATTAATAATTATTAAACGTATAATTTACTAATAAGTAATTATTAAATTATTATTATTAAATTAGTTTTTATTTTACGCAATTTTCAGGTTTTTTTATGATCGAGTAAAGTACATCTTATCGTGTGACCAATTAGCACATTATCTAGAAAATATCTTTAGGTGTCTCTGATATTTTTTGTGAGGCCGTTATTTCACAGTAAATATCTCAAAAAATTGATTTGGCAAACGATTTTTCTTGTTTTGCCTGCGGTGACTCGCCTTAAGTAGAAAAGCACAAAAAACAAAGTGGGTATTTTTAAAAACAATACAATAAAGTACTTTCCATTGACACAGAATCACGAAAGACAAGAAGCTACGGCACAGTATAAGTAAAGACATCACCACTGTTCAGCCTTGTCGTGAAGGTGGGGCTCAGTAGCCTAAGGTGAACCCAGCACCTTGGGCGAAGCCAGTGAGCCCAGGAGCTGTTCTTTGTAGCCCTCTTATAAGAATAAGGGACAAAAGAAGAGGATGGGACCCTGGTCCCATCCTCTTCTTTTGTCCCTTTTGTCCCTGGGCAAGGATGAAAACCTCACCCCACTGCACTGGCCCGAGGTTGGGAGGGGTTGTTATGAGGTGGGGGACAACAGAGGGCTGTTGAGGTGGTGTTGGTCCCTCAAGGGAATAACTAGCCGTCGAGGTGCCTTGTCTGCTCAAAATATCCGGGGCACCTTACCAAAGGCGGCATTGGTGACCTGGTTTTATAGAGCGCAGCGAGTCCCACATTTGCCCACCCAAGCTTCATCATCTGCTACGTCCTACATCTCCGACCACTCTAGGCCACCATTTGGTTACCGTTTGTCTAAAAGAAGTACCAGGAAAACATGAATGTATATTAGATACAAGTTAGAATAAGGTTCACATATTGTTTTCTAATGTTTGCGCGAATTTCACTCATTATAATGAAACAATTTTTTACGGATTTTATCGCGGTTTATTAAGATTTTCACAAGCCCGACGTTTCGGATACTTTACGCGGCGGCTTGAAATAAGTTTTTATAGAAGCTCGCTTTAGGATGAAGCCAATCTTGTCAGTGACGCCTTTCATAAACGGTAGCACAGCAGGTACTCGCTCGACGGTGGCTCGTTTCACACGTTCACTGTGACGGAGACGCGGTACCCGAAGCTTGTTGTCACGCAGTAACTAAAAAACTAAAAACTTATTTCAAGCCGCCTAAAAAGATAGGTCAATTCTTACCATCTGTCAAGTGTCATATACCCTTACAAGATGCAGGAATATACAAGCTTGATTGTGATTGTGGCCTCTCTTATATAGGCCAAACCAAAAGATCAATTAAAACTCGCGTTAAAGAACATATAGCTGACTTAAAACACCGTCGCTACACTAAGTCTGCAATCTGTGAACATAGTCTAGACAAAGCTCGCCATTATATTAGATTTGATAAACCACAGATACTCGCAAAAGAACACCGATTCCAACCAAGGATGATCAGCGAGGCTATTGAAATTAAAAAACATCCAAATTTCAATAGAGAAGATGGCTGGCTCTTACCACCTGCTTGGGATCCCATTATTAAAATAATTAAATCAAAAACCAAGCATAATATGCCACAGATTAAAGATGCAGTTAGCACTTTCTGCGTAGAGAGGACTTATTAAAATAATGATGTATCATAGGGTAGTTTCGAATAACTTTGTAACATTAGGACATCTGTCACCTCAGTCCTCCCGTGACCATGGTTGCTGTTAGAACAAGGTTTCTGATTTTGAAGTAATTAAAAGTTCCCGCCGGAATGTGCTGGTTCGTTTCTGGAACCGTCGATGTTTCAAGTTTAATTACTTCAGGTAAGATCATTTACCAAGGTTCTTCCGAGAGGCAGTGAAGGTGACCACTATTGGTGGTCGCTTACGTTCATGGGATTGGTTGATCATCGAGTCTTACCGTTTTTTGTACCTTAACTTAAAATTTATCAAATATAATCAAAATATATTTATTTGCTAGACACTAATACTCATTTCTTTTTATTTATTTCATTTGTATCACTAACAAAAGATACAATCCATGCAATTTGCCGTACAAGCCGTACCTGGATTGATGACGATTATTATAATAAGTTACTCCTTTTCAACTATCTGCCAAAGAAAGTCTCATTAAAATCGGCTCAGCCGTTTCAGAGATTAGCAGGTACAAACAGACAGACGTTTTGACAGACAAACAAAAATTGTAATATATACATAGGTATGTCCTGTGTATAAATCCATAATATTGTGTTCAATAAAATAATAATTCTATAACTATTTTTTATTTTTTCCATTTTTATAAAAGTGGGAAAAGTAAAAAAAGAGTTGTAGAATATTAAAACATGAATTTCCACCAAGAACCATAAGTACAACCAATCAGTTTTATTGTTCAATAAAAAGCGGATATTTTAATATCACAAACAGACACTCCAATTTTATTTAATCTGTAGTATTGATTTATAATAAATGCGTAGGTATCTTATTATTATTTGGTTACCGGGCCCTAAAACGGTTGCAATTCGAAGCGATTGGCTCATAGCTCTACTAATTAATTTCTTGGCACAAAACGCTGATCCTCATCAGGGAATATGCTGCTAACGACTCCTGGAAAATGGCTCCTTTTTTAAATTACCTTTTATTTATAATCGAAACCTTGGTCTAAATCATTGTCACCATCATCAACCTTTATATGTCCCAGTGCTGGGCAAATCTCCTCCTCGAAATCAGGCGAGGGTTTTGGGCCATAGTTCACCGATGCGCTGGCCCAATGCGGGTTTATAAGAAATAGATGTAGAAATTTAGAAAAACACATTTCAAGGCACCATAGGGGTCAGGATAGAACCCGGACTGGCTCACGAGGCCAAGCCCATACCCACTAGGCCATCGTTGCTCACATCGTCTGTCCTATACACCTAAAAACTACCCTCTGCCTACGCCAGAAATGTTTTAAGACATTACATGTTAGAAATCGATCTTGCCTGTGGGCTTTGCATAGTAATTATGTGTGTTTAGTTGTTTAGTTTACAGTTAAAACTTAACTGGCATGTAGACTAGCAGTTAACCCGCAATTACTGAATAATTGGAGCGAAGATTTTGGTTTAAATTAATGATAAGCTAAGGGAGGTTTTTTTAAATATACACTTACATGAAATAAGTTAGATGTTGTAGAATATAGGTTGTAGGTCATAGGTCATATGTTATAGGTTATGTGTCATAGGTTATATATCAAAAGTCATACGTAGTAGAAGGTTAAAGAGTATATTATTATGGTCAAGGGTTAGTGTTATAGGGATTATAAGGTCCCCCACCATGGTTCAGGCCTTGACGTGGCGGTGGGGCTCAGTAGCCTAGAGTGAGCCCTGCACCTTGGGCGAAGCTAAATGAGCCGAGGAGGCTCTTTGTACCCTTCTTATAAAAGGGGTCAAAAGAGCAGGGGCAAGGGGTGAGGATGGGATCTTCACCCCATTGTACTGTTGCGGTTGTTCTGTGGTACGGGACAACCTCTATGGAGGTGGCGTTGCTCCCTTGGGGGACTAGCCGTCGAGGTGCCCTGTTTGCTCTTTAGACCCGGGGTACCTCACCAAAGGCGGCATTGGCAGCACTCGCCGGGTTTTAGTGGGTAGAGCTGCGTCCACTTACCAGCTTTCGGGCGAAGCGAGTCCCTTCATACCCGCCTGGGGATACCCACTCCCCCGCGGGTATGAAGGGACTCAGAGCATTTCCCGGCGTCAAAGAAAAAAAGAGGGATTATAAGGTCGGATACTGATCGTTTTGAAAAAAAAAAAACACAGTTGTAGTTTATGAAAAGCAATTTACAAAATCTCAGTCGCATTTTTCAGAAGTGCAATTTCTCTTCAAAGTGGGTGGTCTGTAGTCGCCTTTACCAGATAAACTATAGGCTCACGTAAATGAAATATTTTTTTGATATAAAATAGCCTTATTTATAGCATTCACTTAAATATACGGGTGCCATGTGTGCTTGACAAATGTCTGTTCGTTTGTCAATAATGTGTTCTGTGATTTCATTGTACCCACTCGTTTTGAGCCTGTAATAATAATAATAATAATAATATCTGTGGACGCTTTCACACCACGTCAATCTGGTCCCGTGGTAAGTTCTCGAGGAACTTGTGTTACGGGTACCAGGCAACGGTAATATATTTAATACTTTTATACCTAGGTAACACTGAAAATGTTTAGAAAATGAAAAACGGCTTAATGTAGAAAGTTGCCAATACTTTTATTGTTTTTCGAAGTAATCTCCGTTTCTTTCTACACATCGTCGCATTTGATGGAACCACTGAGAAAAGCAGTGGGCCCATTCTTCCTCAGGAGTCTCTTCTATGGCATTTTCGTACGCTTTCACCGCATCTTCAGGGCTCGTAAAGCGAATACCTCGAATTTTATCTTTAGTTCTTGGGAATAAACGAAAGTCGCAGGGCGCCAGGTCAGGACTGTAAGGCGGATGACTCATTATCTCGACACCTGCCATAGTCAAATATTCAACAGTCAGTTTTGCGGAGTGCGCTGAAGCATTGTCGTGGTGAAGGAGGACCATGCTTCGTGGGCGCTGCTGTCGAATTTTTTCCAAGACAACAGACAAACAGCGATTGACATACTAGTCTGCAGTAACTGTCTTTCCATCTTCTAGCACAACTGTCGAGAAATGACCTTTCCGACCAAAGAATAAGGCAATCATCTTTTTTCCTTGATTTCTTCCTTTCTTTACCTTAGTTGGCCGATCCTCAAAAGGAAACACTCACTGAGCTGATTGTCTTTTGGTTTCGGGTTCGTAGCAATATATCCAGCTTTCATCACCTGTGATTATGTCAAATACAGCATTTGAGTTACCGCCGTTGAACTTATCTAACATTTGGCGACATCAGTCCATGCGAAGGCGTTTCTGGTCGTCGGTTAAAGTATGGGGAATCCATCTGGTACAAAGCTTCCTGACGCCTAAATGTTCGTGTAATATTATTTGAACTTGACTCATAAAAATGCCTAGGCTTGCCCGTATCTGCTGATAGGTCACTCTCTTATCTTCCTCTATCATGCGTCGCACAGCACTGATGTTATCTTCAGTAGTCGCTGTTAAAGGACGTCCCTCACGCGGATAATCACTGAGATTGCTACGTCGACGCTTAAAATCGTTAAACAAATTGTAAATAGTGGCACGAGATGAGGCTTCATTAAAAAATCGCAGCTAATCGCAGCCTATCATAGCTTTGTTGTTGAGTAAGCCCACAACGAAAGTCATAATAAATCATTGACCGAAAATTTTCTCGCGTTATGTTCATTTTCACGTGTAATAAGAGTTTTAGATTTGCCGCCAATTCACAAAAACAAATGACAAATTAATGCAATATACTACATTAGGTTACCAAAGAGTTCTAAAATTGAAATTCAAAAAAAGTTTATATTTTCAATGTTTCTAACTGGCCAGTTCTAAACATTTTCAGTGTTACCCACGTACTATACATATTATTATATTTAAGATTTTTATTATATAATACACATATTTAACACACATCCAGGAACACAGAAAATATTTTTGTTCGCAACCTCCGGGCTTGAGCGCCAACGCGCTTACCACTGAGCCACAGAGGTCGTGAGGCCTGTAGGTTCGATATTGATCTTTTATGTTTAAAATCAGTTCTAGGGTTTCGTTCTTCAAATCTCAATGAAACCCTTATGTAACTTCGATGTCCGTCTGTTTGTCTATATGTATGTTTGTCTGTCGGTTTGTTAAACCAAAACCTGTACATCCCTATGTCATTGAATCATGAAAATTTGTAAGCTTTGTCTTACAGCGAAAGTTAAGAAAAAATCTGAAAAGTTACACTAACGCTACTTACATGTTATATAAAAGACTTCCCACATTTATTCTTTTCACATACAGGTCACTAATAGTGTAGAATACCTTACCCGCCATGGTTCAAGCCTTGTCGTAGCGGAAGGACTCAGTAGCCTAAGGTGAACCCAGTACCTTGGGCGAAGCCAATTAAACCGAGGGGGCTGCTCTTTGTACCCCTCTTATAAGAAGAGGGGACTAAAGAGTAGGGGGGACAAGGGACGAAGGTGGGAACCTCACCCCATTGCATTGCAAGAGTTGCCTGGCCTAGTTTCAGGTTAACTTGTTTATGTTCATGGCGACGCTAACCACTTACCATCAGGTGTCTGCCCGTTCGCCTAACATAAAAACAAGTTCACGGTGAACCTATGTAAATCATCATCATCATCATTGACCCTTAAATGTCTGCTAATCACGGGTCTCCTCCTCGAAATTAGGCAAAAGGTTGTTGGTTCCACTAATTCCAATATCCCAAAATCCCAATTTCACACTCTGCAAAAGACTTGATCAGGCCACAGATTTCCTCTTGATGTTTTTCTTCACCGGCAAGCGATGAAGTGGGCGGGGAAACTTAGAAAAACATATTTGCACCTGTCAGGATAGAACCTAAGACTTCTAGAAGCCAAGCCCTTATTATCGTCGCTCACACGAATAAAAAACGCGATCATTAAATAAAACGAAAATTTCAAGACTCTTGTTGTGACGTCTATATTTAGTCAGCGTCTGAGGCTGGAGCGGAATTTCTTCCACCACTCAACTTCCATTTCCTAGACTGGCGAGGGCTAAATCTACGTTTAAACCTTTTCTGCCAACTTGACCTAGTTTTTAGCGCGTGGTCCAAGGTGAAGGCGTTAGAGGTTATAAAGAATTTTGTGTTGGGATTGTAGTTTTTTAGGATTTTATAGCATTCCCACCATGGTTCAGGCCTTGACGTGGCGGTCGGGCTCAGTAGCCTAGGGTGAGCCGCTGCACCTTGGGCGAAGCTAATTGAGCCGGGGGGCTCTTTGTACCCCTCTTATAAGAAGAGGGGACAAAAGAGCAGGGGGCAAGGAGTGAGGGTGGGAACCACACCCCATTGTACTGTCCCGACGTTGGGAGGGGTTGTTCTGTGGTGCGGGACAACCCCTCTTCTGTGGAGGTGGCGTCGGTCCCTTGCGGGACTGACTAGCCGTCGAGGTGCCCTATTAGCTTCACAGATCCGGGGCACCTCACCAAGGCGGCACTGTTGGCACTCGCCGGGTGTTAGTGGGTAGAGCTTATTATATTATAATATAATATAATTATAGCTCCATTTACCATCTTTCGGGCGCAGCAAGTCCCACATACCCACCTGGGGAGACCCACTTCCGAGGCGGGATGCCTCAGAGCGTTTCTCAGCGTAAAAGAAAAAAAAGGATTTTATAGATTTTTTTAATTTTCAATTCAATTTACTGTAATATACTAGAGTGCATTATGTAAAAATAATAAAAAATGTCTTGATTTTAAGATTTCTTTTTCTTATTTCGTGAGACCTAGCTTTATAATTATTTCGAGAAGTACTCGATAGGTTAACCGACAGACATACAGCTAAAAATACAGACTTATAAAATTACTCTGTTGTCCAGAGTAATTTACTATGTTCAGCAGTGGACGGATGGAGGCTGATGATGATGATGATATATTTTATAGAAAAAATTCCATACTTTCTGGTTCTACTGATTGATCTGTATGTACCGTCATTATGCTACTACAAAGAATTAGAATTTTTACAAGATCAAATGGAATAATAGAACTGAATCCATCAGACACTCAAAAAGTTGTTTGATCGTATACACTATTGTTTGACGAAAACGAAGACGAAAAAGTTTGGCAAACAAATTTGAACGTTTAGGCCCAGTTCGCATGAGCGTTTAATAAGCGTCGCGTTAAAACCCGATGTGGCGCGAGTTTCGAGTTCCGTATGCTCAATTCGATTTAACATCATACACAGAACGTCGCAAATCCAACTCGATAAAAAAGCGCCGCGCTGTTAAAACTCTTTCGTGTGAATAAAAACATGGGTATATTTATGTCATTCAAACGTTTTTTTAACGTGCGTTGAAAAAGCGCTCGTGCGAACCGGGCCTCACAGGGCGCTTTAGATGAAATATAATAAAACGCTGTCCGCTCCTACCTTAGACACTCTCGAGTGGCCAAATCCAAAAGTTTCGTAACGCGGACTATATTACTTTGCTCTTACTTTGGATTTATTAGTGTACCCGCTACTTTGGCATAAGAAAAATATTTTACTACTAATGTAACTTAAACTTTTGTTATCAAATATAAAACTTGTTACTTATACGAGACTTTTTAGTTTAAAACTCAGAACGTGCTTATTTTAGAGGAGATAAGTTTAATGGCTTTTTGACAGCCGTTACATAAATAATTAGATATACTAGTAGAGCCGACAGACGTTTTCCGGTACGAAACATTTTGAAGTGGACCTGGAAATTATGTATCTAAACCATTCTCTAAACCTCTTGAACACACACAAAAATTCATCAAAATCGGTCTAGCAATAATGGCGTGGTAAATGCAAATATTGTATATTAGTAGAAGAACAAGTTGATTATAAATTGTAGGCACAAAGATTAAGGAAATTATTTTATTACTTTTTAGTTTTTTTTTTAAATATTGAAGTCGGTTTTAATTTTTGTTTAAATTTTTTTTATTTCTTAATTTTTAGTGATTGCAAAATTCGATAACTGATTTTATTTGTCTGAAATATGGGTCTGAACTATTGAACGCGTTGCTCAGATTAGATAGCGCTGTATTAATGAGATGAACATAGAAAGGGTTTAAATCATTACATAACAAATGAAAAAACCGAAATGGAATTGTGTAAAACTTTATATACATGTAATTGAAAGCAATCACGGCAGATTTGCTGCTATTCATTAAATAAATCCATTATATATAGGTTTGAACATCACCATCACCAATATATTATATGTATAGAATGGATATTATGATGATCTTGAAATACAATGATGCGCTTACAAGGCATATTTGTTTTTTGTTCATTTAACAACGACAAGTAAAATTAAATTGAATTAATTAAACAAAATTACATGATTTTGGCATATTATTTAGCTGTATGAACTAAGCCCAATAAAAGCTCTAAATCGTTGAGGATTCCCCTCGACTGTGTAAGGTCTCCATCATCACACCTGTAATGGCGCTTATAACCTATGTGGGTGCAAAGTTTTTTTTTTTTATTTTTTTTTTATAGAAGAGGGGGCAAACGGATAGTCGGTTCACCTGATGGTAAGTGAAGAGCGACATCCACAGACACCCGCTACACCAGTGGATTAGCAGGTGCGTGGCCGGCCTTTCAGGTATGAGTATGCTCTTTTCTTGAAGGTCCCTAAGTCGTATCGGTTCGGAAACACCATAGGAGGCAGCTGATTCCATATATTAGTTGTGCGAGGCAGGATATGCCGTAAAAATCGAGTTGTTGTGGATTTCCGGACATCGAGATGGTGTGGGTGAAATTTGGAGTTTTTCCGCGATGTCCGTTGGTGGAATTCTGCTGCAGGTATTAGTCCGAACAATTCCTCAGAGCACTCCCCGTGGTAGATGCGGTAGAAGATGCAGAGCGATCCGACATCTCTACACAGCGCCAAAGAATCAAGCCTATTGGAGATAACATTGTCGTCGACGATTCGAGCCGCCCGGCGTTGAATGCGGTCAAATGGAAGGAGCTGATACTGGGGCGCTCCAGCCCAGAGGTGAGAGCAGTATTCCATGTGAGGCCGGATCTGCGCCTTGTATAATTGAAGGCGGTGTGAAGGCATTAAATACTGCTTCGCCCTATTGAGCACGCCGAGTTTCTTCGAGGCTAGTTTAGCCATTCCTTTTAAATGACCACGAAACTGCACATCTCTCGATATATCGACGCCAAGTATCCCAATGCTGGCTGAGACGCTTAGGGAAGTGCCTTCGTATTGTAGAGGAACGACGAAGGGTGATTTTTTAGCGGTAAACGCGCAAACTTGTGTCTTGTTGGGGTTAAATTGGACTAGGTTAAGTCGCCCCCATTCCGAGACTCTGGCCAGCAGAGACTCGATTTCAGACACAAGTTTGTTCCGACACTCATCGACTTGTTCCCGAGAAATATTAGGGCGGCCAGTGTATAAAGCATCTCCAGTGCTGTCATCCGCATAGCAATGAATGCCGCTGGTTTTCAGCATATCATTGATATGCAGAAGAAACAGGGTTGGAGATAGTACACAACCTTGGGGAACACCAGCATTTACAGACTTGAGGTCCGAGCATGCACCGTCGACAACGACCTTAATGCTCCTGTCTGCCAAAAAACTGGTGATCCACCTACATAATTTCTCGGGAAGCCCATAAGATGGTAGCTTTGCAAGAAGTGCTTTATACCACACCTGATCAAAGGCCTTCGCTATGTCCAAACTAACTGCCAGCGCCTCCCCCTTGCTCTCAATTGCCTCCGCCCATCGTTGCGTTAGGAATATTAGAAGATCACCAGCTGAGCGATTCCGTTGAAAGCCATATTGGCGATCGCTAATCAGCTGGTGCTCCTCCAAATATCGCCGGAGCTGGCAGTTGATAATGGATTCCATAATCTTTGAGAACAAGGTAGTTATAGCTATTGGTCTGTAGTTGGACGGGTCTGAGCGGTCCCCTTTCTTAGGGATCGGGTGTACCAAAGCTGTCTTCCACGAGCATGGGACGACGCCTAATGAGTAAGAGTGCCGGAAAAGACGCGTAAGGACGGGTGTCAACTCAGGAGCACAAGTTCGTAGCACTAACGGAGGGATGCCGTCAGGCCCACTCGACTTATGGATGTCCAGCGAAAAGAGTGCTTTGCGTACGGAGCTCTGTCGGAAAATTATTTCCGGCATTGAAGTTCTCATCAATTTAAATTAATTAAGTCCAAACACAAGGTAGCTACTGTAAACTGTTGAGGAGTTCCCTTAACTGTCATTTGTCTTCATCATCCGACTCTTAATGACAGTCATATCCCATCTAGGTGTAAAGTTCTCATCATTACAAATTAATCAAGCCCAAACACAAGGTTACTGATGTAAATCGTTGAGGAGTTCCCTCGCCTATCTTTCGGCTCCAGCATCAGATAGACTCTAGACTTTAATTAAATTTTAGTCCTTTAAAACACTTTATAAAAAAATATCGAACGCACTAGTTGCCCCTGCGATTTTCAAAAGTTCCCCTCGATTTCTCTTGGATGCCATCATCAGATCCTGGTTTCCTTATCATGGGACCATCTGGGACCCTTTACAAAATATTTTTTTTTCAAATCGGTCCAGTCATCTTCGAGAAATCAGGTAACATACATAAAAAAAAGATTCCGATGAATTGAGAACCTCCTCCTTTTTGAAGTCGGTTAAAAACAGTGATATAAGAATGTTATTAGATAAAGATTATATATATAAACCATCCTCAAGTCGGACCAATCATACGCGAAACGCATCTCTTTTCTCGGAGTCAGTCATTCGGTTTATGAAACAAACGGATTAGCACGTCGCAACAATCTCGCAGGAGACAAATCCTCAAGATCTCGGACACTTGTCACCCGTCCGAGAGCTTAGCGTATGAGTCACCGCTACCATTTTCGACAATCTCGAAATATATCTCGAAATACATCTCGAAATGTAACAAACATTACTTCACCTTGAAGATGACTTTTAAGAGGTGCCATGCTGCTTTGCAGCCGAATTGGGCCGGCGCGACCGGGTGGTACACTCGCTCACATAATACTGGCGTAAAGTGACAGCTATGCTGTCGCGTTTTGTGCGGTTTGTGAGTTTTCGGTGGCCCATTGGGCGTTTTTCCACTTACCGGCACGGCCACGGTAACGGCGACGGCACCGTGCCGTTGCCATGGAAGCAAAAATGTATGAAAACATATGGCTCGTTTTTCCACTCACCGGCGACGGCACGGCGACGGCAACGGCACGGCGTAGCCTCCCAACGGTACCGTGCCGTTGCCGTAGTTAGCAAGCTTCCCACACGGTGCCGTCCCGGTAAAACTGCATGTGTATTATATATGAATTGTAGCCGTGTGCGTGTGTGAGTTCGCGGAGCGTGTAGAAGGACGCGGAGCGGTCAGCTGAGAGACTCGTAGTTAATATTATCATCTATATATTATGATATTATGAGATATTATTATGATGATAATATATATCATCATCATCATCACTGACTGGAATGTTGGTCTAGTGGTTAGTGACCCTGGCTGCTAATCCAGAAGGTCGTTGGTTTGATTCCCACTCAGGACAAATGTTTGTGTGGTGAGCATGATCATTTGTTCTGTGTCTGGGTGTAATTTATCAATAATATGTATGTATTTAGAAATATATAAACTGTATGTATCAGATGGCCGTATGTAACTCACATTGCCAACATATTATTATAAATTATTATTATTACCTATATTATTATTATTATCATCATCAAGAATATATCGCCATCTATATCGTGGCAAAAATTTGGCCGTCCTGGTGTTCAGTGAGAGAGGCCTATCACCAGCCATGGGTGGATCAATTCTGCTACTGATATATATACATAATATCATCATTATCATGTAATGTAGTGGCATGAGATCGGCCGTCTTGGTTTTCAGTAAGAGAGGCCTATCACCAGCCATGGGTGGATCAATTCTGATGCTGATTTATATAATATCATCATTATCATGTAATGTCGTGGCATGGGATCGGTCGTCTTGGCGTTCATTAAGGGAGACCTATGTTCAGCTGTGGACGGATAGAGGCCGATGATGATACATGTCATCATTATCATCATCATGTATAAATTATAATAATACTATGATCTACGTGTCGTCTTGCTGAAGTCCGTGTCAGTACTGAACTACGAAAACGTGCGTAAACCGTCATCGACAACGGCACAGTGGAAAAACGAAGCCACGGCACCGGTGCCGGGCCGTGACCGTGCCACCGCCGTGCCGGTGAGTGGAAAAACGCCCCTTGGGGAATGGTGAAAAGGAGGGCAACGGCTTTAATTAAAATAAGTGAAATTCGTGTAAACATTAGAAAATATACAAAAACTCTTCTTTTTTATTATATTAGTATAGATATGTTTTTTAAATTGATTTCAACTCTTTTCTTTTCACTTGGAAACCAAATTCAGACGACCGCACCTAATAGGCCTTTAAGCTGTACATCAATAATAAGATATTCGCTCTTGAGATTTTCAAATAGTATTATATTTTTTCTTCGAAAGAGCAACCACTAAGTATTTTATTAGTTTTTCTTTAAAGGTGTTGTGAGTTTTTTTAATAGCAATTTTTTTTTTACTTTTTCGAATAAGTCAAATGTCAAGAAAGTTTGTACAAAATAAAAATATTTGATGAAGTTTTGATGAATAGTTCTAATCAACTCCGAACTTTTCCAAACGTATATTTGTAAAACTTTCTTAAATACATTTTCTTTGAGATCAGGATCATAGTAGGGGTACATAGCTTAGCTGGGTCTGATTGTTTTTATATATTTATTAATATTAAATTTGAGCTATAGCAAAATGCTAAAGGCCCAGTTCTCCAGATTCAAGCTACAATGTATGTTTTAGAAATCAGGCGTCTTTTTTCTTGCGCTGGGAAATGCTTTGAGGCATCCCGCGGGGGAGTGGGTCTCCCCACGCGGGTATGTGGGACTCGCTGCGCCCGAAAGGTGGTAAGGTGGACGCAGCTCTACCCACTAAAACTCAGCGGGTGCCACCAATGCCGCCTTCGATGAGGGGCCCGGATTTAATGAGCAAACAGGGCACCTGAATGGCTAGTCAGTCCTTCAGGGGACCGACGCCACTTCCACAGAGGGGTTGTCTTGCACCTCAGAACAACCCCTCCCAACGTCGGGACTGTACAATAGGGCGAGGTTCCCGTCCTCGCCCCTTGCTCTTTTGTCCCCTCTTCTTATAAATGGGGTACAAAGAGCCCCCTCGGCTCAATTAGCTTCGCCCAAGATGCTGGGCTCACCCTAGGCTACTGAGCCCCACCGCCACGACAAGCCCTGAACCATGGTGGGGATGCGCACTATCTAGTGTAATTTATCATATATCTATACTAATATTATAAAGCTAAAGAGTTTGTTTGTTTGTTTGAACGCACTAATCTCAGGAACTACTGGTTCGAATAGAAAAAATATTTTTGTGTTAGATAGACCATTTATCGAGGAAGGCTTTAGGCTATATAACATCACGCTGCGACTAATAGGAGCGAAGTGACAGTGGAAAATGTGTAAAAAAACGGGGAAAATTATTCATCTTTGAGGGCTTCCGTTGCGTGCGCTGCGAAAACGGTTCAAGATACACAAAAAATATGTGTGAAAGAATTATTTCTCTTTAAATGATCTAAAAAAAAGTCCGTGACAGTATATGTCTATCTTTTAAGATTAACTCACAAGAAAGTAAAAGTCGGAAAAATTTCAAATCGCAGCCTAATTCCCTTTAGTATATCCATATAATATATAACAACAAAGTAGAAAAATGATCATCATCGGTATGGATACGTCCGTAAATATACAATAACGTGGGCGAAGATGCGGGCAACAGCTAGTAAATAATAAAATTGTATAATAACTAGCTGTTACCCGCAGCTTTGCGCGCCTTAATTTAGATTAACATCTGTATCCGGATTGATGATGATTATTTTAAAAGCCTGAGATACTCCGTATAACATCAGCTATCTGCCAGTCCCATCAAAATCGGCCAAGCTGTTTCAGAGATTACCCGGTACGAACAGACAGACAGACAAAAATTAAAAAAAATGTTATTTTGGAATATACTAATATGTTCCGTGTATATTATATCTATATGCAATTAGTGAGAAGTAGGTTATTTTAATATTATAAGCAGACACTCCAATTTTATTTATCTTTATAGATATACATAATATACTATTATATTATAAGAGTTCTTAAGAACTTTCTAGATGTCAAAATATGGTAAGTTAGATATAGGGTCCCCATAGTGCCATATATAATGGACCCCAAGTCTATCCCTAGGGATTCTGGGGAATCGAGATATTGATAAGGGATACGCATATTAAACTGTTCCCAAGTTTTTTGAAGTGAAGTTTCTTTGCGTGCAAGAGGGTAAATTTTTTACGGATAAAACGTCACGTAAATGTGAAACATTTTTGTCCAAGCAGAGGGATAGAGTGAGATAGAGCGAACGTCGCATCGCAAGTATCGGAAATTTAAAGCTTTAGATTAGTATATATAGGTTAGTTGAATAGACAAACTAGCAAATCTAATTGTATGCGGGTTGGTGAACATCACACACCTTTAAACACTTTTAATCTCATCGGGCATGCAGGTTTCCTCACGATGTTTCCTTCACCGGTGAGCAAGCGATCTCCCGTTCAGGTGCAAGGAAAATTTAGGAAAAACCCATTAAGGCCCGCGCTCGGAATCGAACCCAGACCTCTACCACGCCGAGTACATCACCAGACTATTGTCTCGCTGTCTATCTCAACTGCCAACACCGTCGCTACACTAAGTCTGCCATCTGTGAACATAGTCTTGACAAAGCTCGCCATTATATCAGATTTGATAAACCACAAGTCCTCGCAAAAGAACACCGATTCCAACCAAGGATGATCCGTGAGGCTATTGAAATTAAAAAAAAAAACATCCTAATTTCAATAGAGAAGATGGCTGGCTCTTACCACCTGCTTGGGATCCCATTATTAATATTATCAAATCAAAATCCAAGCATAATATGTCACAGATTAAGGATACAGTTAGCACTTTCTGCGTAGATAGGACTAACCAAAATGTTTATGTATCATAGGGTAGTTTCGAATAACTTTGTAACATTAGGACGTATGACACCTCAGTACTATGACCATGGTTGCTGTAAAGTATCCGAAACTTCGGGCTCGTAAAAATCTTATTAAACCACGATAAAATCCGTAAAAAAAATTGTTTCATTATAATGAGTGAAATTCGCGTAAACATTAGAAAAGATCAGGTGTCGTATTAATCTAGACTTGTACTCTCCAAGTCCTTGACTCCATAGCCCATAGTGCATATCTAGTACTTAATACCTAGTTATGTCCTGGTCTTCGGAGTAACCTATAGAAGTGAAAGGTAGCTAGAATTTACGGCCGATTGTCATTGTATACGGGCGTAAGGGTTGGCACACACTGGTCTGAATGATAGTTGGATAGGCAAACGGGCAGACTAACCACATGATGGTTAGATGGTTAGCGTCACCCATATACTTAAACTTGGAACTTATTTATGTATGTATCAGACATAAGATGTTAAGTCGGTAATTACACTGCCTGTCTTGCCCTTCTCTTCGAAACATGAAAACCGTCAAAGAATTTACGGATTTAAAAAAAAATCCTTGAGGTGACAGCAGTGGGAGATCTAACGTGATCTGTTGTGAATTACTCTAGATTTAAGTGACTTTTGTGAAATAATGATCACAAGTAAATGATAGGAACCCAGCAGAGTTTCTTGTGGGTATATTCTGACGTGGGCGCGTTACGAACCCTCCTTATAAATTTAGCCGCTAAGACGCTCATAAGTGATAATTTTTATGTGTGAATTATAGCAATAAACAATAAACGGTCGAGATGATGGTCAAACCCTAAACATTAGTAATTGTGTATATAAATAGTAAATCTAGTGTCCGTCGATCCTAACCTGACATTTAAAGCCTCTCCCACATCGGTGAGCGCCGCGCCCGAATGATGAAATACACACCTCTAATACTTCATGTGGTACCATAGCTATCTGCTATCAGCAGTGACCAATGACCATACTGTTTTTAGAGTTCCTTTCTTCAAAGTGACAAGACGGAACCCTTCGAGATCCCTTTGTCTGTCTGTCTGTATGTCAAATCAAAACCGCTATGGAAAAAGGGTAATTCCCATAGAAGTATGAAAGGTCAGTTAGGTCGCATACATAAAGGAAAAATCTGATACCATTAATTTGTTGCAATATCACTTAAAGCACGTTTTTCGGAACCTGTTTTTTTAATTTGTTATATTATTATCATCAATGTCATTGTTATTATTATGATAATCGTAATAATCATCAGCGTGACTATCACCATTTTTATATACGAGAGAGGGCAAACGGACAGTCGGTTCACCTGGAGTATAAGTATTAGAGGATAAGTATTTTTTTGAATAAATAATCTTTTCTTGAATAAATACGTTTATCATAATTTGTGGTACGTAACGGAGGGTATTCCCCTAGATGGGACGGTAATTTCCGTGCTGTCGGTCCTAGATGATAGTGGCGGGGGATCAGCCGTCTTGGCGTTCATTAAAAGAGTTTTTGCCTAGCAGTGGAAAAACAAAGTGATAACTTCTGTGATTATTGGAAACTAGCTTTTACCCGCCGCTTCGCTGTCGTTAATGTAGATTAAGAAATAGATCAAGTCTTTTCGCTGTTATGTTTACGCCCTTTAAATTCTTGGATTCTAGCAACCTGAGCTATATTGGAATTAATACTGCGAGGCATTTTTTCTTTTAGTATCAATCAATCAATCAATCAATCATTTATTTCATCACAAGAATGTAGTACAATGGTGGTGTCTTGAATTAGTGCCCTAGTACATTCTACCATAACTATGGTGTGTGACAGAAAATTTAATTCATTAAATATCACTTTATGTTAACATTATACTTAATTAATAAGATAAATTTATTATATTTATTGTCAATAAATATCTGTGCCTATGTATTTGATCCCACTACCTCTAAGATCATCATTCTGCCACTGAACCACTCTGTCCTTCCTCTAAAAAGCCTTAAGTAAGAATTATGATCTTTACACGTGTTTTTATTGTACTTTAAATGGTTTTGTGTCGATACATTGGATATCAATTTCAAATCGGGCCGATTCATCTTATCATGTTTTATGTGGAGGTCGAGGATATCAGATAACAATCGCTTGATTTAGGGGACCGATGGGGAAAATAATAGGATCCCAATGGGTCCATGGACCATGGGGATGTTTGGATGTTTGTATATTCAACTATTTTAAAGATTACTACCAATGAGTTATGCCTTATCGGTTTTTTTACGCTGGGAAATGCTCTGAGGCATCTCGCGGGGAAGTGGTTCTGCCCAGGCGGGTATGTGGGACTCGCTGCGCCCTAAAGGTGGTAAGGTGGACGCAGCTCTATCCACTAAAACCCAGTGAGTGCTACCAATGCCAATGGTGAGGTGCCCCGGATCTGTTCAGGCTACTGAGCTCCACCGCCACGACAAGGCTTGAACCATGGAGGGGATTCGTTGAGTAGTTTAGAAAATATCGATGCACAGACAGACCAACACAAAAAGTTATACCATGTAAAGATAAAAGGTCTTGGCGTTCATTGAAGAAGGGCTATGTTCAGCAGTGGATGGATAAAGGCTATGTTCAGCAGTGGATGGATAAATCGATGACCAATGATACTGACACAGATGTTCATCGTACAAAGTATCACTTAGTGGGATTTGAACCAGTGACCCCTTGAATTGTTCAGAACTTGACGCAGCTTTCTAAACCTTGTAGAGCTGACTACTGTATATTTAGCAGTTGGTCATTAGACACATGTGCATACATAGTCATCTAGACCCAGAATTATCTCCACACAGACAACTAATGGGACATCTAGCAGTGACCGGAATACGAATTTGCTTATAATGTAACCGGTACAGTCGTGTACAACAGTGGTATAAAATATTTTATTGTTTTTTCGTAATAAATTTTTGATAAAGAGTGTGGGAAAAGATGGGAAAAATAAACTAAAAAGTAATAAAATAAGTGCGTTTCCTTAAGTTTTGTGCCTACAACTTATAATCAACTTGTTATTTTACTAATTACAATGTTTGCGTCTACCACGTCATTGTTGTTACTTTTGGAGTCGGTGTCAGCTAAGTTTAATACGAGGGCGGCACTGAAAATTTCGGGAATCAAGGAAGTGACACAACATTACTATTTAAAAATGTATTTATTGCTTTTCGAAGTATTCTCCGCGAAATTTGACACATTTTTCCATACGATGGAACCAATCATTGAAGCAACCATTCCATTCGGAAGTTGGGGTCTCCAAAATGGCCGTTTTGTAGGCGTCCACAGCTTCTTCAGGCGATGAAAATCTCTGACCACGCAATTTATTCTTTATTTTAGGGAAAGTATAGAAATTATTAGGGCTTAGGTCGGGGCTGTACGGCGGATGGTCTAATAATTCTATGTTTTCTTGCTCTAAAAACTCTTTTGTTCTGTGCGCGGTGTGAGAACTCGCATTGTCGTGATGGAGGATGATGCGGCGGTTGCAGTTCTCTTTACGGAGTTCAGAAACGACCTGTGGCAAACAAATACTAGCATACCATTCTGCATTAACCGTTCTTTGTCCCTTAAGAGGAATAGTCGCAACATGGCCGGTTTTGGAGACAAACGTGGCCACCATTTTTTTGCAACACTCCGTGAACGAACAATTTTTGTTGGCTTTGACTCATTTTCGAACACCCAAACTCGTGACTGGTTTTTTGTTTCGGGTTCGTACGCGTATATCCAGGATTCGTCACCTGATACGATGTTGTATACAGCATTTGAGGATACTGCGTGGAATCTTTCGATAATTCTGACGCACCAAGTAACGCGAGCCGCTTTTTGCTCTTCACAGAGGAAATGCGGTATCCATCGGGAAAACAACTTTTTTTACACCTAATTGTTCATGCAAGATTATTTGTATTTGACTCATGCCAATGTCTAAAGTTGCTTGAATTTCGCGGTATGTCACATATCGATCTTTCTGAGCTTACGCACAGCATCAACGTTTTCTTGGGTGACTGCAGTTTTTGGACGACTTTGACGGGGAACATCACTGAGTTTGACACGTCCACGTTGGAATTCAGCAAACCAGCGATAAATTGTGGTTTTGGGTGGGGCTTCATCACCAAATGGAGAAATCATCCGGTCAACACACTGTTTTTGTGTTAAACCACTTCGAAAGACATAATAAATCATCGCTCTAGAATTTTCTCGAGTCAATTCCATTTTCTCAACAACGAAACAAGTTTAACAAGCCCTTGTGACAAGACCGAGAATCTTTTTTTAAATAAATAAATGGTATTCGATTTTTAAAACCAAGGAGTTTTCAATTAAAAAGATTTTAATATGACAGGAACAGTGGAAATATTCCATTCCCGATAATTTTAGTGCAGCCTATGTAGGTACAGCACCAAAACCGTCGTCAGTCACCGGTACGGAATGTACAGATAGATCACAGTGGAGTACAGAACTCTATCAAGATCTATAGATCTATCTGTACATTCGTGAAAATGTTTAGTAGGAGACCTCAAAAACTTCTTTCTTTTAAAATCATCAAATCTACCGCTAATACAAATAATCTACACTCGCTCCGTCCCATTCACAAAGTTTGATGAGATAGCTTTATTTACTTCCGTGCGCAAAAAAGGGACGAAAGACAGTGGCGCCGCTGATGAACACAAAGGTGTATGCGGCATAAGTCCCAAAAGTATAAAATAAATCAGATAAAATAAACTACGCAAGTAAATAACATGATTTTTCCCAATTCACTAGATAAGTAGCATTACTATTGTTTCGGAAAATTTAGAAGTATGAACACATATATAATTTAGAAGTATGAACACATATATAATTTAGAAGTATGAACACATATATAATTTCAGAATAATTAGTAAAAAAAAAAAACAATAAAAAGAGTGTCCTTTTGTCTTTGAAATAAAAATCTATCGGGGATTCTTTTACTATTATATATACGTGTTTTCCTATCTCGGTTCGTTAGAAAATATGATGAAAAATAATATAATAGAATTTCATTCACGTAGCTAACTTACACTACCAAAATTACAAATGCCTCAACTTAATTTTATTTAGTTTTATCCTTGGTGGTTTCACCCGCCCCAAGATTAAAATAATCCCCCCTACCTTTACTGGACCATCAAATGCACAAATATTATTTTCAAATCTGACGGTTCCGGAGATTATTGCGATCTAGCAAACGCACAAACATTACTGCGTTATTATCGTACTAATATATAAATGTGAAAGTTTGTATATATAATTATAGCATGGGAGGGCAAACGAGCAGTCGAAGCCTTTTGGCGACTATCGACGCCCATACACATCCGCAAAACCAGAGATTATGCAGATGCGTTGCCCTCCTTTTCCCTATTTCTCCCAATGGGCCACGGGAAACTCAATAGCCGAGCGAAACGCGCTAACATAGCTGTCACTTGACGCCGATGTTATGTGAGCGAGAGGTACCACCCTGGTCATGCCAGCCCAATTCGGCTGCAACAGCATGGCACTACCTCTTACAAATATATGGATAATTGTTATTCTTTCACGCAAAAACTACTGAATCGATTTTAATGAAACTTTAGCATAATTTAGCTTACACATCTTAATAATACATAGATTATAATTTATAAAGATATTGCGTGAATTGTTCAAAATCTAATCCTGCGCAGACGAAGTCGCGGACACCAGCTAGTATTAGTTTTTTAGGGTTTTATTTTCGTGAGTATTTATCCAGTAATTATATTTATCCATACATTTGTTCAAGACTGTCAAAAGAGGTTGCTAGCAATTTCTTCGTAGAAATTAAGAGTAAATTCTTTTATCAGTAAATTTCACTCTTCATCGAAGATACATTTTCCAATAGCAGATAACTTTTTAAAACCAAACATTCCGATGGAAACATTTTCAAACATTTGTTCGCGTTAGATTAGTTTGTTAACAAAGTTTTTGTTCCGGAACTTTCCACTTATATCTTTTGAATGATGTATATCGCAAGAATACATTTATGTTGGAAACTAGAAAGTGTAAATATTGGCTTGGAAATACAATATATCTATGGACGCTTTTACACCAATCAATCTGGCCCCGTGGTAAGTTCTCGAAGAACTTGTATTACGGGTACCAGACAACGGAAATATGTTTAATATTTTTATACTATACATGTATTTAAGATTTTTATTATATAATACACATTCATGACCCAGGAACACAGAAAATATTTTTGTTCTCTGGCGGGATTCAAACCCGCAACCGCCGGCTTGAGTGCCAACGCGCTAATCATTGCGCCACAGAGGTCGTCGAATAAAATCGTCGAAATCGTCGGTCGTCGAAATACAGTTTTAGCATTATTGGATATAATTTTATTATTAACATCTTGTAATTTTAATTAGGCGTTCTACGCTGAGTCTACTGGGCGCGCACTGTGCACGCCCCGCGACCCCGCTCCCGCCCCTGCAGCTCCTTCTCGTGCTGCACGAAACTCCCGACATGAGAGAGAAATGAGAATCTCGCTAACAACACCATCGTGAGTGGTATACCAGCTACGAAGCCCCTGCCTGAGAAGGCATCGAAGCGGGCTGATGATGAAGGTTTTATAACGGTGCAAGGAAGGAAGCGCCGTCATAAGGCCAGCAAGAACCGCTGTGGCACGGCTCCCATGGAGCCCAACAGTATACGTGCTGCAGCACCGAACACCCCGGTGTATATCTCCCGCCTACACTACACCACTGAGGCGAAAGACATCGTGGAGTACGTGCGCCAAAGGATCAAGTATACAGCGATAGTGCAGCTACTGGAGTCGCGCCGCAACGTCAACTTCAAGGTGTTCGTGGTGCGAGTGCCGACATGTTTTCTGCACCTCGTCATGCAGGAGGACTTCTGGCCACAGGGCTTCCGCCGCTTCCGCGGACAAGTGCCACCGGAACGCACTAAGACCTAAGTGCAAGTGAAGTGATACTAACATACTTTTAAGTTGTATTTACTAACAATCTTGTTTTATAATTATGTATGTTTAGCTTAAGGTATTTATCTATGGGCCTATGCAGCCTGAAAATAAAGGTTATTATTATTATTATTATTATTAAAAAATACATATTAATATTATCATCCCATCTTTTTGTCCTAGTTCTATAGCTCGCCAATATCGTGCATTTCATTTCACCATAAATAGACGTTTAACGAAAAAAACAGGTAGGCTTAATAATATTAACAACTAATGAACAAACATCGATGAAGGTAACCTGCATTCCTGATGAGATTAAAAGTCTTTGAAGGTGTGTGAAGTTCACCAACCAGCATTGGGCATGGATAAACTATGGCCTAACACCTCTCGCCTGATTTCGAGGAGAAGACCCGTGCCCAGTAGTGGAACATATTAGAAGGGTTGATTTTATTATTAGTATATTATATATTACAACAAACAAAAGACTAACAGAGGTAAAACAAAAGAACTAATTCTAGCTCTAAGAAAAACGGACTGCTTCTGAAGGTCAATCTAAATGTATTGTAAAGTATTCAAATCAAAATAATATTTGTCATCAAACAAGCTGACAATGGAGAGAGAATTTCTTGAAAGCTTGTGACAGAAGTTTTAGTCATAACCTAAGGTTTTAAAAATAAAAAAGCACCTAAATTACACTAATTAAATAAAGTTTTTTTTATTTATTTTATTTGATACTAGTAACGACATACTATAACGTTTAAGAATGAAATATGAAATAAAGACTTTAAAGAAAGCAGTGGAGAAAAAAGAATGATGATGTTAATAAAGATAAAATAAGAAATTTACCGGGAAAATAACTTTGGCACTTTTCGCACCGTCTGTACCACAGTTATTTAGCAAGTTTACAACAAACTGGCTTAGTTGCGCTAAGCTCGATAATGATTTAACTATATTGGAATTTGGAGAGGCGGTGCACCGAAATCTGCTGGGAATACTCTGTCCTTTAGGAAAACATCAGAAACGTAAATGAAAGAAATGTAAATCGAGCCAGCTGTTATCCTGTCTTGAGATATATTTATTTAATTTTGAGTGCAACTGTATTTGCTTATTGATATTTAAAACTATCTACGTATATTATTTGGAAAAGCGTAGTTTTAAGTATATAATTTATAGTTAACTTCTTTGACATCTAAGGGTTAAGTCGAATCATCTTGTGAAATAGGCTAGTTAATGTAAGTAAATTGAAGTAAAAAAATCAATGTTGCACATATAAAAAGTATAGTATCGAACGTCAAATTAACTCTTCTACCGGTTCCAAAGCTAATCCACTGATAAGAACTACCGATACAAATTCAGTGAAACTATTTTCTTCTATATTTTTTGCAAATATATTTTTTTCATACACAAAACTAGTCCCACGTTAAGGTTTATTTATTTATTAGGGATAAAAAACATCTATAACATACAATATTATTTAGACATACTTCAAATAATTTTTTTTTTTGCCAACGACATTATCCACATATTAAATCTAACAAAGGTACATATTTTTTGTTTTCACAGTTCAGAAAAGCCAAAAAGGAGCGCTAAACAATACAAATAATAAAATAAAAACATTAATTATTATGAATTCTGTGAAAAAAATCAAATGAGCTAATATTGGACAACAAGAACTAAGCTATTCTGTAGCAGTCGGATAAATATGACAGTGACAATAAATAGAGACATTTAAAGAAATGACAATAATTGGTTCTTTTATGACGAAATATTGTATAAACTTATGTTAATTGTTCCGCTTAAACGTTTTTAAAAATACTCATCGATAATCCTTCTTCCAAATATTATAAGATTCAAATCCACCTGAGTTATAAATCTGACCACTTGATCGTACAAATCTTAAAAATCCGTTGGATCTTCTTTGAAAGTAATCTGATAAGTTTTATTTGCTACATTTATATCACTAAAGATAGTATCGATAAAATCTATATGTACACAAAAATCACGAAATAAAGGTATATTGGTGTAATAAAATTCGATAGCTGGTATTAAAACCTGCCTGGCTGTTCCTTTATTGCTCCATATTTGTGAGTGTACCACTAGGTACCGTTCTGGGACCACTTATATACAGATAGTATAGAAGAAAAATTATGTAAATTTTTTAAACAGAAGTCGAAACAACCAACTAACGCAAAATAAATATTTTTATGAAAAATCCAGGAAGCAAGTTAATTTCAATTAAAGCTTCAAGTGTTAACGACATAAATATAATATATTCAGAAAAGTAATATAGTAGGGAAATATGTACGTATGTACGCACAACGGCTGATCAAGCTACAAAATAATAATAATAATAATAATAATAACTATGGACGCTTTCACACCACGTCGATCTGGTCCCGTGGTAAGTTCTCGAGGAACTTGTGTTACGGGTACCAGGCAACGGAAATATATTTAATACTTTTATACTATACATATATTTAAGATTTTTATTATATAATACACATATTTAATACACATCCATGACCCAGGAACACAGAAAATATTTTTGTTCCCTGGCAGGATTCGAACCCGCAACCTCCGGGCTTGAGCGCCAACGCGCTTACCACTGAGCCACAGAGGTCGTCAAAACACAAACAGTTTATGTTGATCTCTTATTGTACATTGTACAAAACGAGGCCACGTTATACTGAAAACGTAAAGCTTGATGTGCCGCCGTGTGTACCCTAAAATAAAATGGTTGTCCATTCCATTTTACTTATTGTAGCATTGGGTAGTATGAATATTAAGCATATGTAATTCACTGTATGAAACGTAAGATAATCTTACGTCTCATAAATGATTTTCCAGAACTAGTCCTTGATGAACTCGTTGACCACTCATCAGGTCTCTATCATACATTTGTGTCAACAAAAGAAGTCAAAGGAGCCGAAAGCGGCGGCGCAGTCACACAATATTACAGCATAATGCCGTCACGGCATTCGATCCAAGGCGCACAAAAAATGATCCACATGAAAAAATTGAGGATTCGCATGCATGTTCCGCACCATGGTCCGCCCCTTGACATGGCGGTGGGGCTCAGTAGCCTAGGCGGCTCTTTGTACCCCTCTTATAAGAAGAGGAGACAAAAGAGTAGGGGACAAGGGGTGGGGACGGGAACCTCACGCCATTGTACTGTCCCTACGTTGGGAGGGGTTGTTCTGTGGTGCGGGACAACCCCTTTGTGGAGGTGGTGTCGGTCCCTTGGGGGCTGACTAGTCGTCGAGGTGCCCTGTTTGCTCATTAGATCCGGGCACCTCACCAAAGGTGGCATAGGTAGCACTCGCCGAGTTTTAGTGGGTAGAGCTGCGTCCTATTACCAGCTTTCGGGCGCAGCGAGTCCCACATACCCGCGTGGGGAGACTCACTCCCCCGGGAGTGAATCTCCCCATCCCTGAGGCATCCCCCGGGCGGGATGCCTCAGAGGGTTTCCCGGCGTTAAAGAAAAAAAAAGGAATCGCATCCATAAAACCCGTATTAGCTATATCAATTTAAATTAAACCAAAAGTAATAAGTTTGTATTTGATTCAACATGGATTTTAGAGCAGTATTAGGGCAGATATACGGCTGATGGCTTTCCATTTATTTTTAAACATTTCCCATCAAATTGATGGATGGTAATGTCTGACCCGGATTTTGCGGATTGGATTCTGCAATATAGTTAGTTGACGTATAAAACCGTTTGCGAAACATCATTATCTTCAATTGATTTACAGTGATTTGTCAGTTGGATTTAAGATATATCCTGAGTGGACGTCTGAGAAATTGTAGTGCAATAAATGTATCATTTGTATCAGGCCCTATCAGCGTATCAGGCCTTTTTTTCTTTTTTGATGTGGCAGGAAAATGCTTTTTATGCATGTGGCCAGGTTTCGAGTGGGTTGCTGAACCCATGTGGCTTTGGTTAGGGCTTTCTCAAGTGCGAACTTTGAAGTGTCCTACCCAAACTAAAACCACTGCAAGCCACTTTAGCCGCTTTTTGAGGGTCCCGGATCTGCAGGCAACAGTATTACCACAGCGACAGGCTGGCCCCACTAAAAAGACTTCGCGATGTCGTGCCTAGCTGTGCCAGGTTCCTGACGCAACACTATCACAGGGCGGTAATGGAGGCGCATTATGTAGCGCCTCCAACACACCCTCGTTTATCGCCCGCGGAGGGCATCGGCGGCCTCCCCCCCATCCGCTCGTCATCCTCCTTTTAGAACATTACTTCCTCAAAGAAGGTTACCATCAGCGGCCAGGACTCGTCGTCACTGAGCATCGGGGTGATGACGATCGGCAGAGACAAGTGTTTTCAATAAAGAAAAGCCTTTTCTTTAACCTGACTACGTCTAAGTCAAGAGGGTTATGATTTTAACAGTTTGTACGTTTGTGTGCGTATATTCCGTCGCTATTCATGCGTGTCCGATTTTCATACATAATGGATCAGTTGATTCGTTATTATGGTCTTGGTAGTATAGACTATATTTAAATCGACTTAAAAAAGGTTAAGGTTTTGCATAGTGGGATCGAGATTTTAAACTTTTAACTTCTTTAATTTATTAGATGATTTTGAACATTCCCTTGAAATATGCAAATTGTTATAATTAAAACAAACAATACCGTGTTAAGATATCCCTCACGTCCACCATTAAACTGAGCCCCTGTCCCTGAAAAGTTTCAGCACAGAGTACGGACCTCCCCTTCGGCGCGGGCGTAACAGCCAAGCCCCATGGGTGTGATATATCTCCGAAACAAGATGTATGAACTGTTTGTTTGTTTATATGAATTTTTCATGTCACTTTTTAGTGAACTACTGAGGGCTTAGACAAAGTGTCATCGCTTCGTAGCGAAAATATACCGAAATTCGTCTAGCCAATGTACAATGCCAATTCTTTTTTTGACAATCGCGACCGTAGCGAAGGCGAACACTGAAAGTGCTGCGTGTCTACGCATTTGTATGTGATATAGACAAGACGTTTTCGATAACCAATTGACAGTTTATGATTTTGTTACGAATTTTAACATTGTTAACCAACTCGCGGATTGACGGTAAGCCGCGTTAAATCACGTAATTTAACTCGGCTTACGTCAATCCCATACATTTTATTCTTTTCGAACTTCGTTATCGTTTTAATTTTACTTTGTCAAAGCCAGCTGAATCGATTATCATGAAACACTATGGATTTTATCACGACTTATTAAGATTCATCAAGATTACGAGAAATATTGGGATTGCTGTATCTGGAACGTTGGAAATGTGTGCAGAACTGAATGGGACAAAAGTATAAGAGGTAGTGTTATGCTGCATTGCAGCCGAACTGAGCCGGCACGACCGGGGTGGCACCTCTTCCTCACATAACACCGGCGTGAAGTGACAGCTATGCTGTCGCGTTTCGAGCGTTCTATGCTATAAAAAATGTCGCTTATCACTTACCACCAGGTTAAACGACTGACGGATGCCCCCTTTTCTATAAAACTAACCCAACCAGTCACCGGGAGTACTGAATAATATAACTGAAAACAAAACAATTAAATTCAAATACCTATAATACAGGCTGTAATATATTATGACAACCTATACAATTTAAACGGCGCACAAAATGGCCGCACGACATAAGTTAGTAGCAACACAATTTGCAAAACAAATATTGCATAATCTTATATAAATAAATCAAACGTCAAACTGTAACACCAGCGATTCGCGTGCGCTGTCGCGAGTCCACGTCATAAAAACGTCAAACTGTATCTCCAGGGTTTCGCGTGCGGTGTCGCGAGTCCGCGTCTTATAAACGTCAATATGCGTCTCCAGGGTTTCGCGTGCGGTGTCGCGAGTCCGCGTCTTATAAACGTCAATATGCGTCTCCAGGGTTTCGCGTGCGGTGTCGCGAGTCTACGTCAGATAAACGTCTAACTGTGTCTCCAGCGTTTCGTGTGCGGTGTCGGGAGTTCAGAGATTTTATCTCATCTAAAAATATGCGTACCGCGGTCAAAGAAGTTTACACTTCAATAGTGTTTGGAATGCTGACCCTACGTCTGAAACTATCCAAATCATTAAATCCCATGATAACTAGACATCGTGAAATATATTTAAATTCAACTCGCAGAACATTTAGCGGAGTCAGCTTTTTGTAAATCATCTGACATACGGCACCGTGACTTTCCGGAATGAAGCTTATTACGAGCTGTCATCATACGCATAATATTAAGTTATATTCACAAAAATGCTTATTTCTCGAAGATGTAAGGCGTGTTAAACATAATGATGTCTTTACTGCCTTTGACGACCTCTGTGGTTCAATGGTAAGCGCGTTGGCGCTCAAGCAGGAGGTAGCGGGTTCGAATACTACCAGGTAACAAAAAGTTTTCCCAGTTCTTAGGTTGGTATGGATGTGTATTAAATATGTGTATTATAAAATAAAAATATTAAACATATGTATAGTATAAAAGTATTAAATATATCGTTGTCTGGTAACCGTAATACAAGTTCTTCGAGAACTTACCACGGGACCAGATTGACGTGGTTAGAAAGCGTCCATAGATATTATTATATATTTGTAAAGGTTTTTTTCTAATAACGCATTTTCTTATTGGTGTTGTTGATTCAGAATACACCCGTACCCCCCACACCCCGAGTACCACCGTCCTGCTTGTATCATTCAGATTTGCTGTAATTCGGAAAAAGCAGGATTACAGGCATGTATTATACAACGCAAGTAGAACTTTACCTATGTAGCTATCTATTGCATATGCTACTTCGCTTTGCTGACTAGATTTTATGATAATAATTGCTATATGAAGAGTTTTATAGCACAACAAAGGCCGTTACTGATTCTACTTTTCCCTATCTCTTGATGTTATCCTTTATCCTCTAAGACCCGTTTTTACAAAGAGAAACCACGATACCCTCTGGTACAAGTTAAAAGATGAAAGCGGAAGATAATAATTATATTTAAAAAAAAAATTCTTCTATTGTTTGTCACTGAATTCATCCTAAATAGCTGGACTGATATTGATAAGTATTTAGTGTGTTTTCAATTCGATTTGATTCACAACTCACTGTCTGTTCCCAAAGTAATAACAGAGCGGACATTGAAACAATAATTATTGAAGTGGTACCGAAACCATTTGTTATACTATTATTATTATTATTTAATTTTCCATTAGTCATGAGTATGGTCTATAGTTTTTCTTATTTGAAAAGACTTAGTCTAGGCAATGAGAAGCGATTGCTTTGTTCGTTACAAATTCCAACCAGTAACACGAAGCCAAATTTTTCTTGATCTGAACTCTGGCTTTAATATTATGTTTTAGTTACCTCAATAAAGGTACCTTTTAAACGGTCACTAGTCAACCTTTTGGTTTTAGGCTCATCCCATTCAATGCTATAAAATTTAGTTTTATCTTTTAGCTAGTGTTATCTATTATCTAGTTTGCCTTAGAAGCCGTATATTAATCACATGAAGTTTTTTGGTAAATTTTTTAGGTTGGGCGGTCGCTGTCATGCATATAATTGTTTTGGTGGTGCAGTATTTTTGTTGTTGTTGCAAATTAATTCAATGTAAAACATCTATTGCCGCGCCTTGGCGTCAAATGTCGAGACACAAGCATGACGCAGTTATGTCGCGGCACAAAAATATTGAAGAGGTGGCGTAATGGGGGCGCCATTACGCCACCTCTTCAATCTTTTTGTGCCGCAAAGTATATTTGATTCCATCTTTCGTTATTCATTATTAGGTACTAATAATGAACTGTTATAAAAAATTTACATCTGCCGGCTCTTCTGTAGCGGCTAACTTTTTTCGTAAATACTAGTAAAATGAATAATAATAATAAATAAATAAAAATAATAAATAAAAAACAAGAAAATAAACACAATAATAGTCGCTCTCCACTTGTCCCTTGGGCCCCAATGTAATGAAGTGGAGGTAGCCATTATGGAAATTGGAAATGGGCCTTTCGTTTGGAATACGACAGTTTTGATGTTTCTCGTATTTTCCAATTCCCATCTTTACTAGATAAGCCCTAGGATTACGACGGATTGTCGAGATAAGCGCATCTAGTAGATACGGATTACATAATCTACTGATTTTGGAGTATTTTTAGATGTTTTTAATATCTTTTGATTAATTGATATTTATAACGACCTCGAAATACTTACCTACTATGATGCGCTTCCAAAGCATCCTATGCAGCTTTTGACGTGACGACGTCTTATAATTCGATGGAGCCGGCTGCACGAACGAAAAAACATGACGCATGCGGCGTTACCTCGCTCTGAGGCGTTCCATTTTCTTATGACGTTGTCACGTTCAACTATCGTCAGTAAACCGACTTTACAGACAACCGATTTTTTGTTCATTTTATATCGACAAGTAATAAGACGAGCACGTACATCATCGAGGTAAACTCATTCAACCAAATAAGTATTATTGAGAATAAATCAAAAACAGCTTGTCATATATTGATAAAATTAATAAAGAACCAAATTGAAACCACCAGCTTTCAGATAAAAAAAAAAGAATAATCGAAATCCATTCACAATCGGCGGAGTAATCGTGTTAAAAACGTATAAATAAACAGACAAATTGAGAACCAGTAAAATTGAAACCAAAGAAATTGAAAACCATCCAACAGTGTGAATCCAACAGTGTGTTGAAAAACATCCAAATTCGTCCACTGTTGGATAAAGGCATCTTAAGATGTTACATCGCACCCCGCCGTCAAGGAACGGGGGTACGTAGGAGGTGCTACGTAATGCGCCTCCAGTAAGGCCCCTGAGTTCGTGTCGGGTTCAGTTCGAAACCTGGGCCCAGCATGGCACGACGTCGCGGGGACTGCTTAGTATCGGCTGGGCAGTCCCCCGTCACGAGGAGTAGTCTGTAATTCATCTATAATATATTGTATGTATTTAGAAATATATAAGTATATATCAGTTGTCTGGTTACCATAAGAACAGGCTCTGCCTTGTTTGGGATCAGATGGCCGTGTGTGAGTTGTCCCAACATAATATTATTATTAAATATCTTAAATGTTAAGAGAATTTGCGTTCCATTATAATCCAGTATCAATCCACAGGCCTCTTAATGAACCACGAGACTGATCCCAATCTCTGATCCAACTTAGATAAGATGTTATCGAAGATATTTACCTTTACCCTTTGCTAAATAATACAACATTTAGGGATCGCTTATATTTTAATTAATAAAAAATACACATAGGAATAGAATATAATAAAAAAAAGCTTTATTCGGTGTTCAGTACGTGTCACTGCAGTACAGATAGGACGTATCAAACAAAAAATTTTACATAGTAATAACAATCTATACATAATAAAAACTAACACAAAATAAGAAAGATACGTCACGTCCATACTGCACGCACAAAATAATTGTTCCGCGAGTCGCAACACAATATACATACATATCTAATAACATCGTATATGTTATAATTATAAACACACGCTGTAAGTGCGAGGGGAAATACGCAAAGCGTAAGAGTGAAAGAGACAGCTATATGTAATCAGTACAGCCACAAATAGTTCGCTCGTCATAAAATAAGCGACAAGTAGAAATACCGATACTTTTAACTTGCAAGAATTAATTTAAAAAAATGATGTTCGTTTGCATTGTGATGTCTAATTCGTATAATAATTAAATATTATGTGTTCCAAATATCAAGTACCCTTTTAGATTGGATTCGAAACACACAGGAGGGCATTTTAACTTTTTTTATTAAATACTCAATACGCGCGCTCACAATGACAGGTCACAGCCCGACTGACTGCAATGGTCACAATTAGGACCAATTCACGGCACGCATTTGGTGCGTTAGTGGCGTATCTACCTCTTTATATCATTGCAAAATAAGTAAAATAAAAAAAACAGACAAATCATATACAAACCAAAATATAAAAACAACGGTGTTATCATCTGCAAAGCAGTGCAATGTAAGGAGCACTGAAGCGATGTAACTCGGCATATGTTGGTGGATGGACACCGATTTTCAGTCACATCCGGATTGAAAGGACATAGGCAAACAATTATGCTACGTTAACCTAGTCCCATTGTAACCTCGTAAGAATTTGTGTTACGACAGTGCCAGAATTTCTTACGATGTTACAGAATATAGCAGTATATCAGATCGTTTTCTTATGGTAGTTGGATAGGCAAACTGGCAGATGAGCCACATGATGGTAAGTGGTCAACGTCACCCATGAACATAAACGTTAAACTGGAACTAGCTCAGGCAACTCATTTACCCCACCATGGTGCAAGCCTTGATGTGGCGGTGGAGCTCAGTAGCCTAGGATGAGCCCAGCACCTTGGGCGAAGCGAATTAATTAAGCCGAGGGCCGAGGGGGCCCTTGGTACTCCTCTTATAAGAAGAGGAGATAAAAGAGCTGGGGGGCAAGGTGCAAGTACGGGAACCTCACCCCATCGTTCTGTCCCGACGTTGGGAGGGGTTGTTCTGTGGTGCGGGACAACCCCTCTGTGGAGGTGGCGTCAGTCCCTTGCAGGACTGACTTAGCTTAACAGATCCGGCGCACATCCCTAAGGCGGCACTGGTGGCACTCGTCGGGTTTTAGTGGCTAAAGCTGCGTCCATTAACATCTTTCAGGCGCAGCGAGTCCCACATACCCACCTGGAGAGACCCACTCCCCAGGCGGGATGTCTTAGAGCATTTCCCGGCGTAAAAGAAAAAAAAAGGGAACTCATTCACATGTTGCCAGTAATTACACTGCCTGTCTTTCCCTTCTCTCCGGAGCACAGCAAAACTGTTTACGGGAGAAACAAGCAGAGTGGTGGTACCCATGCCGGCGGGAGCGCGGCACAACGCATCCCTCCCACCCGTAAAATTAATGTAATTACATTACATAATCTGTGTCCTTAGCGATTCAAAAAGTTCCCAAATGGCCGCTCAATTAAACGGGACCTCAGGCGGGTTGGACCTAATCCATGTTAAACACAAACTTAGAAGGTTAAGAAATTCGTTGTAACCACTATATGGAATCAGCTGCCACTTACAGTAATTCCAAAAATTAATACATACAAGACATAACATGAATTAAAAAAAAAATTAAAAATCGGTTGTCCGTAAAGACGTGACAACGTCATAAGAAAATGGAACGCCTCAGAGCGAGGTAACGCCGCATACGTCATCTTTTTTCGTTCGTGCAGCCGGCTCCATCGAATTAAAAGACGTTGCACGTAAAAAAAAGAAAAAACATAAGCATTGAAACTAAATTTTTCTAACTGGGGACAAGTAAGCCCCCTGGGCAACTAACACTATTGCGCCTGCTGTGTATGCAGGCCTATCCAGTGGCTCAGAAACGGAGAGTCCCACCGGCCCGCCAGTGTACTCAAGATATAATAATAATAATAAATTTATGGACGCTTTACACCACGTCAATCTGGTCCCGTGGTAAGTTCTGAGAACTTGTGTTACGGGTACCAGACAATGGAAATATATTTAATACTTTAATACTATACATATATTTAAGATTTTTATTATATAATAATTATACATTATTTAATACACATCCATGACCCAGGAACACAAGATAATATTTTTGTTCCCTGGCGGGATTCGAACCTGCGACCTCCGGGCTTGAGCACCAACGCGCTTACCACTGAGCCACAGAGGTCGTCAGATACTGTTGGAACTATCGCGCAGGCAACTCAACAGTGACATACACCGCTTTCTGATGATGTTATGGAACCCATCAATGTGAGCCTTGGCTAACGTCCCTGATGCACTACAGAAGCGCGGTATATCCATCAGCATTCTAATTTATAGCCTAATCTTCTTCATATTAAGCTATCAAATACTAAAAATAATCTTTGAAAAAAAAAATCTTTTGGCGCGACTAGAGTGTAACTCAGATTTTTTTCTGACGGATGTAACGCTCAGTATTCTATATTCAAAAATAGTAACTTGTGGCGATGCCTTTAGGATGGCCATGTCACGGGTTGCCACAGACATACCTAACACGTTGAAACATTCTTTGGAGGGCTCTCGGCTAGTTAACTTGCGTCAGACTGACTACTATTTTTCTTTGAATTCCCTTGTTCATAATTTGAAAATTCTCTTGTTAATAATAATTTTTATGACTTTTAATTATTTTGTGAATTTTAGTATTTTTCGTATGTGACATTTACTCCAGAGATAATGCGAGCAATCAAACACACAAGCAAATGAACTTATTATAAAGAACAATGTTACGGATTCTATCGCGGCTTATTAAGTCCTCCCGTGACCATGGTTGCTGTAAAGTATCCTAAACGTCGGGACTGTAAAAAACTTAATAAACCGCGATAAAATCTATAAAGTTGTTTCATTGTAATGAGTGAAATTCGCGTAAGCATTAGAAAACTTATTATACTTTTAGTTACAGCGTGATGTTTTATAGCCTTCCTTGATAAACGGGCTATCTAACACTGAAATAATTTTTCAAATCGGACCAGTAGTTCCTGAGATTAGCGCGTACAAACAAACAAACTCTTCAGCTTTACATAGGGTAAAACCGGGATAGATGCCGCAGCGGGATAGATGCCTCATATCCTGAAAACCCAACTTCCCGAACTCGCAATTAAAAATTAATCGCATAAGCAGGAGCCGCAGTCATCACGTACCTAAGTTACCCACGGACAACCCACGAAAAAGAACGCATTTAGCTCGTGTGTGTAATTATATCCGCGGCGAAATTCACAAACACGTCAAAGATTTAAAGGTAATTTTTAATAAATTTAGTGCTATTTCGTATTAAGCTAATATATTGGTTCATTAAATCTGCGTCTAAGTGTAAATAGATGCTTTTTTGTATATAATTTATTTAAAAAATACGTGGGCATCTATCCCTATCAAAAAGGATAGTTGCCCTGATTTTTCGAGGTATAGGTGTCCTTATGGGCATCTATCCCTCCATACGTACATAATATACGTAGTAGGTGTATATTTTTAAAACATTTTCATTACCTGTTATATTTTTTAAGTATAGGTATAATATGTACCTATATTTATATTTTAATTATTCTAGCAGAACTATGCCACAAAAACAAATTAAAACTAAGTTACTCAAGAAAAACAAGACTGGAACCAGCAATGGACTTAAGATAATAAAGAAAGAAACCACAAATATAGAACTAGACAAAAAAATAATTCTTTCAGTGAAAATGACAATGACAACCTCGCTGACTTGTGTGATAAATAAAAATTATAACCGGATGGAGTAGTAATGTAAGCCATAAAATTTCGAAACTTGTCAGTGATTAGTCATTGACGTGATAGCAATTCAGCCAACCAGTGATCTGTATGTACGTCCAATTATCCATCAATGGTCATCAGTCGGCTAATCAGAACGCAGAACGGTGCAGCGCAGCGTCGCAGCACAAATTTGGCTGAATTTGTTTTCATACAAAACACATAACATTACCCCTCTATTCCGTTTGAGGTTCTCGATGAGAACTATCTAACTATATTTTGGTTTTTCGTTAACACGGTATAAAGGGCATCTATCCTTCTCGGTATCTTCATGCTGGGGCAACTATCCATATAGGTAGGCATCTATCCTCAAAAAACATGTCCCACGAAAAGCTAATTTATGCAAAATCTGTATATGATAGGTAAAAGAATAATAGTAGAAATTCAACATAAAGGATTAAACTAGCTATATTAATAAAAAATATTCGTATAAAATTAATATGAATTATGAGGCTAATTCAAAAAGTGGGGCATCTATCCCAGTTTTACCCTATTAATATAGATTAAGATATCGACCCTTATACGTCCCACATGTTGGGCCGTAGTTCACTGATGCGGAGTTTTTTATAATTTGGACAGGCGAAAACGGTATCTTATATACGCTAAAATTTCAAAAACGTAGGATTCAATCAATGAATAAAAGATATTCCATCCTGGAGTAAGCATTTCAGCTAGATAGGTTCCGATTGTCTTGATCAATACTAAGATTATCTGGAGTAGTCCTTGAATGTTTATTTTCCAATATTTCCCGATCGATTTCATTTGGATAGAGACCTAAAGCTTGCTTTCCCAGATATCGGTGGGAGGGATGCGCTGTGCGTCTGCGTGTACCACCTTTTTTTTCTTTAACGCCGGGAAATGCTCTGAGGCATCCCGCGGGGGAGTGGGTCTCCCCAAGCGGGTATGTGGGACTCGCTGCGCCCGAAAGCTGGTAAGTGGACGCAGCTCTGCCCAATAAAACCCGACGAGTGCCCCGGATCTAATAAACAAACAGGGCACTTCAACGGCTAGTCAGCCCCCCAAGGGACTGACGCCACCTCCATCGAGGGGTTGTCCCGCACCACAGAACAACCGCTCCCAACGTCGGGATAGTGCAATGGGGTGAGGTTACCATCCTCGCCCCTTGCCACCTGCTCTTTTGTCCCCTATTCTTATAAGAGGGTTACAAAGTGCCCCCTCGTCTCAATTAGCGTCGCCTAAGGTGCAGCGGCTCACCCTAGGCTTCTGAGCCCCACCGCCTCGTCAATTCCTGAACTATGGTCGGGGTGTACCACCTGGCATATGGCTGGCTGGCACCGAGAATCTTTTTTTGAGAAATTATCTTCCGTACAGGCTTTGCTCATATACAATCGGTTCGTTTACCCCATCGAGCATATTTAACTGGAATAGAGCGGTAATCTTATGTTTTGTATGAAAATATTCCACCAAATTGTGCTGCGACACCGCGCCAGTTCCGCGCTCTTATTGGCCGACTGATGGCAATTGATGGATGATTGGCCGATGGGGCGAACAAACAGAGTGGGTTGAATTGCTTAAACATCAGTGATAAATCACTTATCAGTTTCGGATTTTTATGGCTATGCTGTGATGGAAGGTATGGTATATTATAAGTAAGAGTATTATTAAATAAAGTATGTCAACTCCTGACATTCATTAACGGCTCCCATGGACCTCGCCCCATACCAGAATGCTCAATGGCTTACTTATCAAACATAAAAAATTGGCAGTCATAGAGATTGCCGATAGAAGTGAAAACCTATAGCCTAGAATTATGACATGAAATTTTAAATTTTAATACCAAAAATTTGAAATTTCATAATGACGTCATATTGTCATAGCGTGTCGCTGACGCGAACATACAAGATTTTCCCCTACCAAAAAGTGCTCAACGTGGCTAAAGAAATTTTCCCTCAAAAAAAAACCTTCGGTGAATAATAGCCATCTTTGACTCACTAGCGGGGCATAGAGGGGTCAAAATACACATTATTTCTACTCATGGACTCGTTCAAACATAGGGTTGAAACTCTATTATTTATTGGGGGGGCTGAAGGAAATTGAATTTTGATTCATTGTAAGCGTAAATAAAGGTGTTGTCGAACTGGCTATTAAGGCAACCGCTTGTGTTTTACAATATAATGATCATATTTCATAATGAAACAACTCTTAAGGATTTCATTGCGGGCTATTCAGTTTCTTACCACCTTTTCTTTTTTTGTTATCGTAGGGAAATGCTTTTTACGCATGTAGCCAGGATCTCGGGTAGATCCTGACCGTATGTGACTCGCACATGGGAGTGCCCTACCCGTTAACTAAAACCACTGTGAGCGTATTCGTGGCGGTGGAGCTCGGTAGTCTAAGGTGAATCCAGCACCTTGGACGAAACCAATTGAACCGAGGAAGATGAATGGGGCATGAATAGCCTCACCCCATTTCACTGTCCCGACGGTGGGATGGTTTGTTCTGTGGTGCGGGACCAGCCCTCTGTGGAGGTGGCGTCTGACTAGCTGTTGAGTTGCCCTGTTGATCAACAGATCCGGGGCACCTCACCAAAGACGGTATTGGTGGAACTCGCCGGGTTTTAGTTGGTATTACCATCTTTCGAGCGCAGCGAGTCCCACATACCCACCTGGGGAGTCACCAAAAAGTCAGTCAAGAGTAAAAGAAACAAAAAGGTCTCTATGTGAATATAGCACTTTTAAATGTAGTTTAAGATTGTCTCTAACTGTGAACCAGTGCCGCGCTTCTTCGTTAAGCCAGATGATCTCAGCCTTTTTAATGGCTGCATTAGCCGCTCGACTATGTGTGTTGGTTTTAATATGAATTGATATGAAACCAAACGGTTTGGACATCAACACGATGTAGTTTGTTAATTTGATGTAGAGTGCCTGTTCTGTCATGCTCAACGTTTTAAGATAGTTAATAGAATCAGGCGTTATTTTGCGGAAATCCGTTATATAAGATGTTAAATTATATAATATTAATTAGCAATTATCCCGCGAAATACGCAGTCTTTACAGCAAATGTGTGAGTGCACGCATATGCATGCATATAGCACCGCCCTCCTTTCCCACACTGCATATAATATGCGTACACTCGCGTGCACCACCTATAAAATATGTTATGTTTTATTGTTTTACGATAAAGCCGAAATCTTATAATTTTAACAGTCAAGTCTGTACGTAATATTATGTTAATACGTTAATTCCATCGTAGCACCTAAACCAATTTACCGATTTTGATGAATCAAGTCGACTCGTTATTATTGTCCGGGAGACTTAAGCTATATTTCACCCGACTTCAAAAAGAAAGGGTTGACTTTTTCGAAGTCAGTCATAGTTTTTAAATTTTTCTTATGTTTGCATTAGCTGTGAAATTTTATATATGATACTAGCTGTTGCCCGCAGCATCGCCCGCGTTAACTTTTGTCTAAAAATAAAAAATAATGGTGGACCACCCTTAATCACCCATGAGAATCGGGAGAGCCATTTTGGAGGAGTTTAATTACAAACACCGTGACACGAGAATTTTATATGTTAGATTAATAAATGCATGATAATATAGATAGTTAAGCAAAAGTTTCCTTTACATGATATAAAGAACCCTAAAAAAGTATTTAACACAGAAAGACTGTGCAACAATAGAAAAAAGTGTTTCTCGACGCGGTTTGTGTTAATTTTAATTACAGCTGTGAGGAAATAAAGAAAATAATCTACATCGGGTCTCATTACTCGACGGAGTTCTTAGCATTCTTTATTGCTAAGTAGAATAGTACTTAGCTATGTTATAAACTAGGTTTTTATTTTTTCGTATATATACCTATCATAAATTATATAAGAAGTTGAAGTGGGAGTGGGCTAGCCACACACTCAGGAGAACGGATGGCCGATGGGCCAATAAGGTTCTAGAGTGGAGGCCGAGATAGGTAGACGAAGTGTTGGTCGAAAATTAACTAGGTGGGAAGACGATGTCCGTGCTGTGGCGGGTCCGTGTTGGAAACGAGTGGTGAGGAATCGGCTTTCTTGACGTTTATCGAGTAACTTTTGTGACGAGCTCTGTGGCTCAGTGGTTAGTGCGTTGGCGCTCAAGCCGGAAGCAGTGGGTTCGAATCCCGCTAGGGAACAAAAAAATTTCTGTTTCCTAGATCATGGCTGTGTATTAAATATGTGTATTATATAATAAAAATCTTAAATATATGTATAGTATAAAAGTATTAAATATATTTCCGTTGTCTGGTACTCGTAACACAAGTTCTTCAAGAACTTACCACAGGACCAGATTGACGTGGTGTGAAAAAGCGTCCATAGATATTATTACTCTATGTTCAGCAGTGGAAGGATAGGGGCTGACGATGATGATGATGATGGTTTGATTGATGTTTCTTTCACCATGGCAAGCTACATCAGCAAGTAATACAAGTTTTTATCCCGGTATTCCCATAGGAACGTGAACTACGAAGGAGAGGGTGCTACTCTCGTATTATGTATATAAACTTGTTAAAGTTGTGATGCAGAGATGGTGTTCTACTGGTAGGAGCGATGCTTTGTGCTGCACGTCTGCATTGGTACTAGCATCTTGCCTATGTCTTTCGTTAAATTCTGCTGTGTTTGGGAAAGGAGGGCAGTTCTGGCATTAATTATTAATATTTTAGCTTGAAATTTTAAAATTTATCTTAACTTTCGTCTCTACTTAATGAGTTACTTGAGCAGTTCCAGGTGAGTTCATGAGGTTTAGGAGTTCAGGCAAATCATACGTGCAATTGGTCCAGGTAACTCATTCACGCGTTGCCTATCTTGAGACATAAGACAGGGCCTCGTTCTCAATGCCAACAATAAAACTTCATTTCCAGGTATTCAGTTCAGCAGTGCACGGATCGGCGTGCTCAGTAGGGCGAAGCAGTATTTCATGGTTTCACACCACCTTCAATTATACAAGGCGCAGATCCGGCCTCACATGGAATACTGCTCTCACCTCTAGGCTGAAGCGCCCCAATATCAGCTCCTTCCATTTGACCGCGTCCAACGCCGGGCGGCTCGAATCGTCGACAACATTGTTATCTCCAATCGGCTTGATTCTTTGGCGCTGCGTAGAGATGTCGGATCGCTCTGCATCTTCTGCCGCATCTACCACGGGGAGAGTTGGAATCAGCTGCCACCTATGGTGTTTCCGAACCGATACGACTTAGGGACCTTCAAGAATAGAACATACTCATATCTAAAAGGCTGGCAACGCACCTGCTGTTCCTCTGGTATAGCGGTTGTCTGTGGATGTCGCTTTTCACTTACCATCAGGTGAATCGACTGTCCGTTTGCCCCCTCTTCTATAAAAAAAATAAAGGCTGATGATGATGATAATAACGAAGTATAATATTATTAGAATTATAAATCTCAACAAAATTGCGTTATTCATCAATGGCGATTATTACTCTAAATGAGACATTTATATACCCCAAATAAAAAGTATTCCGAAAGTCGTTATAACGTCTAAACTCCGTCTCCTGGAAGGCATCTCCAAATATTGGTTGAGTAGCTAATCGCGAAACAAGCATTCCGAACTCCCCTTTTTTGGGGAGAAAACGTCTTGAGATAAAAGAAATTTATTGGCGAGATTAAAGCGGGCTCCGATTGTTTGGAATCGTGTCAATCTGGACCAGTGAGAATGCGGGGAATGTCGCCCCAGTGTTGTACTGGGGACACACGGGGTTCTATTTGGGACGGGAACGAGGCGGTAAATTTGCCCTTGCCATTCGAATTTAATTTACGCATTCGAATTTAATTAATGCAGGACATTGGAATAATATATGTCCATTTTTTATAGCGTGTGAGCGACGATGGCCTAGTAGTGGGTATGGGCTCGGCCTCTCGAGTGAGAGCCGAGAGGTCCGGGTTCGAACCTGACCCCCCCTCCCTCCCTTTGATGCCTAGAAATGGGTTTTTCTAAGTTTATACCTGCACCTAACCATCGCTTGCTCACCGGTGAAGGAAACATCGTGATGAAACCTGCATGCCTGATGAGATTAAAAGTCTTTGAAGGTGTGTGAAGTTCACCCGCATTGGGCCAGCGCATCGGTGAACTATGACCCAAAACCCTCCTCGCCTGATTTCAAGGAGGAGACCCGTGCCCAGCTGTGGGACATATAAGGGTTGATATTATATATATTAAATTATATTATAGGAGGGCAAACGATCAATCAAAGCACTTTGGCGACTATTGACGCCCATACACATCCGTACAACCAAAGATTAAGCAGATACGTTGCCCTCCTTTTCCCTATCCCCCCCCAATGGGCCACCGGAAACTCACAAACCTCTCACAAAGTGCGACAGCATAGCTGTCACTTGACGCCGGTGTTATGTGAGCGAGAGGTACCACACCGGTAGTGCCGGCCCAATTCGGCTGCAAAGCAGCATGGCTCTACCTCTTGGCTGACTCCATGGTGCAGTGCTACTTCTTCTGGTTGCTATTTTTTTCAGCTGTCGTCACAATCAACGCCTGTATGTCCCCACATTTCAGGTTTGTGTTTCACAAGTTTGTCGAGTGATTGTTCTCAGGCCACCTTCATGCTGTTTCATTTGTTCACCCCATTGGGTATCATTGGGTGGTGATAAAAATGAATTCTTTTGTTTGGGCCAATTCATGAGACGTCTCATTAGATACGCCTTATTTAACAGGAACGCAAAAATGTCTGGCTGTTGACTTGACAGGATCGATAGGATGACAGGGATCATTTGTTGCTTATCCTGAGACCTATGTGTGTATTACCTGATTCTGTCCTACCCAAAACACAGCTAAGCTGTTACACGGAAGAAATAAGCGGTATAGCCCCGGTAAACCAATCTCCATAAGTCATTCGTAAAATAGCGTACCTATTGATACCACGTGAGCGACGATGGTCTAGCGGGTGGACTCGGCCTTTTGAGTGAGAGGTCCCTCCGGGTTCGATCCTGACCCTGAGATGCCTTGAAAAGGGTTTTTCTTAATTTCTACGTGCACCTGAACATGACACCGTCGCTTGCTCACCGGTGAAAAAAAAAATCGTGAGGAAACCTGCATGCCTGATGAGATTAAAAATCTTTGAAGGTTTATTGTCTAGGAAGGTTTAAGGCCTGATTTCGAGGAGGTGACCCGTGCCCAGCAGTAGGACATACTTATTTGAGTTGATATTATTATATAATATATAGTTATTGATACGGCCCATTTAGGTTTATTTATATAGGCTATAACCATATTATATGCAAAAAATTCTTCCCTAAGATTTCCTACAAAAAAGGATCAAAACACCGAATCGAGCTGCAAAATTACATTTGTGGAAATTTCCAAAACGCCCGCGTATGCTGATGTATAATTCCTGGATACCTTAAAATAGTACCATAGTGTGGGAGCAAAAATGGCCGCCATGTCAAATGTCAAATTAGGGGTCACGTGGGGCGTCAAACAGCAGAGAGGTCAGCAAAATCGTATATTGGCTTTTGTAATTTTTTTGCGTTACTTTATTGGGAGTAATCATTGAGTATATAACCTGAAAAGAGAGGTCGTTTGTTTTGTATGAAAACAATTTGCGCCAAATTTGTGCAGCGACGCTGCGTCGGTTCTGCGCTCTGATTGGCCGACTAATGGCTTTTGATGGATGATTCATCGATGGGATGCACATAGAGGTCACTAGTTAGTTGAGTTGCTATACGTCAGTGACAAATCACTGAGCAGTTTCAGATTTTTGTGGCTCACATACTTTTATGGCTTAATCTATCCGGTTATATCGATGCGAGTGATACAAGAACTCACCAGTTTGCATGAGTAACTGTCTGCATGGGTTTGCTCTATTTCAGAAAGACGGAAAGAGCAGACAAAATTGACAACGTTTGGATTTTTTTGACCATTTGATGTATCGTGTTAATTTTGATTATTTGATGTAGCTTGGTAATTTTGATCATTCGTCGATGTAGCTTGTTAATTTTGATCATATTTTGATGTAGCTTGTTAATTTTGATCGTTTGATGTAGCTTGTTAATTTTTATCATTTGATGTAGCTTGTTAATTTTGATCATTAATTGATACAGTTTATTAATTTTAATAATTTGATGTAGTTTGTTAATTTTGATTATTTGATGTAGCTTGTTAATTTTGATCATTCGATGTAGCTTGTTAATTTTGATTATTTGACGTACCTTGCTAATTTTGATCATTTGATGTAGCTTGTTAATTTTGATCATTTGATTTAGTATGTTGATTTTGATCGTTTGATGTATCTTGTTAATTTTGCAGTAAGGACGTGTTTTATGAGCTTAATTACGACTTTAGATTCTTTTTTATTATAAATAGTGTAAATATTAATATTGAAACAAAATAAAGATGATGGACTTTATTGTCAAATTATAGGTTTAGTGAAATACCTACTTCATAACTTTTATGAAACGTTCTAACAATAACATAAATCTAAAGTGCGACAACATAAATACCAGCAAGGCTGTTATTATATCAGAAAAGCAAATAACATGTTATTAATAAATCCGTATTCTCAGCATCGCTGCATTGTTTGACGACCTCTGTGGCTCAGTGGTAAGCGCGTTGGCGCTCAAGCCCGGAGGTTGCGGGTTCGAATCCCGCCAGGGAACAAAAATATTTTCTGTGTTCCTGGGTCATGGATGTGTATTATATAATACAAATCTTAAATATATGTATAGTATACAATTATTAAATATATTCCCGTTGTCTGGTACCTGTAACACAAGTTCTTCGAGAACTTACCACGGGACCAGATTGACGTGGTGTAAAAGTGTCCATAGATATTATGTTATATTATATTATATTATATTATATTGTATCATTCATCACAAGATATGATCTACCATAGTAGGAAAAAATGTGATACTACTTATGCCCACAGCTTTGCTTAACTTGGATTTAAAATTGTTTCACAAAGCCAAGTTGGGACATATTTTAGCAGAGTCGAAAATAAGGATTTTAGAAGTTTATGTATGTGTTTGTATTTACCAGTGGGAGGGATGCGGCTCATGGCTCATTTCAGCGTCCACCATCGTTCAAGCGTTGTTGTGGCGGTGGGGTTCAGTTGCCTAAGGTGAACCTGGCACCTTGGGCGAAGCAAATTGAGCCAAGAGAGCTGCTCTTTGTGCGCCTCTTATAAGAAAAGGGGACAAAAGAATAGAGGGACAAGAAAAGAGGATGGGCACCTCACTCCATTGTAACGTCCCGCCGTTGGGAGGGGTTGTTCTGTGGTGCGGGACAACCTCTCTGTGGAGGTGGCATCGGACCCTTGAGGGACTGACTAGCCATCGAGGTGCCCTGTGCTCAACAGATCTGAGGCACCTCACTAAAGGCGGCATTGGTGGCACTCGCTGGGTTTTAGTGGGTAGAGCTGCGTCCACCTTACCACCTTTCGGGCGCAGCGAGTCCCATATACCCGCCTGGTGAGGCCCACTCCACCGCGGAACGCCTCAGAGCATTTCTCGGCGTAAAAAAAAAATTAAATAAAAATTATAACCGACTTCAAAAAATAAAGTAAGTAACTAAAATGTTATAAAATAATCGCGTGTACAATCTTTGCGTTCACCACGTCATTATTGTTACTTTTGGAGTCGGTGTCAGCTAAGTTAAATAGGTACCTACAGCAACAAATACGTCACCATTGTCGTATTTGTTGCTCTAGGTACCTACCTATCTACCTTGGCTGACACCGACTCCAAAAGTAACAACAACGACGTGGTAAACGCAAAGATTGTACACGCGATTATTTTATAACATTTTAGTTATTTTATTTTTTGAAGTCGGTTATAATTTTTATTAAAAAAAATTATTTCTTAATTTTTAATGATTCATTAAAGAAAGGCATACAGAGATAGACATTTTGGCATATTGAACCGTATGAAGTAAGCCCAAAAATAGCTGTAAATCGTCGAGGAGTTCCCTCGACTGTCTATAGTCTCCATCATCATAACGGTAATGGCACGTATCACCCATAAGGGTGCAAAGTTCTCATCAGTATAAATTAATTAAGTCCAATCACAAGGTAGCTACTTTAAACTATTTAGGAGTTCCCTTAACTGAGCTTCGTCTTCATCATCAGACCCCCAATAACAGTCACAACCCATCTAGGTGTAAAGTTCTCATGAATACAAATTAATCAAGCCCAAACACAAGGTTACTGAAGTAAATCGTCGAGGAGTTCCCTCGACTGTCTTCCAGCTCCAGCATCAGATCGACTCTAGACCTTCATTAAATTGTAGTGCTTTAAAATGCTAATTTAAAAAAATATTAAGCACACTAGTCATTCCTACAAATTTCGAAGGTTTCCCTCGATTTCTCTAGGATGCCATCATCAGATCCTGGTTTCCTTATCATGGGACCAAATGGCAAGTATACCCTTTCAAACAAAAAAAGAATTTTGAATATCGGTCCACAATTGACGGAGAAATTGGTGGAGAAAAAAAAAAACCGGCCGAGTTGAGAACCTCCTCCTTTTTGTTGAAGTCGGTTAAAAAAGGCAGTAATTACTGGCACTAGACGTCTCCAAATAGGCATAATATGCGTTACTTGGGTTGATTCCAGATGAAATTATGTCCATGGGCGACGTTTACCACTCTTTGGTTCGTTATCATTTTGCCTATTCAACATTAAACAGCTCCTTTTCAATCTGTATCGTTTTTTACTCTTTACGTTGTTTGTTTAAATGTTTAAATGCTTTTTTAATCTTTATCTTCCATCATCATCATCATCATCATCAGCCCCTATCCGTCCACTGCAGAACATAGGCCTCCCTCAAATAACGCCAAGACGGCCGATCCCTTGCTACTCGCATCCAAGACGGACCGGCCACTGCAATCTTTATCTTTACATAGTATTAAGTCGCTTCTTGTGCTAGTCTGTCTGTTTGTCGATATTTTCTAAACTACTCAACGGATTTTGATACAGTTTTCATTTTCGGTTTTGTTATGAACTAGAGCAAGTTCCTAAGTTGATACATTTATGTTTGTTTGTTAGTTACGAGTTATCCCAAAAACTACTGAACCGTTATAAAAATTCTTTCACCGTTAGAATGCTATGTTAACACTGAGTGACATATATAAAAGTGATTATTATAAAATAATAATCATCAATCCGTATACGGTTGTAAATATAAGTTACATGTAGGCAAAGATGCGGGCACCGGCTAGTCTTCTTTTAAATTTGATTCCATTGGTGGCAGGCTATCCATAGTAAACTAATGGAACTGTAGTTAAATATATAACAGCAAACAGAGCCTTAAAGTTTAGAATAGGCTCTAAATCACGTTTAGGTTTGACTTGAACCTCTTGGCTCGGTAATTTTGTATTAGGCAAAGATATTGTTGGGTGTGTATAATAATAATAATATCTATGAACGCTTTCACACCACGTCAATCTGGTCCCGTGGTAAGTACTCGAAGAACTTGTGTTACGGGTACCAGACAACGGAAATATATTTAATACTTTTATACTATACATATATTTAAGATTTTTATTATACAATACATATTTAATAATATTATTAAATATGTAATACATATTTTATAATATTTAATAACATCCATGACCCAGGAACACAGAAAATATTTTTTGTTCCCTGGCGGGATTCGAGCCCGCAACCTCTGGGCTTGAGCGACAACGCGCTTACCACTGAGCCGCAGAGGTCATCAAGAAGGAGTGTATCTTAATTAATTGGCTTGGTATTACCTAACTTGGTGATTATGGAATGTATGATAAACATAGATAAAGCATCTGTAGATATTATGATTAAAATATAGATAATGCATAAGTGACTTAGATATCCTGCATGATAGTTTTAATGGTTTTAAAAAGAAGGTTACTGACTACCTAATTCCAAATGGTAATATAAATCTTTAGTTTTATTATAGTTTTATTATTACAGGCATCGTTTCCGAAAATGTGATAAAATGATTATTTGTGTTTTGATTATTGTGTTTGTTTTGATTGCTTTTGTTTTATTCATGACTTCTTTACAAATACTTGTGAATTGACATTAATAATATTAAATTAAATTGACATTGTTATTATTAGAAATAATTTATGTGAAAGAAAGCTGTAATTACTTGTAATTAAAAGTACAATCAGTAATGAGTAGGCTAAGTAAACAATTTTTTTTTTTTTTTTTTTTTTTTTTTTGTTTTCGCAGGGAAATGCTTTTTACGCATGTAGCCAGGATCTCGGGTAGATCCTGACTCTATGTGGGACTCGCACCTGGGAGTGCCCTACCCGTAAACTAAAACCACTGCGAGCGCCTTCAGCCGCTTTAATTTGAGGGTCCCGGATAGGCATTCGACAGGATCACCTCAGCGACAGGCTGGCCCCGGCGAAGGCCAGACGAGTAGTCTCTTAAGGGGGGGCTGCCCGGCTGCTTGGGCAGTCCCCGCTACGTCGTGTGATACTGGGCGCAGGTTCCCATCCTGAACCCGACACGAGCACAGGGGCGCTACTGGAGGCGCATTAAGTAGCGCCGCTTGCGCACCCCCTTTCGTCGCCCAAAGTATACAAATATTGTAATGCATGGGTTGTATCTTTTGTTGGTGATTCAAATGAAAATAAATAAATAAATAAATAAATAATGGTCGTTAACATGATCAGCCTTTTTTCCATTGGGGACATCATTATATACCCCGGGCCTGGGGGATGGTGGTACTCTCACCCTAACTAAAGCCCCAGCGGTATTCTTCTCGTCGCCGGCCACCAGGTGTACAACAACGACCGAATTAGGCCTTGACGGCGTGCCATCGTCCTACTGCGCTTAAAACACCATGAACACATAAGGGTGCCATATAGCCTGGACCTTACGCGCGCGCGGCGGATCCCCCGATCCGCGCACAGGTTCTTCACGGCGTGCTGTCCTGCGGGAAGAGGCGCCAGTGCGCTCTTTCTCCCGCTCCGACTCCTCCTTCTGCGACATTACTACCTCGCAGAAGGAGAGGAACTTGATCAGCCTCCAAACTTCCACTGCTGGATGGATTGCAAAACCTACTGATGCGAATAGCGGGAGATCCGCCGTCTCAGAGTTCATTAAATTGTAATGGCAGGACAAATTTTCTTGCATCTTAGATTTCTCGCATCTTCATAGTACTACTTTGAAACAGCGTTGCTGTTTTCTGGTTGGTAATGGCAGGTCATAGTTTAGCATTTTTGGAGGATAGAGAAACTATCAGGCGAGCCGTCTTGTGGTTAGCGTCACCCATGACCACATACGAGTCTGGGAAAAACCCAGGCTACCTGTGTGTGTACCATGAGCACTAATATAGTAAGTCTCGGTGCCAATAATTAAACTGCTTGTTTTGCCCGTATTTCAAACAGCAGAAGTCCTAATCTATCAGAAATAAGCAGAAATACCCTTGCGTGTTCCAGAAACCCTCTTACCATTAATTAGTTTTGTTTCTCCCTAAAACAAAGTATCGGTAACTTTAGTTCAATGGGGGATGTCTTCTTTTCGAGTTCTATCTGCCAAAGAAATACCCAAGCTCGCTCCATAGCATGTTATATTTATGGCAAATTTCCGGCCCAACCCGACGCCAGGAGGCCGTGTGGTCGCAGACTGCACGGTTGGCGGGGGGCAACCCCCCACTTTAACAAACCAAAAGTGAGCCGAATGGGCTCACACTAATCCGATGTAGCATTAGGGCCTTCGGGCCGTTAGCATAGATCCATCCGAAAAAAAAAACTGACCAGTCGTAAATTTAGAGGCTGCGTTTCTGCCCCGTACGTCATCACGTGCAGTAACTGGTCCGTGTTCGATGCGAGAGGCAAGAGATCGGTCGTCTTGGCGTTCATTGAAGGAAGCCTATGCTCAGCAGGGCACGGATAAAGGCTGATGATGTAAACTAAGTTATTTCATATTTGTATAGTTTTTTTTATGTCATGAGGAGGCAACCGAGTAGTCGGAGCCTTATGGTGACTACCGACGCCCATAGATATCCGCACAACTAGAAGTGACGATGAGTTGCCCTCTAGTTGCCCTCATATTCCCTATCCTCCCAATGGGCCACCGGAAACTCATAAACCGCACGAAACGCGACAGTATAGCTGTCACTTGACGCCGGTGTTATGTGAGTGAAAGGTGTGGAAACTACCCCGGTCGTGCCAGCCCAATTCGGCTGCAAAGCAGCATAGCACTACCTCTTACATACTTTTTTAATCTTCAGAATGTCACGGAGCAAGTCAGTGATCATACGGCTTTTGTTGTTCTGTGGTCAAGCCATAAATCGTACGAAATCAACCCTTGTTTATTTCTATGCAAATTCAATGCTATCTGGTGTGGTCAGTGATATCATATCGAACTCTATACCCATGGGATAAAAGTCAGAATGGAACAACCAATTGTATTTGTAAACTAAATCCTTGTTTTATGGGATATAAAATTTTCCCGTATTTAATTGTATGTGAGTGTACTTTACAATCATCATCATCATCATCATCATCATCATCATCATCATCATCATCACCATAATTATAAACATCATCATCATCATCATCATTGTATAATCTTCATTATCATCACATACCTACATATAATAAATCTAGCTGAACACAAGCTTCTATGAACACCAAGTCAAGCGTTAGTCAGCCCCTATCCGTCCAAAGCTGACATAGGCCTTCCTCAATGAACGCCAAGACGACTGGACCGGCCACCACATGGATATCATCTTCCCACCTGGTTAATCCGTTCTCCTGAGTGTGTGACCAGCTCACTGCAACTTATACCTTAGAATAAACTAATTAGCTGGACCTCTTTCAAAAATTAAAAGGCTGATGATGATGATGATGAATGAAATTAGAATGTAAGTAGAGATTAGAAAATTTGATGAGCTAGTATGGTAAATCGTCGTCATCTCTTGATGACACTGATGATAACAAGCTTCTGCTTTTTTATGTCATGAGGGGGCAAACGAGCAGTCGGAGCCTCATGGCGCCAACGCCCATACACATCCGCACAACCAAGGCCACGAAGATGCGCCGCTCTCCTTTTCCCTATCCCCCCAATGGGCCATACTCCTGATGCCTGCGAAATGAGGTTGGTAGCCTGCTCTGGTGAAGCAGCACACAGCTCCTTGATAATGCCTGCTGAATATCTTGTACCAGTTGTTGCAAAGTTGCGCTCTTCTTCCACTTGATGTATCAAGTTTAAAAGGTACTTATCGATGCATATTTTGAATATTCGCTAGTCGGATATAATATTGAAAATCGTACTCCAGCTGTATTTATACATGTGTACCAACTATTGATATGTATAATTGTTATTTGCTTGCTATTTATTATATGCTTGTCATTGTTATATGAACTGTTTTCCGCTTCCCACTTACGGGTGACGCTGAAAATCGGCGTTGAAGAATCTCGATTCTCCAACAGATGCCGAGCGTCATTCCATTTCAGTGCTCCCATCAATACATCACTATACAGATTGCCACTTTTATTCTTTTTTTCTCTTTATGTTTATCCTATTAGTTTTATTATTATTGTATTTATGTGGGTACCTTATATCATGATGTGTTAATTTTATTGTGTCTGTTTTAATTTCTTTCTTTTAGTTTACTAATAAGATAATAGTTTAAATAGAAGGTAATGGTACCATCTACATTTTTTGTTGTGGGTTGTTATTTTTTTTTTGTCTTTTCTGTTAATAATCTATCTGTATACCGATGTGTCTATGTGAGCGTGAATAAACTTTAAACTTTATTATTATTATTATACTAAAGATACACGTTAGAAAATAGACTGCTTGCTCTTCTATTTGAACCCCTGCATAGACAGCTATGCCTATTTTTAGCTGGAAACAGTTCTAGCTAGAAATAAGGAGGACGTAGGTACCATTTTTATGGTAATTTGTAATGTTGTGTTTAGTTATAATGGGCTCCAGTATTGAAAAAGATTCTTCTATTTATTTTATACTAGCTGTTGCACGCAGCTTTGCCCGCGTCTTACTTAATTTTTTACACCTTTTACGCCTTTTAGTTACAGCGTGATGTTTAATAGCCTATAGCCTTCTTCGATAAATGGGCTATCTAATACTGAAAGAATTTTTCTAATGGGAGCAGTTGTTTCTGAGATTAGCGCGATCAAACAAACAAACTCTTCAACTTTATATTATTAGTATAGATTATGCATGCTTGTCTGTAGCCTGTAACTATTCCCATTGAATAAAAAAAAAATAGAATCAAGCAGGATGGTGCACTCCCCATGCAAATGGCAAAGCAGAACAAGGGCATCCCTCCCATCAAAGGGCAAAACAAATCCCCTTCAAAAGGAAATTTTGAGGAAAGACCGTGTGATGATGATGATTAATATCCGTGTCAGCGCTTCAAAAGAATTTAATTCTAAGCAAAAATTCCTTTGAAGATTTTATTGAAGTACAACTAATTGTTATTAGGAAAATCTCTGATAAACAGAATATTAAATTTTGATCGAATAGGGGCAGAGAATTCAGTTATAAGGTTTTTGGAATTTCACTGTTTGATAAGAAAATTGCGTGAGGAGCAAGATTATAGAAGTATAGCTGGTGCTCACAGATTCGTCCGCGTTGACTGAGATTATAGCTGTATGCGGATTGATGACGATGATGATGATGATGATGATTATTATATTATAGCCTTTTTTTTTAACGCTGGTAAATTCTCTGATCCATCCCGCGGGGGAGTGGATCTCCCCACGCGCGTATGTGGGACTCTCTGCAATCGAAAGTAGGTAAGTGGTTGCAAGCTCTACCCACTAAAACTCGGCGAGCGCCACCAATGCCGCCTTTGGTGAGGTGCCCCGGATCTAATGAGAAAACAGGGCACCTCGACGGCTAGTCAGACCTCCAAGGGACTGACGCCACCTCCACAGAGAGGTTGTCCCGCACCACAGAACAACCCCTCCTAACGTCGTGACAGTACAATAGGGTGAGGTTCCCATCCTCGTCCCTTGCTCTTTTGCCCCCTGCTCGTTTGTCCCCTGTGCTGGGCTCACCCTAGGCCACTGAGCCCTACCCCCACGTCAAGGCCTGGACCATGGTGGGGGTTTATATTAAAGCCTATGTTACTCAGTGTTAACTAAGCATTCTAATGGTAAGACAATTTTTAAAGTCAATTGAGAAGTTTTTAAGTTAATTAGTAACTAACAAACAAACAGACTTTTCTGTTTATTTTATGATAAAAATATTGACGTATCATACTTAGAAACCTGCCCTAGTTTATAACGAAGCCGACAGTGAAAACAGTATTAAAATCAGTTTAGTAGTTTAGAAAACATTGATACAAAGACAGATCAACACAAAAAGCGACTTGAATTTATACTATGTAAAGATTCATATTGCATGCACCAGGTGGGTGGGATGCGGTGCCACACGTCTGCATGGAAACCACCCTCCTATTTATTTCTCTGAAAATGTGCTATCTTTCGGAAAATAAGGGATAGAAAGAAAGAAAGAAACATTTATTCGACACAAACAGGAGACACAAAGAGATAAACATTTTTTATACTTATTTTTATACTATAGTCAATCACATTATGACCCACACGTGTGTGTGTCTCACGTGTGGGTCAAAATGAGATTGACTATAGTACGTTAATAGTAAACGAGTTAAACTAGAACTTAGTAGAACTTTTTTACGTTCATGGACGAGACATCCACATGATGGTCGAACACAAACGTTAAACTTCAATTTGAGGTACCTAGGAGTAGTTTCAACTAGCCCAGGCAACTCATCTATGTGTTGCCTATCCTGAGACATAAGATGTTAAGTCTCGGTGCCAGTAATTACTTTGCCTGTCTTGCCCTTCTCTCCGAAACACAGCAAAACTGTTTCACGGGAGAAACAAGCAAGATGGTGGTACCCATGCAGCCGGGAGCGCGGCACAGCGCTTCCCTCCCACCGGTCATCAGCTGGTACGGCTCTTAGTTTGCCTATATAATTGGACAAGTAGGTAGATAAATACGGTATTTTTATCCAGATACGAAAAAAATCCAAATAGATAGAACATCCGAACTCTTCTTTCAATGTTTTAGGTATTACATTATCATTAATATTAAAAAAAAAATCTTAGGTTTTTTAGCATAGGAGGGTAAACGAGCAGTCGAAGCTTTAGACTACCTATGCCCATACACATCTGCATAACTAGAAATTGCGCCTTCCTTTTCCCTATCCCTCAATGGACCACCGGGAACTCACAAAACGCACGAAACGCGTCACAGCTGTCACTTGACGCCGGTGAAATGTCAGCGAGAGGTACCATCCCGGTCGTGCCGACCCAAGTCGGCTGCATAACAGCATAGCACTATCTCTTACTAAAGTAAGTTTAGTAAAAATTAATTTATAGGCTAAGTAAGATACGGGATATAAAAAGACCTTCACCGAGATGTTGATTTGATGAAACATATTTAATATTTAATTTAATGTCAATAAATATATTGCATATGGGTTGCCTAACAAATTTTAGTTCAGGGTATGTTTATATAATAATAAAATAAAAAAAAATAACATTTCACCGGTTTGATTATTAGATAAATTCTATACCAATCGAAAGTATGAAGCCCATAGAATATGCAAACGTTAGGTTGCCTATTCTTTTCCGGTCACAACTATCGGGTAGCCAAGTATAAACAGGTAAATCTATACCGGACCGGAAAAGAATAGGCAACCTAACGTTTGCTTATTCTATGGGCTTCATACTTTCGATTGGTATAGAATTTATCTAATACTAGCTGTTGCCCGCAGCTTCGCCCGCGTTAACTTAGATGTACAGCCGTACACGGATTGATGATGATTATTTATCTATGGACGGGCGTAGGACTTTATTTTATAATATGAAGTGATTAATACCGTATTTTTGTAAATAGCCTTTACATTACCGCTTTATAATTGCCAATTTTTAAAGTATTATAAAAACATTTTACAAAAAATTAAAACCGACTTCAAAAATACTAAACTAAAAAGTAATAAAATAACAGTTTCTTTAATTTTTGTGCTTACAACATATAATCAACTTAATCTTCTACTAATGTACAAACTTTGCGTTTACCACGTCATTATAGTTACTTTTGGAGTCGGTGTCAGCCAAGGTAGGTAGGTAATGTACAGCAACAAATACGACACCGACTCCAAAAGTAACTATAATGACGTGGTAAACGCAAAGTTTGTACATTAATACTACTACTATATACTAATAATAAACAATATAAAATTAATATGGGACCAAATTGGAAACACCAGCTTTCAAACAAAAAAATAACCATCGGAATCCATTCACAAACGGCGGAGATATCGTGTCACATACATACAAAAAAAAAAAAAAAAAAAAAAAAAAAACATACAGACGAATTGAGAACCTCCTTTTTTTTTGAAGTCGGTTAAAAATGGATATAGTTAGTATGTTATATTTAACTAATATAGACATATTATGCTATCGCGGACTTTTCAGTAGGTATATTTAGGATACACAATTCTGCCATATTATATTGATATACAATAATAATTATTATCCTAACTTTCGGAACCGGGGCCGGGCCCGGCTAAGGCGCGAGGCGCGGCATCACGGAGCGCCCGGCTCGCGCGGCTCGGTCGAAATCACGGTGTCGCATTATTTTGATTTTGCTATATCTTCTAAGCTATGCATTTCATTTGCATGGCGTAAACGGGAAAAACATAAGTACTTCATGAAATGCTCAAGCTAACTAACATATTTAAAATGTTAAGGATTAATACCACATTTGTGTAAATAGCTTTCCAACTACCGTTTTATAATTGCCCATTTTTTATGTATTAAAATGATATAGTATGTTATCCTTAAGAGATACACATGCCTATGCCATCGCGGACTTTTTTGTAGATCTTTCTAAGGTGTGCAATAATGTAGTGCATTATTTTGATCTATCTGTTAGTGTTCATCCAGCGTTTGCAATGTAAATGCAAAAAATGTGTTTATTTACGACATCACATTAGAAACCTCAAAAATAACAGTATTTCTCCACTATTTAATGGATGTTATTATACATATAAACCTTCCTCTTGAATGACTTTATATATATAAAAAAACCGCATCAAAATCTGTTGCGTAGTTTTAAAGATTTAAGCATACAAAGGGACATAGGGACAGAGAAAGCGACTTTGTTTTATACTATGTAGTGAAAATCAAACCGGTGACATGTTTACATTTTTTTTAATTATTACTTAAACATACCCTGGACTAAATATATACAGCCCATATGCAATATATTTATTGACATATTAAATTAAATATAAAATACGTTTCATCAAATAAACATCTTGGCGAAGTTCGTTTTATATGCGTATCCTATACTATTACCTAAAAGGTTAATATCAAATGGTACCTTAACCCAGTTAAGTTTTACCCGACTGCACTAATTTACAATAATAAAGCTTATTGGAATAACACACATGCTGTAATTTATAAACATATTGTGTGAAGTGTCTAAAACCTTATCCTGCGCAGAGAAAGTCGAGATAGAGCTTGTTAGAAGTTTGTTAGAAGTTTTTTCAAACATTTTAAATTAAGGTTGTGGTAAACGATTAAAACATAAAAATATGGTAGTTTCTGTTGAAAGGGGATACTAACTTGACCCTTAAATATTAGCACGTGAAAATTAATTCATTTTTGGACCCTTAGGGGCCATAAGGTTAAGGGTACAATGGGTTCTAAAATATATTGCAGCTTACTCTTTTTTTGTTTTTTTTTTTTTTTTTTATATTGACTACATAACGACTACAAATCCACAATAACTCGAATTTTACGGAATTTCCTGCCTTCAACAACCATCTATGGTATTTCCGAACTGGCACGACTTAGGGACCTTCAAAAAAAGCATACAGAAGTGACCACTTTTTTTAACCGTACTTCAACAATATTGTAATGAAATGTAAAAATCAAACTGTCAAGTATCACTATGACTATAATTCCAGGTGTGTTAGCCAAGATGTCATTCTACAATCGTAAACGCTAGTAGAAAACTCATAAATGTATGGAAATGACATTTTACATCGATAAATCGCGTAGTCTTAAACGTCATTTTCATACATTTAATAGTTTTCTACTAGCGTTTACGATTGTAGAATGACACCTTGGCTAACCCACCAGACATTGAAAATGTGTATTTAACTAAAATGTATTTCAGATTCCCATTATACACCTAGCTTGTTTCATTGTTGGGCGATCATTACGTATTTGTCAGTTTATTTAAAAATGAAGTCCAGCTTCCATTAGAATAAGCCCCCCGAGGTATTTTAATAATTATTAAAAAAGTATTACCGTATATTCGGATTAAGGTGTTAAACAGTAAGTAAGTAACAAAGTAAGTTTTTTTTAAAGATATATGTGCAAACGCGCAGGCGAGCCATCTGGATGTTAAGTGGCCCGCGCCGCCTATAAACAATAAATTAGTGGACTAACTGAACCTGGAACTAGCCCAGGTAACTCATTTATCCATGGTTCAGGCCTTGTCGTGGCGGTGGGGCTCAGGAGCCCAGCACCTTGGGCGAAGTGAATTGAGCCGAGGGGGCTCTTTGTACCCTCTCTCTCTCTCTTATAAGAAGAGGGACTAAAGAGCAGGGGGCAAGGGGTGAGGACGGGAACCTCACCCCATTGTAATGTCCCAACCGGGGTGAGGTTCCCGTCCTCACCCCTTGCCCCCTGCTCTTTTGTCCTCTGTGGAGGGTGGCGTTAGTCCCCTGAGAGACTGACTAGCCGTCGAGGTGCCCTGTGTGTTCAACAGATCCGGGGCACTTCACCAAAGGCGGCATTTGTGGCACTCGGGTTTTAGTGGGTAGATGTGCGTCCACTTACCATCTTTCGGGCGCAGCGAGTCCCTTATACCCACCTGGGGAGACCCACTCTCCCACGAGTCCCACGAGATGCATCAGAGCATTTCCCAGCGTTAAAAAAAAGGGGTTACAAACTTCTAATGATCTCAACTTAACAAACAAAAACTGATCTCAGGCTTAATATCAAATGATATTAAGCCTGAGATCAGTTTTATAAGACCACATAAACTTTGTATCCGGGCTTAGTTCATAAAAGGTTTGACTAATTGTAGAGGACCATCAGACCCTTAATTAATGACTTAAAGTGCCTAAAGGCATTTGACCTTTCTACCTTGAAATTCGTTACCTTATAAATTGAATATCTATTCTATACATATAATAAAACTGTAGAGGTCTAATTTATGTACAATGAAAAAAAATGCTGAAAACCGAGTCAGGGGGATGTAAGAAATTAAATAGAACTAATTTGGTTTTTTTTTCGATTTTTTTGTTTCTCTGTTTATCTGTCTGTTTGTAATGGCTAATCTGGGAAACGACTGGACCGATTTAAATAAAATTTTGTATGGTGGTAGCTTATACCCCTGGTCAACATATAGGATACTTTTGATCCCGGTAAATTAAATACTTCCCGTGGGATAGTTAAAAAACTGTAATTAGATAATAAAACAGCTTTGTATACAACAACTTATGAACTTAATTTGCTTAATACCTTATGTTGCCGTTGTATTCAAACAATTTATTCCCATAAAAGTTCTGAATTCCCACGGGAAAGTAAAACATACAAAAACAGTGTCTAGCATACTATTCAACTAGATGGCGCTTATAGTATTGTATGTTTACTATGCCAGTATATTATAAGTCAAAATAATATTATATCGATTTCAATTCTTACATGTTAAATAAATTCGTATTAAATAAAGTATTCAAATTCAAATTCATTTTATTTCCGATGCATGTTACAGTTTTAGATGTCTGAAAGTTGACTTGGTTTGGCCGCATGCATTGCCATTTCAGTAGCGTGGAATTTTTTAATAATTTATATCATCATCATCAGCCTCTATCCGTCCACTGCTGAACATAGGCCTCCCTCAATGAACGCCAAGATGGCCGATCCCTTGCCACTCGCATCCAACACGGACCGGCCACCGCACGGAGATCGTCTTCCCACCTGGTCAATGGCCGACCAACACTTCGTCTACCTAAACGTGGCCTCCACTCTAGAACCTTATTGCCCCATCGGCCATCCGTTCTTCTGAGTGTGTGACCAGCCCACTGCCACTTCAACGAGCTGATTTTTTGCGAGATATCGGTTACCTTAGTTCTCTGACGGATGTCTTCCTTCCGAATCCTATCTGTCAAAGAAACACCCAGCATAGCACGCTCCATAGCACGTTGAGCTACGGCAAACTTGCGGACCAGTCCTATATTTAGAGGCCACGCTTCAGCCCCGTAGGTCATCACGGGGAGAACGCATTGGTCGAAGACTTTCGTCTTCAAACTCTGCGGTATAGACGACGTGAGAATATGGCTAAGCTTCCTGAATGCTGCCATCCCAATTGAATCCTCCTATCGGCTTCTCTCTCGAAGTTATGTCGACCTAGCTGCAAAGTGTGCCCAAGATAGACATACTCTTGCACGACTTCGAGAGTTATGCCATCAACGTTAACCGGCCTAGGGAGAACGTGTTCGTTGAACATGACTTTCGTCTTGTCCAAGTTCATCCTAAGACCCACACGTCGGGAAGATTCATTTAGACTGTGCAGCATCTCCTGCAAGCCCTCCAACGACTCGGCCAGAATAACGATATCGTCGGCGAAACGAAGGTGTGAGAGATACTCGCCGTTAATGTTTATGCCACATTTTGTCCAGTTTAAAGTCTTAAAGACGTCCTCCAAAGCATTAGTGAATAGTTTCGGGGAAATGACATCCCCCTGTCTCACTCCTCGATGCAATTGGATTGGTCTTGTTTGACCTCCCGGAACCAGAACGGACATAAAGGCGGCGTCGTATAATCCTCTCAACACTTCGACGTATCGCCAATCGACCTGACATCGCTGCAGAGCTTCCAGAACAGCCCAGGTTTCAACCGAGTCAAAAGCTTTCTCATAGTCCACAAAGGCAAGGCACAGTGGCTGGTTGTACTCATGGGTCTTCTGTACAACTTGCCTTATAGTGTGAATGTGGTCTATGGTGCTAAATCCTCTTCGAAACCCAGCCTGCTCCGGTGGCTGGAATCCATCGAGCTTTTTAGTGAGGCGGTTCGTCATGACTCTCGAGAACAGCTTGTATATATGACTTAGAAGTGATATCGGTCTATAATTTTTAAGAAGGGAGTTATCACCCTTCTTAAAAAAACCTACCACAGTTTGCCGGAAGTCAGGTCGGAGTGTAGACTTTATTAGACGGTCTCGCTCTCGCTGAAAGCTTGCATTCATAGATCCTCTTACTAGTCGGTGATCACTTCCGGTTTTGAACCTGTTGATCACAGAGACATCCCTGAATGCATGCCTTCGGTCCGTCATAATAAAGTCTATCTCGTTTCTCGTCACAGTATCGGGGCTTTGCCAGGTCCACTTCCTGTGGGGCTTCTTTTTAAAATATGAATTCATTAAAAAGAGCCCCTCTTTCTCGAGAAAGTTGACCAGCATTTGCCCCCTGTGGTTACGACTGCCGACACCATGTGGCCCTAAACACGATTCGATACCTGTTCGTACTCCTACTTTGGCATTGAAGTCCCCCATAACAACATTGAAGTGAGCCTTGGAGGTGTTGTGTAAGGCCCTGGAGACATCCTTGTAAGTTGCCTCTACTTCGTCGTCGGAGTGTGTCGATGTTGGCGCATATACTTGTATCACCTTGAGGCTGTACCTCTTGGTGAGTTTGAGTACAAGATACGCAACCCTACTCGACACACTCGAGACTTCGACGATGTTGTTGACAAGGGACTTGTGGACGAGAAAACCCACGCCGCCTTGGGATGGAGTGTCGCCTTCCCTGAAGTAGAACAGATGACCCGAAGGCAGAGTTATGGTGTCCTCTCCTTGTCTTCGGACTTCACATAACCCCAAAACGTGCCATCGGATACTTCCCAGTTCCACCTCCAGTTCAACCAGGTGGTCATCGAGTCTCAACGTTCGTCCGTTATACGTAGCCAGGTCAAGTTGGTGGTAGCGATCCGTAGCCCGGGGATTCTTAGCACCCCCTGTCCCACCGTAACCTAGGCAGCTACCGTAACCAGGAATAGTGGGACGGCCGGGAACTAGGGGCCTTCTCTTGTGCCTGTAATTCATGAGGGGATTCATGCTCATAATTGCCACGCTGAGCAGGCGGATTGGCAATCGCAGATGATGATGAATTCGCATCGGCGGCACTGCTGCCTGCCGCCAATTCGATTGATGGTGCCGCCATCACTCGGTGCGATCGATGCTCAGTGATCAAGTCTATCTCACTGTCACGATGAGACAGACTGACACCAAGCAATCGATTCGCAGTATTAGCATCCTTGATGTTGGGGAGCTAAATGCCCTTTGACGACTTCTACGTCACCCTGGGCTGGTATTGGGGTATATTTTATATAATTATAAAATATTATTATTTATATAATTTATATACCTACTTTAAATTGTAATTACTTAATATTATTAGCAATTTTGAAAAATTAAATGTCAATATGATATACAATTATTTTCAACAAATTGATTATATATTATAATGTTAGATGAGTAATTGATTTATTGTGCCTAATGTCATAGATAACCAAAAAATTATAGATTCACGAAATACCATTAATTTACAAATCGTTAACATGCCAAGTACTTGTAACGTTAAAAAACTCATTAATAGAATAAATACAATTTTCTAACAGCCATTCTGCAGTCAGTCTTTTAAAGTTTCTTGTTGTTGTTTCTTTAAGGTTTTTGGGAAGATTGTTATAAATTTTGATGGCCATACAAAATGGACTGTTGTTGAAATATGCTTATCTACATTTCGGAAATATTAGTCTGTTTTTTAATCTTTTGGTCTCTTCTTTTTTTGGAAAAATATGAGCGTTTGACCTGACGAACATGCAAAGTTCCAATATGTACATAGACGGTAATGGCAGTATTTTTAGTTTTTTATACAAAGGTCTACATGAATCCCTGTATTTAGCTCCGCAAATAGTTCTTATGCAGGCCTTTTGTGCTATAAAAACGCGATCAGATTCTACTGAGTTGCCCCAGAGTAGAAGACCATATCGTATAACGGAGCCTATATTATAACCATGATATGTCGTTGAAGTCGCTTGCAATGAGACAGTATTCTTAATCCTCCGTAAAACATATATAAATTTGTTAATTTTTTTAACAAACATTTTCAATATTAAATTTCCAATTTAAATTAATATCCAATAAAAATCCAAGAAATGTAAATTTATCTACCTGTTCTAATTTTGTTCCATCATATTCAACATTGAGTACTTCTTTTTTAGATTTATATGTTTTAAATTGCATTAACTTAGTTTTGGAAATGTTTACCTTTAAGTGATTCGTTTCAAGCCACCCTATGACATTTTTGAGGGTGTTTGAGATTTCCAATTCAAGTTTACTTTTATCTTTATTAGTGATAACAATTGTAGTGTCATCTGCGTATAGTAAATTATGTTGAGTGCGTTCGAGAGTCTTAAAAAAAACCGATTATATTTTAATAAAAGTTTATTACACTTACTAATTAATTACATATAATTCAATTTTAATATATTATGAACATAATTAAAACTGTTAACTAAAACTAATAAGACGTGACAACCGTTCGATATTAGAATTGGAAGTGTCTTACATTATTATATAAAACTGAGAGGTGGATACAATATGTCCCGTGAGAATATATGTGGAGGATCATGTTAACTTCACTATAAGCCAGGTTGAGCTGCGTCGGCGTTTCCCTGGGAACCGTCGTACTTGATATCTTGTAACTTGTATGGGAACTTATTATATAAAATGATCGTCAGCGGTTTATGGGTAGTGCGCATATGTAACAAGTATAATACATTTATTCTCTGTTATTGTGGTTAAATCATTGATATAAATAAGGAAAAGTAGTGGGCCTAAGATTGAACCCTGTGGGACTCCATATTTGTTAATTTTATAGCTAGACCTAATATTGCTTTTAGTATTTTTAAAATTGTCATAATTCGATATTTCAGTACACTGTTTCCTGTTTGTAAGGTATGATTCTAACCAGTCATGAGCAACTCCCCTAATACCATAAGAGTAGCACTTATCAAGGAGACGCTTATGACAGACGAGATCAAAAGCTCGACTCATATCCATAAATAGTGCTGCTACTGGTGTTTTGCTATTGATATTTTCAGTTATTAGCTTAATTAGTGAAAAACATGCGTGAATTGTTGAGGAGTTCTTACGAAAACCAAATTGGTCAGGTGTAATTACTTCAAAGCTATTCAAAAAGTTGTTTATCCTGTTATACATAGCTTTTTCATAAATTTTTTATATAATGGGGATAAGGGTAATGGGCCGATAGTTGTTTATATCCACTTTATCTCCTTTCTTATGTAAAGGTTTTACAATTGAAAATTTTAACTTTTCTGGAAATACTCCTTCCTCAAAAGATAGGTTAATTAGATAACAAAGAGGTGCAACTAATTCATTTGCACATGTTTTTAATATTTTTGTTGAAATATCATCATAACCTGTAGACTTTGTGTTTTTTAAACCCATAATAATATTATATATTTCTTTTAAATTAGTAGGTTGCAAAAATATGGTGCCATTTACTGTGTTTATATAATTACTTTTCTCTGTAGTGTCACTCTTAGGGTTATTTTTTGTATTTGCAATAAAAAAGTTATTTATTTGCTCACAAACATCTGATGGTTTTGTGTAAGTAATATTGTTTACCTTAATTTCATTTATATTGTGTCTGTTTTTAGTAATATTATTTTCTTTGTTATTTTTAATGAGTGACCAAGCAGTTAAACATTTGTTTGTGGAATTACTAATCAACTTATTATTATTAATTTTTTTGCTCAGGAATACACAGTTTTTAAGGATACTTGCATATTTTTGATATAACTTTTTATGGTTTTTGCTGTTCTTTGATCCTTTTAAATATTTCATATAAAGGGACCTTTTCGTTATACTGCTTTTTTTGATGCCTTTAGTTAACCAGGATAAGCGTGATCGTTTTAAGCTTATTTTTACTTTTATGATAGAAAAACATAGCTTATGAAATAGAGTTAAAAGATCATGAAACAAATCAAAAGCTTCATTGTGATTCGTAGCATAGATTTCTGAGAACGAAAGAGATGCAAGGCACTGTTGAAATTTTTTAATATTTTCAGGACAGAAGTCTTTTTTATATTCATACCAATAAAGATTTTTAATTGTTTTAGTTATAAAAAAAAACGGGCAAATTGAGCAGTATCATGATCGGAAAGGGCTAAGGGTAAAGTTTTTGCTGAAACATTTTCTATATTACTTGCAATTTGATCAATACATTTTTGTTTTCTGGTAGGTGTATTTATATGCAGTTTTATATTATACGTTAATAGAAGACTATAAAGTTCCTTTGAGTATTTGTTATTTTCTAAAATATTTATGTTCCAGTCCCCTGTAATGATATTTTTTTTCGATTTTTTACAAAACATTATTATTATTTTATTATTTTATTTTATTTTATTTATTAGGAAAACAAACAGTGATATAGTATTTAAAAAAAAAAACTAAATATAAAACTAAACACCAATTATATGTTTTCACAATTAATAATTATCAATAATAATTATCAATAGCTTGTCTAATCTATCAAAAAATAACTGGATATTTGAATCAGGTGTACGATATATACAGATAACTATTATGTTATGATCCAAAATTTCAGTTCCACAACATTCAAAGTCATATTTTAAAGATAGTTCTGAGCATAGTTGTAAATTTTTGTAATTTAAATTTTTATCAACTAGAATGCAAGTTCCACCTCTTTTCTGGTTAGACCTAGAGTAGTATGATGCTAAATTATAGTTTTCTAAATATAAATTAAATTCTAACCCAGCTTGAATAAAAGTTTCAGTGAAACACAAAATGTTAACATTTAAATTACTTTTATGAAGTTCCTCTATGGCAATACTAACTGATTCTATCTTGCTTATTATGCCAGCTATATTCTGATGCAATACTGATATAATATATTTATTAGACTCGAAATAACTGATTCTTTATTTTATTTAAATTTTTATTTTGTACAGACTCTGTAGATGATGCTATTTCCTTGGGATATAGGCAGGGTAAAGAAGTGATATTATCTTGTTTCACTGTCTTCTTAAGAGTCTGTTTGTGAAATAAGTATGGTATAGTGCCTTTTTTTAAATGGTTATCCTGACTGCTTGAACTGTTATTGATTGTTATTAATTTACTTTGTTGTCTTTTTGTCTGAAAAATAAAATAATAAGGAATGGTACCTTTTTTATAGTCTTCTCAATGGGTTTCAACTTTTGTAAAATATCATTTGAAAAATTTAAAAAAATACTTTTGTAGTCTGCATCAATTTCAATATTAATTTTAAAAGAAATTAAATGTTTTGTTAATTTAGCATAACAGTTTTGACCTAGATTAATAAAAGTACAATTGTTGTAATTTCTAATAATTAATTGTATATGTTCATTTAAGAGCTGAGTATTTAAGTGAGGATTATCTATTACCTGCAAAATGAACACAGGTATATGTTTTAATACTGCCAGAACCGAACTAAGTTCACAAAGAATCTTAAATAGATTCGAGTCGTTGGAGCCTACAGCTAAAACAATTCTGTCTTGTTTTGAAATTTTATTTTTTAAAGTAGATGGCGTTGACAGTATTTAAAATCGCGATAGGGAAAAAAAGTTGTTGTGTAGGGGTTGTCGTTTCGTTCGTGATCCAGTCTTAATTTATTTTGTTATAATATATCGGAAAGAAAGTTTCAAAGGTTGCCTTTAGCCTTTATTTCTGCTTAGAGATTTATTTTGAAATTCTAATATTGGTCAAGTGTTCGTTGAAGATTAATTTGTACACAATGCCTATATAATGGTGGTAATGTTGCATTTTTTGTTTTCTATATTATACGTTTTCGTTAAGTATACGTTTTCTGTATAACGATGTTGTATGTGAGGATGAATAAAGTTTATTATTATTTGTTATTATAAATGTCGAAACTCTCTTAGTACTCAAGAGAAGCTAAAATATTAAGCTCACTTTATGTAGATTAAGAAATAGATCAAGTCTTTTCGCTGGTCCTATGTGACGGATAGAGCATTTTTAAGAAATTTATATTAACGCCCTTCATTAGATTGGTTCAGCATCCAAAACCTGACAGAATTAAGTCTGCTTCTCAGATTCTTGGATTCTAGCAGCTATATTGGAATTAATCCTGTGAGACATTATATTATATCTTTTAGGTAAATTACTACCTGCCTGTGAATGAGAACCTTACTATTAAGTAAAGAATATATAAAGTCCCATATAAACTTATATCCCCTTTGAATTTTGAAAATTTCTTAATAGATATCTATGTCATAAGAGGCGAAATTTTAAGTTTCTAGCCTTTATGGGTTAACTCAATTCATACGAAATTTCATACAAAATATATTATTAAAAGTGTCATACAAACTTTTATCTCCTATTTCACCTTTGGGGTTGAATTTGGATAAATCCTTCCTTAGTGGATACCTACGTCATAAGAGAAATTTACGTGTGCCAAATTTCAATTTTCTAGTCTTAATGGTTTGGCCTGTACGTTGATTATTTAGTCAATACATTTTGGCGTTTATTTAAAACATTCATTTTCCCCTTTTAGGGGTTGAATTATAGAAAACGCTGAATTAAAAAACTCTTACTATTTAACTTAGTGGATGCCTATGACATAAGGAGAATAAGGGCTTAGGCCTGGGCGTTGATACATCAGTCAATCACCTGTGCCTTTTATATATAGAGATTTTGTGTGAGTTGTCCAAAATCCAATTCTGCGCAGACGAATTCGTGGGCACCAGCTATTATAAATATGCCTACAGAAAAGTCCTCGATAGCATATTATGGCTATTTGTCAAAGATAACATACTACCTATATGCGCCCATTTTCCCAATATATCCAATATCAAATATATACAATTGAATACTTAAAAAAATTGGCAATTATAAAGTGGTAACGTAAAAGCTATTTACATAAAAACGATATTAATCCTTATCATCATTACATAATAGAAAACAAAGTCCTTCCTCGCGTCCGTCTGTCTGTACGCGATTAACTCAAAAACTACTAACCAACTAAATTGATTTTTATGCTGTTTTCAACATGAGATAGAGTAATTCCTAAGGCAGGTAGTATATTTATATAAAGACTGTAGATATAAATTGATAAATAGTTATTGTAAAAGTCGGAAAAATTTTAGCCGCTTGGGAGCATACTTTAAAAACGCAGCCTTATTCCCTTTAGAGAAATAACAAAAAAGTAGAAACATTATCGTCATCGGTCCGGATACGTCCGTTCATATAAAATAGCGCGGGCGAAGCTGCGGGCAACAGCTAGTTATATAATATATGTAACTAGTGGTCTAGACCCAAGATTACCACAGACAAGAGCGCCAATATTGTACTATACTCATCATCATCATCATCAGTGTCTATCTGTCCACTGCTGAACCTAGGTATCCCTCAATGAACGCCAAGACGGCCAATCCCTTGCCACTCGCATCCAAGACGGACCGGCCACCGCACGGAGGTCTTCCCACCTAGTTAATGGCCGACCAACACTTCGTCTAAAATTTCATTTAAATTGGTTTGTTAACTTAAGGCTTCATCATAGACAAATATCGAGCATATAACCGGAATAGAGCGCGGAATTACGCACAAAGTAGGTCAGCTAAGGTAGGTAGGTTGGTAGGTCTCTACCATTGTTCAAGTCTTGTCGTGGCGGAGGGGCTCAGTAACCTAAGGTGTACCCAACACCTTGGGCGAAGCAAATTGAAACGAGAAAGCTGTTCTTTGTACCCCTCTTATAAGAAGAGGTGATAAAAGAGCAGGGGAGACAAAGGGCGACGAGGGGTACCTCACCCCGTTGCACTCGACGTCGGGAGGGGTTGTTCTGTGGTGCGGGAAAACCCCGTGGAGGTGGCGACGGTCCCTTTAAGGGGAGCTGTTGAGGTGCCCTCTTTGCTCAACAGTGCGGGTCACCTAACCAAAGGCGGCATTGGCGGCACTCGCCGGGTTTTTGTGGGTAGAGCTGCATCCACCTTATCACCTTTCGGGCGCAGCTAGTCCCACATACCCGCCTGGGACCCACTCCTTCGCGAGATGCCTCAGAGCATTTCCCGGCGCATAAGAAAAAAAATCGTATCATTTAAAGTATTTTTTTCCAATTTTAGTATAAATACTGAAACCACATAATCTTCAATTTATTTGTTTCAATTATAAAATCATTTTGTTTGTGGCAACTTTAAACAAAAAGGTTTTAGCGTGCTTATGAGGTAATCCAATTAGGACCAATTAGCTGTCTCCCAAAAATATTTGGCCACGTCTCAGCCAAGGTAAATTACTCAGAGGCAGAGCCAATGTCACAACAGACGTGATTTTCACAGAGACAATAACACAAGGTTACTTTATACCGTAAAACTTTCTTGTTTCGGAAAGAAGGACAGACAGTGTATGCCTCCTTTAACTTATTGGGGGCCCTGGGCACTAGGATAATGGGGCCCCGACGAAAATAATACATCTGTGAGCCTGACTCGGACTAGAGAAGGTAAACCCAGTAAAAATTAGGACTAATCAACGATCATTGTTTATTTAACTTTTTTTAAATTATCACTCATATTCTTTATATAAATTTCATAGATTGGGGGCCCTGGGCACCCAGAGTGCCTAATGGGAAAGATGGCCTTGAATGTAATTACTAGCACCAAGACCTTCCATTTACCGTCTAAAGTCTTGGGTAAATTCGTTCTTTCATCATACGACGACTGACGACCTCTGTGGTTCAATGGTTAGCGCGTTGGCGCTCAAGTCGGAGGTTGTGGGTTCGAATCCCGCCAGAGAACTGTGTTCCTCCATCATGGATGTGTATTAAATACGTGTATTTTATTATAAAAATCTTAAATATATGTATGTTATTAAAGTATTAAATATATTTCCGTTGTCTGATACCTACCTGTAACACAAGTTCTTCGAGAACTTACCATAGGACCAGATTGACGTGGTGTGAAAGCGTCCATAGATATTATTATTATTATTATTATCTTTCGGGCGCAGCGAGTCCCACATACCCGCCTGGGGAGACCCACTCCCCCGCGGGATGCCCCAGAGCACTTCCCCGTTAAATTAAAAAAAGTGAATAATAAATACTAGCTTTTTCCGTGGTTTGATTTCTTATAAAGAAATCTTTCTTTGCCTGATGCGTAAGATGTATCTTGGTGCCTGTTAATTCAAGTTGTAAGTAACACTGTCCTGCCCTTCTTTACACAGTAAAGCTGTTTGTGAGAAATAAGCAAAATGGTGTATGGATAACAGCAGATGAACGGCAGCTCATCTGGTTCACTTGATGGTAAGTGAGTACCGACATCGAACACCCGCTTTACCAGAGTATTAGCAGGTGCATGGCCTTTCGAATATGAGTATGCTCTGTTCTTTATAAAATTATGATCTGTATATATTTGCTCTGTACTTCTATATTATACAAAATAATGTGCTCAAATTTCTGCGTGACCTTCAGAGTTCAAGTTTAAGCCCGAGCATAATAGCTTAAATAAACAGTGATAAAAGATTTAACTGAAAATATGATCGCTTAAAATAATTAACAGTTTAAATTCTGTGAGTGTATAAAATATGAAATTAATCTTTATAACCTAGAATATGAAAGAATAAAGAAATTTGAAGAGATTTTAATCATCATCATTATCATCATCCATATGTTCATCATAGATATCATAGCCAGGTGATTTTTGGTACCCCACCATGGTTCTAGTCTTGTCGTGGCGGTGGGGCTCAGTAGCCCAAGGTGAACTCAGCACCTTGGGCGAAGCTAATTAAGCCGAGAGAGCTGCTCTCTGTACCACTCTTATAAGAAGAGGGCACAAAAGAGTAGGGGGGACAAGGGGCGAGAATGGGAACCTCAACGCATTGTACTGTCCCGACGTTGGGAGGAGTTGTTCTGTGGTGCGGAAAAACCCCTTTGTGGAGGTGGCGTCAGTCCCTTGAGTGACTGGCTAGCCATCGAGGTGCCCTGTTTGCTTTATCCAGAACAGATCCGGAGCACCTCACCCAAGGTGATGGCATTGGTGGTACTCGCTGAATTTTAGTGGGTAGAGCTGCGTCCAACTTACTGATTTTCGGCCGCCTGGGGAGGCCCTCTCCCCCGCGGGATGCTTCAGAGCATTTTCCGGCGTAGTATTCTTTGAACCACGAACTATTTGTGAGAGCACGCATACGCATAAAGGACCTCCTTGTCCTCCACTGCATATACACACTATCATACTCCCATGCAATGCATGTTGTGATCCTTAGTGTGGGGTATTGTAAATCACCACTATAAATATCACAACCACACAATGTCATGGCATCTAGTCAATGACTTACTGGAGGGAGGGATGCGCTGTGCCGTGTACCTGGCTGCATGGGTTCCACCATCTCCCAAGAAACAACTTTGCTGTGAGAGAAGGGCAGGCCATGTAATTACTGGCACCAAGACTTTACATCATAAGTCTCAAGAAATGAAAGAATGGGCGACGTCGACCAGGTGATACGTCTGCCTATCCAACTGTGATAAAATAACCGATGACCTTCATTATTAAGTCACCAGATTTTTAAGCTCAAACTTCATCATCATCATCATAATTTGAAACCTTTTTTAGTCCGCTGTTTGTCATAGGCCTTTTTTAATGAACGCCGAGACGACCGACGCCCCACCATCGCCTGGCCACTGCACGGAGATTCAAAATCATGCCTAAATAAAATTATCTAAATTTTGGTGTAAAATTTGCAATATTTCCACTTGCTTTGATGCTATCAAAAAATATTGTCCAAGTAGGTCAATTAATGCATCTATCACTTTTTAGTTTGAGTTAATTTTTAGCAGAATATAATTTAAAATTTTACTAACCTGCCTTACAAGGATGTACACTCAATACCATAAACATCTGCACAGTCAAATGACTATTTAATGTGGTTGTAAGAATGTATGGATGTATGTTTGTTACTCTTTCACGCAAAAAGTACTGAATGCACGCAAAAACTAATTTTTAATTTTTTTCGACTTGTAATGAACATTTTTTTCGACTCTATTTTTTTTGTTTACGAGCTACGTTGCCACAGACAGACTAACATTCCTCTTTGTGCCGGAGGCACAAGCCAATTGAACCGAGGCTGCTGTTTGTACCCATTTTATAAGAAGTGACAAAAGAAGGGGGACAGGGGGTGAGGATGGGAACCTCACCTAGGGAGTCCTCCCTCCCCCGCGGAAGCCTAAGAGCATTATTATACCAGCGCAAAAGAATGGTAGGTTTGTTATTACTTCACGTAAATAGATTCACATAGTTCTGAGGAATTGTTTGTGTGTATTGTTGTTTGAATTCCACCACCGGACATCGCGTAAGAATTCCAAATTTAACCCACACCATCTTGATGTCCGGAAATCCTCGCACCACAAATATATTATGGAATCAGCTGCCACCTATGGTGTTTCCAAACCGATACGACTTAGGGACCTTCAAGATAAGAGCATACTCATATCTAAAATGCCGGCAGCGCACCTGCTGATCCTCTGGTATAGCGGGTGTCTATGGATGTCGCTTTTCACTTACCATCAGGTGAACCGACTGTCTGTTTGCCTCTTCTTCTATAAAAAATAATAATTGTGGAGCTATATTATAATATTGTACAGCAATAAATACGACACCGACTCCAAAAGTAACAATAATGGAGTCTTAAATAAATTATTTGCGAGTTATAGAATATACAAAAATTAAAGAAAGGCAATATTTTTTTACTTTTTTAAGGCTTTAATTTACTTTATTTACACCACACCTTTTTTTGTTTTTTGGCTTCTCTGGGGAATGCATTTAGGTATATCACCGGGTCCGGGGGGGGGGGGGGGGATTTATGTGGGACTCTCTGCGCCCGAGAAGATGGTAAGGTGGACGCAGAATCTACCCACTAAGCCCCAGCGATGTTCTCCTCGTCGTCTTGGTGACCCGGTGCGAGAGCTGTAGACGTCCGCATCGGGCCACAACGGTGTGCCATTCGGCACTCTTCTTTGGAGGTGGGGTGTCGTTCCCTCCCCTATCTCCGCTTAAGGCACCCTGAACACATAAGAGTGCCTTATAGCCCGGATCTTACGCGCTCTTACTGCGCGCGCAGCGGATCCCCCGGTCAGCCGTGCACAGGTGCTCACTCCGGCGGTGCGACCGCCTGTCGCCGCCGTGCTCTCCTGCAGGAAGAGGAGCAGTGCGCTCCTTCTCCCTCTCCACCTCCTCCTTCTGCGAAATCACTACCTCGCAGAAGGAGAGGACCGCCTGCCACGCGCTCTTACTGATGGTCATCGCTCGGATGACCGCAGGGAGCGACAGGTCCGCGCCAACCTCAGCGACGAGGGGCGCCCTTGCCCATGCTGGGCAGTCGGCCAGGGTGTGGTCTACAGTTTCTTCACTGCTGCCGCAGTGATGACACTTTGGCGAATCCTCCGTCCCTGCCACCTTCCAAAGATACCTTCTGAAGCAGCCATGCCCCATCAGGATCTGCGCAAGGTGGAAGGTGATGATGCCGTGCCACCGGTCAATCCACTGCTCCAGGATTGGACCGACGGCCAGCACGATGCGGTGTCCCGCACTAGGCTCCTCCAGCCTCTCCTTCCACTAGCAGACACACGCCTTCGTAGGTGGCTCCGCCAGGAATCCTCTTCATCAGAGGTCTCATCTTCTCCTCTCCTCGTCGCCTCCTCCACGTCTGCGCCAGTGCTCTTGCCACCATTTATACCACACCTGCAATAACTACATATTCTCCTGACTGTACTGTAAGATAAAAGTCCTGTTAAATAATTACACGATATCGCAGGCGACAGCGGATGTAATTATCCGGAGCCGGGACGAGCGTCAACTTTCCTGCTTTTTTAATTTTCGATTTTAGGGCCCAAAGGTCCTTTTGGTGTACATTTAAACGATTTAATAAGGGTCAATTTGGAGTTGGTTTTATCTATATAGAAGATCTTGTCTGACCCTAGACTCTAGGTATAGCTCTGATGATGTTCAGGAGAGGACCATAGGTAGATCTGTGGGTTAATCTGTCAAAATGTTCACAGCACTCTTTTATTATTATAATCTGCCTTTATATATGGATATAGTTTAATCTATTATCTATACATCTATACAAATAAATAAAATTGAAGTGTCTGTTTGTAATATTAAAATAACCGCTTTTTATTAAATGCTTACGGATGTATACCACGGTACATATACCAAAATAGCCTTTATTACAATTTTTGTCTGTCTGTCTGTTTGTTCCGGCTAATCTCTGAAACGGCTGGGCCGATTTTGATGGGACTTTGACTGGAAGATAGCTGATGTTATAAGGAGTAACTTAGGCTATAAAAATAATCATCATCAATCAGGGTACAGCAGCTGTAAATCTATCTCGCGGGCGAAGCTGCGGGCAACAGCTAGTGAAAACTATAATTACCATTGCCAGACGATCTCCGTGCAGTGGCTGGTACGTGTTGGATACCAGTGGCAATAGATCAGCCGTCTTGTAGTAGTACCGTAGTGAACGGATAGGTGATGATGATAATGATGATTGCCAGATGTGGTGGTTTTTTTTTCATCTCATAAGGAGGCAACCGAGTTGTCGAAGCCTTACTACCGACGCCCATTATAGACATCCACAGAACCAGAGGTTATGCAGATTCGTTGCCCTCCTTTTCTCTTTCACCTCAAAGGGCTACCAGAAACAAGCAAAGCACAAAACGCGACAGCACAGCTGTCACTTCACACCAGTATTATGTGAGTGAAAGGTACCACCCTGGTCGTGCCAGCCCATTTCGGCTGCAAAGCAGCATGGCATTACCTCTTACTGAAACGGTGTGGCCTCAAAGTGAGAATTCATAGTTCAAGCATGGCCAGGGTACACCATAAATGTGTTTAAAATCAAAATAGCTTGCTCGCGAAATGGAAAATACCTTCCTTGATGAGGCTATTCTTAGTTGTGTGAACTTCACCACCGCGTAGGCGTACCTTCCTCGCCTGATTTCGAGGATCCCGTAGTCGCTAAAGGTTCGCATGTACTAAGACGGCAAAGCCCTCGTTTCTCGGATCTAACTTGGTCCTTACTCTGATGCCAAGTTTTTTGGGTTATGTACCCAAAGGATAAAATGGGAACCGTATTACTAAGACTTCGCTTTCCATCCGTATGTCTGTCCGTCACCAGAATATCTCATGAACCGTGGTAGTTAGTTGAAATTTTCACCGATGATGTATTTCTGTTTTCGTTCATTGAGGGAGGCCTATGTTCAGCCCCACCATGGTTCAGGCCTTGGCGTGGCGGTGGGGCTTAGTAGCCTAGGGTGTGCCAAGCACCTTGGGCGAAGCTAATTGAGCCGAGGGGGCTCTTTGTACCCCGTGTAAGAGGGGACAAAAGAGCAGGGGGCAAGGGGTGAGGATGGGAACCTCATCCCATTGTACTGTCCCGATGGTGGGAGGGGTTGTTCTGTGGTGCGGGACAACCCCTCGGTCCCTTGGGGGACTGACTAGCCGTCGAGGTGCCCTGTTTGTTTATTAGATCCGGGGCACCTCACCAAAGGCGGCATTGGTGGCACTCGCCGGGTTTTAGTGGGTAGAGCTGCGTCCATCTACCAGCTGTCGGGCGCAGCGAGTCCCACATACCCGCGTGGGGAGACCCACTCCCCCGCGGGATGCCTCAGAGCATTTCCCGGCGTTAAAGAAAAAAAAAAAGTGTCTAATCTTTACATCTATACAGATAAATAAAATTGGAGTGTCTATTTGTAATATTAAAATAACCGCTTTTTACTAAGTGCATATTGATGTATACACGATACATATGCTAAAATGGCATTTTTTTCAATTTTTGTCTATCTGTGTGTCTGTTTGTTCCGGCTAATTTCTGAAACGGCCGGACCGATTTTGACGGGACTTTCACTGACAGATAGGTGATATTATAGGAAGTAACTAAGTTTATAAAAATAATCATCATCAATCCGGATACGGCTGTAAATTTAAGCTAACGCGGGCGAAGCTGCGGGTAACAGCTAGTGTTGTATTTATAATGGAACGGAACCCTTCGTGCGCCAATCCGACTCGCACTTGGCCGGTTTTTTATTTTACAATTTTTCTTCTCGAAAAAGGAAAAGATAGGATCGTGAGATGTCATTAAAATTGACAGGCGTGAATTGAAATGACGTATTGATTAATATGATAGGACTGGCGCGTGGCGTTTCGACAATTTTGGACGCTTTGACAGTTACGAGTACATGTCCAAAAAAGTTTTCTAGAGTATCTAATTAGTAACGGGCCAACCATTTATAGTTAAGGGTTCATCAAGTCAATTATAATTGATGTCCCCGACATCAGGTGAGGTATTACGCAGTCCAGTTGCGATATTCCATTGTCGGTTGTAGAAAAATTTCTTAAACCAGTTCTTAAAACATTCAAATTTCTTCCGTAATAATTTATAAGACGCTCCCTGCTTAATTTCGAGGAGCTAAAAATAATGAGCATTTAGGGTCGCTTATGTCAAAAAATTCAAAAAATTAAGGACGTATCTATATTTTATTGATCTATTTTTCCTTGTCTTCATCGCAAATCAAATCTAAGAGGTATTTAGGTACAGGTCACGTTATGCTGCTTTGCAGCTGACTTGAGCCGGCACGACCGGGCCATTTCATCATATTTCATATTTCATCATCATCATCACCATCTTCTATCCGTCCACTGCTGAACATAGGCCTCCATATTTGTGTATCTAATAGCCTCATTTTTTAACCTGGTAAAATGATGATGTGTGCTTGATCATTATCATCATCATCAGACTCTATTCGTCCACTGCTGAACATAAGCCTCCCTCAAAGAACGAGAAGACGGCTGATCCCTCGCCACTCTCATCCAACACGGACCTTCTACTACACGAAGATCATCTTCCCACCTGGTTAATGGCCAACCTATATATACTTCGTCTACCTAAACGCGGCCTCCACTCTTGAACCTTATTGGTTCATCCACCATCCGTTCTGAGTATGTGACCAGCCCACTGCCACTTTAACGAGCTTATTCTTTGCGTGTAACCTACCTAACCTTAGTTCTCTGGCGGATGTCTTCGTTCCGCACGTTGAGTGTACTTGATACACTTCTATAATATATTTAATTATATTATATCATTGAATAAATTAGTTTGCTGGAGTTTCTAATAATAAATCTATACAGATAAATAAAATTGGAATGTCTGTTTATAATATTAAAATAGCCTCTTTTTATTAAATGCATATGGATGTATACACGGTACGTATATAAAAATAACATGTTTTACATTTTTTGCCTGTCTGTCCGTCTGTCTGTTCCAGCTAATCTCTGAAACGGCTGGGCCTATTTTGACGTGACTTTCAGTTGCAAATAGCTGTCTAGGTATAGGTATAGGTATTAAAATGTCAATTTAGGCACTTGCCAACGCGTAAGCTTAGGTTTTTATGTCACCGAAACGCGCGAATTATTTATTTGACTATTTTCACTCCAAGATTTCTGTGAAATAAAGCGAGACCTTTTGTAAGGGTCGCCATAACTTATTAACCTACTCGTGGAAAGTGAGTATTGAATACTCAATAACAGAACCTATATAAATCGTTGTAGAATTTCTTACGGCTACAAGGTAAGGACGAAAATAAATTCATATTTTTTCAGAAGAGAAGGGGCAAACAGATAGTTGGTTCACCTGATGGTAAGTGATAGTGACATCCATAGACACATGCGACACATGGTCCCGTGGTAAGTTCTCGAAGAACTTGTGTTACGGGTACCAGACAACGGAAATATATATAATACTTTTTATACTATACATATGTTTAAGATTTTTATTATATAATACATATATTTAATACACATCCATGACCCAGGAAAACAGAAAATATTTTTGTTCCCTGGCGGGATTCGAACCCGCAACCTCCGGCTTGAGCGCCAACGCGCTTACCACTGAGCCACAGAGGTCGTCAAAACTTTCGCCTTTATAATATTAATATGACATACCTACCTAACAATTAACTAATTTAACAAACATCAATTTACCGGTGGGATGTTAGTGCCTCACGCGTATTTTCGTATTTTTAATAAATAATTGCAAAGGACATTTTTTTTTTTTATGTTAGTTGGATAGGAAAACTGGCAAACGTACCACCTGATGGTAAGTGGTCGACGTCGCCCATGAACATAAACTAGTATACCTGGAACGACCCCAGGCAACTCATTTATGTGTTGCCTATCCTGAGACATAAGATGTTAAGTCTCGGTGCCAGTAATAACACTGCCTGTCTTGCCCTTCTCTCTCAGCAAAGCTGTTTCACGGGAGAAACAAGCAAGATGGTGGTACCCATGCAGCCGGGAGCACGGCACAGCGCTTCCCTCCCATCGGTATTATTTATTATTATACTTCCAGAGCTTACTTAAATATTCATCTTACAAGAAAAAATACTTAGAAGTAATAATGTTCATATTTTATCCCTCCAATCTTCCTCTTTGAATTATTTCTCATAATTTCGAAATACCTAATATTTGGCATCTCGTAAAATATCTGTGGTTGTTCTTCAAGGTAATAATAATATACAGGATTTTATTTCGTATACTTATAATTTTAAATCGAATTCAAAAGCGGTGATATTTCAAGTATAGTGAAGTTAGGCAGCGACAGTATCTTTCTCGCTCGGGCACACTCGGCGGTCCCGAGTTCACCCGATCGAACCTTTCACCTTCGAGCGTGAAGGTTCAGTCTCATTTATAACCCAACAAAATCTGTATGTGGCGCCCCGAAATAAGTTTTCACTTCTATAAATTTATATTCACCATACAAATTTACAAATTATCCTATTGTTCTTCAAAATGAGTCCCAACGCGAGTACACTAACAACCGGCGAAACAAATTCAGTGGCCCTCATCTTTGAAAAATTCACAAAAATTGTAATTGAAAATTTAGTTTTTCATACGATAGAACCCTAAAACTAAGGTATTCTGGCCTCCCAGACAAGACGTGCAATCCCAAACACTATCTTGCGTTGGGAAAGCATGCCTTGATAACTTACCTACAGCAGTAAGGGCTAGCCCCAGGTAAAGACAGCCCTTGAAGGGCTACATTGAGTAATTGAATAATGCTATTAATTATTATTATTACTGTTAATTGTTGTTTTGTCACGGTTGTTTTTTTTTTTTACTTGACTTTACATGTGAATGTGTCACCTATAAAGGTGCACACATCAGAATTAATCTGTGCTTGCTGTGACTAGAATGTTACCATGTGTGTACTGCTGGTGTCCAATTTAAATAAATAAAAAAATAAATAAATACATTAAATGGACGTCTGCTCGTCTCATCAGGCAGGCTATGCCCTTTGGATATGAACCATCTCCAGACCAGGTAAGGAATGTCTTCAGACGGAATATTACGCAACATCCTGAAGGGCTTCCTAATTAGTCAGTGTAAAGATTTTTTACTTCACTGCCAACTGAGTTTGTAGTAGATAAAAACAAAAAATCCGGCTCAAAAGGACCATCTTAGGCTATGCTGATTTAGGACACTAATTTTGGGTGGTTTAGGAAAGGATAGAAGGAGATGACGCTATGGTCTAATATTATCTGTATAATTTTACAATTAAAACATACATAAAATAAGTTGGCTGCTGGTTATCTGCTGGTTATGTACTTGTTTTCGTAAGAATGGGCCCTGGACAAGGGCTCCCTGTGCCTATATATTAAATATGCTTCTCACTTCAAGGCTTTCCATTAAAACTTATAAAAATAGGTATAAAAGGACCATGTAACATAACAAAGTAATATTTTGGTGTCTCTAATCCCTAAATCCCTCTCCCAAAAGTATAGAGTGAAAAGTTGTCTGCCAATAAATGTATTAGCAACTTTTTTATTTATGCCCCTAACTTGGGCTACTATTTTTTTATATATATATTAGTTTTGCTTCGAATTGCCTAAATATAATACACGTGTGATTGTGGTTCCTTTTCCTTGGCGTTGTCATATTTTATAATATTTGATGGTCGGAGTAGTCAGTAACTTTACTCAGCGGTCGCGGGTTCGAATATCAAGTTATAATTTGTATGATCACTATGTCTGCACCGGGTCATAGATGTGTATAATATATTTAATTATTTGTGTACACAGGAAACTTATATATAAAACTGTAAAACTATAAGAAAACAGATAAACGCTATATGTATATTATGTAAATATCTTAAATCTATTTGCGTTCCTAGTACCCGTAACACAAGTTCTTACTAACTTACCACGGGGCTTTTTTTTTCATTTTTGGCATCCCGCGGGGGAGTGGGTCTCCCCACGCGGGTATGTGGGACTCGCTGCGCCCGACAGCTGGTAAGTGGACGCAGCTCTACCCACTAAAACCTGGCGAGTGCCACCAATGCCGCCTTTGGTGAGGTGCCCCGGATCTATTAAACAAACAGGGCACCTCGACGGCTAGTCAGCCCTGCTAGGGACCGACGCTACCTCCACGAGGGGTTGTCCCGCACCACAGAACAACCCCACCCATCGTCGGGGTAGTACAATGGGGTGAGGTTCCCATCCTCGCCCCTTGCCCTCTGCTCTTTTGTCACCTCTTCTTGTAAGAGGGGTACAAAGAGCCCCCTTGGCTCAATTTGCTTCGCCCAAGGTGTTGGCTTCTGAGCCCCACCGCCACGTCAAGGCCTGAACCACGGGGCTAGGTTAACGTGGTGTGATTCTTGGATAATATTTTTATTAATACAAGCGGTCTCAATAGACGTCCTGAACTAAACAATCATGTTGTAGTGGACCGAATAGTGAATTTAATCATTCGCGAATCCACTTTAAACACAAACAATTTCATCAACGGTCTAGCCTTTTACGAGGAGTTCGTTGTGATACACACAGGAGAATTATATGTAAAGATAGGCTAAATATTGTTTTCTTATCACATATTATATTATATTATAATACCTTTTATTATGGTAGCTGTAAAGTATGCAAAACGTCGGGAATGAAAAACTAAAGTACGGCTCTACATTCACAGATGTTAGTGCTCCCCACCATGGTTAAGGCCTTATCGTGTCGGTGGGGCTCAGTAGCCTAGGGTGAGTCGGCACCTTGGGCGAAGCTAATTGAGCCAAGGGGGCTCTTTGTACCCCTCTTATAAGAAGAGGGGACAAAAGAGCAGGGGGCAAGGGGCGAGGATGGGAACCTCACCCCATTGTACTGTCCCGACGATGGGAGGGGTTGTTCTGTGGTGCGGGACAACCCCTCTTGGAGGTAGCGTCGGTCCCTAGCAGGGCTGACTAGCCGTCGAGGTGCCCTGTTTGTTTAATAGATCCGGGGCACCTCACCAAAGGCGGCATTGGTGGCACTCGCCAGGTTTTAGTGGGTAGAGCTGCGTCCACTTACCAGCTGTCGGGCGCAACGGGTCCCACATACCCACGTGGGGAGACCCACTCCCCTGCGGGATGCCTCAGAGCATTACCCGGCGTAAAAAAATATACCATCCAACTTCTGTTGACATCTTAAGATTTTCGCCGTTACTTGCGACTGTTGATGGATTGATGATGATGAATGATCGGCACCGCAGGGAGACAGACAATTAACAGCATTAAAATAAACAAACGTAATAACTTTATCAGCGGCAGTAAATAATTAATTATAGTTAAAAAATGTACAGTTGACTACGAAAATATATGAATTGTTCAATAATAATTAATTATATGAGCGAATACCTTGTGCTCAGGTTTTAATGGTATATTTGTGATATTACCGGTGGGAGGCTGCATGAGTACATCTTGCTTGATTCTCCCGTGAAACAGCTTTGCTGTGTTTGAGAGAAGTGCAAGACAGGCAGTGTAATTACTGGCATCGAGACTTAGCATCTGATGTCCCAGGATAGACAACACATAAATGAGTTGCCTGGGCTCGTTCCAGGTAAACTAGTTTATGTTCATGGGTGACGTCGACCACTTACCATCAGATGGCACGTTTGCCAGTTTGCCTATCCAACTAACATAAAAAAATAGTATATTTTTCTTTCTATGCTAAAACTATTAAAGACTAACAACTGAAATGTCTTTAAAATGTCGTTTTCAAGTTTTTTGCAGAGTTCAATATTTTGAAATTATTTACAAATAATATCTTGTTACCGAAAATCCCGTGAACAATAGTGACAGTAACGATAGTAATAAACAATCATGATAAAGTTATAATACCATAAAACGCATTGATAAATATCATGTATATCTGTTTCTAACATTTAAATGCTACTAAATGCTAACGTGATATTTGCGTATCGGTCGTCTTGGCGTACATTGAACTCCTTCAAGGCCTATGTTCAGCAGTGGACGGATAGAAGCTGATGATAATGATGATGATCTTCCGTCTCTGTGGCTCAATGGTTAGTAGGTTGGCTCTAAAGCCGAAAAAAGCGGGTTCGAATCTCGCCAGGGAACAAAAAGTTTTCTATGGTACTGAGTCATGGTGTATTAAATGTATGTCTTTTATAAAAAATCATAAATATGTGAATAGTACCTATATAAAAGTATTAAATATATTTCCGTCGTCTGGTACCCGTAACACAAGTTCTTCCAGAACTTACCACGGGACCAGATTGACGTGGTGTAAAAGCGTCCATAGATATTCTATGGACACTTTTACACCATGGTAAGTGGTCGACGTCGCCCGTGAACATAAACTAGTTTACCTGGAACTAGCCCAGACAACTCATTTATATGTGTTGCCTATCCTGAGACATAAGATGTTAAGTCTCGGTGCCAGTAATTACACTGCCTGGATTGCCCTTCTCTCCGAAACACAGCAAAGCTGTTTCACGGGAGAAACAAGCAAGATGGTGGTATCCATGCAACCGGGAGCGCGGCACATCGCTTCCCTCCCACCGGTTAATAAAAAATTTTTATTAGTAATATTTCATTTTTGCCTAATGTTAGAGTGTCTTAAGGAAGAGTGACCTTTTCTGGCACAGGTACTCCTTGCACTTAATTGAAATAAAAATTATTATTTTTAATAAAAATGTATACACATCTGCTATGATTACATTTGATATATCAATCTTTTTATATCTTTCGGGCGTATCTATCAAATCCAACATAACTCAGCTAGAGAGCTAGATATAGCTGTCTCTTTCTGAACATTAAAAACTAAAGAACTATAGGTAAAAATATATATTAGACACAAAATATATACATAAATATAATTCAACATTCTCACTTCCTTAGCTTTCGTAAGAAGTTAGTTACGGATACTAGGAACGGAAATAAATTTGACAAATAAACAATACCCATGTCCCGTTGGCCTATGCAGATATTTTCCAAATTATCTATACTTGGTGGGATTTGAACCCGCAACAATGTTAAATCTATACTAATAATATAAGGCTGAAGAGTTTGTTTGTTTGAACGCGCTAATCTCAGGAACTACTGATCCGATTTGAAAAATTCTTTCAATATTAGATAGCCTATTTATTGAAGAAGGAATAACATCACGAGGTTACTAATAGGAGTTGAGTAACGTGGCCGAAGCTGCAGGCAACAGCTAGTGTTGCATAAAACTGACATAAAAAAAACTAAAACAAAACAAAAACGTGAAAAATTCTAAAATTGCACATATTATTTCAGCTGACTGTACACTAAGCCGTAGGTGTAAACGTACAGACAGTCGTCACACATTTTTGTAGTAATCTCTGGTCCAGCCGCTTATTAGCTATCGAGGACCGGTTAATGAGTAGTGGAGTGTGTACACTGTCCAGTAGAGTAGGTTGAAGTAGAGTAGAGTAGTACGACACTACTCTTCTGGAAAAGAGAAGTTGTAACTCACTTTTTCTACTGAACATCTATTAAATGGTTTTTTTAATAAGACAGGAGTCAAAAATAACGGTAAATTAAAAAAAAAAATATATAGGACGACGATTACTTAAATATACTTTGAAAACCAAAATATTATGGCCACAATGACATGATTTGAATTCTACCTGAATTCAAATAATGTCTTCAGACAACAACAGGTGGAAGGGAAGCGCTGTGCCGCGCTCCCGGCTGCATGGGTACCACCATTTTGCTTGTTTCTCCCGTGAAACAGCTTTACTGTGTTTCGGAGAGAAGGGCAAGACAGGCAGTGTAATTACTGGCACCGAGACTTAACATTTTATGTCTCAGGATAGGCAACACATAGATGAGTTGCCTGGGCTCGTTACAGGTAAACTAGTTTATGTTCATGGGCGACGTCGACCACTTACCATCAGGTGGCACGTTTGCCAGTTTGCCTATCCAACTAACATAAAAAAGACAAACTTTATAATATATTAAAACACAACTAGTGAACACGGTGCTTTATAACAATTCATGGCCCAATCCTATCTTGGATATTAAACAAACTAAGCGGCGGGGAGTTTATCTCTTGTCTATTGTACGGTCATTTGAATAAATATAACATAATTATTATTACCCCATTACGTTTAGTTACAGCTTAGAACTAGTTGTTATCTGTGGCTCCGTCCGTAGATTTTTATTACGAATCACAAAATTGATTCTTATAAAAATCGGTTCACCTGGAAGTGATCATTGATACTCATAGAATATAATGATTTTTAATAAACTAAGTATTACAAAATCAAATTTCAACCCGACACATTCAACAATTCCGACTAAAAAAAAATTCAAAAAACAACAAAAACTATTTTGACGACAACTTCCAAACATCGCAACTATCACATTAATTGTTATCAGTATTGTCAGACTAGCTGATTTCCGCAGCTTTGCTCGCAAAGACTTTGAATAACAAATGAATATATTTTTTACAGAATACATTTTCGCAGCGTATTGAAAATGTTGATAATTAATAAAGATTAATTATACTTAATAAATTATAAAAGTGGCAAGGGATCGGCCATATTGGCGTTCATTGAGGGAGGCCTATGTTCAGCAGTGGACGGATAGAGGCTGATGATGATGATGATGATGATGATGATGATGAATTATAGTTCTGATGATGATAAAAGTATCATCAATTGGAATCTATTAATGAGTAAAAAATCTGAATCTGTTTAGCCGTTCAAATGAATGTAACAAACTCACATTAATAATTAATGTGAGTCTGTTACATTCACTTGAATTTGAATTCGCGGGCGAAGCTGGTAGCTAGTATATTGTAATTATTATAATATACTAGCAACCAGCTTCGCCCGCATTGACATACATTTACAGCTATCTACGGATTGATGATCATTATACATAGTCATTCAGTGATAACGTAGAATTATAATGGTCCCCAACATGGTTCAAGCCTTGTCGTGGCGGTTGGGCTCAGTAGTCCAAGGTGAACCCAGCACCTTGGGCGAAGCAAATTGAACAGAGGGGGCTAAGAGGTAACAAAAGAGCAGGGGGGACAAGAGGAGAGTATGGGAACCTCACACCATAGCACTGTCCCGACGTTGGAAGGGATAGTGCTGTGGTGCGCGACAACCCCTCTGTGTAGGTGGCGTCGGTCTCTTGGGGGACTGACTAGCAGCCGTCGAGGTGCCCTGTAGCACAAGATTCGGGGCACGCCACAAAGGCGGCATTGGTAGCAATCGCCACCAATTTTTTGAAAATTGTCAATTCGCCGCAAATTATTTAAATCAGTCCAGTAGTTTTTGAGTTGGTTACAAACATACTAAAATACAAAATATATTATCTTATATATAAAATTTCCATGTCACAATGTTAGTTACCGTACTCCTCCGAAACGGCTTTACCGATTTTTACCAAATTTTATATGCGTATTCAGTAGGTCTGAGAATCGGCCACTATCTATTTTTCATACCCCTAAGTGATAAGGGTTGTTCACCCTTAATTTATTTTTTTTAGTTTTTGGACGATTTTTTTTTAATTTATTTTTTTATAATGTGGCATTAAAAAATACATACAACTCTAAATTTTTACTTTTTTATCACCAACCCGTATTTTTTTATAGCCATTTTAGTAATTTAATCATTTTTCATCCCGCTCGATAACTTATCAATTATCGTGTTTTTAACTGTACTTCGATTAAAATTTCCCTTAGTTTATGGCAAATCTAATTTTTTTTAATGAAAATAAACATTTATTCCAATCTTAGATTCTTAAAATTTGCCGCGCCTTTACTGGTGAGTGAAATGCCACACTATACCGGTGTCACTTCTAAGTACACAGCACGGAGTAGGGATGAGACTGAAGCCGGTCTCCTGTTTCACTCACACAATAAGATTTCTCTCACTCTCTACACAGTTTTCGGCCATCATTATAGTTTATGTATCAAGTGTAGTAGTAGCGTTTACTATTATCATATTGCTATCTCAGTGTAACTCTCATATTAACTATTAATTATTACTATTTTATTCATAATAAAAAATAAAATAATTTTAAGTGTATTTGGCACGATTAGTTCAGTTAGTCAAGTTTTAGTTAATCAATTAGTGATTTACATAACCTTAAAAGTTCTCAACACGTGTCACGAGCTCCCACCAACAACGGCTTTTGTGTTGTAAGTATACTTTTTTTATATAATTTTTTGATATAAGTATGACAAATTTTTTTTTTAGTAAAATTCAATTTTTCACAACTTTTATTTCAATTTTTTTTTTCATAAAACTAATATTTTCGCTATAATCCTGGCCCTAATTATAACTACAACGTTTTCCATCAAAGTAATGTCATTAATTCTATTTATATGTGTTTTGTACAGTGAGCAATGCCAAGAAAACGCAAAGGGGCTGATTTGCACCGTAATACAAGTAGGTCCAGAAGTATTAGAGATAAAAGATCCCAACGAACCGAAGAACAAATCCAGCAACAAAATGCTGATGCACGTGTGAGCATGGAGCAATTGCGTCAAGAACAATCAGAAGATACACGAGCTGAGTGCAATGAAGTTATAAGATTAGAACAACGACAATCACGCCGTTTCACGTTTTTCGGTTAATAGACGCAGAACAAATGACCAACAACGCCAACAGGTACATCGTGAATTTACATCTGATTCATTTTTGCGTCTAGCATTCCAGTATGAGCCCGATATTGAATATTATGCTCATTTAAAAGTAATTGGTGCTATGGATAAGGAATGTCCGCATTGTCATGCTCTCAAATTAAAAAATGAGCCACCTGGGATGTGTTGCGCGTCAAGAAAAGTGCAACAAAAAAAAAAAAAGTGTACCTGAAATTGAAACACCACCTGAACCATTGAACGGTTTATTTATCGGCACGGATCCAGATTCTAACGTATTCCTGAAGTCAATTCGGACATTCAATTCATGCTTTCAAATGACATCGTTTGGAGCAACAGAAATAGTTCGAAATACTAATGCTAATGGTCAACAATACAATTCTACATTCAAAATCAGAGGCCAAGTTTATCATAAAATGGGGTCATTGCTGCCAATGCCAAACGAACTACATACATTTTTACAAATCTACTTCATGGGCGGCGAGGATTCCGGAAGCGCACTTGCCAATCGCGTGAATGCACGTTGTGACTATAATAACCTTGATTCATATTTTGCCAAGCGCATCGTCAGCGACTTGGACGCTCTATTGAATGAGCACATTGAATTGTTGAAAATATTCAAATCACACATGCACAAATTACAAAGCGATAATCACGCTATTGTTATTAATCCTGATAAAACACCAGCTGGAGAACATATTCGTAGATTCAATGCACCTGTTGTTGAAGACGTTGCTGGAATCATGGTTGGAGATCATACAGGTACACGAGAAATTGTGATTCGTAGAAGAAATAATAATCTTCAGTTCATTGCTGATACACATCGTTCATATGACGCTCTCCAATATCCACTAATATTCTGGAAGGGGCAAGACGGATATTGCATAAACATAAAACAACGAGATCCCGTATCAGGTACTTCATTTATTGTGAACTTGATCATTAACCATTTAACAAAACAATTAAATTATTGAACGTAATATATTCATAAATATATTATTACAGGGGCTGAAACAAACAAGAACGTTAGCTCGAAAGATTATTATGCGTAGCGATTAATGATTCGGCGCGGCCTGGACAACGTCATTCTACGATGTCGTGAGCTTTGTCAACAATTCATGGTCGACATGTACGCGAAGATAGAGGGCAAACGACTACGATACTTACGATATAATCAACTCAAGCTGCGTGCGGAAGAGTACATTCACTTACGAGACTCTATTAACAACAAGGCCGACGTCGCTGAAATTGGTAACTCTGTCATTTTACCATCATCGTACGTAGGCAGTCCACGTCATATGCAAGAATATATACAGGATGCTATGGCTTACGTGCGCGAATATGGACGACCGTGTTTATTTATCACGTTCACATGTAATCCAAAATGGCCAGAGATTACATCTTTGCTATTGCCTGGCCAAAATGCAATACATCGTCATGACGTTACAGCACGTGTATTCAGACAAAAGTTGAAGTCTCTAATAAGTTTCATTACTAAATTACATGTATTCGGTTCCACACGTTGCTGGATGTATTCAGTTGAGTGGCAAAAGCGAGGATTACCTTATGCGCACATTTTGGTTTGGTTAATCGACAAAATCCGTCCTGAAGAAATCGATAGTATCATTTCTGCGGAAATTCCAGATCCGTCTACTGACCAAGTGCTGTTTGATATTGTTACAGCAAACATGATCCATGGTCCATGCGGTACTCTTCATCGTTCATCGCCTTGCATGGCAGATGGAAATCCCAAGGCCAAACGATGTCTATTTGTGGCTTAGATTTGAGCACACCATGTTTTTCACACGGGCAATTGTACGTAGCATGCTCTCGAGTGGGTAAACCATCCAGTTTGTTTGTGCTCGCTAAAGATGGGCTAACAAAAAATATTGTTCACACTATAGCATTAAAAGATTGATGTTGTTTGTTAGTGTTACTGTCGTAATTAATGAGTCATATGGAATTTTAAGAAATAAACTATAATTACTTAAAAATAATATTGTTAGGCGTTTGTTATTTTTATATTCCCTTATCGTCCATAGCGCTCCATGCCTATTTCACGCATATACCACATACTTACACACTTATAATAAGTAAGTTACTTTTTGTCTACACTAGAATTTATCTAGAAACTAGAAATAATTTATATGGCAAAACAACGTTTGCCGGGTCAGCTAGTCTCTTTATAATATATACAGGTTGTTCGGTCACTCCACTCTTCGATAAAGTTATAATAATTTATGTAAATTAAATTACCTCTGTGCTTGTTTTATCGTTAATTGAGGTTCAACTAAAAATAGAATAAATACTGGTGACAAAGCTCTTTTATTTTTGGGAATGAGTCAATTACCTGGGTAAAAAACTAATGTCCAATTTAGGATCGGGGTTAGATACCAAAGCGTTGGGGATGCATTTTAATTAAACGTACAAATAAGATGATGTGACGCAAATCCACGCAACCTTGAGTCGGACTAAAAAATGATCCGTGGCGAACACCTGGACATTATTTTGTACAATTGCATAAATGGAAGGTTTACGACAGGAAATAAATATGGAAAAATGAAGAAAAAAAAATGGCTGTTTTGCAGCCGAATTGGGCCGGCACGACCGGGGTACCTTTCGCTCACGTAACATGGGCGTGAAGTGACAGTTATGCTGTCGCATTTCGTCCGGTGTGTGAGTTTCCGGTGGCCCATGGGGGATAGAGAAAAGGAGGGTAATACATCTGCACAACCTCTGGTTGTGAGGAAGTGTATGGTCGTCGATAGTCGCAAAAAGGCTTCAGATGCTCATTTGCCGCCCTAAGCTATAAAAAAAAATTAAATTGGTTTCCTGTAAAGTTGGTTTACGGACGATAGTTTAATGTGACAACGTTATAGCAAAACGCAAGCGTACAATGAGCGTAACGGAACCATAAACACATGACAGTATATTCTAAGTCTATGAACGGGACAATGAGCGTTACAAGACATTTCACGAAAATGCAGCCGGCGCGGGCGTTCATCGATTTATTAGACGTTGTCACGCTACGAATAAATAATAATGTCACATCAAAAATATGAGTTCTAAGGAAAATATGACTCTTTATTTGATTCTTTTTTTTATTAAATACATCAAAAATATATTTTATAATCAGACTTCTGTAATAGTTGTATTACAGACGACTTAGAGACCTTCATGAAAGAGGGTACTGATGTTTGAAAGGCAATGCACCTGCTGATAATGCGTGTGCCTATGGATTAGACCACTTACCACCAGGTTTATTTGCCCTACTTCTATAAAATCTACGTTACCTCCAGTATTACAATGACGATTGTCGCTTAGCGTGACGCTAGTCGGTCTGATCTGCGATAGATATGTCACGTAACCTTGTTGTATTTGAAAGATAGCAAAGATGTGATCACAGATGAATCTGTGAAACAACTAAGAAGTAAGCATGTGGTCTTAGTGTGAGGCATTATCCATGCAGACCCCCACCAAGATTCAAACCTTGTCTAGGCGGTGGGAGTAGCCTAAGGTGAACCAGTCACCTTGGGCGAAGTGAATGGAATCGAGAGAGCTGCTCTTTGTACGCCTCTTACAAGAAGAGGGGATAAAAGAACAAGGGAGACAAGAGGCGAGGATCGGAACCTCACCCGATTGCACTGACCCGACTTTGGGGGGGGGGGGGGGTTGTTCTGTGTTGTGGAACGATCCCTTGAGGGACTGACTAGCCGTCAAGGTGCCTTGTTTGCTATTTAGATCCGGGGCAACTCACCAAAGGTGGCATTAGTGGCACTCGCCGGGTTTTAGTGGGTAGAGCTACGTCTAACCTAACCTTACCATCTTTTGGGTGCTGAGAGTACATACCCGCCTGGAGAGCCCCCCCCTCCCCATCAGGATGCCTCTGAGCATTTACCGACGTAAAAGAAAAATCCATGCAGACGGGCACGCTAAGCCACCTACCAGTATATACCTGTTTTCTTTAACCAGGAAAAAAGGATTAAAAATACGATAGTTTTACACGGAACCTACTCACTATATATATAAAATATTTATTCTTTGGAAAGAAGGTCAGGACAGTGTAACCACTGGCACAGAGACTTAACATCTTATGTCTCAGGATCTGGAACACACTTATTTTTGTGTTGCAGATTCTGAGACATAAGATGTCAGGGCTAGTTACAAGTTAACTCCAAATTTACCGTTGGGAGGGATGCGCTGTGCTGCGCTCTCCAATACATAGGTACCACTATCTTGCTTGTTTCTCGCATGGAACAGTTTGCTGTGTTTCGGAGAGACGGGCAAGACAGGTAGTGTTATTACTGGCACCGAGACCTAACTTATGTCTTAAGTTGCCTTTTTATTTTTTTTCTTTAACACCGGGAAATGCTCTGAGGCATCCCTCGAGGAAGTAGGTCTCCCCACGCGTATGTGGGACCGTCTGCGATCGAAAGCTGGTAAGTGGACGCAGCTCTACCCACTAAAACCAGGCGAGTGCCACCAATGCCGCCTTTGCTGAGGTGCCCCGGATCTAACGAGCTAAGTTAACGTGTAAAAGTAACGATATAAGTTGCTAGGTCTAGTTCATGGTAAACTAGGTTACGTTCATGGACGACGTTGACCACTTACCATCAGGTGGCACGTCTGCAAGTTTTCTTACCCAACTAAAATAAATATCACACTAAATATAATATTATTTTCATCCATTGAACTAACGGGCGAAGGTCTAATTGGGATCTGAGAATATAGTATAAGAGCAATTACATTTTTTTGTATTTATATTAATATTATTACGGGTGCTTACCGCGTTTAAGGTTTTGTCATCCGAACGTCATCATTTCCCTCGATTAGTAAAGGAGGCAATTGAAATTAAAAAATATCCAAATTTCAATAGGGAAGACGGATTCAGAATACCGAGTATGTGGAATCCCGTGATTAGTTTGTGTGAAGGTCCGTCACGATATAGATGCTCAAAGTCCAAAAAAAGACACTGTCAGTATAGTGTGTCGTGGTGAACAAGTGCGCCCGTGTGCCGAAACTAGTCGTCCGAAACGAAGAACAAAGACGGTAGACAGATTTTTCTGATCTGTCACCATCTACCAGCACCGTACGTCAGTCTCCCCGTGATCATGGCGATTGAAACATTGCCGAAATATCGGGAACTCAATAAATCCTTAAACGCGGTAAGCACCCGTAATAATATTAATATAAATATGAATAGTGATCGCGTTAGTTTAAAACAATATATAATACATTTTTTCGGTCCCAATAACCTGTATATCATCATCATCATTATCAGCCTCTATCCGTCCACTGCTGAACATAAATCCTTAATGAACGCCAATACGGCGATCCCTTGCCACTCGTATCAAACACGGACTGGCCACCGCGCGGAGATCGTCTTCCCACCTGGTTAATGGCCGACCAACACTTCATTTACCTAAACGTGGCCTCCACTCTTGAACCTTATTGCCCCATCGGCCAACTTGTATATACATTTAAATATAATTTTTGAAACAAAAAGTTTTAAGACACCGTCGGAATTCAGCTCAAATACAAGGTCGGGCTTAACGGGGAAAGGAAATGAATCCTGACGGACAAAAGGACACATAAATGAAATGATAAAACTACGTTTTGTTTTAGGTATAATTTGGAATTTCACTTATGGTTGCTGTAAAGTTTCCTAAGCGTCGGGAATGTTAAAATGTTAAAAACTAATATCCGTAAAATGTTATGTCATTTTGAGTGAAATTCGCGTCAATATTAGGAAATTATACTATTTTTAGACCACTGTGCCAAGAAAGAAGGTTATGTTTTACAAGTCTAAGTGAGTATTTGTATGTACTTTTATTTCTTTGGCTCGCTCTCCGGCCTGAACGGCTTTAGTAGTTTAAAAATCGTTTAAAAAAAGCTAATATACTTATAATAAATATAATATAATATTATAATAATAATATTTATGGACGCTTTTACACCACGTCAATCTGGTCCCGTGGTAAGTTCTCAAAGACCTTGTGTTACGGGTACCAGACAACGGAAATATATTTAATATGTTTAAGCGCTGTGCCGCGCTCCCGGCTGCATGGGTACCACCATCTTGCTTGTTTCTCCCGTGAAACAGCTTTGCTGTGTTTCGGAGAGAAGGGCAAGACAGGCAGTGTAATTACTGGCACCGAGACTTAACATCTTAATATGTCTCAGGATAGGCAACACATAAATGAGTTGCCTGGGCTCGTTCCAGGTAAACTAGTGTATGTTCATGGGCGACGTCGACCACTTACCATCAGGTGGTACGTTTGCCAGTTTTCCTATCCAACTAACATAAAAAAAAATACTATACATATATTTAAGATTTGTATTATATAATACGCATCCAAGACACATGAACACATAAAACTCTTTGTTCCCTGGCGGGATTCGAACCCGCTACCTCCGGCTTGAGCGCCAACGCTCTTGCCATTGAGCCACAGAGGTCGTCAAAGACAGGAATTTTCGTATATGGCCATATATGATGTTTATTTTTGGTTCCGAAGTTTTGGATCCTTTACAGCAAATATGCTATTTGAAGGGAAACATCGTGAGGAAACCTGCATGCCTGATGAGATTCAAAGTCTTTGAAAGTGAAGTTCGCCACGCATTAGGCCAGCGGTGAACTATGGCCCAACACCCTCCTCGCTTGATTTTGAGGAGTTCTGTGCCCAGTAGTGGGACATAATATAAGGGACAAGATATTATTATTATTACAAACTTATACTTTTTATTTTCTTTTACGCCGGGAAATCCCCGGATCTATTGAGCAAACAGGGCACCTCGACGGCTAGTCAGTTCCCTCAAGGGACGAACACCACCTCTAGAGAGGTGTCGTACCGCACCACAGAACAACCCCTTCCAACGTCAGTACAGAGCAATGGGATGAGGTTTTCTTATGTCCCCAGCACCTACTTTGTACAAAGAGCAGCCTCCTCGGTTCACTTGGCTTCGCTCAAGGTGCTTAATTCACCTTAGGCTACTGAGCCTCACCGCCACAAGGCTTGAACAATTCCCCACCATGGATCAGGCCTTGACGTGGCGATGAGCCCAGCACCTTGGGCTAAGCCAATTGAGCCGAGGGGGCTCTTTGTACCTCTCTTATAAGAAGAGGGGACAAAAGAGCAGGGGGCAAAGCTGTCCCGACGTTGGAAGGTGTTGTTCTGTGGTACGGGATAACCCCTCTGTGGAGGTGGCGTCGGTCCCTTGCGAGACTGACTAGCCGTCGAGGTGCCCTGTTAGCTTAAAAGATCCGATGCACTTCACCAAGGCGGCATGGCACTCGCCGGGTTTTAGTGGGTAGAGCTGCGTCCACTTCACCACACCATCTTTCGGGCACAGCGAGTCCCACATACCCACCTGGGGAGGCCCACTCCCCAGGCGGGATGCCTCAGAGTATTTCCCGGCGTAAAAAAAGGCTTGAACAATGGTGGGATTTATAAACATGCTATTTATGCAATAAAACCCACACAAAACTGCACTGGAAGTATATAAACATAGCTCCGTAGAGGGTAGGAATCATCCGTATGTTACAATTTGCTCAGTGCATAGTAAAATTCAAATTCGCAGCAAAACCCGTGTGGGCAGTTAGCTGGTTGACTTGCTAGTTCTGTTATGGCTGGTGGAAGTGAAAGGCGGGAGCGAGTTTTATTAGAGCATCTTCAAGAACCTCCCCACACTGGTTCAGGCCTTGACGTGGCGGTGGGGCTCAGTAGCCTAGGGTGAGCCCAGCACCTTAGACGAAGCGAATTGAGCCGAGGGGGCTCTTTGTACCCCTCCTATAAGAAGAGGGGACAAAAGAGCAGGGGGCAATGGGCGAGGAAGACGAGTACAATGGGGTGAGGTTCCCAAACCTCACCCCATTGTACTGTCCCGTCGTTGGGAGGGGTTGTTCTGTGGTGCGGGCCAACCCCTCTGTGGAGGTGGCGTCGGTACCTTAGGGGACTGAATAGCCGTCGAGGGGCTCTGTTTGTTTATTAGATCCGGGGCACCCCACCAAAGGCGGCATTGGTGGCACTCGCCGGGTTATAGTGGGTAGAGCTGCGTCCACTTACCAGCTTTCGGGCGCAGCGAGTCCCACATACCCGCGTGGGGAGATCCACTCCCCTGCGGGATGCCTCAGAGCGTTTCCCGGCGTTAAAGAAAAAAAAATCTTCAAGAACCTTCAAGAAAAGGCACTTATATTTGAAAGGCAACGCTGGATGGCCAGACCAATTCGGCTGTAAAGCAGCACGGCACTACCTCTTACAAGCTGTTAGAGAAAATCATTATAATAATGGAGCAAAATGTAACTCTTTCACCCTTACCTAATATTGGGAAGAATACTGTGCCTTTATAAATAAATAGTGGAATATATTATACTTGGATGTTCTCTCACGTTCTTCCTTTTACTAATTTTTTCATAGGATCGTATAAATTATATTTTTGATGGCCTTACCATTCTAAGCTCTGTAAGAGGTAGTGCCATGCTGCTATGCAGCCGACTTGTGCAGGCACGATCGGGGTGGTACCTTTCGCTAACATAGCTTCGGCGTCAAGTGACAGCTATGCTGTCGCACTTCGTGCGGTTTGTCAGTCTCCAGTGGCCCATTGGGGGGATAGGGAAAAGGAGGGCAATACATCTGCATACACTCTGGTTATTCAGATGTGTATGGGCGTCGGTAGTCTAAAGCTTCGACTGCTCATTTGTCCTCCTATGATATATTAAAACCGCTTCCGCCTATACCTTGGGAGTTAATTTTCATTGGGAAGATCGCGTGGGTCGTGCAAACATACGACTCAATTGGCTGCAACTGGCGAACATGCATGCATGAAAACACATGCATGGCGTGCATGACAATACATGCATGGAATTGTAGCATGATTAATTAGCACTATATGTCCCACAGTTAGGCATGCATTCTTCATGCCTTCATGAGGTAAGCTGACCACTACCCATCTGGTGGTACGAGCAGCGTTGCCTATCCAACTAACATAAAAACAGACATACGTCTTTTATGATAGTTGGATAGGCAAACGGGCAGACGAGACATGATGGTATGTGGTTGACGTCGGCCATGAACATAAATAAGTTTACCTGGAACTAGCCCCGACAACTCATGATGACATGTTGCTTATCCTTTTTTTTATTAACGCCAGGAAATGCCTTGAGGCATCCCGCGGGGAGTGGATCTCCCCAGGCGGGTATGTACTCGCTGCGCCCGAAAGCTGGTAAGTGGACGCAGCTCTACCCACTAAAACCCAGCGAGTGCCATTTATGCCGCCTTTGGTGAAGTGTCCCGTATCTATTGCGCAAACAGGGCACCTGGACGGCTAGTCAGTTCCTCAAGGGACCGACGCCACCTCCACAGAGGGATTGTCCCGCACCACAGAATAACCCCTCCTAACGTCAGGACAGTACAATGGGGTGAGGTTCCCGTCCTCGCACCTTGCCCCTGCTCTTTTGTCCCCTCTTCTGATAAGAGGGGTACAAATATCAGCTCCCTCGGTTCAATTTGCTTCGCCCCAGGTGCTGGGCTCACCCTAGGCTACTGAGCCCCACCGCAACGTCGATGCCTGAACCATGATGGGGATGTGTTGTTTATCCTGAGACATTGGTTTTTAAGTCTCGGTGCCAGTAATTACACAGCTTGTCTTGCCTTCTCTCCGAAACACAGCAAAGCTGTTTAACGGGAGAAACAAGCAGGATGGTGGTATCTAAGCAAAAGTGTGGCAAAGCGTAACCTTCCCACCGGTGATACGGCACAAAATATTGCCGTCGCAAGGAGTGAGAGCGTACGAAGTTTTTATTTTTTATATAACCAGGTGTAATAAGGTTGTTGACCTAAAGTATTATTCCAATGTGTTGTATGTTAGTATTAATGTAAGCCTAACTATATGCGGGCTGAACATTAGGTTATAAACTCTAATTACCATTAGTATTCAAAGTAAAGTAACGTGTGAGCAGGCCAAGTGTGAATACGGACCAGGTTGGCCGTTTCCAGCTAATTCCCTTCCCTTTATAGCAAAACGAAACAAACATGTAGGCACATCTCAATATATTTTATATAGCCTAAGATCCCGATATAAAACGACCTTCACCGAGCTGGTTAATGGATGAAACGTACTTTATATTCAATTTAATATGTCAATAAATTTATAATTGCATATGGGTTATCTAAAAAATCAGTTCAGGATATTATGATTATTTAATAATTTAAAAAAAAAATACTTTGTTTTAAAAAAAAGGTTTGGTTAATATATTTTTTTATGTTAGTTGGATAGGCAAACTGGCAAACGTACCACCTGATGTTAAGTGGTCGACGTCACCCATGAACATAAACTAGTATACCTGGAACGAGCCCAGGCAACTCATTTATGTGTTGCCTATCCTGAGACATAAGATGTTAAGTCTCGGTGCCTGTAATTACACTGCCTGTCTTGCCCTTCTCTCCGAAACACAGCAAAGCTGTTTCACGGGAGATATAAGCAAGATGGTGGTACCCATGCAGCCGGCAGCGCGGCACAGAGCTTCCCTCCCACCGGTTAATAGACAAATTCCATGCCAATCGAAAGTATAAACTCCATATAATAATATGCAAACGTTAGGTTGCCTTTCTTTTTCCCATCGCAAGGGTAGGCGGGTAGAATCAGGTAAATCGACACTAGTGACTTGCCCGGTGCAAGTAATTAAAATTAAATGTAAATAATGATTAATTTATTACAATCACGGTGGTATAGGGTTGTCTATAAATTAATTTATGTTGCATTTTTTTAAATTATTAATTAATAATAATCCTGGACTAAATTTTTTTGGGCAACCCATATGCAATATATTTATTGACATATTAAATTGAATATAAAATAAGTTTCATCCATTAAACAGCTCGGTGAAGGTCCTCTTTATATCGGGATCCTATGCTAATCCATTTTTTTCGTTCGCTTAACTTTGCCAGACAGTCTCTAGAAGCTAGAACTATAAAATCGGGCATCGTATAAATAGATTTTTTTATATTTAGACAATCGGACATTTTTCAATAGGCTTCCCCCAAGGTACTGGGTTCACTTTAGGCTACTGAGCCTTGGCTTGGAAGGCTTGAACCATGGTGGCGCGACGATGTTCTAGTGCTAGGTCTCGAAGGGTCTGGGTTCGATCCTGACTGGTGCATCAAGTTTTCTAATTTTCGTCGCGCCCCAAACATGAAAACATTGCTTGATACAGTGCCGGTGAGAGGGAAGCGCTGTGGCGCTCCCGGCTACAAGGGTACCACCATCTTGCTTATTTCTCCCGTGAAACAGCTTTGCTATGTTTCGGAGAGAAAGGCAAGACAGGCAGTGTAGCTACTGGCACAGAGACTAAACATCTTATGTCATAGGATAGGCAACATACATATAAATGAGTTGCCTGGGCCCGTTCCAGGTAAACTAGTTTATTTTCATGGGCAATGTCGACCACTTACCATCAGGTGGCACGTTTGCCAGTTTTCCTACTCAACTAACATAAAAAATGTTATATTATATTTTATCACCGAATTCCGACAGGAATTGGAACTACGCGGGTAAAACCCCGAAGCGATGTGTATCTTTCTTAAAATATGACATACATTTCAGTGGTACAGCGACAGTTTGTCAGATGATAAAGTTTATCAGATAAATTCGATAAGAAGCTTAATTTTGATATAGACAGACTTAAGAACGCGGTTGTGCCAAAAATAAAATACGTAGAAATTAAGGGTTTTTAAATTTGGCACGGAACCCAAAAAGGTACGGGTGATTATCAAATGTTGGCCGTATCTGGATAGATGATGATTATTTTCATAGCTAATGTCACTCACATGTTGAAATATTTTTTGACGACCTCTGTGGCTCAATGGCAATGTGGCAAACGCGCTAAGCGTTGGCGCTCAAGCCGGAGGTAGTAGGTTCGAATCCCGCCAGGGAACGAAAAAGTTTTCTGTGTTCCTGGGTCATGGATGTGTATTAAATATGTGTATTATATAATAATAATTTTAAATATGTTATTTACTTTTTCTTTATTTTTTTTGTTTTTAGCATTCGTTTGTTTATTATGTTATTATAAACCTTTAAATTTGATTATGTCAGTTTGACTTTTCGTTAATAACTATGTAACTTCAGTTCTTTTTGATTGTTTTATTTTGTTAGCCAACTTACAATATCATTTTATATATTATGCATTTCTGTTTTTTTTTACTCATTTATCTTGTATTAGATTGTGTCTGCTCGTTTTGTATGATATAGGTACCTATCTTTGGAAACTTTATTGGTTTGTGTATTGATTAATATTGTCATGTTTTAAGAATAATAAAATTGTACTGTTTGTTTTCTAAATAAACTAAAATAAAATAAAATAAATATATGTATAATATTATAAAAGTATTGAACATATTTCCGTTGTCTGGTACCCGTAACACAAGTTCTTCGTGAACTTACCACGGGACCAGATTGACGTGGTATAAAAGCGTCCATAGACAATATTATTATTTTTTTTTAATCGGTCGAGCAGTTCTTGAGTTAAATCGTGACAAACACAAAATTAAATCTTTCCTCTTCATAATAGTAGAAGACGGTGATATTATTAGTATAGATTGTCATATTTTGTCATTACATTAGAACTCATAATACATAGATTTTTATTTAAAATTGCACTTTTAGTATGTGAATTGTGATCATTTTAAATGTTAAACTGTCACAACGCTAACATAGCCCAAGATCCAAGATACCATATTATTAGACTAATAAGATAAAATAGCATTTGTGTGCATGTTTGATCGTGCTAATCTCCAGAACTACTCTTAAGTGTCGGATTTGAAGATTTCTCACTTATTTAAGAGGATTTGCTTTCAAGTTTAGGGTAGGTAAGATTAAGATTGTGTATTTTTGATCAGGTTTTGATCATTATTAATCCACGGTAGCCAAAACTACACATCCTATTGAAGAAGTATCAACCGATTTATTATCAGGGTTGACAGTTTTTAACCGACTTCAAAAAGAAGGAGGCTTTCAAGTCGACTTTATGTTTTTTGTATGTTTGTAACATTTCTCCTCCAATTATGATTGTATTTTGACCATTCTTTTTTGTAAAATCATGTTTCCGTGGTGATCCGTCCCAAACATCACTCAGTTTCTTAGTGACCTCCCAGGAGGTTTTGTGGTGGCAATTGGTTTAGCGCTTCTTAAAATAATCAGTTTAATTAGGTTTGTACATAATAATATTATTATAATTTATATGAATGACGTTGGTTTATGTTTTTTTTTAATATCTTTTCAATTATTGGTCGATTTAAAGTTTAATCTTCAGATTTCTGTCAGGTAAAAGAGGTTTGTCATACCTAACGCGATGAAACGTCCCGTTTTTCGGTATTCCCGTCGCTCCGAATAAAAACTTTGGGGCGCGCGCCCAGTTTTCCGAAATCCCGTGCATTTTGAAAATTGATAAAAAAGTAAATTTCCAGAATAGCATCAAAAAAGTGTTGTCAGTAACTAAAAACAAAAACAAAAAAAGGTTAGAAAAAAGTAATAAAAACACAACGTTTTGTTAATTTATAAAATGTATGATTTTTTTTAAGAATATTATAAAATTTAATACGCCTGTGTCCTGAGTCTAATAATTTGTCACGTTAGTCATACACATCGAGCATGTAAACAGCTGTAGCTATCGATATATGTATTTTGAATGTTTGCAAATATTTAACCCTAATAATATACTATTTATTTATTATATAATTCATATTATAACCATTTATCTTAGAAACGTTTTTTTTAAGAAAATTTTAGGATTTATGTATTTTTCGAACCCGCAATGTATGTATACAGCTCGAACAGCGAACTCTGTTAGCTGATGCAGTCCGCTGGCCGGCGTGAACCATAAATCAATTACATTGCCGTTTAAAAAAAAAAACTATTATTTTAAAGCATTATCATCAAATTTCTGTAACATTATGTTTACTAAACCGGATTATACAAAAAATAAAATAAAAAAGGCAACCAAAAAAAAAAAGAAACGCGTTTTTTTCACTTGTATCATATCAGGCTATACCAACACCTCTTCGTTTTTGCAACCGTTCCGTTCCGTTCGGTATAGAAAAACCTTAGAACTGGTATCCCATAGAGGGAAGATATTCCATCTTATTCTCACAATGATCAAGTCCCACACGCAACAAAAACAGCATTAAGAATTTAGCACCTACCCTCCCTCGAGAAATCTGAGGATAGCCGCACAAAATATGTAATTGTGAAAAAGATTTTATACGGGGTGTTCTGACCTTGGTTATGTTAGTGAGTTTTAATTTTAGTGTACTATTCATTCATTTATTTATTTAATTATTTATGTACACAAGAAACTTAAACACAAACTATGATACTCAGAAAGAACAGGTACAAAGGTACAGCTTATTCAACACTGAAATTTCTTCCAGCTGACCTTGTGGCAGACCAATCAGCGCCACAATACTAAATCGCGCTATCCAAGTTCCACAGCTCGTCGCTATACATACAACAGCTGAATTGATAGCAAGCGGGCTTCGGCCTGACCGAGCATACCATCTCGTTCGGTCGGAAATCTCCCTTTGGGGCTTTCACCTTCATCCCACATTGGTGACCCTCGACAAAAACACGCCTCCTTCTGGACATCATTGTAATATCTCCCCCACCCCTGCGCATCATGCCAGCCAGCTTCAGCCTCTTCCGGTACCTCGACCAATCAGCCCAAGGCACCGCGGCCCTGGTCAAACCCTCATCGGCTTCAACGGGCATTCTCACTACACGACCGGTCACAAGCAGAGCACATCTCTCCTGGTCAAGCACGTAGCATCGGCCCCGCACGGCAGCACTCCGACTCACTGGAGCCCGTGCAGCAGCTGCACAGTTCCGACTCACTGGGACGCTCTGGTACTGGCGACTCAAGCAGAAGACATGAAGATTCGACCTCCGGTCTTCGGGGGAGGGTGGTGTGGCGGACCAATCAGCGCCACAATACTAAATCACGCTATCAAAGTTCCACAGCTCGTCGCTATACATACAACAGCTGAATTGATAGCAAGCGAGCTTCGGCCTGGCCGAGCATACCATCTCGTTCGGTCGGAAATCTCCCTTTGTGACTTCCACTTACACCCCACAACCTAATACAGGAGAAGAAGAACAATAATTTAAGCAATAGGGTGTACATTAATAATATTATTACAAAACACTAACAAACAGTACAAAGTAGACAAATATTCACAAAAAAGAACATACACTTAATAATCACATGTATTATACAAATATATAGATATTAATTAACACACATACATACATAATACACACATTTAAATAAAGGTACATAATTTATCACCATAGAGATTTTAGTTATAAAAAAAAATATGTTTGATAGGAAAATGCTCTCTTTTTAAATAGTCTAAGTGTTCTGCAATCACGGATCTCCTGGGGCAAGGAATTCCAAAATTTGGCTGAAAATACAGTGAAGGAGTAAAAATAGTAATCAGTTTTACTAGCTGGTGCCCGCAACTTCACCCGCGTTAACTTAGATTTAAACCCGTATACGGATTATAATTCTTTTATGGCATTCTCACTCAGTGCTAACGTAGCATTCTTAAAGTTTTTAAAATCGGTTGAGTAGTTTTTGAGTTAATTCATAACCAACAAAAAAAAAAATCTCTACTATCTATGATAAAAATATTGATGTATCGTACTTAGGAACCTGTCTTAGCTCATAACGATACTGACAGTGAAACCGTATCAAAATCCGTTTACTAGTTTAGACAATATCGATGCACAAACAGACCAACACAAAAAGCCACTTTAATTTATAATATGTAAAGATATTATGTAACTATTAGGTAAATTACAACAACTTCAAAAACAGAAAATTAGTTTTTTCGCACTGGGGTTACAAACTTTCTATTATATTATTTATTTATTTAAACTTTTTATTTTACGATATATAATTTAAAACATTATTATGTATGTATATTTTATATAATAATATATAAACGGAAACATGGATAAACACGCTGTACTTCCCATATAATACTCATATAACTTTTTTAAATAATAATTAAATGGTCTATAACCATTATAAGCACGCCATCCCATTGGTCCGAATGCAACAAGGTGATTATATTCATGTGTATTACGAAGGGAACCCTATTATTGGCCCTATTTTTTATGTAAAATACACTTAATGTATGTATTAACTGAAACGCTGTTGGTTTTCTTAATAAATAAATAATAAAAAAATAAACTGGAGTATTAGATAGAAACACTGATAATAATAATTAACCTACGGAAAGACGTCTTCATTTTCAGATTTATTTACATATTTCTATAGACTTTTTAAATTACTCGACATAGGCATAACGGCACACAATCTGGCAGTAAGTGGCCAACGTCACCTTAGCTTGAGTCTCTATAATATTCATCATACAAAATAATTACCTGCACTTGGTGGGACTGATACCAACCGTGTAATATCGAGCCCCAACAGTCGACCGTCAAAACCCAAATTGCAAGTATATCAAATTCAAGCATCCTGTATATGTTAATAATAAATGATGTAGCGAAGTTGTGGATACATTTCTTGATAAAAATGAATTCGTAGCCTTATGAGATTTGTCGAATCCCGGAAAACTTTCCTTCCGAATAGAATACAAATATTGGTACTACAAAAACTATCAGAATCTAATCAATATCAAATATATTAATACCTTGGACGAAGCAAATTGAACCAAGGCAGCTGCTCTTTGTACAAATAAACAGCAGAGGGGGGGACAAGGGGCGACAATGGGAACCCCATCCCAATGCACTGTCGTGTCCCTTGAGGGACTGACAAGCCGTCGAGGTGCCCTGTTTGCTCAATAGATCCGGAGCACCTCACCAAAGGCGGTGTTGGTGGCACTCGCCGGGTTTTAGTGGGTAGAGCTGCGTCTACCTTACCATCTTCCGGGTGCAGCGAGTCCCACATACCCGCCTGGGGAGGCCCTAGCGGGATGCCTCAGAGCATTTCCCGGCGTAAAAGAAAAAAAAAGGCATTCAATATTATTGATATTACCTACCTAACAAGTTGCCGCCATCTTTTTTTAACAAAGGATGTTACATAAAAAATCCTTTATCGGGCAAACTATGGAGTTCTCTACCTAGTTCAAATTTTAGATTGCCTAAACCGTAGTGCTTTACTTAAGTATATATAGTTCTAATACGTATAAAAATGTCTAAATTCTTTTCATATAAAAATGATAACCTTCAAGACGTCCAGGAATCTTAGAATTATATGTCCACTTATAAATCAGTCTAAACGAACTGGCACACTGCCAGGAGTTGCCAACTTTAACATGAGTTAATCTAGCCGTTGGCGGCAATTCAACCTTTTTTCAAAATTTGGCACTGGCACAAAATAAAAACCTTAATTGCTTTGACCCGAATGCTCGCTTCCTTTGCGCTAATTAAAAAATAAACAAGATGGCCACTGTCGAATTTCAACGTGTTCGAAATTTAAACGGTTGAATTTCATTTGCGTAAGGTAAATGTCATGATAACGAGGTGGAATGTACGGTTTTTGTTTTTAATATAAGGGTATTGGTTAACGTGAAATAAAAGCTAAAGGATATGCAAAATTGGAGATAAAATCAGTTGCCGATAGTAAATTAATACTTGGTGGGCTCAGTAGCCTAAGATGAACCCAGCACCTTGGGCGAAGCAAATTGAACCGAGGGAGCTGCTCTTTGTACCCCTGTCATACGAGGAGGGGACAAAAAAGTAGGCGGACAAGGGGTGAGGATGGGAACCTTACCCAATTGTACTGTCCACTGCGTCCACTGAGCTGCGTCCACTTACCTCTTGTCAGTGTCAGTGCCTTGGGAGACCCACTCCCCCGCGGGATGCTTCAGAGCATTTCCCGGCGTTAGAAAAAGGCTCCAGTTCAAAACCATTATTAGAAAATTATAATGAAACTTTATTAATATTTTATATAAGCTAATAATATTATCTTTGTCAATAATTTTACTTGTGTACTTTCGAGACTCTCATGTACGTAACTTAAATGTATGTTAAGTTACATTTTTTGTAACTTATGTATATAATATGTTATGTATACATAATAATTAAGTTTGTTAAAAACCGTTTGGGCGTGATTTAGATTTTTTTTAAGGTAAATTCATAAACAGACATTTTAAAGCGTAATTTATTGATTTTGGATTTAAAATATTTTAGTAACTTTTTGAATATTTTAACAGTAACGTATTATTAAGATGCCCCGAAATCTAGCGATTTTTGAACTTCATCATCATCAACAACCTCTATCCGTCCACCGCTGATCACAGACCAAGACAACCGATCACTTGCCACTCGCGTCCAACACGGACCGGCCACCGCACGGAGATCGTCTTACCACCTTTTTAAAATTTGCTACCGCAGGGAAATGCTTTTTACGCATGTAGCCAGGATCTTGGGTAGATCCTTACCCTATGTAGGACTCGCACCTTGGAGTGCCCTATCCATAAACTAAAATCACAGCGAGCGCCTTCAGCCGCATTTGAGGCTCCCGGATCTGTGTTCTACGGGATTACCTCAGCGACAGGCTGGCCCCGGCGAAGGCCAGACTACTCCTCGTAAGAGGGTACTGCCCGACCGCTACTAAGCAGTCCCCGCGACGTTGTGCCATACTGGGCACAGGTTCCCATCCTGAGCATCGCGGTGATGACGCTCGGCATAGACAAGTCCCACCGATGACTGATGTCAGACTGTGACGCAGCGCCGCCTATCTCAGGCACACCTCGAGGGTGTGCTGGGCCGAGTCCACCGCCGCGCCACAATCGTGACACACTGTCAAAGGCTCCCTGCGGGCCGTCCAGCACAGATACTCACCAAAGCAACTATGCCTGGTGAGCACCTGTGTCAGACGAAAGGTGAGGGGACCGGACGCAGAGCAGCTGTTAGACTTTTGCCATACGGCTGCCGCACCAGGTCCTCCCCCCACTTCCGCATTAACGCCTCTTGCCCTAGTCGGTGGACCCGCAGGATGCCGTCCAGCGTAAGGCTCTCACCAAGATACCTCCTATCAGAGACATAGGAGTGCGTCTCAGCAAGAACCTCCGCCACGAGTTCCCACGGGTATTCACGCTTATTCCTAGCGGTAAGGTGACCTGCCCAGATGATCGTCTTACCACCTGGTTAGTGGCCGACCAACACTTCGTCTACCGGAAACGTGGCCTCCACTCTAGAACCTTATGGCCCCATAGACCATCCATTCTCCTGAGTGTATGGCCAGCCCACTGCCACCTCAACGAGATTATTCTTTTTTTTAACTTGTATTTAAATTAGTTTTTTGTCTCTTACCATAAACAATATTATATTATATCGTCACTTTATTATTTATTTTTTATTTTATTTATTTATTTATTCGTAACTCAGATATCAAAGATACATATACAAAAAAAAGAGAAAAGCTTATAACTATGATAATTACAAAACATCAATTAGAAATTCATCATTAAATCATTTTCAAAAAATTATTTAATGATGAATTTAATTTTTTATTAAAAGAAGTTAAAGTTTGAAAATACTGTAACCCGCTACGAAATTAAAAGTAAAATCGACTTTTGTAAAGTTATTTATTTGACCTTTGACCATAATAACAGATCAATTTACACCACATACATCAAACAGTTTATGTGCTACGGTAGAATATACAAACAAACATACATACTGCTAAAATCATAACATTTTGGCTGTATGTATGAATTATATTAATTAATGTCCGACGCAAAAAGAACGGGGTAATACTATTCCCTAAAGTGTGTCCATCTGTGACACTGTAGCTCTACTACGGGGTAATCGACTATAAGGTAATTTTTCGAAAATATGTTTTTCGAAAGAAAAATTTCTAGGGGAATCCTCCTAGAAAATTGGTGGGTTTTACAATATTTCATAAGCTTTTTTTGTAAATTGCCAATATAAAGACGACCGAACACGTTAACCTACTTCGTTTAAAAGTCAATTATTATCTTTATATATACCTACGTATAAATAACGTAAACTTTCAGCGCTCTCTACTCTCCGAGGTTAGACACACAAGTGAGATAGTGTCATTAGGAACTGATGTGCCAGCCAGCATCCATATACATGTACAGTCGCACACAAAATATCATATATCAAATAAAAATAAATTGTAATAATATTATTCAACAATTACACCACGTTAACCTAGCCCCGTGGTAATCTCGTTAGAACTTGTGTTACAGGTAATAGTAACGGAAGTAAATTTAAGCAATTTATAAAAATACATACAATATACATAATATTATCCATGACCCGGTGTACTCATCTATATTCGTCATACAAATATTTGCACCGGGATTCGAACCCGCGACCGCTGCATTAAGTGTCCAGAAGTCTGACCACTCGACTAGCTGGCCGTCAAATACTAATAAATAAACAAAATAAATAAAATTTCTTAATTGATTTCAAGAAACAAACATTTTATACTAACAAATGATTTAGTGATTTAACAAATACGCTTGAAAAACAGGCTTGAAACCTTCCAAAGTATGTATAGTCTTTTTTATTTTCTTTCTTTAACACCGGGAAATGCTCTAAGGCATCCCGCGAGGGAGTGGGTCTACCCACGCCATGTGTGGGACTTGCTGCGCCCGAAAGCTTGTAAGTGGACGCAGCTCTACCCAGTAAAACCTGGGGAGTGCCACCAATGCCGCCTTTGGTGAGGTGCCCCAGATCTAATAAACAAACAGGGCACCTCAACGGCTAGTCAGTCCCTCAGGGGACCGATTTATTTTATAGCCCTTCAGCATATGGGAATATAATATTTTATTATACAGCAACCATGGTCATGGGAGGATTGGTTTCTGGATCTAATTCCTGTGCTCGTGTGGGGTTGCAATACTGTCCGTTTTACCACATTTTTCATCATATTAGTGGGAGAGGCAAAGGCGACACCACGCATCTGATGAGTATAGCTTATGCTATTTTATTATGTTAAAATTTTATTTTATCGCACCCAAGAATTCAATTGATCAGTTATAATAAAACAATAGTAAACATTTCATATTTTCTAAAACAGTTATTAGAATGACTTTCCCACAAGGTTCAATTTTTGACGTGGCTGTCGGGCTCAGTAGCTTAAGATGAACCCAGAACCGTGGACGAAGCAAATTGAACCGTGGGAGCTGCTCTTTTAACAAGAGGGGACAAAAGAGCAGGGGAGACATGGGACGAGGATGGGAACCTTACCCCATTGCACTGTCCCGACGTTGGGAAGGGTTCCGTGATGCGGGACGACTCCTCTGTGGAGGTGGTGTCGGTCTCTTGAGGGACTGACTAGCCGTCGAGATACCCTGTTTGCTCAATAGATCCGAGACACCTCATCAGAGGCGGCATTGGTGGCACTCGCCGGGTTTTAGTGGGTAGAGCTGCGTCCACATTACGATCTTTCGGGCGCAGCGAGTCCCACATACCTGCCCGGGGAGTCCCCCCCTCCTCAGCGGGATGCCTCAGAGCATTTCCCGGCGTAAAAGAAAAAAAAGATAATGAATGACTTAAGAAGATATAAAATATGGACCCAATAGTAGTTTTGTACGAAATATTTTGTAGTAGACTGAATTATCGAATCCACTCGAACACACAAAATGTCATGAAAATCGGTCCAGCCGTTTAATAACATATATAGAAACTATTACTAGCAGTTTCACCGTAGAGATAAATTATATTCTATAGGTTATTCTGATGTAAAAGCTATGTTATTGTAATCCGTTCAGTAGTTTTTGCATGAAACAGTAACAAACGTACATCCATACATTCTTACAAACTTTCGCGTTTACAACCTTAGTAGGATATACATCTAAGACTTACAAAATATAAACATACCAAACCATATCAGGATTCGAACCCTCTGCCTCCATTTATGACTACACCAAACTAATAACAAATCCCAGGGGTAAAAAAGGTAACGCTTTTGTCCTCGATTGTACTTTGTTTACTTGGTCTGATTAAATTGTTGATTGTAGGGAAGCAAAACAAATTCGGTTCCATTTTGTATTAGGTCTAAGATTGTTTGTTATTGTTATTGTATGATGAAATAAGGTTGATAATGTTTTTTAATGATGGATAGGCAAAAGGCCAGACGAGCCACATGGTGGTAAGTGGTCAGCGTCACCCATGAACATAAACAAGTTAACCTGAAACTAGCCCAGGCAATTCATTCATGTGTGTCCTGTGTTATTCAGATCCGGGACACTCCCCTTCAAGCAGCTGAAGTGTTTTTAGTGCGGTACGGCGCCGGGGGTAGTAGGGGGGGTCCACCATCCCTGGGGCCGATGGTGACAGGTACCCATGGTGCCGGGTACAGCGCATCCTTCTCACTTGTGAATAGTATAGTAAAAATATTTGAAAAAGGCGGAGGGATAAATGCTATTAATGTTGATAAAAGGTTATTTACGGTCATTAACCCCACAAAACTTATATCTTAATTTTAGTCATGCAGGACCTTCCCAGGATAATTGATTACATCCCCATGGGACGGGATGATCCGCGATAGCCCCTATCATACTTTAGTGTCCCATTGGATGAAATCGATATGCAGTTTATTATAATGGGATACACGATGGAGGTATCCTTACCATTATTAAAACTAGCTGGTGCCCGCAGCTTCGCCCGCACTTACTTATATTCGCAGCTGTATCCGGATTGATGATAATTATTTAGGTCTTGACATATCATTCTAACGGTAAAATATTTTTATTTAATTTGTTGAGTAGTTTTTGAGTTAATTTCTAACCAACAAACGAACAAACATTTCTCTACTTTCTATGATAAAAATATTAATGTTTCATAGTCACCTGATACCATATCAAACTGCCCTAGTTCATAAAGCCGACAATAAAAACCGTATCAAAATCCGTTGAGTAGTTTATAAAATATCGATGCACAGACAGACTAACACAAAGTGCTACTTTAATTTATACAATGGACAGGTAACCACCCAACCACCAAAAACAGAGCCTGGTGGTTTAACGCGCTAGGGTACACAATGATATGGTAATTATAAATCACTCCTATATACACATTACATCTCTTGGGTCTTAAAGTCACTCCTATATACACATTACATCTCTTGGGTCTTAAAGAATAAAAAGGTAGATTGGTAAGATCAAAAATCCAAATAACCTAGACCCATCCGATGTACTCAATTATATTATGCATCCAGGGTTCATGTTTAAACGGCACAGCTCGAAAAGAAAAACTGTTCGTTTTCCACCTAAATGTCGAGCATCACTAAGGTGTTATCATTTTGAACACTAATGAGTGAGGGTTGGTTTCAATTTAACTTTGGTGGTATCTATAAGAATAATAAAAATGCGAATGTTTATTATATTTTTACGCTTAAAAGCTGATAAGATTCTGATAAAATTTAACACGGAGATAAATCTAAATAAGAACATAGTATCTATTAATCTGTATTTTTCAAAAAATGTGTAACTTTGTTAGTTGTTAAAGTCATATTTTTTGATAATTGGCTAAATAGATTTGGTTGAAATTTCGATTCAAGACGTCACCGACCCGAGGTCGCTTTATGTCGAGTGGAGCCGAGTATACACGATTCAGTAAGTTACCGACCCGAGGTCGCTTGATGTCAAGTGGAGCTTAGTATACACAAATCAGTCTGTCACCGACCCGAGGTTGCTTGAACTCAAGTGGAGCCTGGTATACACAAATCAGTCCGTCACCGATCCGAGGTGGCTTGATGTCAAGTGGAGCCCAGTGTACACGATTCAGTTCGTCACTGACCCGAGGTCGCTTTATGTGGAGCCTAGTATACAATCAGTCCATCACCGACCCGAGGTCGCTTGATGTTGAGTGAAGCCCAGTATTCATGATTTAATCCGTCACCGACCAGAGGTCGCTTTTTGTCGAATATAGCCGAATATACACAAATCAGTCCGTCACCGACCCGATGTCGCTTGATGTCGAGTGGAAGCGCAGTATACACGATACAATCCGTCACCGACCCGAGATTGCTTGATGTCGAATGGAGCCGAGTATACACAAATCAGTCCGTCACCGACCCGAAGTCGATTGATGTCGAGTGGAGCCCAGTATACACTATTCAATCCATCACCGACCTGGGGTCGCTTTATGTCGAGTGAGGCTGAGTATACAGAAATCAATCTGTCACTCACCCGAGGTCGCTTGATGTCGAGTGGAGCCCAGTTTACACGATACAATCCGTCACCGACCCGAGGTCGTTTGATGCCGAATGGAGTCCAGCTTACACGATTCAATCCGTCACCGACCTGAGATCGCTTTATGTCGAGTGGAGCCGAGTATACACAAATCAATCCATCACCGACCTGAGGTCGCTTTATGTCGAGTGAAGCTGAGTATACACAAATCAGTCTGTCACTGACCCGAGGTCGTTTGATGCCGAATGGAGTCCAGCTTACACGATTCAATCCGTCACCGACCTGAGATCGCATTATGTCGAGTGGAGCCGAGTATACACAAATCAATCCATCACCGACCTGAGGTCGCTTTATGTCGAGTGAAGCTGAGTATACACAAATCAGTCTGTCACTGACCCGAGGTCGTTTGATGCCGAATGGAGTCCAGCTTACACGATTCAATCCGTCACCGACCTGAGATCGCTTTATGTCGAGTGGAGCCGAGTATACACAAATCAATCCATCACCGACCTGATGTCGCTTTATGTCGAGTGAAGCTGAGTATACACAAATCAGTCTGTCACTGACCCGAAGTCGTTTGATGCCGAATGGAGCCCAGCTTACACGATTCAATCCGTCACCGACCTGAGATCGCTTTATGTCGAGTGGAGCCGAGTATACACAAATCAATCCATCACCGACCTGAGGTCGCTTTATGTCGAGTGAAGCTGAGTATACACAAATCAGTCTGTCACTGACCCGAGGTCGTTTGATGCCGAATGGAGTCCAGCTTACACGATTCAATCCGTCACCGACCTGAGATCGCTTTATGTCGAGTGGAGCCGAGTATACACAAATCAATCCATCACCGACCTGAGGTCGCTTTATGTCGAGTGAAGTTGAGTATACACAAATCAGTCTGTCACTGACCCGAGGTCGTTTGATGCCGAATGGAGTCCAGCTTACACGATTCAATCCGTCACCGACCTGAGATCGCTTTATGTCGAGTGGAGCCGAGTATACACAAATCAATCCATCACCGACCTGAGGTCGCTTTATGTCGAGTGAAGCTGAGTATACACAAATCAGTCTGTCACTGACCCGAGGTCGTTTGATGCCGAATGGAGTCCAGCTTACACCATTCAATCCGTCACCGACCTGAGATCGCTTTATGTCGAGTGGAGCCGAGTATACACAAATCAATCCATCACCGACCTGATGTCGCTTTATGTCGAGTGAAGCTGAGTATACACAAATCAGTCTGTCACTGACCCGAGGTCGTTTGATGCCGAATGGAGCCCAGCTTACACGATTCAATCCGTCACCGACCTGAGATCGCTTTATGTCGAGTGGAGCCGAGTATACACAAATCAATCCATCACCGACCTGAGGTCGCTTTATGTCGAGTGGAGCTGAGTATACACAAATCAGTCTGTCACTGACCCGAGGTCGTTTGATGCCGAATGGAGCCCAGCTTACACGATTCAATCCGTCACCGACCTGAGATCGCTTTATGTCGGGTGAAGCTGAATATACACAAAGCAGTCTGTCACTGACCTAAGGTCGCTTGACGTCGAGTGGAGCGCGGTATACACGACACAATTCATCACCGACCTGAGGTCGCTTTATGTCGAATGAAGCCAATACAATATGATTTAGTCTGTCACCGACTCGAACATGAATGTTCATTTTCATTCTCTTCTCAGTAAATTTGCGTTAAAAGAATTGATTTTTTTTCTGATTATTACGAGAATTTTACTCAATACAATGAAACAAATTTTACGGATTTTATCGCGGTTTATTAAAACATAACAACAAACGCGGTTTACAGTCGGATAAGTAAAAACCTTAATAAACCGCGATAAAACCGGTAAAAGTTGTTTTATTGTAAGTAATGGTTTATATTTGAAAGTTCTTATAAAGAAAAGTTTGAGAAAATACTACGACAATTATGTCGACGTAGTATGTGCGCACCTTAAACACATTATAATTTTATAGTCTAATGAATTATTATGCAAATCTTTGATGAAATTTATTTGCTTAGTATAATATTATAATTGAAAACGGTTTTACAATGTACGTCGTAAATAAAACATGTAAACGATATGGTGCTTGTTTTTAACGTTTAAAATGTTTAAAAGGCTCAAAACATAATGAATTAATTTTAGTCATACAGTCGAGAGGCTTTGTTCGCCACAATCTCGTGTTTACGTATTGTTTAGTTCGTAACTATGGGTAAGAGAGATAAATAATTACTCGAGATGTATTATGAAATACTTATTTGTATTGTTACTTGGATAGGCAAATTTTTTGTCGTGCCACCTGAGACATTGCAATTTGTAATTTGTATGAAAATTGACAATTATACGCGTGCGTACGGTCCAATATATTTCCCACCTCAAAGGTGAAAAAACGACTTGTGAATTTTTATACAAATGACATACGCACCGATGGTCGGTGTGGCTCTGAAACTGGCCTAACGGTAGGCGACCAACGGACGGACGCACCGTACCGATCGCATTTAAGTGTCACTTTCAAATAAACTAAATTATTTGCGTACGGTGTGTGTAGTGAGTACGATGCGGATATGTGGGTGCTTACCTTTAGCCATTAATAATAATTATTACGCTTACTTTTAGCAATTAAAATCATTAATACTTTACCTATCCTGAAACGTAAGTTCGCATTTTGAAATTACACTCTCTATTCTGTCTTTCTATTCGAAAAAGCAAAGCTATTTGATGAAATAAACAAGCAAGATGGTGCTATGTGCATTCTTCTCCTCGCCTTATTGGAATCCCTTCCTTCTCCTTCTTTCTTCTACACCCATTAATGGAGGAAAATAAGCTGATAATAATTCCTGATAAATCTAACAGAAGCACATGGAAATACGTTAATATATAATATTAGTCACGTTAGTGCGTGCACTCTGCACAAGGAAAATATATTATTGTTTGGGGAAGCGCCATATTAACACATCAAAGGTTACGGCATATGGTTGGGGCATTTTAGTGGCGCAAGGGTTCCGCAGGGGAATGTATATTTTTTATTACGCTTTGGTTTTTCTACTACGTGCACCTGAACATGAGACCATCGCTTGCTCACCGGTGAAGGAAACATCGTCAGGAAACCTGCCGATTCAGCCGGACCAGCGCATAGGTGAACAACACCCAACACCCTCCTCGCCTGATTTCAAGGAGGAGCTAGTATTGGACATTATATAAGGGTTGATATTATAATATTTAAATAGGAGCGATTTAGTTTGTATTTCCAAGTGACTGGTCCGGGCTTAAACAGTTTTTTAAATAAAAACATGCCTTTGACATGAAGATGCATGCCTGATAAGTAGAGTATGTTAGTCACTCATAAAGTTGAAGGAAGGTTTGTGTGATAAAGGCTATTATGAAATAAAAGATTATTGAAGATAATACCTTGGGAATAAGACATTCGCTGTTATAGTGTGTGTATAAACTATAATATGTTTATATTATGTAAATGTATAAGGTGTGTAACACATTCCCTAGAAAAGTTTTAAATTTATTTATGTATTTTTTTTTATTAACTTACACAAGAACAACTCCAACTTTTTTTTAAAGGACCTGCATTTCGAACCAGTTTTTTTATTACCTATATTTTGACTTCTTTTATTTGATGTATTTTTTTATGTTAGTTGGATAAGCAAACTGGCTACCGTGCCACCTGATGGTAAGTGGTCGACGTCGCCCATGAACATAAACTAGTTTACCAGGAACGAGCCCAGGCAACTCATTTATGTGTTGCCTATCCTGAGACATAAGATGTTAAGTCTAGGTGCCCGTAATTACACTGCCTGTCTTGCCCTTCTCTCCGAAACACAGCAAAGCTGTTTCACGAGAGAAACAAGCAAGATGGTGGTATGTATTTAAAAATATAAGATTTTTTTATATAAAAGAGGGGGCAAACGGACAGTCGGTTCACCTGATGGGAAGTGATAGCGACATCTACTGCTGACACCCGCTATACCAGAGGATCAGCAGGTGCGTTGCCGGCCTTTTAGATATGAGTATGCTCTTTTCTTGAAGGTCCCTAAGTCGTATCGGTTCGGAAACACCAAAGGTGGCATCTGATTCCATTTAAAATATAAAAACCCTGCGCTGGTGTCGCCACAGTATTTTTTATACGGTAACACGAAAGTATAGTGCATACAGAAATTAGTTCCGAAATTTTGCGCAATATGGCGAGGGGTTTTATTTTTCTGGTCAGGCTATACCTGTGAAATAAAGATATTTTGATTTGATTCAATTGTGTATTTCAATACAAAATTGTTGCCATTTTTCTTAGATCGCTTTCGATCTGTTTTAAAAATGATATGTTATTTTTTTTATGTCATGAGGTGGCAATCGAGCGGTCGGAGCCTTATGGTGACTAGCGACGCCCATAGACATTCGCACAACCAGAAGTTGTGACCTTTCGTTGCCCTCCTATTCCCTATCCCCCCAATAGGCCACCGGAAACTGACAGACCGCATGAAACGCGACAGCATAGATGTCACTTGACGCCGGTGTGTGTGAGAGGTACCACCCCGGTCGTGCCGGCCCAATTCTTTAAAAATAATCAAAATTATTTAAAAGAATAAAATACCATGTATTTCACTTTTCTTTCGCGGATATGCAGTCAGTTTAGGTTTTTTTTATATTTAGTAAAAATATTTTTCCAATGGGCTTATTTATGGGCCTTTTTAACCCACTTCAAAAAGGAGGAGGTTCTATGTATTTTTTTTAGCTTTATTGTTTTTACGTTCCTGAAAATGTCGAAATAGAACCCTCATAGGATCACTCCGTCCTTCTTTCAGTCTCAAACCTTGCAAGAAGTTATTTCTCACAGCATCAGTGAAGGAAAAATATGAAAACCGTTTTTGTTGTTATATCAAATAAAAACTAATTCACGGGGCACTCAGCGTCAATCCTTAAGTTTTTCATGTTTTTCCCATATTAATAATTAGTGAATGTTAAGTGCGTTTATAACGCAAATAATCCGGATCACTTGGCAGGGGCAACACAATCGTATAATGTAAACATACGGAACCGACGTGTTTGTGTTGGCTCACGCTTGACCAGTTTTGTTTGCCGTCTGTTACAATGAGACCAGTTTCGCTTGATTAAATGATACCTCCGCCATTTTGTATATATACGGATGATACACGTGGCTTTAGTTAACTTAGTTTTAATATTAAAATGATTTGAGGTAAAAACGTCCGTGAAATAAGTATATTTTTGAAGTGAGACATAATAACGGCTTGGCAGTAAAATCGACTGGAACGTCGTGACGGCACACGGCGTGACGCTGTCATGTCGCGCGTATTGAAAAATTATAATATACACTTTTTCACAAAATTTCACTCTTGCTATCGATCTATCGATCGGATGGCTTTAGGCTACGAAATCTGCCAAAGACAGACATAAGTCAGTGGTTAGAAAAATGCATCGGGCAAATAACCTGATATAGTAATGCGAGTCATAAAATTCCGAAACTGATCAATGACTTGTCACTCACATAATAGCAATTCAACCAACCAGTGATCTGTGTATCGGCCTCCCATCGGCCGATTTCATCCACGATGGCTTTGAGTCAATCAGAATGCAGAACCGGCGCAGCGTCGCAGCACAAATTTGTCGGAATTTGTAAACATTTTTTTTTTGTTGTCGCAGGGAAATGCTTTTTACGCATGTAGCCAGGATCTCGGGTAGATCCTGACCCTATGTGGGACTCGCACCTGGGAGTGCCCTACCCGTAAACTAAAACCACTGCGAGCGCCTTCAGCCGCTTTAATTTGAGGGTCCCGGATAGGCATTCGACAGGATCACCTCAGCGACAGGCTGGCCCCAGCAAAGGCCAGACTACTCCTCTTAAGGGGGGCTGCCCGGCTGCTTGGGCAGTCCCCGCGACGTCGTGTCATACTGGGCCCAGGTTCCCATCCTGAACCCGACACGAGCACAGGGGCGCTACTGGAGGCGCATTAAGTAGCGCCTCCTGCGCACCGCCGTTCGTCGCCCACGGGGGGAGGCCTCGTCGGCGGCCTCCTCTCTCACCCGCTCGTCGGCCTCCTTCTGGGACATTACTGCCTCGCAGAAGGAAACCATCGCCGTCCAGGACTCGTCGTCACCGAGCATCGCGATGAAGACACCCGGCAGAGACAAGTCCCCTCCGATGACTGATGTCAGATCATGACGCAGCGCCGCCCATCTCGGGCACACCTCGAGGGTGTGTTGGGCCGAGTCCACCGCCGCGCCACAATCGTGACACACTGTCAACGGCTCCCTGCGGGCCGTCCGGCACAGGTACTCACCAAAGCAACCATGCCCGGTGAGCACCTGTGTCAGACGGAAGGTGAGGGGTTTGCGCTTACGGCGCATCCACCGCTCAAGGACCGGACGCAGAGCAACCGTTAGGCTTTTGCCGTACGGCTGTTGCGCCAGGTCCTCCCCCCACCTAGTCGGCGAACCCGAAGGATCCCGTCTAGCGTAAGGCTCTCGCCAAGAGACCTCCTATCCGAGACATAGGAGTGCGTCTCGGCAAGAACCTCAGCCACGAGTTCCCACGGGGGGTCACCGGCCAGGGCAGTGGCTGCCGCCCACGATACTGTACGGTACCCCCGGATCAATCTTACCGCGATGACCCGCTGTGCCGAGCGCAGCTGGGCCTTATTTCTCGTGGTAAGGTGATCCGCCCAGATGCGCGCACCGTAGGTTGCCATACTCCGGCAGACTCCAGAGTATAGCTGTCTGCAGGCGGCACTGGGTCCTCCGAGGTTCGGGAGGAGTCTGCCCAGCGCACTTGCCGCCTTCACGACCTTCGGTCCCAACATTGAGAAATGTGGGCCGAAGGTCCACCCACCGTCAAGGATGAGCCCCAGATATTTGATATGGGGACTCATCCTGACCCTCACCCCTCCGGAATTTGTAAACATACAAAACACATAGCATTACCCCTCTATTCCGGTAATATGCTCGATGGTATCAGGTTATAGATCTCATATAATTCTATCCTAATATCATCATTATCATCATCTGACTCTATCCGTCCATTCTGATCATGTGCCTTTTTTACCAATGCCGCCTTAGGAACCTGCGTTTAGGTAAGAAGTATTGGATGACCACCCAGGGGGTCACCCAGGGGGGAAGACGATTTCCTTGCTGTGGCCGGTCCGTGTTGGGTGCGAGTGGCGAGAATTCGGTCTTCTTGACGTTCTTTGAGGGAGGCCTATGTTCAGAAGTGAATAAAGGCTGATGATGATGATGATGTTAACGTCACTTATAAAAATAAATAAGTTTATTTTTTGCTGTCTCAGTTGAAAGGCGTATCCTTCACTCGAGGATGGCTCGTCGAGGATATGTAGGACAAAATAAGTTTACCTGGTACTAGACCAACCCGTTGCGTTTCTAAACGTATAAAGGAAGATGACAGATCTCGGGGCCAGTGCCTACTCTTCCTTCCGCAACAGCAAAGCTATTTCATGAAATAAACAGGATGATGGTACTATCCCCACCATGGTTCAGGCCTTGACGTGGCGGTGGGGCTCAGTAGCCTAGGATGAGCCCAGCACTTTGGGCGAAGCTAATTGAGCCAAGGGGGAATTTGTACCCCTCTCATCAGAGGGGACAAAAGAGCAAGGGGCGAAGATGGGAACCTCACCCCATTGTACTGTCCCGACGTTGGAGGTGGCGTCGGTCCCTTGTGGGACTGAATAGCCGTCGAGGTGCCCTGTTAGCTTAACAGATCCGGGGCACCTCACCAATGCGGCACTGGTGGCACTCGCCGGGTTTTAGTGGGTAGAGCTGCGTCCATTTACCAGCTGTCGGGCGAAGCGAGTCCCAACTGGGGAGACCCACTTCGAAGGCGGGATGCCTCAGAGCATTTCCCGGCGTTAAAGAAAAAAAATCCGTTGTCTGTAAAGTCGGTTTACTGATGATACTTGAACATGTCATAAGAAAATGGAACGCCTCAGAGCGAGCGCCGCATACGTTATATTTTTTTGTTCGTGCGGCCGGCCGGCATCGAATTATAAGGCGTTGTCACGTCAAAAAACAAAAAGGATGTTGGTACACATGTAGACGGGAGTGGCACTTCCACCGGTGGAATTATGGGTCTCCTTGGTACCAGTGAAGCTATGAGGTATCTGACCAAGACCTAATGCAGGTGGAGCTTTTAAAATAATTATATAACTTTAGCGACGCAATTTTATGTCACTATAAAATAAGTTAATTTAAGTGTCCATCAGGACTACTAGCTTATTCTAGATCCTAAGTTTAGTAAGAGAGAATTATGTGATTAGGATTAGATCAGTAAATCATTATCATATCAAGTTTGTCTTCAATAATTTTTGATGATTTTTATATATAACTAGCGGTTGCCCGCAGCTTCGCCCGCTTAACTTAGATTTGCAGCAGTACACGGGTTGATGATGATTATTTTTATAGCCTGAGTTACTCTTTATGATATCAGCTATCTTCCAGTGAAAGTCCAATTAAAATCGGCCCAGTCGTTTCAGAGATTAGCCGGAACAAAACAGACGGACAGACAGAAAGACAAAAATTAAAAGATATATATTTAGATAATATATTTAGGTATAATATATTTTGTTCCGTGTATATAAAAAGCAATTTCATTTATCTGCATAGATGAAAAATATATTTCGGTACCTAATTCTATGTGTATTATCGTTATCATAATTAGCGACCCTCATATGTCCCGCTGCTCTCCTCGAAATTATGTGAGGAGGGTGTTATAGTTATGATAAGGTGATGAAATACACATATTCCCAAAGACTTTTAATCTTCACCGGTGGGAGGGAAGCGCTGTGCCGCGCTCTTGCTTGTTTCTCCCGTGAAACAGCTTTGCTGTGTTTCGGAGAGAAGGGCAAGACAGGCAGTGTAATTACTGGCACCGAGACTTAACATCTTATGTCTCAGGATAGGCAACACATAAATGAGTTGCCTGGGCTCGTTCCAGGTAAACTAGTTTATGTTCATGGGTGACGTCAACCACTTACCATCAGGTGGCACGTTTGTTAGTTTGCCTATCCAACTACCACAGGCGGGTTTCCTTAATACATTCTCCTTGATCGGACCTTATCTTATCTTTTTGTCTTAGGTATTAAAACGGGTGAGCCCAAAATCATCTCAACTCTTTCCTTATGAAATCTGTACCCTTCTTTCACTTTGCCTTCCAGCCAGAAACGTCTCTCCAGGATTAGCCAATAAACACACCGACATAGTATGTTTTTCATGAGTTTTTTCTTGTCTTTCAAAACTTTGCACTTGATCTAACTTCCGGCGTTTTAGTCCTGACTATAGCTGAAGTCCCACCTTTTAGTCCTGACTATAGCTGAAGTCCCACCTTTTAGTCCTGACTATAGCTGAGGTCACACCTTTTAGTCCTGACTATAGCTGAAGTCCCACCTTTTATTCCTGACTATAGCTGAGGTCACACCTTTTAGTCCTGACTATAGCTGAAGTCCCACCTTTTAGTCCTGACTATAGCAGCTGAGGTCACACTTTTTAGTCCGGACTATAGCTAAGGTCCCACCTTTTACCTCCAAACTTCAATATGATGATGACCCTCATGATTATCATGAAATGATATGATAATATGATGTGATTGATGTAAATATGTTGTGATGTGATGTGACGTGACGGGACTTGACGTGACGTGACGGGACTTGACGTGACGTGACGTGACGTGACGTGACGTGATGTGATGTGACGTGACGTGACGTGACGTGACGTGACGTGACGTGACGTGACGTGACGTGACGTGATGTGATGTGATGTGCCTTCACAGGACGTACCTGGTCCTGTCGTTTTGAAGACCTATATAAACCAATCAGATAGCATGCCTTATTTCACGATAAAATTTCACCATCTTATTTACTCCCTAAAGACCGATTTCAAAACTTATTAAAGCCGAAGCGAACTTCTAAGTATCTTCGAAGACCTTGTACCATCGAATTTACATAAAATATGGAACAAATCAAATATTTTCTCTTCCAAGTCAAAAGAGTTAAGTTTTCGAATTTGAAATTCAATCAGCGGAAACGTCATTGTTTCGCGTTTCTATTTCAACATCATCAGTTCACTGAAAGTCTCTCCTATGAATAAGACAAAATTTGGGATGCCTTTACCAAAAATTTTAAATCTACTATTATAAATATGAAAGTATATAAGTTTGTTTGTTTGTCTTTTTCATGCTAGTAGCATTGGCCAATTGGAAAACGAGCAACCTAATAAGTGGTCAACATCACATATTAATATAAACAAGGGACTATCCCAGGCGATTTATTCTTTTTTTATGTTAGTTGGATAGGCAAACTGGCAAATTGCCACTTGATGGTAAGTGGTCGAAGTCGTCCATGAACATAAACTAGTATACCTGGAACGAGCCCAGGCAACTCATCTATGTGTTGCCTATCCTGAGACATAAGATGTTAAGTCTCGGTGCCAGTAATTACACTGCCTGTCTTGCCCTTCTCTCCGAAACACAGCAAAGCTGTTTCACGGGAGAAACAAGCAATATGGTGGTACCCATGCAACTGGGAGCGCGGCACAGATCATCCCTACCACCGGTAAACCTCCCTTCCTGAGACTTAAGGAAGTATAATTACTTTTCTAAACACAGCAAAGATGTTGCACGGAACAAAACATAAGAAGGGTGGTATTTACCTTTTTTTTCTTTTGCGTCGGAAAATGCTCTCAGGCACGCCGTGGGGTAGGAGGGACTCATGAGGCGGGTATGTGGGACTCGCTGCTCTCGAAAGATGGTAAGGTGGATGGAGCTCTACCCACTAAAACCCGGCGAGTGCCACCAATGCCGCCTCTGATGAGGTGTCTCGGATCTATTGAGCAAACAGGGCACCTCGACGGCTACCACCAATGCTGATTTTGGTGAGGTGCCCCGGTTCTGTTGAGCAACAGGGCACCTTGATGGCTAGTCAGTCCTTCAAGGGGCCAACGCCACCTCCATAGAGGGTTTGTCCCGCAACACAGAATAACCCCTCGTCCCTTTCTCCCCCTGCTCTTCTTAAAAGAAGGGTACAAAGAGCAGCTTCATCGGTTCAACTGGCTTCGCCCAAGGTGCTGGGTTCACTTTAGGCCCCACCGTCACAACAAGACTTAAACCATGGTGGGTGGTATACTTACCTGGTAAAGTAAATGGTATACTCATAAGACAGCTATTTTACTAGGATTCTGTTTACGGTGTGATAGATTCCCGTGTGATATTTTCCTTGGCTGTATTTGTGTTTATGCATAAATTTATAAAATTGAAGAGGTCAAGAAGTTTATATTTAACATTTCGAAAATGTCTATCAATAATTTTATAATGCTACAAAAAACAATCCATCCCCACAAAGTTCCACTTCGAACTTAAATAATACCAACTCGAAAATCATTTTGAAATTGGAATTTTAAATATTCGACAAGTTCACTCCGAAGAGGGAAATCGTTAAAAGTTTATAAGACAAACTTTGAGCTGAAAAACAAAAGAACCAAGTCAGAGAGACGATTACAAATTCGAAAAAGAGCACCGCAATTTAAATTTCGAACTGAAACCTTCAGTTGACGCTCAGCTCTGCAACAGTTAGCACGTTTTTAATGAAGAGCATTTAGCATGGCGCCGAACGTAACGAATTTAAATGACTTTGTTCCTTCTTCATTAACTTTTTGTTCTTTGTCTATTTTCTGGCTTATCTCCTGGGCGAATTTAGGGTATGGCGTTAATTATGCGAAATCAGCTGGTGTGAATATTTTCTTCTTGAAACTTTATTAGTTGTAAACCTCGGAGATTTTTATCTTAAAAATCGTCGTTAAAGACAACTGTGAAAAGACACAGAAGGGAGATTTTGCATATTTTCATAACGAAACAAAGGGGGAATTAAAATAAGGAATTTAAATTGAAAAATAGATAGGACAGGAATCTGACTATGTAGACGTCTAGACTTAAGCTCTATGTTTTTTTTGTATTGAAATTCACTTAAGTAGAATCGTAAGGATTTGTTTGTCGCATATAAGGTAGTATCATGCTGCTTTCAGCTGAATTGGGCCGGCTCGACCGGGGTGGTTCTCTCGCTCACATAACACCGGCGTCAAGTGACACCTATACTGTCTTGTTTCGTGCGGTTTGTGAGTTTCCGGTGGCCCATTGGGGTGATAGGGAAAAGGAGGGCAACGCATCGGGATAATCTCCATATGCGTGCATCTTGTGCGGATGTGTATGGGCGTTAATAGTCGCCAAAAGGTTCGACTGTTGTTCGAAAAAAGTTGTTGCTGTATTACATTAAAAAACACGTTTTCGGGAACTCTCGGCATTTTTTTTCCTTTAACGCTGGGAAATGCTCAGAGGCATCCCACGGGGGAGTGGGTCTCCCCAGGCGGGAATTTGGGACTCGCTGCGCCCGAAAGATGGTTAAAGTGGACGCAGCTCTACCTACTAAAACCCGGCGAGTGCCACCGATGCCGCCTTTGGTGATGTGCCTCAGATCTGTTGAGCAAACAGGACACCTCGATGGATAGTCAGTCCCTCAGGGGACCGACGTCACTTCCACAGAGGAGTTGTACCACACCACAGAACAACCCTTTCCAACGTCCGGACAGTACAATGGGGTGAGGTTCCCATCCTCGCCCCATGCCCCCTGCCCTTTTGTCCCCTCTTCCTATAAGAGGGGTGCAAAGAGCCCTCTCGGCTTAATTCGCTTCGCCCAAGGTGCAGCGGCTCACCCTAGGCTACTAAGCCCCACCGTCACGAAAAAATAAAAAAAAATAGTTTACAATTGATTTTACATGTTATAATTTTTCCAGGGAGGAACACCTTATTCCCAATATCACCCAAACAACCTATCATATACACAACTAATGAGTGTAACACAAACGTATGTCATCCTAAAATCCACGAAATCTGTTAAAAATATCACGTAGCGTCTTTACGAGAGGCGTGTTTGAACATAAAAAGAAGTTTACGGGCATGCGTGTAGTCGTTTGAGCTATTTACACACCCCTACTGTTTCATTTTAGACCCTATTCCTACAACATAGAATCTAGGTCCTATGTTCAAAACGGCAAGTCTGGTTCGGTTTTTCGGATGATTCTCGTTTTGGCGTTACGCTTGGTGTCTTTTTGGGAAATTGATTTTTTAGTCTGCGAGGATATCTGAATTACCATCGCCATCACTACTTATTTGTTTTTTATTTTTCAATAAGACTATCTGTTGTCCGCAGCTTCGCCCGCGTTAACCATTTACGGACATATCCGGACTGACGATGATCTTATTATTTTGTAGTGTGGGGACACTTTCCACCCATATTAGGTAAGTTTAGGCTATGTAATATGTCCCCACCATGGTTCAGGCCTAGACGTGGCGGTGGGGCTCAGTAGCCTAGGGTGAGCCCAACACCTTGGGCGAAGCTAATTGAGCCGATGGGCCTCTTTGTACTCCTCTTATAAGAAGAGGGACAAAAGAGCAGGGGGCAAGGGGTGAGGATGGGAACCTCACCCATTGTACTGTCCCGACGTTGGGACGGGTTGTTCTGTGTTGCGGGACAACCCCTCTGTGGAGGTGGCGTCGGCCCCTTGTGGGACTGACTAGCCGGTGAGGTGCCCTGTTAGCTTAACAGATCCGGGGCACCTCACCAAGGCGGCATTGGTGGCACTCGCCGGGTTTTAGTAGGTAGAGGTAGGTAGGTAGGAGGTAGTAGAGAGGTAATATGTGCGCCCCCAAGGAGTCCAATATACGACGATCTACAGACGTGTTGCAATAATATCAAAACTATTGGCCATTATGACTAGCCTAATTTCTTAGCCTAATTTTGAGGAGGAGAACAGTACCCCAGTATTGAAACATATATAAGGTCAGCGCATAGGTAAACTATGACTCAACATCTAGCCTAATTTCCTAGCGTCATTTTGAGGAGGAAAACCGTACCCCAGTATTGAAAGATATAATAATATGAGGTCAGCGCATAGATAAATTATGACTCAACATCTAGCCTAATTTCCTAGCCTAATTTCGAGGAGGAGAACCGTACCCCAGTATTGAAACATATATAAGTTCAGCGCATATGTAAACTATGACTCTAATTTCCTAGCGTCATTTTGAGGAGGAAAACCGTACCCCAGTATTGAAAGATATAATAATATGAGGTCAGCGCATAGATAAATTATGACTCAACATCTAGCCTAATTTCCTAGCATAATTTTGAGGAGGAGAACCGTACCCTAGTATTGAAACATATATGAGGTCAGCGCATAGGTAAACTATGACTCAACATTTAGCCTAATTTCCTAGCCTAATTTTTGAGGAGGAGACTATCCCAGTATTGAAACATATAGGGGTCGTTCATGCCATGCTAAAATAATGACTTCTAGGAGACTTGCTAATAGCCGTCGCACTGTGCAATTGGCATAATACCATAATCCGTTCAAGACATACATGAAATTCATCGTGGCGTAAAAATATTCAAACCACATTTTTGGGGCTTCTGTCCTAAGCTTTTGACGTTGGTTCCGAAAATATTTATGCTAAGCCAGGACACGTCAAACAGAGCCTACAAAATACGTTATCATGCTGCATGTTTTTATTTTTTTAATACTAGCTGGTGCCCGCGATTTCGTCTGCGCAGGATAAGATTTTAGTTTTTTTTTTATAAAAAGTATCCTTTGTTACTTCTTATACCTCCAAGAATATGTGTACAAAGTTTCATGATGATCGGTTAAGTAGTTTTCGCGTGAAAGCGTAACAAACATCCACGCTTTCACAGTTATAATATTAGTAAGGATCCTCTTTTTTTAAAATCACATGTAGGGGCTTTATCGCATGAGCAATTATGTCGCCCTGGTGGCAAATAGGCAGACGAGCCCCATGATAGTAAGTGGTCATAAATAAAACGTGAGAATAAGCGAAGCAACTAATTCATAATCCAGTCCTCGAGCGGTGGATGCGCCGTAAGCGCAAACCACTCACCTTCCGTCTGACACAGGTGCTCACCGGGCATGGTTGGTTTAATAAGTACCTGTGCCGGATGGCCCACAGGAAGCCAGTGATAGTATGTCACATTTGAGGCGCCGCGGTGGACTCGACCCACTCGACGAAGTGTGCTGGGACTTGTCTCTGCCAGACGTCATCACCGCGATGCTCGGTGATAACGCCCTTGGTCTTCTTCTGCGAGGCAGTAATATCCTAGAATGAGGCTGCCGATGAGGTCTTCCCCCGCAGGCGTCAAGCAAGGGTGCGTAGGAGGTGCTACTTAATGCGCTTTCAATAACGCCCCAACTAGTGCTCGAATCGGATTCAAGTTGGAAACCTGGGCTGATTATTGCTCGACGTCGCGGGAACTGCTTAGTGGCGGCTGGGTAGCGTTTATAAGGAGTAGTCTAGGCTTCGCCAGGGTCAGCCTGTTGCTGAGGTGATCCTGCTACCTGCAAATTCGGCATCATCAAAAAGCGACTGAAGGCACTTGCAGGTGGTTTAGTGGGGTAGTGTATTCCCAAGTGCGAGTCCCCACAAAGGTGCATGAGCCTTAGCCGAGATAAATCTGGATCATGCGAAAGCATTAGCCTGGGTCATCAAAAAAAAAAGGCAACAAATTCATATGTCATTCTGAGACATAAATATTACGTCTCTTTGCCAATAATTACACTGTCTGTTCTGCCCTTCTCCCCAGAACACAGTAAAGCTGTTTTACAGGGGAAACAAGCATGTACCCAAGCAGACGGGAGCGCATCACAGCGCATTTCTCCCATAGGTAAAAATATTATTATTATATTCCGGTATTTCACGCATCATATTCCCTAGGCAATATTTATCTATATAAGTTCAGCTGTAATACCTAACATACTTGCGTATAGGTTATTATTGCCCATTCAATATCAAAACAATAAGTATTTGGCCTGCTGTGTCGGAATGGAAACGGCCTCATAATATGGCAGGCTATAAAAGTCTTGGCACGTACAAGGAGTAATTTCTGGGAAGGTTTAATGTTTATACCACTGGTTTATATCGAGGTCTGATTAAAAAAAAGTGTGTGTGTACTTATGTACACGCGTTAGAAGTTACTCCTTAAAGAAAGATACAATACAATTTCATTACACTGTAACCTTTTTGCTGTGTAGTTAAAAACTATATCTTTTTCTGACGTCTAAGCTGTCATTATGTGAAATTTTTTCTATAGCTAACTTCATGGTGTCGGTTTTTGTGTGCGCGCATCGTAAAAATTTACTCTCATCATTTTTCCCTAACGCACCAAAAGAAGTATAACTTCAAAAATCGTATAAGGGCCAATCGTACTTTCTGGGGGTAATAATATAGGTTATATGTTTAAAAAAAACGGATTTTATTCGGATTCGGATTAATTAGGAAATTAAAATGACAGTTCCTAAAAAAAATATACACATGAACATAATATAACCTCCTCCTTTTAGAAGTCGTTTAATAAGTTCTATTTTCTTTTAAATTAATTATTTTTATTTATTTACCTATTAATTAGTTCATTTCATTAATTACTTAAGAATTCGAAACTTGGGCATAATACTCGATGTTGAAATGTGAAGTCACCAAATTTTAGACCCCTCTAACTCCTTGTTACACAATGTCACACTTCGTTGACCCCTCTCCCTCTGTGTATCTGTGAGAGCTTGTTCTTGCTAAGACTCAGGATTCTATGCTAATCGAAAGGTATTATTTTGACAGTAGGACAGAAAAACAGTAATCCCGTTTTATCAAATAAAGGGCGCTAAGTTCGATTTAAAAAATCCCGCAACTATTTCTTTATCCTAATTTTGATTGGGATATGGGAGAAGGGGCTCCCAAAACTATAGGTATTTAACGCACCGAATCGGTTTGCACTTGCGTTGCGCGGGAGATGAACTCCGGTGACCTACCACGGCCGGCAAGCACGCCACAGTATACGAATAAGCAGTAGATTGACTATGCTCGAATTATTCTTAGATGTGATAATTAATAATTATTATGCATAACAAAATCTTATTATTGTTATAGTTATCTAGTTTTGGATTTATAGAAATACTAGCTGGTGCCAGCGACTTCGTCTGCGCAGGATAAGATAGTTTTATTTCTTCACTAATTAATCGAAAGGAACTTCGATCCATCCGGGTGTCCCTTGACACCTCTCTTTAGTTTTTTTTTTATATAAAAAGTATCCTATGTCACTTCTAATACCTCCAAGAATATGTGTACAAGGTTTCATGATGATCGGTTAAGTAGTTTTCGCGTGAAAGCGTAACAAACATCCATGCTTTCACATTTATAATATTAGTAAGGATTAGGAATGATGAATTAGCTACATAGGTCTAAAAGGTAGTGCCATGCTGCTTGCAGCCGAATTGGGCCGGCACGACCGTAGGGGTACCTCTCGTTCACATGATAATGGCGTCAAGTGACACCTATGCTGTCGTGTTTCTTGCGGTGTATGAGTTTCCGGTGTCCCATTGCAGGGGATGGGGTAAAGGAGGGTAATGCATCTGCATTATCTCTTGTGTGAATGTTTACGAGGACGACCTCTGTGGCTCAATGGTTAGCGCGTTAGCGTTCAAGCCGGAGGTTGCGGGTTCGAATCCCGCCAGGGAACAAAAAGTTTTCTGTGTTCCTGGTTCATGGATGTGTATTAAATATGTGTATTATAAATAAAAAACCTTAAATATGTGTATAGTATAAAATATTAAATATATTTCCATTGTCTGGTACTCGTAACACAAGTTCTTCGAGAACTTACCACGGGACCAGATTTTTAGTATATTATTTTTATTATAATGGGAGTCGGTAGTCATCTAAGGCTCCGAATGCTCGTTTGTCCCTCTAAAGCCTAAGCTATAAAAAAAATCAATCATTCTAAGAATGCTTGTAGGAGATTAAAAAATTGTAGACAAACATATTCTTTTATACTATATTAATTGTTTTAATTGTTTTAAAATTCAACAAAATATGTATGCTTGGTCCAGGTTCATTTTCATCGCCCCATACATCATCGATTAATGTTAGACACGGGTCTCCTCTGAGAAGAGGGTCAAGGCCATAGTCCTCACGACACTGCCCTGTGGGTAGGGGGCTAGGAAATGATTGCAAATCAGAAATATTTTGTGATAAAGGTTCCTCATTTTCTTTATTGTCGGACAATTTGAATTCTTCAAGTGTTAACAATTTCTGGAAGAAGACATCACTACATAGTATAAACTATAAAGCAAAGTCGCTTCCCGCGTCTGACTGTATGTATGCTTACATCTTTAAAACTACACAACGGATTTTGATGCAGTTTTTTTAATAGCTAGAATGATTCAAGAGGAAGGTAATAGGTACATGCATAATATAGTAGATAAACACTCATAATTTTAGAAGTTTCTGATGTGATGTCATAAATAAGCACATTTTTTGCACTTACATTGCAAACGCTGGATGAACCCTAACAGATAGATCAAAATAATGTACTACATTATTATACACCTTAGCCGGGCCCGGTTCCAAATTAATTTGTAATTGTATCAATGTATGGTAGAATTGTGTATCCTAAATATGCATACTGAAAAGTCCGCGATGGCATAATATGTCTACATTAGTTAAATATAACTTACTACCTATATCTATTTTAATACTTTAAAAAATTGCCAATTATAAAGCGGTAATGTAAAAGCTATTCACAAAAATACGGTATTAATCACTACATATTATAAAATAAAGTCCTACGCCCGTCCATAGATAAATAATTATCATCAATGCGTATATGGTTGTATATCTAAGTTAACGCGGGCGAAGCTGCGGGCAACAGCTAGTTTGTGATAAAACTGTATTAAAATTCTTTTTCCTTATTTTACTTTTTTTATTCGCCATTTCAATTAAATAACTAGGTACTACACAAACTCAAGTATCTATTTATTTACACTAATTAAAGGTTTTGTATTGCAAACTAATTACAACTAAGAACAACAATTGTTAGTAAGTATTAAGTAGCTATATTATTTACACTTTGTCGTCTTATTTATTTAGACGTAATAATATAAAATGCGCGGTAACAACGTAGTCACGAGCAAAAGCGGCACAGGTCCTACTTCGATGACGCCCGGCTGGGTACTGGCGCGACGTGGTGCGATGCGCGAGAGCCATTTTTATCGTTTATAATTTTTCAAAAATTTTTGAAGTGACATAATAAAGATCTATCCAATCATTTCCACGTCATCCCCGTTTAGCAATTTAAACGTAAAAGTTTCATTAAAATTGAGTTACCCGAAGTCTCATACTACTCAATTTGCTTTTAAAATCGACGTTACTTTAGATTTTTTTTTGATCATGTAAAATGTTAAATATTGTATTTTTATCCAAAAAAATCCCTAGATCAAAGATGTATCTATACCCTCTATACCCTATTTTTTATTATTATTTTAAAATGACGACTTCTATGAAAACACCTCGATCTAGAAACAACAATTTGGGATAAGGGGCCCTTAAATGGTAATTTTAACCCATAAAAATAGCATAAAAATACAGGTTATATTCTTCTAAAACTATTCGAAATAGATATTTACCATATTGTATTACTTTAGTTTTGCGGAGCTTGATTATTCGGTTTTTTCTATACTTTGATTTTATTGGTATCTCAGATAACTTAATAATCTCTAATAGTGAATCAAATGAACCGAACCAATAGACTTTTTTGCCGACTGTACGTAACCTTGCATATTTTTGAGTAGCCTTACCCTCCAACATGCAGGGAAGAAGATGTCGCAGGTCCTTGTTGATGGGGGTAGAAGGATAAGCCGTCTTGGAGTTTATTGCAAGAGGCCTAGGCGGCCCCACCATGGTTCAGGCCTTTACGTGGCGGTGGGGCTCAGTAGTTTAGGGTGAGCCCAGCACCTTGGGCGAATCTAATTGAGCCGAGGGGGCTCTTTGCACCCCTCTTATAAGAAGAGAGGAAAAAAGATCAGGGGCAAGGGGCGAGGACGGGAGCATCAGCCCATTGTACTGTCCAGACGTTGGGAGGGGTTGTTCTGTGGTGCGGGACTACCCCTTTGTGGAAGTAGCGTCGGTCCCTGACTAGCCGTCGAGGTGCCCTGTTTGTATATTAGATCCGGGGCATCTCACCAAAGCCGACATTGGTGGCACTCGCCGGGTTTTAGTGGGTGGAGCTGCGTCCACTTACCAGCTTTCGGGTGCAGCGAGTCCCACATACGCGCTTGGGGAGACTAACTCCCCCGTGGGATGCGTAAGAGCATTTCCCTGCGTTAAAGAAAAAAAAGGCCTAGGCAGTGGACGAAAAAATGCTGACAATATCAATCGTTCATGGCATATCTTTCGTTTTTCTAAGAATGTGTTACCTGTATTTTTATTTATTTATCCATTTAGATCCCAGTTCAACCCACGCGCATTAAACTTCAAATGTATCACAAATATTATTTGCTGATCGAACATTTTACCTGACGCTTCAGGGGTGAGACCGCTCCCACGCAGTCAGACAATTTGATCGATTTATTTAATTCTGGGAATAAATTACCATTGAAGGAAGCCTGCAAGCCTGATCAAATTAAAACACCCAACGCCCTCCTCGAGGAGGTGACCCGTGCCCAACAGTGGAAAAGTACTGATAATGATGATAATTATTTGTAGGTACTGTGTTATGAGAAAATCTCTTTCTCGTCCCTGGATGCTGTAAACAAAACGTCTGAAATATAAAAATCTTAATAAACCGCGAAAAATAATTACAAATAAACATGGGAACACCTTATTGTATTATTATTTAAGGGTGGGGACACCAGCGAGGCCAGACGGGTGATCAGTCCTCATTAACGGGACCATTTCACCCAATTCCCCAGAACACCTTATTGTAACACTAACCCCCAAATACTCAAACGAATCTCAAATTTAAGATGTACTTAAACTCATGCTACGACGTGTCAGATTCTAAGAAAAAAAATCGGTTGTCTGTAAAGTCGGTTTACTGACGATCGTTGAACGTGACAACGTCATAAGAAAATGGATCGCCTCAGAGCGAGGTAACGCCGCATACGTCATCTTTTTTCGTTCGTGCAGCCGACTCCATCGAATTATAAGACGTTGTCACGTCAAAAGAGGGACAACACGAGTTTAAGTACGTCTTAAATTTGAGATTCGTTTGAGTATTTAGGGGACTGTCACGTGTAGTGGGCGTCCTTGATAAGTATCAAAGTTGGATTAAGTATTTAGAAAATTAGAAGTAGCCTACTATTTCCTTAGCCTTATGGTGACTACCGACGCATATAGACATCCGCACAAACAGAGGTTAGATGCGTTGACCTCCTTGTATATCCTCCTAAAGAGCCACCCGAAACTCACAAACCGCACGAGACACGTGGCTTACGCAGTTCCTATGTGAGCGAGAGGTACCAACCTGGTCGTGCCGGCCCAATTCGACAGCAAAGCAGCATGTCACTCCCTCTTACTATTCTGTATGGATACCACCACCCTGTTTATTTGTTTCATAAAACAGCTTTGCTATGTTTAGTAGAGCAGGACATTCAGATATTGAGACTAGGCTTAGCTCACCACTCGATCCCACCGCTGCTACTTCTGTAACCAAGATCGACAGCGGTAACCACTAACCATCGTATTAGCGTGGAGGGTTGCGGCTCTCGTCTGCATGAGCCACCTTGCTTGTTTCTTCTGTGAAACAGCTTTGTTTTTTCGGAAAGAAGGACAAGACAGTGAGTATATTTACTGGCACAGAGACTTAGCGTCTTATGCCTCAGGATAGGCAACACATGTATAAGTTGTCTGGGCTAGTTCCAGGTAAACTTAAGTTCATGGGTGACGCTGACCACTGAAGTGTCAGGTCAGACAGTTTTCTTAAAAATATATCATTTGGATTGTATCTATTTAGATATTTTCACAAATAGTCATTTGAATTATGTGGGATTAGAAGCCACTTTACACAAAACCTTTGAAGTCGGTTACAAATTCAATATTCCTTGTTGAATTATTGACTACTTTTGAGTTAAATAAAATACATATAATAGGCCAAAGTTTCATTTTATTTAGAAAAAGTTTTGTACAATGTAAACTAATATTAAGTACAACACTAGTGTATCACTCCACAAAGAAAAAACTAAACTAAATTATGCTATAAGCTTTACATTTAGTTCCAATTAATATTTACAAAAAAAAAAAACACTTTACACTATTTATCACAGAAAAATAATTATACATAGCATCACTTATCGGCTATATTAAGTCCAATTGGGTCCCGGAAAAAATCATTGGCGTTACTATATGATTATGGTTTTGGCGTTCACAGATAAACGCCAAAATGACCAAAACCCAGCAAACTGTTTGTTTGAAAACTTGCAACATAATCGAGACCTTTGATATGTCTCATTACAATTATCTAATTAATAAAATATAATAATAAAATTGTAAATATAATATTACAATTTATCGATTAATAATCTACTAGTGACAGAAAAAAATCAAAGTCACGGAAGGACAGAATATGTGAAACATATTATGCGGCTCTACACTCTCCCCGAGACAGTCCGAGGCAGGGCGAGCGCGAGAGTGTAGATGGTAGCGCTCGCCCGCCTCAGCCAGTCATATTTTATATATAAATTTTTAGATTATTATTTAAGTAAGTACTGTCGATAATGTAAACCGAGTACTGTCGATCGAGAGAGTATAGCCGCCCACACCAATGTTCAAGCCTTGTCGTGGCGGTGGGGCTCAGTAGCCTAGGGTGAGCCCAGCATCTTGGGCGAAGCTAATTGGGCCGAGGGGGCTCTTTGTACCCCTCTTATAAGAAGAGGGGACAGAAGAGCAGGGGGCAAGGGGTGAGGATGGGAACCTCACCCCATTGTACTGTCCCGACGTTGGGAGGGGTTATTCTGTGGCGCGGGACAACCCCTTTGTGGAGGTGGCGTCGGTCCCTTGCGGGACTGACTAGCCGTCGAGGTGCCCTGTTTGTTTTCTAGATCCGGGGCACCTCAACAATGGCGGCATTGGTGGCACTCGCCGGGTTTTAGTGGGTAGAGCTGCGTCCATTTACCAGCTGTCGGGCGCAGCGAGTCCCACATACTCGCGTGGGGAGACCCACTCCCCCGCGGGATGCCTCAGAGCATTTCCCGGCGTTAAAGAAAAAAAAAAAAAGAGTGTATAGCCGCAATTAGAATTCATAATAAATAAAAGAAAATATAATACGCCCGCCTTACAGCGTCATAGCTAGATATTGTAGGTAGTGAATGGACTTAGTATAGCCTTTAATACAGACACGAGAGAATACACTTACATAATAGTCCAACCTTAAACATAGAAAAAACTAAAAATATTTTTAATCTAAATTTAATTATAATTGAATTATTGAATTAATTTATGCAATACAAAAATAAAACAGATTTAAACTTTATGATTTATTATAACGATTTTAAACGATAATTATAATATTTAAAAGAAAAATAATCTAACTATTTCATTTCTTATCTATTTGCAAATTTACAAGCATTTTATACAGTTCGCTACACTTTAAAACTTGTCTTGATTTTTTAATTGACAAAATGATATGGATCTAGAAAGGTATATTGTATATTTGATATACTAAAGAATTATATTTTTTCTTTAAAATCTTAATATATAAGACATAATATTGTACTATTTGAATTAAAATTGAAGACAATCTATATTTGAATTAATGACATTTGAGACGGATGATAATTATTCAATACTTATTACTTTTTTAAATCATTCCAGTTCAAACTTATAGGTAAGATTTTAATATCGGTCAAATTATTTTGAAAAATGTAGGTAAGAATGTATCTAGATTTGAGGTCGCCTTGACCCTAATATAGGACACAATATAATGTAGGATCAGTTTGAAAAAAAGCTCTTGATTCACTCAATTAAAATTATCTGAACGAAGTAACAAACATTTAAAAATATATGTCGAAATGATAACCTCCTCTTTCTTGGAAGTCGGTTAAAAACAGCACAACATGTTAAGTTCGAGATAAAAAATATAAATAATTTAAAAACCGCCACTCGTATCAAAAAAAGATTTAAAAACAATGACTCAATTGCAAAAAAGCCAAAATAGTTTAGAACTTAGTCCCTCCTTTTTACGTTTGCTCATATAGTGCACCACGGATAATATGCATTGATTAACACTTCATAAAAATAGAATAAGTGGTTTTAGCGTTGGATGTATAAATATAAACATACACATAGCACTAAAATATAGAGAAGTACTGCCATCGAACATATAACCGGATAGAGTAATAATGTGAGTCGTAAAATACCGAAACTGGTCAGTGATTTTTCACTGACCATCGCCCATCCAACAATGGCTAGTCTGAGCGCAGAACCGGCACAACGTCGCAGCACCAAAGCGGAATTTGTTTTTATACAAATCACATGACATTACCCCTCTATTCCCGTTATATGCTCGATGACAACTTAATGTAACATTTTCATATCTTAAAACACTTGTTTTTTCACTGTTGTCATCGAGTAACACGACAAACGAGTATACGGTCAGTAAATTTCGTCTAAAGTGATAATTGGTACAGATAAAAAAAATCAATCATGCTCTAATGGCATGTAATTATTTTTCGATTATAATTCATTTTTTCATACTAATCACCATAATTTTGGTTGACATTTTCTATCAGCGATGCGGTGTCATGAAATTTTAATAACCACAAATCATTTGCTGTAAACTCGATTTTAAGAGGTCAAACAGTTTAAATTGTGAATCGATACAAAATATTCAATTATTAAAAGTAATGAGGTAATTGACTTAATTTGTATGAATTAATGACATTATTGATTTCATGAACAATGTCAATAATTGAAGTCATGTATATTCATGCCATTCATTTCACGTCTCTTGAAAGAAATGTATGTCATGTAACTTATGATTACATTTAATGACTTTTTTTTGTGCTTTTAAAATTATTTAAACAACAACTATTTTCTAATATTATTATTTGTTGTATTGTTGATGTATCAATCGATGGCGTAGAGCATATAACCCAAATAGAGCAGTGATGTTATGTGTTTTGTATTAAAACAATTTCCGAAAGATTTGTGCTGCGACGCTGCGCCAGTTCTGCGCTGATTGGCTGACTGATGGCCATTAATGTATGATTGGCCGATGATATATATGTCACTGATTGGTTGAATTGCTATTACACCAGTGAAAAATCACTAACCAGTTACGGAATTTTATAGCTCACATTGCTACTCCGGCTACATACTCGATGATCGATAGTAATAGGCATGGGATCATCAACTTTAAGAACCATCATGAGAATGCTTGTGGAAGCCTGCAAAGCGAATATTTGTAATCACATGTTAATACAAACTCAAGAAGAGATATGGAACGAAACTATCGTAGAAATAAAAAGTTACATAACATTTTTCGTTATTTACCTACGTCCTACTAAAAAAAAGAATTTTTGAGTTACTTTGTTCTGAATTTGAATATCGTTTTCCTGGGTCTTACTGGGCATAAAACAAAAATGTATACTACTTTTTTAAACTTCAAAAACCAAGTGCAAAAGCCGATATTAAATCACAAAAAAGTGGTAATAAAGTTCTTACATCTATTCCAGAATTGTCTGTCCATGAAAAAATCGATGACCTACAAAGTCCTTGTTATTTTGTCATTAGTATTTCTGAATAATCATCATCATTATCACCCTTATATGTCCCACAGCTGGGCAAGAGACTCCTCGAAGTCAGGAGGGTGTTAGGCTTTAGTTTAGAATTGCGCTGGTCCAATGTGGGCTGGTGAACTTCACCCACATTCAAAGGCTAATCTCATCAGGCATGCAGGTTGCCTCACGATGTTTCCCTTCACTGACGAGCAAGCTATGTTCACGTGCACGGGGAAATTTGTAAAAACCCAAATTAGGTGCGAATCAGGATCTAATCTAGACCTATATAACTCAAGAAGCTAAGCCATTACTCGCTTTCTATAAGCCTTTTTAAAGCAACAATTGTTAAGCTACTTAAAACAGTTTTCACAGTATGTATAACAAAGCCATTCTATTGTTTCACTGAAGAATTCTTTAGACAATATTTTTATTCTATACGATATCCACAAAGATCACAACAAGATAGAAAAATCGAGAATCCATTGTTGAATACAGATATAAGAAAACTTTAGCTCACATGGAGGTCGTTTCACTCAGATTCATAACAATCTAAGAATAATATAGCATTCAATATGTGAACGATGGTCTAGTTGGTTTAGACTTGTAAAGACCTAGGTTCAAGGCTGGTTTATGCATCTTTTAAATAATGTTCTTCGTCTTCTATGGTCTTAGCTCCCAAATGGATTTGCCAGTATCAGAGTGGATGTTATAATGTTCGGTGACTAAAGCTCATGTTCAGTTATGACATTATTACAGGTTTTCCTGAGTTCTAATTTGACATCGAAGTATATTGTTCCTTTGCATAAATCTTCTCACCGGTGAAGGAAGGTATGAAATTCGCCAACCCGCATCGGGTAAGATCTAAGGCTCATGTCCTATGATTTCAAGGAAGAGAACTGAAGGTTCTTCCTTATATAGTTAGCAGGATGATTTTGTTACAAACTCACTTATCTGTTAAATGGCGAAAAAGGGAACTACGGCCGCCATGTTGAAATGTAATTCGACTAGTGTTGTCAACTTTCTTGTAAATGACTCGATATTTATGATCACTTTTGTTTAACGTAACGGTAACTATGTTTAAAGTGCTGAGTGAGCCAAGTGTCAACTTACCTACTTTTTTAAAGACTGTAGGTAGTGGGTAAGTATTTTATTATAAACAATGTTTTATGTAATGTGAAATTAGAATACCTACTCAACCATACCCAATTTTGAGCTTCTTATTTTAATATCAACACTAAATCGACGATGTTGCTAACACTCAGTTCACCGATAAGTTGGTGAGTCTACAATTCGATATTCAATGCAAACGACTGAATGAAAATAATCGCCCAAAAGTTACGCCCTAGACAGATCACAGCTGTGTAATAACGAATAGGAAGAACTAATGTAGAATGTAGACTATATGAGATATAAAAGTGCGAAACAATATGTGTCATATATAGTGAACCAAATTATACGAATTCATTTCAGTGTCTAATAAAAACTATGTATAGCTGTAAGTTCATATACAATTGACAACATTTCAAAATTATGAAGTCGTTAAAATAAAAATACCATTTCTTTATTTTTCAACCCTGATAAGAAATATTCAATATTTAAATTCATATTTAGAAACCACAATTTGATTGTTTAAAACACTCAAGTATCTAACAAATAATTACTACGCTTCAGTGTTCTGCTAAATATTATAAAAAATAATCTCATTTTAGTCTGCTTTGAGACTAAATCCAGTTATTTCAATCTAAATCAGAAATAGGCGTATTTTAGTGTGGAAAAAAGTAAAACTTAATTATTAAGCATCTTTTAGCGAAAGAATTAAAATGAAACTAAAAATGGTATAGAGCTTTCAACAGGAACTAATTGTACTGTCCGTTTGAAAAGTGTTTTGTGAATACTTTATTAAAATGAACGTTTTTATTTCATTTTCTGTTTTAGGTCAGCTGAGTCTGAAATGAATTTCTTTTTGATTTCTTATCTTTGAAATACTTGTTTCAATACTGGAAACAATGTTTATGTCTTGGGTTTGCATTTGCTAATACTTAAATGTAAATTAAGACGATTAACTAAAAACTGTTATTTTACTGAAAAATGATTGGCTTTTTTTCAACATCATGTGATTTATCATATTCATTATTTATCATATCACACTGATTATAAAATGTTTGATGTTTCCATGAAAATGCCTGGAAAATTCCACGATATTATTGAACTGAATAATAACGATGTTAATAAAAGGTTTGAAGTATTACTCGCTTTAGCTTCCTAACCGAAAAGCAATTTGGCTTATTAAATTTGAATACTTAGATAATAATTTGATATTACACATTATTCGAGACCCAAAACTAAAATGGAAAACCTCAGATATGCTAATCGAGCGATATTATTATATTAAGTCCAAAATCTACAATCTTGACGTTGATTGATTGAGTGTTAAAAATTAAGTTTTTACAAGGAAATTAAGTAGTACGTTTTGTTCAATTAAATAGGATAAGTTATTCAAGATATGAAACTATGTAAAAATATTTTAAAACGATACAAAAAATAGTTTATTTATTTTGTTTTCGGTAAATGATATTTAATTCAAAGTGAAATTTTATCTCTATGTTTATTGTAAAGGATGTGTTTTGATCGTTTATAACTCCCGCCCCAAAAAGAGAGGAGTATATGTTTGACAACTATTATATTATGTATTTGCCTGTGTCGCCGTGGCTTTTGATTAGATGAACCAATTTGGATGCGGTCTTTTATTTGAGACGTCATGTTTTATTTTATAAAAATCAGTTTAGCCGTTACATTGCATTGAGTTTATGAATTCGTCATTTTTTAAAACACGATTGAAATTTCTTAACTTTCGTTATAAAATAAGGTTGATTTTATATAAATTAAGAAATAACAATATTTTATTTATGCAGGCCGTATCGAGGCTGCGATCAAAGAAAGTCTTCATATTTGTATTTTACAATCTCGGAAGTGGATTTAAATGAAAGTTAATTTTATTTACATTCCCAAACTGAGGAATCGGTGGTTGATATTTCTAATCAGTCTTAAATAGCAAATAAATGGAGATACATCTACAATTGACGGTTCAATTAAAATTCTCTGTTACGAAATACGAATAAAATTACAATAAATAATACATCACATAAATATGACCTTCCTTATTCATTTTCTGGCAAATTTAGTAATGGCGTTGTTTGTTTATCCCGCCATAAATAGGTCGTGAAATCATTACAAAGATACAGATTCTAGATACAATAGACTAATCGAAATTCATTTTGACAAACTATCGTGTTCTTGTTCTATTTGAATAACTGTCAAATTGAACTACAATTTGACAAACTGTCAAATTGAACGACTATTTGATAAACTGTCAAAACTAGGAACAATTTGCCAAACTGTCAAAATTAACTACAATTTGACAACTGTAAAAATAGATACCATTTTATAAACTGTCGAAACTCGCAACAACTTTATGTCAAATTAAACTCCTAGTTGAAGAACTGTCAAATCCAACTACAATTTGACGAGGTGTCAAATCGAACTATAATTTGACAAACTGTTAAATTAAATTACATTTTGACGAACAGTCAAATCTTACTTCAATTCCACAATTATCAAATAGAACTTAATTTTGAATAAGGGACTGGGAAAAGGCGATACAATAATATATTATTATCTTGTACGTATTCACAGAAAGCCATATTTAAGTGATTTTAATGTACACATATTTTGTTCTATACACAATATAATCAAAATTTTCTCATGAGATATGTTTAGTGAAATGGCACGATATATTTTAAAGCTTAGTATTCGATATGAATCTGTGCATTTTCATTTCGATGGGATGGGATCAAAGTGTTATAAATTTAAACTAAACTAATATATGTTTTTAGTTCCTAAAGTAAAGAGACAAATGACTTTTTCCGAAAAAAAGTTTTTTTTGTGTAAAAATCCGATAAGATGAATAGCTTTTGTTTGTGATTGTACAATTTGACATAAAAGTCATAATAAATAAAATGGATCTCCTTCCTTTATATTCACGGTACAGTTTAAAACAAAAGTCATTGAAACCTAAAGCAATTAAGCAAATAGCGATTAAAGGAAAGTCGATTGGGACTTTGAAACTTTTCTTGTCCGCCCATAAATTTTATAATCGATCTTTTTTACTTTTTACGACCGTTCCTGTTTTAATTGGATGCTTTTATTGGCAAGGTACGCAAAAATATTACTTGACGTCATTTTTTTTAAATCAACATACATTTCATCCTGAACATGCCTTTTTATGCTTTTTTCATGCTCTCATCAATGTAAAACTAATGCAACCTGCAAGTCTTCATAATAATATGTATGCTTATGCATGATTATTCAAAACGTGAAAATCATTTTCATTTGCTAAATATAAAGTCATTTTAAGTTTCATTTGCTGGTCATTATTATGTACCAATAAAAAGGAAGAATTTAAAGTACGAAGTATTTTAGAAGTTTATATAAACTAAAATTATATGGTGTGATGACATGAGATCAAAATCATGAGAAAAAATACAAATTATAATTGGTTACGTTAAAAATGTATACAGACACTTAATTTTTTTTTGTAAGAGACCTGTAAATTATGTTTTGAGGCATGATAGAGACATTTTATCTTTCTAAGATTTTCCAATCTATAAATTAAGTAAATATTCTTGACAGAATAAAAATTGTAGCTAAAGCTATTTGATTTATATACATTCATTTTAAATTTTAGTTCTTACATTTATTATTTACATTTGAGGACTTAAAAAAACTTACATAAGTATTTACAGTGAGGAGCAGTCTCGGATTGAAAATTGACTTAATTATTAAAGATTATTTCTAATTTTATTAATAATTTATAATAACACTGATGTTTGCGATTGTAAACGGATGAAATTAAATAAAAATTACTAATAGTATACTATATTTACAATCCATACTAATATCTATAGTGTTTAACACATAGCTCAATTATAATAACAGCTATCAAACCCTTGCCACATACTCAGGTATGACAGTAATTGCATTAGAGTGATAGAACTCAAATAAATGCAACTATTGTCATACTCAGATATGATAGTAGTTGCATTAAAGTGAGAGTTGTCAAAACAATTCACCTACTATGATACTCAGATATGATAGTAGTGCATTAAAGTGAGAATTGTGAAAACAATGCAAATACTGTCATACTCAGAATAATATGATAGTAGTTGCATTAAAGTGAGAGTTGTCAAAACAATTCACCTACTATGATACTCAGATATGATAGTAGTGCATTAAAAGTGAGAATTGTGAAAACAATGCAAATACTGTCATACTCAGAATAATATGATAGTAGTTGCATTAAAGTGAGAGTTGTCAAAACAATTCACCTACTATGATACTCAGATATGATAGTAGTGCATTAAAGTGAGAATTGTCAAAACAATGCAAATACTGTCATACTCAGAATAATATGATAGTAGTTGCATTAAAGTGAGAGTTGTCAAAACAATTCACCTACTATGATCCTCAGATATGATAGTAGTGCATTAAAGTGAGAATTGTCAAAACAATGCAAATACTGTCATACTCAGAATAATATGATAGTAGTTGCATTAAAGTGAGAGTTGTCAAAACAATTCACCTACTATGATACTCAGATATGATAGTAGTGCATTAAAGTGAGAATTGTCAAAATAATGCAAATACTGTCATACTCAGAATAATATGATAGTAGTTGCATTAAAGTGAGAGTTGTCAAAACAATTCACCTACTATGATACTCAGATATGATAGTAGTGCATTAAAATTAGAATTGTCGAAACAATGCAAATTCTGTCATACTCAGAATAATATGATAGTAGTTGCATTAAAGTGAGAGTTGTCAAAACAATTCACCTACTATGATACTCAGATATGATAGTAGTGCATTAAAGTGAGAATTGTCAAAACAATGCAAATACTGTCATACTCAGAATAATATGATAGTAGTTGCATTAAAGTGAGAGTTGTCAAAACAATTCACCTACTATGATACTCAGATATGATAGTAGTGCATTAAAAGTGAGAATTGTCAAAATAATGCAAATACTGTCATACTCAGAATAATATGATAGTAGTTGCATTAAAGTGAGAGTTGTCAAAACAATTCACCTACTATGATACTCAGATATGATAGTAGTGCATTAAAATTAGAATTGTCGAAACAATGCAAATACTGTCATACTCAGAATAATATGATAGTAGTTGCATTAAAGTGAGAGTTGTCAAAACAATTCACCTACTATGATACTCAGATATGATAGTAGTGCATTAAAGTGAGAGTTGTCAAATAAATGAAACTACTGTCATACTCAGACGTAAGAGAAGTTGCTTAGAGTGGCATTTATCTTATCCATACAACCACTGTTATAATCAGATAATGTAGTAGTAGTTGAATTAGTTTGTTAGACGTCATTATAACTAAGTTAGTAATACCTGTAATATTCTTTCAAATTTTATACAATTTTAGGTATATTGGTATTGATGAAAAAAGTCATTATTAGTGAAGAAATGCTATTATTTGTTATATTACACTACAAAAATATTTTGCTGCAAATTCTCCAAAATATTCTGAACTAGTTAACAGTTAATAATAGGTAAACACTATAGACAGTGGAACATCTGATTTTGTTACTATTCTATAACAACATTTTGATTCTGGTTGAAAAATCAGAACAGTTTCGATATAAACAATAAAAAATACTTAAAATATAAAACAAAAAAATACAAGTTTATAATAATTTCTATATATTTGTTTTACTTGGAGTACAACGAGTAAAAATAACTATTAAGTCAGTAACTCATAAATATGAAACGTCTTATTTTTAATAAACCAGGATATGATGACATAATAATAATGACGATTAATAAACCTTGAATATTATTATTTTATTTTATTATACACAGTCATAGTTCCAGAGAAATATTCAAAGAAAATTTTGGCCGCTACAAGACAGATGCAAAAAATTTACTTTAATATTAGATGGATATCTGCACCGGATCATGGATGTCTTTATAATATAATATATTTATATATAGGTAGATTTCTTAAATTATTTTCATTCCTATTACCCGTAACACAAGTTCTTACGAACTTGTCATGAGGCTAAGTTAACGTGGTGTAATTATTTATTATTTATTTATTTAAATATACTAATATTGTTTACGTATTTTAGTTCCAAATTCTAAATTGCGTACTTCGTGACGTAATTTGTAGCGAATTCCTTCACTCGAAGTTTTAACTCGATATAAATTTAGTCAACAAACTTCGTTCCGTTTTTGAATAAAACTCGGTGCATTTGAATTTTAAATTTGATTAACCAATGGAACGTAACAAAACAAAGAATTATCAATGAACTAAAAATCTGAACAATGAATTTTTTCCAATTTTTATTTGTAAATTCCATGATTTCAGTTTTCCATTCCTCCATTTCCATTTCTATCATTCCAGTAAGGGAGTGAGTAGATTCTGTGTTGCATGTTTCTTTTCACGTTTTTAAAGATCCATTTTATTTAGATTTATTTAGATACTCTAGATTTTTTTTACCAAAAACTTAAGTTACCATAAGTTAAACCGTGGGCATAGCTAGTTACGACTTAATATGAAAAATATATTAATTTTATTATAAAAAAAACAGACTTATTCGTCTATAATATCCTGGATTTATTACTAACAATACGTTTTACACAAAATCAAACGTATTTTCATAAAACTACTTTAGTCCTAAATATTTACATAATATTCACTTTTACAAAGCCTATATAAAGTTATAGTAAATAAGTGTCCAATCACTAAACATCACTTATATCAAATATATTGAAAAATCGTTCTAAATCACTTACAAAAGTTAAACGTGCGTCGCCAGGGGCTGCTGGTGACCATTACCTGAAACAAGCGAAAAGTTTAAAAACCCGACATCGCAAACTTAACTCTCTATTTTAAAATCGGTTAAAAAGCAAGCAAAATTGAAAAATCCAAAAAAAATAAGGGCAATCTTAGGAAGCAATATATTTGTCCATATTAAACAAAATCGTATGAAGGATTCGGACCTATAAATAGATTTTTTTTCTGCAATTATCGGACCTAGTGTGAATTTTTTTTTATAGAAACGAACAATCGTTTCACCTGGTGGTAAGTGATAACATCCATAGACACCCGCTACATCATAAGCAGGTGCGTTGCCTTTCAAATATGAGTATGCTGTTTGCTGAGGGTCCCTTATAATTTGTATCGGTTCAGAAATGCAGTAGCCACTCAGCCGCCCGCGCGTCAAAACAAAATATAACGCACAGGTGCGCGCGCGCTCTCCGTAAAAAAATCGCGTCTAAGTTGTCAATGGCTGGGCATAGCAAGCTTAATATCAAGCTTAATATCAAGTATCAAATATCAAGCTTGCCAGAAAGTCCATAGACGCGGCATTCATTACAGACTATCAGCAAGATGGCAGGGTAGCCATAGTTCCTCACCATGGTTCAGGCCTTGTAGTGGCCTAGGATGAGCCCAGCACCTTGGGCGAAGCCAATTGAGCCGAGGGGGCTCTTTGTACCTCTCTTATAAGAAGAGGGGACAAAAGATCAGGGGGCAAGGGGTGAAGATGGGAACCTCACCCCATTGTACTGTACCGACGTTGGGAGGGATTATTCTGTGGAGCACCACAGAACAATTTAGGTTGTCCAGCAGGACAACCTAAATTGTTAAACCGTCGAGGTGCCCTGTTAGCTTGACATATCCAGGGCACCTCACCAAGGCGGCACTGGTGGCACTCGCCGGGTTTTAGTGGGTAGAGCAGCGTCCATTTACCATCTTACGGGCGCAGCGCCTGGGGAGTGGATCTCCCCACCTGGGGAGACTCACTCCCCAGGCGGGATGCCTCAGAGCATTTCCCGGCTAAAAGAGAAAAAAAAGGGTAACCATAGTTACGATGGCACGAAACGGGACAATTATTTGATACTTTGGGGCTTAGGCTGATAATGATGTTCGTTGACTTACGAACTTATTAATAAATCCTTATTACAAGACGAGCAGAAAATATTACGAGAGAAGCTTTTTAATATTTTCCAAGCAAACGGAAAACGTTACGGAATGCATGGATTGCTGCAATAAACCTTTTGAAGCACATACTGACGGAAAAATCTTATTAGTTTTTTCCACGTAATAAAGATGTATAAAACTTTAACACTGGCAAACTTCTAGTAAACCTTTCTTCTGCTCTCCTTCTACAAACCTTTTTGTTTTTATTTAGACCTGTTACGTGCAATAACCCCAACGCACATACTGAAGATTTTAAACGTTCTTTGATCCAAATTTATAATACAATTTAATTCAAGTAAAACCATTAGAAATTTACCACGTTTTTCTTTATTTCGCTGAGCTCCATTTTAAAATCCCGTTGAAAACAATTTGTCAATTTAAAAGTATTCTAGTTTACAAGAAGTCACTAAACACAAATTTTAGTTTTAAAATTTATAGTGAAATGTTACTCACCTTTCTTAGTGACGGTAGTTGTTGTCAACGCCCTGTTGGAGGGCGCGAGTATGTAGTGCGCTCCCGGCGACTGGGGGGTGACTGATGATGTTGGCACACCCACCTGCGAAGTAACCTTTTGTTAATGTAACCCATGCCCAAATCATCTTTAGGACAATAAATAGTCGCCAGATTTTCTTGATCATAGAATAATATATTTTTGGGTGAAAATTTCTTTTGGCGCACCGCACACACATTTATATAGGTTATAAATGAGACTGAGCCGTCACGCTCGGAGGTGAAAGGCTCGATCAGGTGAACTCGGGACCGCCGAGTTTGCCCGAGCGAAATAGATACTGTCGCTGCTTAACTAAAATTCTAAGTTATCAGCTTTCACTTCTATCGGCTGTCCCTATGACTGGTTAGGTTTTTTTTATAAAAGTGGGAGCAGCAGTAGGTTCATCTCTCTCACATCTGGTGGTAAGTTATCACCAATATAGACATCACAGGATTTGCAGTGACTGACCTTTTAAATAGGGAGAGGAAGACGCTATTGTGACAGAATATCGAGGTGGTCTATACCTATGGTGAACTTGATCTTCAAGGGCGACGTTGACAAACGATACTCGAAAGCTTATCATAACTTGCATATAACAAGGCATCACTTCTGAGGATAATAACAGGCTGTCTGGTAAATAGTACGACAAAAGGGGGAACTACAAAATATTAAAAAATAGTAACCTTAGTAAAAGTTTCACCGTTTGAAGATTTTTTATCTATATTTTGTTGCTGTGCGCAGAAAAAACTAAATGAAGAGAGAGAGAAAAAAGAAAGAAAGAGATAAAAAATAACATAGTATGATAAATGGTTTAATGGATATGTTTGTCATGACGTCAAACCTTGTCCTAACGATAATCAACACAACACATTTCCTAATTTGAGGCTATTCATTTTTATTAGAGGTGCCGAAAAACGTTGTATGTATAAACATATTGTAGTGCAACTAAAAATTGTGAATCTAATCCCGTTCCCGAATTTACTTGAACACACAAAAATTTGACCACGAATTGAAACATTTAAGGATTTTTAAAATTTCAGAACGCACTTAATAATATTTGACAACCAAGTGATACTGGGGACCCGAATTTACCCTAGCGACGGGACGAATATCAAATTTTTGACATGTAGGAGCAGTTACTAATGTAAAATTTAATCGTCCTGCACAAAACATATTTCTTTTTATGTTAGTTAGATAGGCAAACTGGCAAACGTGTTACCTAATGTTAAGTGGTCGACGTCGCCCATGAACATAAACTAGTTTATCTGGAACGAGCCCAGGCAACTCATTACGTGTTGCCTATCCTGAGACATAAGATGTTAAGTCTCGGTGCCAGTAATTACACTGCCTGTCTTGCCCTTCTCTCCGAAACACAGCAAATCTGTTTCACGGGAGAAACAAGCAAGATGCTGGTACCCATGCAGCCGGGAGCGCGGCACAGCGCCTCCCTCCCACCAGTAATATTGTATTGGAACGAATTGTGAATCTAAACTATTCTTGAATCTTGAACTTCAACGCACACAACTTTCATAAAGATCGGTTCAACTGTTTAGAAAGAATTTAGTGACATACACACGTGCAGAAGAATTATATATATATATATATATATATATATATATATATATAAAGATAATGATAGATAAAATAAACGTAAGATTATCTAATTGAACGTCAAAGAACTTTACTAGCTACTAGAATGTGATCAATAATTATAACCAGAGCTGTATTTATTGTAACTCAATACACGTATACACAATATTACTGCGCAACTAGAGTCTTGATAGCTGTTGCAACATGCATGCTTATTGGGTAATTACATTATAAGAAGCAAGCTAAGATAGCAAGATTTGTACGTTTTGGCCACAAAAAAAAAATGTACATAGAATATTACTACTATAATCTGAACAATAGATAAAACGCCGCCACAAGGATATAAAAATGTGTAATGAAAATTTTACAAACGAATGACGTTTTTAAGGTTCGACTAGTCGATGGCGCGAACTCCAACAAAACGATTGCTATCACACACGACATAGTGCGCGAACATGTGTGCTAGAATGAAATGCACAATAATTCATTCCGAAAATGTCCTTTTAGCAAAACAGTTATTATAGAAAAACTATTATGTGTATCTTTTAAAAATAAAATTTCAACTTTTGAATAACTAAGCTATATCTGTACGGGCTTTATTTTTAAACTTTCGTGCTCCGTGTACTATTTATTTTTGATCAAAGTTGGGCTAAAATCAGTGTTAAATTACGAAAGTTTAGAAGCTTGTATTTTTTAAATGTATATTTTTTTTACAATTTTGGGTACATACACAGATAGATAACGACGAGATCAATTTATATCATTCTTAGTTTTTTATGGTCAACGTTAAACATTGTAGTAATTACTGTTCTGCGTTTGTATAGAAAGATGAGCGACTTGTGTAACGTTAATATGAAAAACTTAACAATAAAAACTTCTTGGTTAATTATTTATAGAAACAATAGGCGCATGCGCACGAACAAATGGCGTTCATGATGGAATTGCTTTAGTATTTTATTAGCGGACAAAGCCACATCAAACGTCTAGTCTGCAACTGTTAATTAAAGCATTACAAAATAATTCCTATGAAACATTCCCGAAACATCCCCTACTAATGAAATTCTCTCAAAATGTGTATTTTATTCATAAGCAAAAGACTCAATGTCTTACTTCTTGTCAAAATGTTTACTTCAATTAGTTTAAATTTTCTCAGACAGGGAAGATATTTGCGCTCCGTAATTTGAGAATGCTCTGGGGTCCAACCCTTTACATTGAGGTCCGTAATCCAAACTATACCATCATTTGTGAGGTTCCAACTATTTAATTATCATAAATTAAGATGTTTATTGTTATTGCGACCAAGGCCCAAAGTACAAATTACATTTTTATTAAAAGTATTTAAAACATGTCTTTTCGTTCATTCAATGCTTACCTCTAGCAGCAGTCGAACAGAAACGGCTCATAATAAAAAAAACATTTTACAAAAAATTTAAACCGACTTCAAAAATACTAAACTAAAAACTAATAAAATAACAGTGTTTGTGCTTACAACAAATTATAATCAACTTAATCTTCTACTAATGTACAAACTTTGCGTTTACCACGTTATTATAGTTACTTTTGGAGTCGGTGTCAGCCAAGGTAGGTAGGTAGGTAATGTACAGCAACAAATACGACGTTAAGTACAGATATAGTTTAGTTATTCAAAATTTAAAATAAATTTATTTTTAAAAGATATAATTAATAGTTTTTCTATAATAACTGTTTTGCTAAAATGACATTTTAGGAATGAATTATTGTGCATTTCATTCTAGCACACATGTTCGCGCACTATGTCAGGTGAGATAGCAATCATTATTATTGGAGTTCGCGCCGTCGACTAGTTCAACCTTAATTAAAAATATTATACATTTGACCAACTGAGTGACAATCCTATAAAGGCTATTCTATTCTATATTTGGCGTTCGCTAATAGTTAAATCTCTCTCCCTCTCTCTCTCTTTTTAAGAGCCTTGCTCTTATCGGTGGAGTAGTTTTCCATACTCCATACGGAGTTAAATCTCATAAACTTAAATTGGTGAATGCATTTACTGGTAATTTTCAAAAGTCCTGGAGAAAAACTGAAAGAGCTTTTAAAGCTATACTCACCGGCTGTGTAGAGCTGTCGTTGGACATGGTAGAGTTGGTGATGGGGCTGGTGGCACATTGTGGAGACGCGAGGCTGGTTGGCGACGTTATCGAGTGTGATGATGTACCTAAACCAACATGTACAGTAAAAGGTTATTTTTAATTAAAGAAAGAAAGAAAAACAACATTTCAAACAAAAGAAAAGAAAGAAAGGGTTAAAAAGCTATTTTTGAATGATATGGAAAAAGGCTTTAATAATATAGAGCCAAATAAGGCTATTTTAACGATAGGATGGAATTTTATGGTGGTTCAAATAAAACTATTGTTCAATGATAGGATGATAGTAATGCTTGTTTCTCCCGTGAAACAGCTTTGCTGTGTTTCGGAGAGAAGGGCAAGACAGGCAGTGTAATTACTGGCACCGAGACTTAACATCTTATGTCTCAGGATAGACAACACTTAGATTGCCTGGGCTCGTTCCAGGTAAACTAGTTAATGTTCATGGGCTACGTTGACCACTTACCATCAGGTGGCACGTTTGCCAGTTTGCCTTCCAACTAAGATAAAATATAAAAAAGTGATTTTAAGCATTAGATTCTTTTAGAGCTTTCATAAGTTTACTTCACTAAGTAACAAAATTTTGCAAGTCGATATGAACCTGCTCCCAGGTGTGTTAATAATTTAAAACTTTAACAGGAAAATAATAATAAAAATAAAATAATATAATAATTAATGCTCTCAAACCGTTGCATAAATAAAAGACATGATTTATTTGTTTATATGTAAAAGAAACATATTGTGCTAACCGAAATATTGTAAATTGACATAAAATTATTATAATTTTACCAAATTATTCCAACCTATTTCTCTGAAATCTTATAAAATTAAATTCCCCAAGAACAGATCTCAAATGTCAAAGACTATGATAATTTATTCGCAAAGTCGTAGACATAATAAACAAAAGTTTAGAAGTCATCTCAATAACAAAGGCTAAATTTTCGTTTTATTTTTATAATCGTTCACTTGGCGACGTAATACAAAATAGCAATTTTAATTATTTTGCGTAACGAGAGTAAATTAATAGTAAATATAATAAAAATTCTTTACGGTTTTGCGAGCGTGGACTTTTCTCCATATTTTTATATACATTAAGGAAGTACAGATAAATCATCTTATCGGTTAAGCTTAAGAACGTTTAGTAGAAATTATTTTTAGTGACACTTTAAGACCATAAAAATGTCCCTAAATACGTTGACACATACAAAATTAAAAATATTATTTAATGTTAAATTATTAACTCTATGATTTTTACTTATAAAAAGTCCAAAAAAATAAATCAATTATTATTTTTGAGAAATATAATCATAACGTGTGTTATAATTAAAATTTGTTACAAGCCATTATGTTTACCTTCAATTTTACCTTGCGCTTCTATCATAACATTTCCTCTAATATGTCACCTCTATAATTATTAAACTCTGTCAATGGATTGTTACCTGAGGGCATAATCATTGAATTCCGTAGCGCTGAGTAGGGGGGCGGGGCCGGCGTAGCGGCTGGCACCGCGGTGTGTACGGCGAGCGCGCGTAGATGCGGGTTGCCGTACGTAGCCGCGTAGCGCACGTCTACGCCGGCTATTATACCGCCGTGGCCAACTCTACTACCTAGTAAAAAAAAAACGTTGCCGTGGTAAGAATGTAAAAACTTGTATTACGGGTAATAGAATCAGATTTTTTTTACACAAGCATGATCTAAATTTATCATACACTTAGAGGGATTCGAATCTACTGCCGTGTGTGTAGTGTCTGGTAGTTGGACCACTCGACGGAAGAATAATGTAGGCCTGTTGTAAAGTAAATGTTACAATACAGACCTTACAAGGTCAACGAAAAACAAAATCAAAGGTTTTGCAAATGGAAATTTAAAATCATGATCTTATTACCATTGATGATAAGGTTTGTGCTTTTTAGCTGTGTGTAATTGGAAAGCCATTAGTGATCATAATAAGAACATTATATACTGAATATTGTAGTAGTTCATTTATTGTAGATTAATTAATTAATTAATTCATTCATTAATTCATTCATTCATTCAGTCATTCATTCCTTCATTAATACATTCATCATTAATTAAGTCATTCATTCATTCATTAATAGTAATTATTATTGTCTAAAATTAACATCAATTTTAAACAACTTATTTCTTCAGTTTGACCAACAATTCGTATTTCGTATTCCATTTAAGTTGAAATAAGCACGTAAATTGGAGCGGAGACAGCTTATGAAAGTAATTAGTATTAGCTTGGACGATTTCACTTTATGATTTAACTTGGAGTTGCAACAGTTTATTATAATGGAAGTTAGTGTATTGCGCTGCGCTAACAGGGATATTAAGATAATATTAAGCTTCGTATTAAATGTATAATGAAATAATTAAAAGGGCAAGAATAAATATATTTTTTATGCCATAAGGGGGCAAACGAGCAGTTAGATATAGTCATAGTCATCCGCACAACCAGAGATTATATAAGAAGCGTTGCCTTTTTCCTATCCCCAATGGGCCACTGGAAACTTATAAAATCACATGGCACGCGACAGCATAGCTGTCACTTGACGCCGGTGTTATGTGAGCGAGAGGTACCAACCACCCTGGTCGGCTAGAATGCAGCATAACATCTCTTACATAAATACACTTTGCACAGCAAAGCTGTTTGGATACAAGAATGGCGAAGCACGTCCCACCAATCGATGGGAGATAGTGGTGCCTACTGAGTAATGCGCATCAACAATTTATTCTATTAGTAAGATCATGCCAACCTTCCTAATAAGTAAGATTAAAAACAATCTCTATTTAATAATTAAATTCAATCCTTATACTCGATAAAGCAATTTCTTACATTTTAAATCAAAGGCAAGCTATGTGCTAAACACATACAATTCAAAGCAATTCTCATTTAAGAATATGTCCCCAAGTGCTGACTACCCCGAGTTAAAATTACTTTACAATGTTACAACTTCTAACGACGTGCGCTCATGTTTTATTGAAACTGTATATTTTATTGAAATACCTCTTGCTATTGGAAGTAGGATATTCTTCGATATTTACAGTTCGATATTATTATACGTATTGACTTTTTTTTTCTCATATTCAATACCAACAATGCAAATATAATATATATTATATCGAAAATCTCTTTTACTGACTCATATTTAGTCTATATTTAGAATGACAGTTGATGCCTAAGTATATAAACCACAAGGCGGTAGGCTATTAGAGTGAGACTTATGATAATGCGTGTAATGGTATTATTTCGTATCAAGTAAATTTCAAACTACATAAGCACATAAACCATTTACTTAAAGTTAGTCTAATAAGTATAATGAACATGAACATAATAACAGATTCCTAACTTTTGAAATTTCAATTGAAAAAAATGTAATTTATCCCCGCAATGGTCCTAAAAAAGACTTCAGATGGATCTTATTCATGAATATCTAGTCATAATTTTTATAACTTTAAGAGCCTATTCATTAAAATAAAATAATTGGTTAGTGCTATTAATCTAGACAAGTTTAATCTTTGACCGCTGAAAACATGGGCAAAGTAAGTTAATTTGTAATTTATTAATATCAAATAATTGTGGTATGAGACTAATAAAACCTACCTTCCCCATTTTGTGCCATGCTGTTTAAATTTCCGCTACTGTCTTGTCGCTTCGTCGATCGTTGTAAAGAATTATTTTGAGAGCCGTTGGCGTTGAACTGTACTGACGATGGAGTGTCTACACTTCTTGGTAAACTGCCATTGATGGACCTGTTTAATCATAATATGCCATTTATATGTTGCATATATTATATATTTATTTATACACCTAGTAAATAAAATAGGAATAACAGAATTATGTATTTTATAGTCATTTCTGTAAAGAAGAAAGAACATTGGACCGAAGACCCTTCCCTGTGGAACTCCAAAATTGAAAGAACATGTTATAATAATATTTATTAATGTTATTTATTATAGCCTCCGGTTGAATTAAAATTGTTCTTTATAGCTTAAATTTGCATGTAAAATCAGAATTGTCATTTAATTATTTATTAATTTTAAATGTGGTATACATGTCTAAAGTGTCTTCTTATAATATGACTCGGTTATATATTATCACATTTTCATTAGCTGCAGCTTCATAGAAAACAAAATATCAATGTTTAATACTAAATTAGATGATGTGTACCTGTTTGGTGTTAGTTTGTCGCTGCCCATGGTAGGAGACTGCACTCTTAATGACCCAGGTGTGTAATCATGACCATAGTGGACGTATGTGTGGTATCCGTTGCTGAATCCATTGACCTAGTGGAATAGTTTTACGAGTTGAAAAATTGGACACACCGGAATCTCTCTTTTTACTTCTGACTAGCTATTCCAACAAATTGCGATTTCAATTAAAACAAAAAAAGTAGATGAAAGAAAAATATATAGAGAAGAACTCATGATAGAGAAGTTGGTGTAAGTTTCTGTTTAGTATCAAAGTTGGAAGCGAGTCTTCTTGGCAATGATAAAGGAATGCAGGCTTATAGTAATAATGATCATAGCCATAGATCACAATAAGCTTTAAATTATTATAAAATATTGCATTTTATATTCATTATAAATTACTAAGTTTTACCAAATGTATCACAGCCAAAATTATCATACCTTATAACAATCAGCATAAGCTGGATCTGTGTAGTCATTGCTGTACCGATATGGCTGGTATGAATTACTTTGGTTTATCGTCGTGAGTGGTACCGTACCAGCCAGAGGTATCCCACTTCCCAGTTTCGCGTTCGAACATAGCGTGCTATCAGAGCCAGTGTTAGAATAATCCTAAACAAGAAATATAGTTTAAAATATTATTCTAGTGATAGTAAAATCTAAAATAAATCACACTTCATAATCATCATCATCAGCTTCTATCCGTCCACTGCTGAACATAGGCCTCCCTCAATGAACGCCAATACGGATACAACACGGATCGGCCACCGCACGGAGATAGTATTTCCACCGGGACGCACAATTCAAGATCACGGTTAAGACACATAATTCTTTTCTAGATGAATAATATGTTGCTAACTTAAGAATTAATTATATTAAACCTCTAGGTATGGATTATCTAGGTCTAAACTTAGGATATCTAGCCTAGTTTTTATATTGACTTCTTCGCACCAGATTTGCACTATATATTTTAGTTCTAATAAAATATTACTTACGATTTCACAACTCCCGTTTGCCTGACGCAGTTCCAGTTTCAAATCACTGATGTTAGAATTCCTATCGTTCTCCTTAAATAGATCCTCTGTAGTGACTGTAACGTCTGGCTTCTCTGCTACTTGCGCCTGCTTGTTTTTCCTCTGCTTCCTTTGGCAGAGTATCACCAGCATAATCACTGCTGCTACCATTATAGTCCCAGAGGTCACGCCGAACAGAATCAGCAAGAGAGGGAATGATTCTGAAAAGAAAATTAATTTTAGTGACTGAAGGTATAATTATCATCCTGATCTATGAAACATATTGATATAACATTGAAATTATACCGAACTTTGTGGAATCCCCCTTGATCATAAATCTTTTTGCGTTTCTAATTTACCGGTTATATTGATTGATACTAATTCAATAGGAAATACAAAAACTGTGTCCGCTATTTCCGCCCGCCGTAGTTAAGCTGCCTGTATTGACCTTTTCTTCGAAACACAGAAATGCAGTTTGACGGGAGAAACAAGCAAGATGGTAGTACCCATGTAACCGGGAGCGCTGTGCCGCGCTATGAAATAATAACTATCATATTGAAATAATAATCTACAAATTCCAAAATTATATGATTTTCAATTGTGAATGCATAAATTTACTACATTACATTACTAATTTCATTAGAGAAGATGGCAGGCTTTTACCACCTGCTTGGGATCCCATTATTAAAATTATCAAATCAAAATCCAAGCATATTATGTCACAGATTAAAGATACAGTTAGCACTTTCTGCGGAGATAGGACTGACCAAAATATTGATGTATCATAGGGTAGTTTCGAATAACTTTGTAATGATAGGACGTATGACACCTCAGTCCTCCCGTGACCATGGTTGCTGTAAAGTATCCGAAACGTCGGGCTTGTAAAAATCTTAATAAACCGCGATAAAATCCGTAAAAATTGTTTTACTATAATGAGTGAAATTTGCGTAAACATTAGAAAACAATATGTATAAATTTAGCAGAAAATGTGACACACACACATAAAATAATGCTCATAAACCAATCAATCACTGAAATGTTTGTGGTTAAAGTCATTGAGCATTGTAACCGGAAGAGGGGGTAACGTTATGTGTTTTGTATGAAAAAATTCGCCATTTGTGCTGCGACGCTGCGCCGGTTCTGCGATTTGATTGGCCATTGAATGATTGGCCGATGGGACGTACATACAGATCACTGATTAGTTGAATTGCTATTGCGTTAGTGACAAATCACTGACCATTTTCGGAATTGTATGGCGCACATTACTCAAGTCTTGATGTTTAAAGTTACACACATAATTTTTTAAGAAGCTACAGTAGATTATATTGATTTATTTGCTGTATTTTACATTCAAGTCTGTAATTAAAAACCTTTTTTTCACATAGGCTTCATCGAATCCCAATATTTCGAAATAAAACACTCTAACTTGATATTAATACATTGGTACTCCAGATTCTCCGGCTAAGATGAGGCCAGTAAGTACTTTGCCTTTGACACAAGTGCTACTCAGGGTACCGTGTCAAAGGGAGGTAAGAGGCAAGTAAATTGACCCGACGCCATCGCAAATGTTCCCTGGGTAAAAATATTTGGCGTAATTGGTTGAAATGTTTGCGTTCGTTACTTTGGTAGTAACGATGTTTTAGGCTGGTTACTAGGCGACCCGACCCAAAATTTAAAAAAACCTCCAATTTATATATGTGGTAATAAAAAATATGTAACGTGATTGAACTATCGAAAACAAAATAGAGTTTGGAAATTCGAGTAGGTTTGAGCACCAAATTCGCAAATTACAGATGAAACTACTAGTCATAAATATAGGTAACTAGGTGAAAAGGTATTAGGAGTTCATAGCGCAGTTTATGTTTTTTTTTAAAGGCCGGTAATGCATCTACTAATGATGTAGCGGGTCCTATAGATGTCACTTATCACTTACCACTTTTTTTTTTCTTTAACGCCGGGAAATGCTTTGAGGCATCTGGCGGGTGAGTGGGTCTCCTCAGGCGGGTATGTGTTACTCACTGCGTCCGAAAGATGGTTAGTGGATGCAGCTCTACCCACTAAAACACGGCGAGTGCCACCAGTGCCGCCTTTGGTGAGGTGCCACGGATCTGTTAAGCTAACAGGACACCTCGACGGCTACGTCCTGCAAGGGACCGACGCCACCTACACAGAGGGGTTCTCCCGCACCACAAAACAACCCTCCCAAACTGCAGGACAGTACAATGGGGTGAGGTTCCCATCCTCGCCCCTTGCCCCCTGCTCTTTTGTCCCCTCTTCTTATAAGAGGCGTACAAAGAGCCCCCTCGGCTCATTTAGCTTCGCCCAAGGTGCTGGGCTCACCCCAGGCTACTGAGCCCCACCGCCACGACAAGGCCTTAACCATGGTGGGCACCTACCACTTATCACTAGGTGAAACGACTGTCCGTTTGCTTCCTCTTCTATAAAAAAAATGTAAAACCTACAGAAAAAGCTCCAAGATTCAGTCAAACTTAACACTTTCTGAGTAGATCGGACAAATTAAATGATAGATGGATCTTAGGGTGTTTCTAACTTTATGATATTTGAAGATCTAATTGTTGTAGAGTATCCTGCAAGAGGTAGAGCCATGAAGCCGAATTGGGCCGGCACAATCGGGGTGGTACCTCTCACTCACATTAAACCGGCGTAAAGTGACAGCCATTTTGACGACCTCTGTGGCCCATTGAGGGGGGGGGGATAGGGAAAAGGAGGGCAAAAAAGGCGTTGATAGTCGCAAAGGCTTCGACTGCTCGTTTGCCCTCTTATGGTATAAAAATCCTAAAATTGAAAATTTATAAACCTTGCTACACTCCGTAAAAAAAATTGTTTCATTATAATGTGTGACTCCTTAAAACGTTGGAAAACAATATAAAGCTAGTTACAGAGACGAATTGGATTGTCGATTGGGCGTTAAATCATGATGGTGCAGTTAATATAATGCGTACTCGTTTAAGGTAATGGCCTCGTCATCACCCTCAGAGGGTTCTTTGATAGTCTCTACCATTTGTGATTTGATTTGATTCATTTGTCCTATTACAGAATTTGAATTTGGGTATCACCCTTTATTGATTTTTCCATTAATTATTAACATCAGCCATATCTGCAGCGCGATCCAGGGGTGACACCACAAAATGAATGGACCTACTCTATAAGAATTGTTGAAGTGTAAACTTCTTTTAGCGCGGTACGCATATTTTTAGATGAGATAAAGTGTCTGAACTCGCGACACCACACGCTAAACGCTGGAGACACAGTTTGACGTTTATATGACGTAGACTCGCGACACCGCACGCGAAATGCTGGAGACACAGTTTGCTGTTTATATGACGTGGACTCGCGACACCGCACGCGAAACGCTGGAGACACAGTTTGACGTTTATATGACGTGGACTCGCGACACCGCACGCGAAATGCTGGAGACACAGTTTGCTGTTTATATGACGTGGACTCGCGACACCGCACGCGAATCGCCTGAGACGCAGTTTGACGTTTGATTTATTAATATAAGATCATGGAATATTTGTTTTGCAAATTGTGTTGCTTCTAAATTATGTCATGCGGCCATTTTGTGCGCCGTTTAAATTGTATAAGTTGTCATAATATTTTACAGCCTGTATTATAGGTATTTGAATTTAATTTTGTTTTCACTTCTAACGGCAGTCCCTGTGACTGGTTGGGTTTGTTTTATTACCTTGATGACGATAGTGGAAAACATAATATTACCATGTTTTTCCTTTTATTTTGAATGAATGAATATACTATAATGTGCACACACAAACAAATAAACATGAAACAGTAAAATGCCATAGACTCGTCAGTTTCATCAGAATTAACATATAATTTTTTTTTACATCAGCCATCCCGCAGTCTCCCCAGGCAGGTATGTGGGACTCAGTGCACCCGATAGGTGGTAAGGTGCCACCTTTGGTGAGGTGCCCCGGATCGAATGAGCAAACAGGACACCTCGACGGCTAGTCACTGAAGGGACCGACGCCACCTCCACAGAGGGGTTATCTCGCACCACGATACAACCCCTCCCAACGTCCTCCCAACCGGACAGTACAATGGGATGAGGTTCCCATCCTCGCCCCTTGTCCCTCTGCTCTTTTGTCCCCTATTATAAGAGCGGTACAAAGATCAGCTCCCTCGGCTCAATTAGCTTCGCCCAAGATGCTGGGCACATCTTAGGCTACTGAGCCCACAGCCACGACAAGGATGATGGGGTCAGATTTGATATTAAAGTGAACATTGGCAATCCCACTTTAAACAGTTTTAATAGTATTTTTAAATATTTAACTTAAAAATAAAGACAAGGATTAAACTCAAATAACAAAGATTTAAAATACATTGTACAAATACGTTTGTGGAATAACAAAAACGAACAACGAGGCTATAAGCGGATTTTCCCTCCCTCGGGTAATACATGCAGTACAAAGTTTAGATTATGGCAAAAAATATATCTTTTGAAACAGATTGAAAAAGTTCTACAGATTATTTCAATATCTTAGATAAAGATTTTTAAGGCTTTGTTCAAGATATCAAAGAGGTCAAAAAACGAAACGAAATTTGTGAAATATTACAATTAATTTTCTATAAAACTTATAATTTTAGGGTAAATTATATTTAATAATAATAATAATAATAATTAATAATAATTTATTTCATCAAATTTTCTTACACAGACCTTAAATTGGACAAGGGTTAACCTTTTCTATTAAGTGCAAGGAGCCCTGTGCCTGTGCCGGAAAAGGTCACTCTTCCATAACACACTCGGCAAAGATGAAATATTACTAATAAAAATTAATGACCTAATAAAAATTTATTACTAAATTTAAAACACTATCAGCAGTAGAATGTGTGTGTGTGTGTGTGTGTGTGTGTGTGTGTGTGTGTGTGTGTGTGTGTGTGTGTGTGCGTGAGTGAGTGTGCGTGAGTGAGTGTGTGTGAGTTTAATATGTGTATGTGTGTGGAAATGTTAGATTTTTTAATATATATTATACATATAATAAAAAAGATTCAGGTGCGAGGTTTATATTATACAATACTTCACCGTAAGATTGTACTGGCATATATTATAATGTATCTCGCGAGATTGAAAACTGTCGATAGATTGTGATCATTAACATACTGCAAACAATTTTAATGTAATACTTTTAGACAGATACAAAAACTATCACTGGCTGGCCTGTTGGTCTAGTGGTTAGTGACCCTGACTGCTAAACCAGAAGGTCTTGTGTTCGATCCCCACCCGGGACCAATGTTTGTGTGATGAACATGATCATTAACTTTGTTCTGTGTCTGGGTGTAATTTATCTATAACATGTATGTATTTAAAAATATATAAGTATTATATTATCAGTTATCTGGTTGCCATAAGAATAGGCTCTGCCTAGTTTGGGATCAGATAGCCGTGTGTGAGTTGTCCCAACTTATTATATTATATTAAAATTGTTAAACCTAGTTTATCTCAGACGCTCTCATCTGGTGCTTTCCTTGGTGCCGCCCTGAAGCCTTCAGGGAAGGAGCCTCGGATCCCCCACTATCCACTAAAATATTATCCCCCAAAACCTTAAAAACTATTGGAATAGTATGAATGGCTGTTTGTTTTTGCATTATTGTTATTTCTATGTTTGCATCTAGCTACCATTCCCGTAGCTCCTATTACTATTGGTACTATTTCAACTTTGGTTTTCCATAATCGGGTTATTTCTTTTTTAGTAAGTGGTATTTAGTAAATTTTTCTATTTCTTTGGCGCCAATGTTGTAGTCGGTCGGTATTGTGACATCTATTAGGTAGGTCTTTTTTTGTAGTTTGTCTATGTAAATAATGTAATATTATATTATATATGTTTTTATAGCATATACATACAGCGGTCAAAGTCGTTTAGCGACTATCGACGCCCATACACGTCCGCACAACCAGAGATTATGCAGATGTGTTGCCCTCCTTTCCCCTATCCCCCAATGGGTCAACAGAAACACACAAGCCGCACGAAACGATACAGCATAGCTGTCACTTTACGCCGGTATTATGTGAGCGAGGGGTACCACCCCAGTCGTGTAGGCAAATTCGGCTGTAGCATCATGGCAATATCTCTTGCTTATGGTAGATTATAAAACGGTTTTTACAATTTTACGATGACATAATAACTATGATATTCATATACCATTGTTTAGACCTAGTATAAAATATGGATTTCAAAATACTTGCTACACACATTCAATTACAAATTCTAAATTTTATGAAACCTGTGGAATTTCAAAAACGCTTTGATGGGAACGCATTTTTTAAATTGACGTTTGATTGAAAAATATTGGGTAAACATTATATCCTGACTTCGATGCCAACTGAAATCAATAGCTTTGATCATAAGTGTATAGGGAGAATTTTCATTGAGATAATAATCTTCCTTTTATTTTGATGGCTTTTCATCAAATACAAATCATATTCTATACTAATATAATAAAGCTGAAGAGTTTGTTTGTTTGTTTGAACGCGCTAATCTCAGGAACTACTGGTCCGATTTGAAAAATTATTTCAGTATTAGATAGCCCATTTATCGAGGAAGGCTATAGGCTATATAACATCACGGTGTGACTGACAGTAATTAAGTTGAGTAAGTTAACGCGGGTGAAGCTGCGGGAAACAGCTAGTGAAATATAAGAAACTTAAGGGTTGAGTTAAAAATTAAGATTTGTCAAAACTAAGTAAACGTCATTTTTTTTTCTCGCCAGGATATCTTAGGCATACCCACTGGAAAGGGGGAATCCCCCTGGCGGATATGTGGGACTCGCTGCGCCCGAAAGATGGTAAGGTGGACGCAGCTCTATCCACTAAAACCCGGTGGTGTTCTCCTCGTCATGCGGGAACTAAAGTAAACGTTACTTAGTTTATCTACTTAAAAAAGCCTTAACAATCATATCACGTTAAGCTTCTCCTTAGACAATCCTTAAAAACTAGTATTATTTGATACGAGCTAATGTAACTTGTTTGTTTTAACTTGATCACACATAAATTAGGTTCCCAGTTGCAAACATGCAGGTCCTGTTCATATTTTTATGATAGGCAAACAGGCAAACCAGCCACATGATATTCAGTGGTCAGCGTCGCCCATGAACATAAACTAGTTTACCTGGAACGAGCCCAGGCAACTCATTTATGTGTTGCCTATCCTGAGACATAAGATGTTAAGTCTCGGTGCCAGTAATTACACTGCTTGTCTTGCCCTTCTCTCCGAAACACAGCAAAGCTGTTTCACGGGAGAAACAAGCAAGATACAACTAACATAAAAAAGAACTACATAAATAAAATAGTATCGATAATAGCCCCTCTACGCGTTGGTAGATGCATTCGCCGATTTCTGCCGATGCAACTGTCGACGTGCGTGCGTGTGTCGGACGCCAAATGTTCGAGCTGAAACCCTTTGATCCGTGTCAAAAGCCGACAACAAACGGATTTATGGTGGATGCATCGGTGGAAACACGAGCAAATCACCTCAATCTACGGTCAGCGGATGCGTCTGCCAATGTCTATGTGTAAAGGGGCTATTAGAGGGATACCCACAAAATGATTTGCATTAAATAGAACAGAACTTACTGTTAGGTCGTAAAACAATTTCCAGGGCATCGCTTCCGTAGTCATTGGACACATTACACCTGTAGACTCCGAAGTGCTTCGCCTGGCTCTCACGGATGATCAGAGTGGAGTTGACTATACCAGCTGGCTGCAGGTCTTCTAGAAACGCGTAGTCCTAGGAGAGAAAATATCGTGAATATAGAAAAGTTGAATAGCAGCTTAAGCTTTGCTATTTTTTATGTTAATTGTATAGGAAAACTGCCAAACATGCCATGGTCAACGACGCCCATGAACATAAACTAGTTTACCTGGAACTAGCCCAGACATTCATGTTGTCTATCCTGAGACATAAAATGTTAAGTCTCTGTGCCAGTAATTACACTGTCTATTTTGCCCGTCTCTCCGAAACACAGCATAACTGCTTCAAGTGAGAAACAGGCAAGCATTTGATAAAGGTTTTCGATTTTTTAAATTTCTATCAAAGAACATATTCAAGATAATATGGACTGTCCAATCACCTGATGGTGAGCGGTCACCAACCATAAGCACCCGCTCCACTATGGCTTGATGGTGTGCTATTGGTCTTTTGAATATGAAAGTTATTGTGCGTAAAATAGGACAGAGTAGCTAGGTCACAGAGACCCACCGATCAAGAAACCAATGTATCGAGAGAACTTGTATACTAAATGATTATCTATACAAATATTATAAAGCTAAAGAGTTTGTTTGTTTGAACGCGCTAATCTTAGGAACTACTGGTCCGATTTGATAAATTCTTTCAGTATTAGATATCCCATTTATCGACGAAGACTGCTTTGACTAACAGTAATTAAGTTGAATAAGTTAACGCGGGTGAAGCTGTGGGCAACAGCTAGTTATTACATAAGTCCTAACAGTCTCTTGTCCGTGTTGGATGAGAATGGTAAGGGATCGGTCATCTTGGCGTTCATTCAAGGAGGCCTATGTTCAGCAGTGGACGGATAGGAACAGATGAAAATAACAGTCTCTTAAGATGTGCAAAGCATTCATTACAAAAACATGGCATAAAACAGCCAGTGTAGGTATTGATATTTAGAGGTGACGTTGACTTAAAGCTTTACTAATATTTCAAATTCTATTTGCTCTACAAAATATTATCATAAAATAGAATATAATTATTTCAATGTGTACAAAAAAATGTTTTAATTGTAATGCAAAAAATACAATAGATTAAAAATACATTAAAACAAATTGCTACGAAAATAAATATAAATTTTAAGTGGAGCAATTTCATTTTACCGGTGGGAGGGAAGCGCTGTGCCGCGCTCCCGGCTACATGGGTACCACCATCTTGCTTGTTTCTCCCGTGAAACAGCTTTGCTGTGTTTCGGAGAGAAGGGCAGGACAGGCAGGATAGGCAACACATAGATGAGTTGCCTGGGCTCGTTCCAGGTAAACTAGTTTATGTTCATGGGCGACGTCGACCACTTACCATCAGGTGACACGTTTGCCAGTTTGCTTATCCAAGTAGCATAAAAATAAAAAATAAATATAAAACATAAAATATAGTCCGAGAGCTGATGAATTTTTTTGTTACGTTTTAGACATGCTAAAACTTGTACAATAATGTTGTACTGATTTTAATGCGAGTCTAGTGGTGGGAGTAAATTGGACTCGAATGTAGTGACGTGAAATGGTATAACGCTGTCTTGATTTTATTACATCTTTCGTTATGAGATTGTTTGTTGTAAGATTTTGAATGTTACCTGATCATGCAAGGAGTCTATTTCCTTCCCTTCAAAGGTCCACACGATGTTGTCAATCTTGGGCACGGAGAAGGCGGCACATTCGATGTTGACGGTGTCTCCCTGGGACCCGAACTGTGTGTGGTTGGATAGTATTTTCGGTGGGCCTAAAAATGATAAATAAGTGAAAACATTGAAAGACTCAAATTAAAATAGTGTTAAAAACGGGATTTTAAACATCTTTTAATTTTTTATTTGAGGTAATTGATATTTGTCCGTATTGGATGCGAGTGGCAATGGATCGGCCGTGTTGACGTTCATTGGGGGTGATGATGATGATGATTCGATCTTTCGACACTCTTCTATAACAAATGCCTTTCTCAGTCTCAGTTGCTCAGGGGGAGCAACAGTTTGATTTGTTTTTTTTTTTTTGTTTTTTCTATATCATAGAAGGGCAAATGAGCAGTCGAAGCCTTTTGGCGATTGTTGAAGCCCATACACATTCGCACAACCAGAGATGACCGCACAAACTGATGTGTTGCCTTCCTTTTACCTATCCCCCAATATGCCACCGGAAACTCACAAACCGTACGAAACACGACAGCATAGCTGTCAATTGACGCCGTTGTTATGTGAGCGAGAGGTACCACCCTGGTCGTGCCGGCCCAATTCGGCTGCAAAGCAGCATGGCACTACCTCATACTACACTTAAATTTTTGCTTATTAATACAGAAAAACTAGAAGTTTAACTTGCGCACTGAGGGTTCCGTAAAAAGTAGTTTTATGTCATTTCCTGTTTGTAATTCCGATCTGTCAAAATTTGACAGGCACGCAACGGACGCTGTGGCGCATAGCTAGTATCTACTACATATAAAAATTTAATCAAAAGCTTTCACTTTAGATAATTCATTATAAAACCCCTTTCAAAGGCCGCTCTGAATTAGAATATAATTAAAATAGTTCTATTCCAAATAAGGTATAATCTATACTAATATTATAAAGCTGAAGAGTTTGTTTGTTTGTTTGAACGCGCTAATCTCAGGAACTACTGGTCCGATTTGAAAAATTCTTCCAGTGTTAGATAGCCCATTTATCGAGGAAGGCTATAGGCTATATAACATCACGGTGTGATTAACAGTAATTAAGTTGAGTAAGTTAAAGCGGGCGAAGCTGCGAGCAACAGCTAGTGTCCTATATTTTATAACGATTGTAAAACTTAATTGTGGGTTGAGAATGTAATGGATATACATCACATTGTATAATGCTTACACAATTCTTTTGCAATTTGAGTAAAGTATCAGAAACGTCGGGAATATCGAAAATCTCACAATCAGAAGCTGATGCTTGAGCCCGCTTGTCTATGAAACAAAGAGGCCGATTTGAAATGTTTTTGAATTCGATAGACCAAGGTTATATACAGACATTTTATTTTAAGACGTAAGTTATTTTATTTTTAGGGCGGGTGAAATCGCGGAAACAGCTTGTCTTAACTTGATACATATTATAATGAAACATTTTTTACGGATTTATCGCGGTTTATTAAGATTTTTATAATTCCGACGTTTCGGATACTTTACAGCAACCATGGTCACGGGAGGACTGAGGTGTCATACGTCCTATCATTACAAAGTTATTCGAAACTACCCTATGATACATCAATATTTTGGTCAGTCCTATCTACGCAGAAAGTGCTAACTGTATCTTTAATCTGTGGCATATTATTACTTATGTTTTTTCTTTGTCTTTTTATCGCATTTCTTACATATAAAAGCTACCATGACTCGAAGTCCTTGAAAAGCTTCGATTTGGCTCAAAAGCCCCAAGAATGCGTGAAAATTTAAATACGATCGATACCAAAGAAAAACTCAAGGCCGTTCCCTTTGTATGTAATTCCGAATGCTGTGCTTTTTAAATGTATAAAATCTTTTGTTAGCTAATAAATCGTGTCATTTATGGGTGTGAATCCGGCATATTTACACGCTAGGCTCGGAGCCGGTCTGGGCGTGACCGATTGACCTCGATACCTGCTGTAAAATAGAGTAAGTACCATGTAAGGACGCTATTTCCCTATCCATACCAAAACGCCTTTTCTATTTTTTCTTACTTTATTTTAAATTCCTCTAGAGTTAAAAAGTGTATTTGTGTTAGTTGGATAAATCCCGATGGAATATAGTTAGCGTCAACTTTTAACACAAGTGAGTTTAAATATGACTAATGTCCAATCTTTTTTCTTTATGTGATAAGGAGGCGACCGAGCAGTCGTAGACATCCGCGCAACCCAAAGTTATGCAGCGGCGTTGCCCCCCTTTTCCCTATCCCCCCAATGGGGCACTGGAAACACACAAGCCATACGAAACGCGACAGCATAGCTGTCATTTGACGCCGGTGTTATGTTAGCCCAATTCGGCTGCAAAGCAGCCTGGCACTACCCTCACATGGCACTACCTATTACATGGCACTACTTCTTACATTGCACTACCTCTTATCGTGCACTACCTCTTATCGTGCACTACCTTTTACATGGCACTACCTCTTACTATCTTAACGCGAAAGGAAATAAAAAAGTGTCGGTACTATTGCCTGTCATGCCCTTCTTTCTAAAACTCAGCGAAGTTGTTTCACGAAAGAAAAAAACATGATGGCGGTACCCATGCAAAGATCATGGCACATCTACCGGTGAAGGTATACTAAGTTTATGAATTGCGAGCATTTATGAAGCACTTAAAACGGTCGTTACCTGGTAACTCACTTAATTTACCCATAGAATCTCAATCTTCGTACCCACGACCAGTCCACATCCCCAACACGGTTTAATCCTTGTCGTGGTGGTGGGACACAGTAGTTTAAGGTGAACCCAGCACCTTGGGCGAAGCAAATTGAACCGAGGGAGCTGCTCTTTGCTCTGACAAAAAGGGAGGTTGGGAGGGGTTGTTTTGTGGCGCGGGACAACCGCTCTGTGGAGGTAGTGTCGGTCCTTTGAGGGACTAGCCGTCGAGGTGCCCTGTTTGCTCAACAGATCCGGGGCACCTTACCAAAGGCGGCATTGGTGGCACTCGCCGGGTTTTAGTGGGTATAGCTGCGCCCCTCACCACCTTTCGAGCGCAGCGAGTCCCACTCCCCCGCGGGATGCCTCAGAGCATTTCCCGGCGTAAAAGAAAAAAAAACATAATCTCATTATATATTCCATTATTATTATCAAGATGTTTGTAATGGTCTTTCATATTTGACTAATCAGGAAATTTATGTCAAACGTGTGGCATATGTCACATTACATTAGATTAAAATATGTCACACACGTAGAGTCACACAGCATTAGTGTAATGCGACTTTGTTTCACTTTTGTTTGTTTTTTTTTTATAATTTTTACGCCATTTGTAATACTCAAAATTGCTGCGTGCATGTGGCGGTGGATCGTCCATTTTGATTTTATTGAAAGAGGACTATACAAATTTATCTCACATTGTAAGAGGTAGTGCCATTCTGCACGGCACGACCGGGGTGGTACTCACTCACATAACACCGGCGTTAAGTGACAGCTATGCTGTCGCGTTTCGTGCGGTTTGTGAGTTTCCGGTGGCCCATTGGGGGATAGGGAAAAGGAGAAAAGGAGAGCAACGCATCTGCATAATTGTTGTGCGGATGTGTATGGGCGTCAGTATCATAAGGCTCCGACTGCTTGTTTGCCCCCTTATGGTATAAAAAAAAAACATTTTCCTAGTTATTCTCAAATCAACGAACAACAACTCATTTACACACCAATTGAACTTATGAATTACAATATATTTTATATTGATCACTGAATTTCTTATTCTTCTCAGCTAGATGTAGAATTAGCAGGAGATTTAGGTTTCAATAAGCAACATTGTAAAGTACTATTATTATTGTTTTTATTTTTTACTTTGTCTATCTACTAGAAGTAGATTCTGACGAGCTGACACTATTATATCTGATCTAATTTTTTGTCACGTTTTGTTTAAGCCGATTGGTCGAGTCACTGTTTGACCGACTCGTCGACCGATTATTTGATGGACTGACCAAAAGACTGGTTGACTGATTGGTTGACTGATTGGTTGACTGCCTGGTTGACAAGCTGGTTGACTAATTGGTTAACCAACTGGTCGAGCACACGTTTTGTTTAAGCCGATTGGTCGAGTCACTGTTTGACCGACTCGTTGAGTGATTATTCAAATATCAATAGACTGGCCGAGCGACTGGTTGACAAACTGGTCGACTGACTGGTTGACCAACTGGTTGCACAACTGGTTGCCCAACAGATCAATCTACTGGTCGAGCAACTGATCAAGCAACTGGTGGGCCAATTGTTTATAAGACTAGTCGATCGACAGATTGATCGATGGACTGGCTGAATGATCGAGCGACTTATTGAACGATTAATAGGCTGGTTGACCGACTGGCCTGCGGCTATGCGGTTGTAAATTTTTTTCTTCTTTAATAACTTTTTTGACACACCTTAATTTCTGATAAACGAAAGAAGAATTTTAAAACTACCTTTTGGCAAAACAAAAATGTTTGAACTGTTAACAAATTTAATTTACATAACTCAATCATTCATGTTTGACGTCATCACATTAATGACATCATTGGCGTGACATTGAACCGATAATAGGAAAATCGATAGCGAAGACTGTGTACTACATTTTACATTCGTGTATCTATTATGTATAACTAGCAATATTATTACTACTCTGTCCACTATAGATCTTAGGCCTTTTTTGATGAACACCAAAACGATGTCAGCACGATAGCAACACTTAATATATTTTTTTTAAAGTTACTTATATGTAATTTTGGGAAACTGTCAAAAAACTATTAGGTAAAATGTCAACGTTGCCGAAAAACAAATTGCAATAAGGTCAAAAATATTCCATAACTGTCAAAAATGATATTACTATCAGATTTTGTAAATGCCACATTTTAGTAATTTGCTAAATAAATTCAATAAGGCTTTAGGCCACGTACCTTTCATCCAAACTATTTCACTAGATTGTGTAAGGGTTAACTGTAACTGGTACTGAATTAAATTATGAGATAATCTGATTTTAGACTTATTTATAATTGAAAACTATTTGGTCATTAGTTATTTGGCATGGGCTAACACATTTTTATTATTATTTTTTATTTTAATAATTGGGTACGCAAAAAGACTTCTGTGGCTCAATGGTTAGCGCGTTGGCGCTCAAGCCGGAGGTAGCGGGTTCGAATCCCGCAAGGGAACAAAAAAGTTTTCTGTGTTCCTGGATCATGTATGGATGTGTATTATATAATAAAAATCATAAATATAATATGTATATTATAAAGGTATTAAATATATTCCCGTAACACAAGTTCTTCGAGAACTTACCACGGGACCAGGTTGACGTGGTGCAAAAAGCGTTAATAGATTTTATACTATTACTAGCTGTTGCCCGCAGCTTCGCCCGCGTTAACATTTAAAATTTGAGGGGTTGACCACCCTTATTACTTAGGGGTATGAAAAATAGATAGTAGCGGATTCTCAGACCTACTGAATACGCATATAAAATTTGGTAAAAATCGGTAAAGCCGTTTCGGAGGAGTACGGTAACTAACATTGTGACATAGAAATTTTATATATAAGATATTAATTACATTTACGCATAGTAAAATGGTTGTTACAAAATGTCAAAATATATTTACAAATAATAATAACAGCAGGGGGTAGCACCAAAACTATTAAATTGAATGATTGAACATTTTCATTTTTTATACCTTGTTATTTTAACAGCCTAAAGTACATCGAAAAAACTATATAAATAAAAATGAATCGCCGAAATGTATGTAAAGTCTCCAGAACTACTGCACCAAATTAAATGATTCTTTTTTGGTGTGTAACGGCCAGTTGTTTCACCTGGTAGTAAGTGACAAGCGACGTTCATAGACACCAGCTACATCATTAGCAGGTGCGTTACCTTTCCCCACCATGGTTCAGGCCTTGACGTGCCGGTGGGGCTCAGTAGCCAAGGGTGAGCCTAGCACCTTGGCGAAGCTAATTGAGCCGAGGGGGCTCTTTGTACTCCTCTTATAAGAAGAGAGGACAAAAGAGCAGGGGGCAAGGGGTGAGGATGGGAACCTCACCCCATTCTGAGAGGAGAGGTTGTTCTGTGGTGCGGGACAACCCCTCTGTGGAGGTGGCGTCGGTCCCTTGCGGGACTGACTAGCCGTCGAGGTTCCCTGTCAGCTTAACAGATCCGGGGCACCTCACCAAGGCGGCACTGGTGGCACTCGCCAGGTTTTAGTGGGTAGAGCTGCGTCCATTTACCATCTTTCGGGCGCAGTGGGTCCCACATGCCCATTTGGGGAGACCCACTCCCCAGGCGGGATGCCTCAGAGCATTTCCCGGCGTAAAAGGAAAAAAAAAAAAAAGGTGCGTAATTACTTTCAAATATGAGTATGCTCTTTTATTGAAGGCCCCATGTCGTCATCAACATATCGCCAGAATAAGGTTCGCATAAAAAAATCCATCGATATGGGCATCCATTTTGGCCTTACCCAAGACCACGTTCAGTCAGGTTCGGCCATGTACGTTTCCTCACGAATTTTACTTCACTGGTGAGCAAGCCATGATCTCATGTTCAGGTGCACGTAGAAATTTAGAAAATCCGATTTCAATGCCTCACAGGGATCAGGATCGAACCCGGACCTCTTACTCCGCCTCTAGACCATCGTCGCTAAAAAAATATACATACCTTTGATGAATATGGACGCCTCCGCCTCAATCTCTCTGTAGCCCTCAACGCTGGCCTTGCAAAGGTACCGGCCCGACGTATGGGTGTCCACTGTCAAGGTCAGGTTTGAGGTCCGGCCCACCCGCTACAAACAAAGGTAACATTAAAACAAACTCATGGTACTAAGTTTGTAAATATTCTAAAACAAATTATACATTATGTTATCCTGAAATGTCATGTGAGGAACGTCTTATTCCCAAGGTATATCCATAAAGTGTGTCACACATAATCTGGTCGGTAGAAGAAAAATAATGGTGGTATTTAAAAGCCTGAGTCTTGTCTCTTAGAGGAAAGGTGGGAAAAAGTGCCTATATTCAACAGTTGATCATTCAACAACTAGCTGGTGCCCGCAGCTTCGACCGAGTTAACTTAAATTTACAGCCGTACCCGGATTGGTGATAATTATTCATTAGTATCATAACGATGAAATATTTTTAAAATTCGGTTTATTGGTTTTTTAATTAATTCGTAACCAACAAATATACTTCACTATGTTCTATGATAGATCATAACAAAGCCGATAGTGAAAACCGTATCAAAATACGTTGAGTAATTTAGAAAATATCGATAAACGAACATATTATCTACTCAAAAAGTGATTTTAATTTTATAATATGTAGAGATTGATAATGCTTTGGAAAAGAATAGAATACAAAAATGTTTATTTCAAGCAAAAAAATGCCCATCTAATAAATTTAATACAAGAATTTTTATACAATTATAGAATGTACCTGAAACCTTAAGATATAAATAATCTTTTTGTATATCGTTTTTGACGTGACGTCTTATAATTCGATGGAGCCGGCTGCACGAACGAAAAAACATGACTCATGCGTCGTTACCTCGCTCTGAGGCGTTCCATTTTCTTATGACGTTGTCACGTTCAACTATCGTCAGTAAACCGACTTTACAGAGAACCGATTTTTTACACCGATCCTTGGTTCCTTTATATCCCGTTGTATGATTTGCCTGAATTGGTAAAAACATACAGTCTCCGATGCTTATATACCAATAAATCTAAAAGGTTATTTTGATATGGTTTTCTAATGCTTACGCGAATTTCAAAATTATAATGATACAATTTTTACCAATTTTATCGCGGTTTATTAAGTTTTTACAAGCCCGACGTTTTTTACAACCATGGTCACGGGAGGACTGAGGTGTCATATGTCCTAACGTTACAAAGTTATTCGAAACTACCCTATGATACATCAATATTTTGGTTAGTCCTATCTACGCAGAAAGTGCTAACTGTATCTTTAATCTGTGACATATAATTATGCTTGGATTTTGATTTGATAATATTAATAATGGGATCCTAAGCAAGTAAGAGCCAGCCATCTTCTCTTTTGAAATTAGGATGTTTTTTAAATTTGATCATTTGGTTGGAATCGGTGTTCTCTTACGAGGATCTTTTAACCGACTTTAAGTCGGGACTAAGATCTTCTAAATTTGACTCTATTTTTTCAGTTTTGAGGTAAGTGGAACCGGAACTATGAAAGCTGTTCACTAAATTCATGGATTTATTAGCAATCGTTATGAAAAATTGCTTTATTTTTTATTTATATTATGAGGAAATGTGCTTACATATCTTCTTATTATGTCCCGAAAGACTGAAAGGGCACTTCCACCGCTACCTGAGAAAGAGTTGTAGCTTACCAGAACCATACTTCAAAATGCCTTATTCGTCTTATCCTGGAACCATAAATAGCGACCCTACTCGGCATATACTCAATTATTGACCCATTGGACACTCATGCTTTATGTTCTGTACTTTGACACTTCTCTGATTTTATGTGAAAGTTTTACATCCTTTATAATAAAACAATTTTTACGGATTTTATCGCGGTTTATTAAGATTTTTACAAGACCGACGTTTCGGATACCTTACAGCAACCATGGTCACGGGAGGACTGAGGTGTCATACGTCCTAACGTTACAAAGTTATTCGAAACTACCCTATGATACATCAATATTTTGGTCAGTCAATCAATATTTTACATTCTTTCTTAGTTGGATAGGCAAAGTGACAGGCGAGCTATACGATGGTCCCCACCATGGTTCAGGCCTTGTCGTGGCGGTGGGGCTCAGTATCCTAGGGTGAGCCCAGCACCTTGGGCGAAGCTAATTGAGCCGAGAGGGCTCTTTATACCCCTCTAATAAGAACAGGGGACAAAAGAGCAGGGGGCAAGTGGCGAGGACGGGGACCTCACCTCATTGTACTGTCCCGATATTGGGAGGGGTTGTTCTGTGGTGCGAAACAACCCTCTATGGAGGTGGCGTCGGTCCCCTGGAGACTGATAAGCTGTCAAGGTGCCCTGTTTGCTCAACAGATCCGGGGCACCTCACCAAAGGCGGCATTGGTGGCACTCGCCGGGTTTTAGTGGGTAGAGCTGCGTCCACTTACCAGCTTCCGGAGTGCCACAAACCCGCCTGGGGAGACCCACTCCCCCGCGGGATGCCTCAGAGCATTTCTCGGCGTAAGAGAAAAAAAAGAAAAGAAAGATAGGCCATAGATGAATTACCTTGACATCTACGGTCTCTTAAATCTGTATAATTGTATATTGTACCAACATGCTTTAGTGAATTATGATATTATGATAATCTCATGTAATATAAAATGGTACTTATAATATATATTGTAATTGGATATTTCTAGAGCTGCTAATGTATATATATTTCTAGAGCTGCTAATGTGTATATATTTCTAGAGCTGCTAATGTATATATATTTCTAGAGCTGCTAATGTGTATATATTTCTAGAGCTGCTAATGTATATATATTTCTAGAGCTGCTAATGTGTATATATTTCTAGAGCTGCTAATGTATATATATTTCTAGAGCTGCTAATGTGTATATATTTCTAGAGCTGCTAATGTATATATATTTAAATTATTCGAATATAGCTTCTTTTGAGGTTCCTATATCTTGAACCCAAATATTCCAATTCAGTTAATTTCATTAACTAAAACACACAGTCATCGGACGAACCCTCGCTCGCCGACTCGTGACTCAGCCACATAATTGGTAATAATGTCAACTGGTGACAAATAGTCAACGGTCGTTGACCTTTGCCAAGTTCTAAAAGGCGGGAAAACATTTATCAGTGAAAAGTTTTGCAATTATCTTCTTTCTTTCAGTCTATACTTGTGTGACCATAAATTCGTTTCTATTCTTACATTGATTCATAAAAAGGGTTGCATTAATTTATGTTATTGTGGAGTTAGGTACTTTTTTTTCCAACCTAATAAAGGTTTTTATTAGCAATTAAAATTAGCATAAGAAAACTGTCAAATTATGTCATTTTAAATGATGGTAAGTTGTGAATCCTATCATCAGGTTGATGATCATCACAAATTATATCATCATCATCATCGTTAGCCTCTTTCCGGCCACAGGACGGAGTCTATAATGGCTGACTAACACTCCGTCTAACTAAACGTGGCCTCCACTCTTGAATCTTGCAAATCATAAAATACTAGGTCACTATCGATTAAACTTCCTTTTATTTTAGCAACAAAGAATAAAGAATATGAATCTCTAGAAACTAAAAAAGATTAAGTGCTTTTTAACAAACAAATAACATAAAAAAAAATAATAGCGGCGAAAAATAGCACTATACAAAGCGCTTTTTTCACGGGTTGAAAATCCAGGCATATCCAGGAAACAGCGAGTTTAAAGTATAAATAATGTCCAGGAAGTAGTGAAAATATACGTAAAATGATCGCGTGCCCGATCTAGATAAGCCTAAGTGAATGTTTGCTATCGAAAAATATTAGCAAGTCATAATGTATAGTCGGAGCATTTTTTTATTATAGTATAAAAAACGTGAAAGAAAGAAAGAAAAAAAGACAAAACAACGTGAGGAAAAAAAGAAAGAAAGAAACATTTATTCGACACAAATAGAAAGAAAGAAAGAAAGATTTTTTTTGATTGCACAAACCCAAAAATAAGACCATTGTCTAGTGGCTTAGCCTTGAAGTGAGAGGTCTGAAAGGGTATTTCAAAATGTTCCTTGTGCACCTGATTGTGTCAAAATCGCTTGCTCAGCGGTGCAGGAGAACAGTGTTCGGAAACATACAATTCACACAGAAGTCTTCCACTCCGCATTTAGAGCATATTATGGCCTACACCCTACACCCAATATCGAGGAGACTGGGGACTAGTGCAACATATCAATATTGTTTAAAATTATGTTACATATCTAAATGGCGTTTATTGAGGGAGGTCTAGGTTCCCCACCGTGGTTCAGGCCTTGTCGTGGCGGTGGGACTCAGTAGCCTAGGGTGAGCCACTACACCTTGGTCGAAGTGAATTGAGCCGAGGGGGCTCTTTGTACCCCTCTTACAAGAAGAGGGGACAAAAGAGCAGGGGGCAAGCGGCGAGGACGCCCATTGTACTATACCGACGTTGGGAGGGGTTGTTCCGTGGTGCGGGACAACCCCTCTATGGAGGTGGCGTCAGTCCCTTGGGGGACTCACTAGCCGTCGAGATGTCCTGTTTGCTCATTACATACGGGGTACCTCACCAAAGGCGGCATTGGTGGTACTCGCCGGGTTTTAGTGGGTAGAGCTGCGTCCACTTACCAGTTTTTAGGCGTAGCGAGTCCCACATACCCGCGTGGGGAGATTCACTCCCCCGCGGGATGCCTCAGAGCATTTCTTCAGAGATTTTAAAATAATACTAATATTACTAAATTTGTCAAGCTATAATTTTTTTACATAAAAATATATATTTTCATAAATGTAGCTGACTGTACAATGAATTGCTAATTAGTAATAAACGTAAGCGTTTTAGGCAATGATTTGTACGGCAAATGTTTGTAAACTTTTAGCCATATAAAAACTAGGTTATAGATAAGAAACAAGTAAACATAGCATGCTAAAATAATAACCCCCTTAGTTTTTCGTTCTGCTTATGTGAACCTTTTTACATTAGAATCATGACTTTATTGACCACTGGCTATTCTTTCCTGACTTCAGATGATACTTTTTTTATGTCATAAGGAGGCAACTGAGCAGTTGGAGCCTCATGGTGACTATTAACGCCCATAAACATCCGCACAACCAGAAGTTATGAAGATGCGTTGCACTCTATTTCCCACTCTCCCCAAAGGGCTACCGGAAACTCACAAACCGCACGAAACGCAACAGCATGGTCGTATTGTTTTCTAATGTTTACGCGAATTTAACTCATTATAATGAAAAAATTCTTTTTTACGGATTTTATCGCGGTTTATTAAGATTTTTACAAGCCCGAAGCCGTTCTCAAAGAACGTATAGCTGATTTAAAATACCGTCGCTACACTAAGTCTACCATCTGTGTTTTTTTTTTAATTTAACGCCGGGAAATGCTCTGAGGCATTCCGCGGGGGGGTGGGTCTCCCCACGTGGGTATGTGGGACTCGCTGCGCCCGACAGATGGTAAGTGGACGCAGCTCTACCCACTAAAACCAGGCGAGTGGCACCAATGACGCCTTTGGTGAGGTGCCCCGGATCTAGTAAACAAACAAGGCACCTCGACGGCTAGTCAGTCCTGCAAGGGACCGATGCCACCTCCACAGAGGGGTTGTCTCGCACCACAGAACAGCCCCTCCCAACGTCGGGACAGTACAATGGGGTGAGGTTCCCATCCTCGCCCCTTGCCCCCTGCTCTTTTGTCCTCTCTTCTTATAATAGGGGTACAAAGAGCCCCCTCGGCTCAATTAGCTTCGCCCAAGGTGCCGACTCACCCTAGGCTACTGAGTCCCACCGCCACGTCAAGGCATGAATCTGTGAATATAGTCTTGACAAAGCTCGCCATTATATCAGATTTGATAAACCACAAGTCCTCGCAAAAGAACACAGATTCCAACCAAGGATGATCCGTGAGGCTATTGAAATTAAAAAACATCCTAATTTCAATAGAGAAAATGGCTGGCTCTTACCACCTGCTTGGGATCCCATTATTAATATTATCGAATCAAAATCCAAGCATAATATGTCACAGATTAAAGATACAGTTAGCACTTTCTGCGTACATAGGACTAACCAAAATATTGATGTATCATAGGGTAGTTTCGAATAACTTTGTAACATTAGGACGTATGACACCTCAGTCCTCCCGTGACCATGGTTGCTGTAAACTATCCGAAACGTCGGGCTTGTAAAAATCTTAATAAACCGCGATAAAATCTGTAAAAATTGTTTCATTATAATGAGCATAGCTGTCACTAGACGCCGGTGTTAGGTGAGCGAGAGGTTCCACCCTGGTTGTGCTAGCCCAATTCAGCTGCGTATCAGCATGTCTACCTCTTACTAGAACCTCTCCATGACTTTACACGAGGAAGTCTCTATTGGTGGAAAAAATGCGCTGTATCACGCGACCTTCCGAACGGGTACCATAATCTTGCTTATTTTCTCCATAAAATCGTGACTTACCGCTTACATCTCAGGATAGGCAATAAATGAGTTATCTGGACTAGTCCACTGAATTCGCCTATGTTCATGGGTGACGCTGACCACTAAGTTGTTCATCTATTAGTTTGCCTATCCATCGAACATAAAAAGCCTGTGGTAGATATAGGTATACTTACTAAATTAGTATCTTCTTCGTAATGAAGCCATCTTATTTCTGGAGCAGGGAACCCGTCCACATCACAGCTGAGGGTCACTTGCTTCCCTACTTCAGCTTCAACGTCCTTTGGCCGGTTTCGAAATGTCGGTGGATCTATTGAAAAACATAAATATATAGAAATACAAAATGTAGGTTGGTGTTCTTTTATGGATATTGTATTATTATGGATGCTGTTAATTTGAATAAATGTTTATTACTATTATCTCTATATTTATTAATACTATTATTATTATCAATACCTAGAGCGCCTTGATTAAGTTAATTCTTTTTTTAAAGTCTTAAATTCACTACGCATTATGATATAGTTTGGTAAAATCGTTGACGAATATCCCGCGATCTTTTAACTGGTATGGCCTGTTTTCAGCGTATCCAATTCGATCAACCAAATCAGGAATTTCAAAATCAGCATCAAACTATCTTTGAATAACTTTAAATCTCCTTAAAGTGATGCGTTGCATAAGTTTACAATAGCTAGGTCAAGTAAGGTAAGCAATCACAAAACTAAGTATTTTAAGTTGTACGTCACAGAAGTATGATTAGATTACACTTTATAAGCCGTCTTAGCGTTCTCTGAAAGAGGCCTGTATAGGAAAACCTTCGCAAATAATTTGAGATAGCTAATTAAAGATACTAAAAGATTATAAATAGAAAGAATCATATACATACATGTAACCTCTAAAGTCTCTGTCTCTTCGCTTTTTCCGACTTCATTGAAGACCATACATTTTATAACCACACCATTATATTCTCTTGATACATTCGTTATTTTCTGCAACAGGAAAAATAAATATTATCATTCGATTTATAAATAATATCATTACTAAGAAAGAAATAAATAATTAAAATAATATATATAAATATTATCACATAGAAATAAATATTATCATTACTAACAAAATACGTTCATATTTTACATAACATAAGTATATAAAATCATTAAATTGTGGAACAAAATTCATCTCTGGGGAAAACATAAACTTGCTGAATTTCATAAGATATCGTGCACGGTGGAATCAATTTTTCCGCGATCTGAGTTCAGGAATTTTTATTTTGCAGCGCTGCAGAAACGATATTGAAGCTCTGAGGGATCATCAAAATGTGATGCTTGCAATTATTGTACAGCAATAACGTTTTAATCTAGGATTATCTTGTATATGAATGTTTTTGAGTTTTTTTTTTTTTGCCTAACAGTCTCCAGTTGATATATTATTTCCTAAAACGCATATTATTAAAGAGAAGGAGGAGTTAACGAGGACAAGGAAAAATCCGTGGCGTTTGGAGAGCCTTGGAATAAATATTTTGGAACAAGTGTCGACAAGTGTGAACAAGTGTATACGGGTTAAGATTATATGGTCACTATTAACTCATGAAAAACTCAGAGCAGTTACCAAGATGTGGAGAACCACACCTTGGTTCAGGCCTTGTCGTGGCGGTGGGGCTGAGAAAGTGAGCCCAGCACCTTGGGCGAAGCTAATTGAGTCGAGGGGGCTCTTTGTACCCCTCTTATAAGAAGAGGGGACAAAAGAGCAATGCGCAAGGGGCGAGGTCGGGAACTTTACCCCATTGTACTGTCACGACGTTGGGAGGGGTTGTTTTGTGGTGCGGAACAAGTTCTCTGTGGAGGTGGCGTCGGTCCCCTGAGGGACTGACTAGCCGTCTAGGTGCCCTGTTTGCTCATTAGATTCGGGGCACCTCACAAAAGGCGGCATTGGTGGCACTCGTCGGGTTTTAGTGGGTAAATCAGCTTTCGGGCACAGCTAGTCCCACATACCTGCCTGGGGAGACCCACTCCCCCGCGGGATGCCTCAGAAAATTTTCCGGCGTTAAAGAAAAAAAAACAATATTCTGCCTGTAGCCTGCGTAAAACCCAGATTAAGTTTTATGTCAAAACTTAATTTGACTTACTTAGACCATTAGACTATACAAAAATTTCATGGACAATCTGATATTTTATATTACCGATATAGTATCAATATACCAACAACCTTGCACGATATTATTAGCCACTTTGGTGAGAGGTTCTTGGTGTTTTACAAATAACACTGTATACAAAATTGAAATGCTTTTTAGCGATAGTTACAGATAATATTTTTTAACCGACTTCAAAAAAAAGAGGAGGTTCTCAATTCGTCTGTTTTTTTTTTTTTTTTTTTTTTTTTGTATGTATGTGACACGATATCTCCGCCGTTTGTGAATGGATTTCGATGGTTATTTTTTGTTTGAAAGCTGGTGTTTCCAATTTGGTCCCATATTAATTTTATTAAGATTTGACAAGCCGTTTTTTAATTATTCCCAATAATGCCTATTTGTTTGGTTTGTTTACCTTGATGATATGATCATTTTATTACGTGTCGATGTAACAATTGTATAGGATGCTTTGGTAGCACACCATAGTATGTCGCGGTCATCGTAATCATCATCATCATTACCATCACCATCATCATCATCATCATACTTTATCCATCCACTGCTGAACATGCCTCCTTCAATGAACACCAAGACGACAAATTTCGGAATAACTAAAAATTAAGAAATAAAAACATTTTACAAAAAAATTAAACCGACTACAAAAATACTAAACTAAAAATAAAATAACAGTTTCATTAATGTTTGTGCTTACAACATATAATCAACTTAATCTTCTACTTATGTACAAACTTTGCGTTTACCACGTCATTATAGTCACTTTTGGAGTCGGTGTCGTATTTGTTGCTGTACATTACCTACCTACCTACCTTGGCTGACACCAACTCCAAAAGTAACTATAATGACGTGGTAAACGCAAAGTTTGTACATAAGTAGAAGATTAAGTTGATTATATGTTGTAAGCACAAACATTAATGAAACTGTTATTTTATTACTTTTTAGTTTAGTATTTTTGAAGTCGGTTTAATTTTTTTTGTCTAGTCGATTTAATATAATATAGTGTACTTACCAATTCGGAACTGTTGCCAACTACCGTCTCATTCATGACCCACTTAAACGTGAGATTATTTGGGTTCGCATCGGCTGTACATGCTGCAAAAAATAATATATAAAATAGTTATAAAATTATTATAGCATTGTAACCGAGGTATAGTAGTAATTTATAGTATAGAAATACGAGAGACTCGTGGAGTTGATATAAGCCCAGACATGTCAATAGCAGCAGACATGTTTGTGAAATTTACTTCTATATAAATGGAACTCCGTATATAAGCGATCGATATACTGGTATACTCTATGATCGCCTCGAAAGTTAGCATTATGCTATAAAGAACATTTTCTGGCGATCTACCTGTTTGTAACTTGTTATTAGAAGCTAAGAATTAACCTTTAACTATGGACGTGCGGTCTCATAGGCCGCTTGCAGTTTGTGATGCTCGTGCCCCCCTCCTCCCGTGGACCCCACGGGTATGCCAGCCTCAGTAGCTTCGGTTTTAGTGGTAAAACGACCGTTGAGAGTAAAGATTACGTCGCCGCCTGAATGTTGCGTGAGTAATTTCGCTTTATATTTTGAGTGCGGTCCGTGAGACCGCACGTCCACGTTTGTGTTATAAATTTACGCTGGCGGTGATTTTGTTAGTTTTAAACAAAAATTTCAAAAAACGATCAACCAACGACGGTAGGCAAATCAAAAGGCCCACCAAAGATAAAACGAAAGACGACCCACACTTGTGTAGGCTGTAAACAGTCAATATGCCTACAATGCTCTAAGCCGCTATGCAAAGATTGCCTATATATATGACCAAGTTGGGTCCTTGTCGAAATTTTTATGTATAGTTTTCAGAAGATTGTGTTATGCTTTTTATATTCTTTGTTCTTTACATTTTATTTTAAAAGATGTTAAAACAAAAAAAAAATCCTGTGGTAATATAACTATAAAGTGATCTCCAGCTAAAAAGTCTGAAAAGTGCCTTCGATTGTTATATCGTTAGATTTAGTTTAAAATAAATACATTTTTCATTGAAATTACATCTTTTATTTACATTTAGTAAATCTTGTAAGGGATAAAAACAAAAAAAAACAAAATACTTACTCATAAAGATAGAAACCAGCCCATAAAGATAGCGGTCTGTGAGACCGCACGTCCATAGTAGTGTAACAAAAATGGAACGTCCATAGTTAAAGGTTAAGATATATTAATATTTTCTAAGACTGACGTTGAAAAGTTCCAGTATAGTTTGGAGAATATTTAAGACTTTTACCTATTACAACATCAGCTCCCTCGGGCACCCTTCTACCAGATTTCACGTGGATCTTCACTTTGGGTGCATATTTCACCTGCCAAAGAAATATTACAGTAAGAATACAATTACGATTTCAATGAATCTCGCTCTCACGCAATTTTTTTTAAATAGTTTAGTATTGTAGCTCTAGCATCTGATACTTTATCGACATTTATTATCTAGCTTGAAAATAACTTATGTTGCAAGCGTTTGAGACATTTTATGCTTCTTTTTTACTTTTTTCCAGATACTTAAAACTAGGAGGATTAGAACTGGCTTTAAGATCTATAATTAATTATAATTTCAGGGTAGGCAACGTGTTTACATCGAAGTCTGTTTCAAAGAATCCAGCTGTAGCCGGAAACATTACATTTTCGGGTTCAACAGAACAACGTCGTGCAACACTGATTTAGCTTTGCTTTCGAAGTATGATTTAAGGTGATAATAACGATAAAGATGAAAAAGATCAAAATGATGATAATGATCAGAATAAACATGATGAAGATAATAAAGTATTCTTTAAGATGATAATGACCATAAAGATGATAAGAATCAAAATGATGAAAATGATCAGAATGAACATGATGAAGATAATAGAGAATAAATTATTCTTCTCTAGTTCAAATAGAATGGATAAACAGACAATAATTTAGCATGTAGTTGTTGTAAATTACAAAAAATAAACAATATTTTATAGCCAGTTAAAGCTGAAAAACGAAGTGAATCCAATAGATTAGTCTGCAGCTATTAAAATGCAGCTCAAAATATATTATTCCAGCATTTTATGGCTAAGCCGCAGCGGTCTCCATATTTATGGTTTCGTTTTTATTACACATAGTAATGATTTTTTTGTCCAGTTCTATTGAATTGAATTACAGTGTTACATATTTATGTATGTTTGACAGTTTTATTAATTTGATTGTTTAAACTATTCTTGCATGTTTTACTCATTTGAGAGTTTTATTACAGTCGCCATTTTTTTTTGAAGAGGGTATTGTATTATATTGTAGGGATTGGCAAGTGATAAGCGACATCCATAGACACCCGCTACGCTAGAGGATGAGCATGTGCGTGGCCTGCTTTTCAAATAAGAGTATGCTCTTTTTTTTTTAAACGCCTGGAAAGGATCTTTGATGGTAAAAATTTACAAATAATAATTTGCTAAAGTCCAATGTCACTAAAGCCATCCATTTTTAATCGTCTAAATTAATTTTGATAGGCAAGATATTTTCTTGTAACTGATCGGCCGCTATAGCTTTCTTTTAAGCCTATATAGACCTCCTGCAGTAGTGAGTAGACTGAGTTGATAATGATGATGATAATGATGATAATGATGATGATAATGATCATGATAATAATGATAATCATGATGATAAGTCTAGAATTAAGTTTTAACTGTCAAGGATCTCAAAGATGGAAATGAATCTATATTACCTTAGTATTTCATGAATCTCAAGGATTGTTGAATCTTGCTGTAAAGTTATGTAAATCTGTTTATAAAGTTCCTTCAATCACCTCTAAATTATTGCGGGTAATCTATCACCGCTTTAGCTCAAATCTATCGAGAGTTCCACCAAAGTCATTTGTCGATGAAAGCCTCAACTTTAGTGATCTTTCAAGGATTTTTATTATCAGCAGTCCTTTTTCAACATTGGCATTGGTACAAAAGGTAACGTTACTTTTTTGTGGGATAGGCAAATGGAGAGACGATGATAAGTGGTCAGCGCCACCCATAAACCTTAATAGATAAACCTGTAACCAGCCCAGCCGACTCATTCACGTGTTGCTTATATATATGCTTTGTGAGAGGGAGTTCCATGCTGCTTTGCAGCCGAATTGGGCCAGCAAGACCGGAGTAGTACCTCTCGCTCAAATAACACCGGCGTCAAATGACAGCTATGCTGTCGCGTTTTGTGCGGTTTGTGAGTTTCCGGTGGTACATTGGGTGGATAAGGAAATGGAGGGTAACGCATCTGCATAATCTCTGATTGTGCGGATGGGTATGGGCGTCGATAGTTGCCAAAGGGCTTTTACTGCTCGTTTGACCTCCTATGCTATAAAAAAACCAGAGATGGTAAGTTTCAGTACCAGTAATTTCACTGCCCGTACTTCTATCCGAAACACAACAAATCAACTTCTCGGCAATATAATATATTATATATAATATAAAATAAATAAGCATCCCTTTGTACCCCTCTTATAAAAATAGGAGACAAGAGAGGAGGGGGCACAAGGTGCGAGGATGGGAACCTCACCCGTGGTGTTTTGTGATGCGGGACAACCCCTCTATGGTGGTACACGCACCACAGCGTCTTGTCGTTGTGGTGGGGCTCAGTAGCCTAAGGTGAACCTAGCACCTTGGGCGAAGCCAATGGATGGAAATGAACCGAGGGAGCTGCTCTTTGTACCCCTCTTAAAAGAAGAGGGACAAAATAGCAGGGGGGACATGGGGCAAGGATGGAAAACTGACTCCATTGCACTGTTCCGACGTTGGGAGGGGTTGTTATGTGGTGTGGGACAACCCTTCTATGGTGGAGGAGTCCCATATACCCGCCTGGGGAGTCCCCATTCCCCCGTGGGATGCCTAAGAGCATTTCCCGGCACAAAAGAAAAAAAGGGTAGTGATACCCACACAGACAGAGCGTAGCACAACCACAAGCACCATCCTACCGATACTAATATCTATGCAACTTATTGTTTGTAATTCATTAGTTTTTTTTTTTTTTTTGTTATCGCAGGGAAATCTTTTTGCGCATGTAGCCTGGATCTCGGGTAGATCCTAACCCTATGTGGGACTCGCACCTGGGAGTGCCCTACCCGTAAACTAAAACCACTGCGAGCGCCTTCAGCCGCTTTAATTTGAGGGTCCCGGATAGGCGTTCAACAGGATCACCTCAGCGACAGGCTGGCCCCGGCGAAGGCCAGACTACTCCTCTTAAGGGGGGCTGCCCGGCTGCTTGGGCAGTCCCCGCGACGTCGTGTCATACTGAGCCCAGGTTCCCATCCTGAACCCGACACGAGCACAGGGGCGTTACTGGAGGCGCATTAAGTAGCGCCTCCTGCGCACCCAATTCATTATTATCATGATAATGATGATGATTATGATAGTTATATAAATAGTTTCAGGCTCGAAATTAGATATTTAATATTATTATATTTCACATAGAAATAAATCTATAAAAAAACGTATTTTATTCGTTCTTTATTTACGTGAAGAAATTTATATAATATATAACAGCATACGTTGGTAATATTTTTCTAAATCACACCCAACAGGTTTTTTAATTAGACCATAAAATCGGGGTTGTTAAAAATGGCCGCATCACAAGGGCCTGATGAAGACATAATAAATATTCAATCGAAAAAAATACCGTGAACATTTATATGTCATGATCATTAAAGTAAGAAATGGTCGCATTGGGGGGCAGCGATCACGAAACTGGACATGTGACTATAAAAAGTAATTGGGGTGCCCCCGTAAAGGGTTTTATGACCGTCAAAATACATGACACAAAGTACTTTTGCAATAAAAACGGCGGTTGCGAAATTTATGCCACGTTTTATGAGAGTGAGATTAGGTCACGGATGATTTCTGACATTTGACCCAACGTATAAAATTTGTTTGTGGATTCAAATAGTGGATGCTATTTTATACTTAAAGCGTGAAAAAATACTTTAGGAAACAAATTTTCTTAAGCTTAGGAAAGTAAAAACTAACTTCAAATCCAATTTAATAACAAAAGAACTGAAACAATTCAGATAAAACATAATATTATCTAAGAACCATTTTTAGAACGAGACAGATAGAAGGACGACTGTCACAATAATAACACTTTTTTTCTTTTTTAACCCCCAGCGGTTCTATTTTTATCCCCTGCAGTAACTGTAGTGTTAGTGTAAAATAGAAACAGATTCACAGCTTCGGTATTTAAAATTTAGAAACATGATAATTATATAGGAAATCCACCATAAATTCAGTAGGAACTATCTGTGACTTTTTATACTTAACTCGACCACATTCGACTGTTCAAAAGATAACTACCTAGAGGTCACCCACCGATCGAAATTCGATCACAATAAATAAAATGGAATGATTTTTTTAGAAGAGGGGGCAATCGGACATAATCCACCAACCTTCCCATGCTCCTACCCAGCTCTCGGTATACGGAGTGAAAGGCGGGAGATGTACGGGGTACATCTGCTTATACGCTCTCTTCCCCCGTACAATTCTTCACTCCCTACAAATCAAAAAGCACTCTCGCAAACGTCCCGAGCGTCACTCTCCCCTTTCTGGGGCTGACGACTTCACATCACGACGGTGACGGCACGGCAGTCCGGGTGTGTCAAAGTTGCAGCTACGATGTCATCTCAGTCACACACTTTCGAGAATGGTACATTGGTTTAGCGTTAATAACTTGCATTTAAATAGTAAAAAAACTAAATGCATAAAATTTTCCTTGCCAAATGTTAAGCAACTGCAAACAAATGTACTCTTAGACAGTGAAAACTTGGAATTGGTGGACTCCACAGTTTTCCTAGGAATAACTCTAGATCTTAAGCTGCAGTGGGGTCCCCACATAGCTAAATTGGCGAATAGACTCAGTTCAGTAGCATATGCAGTGAGAAAAATAAGACAGTTTACTGATGTAGATACAGCGCGAATAGTATATTTTAGCTACTTTCATAGCATTATGTCTTATGGCATACTTTTATGGGGAAATGCAGCCGACATAAACAACATTTTTGTGCTGCAGAAGCGGGCTATTCGTGCAATTTACAAGTTGCCTCCCTATTCATCTTTGAGAGAAAAATTTAAAGAAATAGGAATTCTGACTGTCACCTCTCAATACATCTTAGAAAATTTACTGTATGTCCGTAAAAACATAAATGAATTTTGTAAGAAAAGTGATATTCATAGTAGGAATACACGTAATAGACACAGGTTACATGCACCAATGATTAGACTTTCGAAAGTAAGCAATTCTTTTAAAGGCAACTGTATACGCTTTTACAATATGATCCCAGAAAACGTTCAAAAGCTCTCCATAAAAAAATTCAAAAAAGTTGTTAAAGAACGTTTGTGTGGTAAAGCATATTATAAAGTAAAAGATTTCATGGAAGATACGACACCCTGGGAATAAGGCGTTCCTCCCGGGCATTTCAAGATAAGATGTTAAAATTGTTATTAATATAATATATTATTTGAAAAGATTAGTTCCACTGAGTTTGTTTCGCCGGTTCTTCTCAGTGGGCTTACCTTGGAACCGGTGGTAGATTCAATTGACGTTCAAAAAGATACTGTATTAGTACTATTTTGAATAAAAAAAATTTGATTTTGATTTGATTTTGATTTTAATTTGAGTCCTTCGTTTGTGCCATCTGTGCGCGAACATCCGAAGATGGCTGAAGTTGTTCTCCGTGGCAGTCAGGTCCTCGTAGTAATCACCAGAGGATTAGCAGGTGGGTTGCCGGAAGGTTGCCGGCCTTTCAGATATGAGTATGCTCTATTTGAGCATACGCATATCTGAAAGGCCGAAGTTTGACATTACCTAAAACTAATGCTTGAAAACTTCTTTGTAAAATAAACATTAAACGTCATCAAATCACGTGTGCGTATTGTAGTGTGTGTGTGACATTTTATTTAATAGTTTAATGTGTTTATAATGAATATAAAATAAAATAGTTGCTTTCTCAACTCCCTCTACACTTACTAATTTCAAATTGCTCCGATTGCGCAATCCCATTAAAAGGGGTAAAAAGGTTTTTGCTTTACGTATTAATTTATATATATTATAGAGGTAAGATTATAAGTTTGGGTGCAGTGTCAATCAAGCAGCAAATCAAGTGACATATGCTTTTAAAAAAGGCGAAGCTGCGGCAAACAGAAAAAAACCAACACATGGTAAAACTCCAACCGCCGACACTTTTTCAGAGGTAAGATTATTTGGTTCATCAAACATGTGCCTGTTAAATCTACCTCTGCCTCAATAGTCTCCTTACAAATCAAATACGAGATTAAGGCAAACCAATTTGGCTTTGTAAAGGATCAGGCTGCAAACAATGAGGCCATCGCACCATATGATAATAGGATACCGATCCGAGACCAGTTAGCGGATACAATAGTTTAATATAATCAAGCAGCGATACATAGTTTAGTAAGGAAATTAAAGCAAGATCTCAAACACCATGAATACACCGGTGGAAGGAATCCGCGCCTGCATGGGTACCACCATCCTGGATATTTCTTATATCACAGCTTTGTTGTTTTCGAGAAGCAAGGCAAGGCAAATACTAGACTAGATTCCAGGTATAGCACTCATAGTGGTAGAGCCATATAAGTGTAGCTCAAGGGTGCGTTTTAGAGTGACAGCATATCCCTAACCCTAGTAAATTCTCTTTTAATATAATTATATACTTTTCTTAAATACACCAATATTGTGTTATAATAGTCTTTTAAATTAGTTATCCTCGGACCAAGACTTTACAGGCTTATCATCTTACATCTCATACTAGACAACTCAAGAATTATTTGCCTTTTTTAATCCTGTCTACGTATCATCGCTTCGCAGGGCTCAGTCGTCTCTAATTCCAGGATTGAACCCAGAACCGATCCCTGTGGGACACCGCACCGACTCGCCACCACTCTACGGATCCACACCGGTCCTACCAGTTCCTCCTCTCGGAGAGGTACCTCTCCAGGAATGATTTGTCTAGAGTAGCCTCAGGTGAAATCGTTTGTGTTCATGGGTGATTAGCATGTCTCTAAAATATACACATATAAAATAAACAATAAAAATCATTTAAGAGTATATTCCGTTAACTATTAGCCGAATCTAATAATGATATTTATAATGACGTCAACAGCATTGATGATTATGATGATGATGATTATCCGAATGATGATAAGAACGAAGATGTTGATGATTATAATCAAAGTGATCATGATTGATGAACACTGAAAACCCACCCTACATTCAATCAAACATATTGAACGGAGGAAAACAAAGCTTAAACAATTTCTCGGTTCATCGATCTTAAGAGCTTTTTGGGCCTTTAGAAGTCCACAATCATCGGATACTGAAAAATAGATCATACGAAGTTTTCAAAGTTTTTATTCTGGTCACGTAAGAGCTTTTGTAGCGGTTTGTTGTATTATGTATATTAGTGAAGTTTCTTTATGGCTTGTAGAAATGGTTATTGCTTTTAGCTCAACTTCAGACTCTTACAAGTGGCTTAATGTTCAGCAGACAGGAATTTCTTGGTATATCATTTCTTTTACGGTATGTAACAATGGCGTTTGAATTTCATGATAAGGTTAAGAAAGAGCGAAATTTAACAAGATAATAAGTTGGATGCGCTGTGCCGCGTATTACTTGTTTCTCCTGTCAAACAGCTTCCTGTGTTTCGGAGAGAAAGGCAAAAGGCCGATTACACCGAGACTTAACATCTAATGTCTCGAGATAGGCAACACATAAATGTATTATGTTACTTTTACTGGGCTAGTTACAAGTAAACTCGTGTATGTTCATGGGTGGCGTCGACCACTTACCATCAGGTGGCACGTCTACTAGTTTGCTTATCCAACTAACATAAAAATAAAAACATAAAATATTTTTTTTAAAATATGAGAACATGGTTAATTGTGTAGGAAGGCAAAACGGAATAAAAGTTGGTAGTAATTGTATGTTACAAGGAGGCAAGCTTGCTGTCGGAGCCTTATGGTGACTACTGTCGCCCGTACACATCCGTATAACCAAAAGTTATGCTGCCCTCCTTTTCTCTATCCCCCCAATGGGCCACCGGAACTCACAAACCACATGATACGATGCATACCTAGGTACCATCCTGGTCATGCCGGCCCAATTCGGCAGCATGCAACAAGGCACTACCTTTTACTTTTTTATGTAGTATATGACGTTTAGACGTATTACTGTATTAGACGGACACGCCCCGATTGGCTATGGCTTAAAGAGTAACTTATTTTGTACAGTTGATGTTTAATTTTTTTTCGATATGCGGAATCCATACTAACGAAGAAAGTTTAAATATATTTGTATATCTGTAAGGAAGAAACTCAAAAACCACTTCACTGATTCTTTTTCCATTAGAATACTACGTCAATTTGTCTTAGTAATATTAACTTAAAATTATCACATCCAAACGGCTGCAAACCAATGGGCATGGGCAAAGCTGCGCTCTAACGCTAGTATTTTATATTCTGGAATATCTAATATACGGAATATTAGACAGAGTACAGGATAAATTTGCAGGAATATAAGGATAAATACAAGTAAATAGGCTGGGGGTTTTCGGCACGTGAGCAGGAAATTTGACGATTCTTCCTCACGTAACAAAGTACAAGTTACAATCTGCCTTAGCCCATCAGAAAATTCCAAATAATAATACTGTTTTTATAAATATTTTACTTTACTGGGACAAGCAAATGGGCAAACGGGACACCCGATTGTAAGTGATCAGTGATACACATGAACATAATCAAATTCACCTTTTTTTTTTCTTTTTCGCCGGGAAATGCTCTGAGGCTCCCGCTGGGGAGTGGGGACTCGCTGCGCCTGAAAGATGGTAAGTGGACGCAGCTCTACCCACTAAAACCCGGCGAGTGCCACAAATGCCGCCTTCGGTGAGGTGCCCCGGATCTATTGAGCAAAGCACCTCGACGGCTAGTCAATTCCTCAAGGGACCGACGCCACCTCTACAGAGGGGTTGTCCCGCACCACAGAACAACCCCTCCCAACGTCGGGACAGTGCAACGGGGTGAGCTTCCCGTCCTCGCCCCTTGCCCACTCCTCCCCTCTTCTTATAAGAGGGGTACAATAGCAGCCCCCTCGGTTCACTTGGTTTTGTCCAAGGTGCTGGTTTCATCTTAGGCTACTGAGCCCCACCGCCACGACAAGGCTTGAACCGTGGTGGGGAAACAATTTCACCTGAGACCAATTCTGGGTAACCCACAATTTCACCCTCAAATAACGCTCCATACCTAGATAAACCATCCAGGCTTTCGAGATTCGAAAATGTATGATCGGCATGACAATATGTACCTACAATCTTAATTTTTGCATACAGCATAACTTTTAAGCAACCACTAAAAAGGTAGTATATATACCTAGGTAACACTGAAAATGTTTAGAAAATGAAAAACGGCTTAATGTAGAAAGTTGCCAATACTTTTATTGTTTTTCGAAGTAATATCCGTTTCTTTCTACACATCGTCGCATTCGATGGAACCACTGAGAAAAGCAGTGGGCCCATTCTTCCTTAGGAGTCTTTTCTATGACATTTTCGTACGCTTTCACCGCATCTTCAGGGCTCGTAAAGCGAATACCTCGAATTTTATCTTTCGTTCTTGGGAATAAATGAAAGTCGCAGGGCGCCAGGTCAGGACTGTAAGGCGGATGACTCATTATCTCGACACCTGCCATAGTCAAATATTCAACAGTCCGTTTTGCGGAGTGCGCTGAAGCATTGTCGTGGTGAAGGAGGATCCTGCTTCGAGGGCGCTGCTGTCGAATTTTTTCCAAGACAACAGACAAACAGCGATTGACATACCAGTCTGCAGTAACTGTCCTTCCATCTTCTAGCACAACTGTCGCGAACTGACCTTTCCGACCAAAGAATGAGGCAATCATCTTTTTTTCTTGACTTCTTCCTTTCTTTACCTTAGTTGGCCGATCCTCGAAAGGAAACACCCACTGAGCTGATTGTCTTTTGGTTTCAGGTTCGTAGCAATATATCCATCTTTCATCACCTGTGATGATGTCAAATACAGCATTTGAGTTACCGCCGTTGAACTTATCAAACATTTGGCGACACCAGTCCATGCGGAGGCGTTTCTGGTCGTCGGTTAAAGTATGGGGAATCCATCTGGTACAAAGCTTCCTGACGCCTAAATGTTCGTGTAATATTTTTTGAACTTGACTCATACCAATGCCTAGGCTTGACCGTATCTGCTGATAGGTCACTCTCTTATCTTCCTCTGTCATGCGTCGCACAGCACTGATGTTATCTTTAGTAGTCGCTGTTAAAGGACGTCCCTCACGCCGATCATCACTGAGATTGCTACGTCCACGCTTAAACTCGTTAAACCAATTGTAAATAGTGGCACGAGATGGGGCTTCATTAAAAAATGCTAATCGCAGCCTATCATAGCTTTGTTGTTGAGTAAGCCCACAACGAAAGTCATAATAAATCATTGACCGAAAATTTTCTCGCGTTATGTTCATTTTCACGTGTAACAAGAGTTTTAGATTTGCCGCCAATTCACAAAAACAAATGACAAATGAATGCAATATACTAACATTACGTTACCAAAGAGTTCTAAAATTGAAATTCAAAAAAAGTTTTCATTTTCAATGTTTCTAACTGGCCAGTTCTAAAAATTTTCAGTGTTACCCACGTACATGCAGTTGCTAAGCAGCTAACTACCAGTGACTATCCTCATTGCTTTTTAATACCTTTTTTTTTTCTTTAACGCCGGGAAATGCTCTGAGGCATCCCGCGGGGAAGTGCGTCTCCGCACGCGGGTATGTGGGACTCGCTGCGCCCGACAGCTGGTAAATGGACGCAACTCTACCCACTAAAATCCGGCGAGTGCCACCAATGCCGCCTTCGGTGAGGTGTCCCGGATCTAGTAAACAAACAGGACACCTCGATGGCTAGTCAGTCCCGCAAGGGACCGATGCCGCCTCCACAGAGGGGTCGTTCCGCACCACAGAACAACCCCTCCAACGTCAGGACAGTACAATGGGGTGAGGTTCCCATCCTCACCCCTTGCCCCCTGCTCTTTTGTCCCCTCTTCTTATAAGAGGGGTACAAAGAGCCCCCTCGGCTCAATTAGCTTCGCCCAAGGTGCTGGGCACACCCTAGGCTACTGAGCCCCACCACCACGTCAAGGCCTGAACCATGGTGGGGTGCTTTTTAATACCTACCACAGCACTCGGAGTCCTCAAAATTAATCGAGCCATTGCACCCATAATAATAGTATTACTTGACAAAAACTAGAGACTTTGTATAGCAACGCGTTAAAACTGTTACACTACGTTAATAGTTCATTAAACTAAATAGTACACTTTATTTGACCACTAAAAGTAAATGTAAGGTCAGCAGCAAAATGACTGTAATATTGTTGTAAACGGTACATTGTATAATAAAGCTGCTTTCTTTCGCTAATTATTTTTTATTTTATTATTCTATGCTATCAATAGGGCAGTGTCTTGATTACGCGATATTCTTGAAATGTGGTCTTGGAGACGGCTCCTGAAGATACCTTGGACAGCATTCACCGGTGGGAGGGAAGCGCTGTGCCGCGCTCCCGGCTGCATAGGTACCACCATCTTGCTTGTTTCTCCCGTGAAACAGCTTCGCTGTGTTTCGGAGAGAAGGGCAAGACAGGCAGTGTAATTACTGGCACCGAGACTTAACATCTTATGTCTCAGGATAGGCAACACATAAATGAGTTGCTGGGCTCGTTCCAGTTATACTAGTTTATGTTCAAGCGCGACGTCTACCATTTACCATCAGGTGGTACGTTTGCCATATACCTATCCAAGTAACATAAAAAAAGCATTCCGTACAAAAAAAAATATAGTAAAAGAACACGCATCAAAGATAGGCTTTTGTTGATTGTGTGACAGTTCCACAGTTGAGTGCTTCCGCAATGCCTCTAGAGAGAAGCGGCGTTGCTTGAACGGGGACCAAGAGCCACCATATACTCAATTAATACCATCGACATAGCTACGACCGCAGTAACAAGAGTGTACTACTAAGAAGAATCCTCGTCTACACTATGGTTTATAAAGAAAATGAAATATTATTCGTATATCGAAGACGATCTCCGTGGACGGTCCGTGTTGGATGCGAGTGGCAAGGAATCGGTCGTCTTGGCGTTTTTTGAGGGAGGCCTATGTTGGGCAGTGGACGAACAGAGGGATAATGAAGATGATATCGAAAGTAGCTATACTTTTTAGAGTTCCGCCAAAAAATGACAAAACGAAACCCTTACAGAATCACCTCCGTCCGTGTCTCTTTAACTGTCTGGCGGCGTTAGCTAGAGCACAAAGTTGCGCTAGGGCGCACTTAGCCACGATGAAGGGCTCCCAAGATCTTCCTGAGAGCCTTCGGTGGCATCTGCTGAGGGGTCAGAAGTTGTATGCCTGGCGTTCCCATGACCCTGTCGCATAGCAGGAAGCAGGGACATCGTTGGGTTTTACTGGGTGCGAGTCCCAAAAAACCACCAGGCTTCCACGGGCTAGGTGGTATGCATAAGGCATTTCCCAAGGTTAAAAAGATCATGTAATATACACATATTTTTGCTATCCATACATCAGTTGCTCTACTAATGTAGAGCAAACTTCAAATTTTCAAATCAACGCTGGCTTATATCCAATTAGAACTCACTTTATCCCTTTTTATCCCCTTTTGTATGTGAATGGCGAATTCGGGATACTTTTATGATCCGTGTATTTTATAAAAACGCTTGATTAATTTTTCGTGATGAAATCGTTTTTTGTAGGATTTTTCGATATGTCATGGAGTATATCAGTAAGGAATACCGTGTCATGTAGATTTTTTTTAAAAGTCAATTTTTTGCTGTAAACAACAATACAAAAACTGTCTATAATAACGCATAACGTTGATGTGTGTGTGTGTGTGTTCATTTCTTGGTACACACTTATTTAAATTTGATGCTTTTCGACAGACACTTTACATACACATAAATGATAATCCTTGATTCTAATAAGAGCTAGGTGTTGCGAAACATTTCTATATCTGTGTCTCTATTTATTGTCTAATATACTAGTACCAAGTGAAAGCCTCTCTAACGTCCTTATTTCATCTTTGATTAGTTCCAGAAATGAGATAAGAAAGAGACCAATTATTGGCACTTAAACTTCTCTTACCGGTGGGAGGGATGCCTTTGTTCGGCGCTCTCGTCTGCACGGGTACCATAATCCTGATTGTTCCTTACTCTTAGCTGTGTATCCCAGAGAACACCTGATGGTCAATGGTCGGCGTCACCCATGAACATAAGCTAGTTTACCTGGAACTATCCCAGGCAACTAAATTATGTTTTGCCTATCCTGAGACATAAGAAGTTGAGTCTCGGTGCCAGTACTCTGCCTGCCCTTCTCTCCAAAACACAGCAAAGCTGTATCATGAGGAAAACAATAGTAAGAGGTAGTGCCATGCTGCATTGCAGCTGAACTCGGTCGGCACAACCGGGGTGGTACCTCTCGCTCACATAAAACCGGCGTCAAGTGACAGCTATGCTGTCGCGTTTCGTGCGGTTTGTGAGTTTCCAGTGGCCCATCGGGGGAGATAGGGAAAAGGAGGGCGGCGCATCTGCGTGGCCTATGGTTGTGCGGATGTGTATGGGTGTCGGCACCGTGAGGCTCCGACTACTAATTTGCCCCTTGATGACATAAGAAACAAGCAGAATGGTAGCCATGCAGTTGGGAGCATAGAACCGTCCCAATGGAAGTCACGTTACATAACAAAAAGCCTTCTTCCCACCTAAAAATCTTGCAATAAAATAATATTATCGAAACAGAATCATGATTCTACGATCATAGTTCACGTGTTTCACTACGTAATGTACAAGAACCTTCCAACACTTCAGAATAAGGCTGCGAGGGTGGAATACGTAAACGGATTTAAATATATTATTCCTTTTGCGTCTGTTTCGAATTAGATACATGTTCCTCGAGTTTTGTATCGGTTCATTTGTGAAGTCGATCTTTATTTAAATAATTAGATAGTTACTCCCGCAATTATTATTTTTGCACCGGGTAATGCTCTTAGGCGTCCCGTGTAAAAATGGTCTAAGAGTATTTCCCGGCGCAAAATAAAAAAAGCACACAAGTATACAAGTTATACACACATACTGAAAAGTGAAAGGTGCGATTGGTTTTATACAAAAAACGTAACGAGGTTTTTTTATGTAAGTTGGATAGGCAAACTGGCAAACGTACCACCTGATGGTAAGTGGTCGACGTCGCCCATGAACATAAACCAGTTTACCTGGAACGAGCCCAGGCAACTTATTTATGTGTTGCCTATCCTGAGACATAAGATGTTAAGTCTCGGTGCCAGTAATTGCCTGTCTTGCCCTTCTCTCAAACACAGTGAAGCTGTTTCACGGGAGAAACAAGCAAGATGGTGGTACCCATGCAGCCGGGAGCGCGGCACAGCGCTTTCCTCCCACCGGTAAATATGATCGCTAGTTATACTCTTCATATTTTTGAAATGGTGCCTTATACGAAAATCGATTTTAGAGGAAGTAAATTCCAAAAGTTAGCGTCTGAATCAATAATAATTTAAATAATAATACTATCAACCCTTAAACATCCCACTGCTGGGCACGAATCTCCTCCTCCCAGGCGAGGTATGTTGGGCCATAGTTCACATGCGCTGGCCCAATGCGGGTTGGTAAACTTCACACACCTTCAAAGACTTTTAATCTCATCAGGCATGCAGGTTTCCTTCACCGGCGAGCAAGCGATGGTCTCATATTCAGGTGCTCGTAGACATTGAGAGAAAAACCCATTTCTAGGCACCACAGCGGTCAGGATCGAACATACATAGGTACCTCTTACTAGATGCCGAGTTTTTACCCACCAGAGTTTAGACCATCGTCGCTTAAAAAAAAGTGGAAACCAATATGTACGAGTATCATAAGATAAAAGGTCTTTTAGTTTTAGTGCGTGTGCATAGACCCGTGTTTCCTATTAGGCCCTTTTGGCAAGTGCCCAGGGCCCGGTGATTAATGGGGCCCTATTATTTCTATCAGAATATGATTGAGTAATAATTTAAAAAAATCAAACAATGATTGCTGATTAGAATACCAAGTAGCATCCTATTTACTCTTCAAAATTCAGGCTCACAGATCTCAAAATTTTTGTTTTTGTCGGGGCCCCATTATACAAGTGCACTGGATCCCCGATATACAGGGGGCAAAGTTTCATAGATGGTGTTACGTATATGTATTATAATGCTATGCTTACACTGTCTGATAAACAAAATAAAAAGATTACAGTACTATAATAAAGATTTATAGCTTTCGTGTATAAATAATTTATGTTCGCGTATATTTATGGTCGTAAATATTACATTTTTAGTATCGTTGTTATACCTATATTTCGTGAAGCCTTATAAAATTATCATTTACCCTTCATAGTCTGGAGAACTTTCAGCCACTGGACTATGCTGATCATAAATAATAATGAGGGAGGCCCCAAGCGCTTGAATGATGGTAAGGTGGACCCAGCTCTACCCACTAAAACGCATTGATTGTCAATTCCGCCTCTTGGGAGATGCCCCAGATCGGTTGAGCAGCAGGGCACATCGACGGCTAGTCAGTTCCTTAAGGGACCGATGCCACCTCCACCCACGGGTTGTCCCGTACCACAGAAATACCCCTCCCAACGTCGGGACAGTGCAATGGGACGAGTTTTCCATCCTTGCCCTTGTCCTCCTGCTCTTTTGTCCCTTCTTCTTATAAGAGGGGAGTACAAAGTACTGAGCCCCACCGCCACGTCAAATCCTGAACCATGATGGGCGTTGCTAACCACTAATCATCATGTGGCTTACGCTGTATTTCGATAATTATTTAATAATTGAAGTATTAATATCTAGGTAATATTCAGAATTCTAAAATATATCCAAGAAGAAATCCATAAACGCGATCCCTTCATTGGTTGTTCAATAAATAAAATATCGATAGTCATTTTAGTGTCTTCAACGACCTTACATTTCAATATTATTGAGCGTCTACCGTGCTATTATATTAGCATATTTTTCGCTCCAATTGGAGCGGGGGTTATTGACCCGTCATTACTGTCAAACGCAGTACCAAGGGACCTCCTGACATCGCCAGATGACTGCGGCTTATGTTATCATAGCGATAGAGGTAATTTATTATTGACGACCTCTGTGGCTCAGTGGTAAGCGCGTTGGCGCTCAAGCTCGGAGGTTGCGGGTTCGAATCCCGCCAGGGAACAAAAATATTTTCTGTGTTCCTGGGTCATGGATGTGTATTAAATATGTGTATTAAATAATAAAAATCTTAAATATATGTATAGTATAAAGGTATTAAATATATTTCCGTTGTCTGGTACCCGTAACACAAGTTCTTCGAGAACTTACCACGGGACCAGATTGACGTGGTGTGAAAGTGTCCATAGATGTTATTATTATTATTATAATCAACATCATTGTATAGATAATTTTCGTTAACACAATTATTGTTTTCATAGAAGATAGTTTAAAGTTTTAAGTGATACAATCTGACGCCCCTAATTATTGTACACTGTGGGGAACAGTCAAAGATCTACAACATGGAGAGGGAACGTAAGGAGAGAGGAAGATGTTTGTGAGGAAATTTAACCTGAACAAGATGAGGTAGGAATTTTCCCCAGTATATTAAGCTGAACCAACAACAGAGTTAGCTAGACAATTATGTCGGACTGTTAATGAGCCCCAGTGACTCTCCCTCTAAAGCTAAAAGTTAAGGGGAGTAGCTTAGTAGTAGTACTAAGTGCTAGTAAGAGGTAGAGTCATCCTGCTTTGCAGCCATATTCAACCGGCACGACCGGGTTGTACCTTTCACTCACATAACATACATAACTCACATAACTCACATAACACCAGCGTCAAGTGATAGCTATGCTGTCGCGTTTCGTGCGGTTTGTGAGTTTCCGGTGGCCCATTGGGAGGGATAGGGAAAAGTAGGGCAACTGTATAAATTTTGGTGGTAGAAGCCAGCCATCTTCTCTATTGAAATTAGGATGTTTTTTAATTTCAATAGCCTCACGGATCATCCTTGGTTGGAATCTGTGTTCTTTTGCGAGGACTTGTGGTTTATCAAAGATTTGATAAACGACAATGGTAAAAATGGTAGTTTCGAATAACTTTGTAATAATAGGACGTATGACACCTCAGTCCTCCCGTGACCATGGTTGCTGTAAAGTATCCGAAACGTCGGGCTTGTAAAAATCTTAATAAACCGCGATAAAATCCGTAAAAAATTGTTTTATTATAACTTTTCAAAGTATTGGGAAACCCATATGCGTCAGCAAGGTTTATCTTTTGCTAACCAACTGTCTATTCTAATATAATATAAAAAAAATGAAAGGTTTATTTTATTCTTTCTAAAAACTTGGTTGCTTGCTTCGAGTTTGAATTTTTAAAGTGAAAACTTCTTTTTAGTTTTGGCGCACCGCAGACAGATTTTTGTAAGGTACAAATAAGACTAAGCTGTCACGCTCAGGGAGAAAGACTCGATCGGGAGAACTCGGGATCGCGGTCCGAGTGTGCGCGAGCGAGAAAGATACTGTCGCTGCGTAGCTTCACAATGTTGAAACATCACTGCTGTTGAAACCGATTCAGGTTAAATACGCAATAAAATCTATCCTATATAATATTACTTTGAATTACAACCGATTGTACAATTTAATTACGTTACAGTGACATCTATTGCCACAAATGGAAACCTTTTGTAAGAAACGCAATAATATAATTAATTTCGTTTTCACTTGTATTGGCAATCCCTGGTTAGGTTATTTTATAGCACAAGGATTAAGGAAGGTTATAGATTATTATTTAATTTAAATCTATCAATATTAATAAAAATGAATCGCCGAAATGTGTATACGAATAATAATATAACTCCAGAACCACTGAACCAAATTGGATAATAAAAAAATATTCTATATTATGTTGCGTTGGTTATCTTCAGAACAAGGTTTGTATAAAAAATTATGATTACCATTATTTGATACTAGCTGTTGCCCGCAGCTTCGCCCGCGTTAACTTACTCAACTTAATTACTGTTACTCACAGCATGATGTTATATAGCCTATAGCCTTTCTCGATAAATGGGCTATCTAACACTGAAATAATTTTTCATATCTGACCAGTAGTTCCTGAGATTAGTGCGTTCAAACAAACAAACTCTTCTCTTTATATTATTAGTATTAGAAACGTTTGATGAGTTCAGCTAGTTAAATATAGAAGTATTTATTTATATCGAGTACTTCAATTTATACAGCCCATTGTGTTAATTAAATCCAAACAGCCCAAAAACTTTGTGAAGGAAACTTAGTTTTGATTAACCCCAAAGAAAATTTAATTTTCGTCCAGCGGAACTTGGTTCATTAATACATTGAAATTATGATATTTTTAATTAGAAACGTATTAAGAACAAAATTATTCATCAATAAAAAACATTAAATGTGCTAGAATAAGTATGAGATTTTTAAATGTGCTAGAATAAGTATGAGATATTTAAATGTGCTAGAATAAGTATGAGATTTTTAAATGTGCTAGAATAAGTATGAGATATTTAAATGTGCTAGAATAAGTATGAGATTTTTGAATGTGCTAGAATAAGTATGAGATTTTTGAATGTGCTAGAATAAGTATGAGATTTTTAAATGTGCCTAAATAAGTAT